>OY540833.1:23115231-24520231 GCA_961205895.1 Mythimna pallens
ACGACATAGTGGGAACGCGGCCTAACATTAATGAATAGGTACAGGAGAATGCAAATGAATGCATTCACTGGCAGAATACAAATTAACAGTGGGATATCAACGTAGGTTGATTAATCTTATTGTTGAGAAATGGCCATGGCAGTATTACCTCGAAAACTGCACCTTAGGTATCTCTGTCCTCTACCTACCAACACTATGTATTTATCATCTATATATATAAAAGAAGAAACTGACTGACTGACATGTCAACGCACAACCGAAATTACTGGAAAAAGGAGCGTGAAATTTTGCACGGCTTGTGCAAAATTTCACGCTCCTAGTTCCTCTTGTGATGTAGGCGAACACTAAGAAAGGGTTTTCCAAAATTCAACCCCTAAAGTGATGAAACGGGGGTCCAATGTTTGTATGGAGAAACCTACTTTATCGCGGGCGAAGCCGCTGGCAGAAGCTAGTTTATATATATAATTTCAAGCTGTTTAAGCAAGGTCCTGATTAAATTGAATAAGTACGAAAGGCACCAGAGATTGACAAATGAAGACCAAAGACAAATAGTGTTAGGGAGGAAGTTAACTGTGCTTCATTAACCCATTTACCTCAGTCTTTATTTATCAATGCTCGTCCATAATATAGGTCAGTCAAAAAAATGCTCTCTTGAGCTGCAAACGGCCTTTTAGCCAGAGCCTGCCTGCGGGTATTGTTTTGTAAGTTTAGATCTGTGCGCTGAGTGCGCATTTTTTATAAGTTAACGCTATCGAATCGTTTACCGCGTTTGTCTCTGGTTGGCTAAGGGCTCGGAGCCGGCCAATCGGAGCACCGAACGTCATAAAAGTGTCGTGTAAAACAAAAACAATAAGCACTCTGATTTGATTAAAACGTGACAAAGGATAGCGATTTTTTTCTGTGGTCAGTATGGTCACCATAACCATACAATAGTGTTTCTTATTACAAAGTCAAGGTCAAACATGGTACTTATATAATGATTATAATAAATAATAATGCGTAATGATATATGATTTGTGTCGATACTTTTAAAGTTCAAAGTTTGAACACTGTGATTCTATACCGTCAGAAAAATAATGAAGGAATATTTATAACCCCCAATCTTTTTTGATAATTACACTAAAGCCTTGAGCGTGCATTGTAAACACCAACAATCCTATTGTTCACTGAGCAACGCCTTAATGAGTGTAGCAATCAGAGTTGGTTCCTATAGCACAATTTTGTCAATTATATACGTTTTTTTTTTGCTGTAATTAGGTACTCTGTGTATAACAAGAAACGCCATTTGAAATGTAACGTACAAAATAAAATCAAGGCCATATTACCTACCTGGGTTGAATATAACGCAATTATGTTTGTAATGATTATTTAAAATTACACTATTACGAGCGTGAGAAAATTTTATAATGGATTAAAGTATATTTTAAATTTTTTGTCGTTTCATTTGCGCAGTCATTTCGTGGGGTCGTTAGCTGTGTTGAAATGTTAACTGTTGTTGTTTCATGAGGTTTGCATTCTTAGATCTTCATACTTCTTTCAAAATAAAATGGTGACGAATTTTTAATAGGTCCATTGGGAGTTAAATGCGTTTTAACGACAACGACCCATTTTATCCTGTTCCGTCCATTTTCTTTGATCTATTAGCAATGGTTATTTTAAAGCAATTGTTTACTAGAGTAATGATTTTTACTAAATGAATCACACATATTATAGGTGTGCTACAGGTTTTTGCATTAGGGTGTGTTTCCACTGAAGCGGAGCTGGGCGGAGTGGTACGGAGATTTGTTTTTGCGTCCCTCTGCGAAAACGACGTCAGATCGTATGGTGATGGTAGATATTAAACCCGAAATAGTCATGCGGGTGAGATGGAAACACAAAACATATAGGTAGAACCGGAACATCTACTAGAAAACTTATTTATAACAAAAAAAAAATGATAATTGCAAAATGAGGACTTTTAAAATTACTACCTAATCATTTCGGATATAATGAAGTATTAGGCAGATACCTATACTAACTTCTTGTTTTGCAAACACATTTGGAGTGTTGATGACCAGCAAGTCCAGCGTCGGGATGGGTAACAAATGGATGCACGAGAAAGAATTACGAGACTTTAAAAGCAAACATTATGTCAGGCTGTTGGTGTGTTTCAGATACTTAACCTACTTACTTAACATTTTTAAACCGCTCTATTAAGTAACGCTTTTTTATGTTTCTATTTAATGAATTAAGAGATTGTAGGCAAATCAAAATGAAATAAACTCTTAAAAGAAAATCAAACGCTTTATTTAAATGTCATTATTAACACATTATTTGCTTTACCACTAAATCTCCAACTAAAGTGAATAATTTCACCAAATTTGGAACTATGTAAGGGAGGAAGCCCGTGGTCGTGACTTGGGCGAAGACATAAGATTATCGACAGCATCGGGGCTGTACCGCGACCTGCCCCCTCTTTTTACATAGGTAAAGATGACAACAGATTGTGTACTCTTTTCCGAGTTATGGGTGACCTTCCTAACTGTCATATTGATCTTACAGTGGCTGCCGTAAATAAGGTGGTAAAACAATTCTGACTGCATACCCGCTATTTTCCCCTAGGCTTCTGCTTGAAAGAAGCCACAACGTTGAACTTAAAGACTTGCTCCTTCGTGTCTCTGACGCTCAGTACGACCTCGATGCGACCATGCTCGAAGGGGAACACGTTGGGGAAGTGCTCTGTGTTCGCTGTTATGTTCATTATGCTGTAGAAACCCTGGGGAAAGAGAGGACATCATCATAGACAGACATAGAGAATGGACTCACTCGCATTTTTGGGGTTTCGTACCTCAGTCAGCAAATACGGAACCCTTATAGAATCATTTTGTTGTCCGTATGTCAAGACCCTTTTCCTCAGCAACGCAAAAAGGTGAATCTATTAATAATATTTATATCAAATATTCAGGTCTCAAATCTTTACCTTAAATTAAATTTCTACGTCAACGCAAGGCCCGATTGGCTATACGACACATATTTTGACGCTTGCAAGTGAATCAAAACCTATAGGGGACCTAGGCTCCCATTGACGTAAAGCTCAGTCCATTCCCCATGTCGATTGCTGTCGAAGATTATGTTATTGAATTTCACGAAGTTCATCACTCTACTAAGAATAGAGCGGCACGAGTATTCATTAACTCGTCCCTCATGCCTACGGCCCATTTAGGATTGCAGAAAATAAAAATAAATTATGTTTTCATTCTGCAACTCGTCCTATGTTACTGAGAAAAGGTACCATCAGTAGGAAAAGTCTTAGTGTGATAATAACATTAAGCCATAACCATAGTTATAGTTTAACCAAAGTCTACATACTAATAATAACCCGAGAAATATCATAGGTTAAAAAATAAGATTTTATTATATCTTCATTTTTTCATAGGTCTGGCCCGCGAGACAAGAGCACCTCTTGCTGTACCAAAACCTACCCCTTTGCAGTTTCAGACCATACCCTATACCACTTCATCGAGACAAAACTAATTTCACTCACAGGGAGTAAAGGGCACTCCAATCCGACGTTCCTGAGGGCGCCTCCAACGAAGGGCTCCTTATTGACGAGGTCGCATAACTGCCGTCTCATCTCCACGAAAGAGGGGCGATACTCGTTGTGTAGGAACTGACTTATACCTATTGTCAACTGTAAACACAAATCCACATAATATTATGCCTGTACTTCGCAAAAAGTTCATAGATATGTAGTTAAAGGTAACAATGTACGGTGTAGCTATAGTAGGTACTTCCACTATACACATATCAGCCGTCTCTCTCCCGAAAATAGAGCAAATTATCGCTTTTAAAGATTATCGAGTCTCTTTGGTCTAGTCCAAAGAGACTATAATATATATATATCGATAGCACTGTAATAATCATAGGGATAAAATACAATGACCACCAAAAATAAGTTTGTGACCAATAACATCTATTACCTAAAATATATACCAATCAGCAAAAAAATTGAACCTTTACCAAAAAATGAAAACCTAAAATTACAATGGTATAACATATTTTAGTAATAACTATAATTTAAATTGTACTACAAACCCCAAATTTAGTGATCATTTATTTATTTATTGCATCATTGCGCTATTTCTACCTAAATACAGCGTTAACGTTTTATGGCAATCACCATAAAATGTTGCTATACTACCATTGTACGAGTACATTAACTAGTTGCTGAAGCGATCCCCACAATTTAGTTATATTTAAATTTTAAATTGACGTGTAAAAGTGTTTTTTCTAACCTATTTGCAAAATAAATATCATTTATCATTTGTCACTTCGGGACTTGTGGCGCCCCGACTCAGACAGGTTAGGTTAGAAGGGAATTGCGGGGTCTAGTGAGCGAGCGAAAGGAGCTAACACAAACACAGACCCCGCCATCCCATTCGTGGTTTGTTTTTTTTTTAAACCACCCTGAAGTAGACCGTCTTCCGGCAACATTAGGATTTATTTATTATTTTTAGGTATATAATGATTTATCGTTTTATAGGATAAAAAGATGTTACTTAATTAAATTTCATTTTAAATATTAAAATCCTGTTAAATTTTTGGTGGTCATTAACTATTTTTAACCGACTTCAAAAAGAAGGAGGTTGATGAAGCCGGAAGGTAGACCTTGGCTTATTGGTTGTTATGCAATGTTTTAGTGATTTTTATAGGTATCTTACTATAGAATTTGCACACTATTTAAGTTTGGCTGAGGGGTACTTTTTAGTTGTGGTACCTACAAAAATAACTTAAAAGTGCAAAATAACTTCGGAATTTCGGAAGTCGGTGTTAAAAAACGAAGAGGCAACTATTCTTGAAACATCAACTTGTTGGTTCTAATTTAACGCTAAAATGGGGATCTAATTTTAGTGATCATTTACAATTTTTTTGGTGTTACATTTGACTATATCTGCTGGTTAGTTAAACATAAGCCATAATCATAACCGGCTCAATTCTTTCTCGATATCGGTGAATTCCGTATGCGTTCGCATGTTATACATATCGACACCTCTGGGCTCAAAGGTCGTAAAGGACATTTTGGCGAAAATGACTTTTTGATGCAGTTTTACTGAGTTTTTAATTCTCTATCGATCTGTATATTCCGTTTTACGAAATTCGCAAAAAAAAATGCCTTTACGACCCACATAATTTGAGACGTTAAACGAAATGTACCGTTAAAATATGGAAGTAAATAACACTCAGTTACCAGAGCGAACTCATTTTGGTAGTAAAGCAAAATAAAAAACAACTTTTGGGGTTAAAATACATTATAAATGTCAATTGTCCTTTACCTCCCTAGGTGGTTAATATAAGTAATTTTAAAAATTTGGATGTAAGGGATATCGTCTTTGCAAATTGTCCTTTACACCCTTGCAAGTTAAAATAAAGGAACATAAGTGTCCTTTACTACCTGGTTTCTTTTCAATTATGTGCTTCCACTAAGGGCGTATTATAAACTTAAGTGAGAAATTGTCCCATAAATCCTAGAATATTCACTAGTCTATACTACTATATTTTCTTTATTAATCATGAAATAACATAATCATACAAACAAAACGTACATTTTCGTAATCAAATTGAGATCGTTTATTATTTTCTATAAGTGAACACAAAGCTTTTATAATAATTATCTTTGAAATAATAATGATAGATTAAGATTGTAGTAAGTTACGTTTTCCTTACAAGTCCTTTTCTCCACTTCCATCTTTGCTCTTTTGATTTGTTTTTCTTTATAAATCAACTTTATTTGTATAATCTCAATCAGTTTGATTAGAAGATGAGAAATAATGAGTAAATAAGTCATCATCATTCTGATGATTTATTTACTCATCTTCAATATCATTTTCATCATCATCTTCGTCCGTTTCGTTTAAAGTCTCACGTAGCTCGGAATTGCATGGAAGTTCCCTGTATTCTTTGTGAAACCTTTTAGGTATAGTCCCATTTTCACAGAGGTTCGTGAGATGTTTATACTTAGCAGCAGCTATTGGTAATCTACTGTTATATAGCTGTTTTACTGCATCCATAGCAATCACTGGTTCATTGTTAATCTGGCTTTTATACCCTTTGTACTTTCCTTTCCCCTTTCCTTTATCTGAGGATTTCTCAAATAATGTTATAGAATGAGTCTCTGCTTTATTTTCCATAGAGTATTTGACGAACATTTTGTCGTTATGCTTTTTTTTAATGTGGCGACTCTGATGGTTTTAAATTTGATATTTTTTAATGTCTTTGGCGTGAATGTATTTAGAGATAATTGATCAAAATTTAAAAAGTCAGTATATTCCATGACATTGACTTTGTAAGGTCTTGGTCTTTTGTGGGGCCGATTCAAAATATGTGGGCCACTGTGAGGGACTTCATTCAATAAGTTTTCGCACTTCCCTTTCTATAATTACATGAACTGTATCGTCGGTCATGTATGTATGGCCCGGGAGTAAATAGTTAATTTGAATGACCTCCAAATTAATTGCTGATTTCAAGAATTGATTCATGGCAGCCAATACAGTTTTATTTTTGTTTTGACCACAACACGAATCACAGCACATCAACAGATGTTTTACGCCCATTTTATCCTTTTCCTCAAGATATTTCGTTAAGCAAGTTGCAATTTCATTACTCCCTCTTTTGCCATCACATTCCCCCCATGTATAACAATTAACATCCTGTGTGCGACTTTCATAAATGGTGGAATTAAACACCGAATATTTTCTGGAATAGTATAATATCATACTTTGTCCATGTGGCGTGTTCAACACTTTTTTTAGGTCAAAGCTGCAGGTGACCGTTTCATTGTTGGGTGAATTAAGGGTTTGGTGAATTTTAAATCTCTTATATGTAGATGTCTTTTCTTTAAGATGGGAGTTCAGCAGCTCTTTGTCCTTGTCGTTCATTTCGTCTTTATTATTCTCTGCTTTGACGCAAGTTAGACATTTATCTTTCTTAGGTACGTGAAAGCAGCTTTGACCTACAAAAAGTGTTGAACACGCCACATGGTATATATGGATTATACTATTCCAGAAAATATTCGGTGTTTAATTTCACCATTTATGAAAGTCACACACAGGATGTTAATTGCTATATGTGATGGCAAAAGAGGGAATAATGAAATTGCAACTTGCTTAACGAAATATCTTGAGGAAAAGGATAAAATGAGCGTAAAACATCTGTTGATATACTGTGATTCGTGTTGTGGTCAAAACAAAAATAAAACTGTATTGGCTGCCATGAATCAATTCTTGAAATCAGCAATTAATTTGGAGGTCACTCAAATTAACTATTTACTCCCGGGCCATACATACATACCCGTCAATACAGTTCATGCAATTATAGAAAGGGAAGTGCGAAAACTTATTGAATGGAGTCCCTCACAGTGGCCCACATATTTTTAATCGGCCCCACAAAAGACCAAGACCTTACAAAGTCAATGTCATGGAATATACTGACTTTTTAAATTTTGATCAATTATCTCTAAATACATTCACGCCAAAGACATTAAAAAATATCAAATTTAAAACCATCAGAGTCGCCACATTAAAAAAAAGCATAACGACAAAATGTTCGTCAAATACTCTATGGAAAATAAAGCAGAGACTCATTCTATAACATTATTTGAGAAATCCTCAGATAAAGGAAAGGGGAAAGGAAAGTACAAAGGGTATAAAAGCCAGATTAACAATGAACCAGTGATTGCTATGGATGCAGTAAAACAGCTATATAACAGTAGATTACCAATAGCTGCTGCTAAGTATAAACATCTCACGAACCTCTGTGAAAATGGGACTATACCTAAAAGGTTTCACAAAGAATACAGGGAACTTCCATGCAATTCCGAGCTACGTGAGACTTTAAACGAAACGGACGAAGATGATGGTGAAAATGATATTGAAGATGAGTAAATAAATCATCAGAATGATGATGACTTATTTACTCATTATTTCTCATCTTCTAATCAAACTGATTGAGATTATACAAATAAAGTTGATTAATAAAGAAAAACAAATCAAAAGAGCAAAGATGGGAGTGGAGAAAAGGACTTGTAAGGAAAACGTAACTTACTACAATCTTAATCTATCATTATTATTTCAAAGATAATTATTATAAAAGCTTTGTGTTCACTTATAGAAAATAATAAACGATCTCAATTTGATTACGAAAATGTACGTTTTGTTTGTATGATTATGTTATTTCATGATTAATAAAGAAAATATAGTAGTATACACATAAATATATTTAAAAATTACGTGAGCCATTTAATAATTAAGTTTAATTATCAATTAATCCTTTTAGAATACCTTAGTGGGTGATCCTTTAGAACCTAAAAAATATTGCACTTGTCCATTATTTCCTTACTTTGATTAATTTTGCACAGTAAAGTAGATTTACGCCCTAAGCTAAAATCATAAGATGAAAATTTTAAGGGGGTAAAGGACATTTATTTTTAAATTGGTGGTCGTAAAGGAAATCTATCTCGATAAATAAAGCATTAGGGTAAAATTGTAATACTGCCCAAGAGAGTACTATGAATTCTAAGCACTTTTCCAAAGTTTCATTTAAATAGCTCAAGAAACAAAAAAGTTAGAGTAAAAATACGATTTTTTTTTTAGTTTTTTGCTTCTCCTGAAAAGTTGTGTTTTGTCCTTTACGACCTTTGAGCCCAGAGGTGTCGATATGATGCCAGGTCCAATCGGCAGTTTTTATTGGGGTAGCCGATTTCATACGGGGGCTATCGCACTCCTCGCCATAACCTAGACCTACCGTAATCACGGGTAGACAGGCTGCCGAGCACGAAGGGCCATTTATTTGTTGAGCTCATAATTTGGCGTAACCGCCACGCTTATGGCAAATGACGCAATGTGGACTTAAAATGCATAGAGAATGCTTCTGTACATTCTCTAGAAAATACAATAAAAGCTCGATACTTCTGGATGGATGGAGAGAGAGACCAAAGAAAAGATGGATGGATTGTGTGAAGAGTGATATAAAAGAAAAGAAAGTTAGTGTTAGCATGACAAGTGGTATGGCAGAATGGAAGAAAAGCGTCCTGTTGTGTTATTACGTTTTTAAATCTAACCGTTATATTATTATTCCACGTCTGCTTAATGGTGCCCATCACGTTGATGTAGTAGAGAGACTTCCTGCTATATCGCCGCACGTTCACCGACGCATTAAGATATAAGTATTTTGGGTTCGTGTATACCAATTCTGCCCTTTCTGGAATCACCTCCAAGCACTGAAATTAAATGAGAGGGTATACCAAAAAAGTTACCTATAGTTAAAGTTAGAATAAGCGTTCATTATTCTGTAAAAAATGCACTTACTTCAGTAGCATAGATCCAACTCAACATAGAAAATAACATAAAATAAATGTGACACATGATGTTTACCAGAGTACTGACTGAATAGGGAATAACACTGTTTATGAACGTTATTGAGAATTAAAAACATTTAGGTAAGTATTCAAAAAACGTTTTCTGACAATAGGCTATATTTAGTTACGATAAGATTAAATGTACTGATATTATTAATTTAAATATTGCATTTTTATGCTAACATGTTTTGTGGCAATATTGTTACTTTACCGAAACAAGTCCACTCTATCAAAAGTGGTAAATTTATTGAAAACGATCAGTTTTATCAGTCTTCCTATTGTTAGAAAATCGGAAATTTTACATAGGTTATTTAATTCATTAACCTTTTGAGCGAGCGAACGCCAAACAAAACAACATACCTAACAAAACTTTGGTTAGGTTTTTCACTTTGGTATACGTATACTTATATTATCGATTTCTATCAAAGCATCTGTTTTTATTACAATTAAAGAATAAACAGGAGTAATTAAATACTAGAAAAAAATTGTTAATTAACGCAAAGTACTTCAAAAATTTGTTCCTATTCACCCAGTTTGACTGTACTGGACAGATGTCATCACTGGATATAAAGGATAGATCTAATTTGTATGTCCAGACGGCGCGGCTGACGTCTGCACAAGGTCCAGGAACAGGCGACAGCTATGTCCAACCAACAGCGAGACACTAATAAGTCTTCGTAACGCATCCGGAAAACATTTACGTAGATGACTAACAGTTCAGGACTATTTTATAGCAAAAATAGTAATGTGCCGAACGCAGAGGACTACGATATTACCAAAATGTATGAACGTCTAAATAGGATCATACTTTGCTTACCTTGACTAGCAGATCCTATGACTTTGACGCTGTAAAAACTTTATTAACCAACACTCACAAAAGTTGCTGGTAACTTACTTAATTAATAAACTATAAAGTCAATCTGCCAAGTCTTTTCCCAACTATTTCGAGGTTCCAGTCTGACCCGACGCAGATATCATACCAGTAATTACGAGTAAAATACACACACTACCCAATTGCTGAGCAAGCTTAGTAGCTTGCTCACCCAGCCAGCAGCCCCCCAGCATTCACCACCACTGGGTTGCGGATGCTGGGTAACTGACGACTGCTAAAGAGTTACAAATAACAGCCGGAAACATCGGCATAACATTTTTCAAGGTATACATAGAAAAGTTACGCATCCTCGTTCCGACCTCGGCTAACGTTGCTTAACCTTGAGTTCGACTGTTATTACCTACTCAACGACGAGGTCCTCAAATAAATGAATCAACAAAACGAATAAATATTAAATAATATTTGTTTTGTATTTTAGATCATATGTGGCGACATAGATGTCGCTGCACAACAATGTGGTTTTCTGTAATTAAAAACCATTCCTCTACATTTTTGTGTTGATATAGCGAAACCTTTGAACTGCAGATGTTTCAAATCATTATAATAACTAAGAGGATGCAATTCGACATACATTTTCACTGTTTTTCATACAACCGCTTTTACGCGATTATGACGTTATTACTCGTACACATTTTTCATTAGATATTTTGGAACACAGTATCTTGTGGATATTATTTAGACTTCTATTGAAATCAATTTGTAAATTTGTGTAATATTAATCCAGTAAAGACCTCTGAAAATCTGCTATTTTGCATGAACTTTGACACTTCATAATATACTAAAAAATTTAAAGTCAAAAAAATATAAAAATAGAAGCCTTGCAAATTTAATCAAAATTCTGAATGACAACAAATTTTTCAAAACATTTAAGGGTTTAAAAAAACACGTATTTCCTGGAACAAGTTTTGTGAAATATTAAATTAAATCACGGAATTACCGAATGCCAACAGAGTTTTCAAGCATTATCTCTCTGTTTTTAGTGTTGCCTTTTCGTTAAACATCACGTTGGATTGCGTTAGATAAAGCAACAAGCTTTTAAACCATGCTCGATGTTGATGATAGGCGAGTGGAAAAGGAGCCTCTTAATATGTTTTACGAATGGACATTACTTAGCATTCCAATTCAAAATGTTGATTTTCACCCGCTTAGACAAATTGTCAGAAGATTCGTGAAAGCAGGTTTTTACCATAACTTATCATTTATTTTTCCAAATTCAAAAAAAGGGGAGGTTGTCATTCCGTCTGGAACTTTAATTTTTTTTTACACAAATATGTTTCCCGATTCCTCAAAGTTTCACTGTTTGACACACTATCTTTGTCTGGATTTCTTTACAATATATGAGAAATTAAACAACAGTTTTCAAAATTAATAATATAATAAATTTTAATATGTTAAACGTTACAAATTTCAATAAATTTTATACGAATCAGTTTGAGATCATGTTTCCGTAGCTAGTTTGATATCTATTCAGTGATTGGTACAAACTTCTATAAATAATTGCATTTATTTTAATTAGTTTTTAATGTTTTATTGTGATTCAGCGTGCTGCTTAGGTGTTATGTGAGTACGTAGTACAAAAACCGAGTAAACCACTTCACGCCATAATTATTCGATTAGCGAATTCGTCAAGGTTGTTTAGTCGTTACCAACTTGATAATGAGACATGGCAGCTACCGTAAAGGCGACTACTAATTACAAGGTTCGTCACGGTCACTCATGTTGATCCAGCATTGTCGTCCGCACTCACTATACACACCGTCGTAGCTAATACAAAATAAAGCTATGTAGTGTTGGTGGGATATTGTAAATATGTACAAAAAATACAGAAACAGGATCCCATCGAGTACCACTTACTATTCTACGTCTTTTACATAAACATTGGCACATTAAGTGATCACATAATACTCATACGTATATTAAACAT
The DNA here is from genome assembly GCA_961205895.1 of Mythimna pallens. Lineage (NCBI taxonomy): Eukaryota > Metazoa > Arthropoda > Insecta > Lepidoptera > Noctuidae > Mythimna > Mythimna pallens. Next base: position 23,127,439 of record OY540833.1, read on the forward strand.
ACCTATACATAGTACGAAAGCTAATATTGTTATACATAATAACCACAATAGTAATCCACCTTGTCAAATATACAATACCTTAACAACGTAATATAGATTATTATGAAACGCTCATATAAAATCTACGAACCGATAAACTTATCTATAATAGGTACTTCTAACAAATGTATGAATATAATTTTTTTAGGCACAATTTGTTATCAAGTTCAGTGTGTACTGGGTACCAAGGAGCACTGGGATGGAGAAACTATTACGTATCAAGCACCTCCATGTAGGTATCGTGTAGAAACTTGCTGCTTCGAGAAACACGTGCGTCAGATCAAGAATAAGTGTATCTTTACATTTGACAAATATAGTATCAAAGAGAACCCTGTGACAACTAACTAATCCATTCGAAAAGACTTTGAAACAAGCCGTTTTTACTGTCCGTTCAACCGATTATGACTTCTATTCCTTAGGTATAAAGATGGCATTAAAAGCAAATATATGGTAACAATACAAACTATTTACTGCAGCTGCCATTTGTCATGCCACCAACGTAATAAAAGTCATAATCGGTTGAACGGACAGTAAAAAAAGGTTTGTTTAAATGTCTCATCTTATTGAGAATGGAATTTATCTGTCCCCGGCGGTGTCACTCGCACGTTTGGTTGCTGCTCCGCTCCTATTGGTCGTAGCGTGACATTATATAGCTTACAACCTTCCTGATAAATGGGTATAATTAATTTTTCAATTCGAACCAGAAGTTCTTGAGATTAGCGCGTTCAAACAAACAAAGTCTTCAGCATCATATTATATAGCATAGATAAGTCGACGATGATATTTTTAAGAGTACTAACATTCTTGATAGTGAAACACATGTCAACTCAAAGCAACAAAACACTTCAACAGAACAAAAATACTGTAATAATAAGATAAAGTAAATACAAAGAAGTGGAAGTGTTAAGCCGAGTACAGACTGCCGTAACGTAACTTGCAATGTAACAGAATTCCTATAATGTGGACGTGTTACGCGCGCGAACCGTGCACACTACGCGCGTGAACAGAGCATTTCAACTGTGTGAGTGGGAACATGCTAGGTGAGTGCGCGGACCCAGGCCACAGTTTGAAATGCTCCTTTCATGTCACATTACAGCAGTTTGTACCCGGCTTTATGAGTACATCTAGAAATATTACAATATACGATAGAACACATCGAATGGAATGACACAGTGTAAGTGGAAAATGCAGATTTGTGACAGTACACTAACGAAGTAAGAAAAAGCTTTGGTCATACCAGTTGGAAATAAGTGAACATGTTTAATACCCTCGTGGGGATGGCACTTGGGTTTACCACATTATGACAACATCGTGGTACATTCTAGAACACGTCAACTCTTTAAAGCAAGAACATCACATGCGAAAGTTTGCGTTTTTTTTCAAGAAGGGATTTTTTTTCCTATATGAATGAATAGGTTACTTCTAGGCAAGCGTGCATCATCGCTTACCATCAGGTGAGACCGTGGTCAAACGTAAGCCTATATTGATGATTACCATGTCCGTAAATACAACAAGCAGTGGCAGTGGTAGCCAAGTGGTAACGGCCCCGACTTACGAGTTGTAGGTCGCGGGTTCAAACCCAGCCAGGCGCATTACTTTGTGTAATTAATTTCATCGCCACTGCTCTCAAAACGGTGAAGAAAAACATCGCGAGGAAACCGACATGTCCTAGAACCAAAAAATTCGAAGACATGTGACATTCACCAACCCGCACTAGCCCACGTGGTGGATTACGGCCCATTCCCTCTCCTAGAGAGAAGGCCTGAGTCCCAGCAGTGGGAACATTAAATGGGTGCTATACAAAAACTTGTTGTATTTGCGGACATGGTAATCATCATCTCCCTTGTCTTTTCCCAACTAATTTGGGGTTGGCTTCCAGTCCAGACCTCCAAAACCCAGTTACTGGGCAACACAACATTTCTTGAATAGACTGATGGTGTCAGACTTCCTAGCATCTGACTACCTGTAGCGGCTGTCAAAGATCTACGCATGACAACCGGAAGCAACGGCTTTTCATGTTTTCGAGGCACGGGGTGTGGGTCTAGGACATTACTGACAAGTAATATCCTAAATAAACTCAGAAAAGTACATATGAACTCAAAAATTCACATTAGTACTTGCCCGATTTCGAATCCGCAATCTCTCACATAAGAGGCGGGTACATTAACCACTGGGCCATCACGACATTTTTACGTTTATGGACACATAAATATTAAAAATATATATATATATAGTTTGTTATTCATATAACTATTGATCTATTAGAATAGTTCTTATTAACATAAATATTTTTTAATTAGGAAATTTAAAAATCAATTTCTGAAAAAAGCACAAACTGTCGACTACAAGGTTCTTCCTTAAAAGCCTGGACAATTATACCTAGACTGCGCGCGCTAAACACTATATAAAGAAAACAAAAGACTTAAGCCGCTCGCCAACGGCGATTTTTTGTAGCGATGCTGTAGCGCGTTCGCATCGATAGTCGCGATGCTGTAGCGCGTTCGCTTCGATAGTCGCGATGCTGTAGCGCGTTCGCATCGATAGTCGCGATGCTGTAGCGCGTTCGCTTCGATAGTCGCGATGCTGTAGCGCGTTCGCATCGATAGTCGCGATGCTGTAGCGCGTTCGCATCGATAGTCGCGATGCTGTAGCGCGTTCGCTTCGATAGTCGCGATGCTGTAGCGCGTTCGCTTCGATAGTCGCGATGCTGTAGCGCGTTCGCTTCGATAGTCGCGATGCTGTAGCGCGTTCGCATCGATAGTCGCGATGCTGTAGCGCGTTCGCATCGATAGTCGCGATGCTGTAGCGCGTTCGCTTCGATAGTCGCGATGCTGTAGCGCGTTCGCTTCGATAGTCGCGATGCTGTAGCGCGTTCGCATCGATAGTCGCGATGCTGTAGCGCGTTCGCATCGATAGTCGCGATGCTGTAGCGCGTTCGCTTCGATAGTCGCGATGCTGTAGCGCGTTCGCATCGATAGTCGCGATGCTGTAGCGCGTTCGCATCGATAGTCGCGATGCTGTAGCGCGTACGCATCGATAGTCGCGATGCTGTAGCGCGTTCGCATCGATAGTCGCGATGCTGTAGCGCGTTCGCTTCGATAGTCGCGATGCTGTAGCGCGTTCGCATCGATAGTCGCGATGCTGTAGCGCGTTCGCATCGATAGTCGCGATGCTGTAGCGCGTTCGCTTCGATAGTCGCGATGCTGTAGCGCGTTCGCATCGATAGTCGCGATGCTGTAGCGCGTTCGCATCGATAGTCGCGATGCTGTAGCGCGTTCGCATCGATAGTCGCGATGCTGTAGCGCGTTCGCATCGATAGTCGCGATGCTGTAGCGCGTTCGCATCGATAGTCGCGATGCTGTAGCGCGTACGCATCGATAGTCGCGATGCTGTAGCGCGTTCGCATCGATAGTCGCGATGCTGTAGCGCGTTCGCATCGATAGTCGCGATGCTGTAGCGCGTTCGCATCGATAGTCGCGATGTTGTAGCGCGTTCGCATCGATAGTCGCGATGCTGTCGTTCGCATCGATAGTCGCGATGCTGTAGCGCGTTCGTAGTGCGTTGGCATTTTTTCTATAGCGCTTGCAAATGCGACTAACGTGGCGATGATGCTGTCGCGCGCTTACGAAACGCGCGACAGCATCGCTACAAAAAGTCGCCGTGGGCGAGGGGCCTTATTCGGTAGCTAATTAGAAAATTATGCCAAAAGCAATTTTTGTAGTAATCTATTTTTATTAGTCTCGATAGATGTTTAGTTAGCTAATTACCTGTTAAAGACGTTAAAATAATACTAGAAAAGCAGTATTTTAACACAACATGCGCGCAGTCGAATAAGCACAGTATAACAATAATTATCTCTAATACTTGTTGCACAACTCAACACAAATGCTATACTGTTGCTTTACCTCCGAATTCTTGAATATATAACTCGATCCTTATTTATTTTATTACATCACTAACACCATTCATTAGCTACCTAGATTCATAACTTGGCTTCTAATATTATTCTCGACCTTAAAGCGAAACTCATAAGGTTCAAAATAATTAACACGTTATTCCCTTGACATTAGTTTAAAAAGATTGTACATATTTGAACTCAATATTTTTATACATTTCTCTTCTAGCTAATAAGCGCCGCATTTACATTTAGGTACATCGAAAGCGTCAAGCATTTTGTTTTATTTCGTCATTATTTATAATTGTAATAAATAACAACAATTTGTTATATTTTGTCAGTTCTCGAGATCATATAATTACTTATTATATAATATACTGTCTCATTTGTTGTATGAAGTTATATAAATCTCTATATTTCTAGCTGATTTACTTCAAAAGTGGTTTGAAGACAATACAGCGTGTAAGGGGCAGGTCTCCGTATACTTTAAGGGCTTGCTCAGTAGATGAAACCAGACAACTTTCCACAAGATTTTCTTCAGGTTTTTTTTTTCGTTTCCTGAAACAAAAAACCTTTTTGGAGGTTGTTCAGTTTCGTCTACTGAGCAAGCCCTTAAAGTATGCGGAGACCTGTCCCTTACACACTGTATAGTATTTGTTCAATCTCCGTCTGGCGTTTAGAATCTCATTGGTTTTATATTGGAATACTTGACGGTTTAGCCTCAATAAACGAATTTGTTGATCTCTCTTTAGTCCTACGAGGCGATCATCATAGAAGAGGACTTTCAAAAGTCCTCACTGCAGTATCTTCCCTTTAAATGCATGTGAAATGCATTTATATTCCATTTAAATGTTATTTAATATTAGTTTCAGTATGACCACATTTGAAAATGCTAACATAAAACTAACAAGGTAATTAATGTTATTTTTACAATTATCGCGTTTGGGTTAATTGAATATTATTTTGTCAGTTTTTATGAACGCGAAGTCTTTTCAAAAATTCTATTAACCAGTATTCAATATAGACAAGCAGTCACGCATCTTTTATAATTATATTAATTCAATTCAATAGAGAGTAATCTTAGCTGCGGTGACGTTGAGCTTCGACCGCACAACCGACTTAAAGGAAGACAACCGATCCAACAACAGAAATACTTTTAAATTCCGATGATAACAACTAGACAACAACAACTAAATTTATTTACTTGTATACTTTTGTAAGTCGAACACATGACATGATTTCCTCTGTTGTGTATCCAAAAACATGGGCTAGTCTAGAACTTGCAATCCTATAAGAATGCAATTAATTCAATGATTGTGATCTACGCTTTAATGGAATAATACCTAAGCTCCAACAATTTAAATTGCTTCATCTCCATGCGCATACGCAAGTACACGAGCCAACACGACGAAAAGATGACATTGCAATGCGACACTGTTCTTCATTTACATCATTTTGCACTTTCTTTAGAATCTTCGACACTTTATCGACAGTCTTAAAAACAGCACTTAACACAATAACACGAACACTTTGAGTCACTTACTTCGCACTTCATAGTGAAGCGTGGAGTGTTGCCCTACACGGTGGTGTAGTAGCAGAGAGGCGATCGCTATGAGTCGGGCTGGAAGTGCGTGACCAGCAGCTTGGTGGCCTTCGCCAGGTCGTAGGCGGCCGCGCGCACCTCGTTGAGCGGCGACGGCGCCGAGCACGCCAGCGACACCTCCTCGCACGCCGTGCGCAGCTCGCCCAGCACCAGCAGCAGCTCGCGGTCGGAGCTTGTCTGTACGAACAGTTTTTTTTTTTACTGAAGACCTCCATCAAACGACGTTCACAAAATAATAAAATTTAAAAAGGAATGGAGATTTTAATTAGAGCGTTTCTTCATTTAAATTATAGGTGGCACACACAGCGTGATTAATGAAAATTTTGCAATGTGGTGGTAACGTTTGGGCGCCAATAGTTGAGATGTCACTATTGGCGCCCAAGTAGGACGGTCTTCGAATAGATCAAACAGAGGCAGTCGATGATTAACACGCCTTAAAGCTGTTAGCTTAAACACCCTAATTGATGAGAGAATTCCGATACTATACCAAGTTTGATTGTTTATTCTAATATTGATGCTAAGTTACCTGAGGGAATAACGCCAGTAAAGCCCTGACAGCATGTCTAATAGAATCCCCACGCTGTTGCAGTCTCGGGTGCTGGTCTCTGGCAGCGGCCCATAGCTCGGAGATGGCGCGGGTCACGGCCTCAGCTCGACGCTGCACGAGCTCCGCACGCGGCAGGGCTCCGCCCTCTGCAACGTCAGCGCCGTCGCCCCCCAGGCACAGTGGAGACAGCGAGCGCTCCAGGCTCGATAGTGTTGTTAACTGATTGACAAGCTTTGATTAGTGGCGTTGAAACCAGTAACTGTTAGATCGCATGCACATAACACACATTGTTAGTGGCATCTGACTGGTCATTTTGTTTAGTTATAATTTATTGGATAAAAACAGTTGACATGTGGAATATGATAATCTACACCGATATAATAAAGCGGAATAATTTCTTTGGTTGTTTGAACGTGCTAATCTCTAAAACTACTGGTCAGTTTGAAGAAAATTCTATGTGTTATAGTCAGGTTCATGCCGAATAGTACAGGCTTTATAACATCACGCTACGACCTATGAAAGCGGGGTAGTAACCAAAGACGCGGGTGATACAAATTGCGTCCGAAGTACTCAAAATTTAATTAAACCTTTGTATTTACGTTATGCTAACTTCTTTAGTAATTTATTAGAATCTAACCTCTTGTAATATAGTCACGGCACGTACGCAGATTTTCGCAATCAACTGTTATTGGTTAGCAATGCATGGCCAGACGCCCAGATTTTAGATTGCATCTTTCGACTTTAAGGACTATTTGCCAGGTACCACCCTACATATTGTTAAGAGACAATTTCTCATGGTATCTATACTCATATTAATTCCTTCTACACAAGTTAACTCAGTTAAACTGATATTAATTAAACTAGCGAATACTCTAATCACCTCACGTCAGCCGAGTTAGTTCGAGCGCTAAGTAAATTAGTATAATTAATAACGATTAGTACCTGGTGTTTAGTAACCTGCCAGTTATTCTTTGGTCCCTCCCTAGTCTCATACATACTGACCGGTCGCTGCGCCGCTTTCAACAGCTTTGCATCGACTTCATCTGAGCGAGAGAAGTGTTCTGTTTCTAAGCTCTTCCCTCTTTCTTGAGCTTTGGAAGCTTCTAGAACATTACTAGAGCTGTCGTTTATCGACATCTGTGACGTCATACTCTGATCGTCGTCCACACTACTGGTTGTTTTTAACACGCTGTTTTCCTTCGTCAGTTGTTCAACGATAGTCTGTAAGCTCTTCAGTTGGTTTTTTAGTTCGGTAATGGTGGAGTCTTTAGTGTGTATTTCTTTCTTCAAGGTTTCGATCTCGGTGGTCTGTTCAGGTATGGCGGAGTACGCAAAGCTGCTAGGCGACTGTGTCCGTCGCATGTCTATGATTGAGGAGTGTTCTATGGGCAACGATGGGTTGTACGTGGAAGATACTGTTTCACCTGCTCGCGGTACTACGGTCGATAACTGTGGAAAGACATTTGAGTTTTTTGAGAGAACCCGACTTCACTCCGACTTCGACTTGAGCATCTTTGTATTGTAAGAAAGTCACTAAATTAAAACGAAAGTGATAATCATTGTTCCAGCGTTAGAGAAAACGGAGTTATGCAGAAAATGTCCATCTCTTTTTATTTACCAACATAACTTGAATGATACTTTTTTTATTAAAAATTGTCGCATATTTATAGCCTATTCGCGCTAAGAAAATAGTGACTCATCAGTGCTCCTTCAGGAGCACGTTAAGGCGTATTCATACTAGGGTAAAAATAAACCATTATAAAATTAAAGGAAACTTATTACACAGTGTTTTAAATATTAATATTGCGTAATTATTTTAAAATTTAATTAGAATCGTCAATATATTAAAAAACAATTCTGTTCCGCGTGTTCCATAACATTGTCTGTCTATGTCCCACTTGTTTTATTTGTTCACTAACCACGTGGTCATGATCATATGTTAATTAAATTGATGAATGAAAATTTAATAACGACAATTTTTTAATTGATCTGGTAATTTTATTTTAAATGTAATAACAACGACATAAATAATGTAAATATTTGTATGCCGAATGGTAAAATGTGGCTGAGTTATAATGTATCGTCAGATCTATTGTGTGTTAAACATATTTTCAAAATAAAATTTCTATTCTATTCATAATTTTTTTTCATTTCTTTGAATTTATTGTTGGTATTGCGTCATAAAACAAATTTTCTACATTCTTTATTCTATATTGTTCACACAATTTATGCAGACAATAAAAATAAGACAGTTGATGTACATAGGCGAGGTTAACCCACAACTGGGTTTTCTTACAGCAAACCATATGAGTGAGAAAGAAATTATATTATATTATAACTTAAAACTAAAAATACACTAAAGATGTGAACATACAGTACACTATACATAAACATAATATATACAATAAATAAATACCTATAAACATACATATCTATGGGCCATGTTGACAGAAAATGTTCCCTAATTCTTCCCCTGAAAATTTCCAACGAAGGGCTAGCTCTCATTGTATGTGGAAGAGAATTCCAGAGGCGCACAGCACGAACGGTAAAAGATCCACTGTAGCGACTTGAAGAGTGGGGAGGAAAACGAAGGAGAGCAGAGGATGATGAGCGACAAGGTTTTCCTCTCGGAACAAGATACTCAAAGCGTTCCCGAAGATACACGGGGGAGGTGGGATTATGAAGAACAGAGAATAGAAAAGAAACAGTGTGGCAATCCCGACGCTGCCGAATAGGCAGCCACTTCAATTGCCTTCGAAATTCTGACACATGGTCATACTTCCGAAGGCCAAAAATGAAGCGAATACACCAATTCTGCAGACGCTCCAGTTTATCAAGAAGACATCTTAAATTTTGTTGAGTTGAGGCAATGTTTTAATTTTTACTTCAACTGGCTAATGTGAAGAGGGGTTTCTTATTTATTATAATCTGATTGGTCAAGGGGCGTGGCTTAGCCTAGTGACAGTGATCACGTCACTATTTCCTTAACGCGAATAGCCTATCTCAGCATAGTTAAATAGAATCGGTCGATGTCGCTTTTAACCGCTTCGGCTAGGATTCAGCAGCGATCTTTGGACTGAAATATTAATAACAGTTGATTAGCACTTACATCTAAGTCTATAGGAGCTAGTGCAGCGTAGTCTTCATCTGATGCCACGGAGTCATACAAAGGCTCGTCGTCCGACATTTGTGAGAAATGCTTGAGGTGACTCGCTGATAGCAGGGGGTTCAACAGAGATGTGGGTGCTGAAATAATGGATTATAATCAATATTCAATCATGATGATGTACAGGCGCGTAACTAGACACAGGATACATATTCAATTTCTAACACAAATCGAATCGTATCTATTTCTCAATTAAGAAAAATCCGATTTTCAAAATCCATCTAACCAAACTGAACCAAACCCTACAGATCTATAATACCATTCTATAGATTTCGTGATTAATCAGTAGGTGGTATTTCGGTTTTATATAAATAGATTTATTTAATTAAAGGCCGCATCATAGTACTACTAATACTATGGACTTTGAAATAAAAGTTAAAGTTGTCGTACCTCTCGGCTGCAAGGTAGCAATGTGCTGCCTCCTCGTGGCGTCCACCAGCACGTCTCGCAGCAGCGTGGCCATCTCGGCGGTGGACAGCCGGGCCAGCTTCTGCCGCCCCTGGTTCCGCGGCGCTGACAGCGCGGGGTTCACCGGCAGGAACACCACGCCGGAGCGTTCGAGACCTGACGCGCTTGTTTGCCATACTGAAAAGTCAAGATAAAATAAACATATATTGAAATACTGATCTCAGTAAACTTAAGGGTAAAGTTTCTAATAGGTAAGTTTCTTAGTAATTTCTTTTTTTACGCATCTGCCATGTTTTTTCTTCACCACCCTTGGTTGCATAGCATAGCATAGTCGGCCCTTGGTTGACTGGTAGAGAATGCCTAACGCATTAAGTCCGCCTTTGTACCTTTGTGTTGCATGAAGTTTTAATCTATATATATAAAAGGAGAAACTGACTGACTGACATATCAACGCACAGCCGAAACTACTGACCTAGTGTCAGTAGTTTCATTCAAAACAGTTCAGCCGTTAAAACGTGAAGAGGTAGTGGCGGCTCTTCACGTTGGCCAACATTGTGGCAAAGATGCCATAAGTTTGTGATGACGTCCACATGTTGAAAGGTCATTCAGTTTGCTTCGGTTCAGGCCAATGTGAGGACGAATTTTTTAAACCATTTATAACCAGCTGCTACCATCAGCTTCGCCCGCGTAAAAGTTGAAGATTATACCAAAGAAACACACTCCCAGGATAAAAAGTATTGTATGTGCTATTAGGACATGCTCTACCCGTATGCCAAATTTCATCCAAATCTGTTCGACCGTAAAGAAGTTACAAACTTACAAACACGCTCACTAATTCGTCTTTATAATATTAGCGTTATAGTATGGATAGATGCAAGAACACCGTGGGCAATTTTTTTTTTATTGGCTTTAAAATTCAAAGAGGATGTTTACGTGAACTAGTGAAACGATTGAGTATCCATACATCATAAAATACTTGCAAGGTATATTTCTAAACAAATATATTAGCACTTACTAGCTTCTGTTTCCCTGCGGTCAATCTCGTCGTAGATGTCCATGACAAGCTCTTCAAACAAGTGATTTGGCAGCTGAAACAAAAAATTGGGTTTATCTAATGTCGGCACTATGTAGTGTCGTGTGGACGTGCCATCATTTAGGCCTTCTGTCCAAGGACGCGTAACTTCATAGACGCGTATTGTCATTATACCCTTACGTGTGTGTATGAAACTCTGTTGACGAAGCGTCAACGTCGTGTCGTGTCGTTGCCGCTTCGTCGTTCATAGTTTTGTATGTAAGCTATGAGCAGGCGTACACCAAGCGTATAATGACGAATACGCGTTTATGACGCTACGCGTCCGTGGATAGTAGGCCTTAGTGTCGTGCGGACGCGGCACTATACGTACCAGCTGCAGCTTGCCCCGCGCCGCCTTGGCGACGTCGGTCATCTCGTGCGTGTCGTGCGCGCGCGGCACTATGTAGTGTCTGCCAGACGCGTGGTCGGGCTTCTCGCCCGTCAGGAAGTAGATCATGCGGTCTGTGGCCTCGTACACCAGCTCGGTCAGCCGGTCCGCCAGCTCACTGTGGCCGCCCTGTCTGGACCAATTACATAACATATTACCCACTGGTAAAAGAAATAATCATGTCGAAAGAATGGTATAAAAAAAACTAGTCATATACCATTGAAACGATGATTAACTGGCCCTGTTTTTGTGAAAAGAAAAGTTCTTTCACGAAATACTCATACAAGTTTAAGTTAATTACATTTAGTTCTTCGAATACGACATTTTATTTCATAATGTATTACATTAACATTTCAAAAGTATTTTCTTAGTTCCATATATTTATGTCGTAGGTGTCAAACTGCAGTGAAGACCTTGCCTTAGCCATATTGATAAACAAATGTAAAGGTTAGCTCTATTATAGTATTAAGATTATGTAGGCAGATGATAAATGATCTCCGAAATTATACGAAGCAAGTATTCAAGACAATCTTCACTAAATCGTTTGAGGATGAAATATGGTCGATATTGTGTTGAAAGAGATGTTGTTTGAAGTCTTTGGTTCATGTTTAAAAATAATGGTATGCTTGCTGCTACAAACTTAGGGCGGAATTCACCAATAAAACTAATCGCGTTTTAACGTTTGGCTCGCGTAATCGCGTTTAGCCGCTGTCACTTGTAAAAATACAACAAAAGAAAAATACACAGCGGCTAAACGCGATTATGCGAGCCAAACGTTACAACGCGATTAGTTTTATTGGTGAATTCCGCTCTTAGAAAGGGGTAAACAATACTACTTACCCCTATACCTATATATTACCCTTATATTAACAAATAGTTAATTACAAGCCTCCACACATAGATGAAAAAGTCGTTGAAAAGAAAATACATACAAGTTGATTTAGTTTATTTAAGAGAGTAGTAATGTTAACTATCATTGAAAAACTGGACAAGTACGAGTTGGACTTGTGCACTGAGGGTTCCCTAAAACTTACCTATGTAAGTAGCTCAATTCCCAAATGGAATATCAATTTTTTTTATGAAGTTATGTTTTGTGAAAAAAATTATGTGCCAAAAGTCGTCTTAAGGTCGAATAGTGTAATAGTAAAGTAAATTCGAATCTTTTCCATATAGCCGTCTATTGTGTATAACTGTGAAATTGCTGATTCGTGTTGCTTAATTCTGTGGCCAAAGTATGACCGGCACTAATTGATAGGATTAGTAAAAGGTCAAGTCATGTTAGGAGCTTAACAAGTTTAATTAAATATGTTTGGACTCAAGTGGAACAAACCCACTGTCAACCTAATCATAAGACAATGAGAAGGACAGTCAACCACACATCAGTCTGCTATCCCTCGGTTAATCTCCGCGCTCAACGCTCTCTTGGATGCCAAACTTGATTATGACGTGATCGTGGATAAATGGAAGAAGATCTTGTCTGTATGTCTGCCGTGACAAGATATAGAACAAGTTATTTTTGTTCATATTTTATTTCAGCCTTTGGCAATGTAAATAAATCTATATAAATAAAAGGAAAAACGGACTGACTGACATATCAACGCACAGCCGAAACTACTGGGACTAGGAGCGTGAAATTTTGCACAAGGTTTCATTTTATAACGTAGGCGAGCACTAAGAGAGGATTTCCCAAAATTCACCCCCTAAGGGAATGAAACGGGGTTCAAAGTTTGTATGGAGCAACATATTTTCACGCGGTTAACGCCACTGGCAAAAGCTAGTATATTAAATTTGTACATGTATGTATAAGTGGACTACGAAAATCGAAAATTGCTATTAGTGTTTCAACATCAAGGTGCTGTTAACGCTAATGAGCGTATGTTAATTGGCTTTCGTCTTCTTCTGTTTGTGTCTTTGGATGGAACATTTAATTATTACTGTTTGAGTCTTGAAGTGGCTACGTTTATTGCATCTTCGGAGGTGTTAATTAGGTCAACTAGAGGACAAATATGCGGCCCTCCAGCTAGTTTTGAAAAGGTCATATTATAATTTACCTGGCGCAATCAGCGGGCGTGTGCCCGGAGTGGTCCCTGGCGGTAGGCTCGGCGCCCCACGCCACCAGCAGCTCGGCCTGCGCCGGCTGCCCCGCGCGGCACGCCACGTGCAGGCACGTCGTGCCCTTCTCCTGAACAAATTTGATAAAGAGATTGGATCGGGAGTTGTGCTCAATAATTGGCTATCGAGTACGTTGCAAAATAAAACTACATTTAAATAGTACTATCATTCTTTTTTTAAGATTGTTATTTATGTATAGTGTCTATGGGCCTGAAAAAAGAGTTATTATTATTATCACTTTATTAGTTATTTAAACTTATTAAACACATTTTGAAATATTTCTTAAAAACAAAAAAAAATTAACAATATAAAAAAATATTATTATTATTTATATATATAATTCTTCTGTACGTGTGTTAGTCGCCTAAATCCTCAACGAATTGACCCATTTGGATAAAAGTTTTTGTGTATATTTGAGTATCCCTGGACGATTTGAAAATACAATTTATTGTAGGTAGCGTTGCAATTGGGTTCTCAATTTTTTCTCTCACATAAGCCAGCTTTCGGACAGGACGTCTGTCGGGATCGTAAAATATAAAAAAACGCATAAATGAATCTACAATGTTAATGGCAAAAATTTATCTAAGGGAGGTCGCCCATGACGTATTGTATCGATTCAGTAGCACGTTCCATTAACAAGCCACTGCTTTGCTACTTTTGGCGGTTTATCACATTACAATAATATTTAATATAGTCATACTTTTGTAACGGTCAAGTTGCGCGACTTGGCCGATACAAACGTAAACCGTTTCATTTCGATTCACTTTTCGTCGATCACCTCGAGTCGGCCACGCCTCCGATTGCTTTGTTCTGATGTCATCTCAACGCTCAGTCACGTGGTCAGAACAAAGGAATAGGAGGCGTGGCCGACACGATGCGATCAACGAAAAGAGAATCGAAACGAAACGGTTGTAACTTGGCTTGGGGGGCTGCGATAGAATCGACTGTATTGCGATTCTGTCGCTACACTACTAAATGTTGCAAATATAATATTTGACGTGAACAATCTCCAGAAATGAGTTTCTTAGCACAAGTCAGTTTCTAGAGCTATCAGACTAATTATGGCGGTAAGTCCCCTCTTTGAGGAATGGCTGGAAAGGCAACACGGCGTCCTTACCTTCCGCATGACGCAGGTCCTCACCGGACATGGTAAGTTCGGGAGGTTCCTGCACCGGATTCATGCGGAAGAAACGCCCGGGTGCCACCATTGTGTGGACCGCCCGGAGGACACGGTGGAGCACACAGTGGAGGTGTGCCCTGCTTGGGCAGAGCAACGCCGTGTCCTCGTGGGGGCGATCGGCGGCGGCGATCTCTCGCGCCGGGCTTTGGTACAGGCCATGGTCCGGAGCGAGGAGGAGTGGCAGGCGGTCGCCTCCTTCTGCGAAGCAGTAATGCTAGCAAAGGAGGCGGCCGATCGCGTGAGGCAACGGCAACGGTCTTCACGACCCAATCGCCGCCGGGATTCCGATCCCGATTTCCGGCCATCGTAGGCGCAGGCTTGCGGACGGCGAGCAATGGGTGGCTCGCCATCCGACCGTCCGGTAACCGTCCGGACCGAGCACAAGTCGTCGACGGCGCGTGCTGTTCCACGCGCGCCTCAAGGAGATGTCAGCAACTGTAGGGGCCTAGCAGGGCCGAAGCCTACTGGGGCCAAGGGTCTGATTCTGAAAGGAAGACTCGGCCCTGGTACGAAAGGCAACAAGGAATAGGAGTGGGTTTTTAGTCAGTAAAAGTCTGACACTACTATATTTATTAGTTGGAAATTTGTTTACTAGCTGTCATTAGTTATCAAGTCAAATTAAACATTTGTCACTGTAATATTTACATTAAATTTTAGAATAAATTGAACGTAATATTAAAATAAGATCCAGACAAAGGACATATTTTGCTAATTAGAGGCAAAATATTCCTGTTTGTTCACTCAACTTAAACTTGTTCTATTGATAATGTTGTTATAATTAGCAGAAAATATTGCCTTTCCATGAATTATTGTATCAATTTATTTGAGGAAGGAAAACGTAATGTTTCTTAACTGTACTTTAAATTAATGTATTCAAACTCCTACACAACACAAAGCAGGTTTATTACGTTACATTCACCATCTTGGTTTTTCTATTAGTTTTACTTTTCTAAATATAAAAGTTGCTAGAACTATCTTAAACCTAAGCTAATACCTACTCCACTCCAATTTTTTGACTTTTAACGAATTATACACCAAGGCTGGTAGAATTATTTTTATTAGGTTACTCAATACTTTATTGCATTCCATATTATGTACATATCTAGATGGTACAAAATATTGTCAAGATCAATATGGACCCTGTTGGGCACAGAAAAGTTAGAAAAGAAGATGAAGGCTAAGTAACAATTCATGGAATTAATTATTATTATAGGTAGATCTAATAGATGTATAATGTATATTATTGTATGGTAAATTATGTTAGATATTTTAATTATTTTTTTCTTGTTTGATTAACCTAAATAATTCACACTTAAGTAATTTACAAGTGATGTGAATGGACTTGCAGATGTCACTAGTGATCAAATAGCAGGAAAATATTTTTTGGGATGTTTCAAATAGTAAATATTACAATAAACATGATTCCATTGAATACAATGTATATTTTATTTTTAGTTGGGGAATCATCAAATGTCTTCTCCCACTCTAAGGTGGACCTATAGAGCATGTCAGACTTTTACTGACTCACATCCTTGAGTTTCAGCACCACAGTAACTTTCTCAAAAAATCCTGTGGTTATAGCTAATCTATTATACTTAACATGATTTTTTAAATGTACAGTCAAATGGGGCGAATAGAAACAAAACTTCAAAGGGTCTTTTCACGATATTTGAATATTTTCAGCATTTAAAAGCGTTTACACGAAATTACACGCTATTTGGCCAAAATCTATGATTTTCAAACTCGTTTATATCCATTAATGATATATTGTACAAACATGTGATTTAACAATAACATTAGGAAATATTCTTGTCTAAATAGTTAAGTAGGATTTTATTTAAATTAATAGCACACTTGTGAAATATATTCACATATGTAAATAAAGTTTTTGAAATTTTACTTTCAGAGGCAATTTCGAAGCTTGACAACTTCTACAGTTCTAATAGAATTAATAAACAAAAAATATAAAATAGTAACTAGAATCCTTAACAAAATAGTTATAGAAAAAGATGTAATTGATTTAGTTTACTAATTAAGAAAATTAAAATAAAAACATTGTCAAATTATTAAGAAATTATGGGTAAATAAAATGATGATTTGCACTGATTTAACTTAATTTTATCATTATAATAATAGCTTATTCTAATAAAAGAACAAGTGTTTCAAAACTTACTATATAAAATTTGAATTGAAATAGCTTTGTAAATTTTTAATAAATATCACAAATTTCGGTGCGCGACCGTGATGATGAATGTTGTTGGGCGACTGAATTTCCGACGCTCGTGCGCCGATATTCATGGTCCTTTTAAAATATTTGTTAAAAATTACGGATATGGATTATGGTTTTTGGGCAAAATAGCGCGTAATTGCGTGTGAACGCTCTTACTATATCAATTTATATTAATTAACTGTTATTCTAAAAATTCGATGCTTTGTTAAAGCCGATAATATGGTATCAAAGTGAAAAACCAAACCGAAGTTTTGTTTCTATTCGCCCCTGCGTTTCTATTCACCCCATTTTTACAGACTACTCAACAATCATAAAACATATTAAAAAAAAAATTACAGTTATTTTGCTGAGCTACAAAATACTACTTGAGATCTAAAGTCTACTTACCTGGTTATAATAGTTAGGGTCAGCTCCCTGTGCCAGCAGCCTCATGGCGGTGTCAAGCGAGGAGCTCCTGACTGCACTGTGCAGCTGCCGGCCCAACTCGCTAGGGGGCTCATCTCTTCTTGCTCTCAGCACATATGCTAGCCTCAGGTGCTTTGCCAGAATAAACTCCGACTTTACTGGGCTAAAAATAACTTTAAATAAGTCTTTTGTAAGGTTTATGTTACACCATCATCTTCCTGTTCTTGTCCCATGTTACTTGAGATCAGTGCAACATGTTTTTATTTTTTATAATCTGTTCCGTCAACCATTCCATGCATTTTCTTTGGCCTTCCAACTTTTGGGCTATACATGCAAGGTAAAGAAATTTCGAGCATGATTTGCTTATGTTTTTTATTAGCTGGAAGAGATTAACTCTGATCTGATTTACAATATAAGGAATTTGTAAAAAGAGTGTAGTGTAGTGATGTAAATGTGTTGCTCGAATTGTATAACGGGCTGGTATCCGCAACTCCACGACTAAGCGCGTATTTTGCGTATGTGTATTGCTCGAAATTTCTTTATCAACAATTTGGGCCTTATTAGAATTTTAGTGGTAATATTAATTATTTTGAATTTATCATGATATAATATATTAAGTTTGAATTTATTATTGCTCTAATTTCACATCAGATAAATTGCAGCTCTTTGTTATATCTTGAGTTGTTTGCTGACATACTTCTGTTGCACAGATAACTTATCAGATAGTTAATAGTTTGATTGATGTAATTAACACAATGTAACTCCAAGTTAAAAGAGACTATTCTTACTGCAATGGATCTTTGGCTTGTGGTTTTTTGCGAAGATGCTTCGGGGCAGAAGTGTCCAGTAAGGAATGTTCCCAAATGCAGTTCACGTTCTGGGCAGTCAGTGCTTGCACCATCTGTACAGTATAAGAAACTTAGGAAATGCCTAGTGTAACTAAGTATCATAGATTTCAAGAAGTTGACAAGCAAATAATATCTTTACATTATGTTTAATTAATTGACATTGTTGCTAAGCATGTTCCTAATTTTAGCTCCAACTCAGAAGGTTGTTGGTAGTTTCATTGTCCATTTAAACTCATTGTAATCCACATGACTAAGCACTGAATTAAAACCTCATCTATTAATAAAACTTATTCATTTAATTAGGGCAATGTTTCTTTTCCAAATAGCACCTCATAATGGCAAAATAAATTATACATACTGCCAATAGCGATGGTGGCCAGGCACCCTGCCGCAATGATTTTACGTGAGAGATGTGTCGACCCATACTACGGTGAACACTGCAGCACTCCGCACATAGCAGCAGCCCACGGTTGATCGATGCCCATGATGGATCTACGATCAGTAAGCATCACAAAAAACACTTAACAACAACCGGAACTATTAAAATTAATTCTAAAACTGGAACATCGCCCTGACCTGATGCACCGCAATCCGCGCACACCTCCACCGATGAGCGGTGCTTAGACCGCGATATGATCATTTTAAAAACACTTATGGAAGACTGCTTGATGAAATGACCACTCTGTTTGTCTGACCTAACTTATTTAGCTAAAACCAAGAGCAGGTTTTCGATACAAAAATAAATCATTTTACGAAACGTCAATCAAAATAAATTGACGCCACAGATTGAAAAAATCTCCACTTTTGCCAACTGCAGCAATCAAATGTCTATGGTCAAGAACAGTCCACAAGACTATTTTTCGACATTCATGAATATAGTGAGGTGTCTCAGATATAGCTTGATCGCTCACTGTGCTTTACATGCAAAAACCAATTTATCATTAAAAAATTGACACTTTTTATGAGCTCTTGAAATGACCATTTGAGCATACTTGCTAGCATATCTACTAGGCCAGCTGAGGGAGGTTTAAGTAAGTCCCTATTTGTAGTAAGACTTTCGCTACAAGCATGCCAGCAGTTTCCCAATTAGACACCAATCAGATAAGGCCGACAACGTGAAAAGCAAAAGTCACGTTAGTCTGACTTTCACTGCCACTTCCATGCTGAGCGTTCGACTAGCACGTTTTATAGGAGCCTTTATTTCAATTGAGGGAAAAATACTGAAGTACATTTGTTTTTGGTTGGTTTTATCAATCAACTGTTGTCTATAGGTTTTACGTACACGTCATTGATTGAATTTTGTAGTGCGGCTGAAAATAGAAGACAAAATGAAGATTCCACTAATTTTAGGAGTTATAGCTTGCTTTTCTATAGCATTAGCTGAACAAGAAACGCTAGTTCTTGTTGACAATCTTAACATAAGGGAAACTCACTCGCAGTTCTTCAAATCTTTACAGGGTAAGTTTAATAGATGAAGATACCGGTAATATATTTTGACACCGTGTATTTGATGCTAATTTAGCATTAATGTAGCAAATTTACATAACATACAGATCATAATACCTCATTGAAGTGTTTACTGGATCATTTCTGAACAACCAAAACTGGCATTTTCAGATAGGGGCTACACTCTTACATACAAACTCGCTGATGACCCTAACCTAGTGCTATCAAAATATGGCGAGTACTTGTATAAGAACTTGATCGTGTTCGCGCCGTCGGTACTCGAGTTCGGCGGTCAGATCGACACGGAGGCTATCACCAGGTTTATCGACGATGGTGGTAACCTCCTCATGGCTGGCAACGCAGCCGCCGGTGACGTGTACAGGGAGATCGCTTCTGAATGTGGATTTGAGGTAATTAAATACTACTCCTTGTCTTAGTCCAAAAAAATGTTGCCCCACACTAGGAATTGTTCCTGTATTGTGGATGTGTTCATAAACATTAACTCATATACACAAGACGCCCGGACCTGGAACACCTAACTTCAGGCTAGAATGATTTGTGCACCAGCCAATGCCGTCAATTGGTTCTGCTTCTATATCCAAGGATAATACAGCCAAGGAGTGGAATTCCCTACTGGAGTCTGTTTCCTGATAGCTACAACCTAGGGGTCTTTAAGTCAAGAGTGAATAGGTTACTTCTAGGCAAGCATACTCCATTGTCGGCCACATCATCGCTTACCATCAAGTTAGATAGTGGTCAAACGCAAGCCTAATAATAAGAAAAAAATAATATTGTCCTAGTATTATTGACTCAGATGTGTTTACTGTGTTTTATAATTACACTGCATTAAATAAAATTGATTTAACTTCTCTTACAATCCTAAAAAAAACTTCTTACCCCTACTTTTGTAACTTAAAATATTCTCTTTCTAGATGGATGAAGAATCAGCTGCAGTGATTGACCACTTCAACTACGATGCATCTGATGATGGCGAGCACACCAGGATTGTGGTGTCTCCCAAGAACCTGATCTCCTCGCCCACTATTGTTGGAACACAGAACACCCAGCCCCTGCTGTTTGAAGGCACTGGTCTCATCCTGGACAAGGACAACTCCCTTGTCCTGCCTATCTTGACTGCTGACTCTACTGCTTATAGCTACAATCCTAAGAGCCAGGTATGTGAAATAAAAATGCACTACTCTTAAAACAATTATATAAAAATTTATAATTTAATAACTACAAAGCTGCTGCAAATATAATATTTAATATGTTAAATTATAGGCAAATGAATAGATTGTTATTTATACACAATATGCCTTATATTAAGGGAAAATTAAGGTCCAATGGAAGGCCTGTTTTAGTTTCAATCTAAGGACTAGTTTTGGCTGGATTTTCTGTTTCAGCCGATAAGCGGCTGGATATACAGCTTGACTGAAACTAGCACTAGTGATAAAGTTCTAAAAATTGACAATCACATTCAATGTTACCATCATTTTATTAATCCATTTGGTATTTTATGAAAGTTACGAGATGATTTTTCAACAATTTGATAAATTTATTACATTTTTTTTTTGTTATTTTTTCTATTTTTTTTTTCGAAATCTGTAGTTTTTCACTACTTTTGTTCTCAGCCAAAACTGGAATTGCATTTTGACTATGGTTACAGCTATAAATATTGCTTTGGGTGTACACTAGTTAAAATGTTCATTCTATATTAAATACAATATACATATTTCTATCTTGCATACATAATCTCATGTAAGAAATTCCACATAAATAAATGGAACCAACTAGACTCATTACAGGTTAGCATTCATTTGCATAACGGCTAACGCCGTATCTGGGAGACTGTAGCATCAATGTATCTCTTTGCAAATTATTTTCCCCCACAGGTAAAAGAGTACCCCCACGCCGTGGGCCGCAAGACTGTACTGATCGCCGCCCTGCAGGCCAGGAACAATGCGCGCATCGTCTTCAGTGGCTCTTTGTTCTTCTTCTCTGATGAGGCCTTCAACTCTGGTGTTGCTAAAGTCCATGTAAGTTTTTATTGTCTGTATCCTACTAATATTTTACATGTGAAAGTTTGTATGTATGGGTCTTTCACGCAAAAACTACTGAATGGATTTCAATGAAACTTTGTACATGGGTAGACCATGTCATGGAATTCTTTTTATCCTGGGAGTATGTTCCCTTGGGTCAATTTTCTACTATCATGCGCGTGAAGACAGCAGCATGATATTTTTTTTAAGCTGGACTAGAAGGAAACTAAGTAACAGTTGTACTACTTATTTAATAACTTTTATATATGTTTTATATGTGTGCAATAAATAGAATATTAAACAAAAAGAGTTAATTTATTCCACACCATTTAAAAAATTGTGCGACTTGTTGTTCTGAGCTGTGTGTTTGTTGTTATTTTTTAAAAGTTCTGTAACTATTTTGATGTACAATAAAGTTTATTCTATTCTATAGATTTAGGTTATTTTGAAATAACATAAAAGAACACCTTCATAATGTAGCTAAGCTGTTGTTCCATCAAAAATAAAATAAGATACCTACATAAATCAAATCTGTAGTATTTTATAGATTTCTTTCTGAATCCTTTAACTTTAGTTAAGGAATAGTTTATTACAATTTTTGAATTTTATTCTGTGTTCCTTTTGGCATAGGCCTCTTCCGAAGCTTTCCAATCCTCTCTGTTCCTCACTATTCTAGGTTTTTCCATCTGCTTTGATCAAGTCATCTTCCCATCTCCTGAATCTATATATTTAAGGTATATTTAAATTTCTTTATTGGTTTATTCAGGGCGACAAAGTGAGCTCAGCTCAGTCCGGTAACAAGGCCCTGGCGGTGCGCTTAAGCGAGTGGTCGTTTGGCGAGCGCGGCCGCCTGCGCGTGCGCAACGTGAACCACAACCGACAGGGAGAAAAGGAGTCCTCCAACACCTACACAATCACTGACACTGTTGTAAGTATTTGTGGTCAAAAGCTTATTTAATGTTTCTGACACATCTGTGTGCGTAGCAGCAAAAGACACTCTTTTTTTTGGGGGTGCTTCTAAAGCAACATGCAATAACGACTACGTGATACGTCGCCAGGCATCATTTTTGTGTGATTCTTATGAGATGGTAGTTTTGAATCACAATTATGTTTGAAATAACTCAAAAAAATCCATTTTGTTTTAAATTATAAATAACAAGATGTAGATGTTGCAGCAGCATAATACGGAGATAGACAAACACATCCTTACTTTTAAAATCGCACTGTTGGATTCTCAACACTAAAGAGCGTGTTTTTCTGCGGCATCCAAAAAATCTCTATGCCTAAAGATCCTCGTAACTTGAGGCAATTCCATGAAGCCAAGTCAAAGAAATTGTATCTTTTCCCTTGGCTTCTATTTTGACCTTTTTTTATTACTGGTTCTCATCAAAATCAACCTAATTATGCGTATAATTTTCCCAGGTATACAGAATCGAAATTGAAGAGCTGAAGAACGGCAAATGGCAGCCATTCGACGCCAGTGACGTGCAGCTGGAGTTCGTCCGCATCGACCCCTTCATCCGCACCACGCTGAAGAAGAAGCCCAACGGCGTGTACGAGGCTATCTTCAAGGTGCCAGACGTCTGGGGCGTCTACCAGTTCAAGGTCGATTACGACAGGATTGGGTACACTAGGCTGTATCATTCTACACAGGTTAGTTATGTTTGTTACTTACCTATAAACTTTCTTGCGTCTGTTCTGTGGGGCTAATTATTATTATTTGCGTAAGTACACAGAAAAAAATCAATACCAGCATTTCGCCCGCGGGCTCGCCTGTGGCGTATCCCCTGGGAACTGCATTTTTTCTGTGATATAAAATTACATGTAACACTCAGCTATGGTAACTATGGTATAGCTTTCTAAAATTGGTTTTGTAGTCTCTTGAGATTATTTCCTACATCAAAACTTACAAACTTTCCCCATTTTATTCACATGTTTTTGTTGACTTTGCCCTAACCACCAATATATGGGAAAAGAGAGTACAGAGGACTAAAAAAAAACATAAAATTGTCTTATCATTTATTTTACGTATATTCATATTTATGTATTTATATCAAATTTTCATCATTATTAATTTTTTCCAGGTGTCCGTGCGTCCACTCCAACACACGCAGTACGAACGCTTCATCCCCAGCGCGTACCCCTACTACGTGAGCGCCTTCTCCATGATGGTGGGCGTGTTCCTCTTCTCCTTCGTCTTCCTCTATTATAAGGAGGACACGCCTAAGACAAAGAGCGAGTAGATCTACTCTAGTACTTGTTTTATTAAAAAAAAAAAAAATAGTTTACTTTAAACTAAGTAATATCCATGAATGTTCACATAGATCAGTGTGTAGAAATAAAAGCTTGTAACAAGAATGTGTGGAAGTGTGGGATGCATTTATGTTTGAAGTAAGAATTGCAATAAATTTTCTTTATTTAATTCGTTTGTTTTATTTATTTGTACATCATAATTTCATCAGTCCACTCATGGTATTGGTGAAGTGAACAAAAGGAGGCAATACATAACTGCTTACCTACTCTGGCTTTGGAAACGCAAGGATTTTCTTAAAGTGATGGCAACACCATGCTATTAATCCTAACAAAAACTTACACGGTAAAGAGTAAATAATACGAAAATAAAAATTTCCAATATTACTGTAAAAAGCGAGGTCCAATTCAACGAGGTATAATTTGGTTTTACTTTTTGAATATCAAGTATAAGATAACTGAACGCTTCCATAAATTAAACTGACATTCCAACGGCCTATTCTTGAACGCAACGGTTTTAAATGGCAATGGCATGCATGTCATACTTGGCTTTTGTAAAAAATAATTTTAGAAAAAATGGCATAAAATACGACTAAAACTTTATATAAACTATAGAATTGAATGTATGAATATAAATCTGTGCTAAATAACCTGTAACTTTACGTGTAAAGTGTGTAATTGACGCATAATCAATGTGATTTGTGTAGGCAGTGAATTGGTGTCGCCGTATTTCTTAAAATATTGCAAATTTTTTACGTTCCTTTTGCGCTTTAGAGTTGATTAGCATAATCGTGAGATCGTGTCGGGACTGATGACCGATAAGTAGGCGATAGTGAGCGTTGCAGTGATGTGTTTACATCTGTAACTGTCCCAGTAAGTATGCAATGATGTCATTGTAGTGACTACCATAAAAAAAACTGTGTTGGCTTTGTGCCCACCCGTTTTCCTGGTGATCGTGACTCCAATACGATTTTGAGGAAACAAGCATGTGGGATAAGCGCAATGAACCCCTTAGGTTATAGACAACCTGTTTTTAAATTTATGTTAATTACTATGTGATTGTGGTCAGTCAGTGGCTACACTGTTTATGAATATTAGTTCTAAATAAAATACTGGCGCGGCGACTGTATTGTTATAAGTAATACATTATGTGACTGATGAGTGCAACAATATTTATAAAATTGTGTCAACACAGTGGTGTTTCCATATAAATAGAATTAGGTAGGAACCTGTAGTAGGTCAGTGGTAGCAGTGCATGTGTTACTACTATAATGTTATAGTGTGAGACAAATAGTATTGTTCAGTTGTACCATTACATATTATAAACTAGCTGTAAGTCTATTTGTGTAAACATATTTATCTACTGAAGTCTTTTGACACCAAATTCTATCTTATATTTGTGACACTATCAATAATCTGGTTTAATATTTGTTACTGGAAATAGTTCATGTTAAATAGATTAGTTTAAATATACAAATAATTTGATCATTAGGCATCTTTTATCCTAAAACATAATTATCATATTTACTATGAACTCTACAAGTGTCTGGACACTGGTCACTAAATTAATAAATTTGATGGAAAATATTAATGATAATGCTCATTTGGTACATCATTTATTATCACATTAAAAATTTTCTTGTTATTTACATCAAGAATAGTTTCCAATTTTTTAGAAACAATATATTTTAGCAAGAAAGTTGTTTTAATTGAAAAAACCTAGCAGAATTGTTTATTTTTTTTATAATTAATATATACATCTTAGCAAGTATGTTTATGAATATTAAGAGAAATGGCACAGTTTTACGATTACAAAACTGACCTATGAAAGAGACACAATTTGTTTTGCTTATTTGTTTAATTATTATTTGTTTTAATAACAATGTAAGTTCAAATTTAATAAGAACTCGGCATTTGTCTAAATAAAATAATAAGCAATTACAACAGTAGGGAAAACAGTAGTCATGAAGAGATAACCTTGTTGTTGGTAGCTCCCGTTGATAGTGCATGCTTCTGAGACATTGGTGCCACTCCATTAATCCAAGGTTATGTCAGAGACACACTGTTGCTTATCACTTGTGTTTAATTACTGTTTAAAACAATAACTCATTGTTGTACTTAGTAGATACTATTAAAGTTTTGAATGCTAAAATGTCTTTATGTACTAGAATAGGTTCTAATCAATATTTTAAATTGTAATTTTTAATACTTAACGGGCCAAGGTTACAGTAATAGGGATAAATTATAAGATACCTATATTTCCTTTTAATATTTTGCATAGTGTGTGACCTTGCTTATTTTATTAAAGAATAATTAAGTATATTTTTATAAATACATTTTATATGTGGATATGTACTGGAAAAGGTTTGAATGTAGCCTGGTTAATACATGGAGACACATACGACACAGGGAAAGAGAATTAACCTATTGAGTAGCGTAATTAGAGACACAATAGAAAGACAATGACCGAGCGGCCTCAGGCTTTAAAGAATTAATGTAAACCGAAATTACTTATATAGATCTTCTTTATTATACACAATAAATTCAATTACAGTAGGAGCTTAAAATGAATAGGGTGTCACAATGGGTGGGCTTATCACTAAAAGTGATTTTTTTCTAGACTCAAAAAGTGTCATTAATAAATTTTGAAACATCAATGTTATATATTGAAATCATAAATTCCTGCTATCATAAATTAGTAAATTATTGTACTAATTTATGATGGCAGGACACTGGCTCCTACAAAACAAATTTTTAAATTCATCTAATTACCTATTAAGTTTTTATTTGTTACGTGTTTGTAAAGTTGTGTATCATATTTGTGTGCAGAGAGTGAAGTGTGTCGTGCGGGATGGATCCGTCGCGGCGCCAGCGCACGCAGACGAAGGCCACGGCCGAGGAGCAGGCCCTGGACCAGATTGCCAGAGAGGTTAGTACCTACTATACTATAATTTATTGAGCAACCCATGGCTTTAAAAATTTGAACAAAAGTCTTGAGTAAAAACGGATCTGTAAAATTGCTATAGTCAAGATTTTTGTCATAAAGGCAGTAATTTCAAAAACCGATTAACAATTTTTTTTGGCTGTTAATTGTTAATGCAGATGAATTCATACCAGAGATAATGCATATAATGTAGAACAACATACACATTACACAAAATATAAAAACATAAACCTAGTAAATGGTTTGGAAAATATTTTGCTAGTATCATATATTTACAATCAATTACTCCATCTTGTCAGCTCTTCTGTCACCAATGCAAATTGAAGAGTTAAGCGAGATGGAGTGTTTGGTCGCAGATATACATAAGAACCTGGCGAAATGTTCACGAAAATATTTTTCAGATTAATCAGACAGTAGCGGTTAAAGGGTTAGTAAGACTTTTTTTGTGCATCTGCCATGTTGTCTCTCCTCCAACCTTTGGTGACTAGTAGAGAATGTCTAAGGCATTAAGTCTGCCTTTGTATGTTTGTATTTCATGAAGTTTGAATAAATAAATAAACTGTATAAATCTCTGACATTAAAAATTAAATATAGAATATTGTGACGTGTTTCGAATACATGCCAGTAACTAGATTAGTCTCAATAGTCTTCAATAGTTAATCATATTATGGACATGGGTAGTCTCCATGTGACTTATTAATCCTTTGCTCTTGAATCATAATCTCTTTGACTCAAATACTGAGCCAATTACATGTGCCCAGGTCTCTGAGACTGTCTAGAGGTCAAATGAATCGACACATCTTGCTAATTTATGCAGTGGCATTAATATTATTGTCTGTAAAAAACTTAAATGATGTTAAAAGCCGCCAACAGGTGGCGCTTCTTGTTACAAGTTTCCAACTACCATTACTACCTTTTTCGATTTTATAATAAATTACAAATTACTTACTTGAACTTTGATTATACAAGTTGCTCACATTTTTATTGTCACATCCATTTCGATTAGCAATTTTATGTCACATTAAATAAAACATCAGAATATCAATGCACTGCATACGTGATGCAGAACAAAGCCAAACTGCCAATTATATCTATAATGATGAGTAATGTAACAAAAACACTTGATTATCTCGCGATACTTCGCAAGATAAGGCGACGAAGTACTTATACACTGATAGCACACACTTCACTAAGATTGCCTTGTAGTAGTCATAAAGACTTTATGATACACAATTCACCTCACCTGCTCGTCCGACCGTCGAATATAATCCACAATGTTGACTGGCAGTTACCGGCAGTCCTGGCAGACTCGCCTCGCACACGACGATCCAAAACTTCGCACATTGTGCCAACTACGAGTTGCTCTTGGACAAAAAAATATGAAGCTATTTGTATTGGCATTGGTTTGAGAGCGTTATAATTGACATGGGATTATAATTAGCAGTAAACCTAACGATCGATGAGCTAGCAGTAACTTTGCAGACAGAACAGTAACTTTATCTTTATATGATTGAGCGGGTCAATTATGACATGTTTATCAGTCTTAGCTTCCATCCAACAGGTACCCATAGTGCATAGGAACCTATGGATTTAAGACGACGTAGGACAACGTTCTAGCAGGGAATACTATATAGGTTTTGCAAATCTATCTATATATATACTAGCTTCTACCAGCGGCTTCGCTCGCGTTAAAATAGATTTTCCCATATGAACTTTGGACCCCCGTTTCATCCCTTTAGAGGTGAATTTCGGAAAATCCTCCCTTAGTGCTCGCCTACGTCATAAAAAGAAACCGTGTGCAAAATTTTACGCTTCTAGCCCCAGTAGTTTCGGCTGTGCGTTGATATGTCAGTCAGTCAGTATACCACAACTTAAAATTTGGCAGGAAGGTTCCTGATAGGGTGTAGACATCCGCTAAGAACGGATTTTACGAGACTCCACCCCTAAGGGGGTAAAACGGGGGTTGGAAGTTTGTATGGAGAAACCAACTTTCGCGCGGGGAAGCCGCTGGTAGATGCTAGTCTTAAATAAAAATGATTATTTTTCTTTACTATCTGCTACTACTGTCTTTTCCCGCGGATAGTTGAAAATCATCACAAGGAAACATACTCCCCGATCCTATGCGTTATATCTGGACATGGTATACCCGTGCGACTGTGAAGAAGGAACAAAACAAACACACAAACTTTCACCTATAATATTAGTGTGATAGTAATCACAACTTTTAAAAAGAATATGAAATAGGACCGCTAATGTATACAAGCGAGCTTAAATCACAATTAGGTTTTTTTATAGCAAGCCTACGAAGCTTTACCCTTATGTATATTTCTATCAAAGCTGCACACACACACACACACACACACACACACACACACACACACACACACACACACACACACACACACACACACACCTACATCACACACACACACACACACATCCACACACACATGACTACATCTTCGTCCAGCCAGTGCTTAATTTAACAACGATAACAACGAAACTAAACATAAACTGTCCTAGAAAACAGTAAGAAGATTATTCTCAAAACCCCAAAAGATCAACTTATATTTTCAAAGCTCTCCAATTGCAGAAAACTAGTCCAATATCTTTTGTATAAAAGACCCCACCTCCTTGCAGCACTGTGTGATTTGCTACCTGTTAATGGTGTTAGTAAAATAAGTCGCGATCGAAATAGACTTCCGTGTGCGACACCTCAGCGAACGACTTGTTGTACCGATGTTGCTTTTGATATCACACGACTAGATGCAGGGAACTCGCTAACGAACCCTTTTGAAACTATTGAATTTAATTACTATACTAGTAACCTGCCCCAGCTTCGCATGGGTGTTAGAGATCTTTGAAATTCTCGGCTTTGCACTCAGTTGCACTTACCATGTTGTGTTTCTGCTCCACCCTAAGGTCGACTGGTAGAAAATGCTTAAGGCATTAAGTCCGCCTTTGTACAGTGTTTACTAGTGCATAAAGTTTTAATAAATAATAAATAAACATACATCTAAAGCTTCCTCATGAATCACTGTCTATTGGTGAAAACCGTATGAAACGGTTCAGTATTTTTGAGTTCATCGCGAACAGACAGACATGCGGTGGGGGGACTTTGTTTTATGATAAGTAAGGATAAGGCAAAAGATCGTTGTCACGCGACATTCCACTCTATCTGCCTTTACCCCCAGCCCCAGAAGAAGAAAAGATAACGAAATGGAGCATTATCTTTTGGTTCTTTGGGACCTTTTTATAACTCTTCCGGCTCTTGGTGGAGCGAGTTGTGTTAGATTTTTAGAGTGCCTGCAGTTGCCCTTTGCGTTCCAGGGCTACGGTGGCTCTTTCGAACAGTGCCATAGCACTGTACCCCTGGTTCTTTGGGCCTCACATCCTTATCTATTACTGAAGTTCTGCAGCATTACGTTTTGATAGTGAGTTGATCGTTTGTTATAATAATAATAATATTCCACAACTATCACACAACGCCGTCTAGTCCCAAGCTAAGCAGAGCTTGTGTTATGAGTACTAGACAACTGTTAAACATACTTATATATTCCTAAATACATACATATTATAGTTAAATTACACCCAGACACAGAACAAGATCGTGCTCATCACAGTAGTCTCTCCATAGTGTTATGGAGACGCTACTATTATGGACTTTTTTATGAAAAATTCTGAGTGTTTAGACAGCAGAAGATGCAATTACTTATTCTCTAATTGCCAGATGTGATTTAATAACAAGTATCAGAGGTGATTGCTTGCTGTTCAATCATAGGTTTACAGTGGCGTAGTTTGTTTTATTATTTTTGGACCCTACGTTTGGGTGCTTAATTGCATACTGAAAAATAAATAATATAATCATTGGCATTTTAAGTAAAGCAAGCTCAGTAGGTGGTCAATAATATCGATGCGTAACGAAAGCTAATATTATTTAAACTATAAATAATTAATTATTTATCGTAGCAGGATATCGACTGATCCAATATAAAATACTAGCAAATTGAATCGAATGTACGCGCGAAATGCCAGCGAACTGATCAAGTGTATCGGGAATCCATCTAATCCGATGGTTATTGCTTTATGAGCTGTGAATTCAATAGGGTTACCACAAAATATACAATAGACGGCACGGTTCTCCGTTGGTTTAGCGATAAGCTGTGGCATGGTTTGTTGCAGGTTTGACTCGTGCACGGAACAAATTTTAGAAAGATATTACAGATTTAAAATGCAGGGACATAGCGGTTGCGGTAGTATTAGCAATGCACCCGTGCGATGCTGGGGTGGGTCGCTACTATTTATATAACCTACAGATAATTGTTCCGGGTCTGATTGTCTTTTGTTTGTTACTAAACATTTTGTGAACGATACGGGAGTATTCACTCGTGTGGGGTAACGTTTTATAAAACAAAACGATGTCTGTATAGAGTTGTAAGATTTCTCAAAGGCCTATATTAGGTATGGGACCAGTATTCTAATCAAACTTAAGTGACGTAGTTTCACTTATGGATTTGGCCAAACGGGGCAGGCTCGTTTCAATATACTCCCGTAACAATAGCTTCGCCTTTCGATATTTAATAAACTGGCTCTTCATACATATTATATCTAAAACCACCTTTAGTAAATTGAATTGGTAGTACATAGTCACCTAATCAAAATATTTACCTGCAGCAAATGCTTGTTTCAAAATCTACCCAAGTTTCTGCAATGTGTCATCCATCATGTTACTACTAAAGTGCCCGTTTACTAGATATAACAGTTTTAAACTAATATATCTGTCTCTCTCTCTCTCTCTCTCTCTCACATGTCACACACACAAAAATGACGTTTTCTACGGCGGTTGTACGGGCGCAATGGACTTTGACGTCAGAGTATATGTCGGACTTTTCTTTCTTAATCAGCTTTGAACATATTTAAACTTTGCTCCACCCTTTGATTAACTCCTATATAGTGGGTACGTTCACAAACATATAAAATCACTTAAACAAGACACTCAGATTCAGGACACTTATCTGAAAAGTGTAGACCATACAAATATTTGTTCGGTGCGGGAATCGAACCCTCGACACGCAGTGCAGCCATTCCCTCAACCTCTACGCCAACCGTACCTACCGTCAAGGCTGATAATTATTTTATTTGACAAATACAATTATATGATTTCATATTGTTATCACACATTTGTCTAGGTCTAAACAGGTGCTGTTATTTAGCGAAGCTAGATGACACATCAATTTTAATTTCTTTCGCAAGCACAATTTGTATAAAGTCAAGATAAAAAAGATTCTCGTCTTTGATTCTTGTTTCTACTCTAATATAGTGATTTTCTCAGTCAACATTATTTTCCTTCAAGCTGTATTATAATACAACTAGTAGCCGGAGTAGCTCTGCGCCTCTTGCATCCAGCGGTTTCCGGCGACCTTCACTAGACTACGCCTTCGAGCACGCGAATTCTCTCAATTAATAAACAGATCTCAGCTTCTGCCATCCCTGAGTGATGACATGAATATATTTATGCGTAAGCGCATACAGCGTGCATCGGAACGCGGCGCGAAATAAAACGACGCACAGCCGAAATAGAAGCGGCCCGGCCGCTGGCGCTATTTACGAATATTCGGAGTACGGCAGTTGGGACCCCTCGCGACACTATCTGGTGCACTCTGTCTGCAAGTGACGCTCTAGCTACTACAGCTAATTACGATCGCTATGGCTCTGGAATGTTTCTAGGGATGGGCTGTCTTCATTAACGTCTATACTCGCATTCTTAGCAATATCAACCTGCAAAGCGTTTGTTTTCAGAGTTCTATAAGCGTCTCCTTTTCTTCTTGAATTAACTCCTTCCTCGATTTTCATATACATATATTTGTATGTAGTTTATCGTCACCCCCGTCGTGTCCCCCCTTTTCGCCAGGGACTTTGCAATTATATACCACACCGCTGCACAATTGCACTTATCCTATTTTTAGAAATAAACAAGGATGTCCCGTGTATTGTATTAATACTAATACATCATATTTTGTTTATACTCCTATACCTAGTGCCGTTACTAAACTTTTATGTGCCCGGTGCGAGCTTCTATAACTGCGCCCCTAGAAAAACTAGATTATATATCAAATTTTTACGCCCCTCCAGCACTGCTGGCACCACCCTAGTTACGGTACTGCCTATACCTAATCGTTCTATTGATGTTGATGTTTGAATACACAAATATCTAATTGGTAGCAAGGGAATGTTTCGAATGGAAACATCGATATGACGTGTGTCTCTTTGTAAGGTGTCCTGTATGACGAGCATGCTGACTCACTCCATGCAATAGAGCCAGTTAGTCGCAGCCAGTTAGAGTCATCGATCGGTGGAATTTGTTTGGTATTTTAGCCACTCGTATTGATATGTATTTCAGTAGCATTTGGTTTGGGAACTATTTGTTTATGATTGCTCGCTGATTGTAATCAATCAACAGTCGAATGGATGATATAAATACGTACTTGAGTTAACATCCATCTCCAAAGACATTCCGTTTCGACTTTCGAGTCTTCAACCCATAAAATACTTTTCCAACTTTGTTTGACGATAAAACTAATCGTCTTGAATTCTTGACCTAAAGAGGCGTTGATTGATGGGAAAGGTCGAGAGTTGAAATCGAGTAGGATTTGAACCTATGGCCTCTGTTGACCTGAGGTGATCCTATCAGAATCAAAGTAGGTTAACCATTTTAGTAAACTAGTTAAATGTATGCGTTTCGCCTCGTTGTTTATACCGCGTACATCGAAGGACTGGAACAATATGCCTACAGCGGTCTTTCAGTCTGATTATAATTTAGGTGTCTTCAAGCTAAAAGTGAACTAGTGCGGTTCACCATCAACGATTGCATCACTGCTTACGATCAGGTGGGATCGCAGTCAAGCACAAGTTTTTAACAATAAAAAAAAAACAAACACAAAGAAGTATACTAATGACTAAAACTGAAAGGCAAATAGTCCGGAAATGCGAAGTGTTACGGTCTGAATCGGTTTTCGTGGTCCATGCAAAAAGGTCGACGTTAGAAAATGCAGTAAGATGAGGCACGAGCCAAGTAATTCCGTTAGTTCGCGGAAACGACTGACCTACTGCATCATTTCCTATTATATGATCCTATATACCCGCATATGGGATTACATGCGATTGCCAAGTGGTTGAGCAGATTTCATTATTGCTTCTTTCCGATTGGCACCCGCAAAGGAATTTTGGTTTTAATATTTCTATTTTATACTTAATTTTATAAAGCTGAAAAGCTTGTTTGTTTTTTTCAACACGCTGATCTTAGTATGTACTGGATCAAAATAAAAATGATTTTAGTGTTCGATAGCCCATATATCGAAGAATGCTAAAGGCCCAAGCACGCGACGATAGCCAGTTAGCTAGTTATAGTGACAATTGTCGACTTAATGAAAATAAAGATACTAATTAAACCGAGAGCAATAGTTGTACCTGTGCCAAAAGACAAGTTTTCACGTCTCTTCGCGAAAACATTGGTTCTTTTGGTAGCGTTAAGTTTTTGAACTATTTGAAAACGTTCTTGCGCCAATCTGCATTTTATTGTCAATTTTGATTAATGGTGTTTCAGCGTAAGAGTTCCATCATCAGCTGCAGCCCGATTACGCTCACTGCTGGGCCTAGTCCTCTCTTTTCTTGTACCTATCCGTATAAGAACTTAATTTCAAAGTAACGGTCGTACTTTAATATGACAGTCCAGATCCCGAACAACATGAACCGGAAAAGCGGAAGAATGGAAAGGAGGCCACAACAGGATCCTAATATTTTAAATAATATAATAATAATAATAATATAGTAGTCCCAAGCTAAGCAGAGCTTGTGTTATGAGTACTAGACAACTGATAAACATACTTAAATATTTCTAAATTCATACATATTATAGATAAATTACACCCAGACACAGAACAAATGATTGTGCTCATCACAAAAACATTTGTCCTGGGTGGAAATCGAACCCACGACCTCCGGCATAGCAGTCAGGGCCACTAACCACTAGCCAGTCAAACAACAAGCCAGTCAAAAATGTCAACGTCTTTGCATTATAAATATATTTATTCTGCAAACCAATCTTTGGCTTAAAGCGTGGCAAAGAGTTAGCAATACCTTTTCTGTAAGTCAACATATTTCTCGATCGAACGGAAATTAATAATAAATCTAAAAGGCTAACATACCAAGTGGGTTAATTCTAAACCTTTTAAGTAGGATCCTAGAATAGTAATAACAGCTTTATGTTTAATGATTTGAAAATCAATGAGATCGTCAAGTATAATGTGTAACTTATTCTTGCTATTAATATTCAATTAAAAGACGTGGATCTGAAGTACCTAGCCTGAGTTACCTAGTTCAAACTTTTTTTTTTTATATTGTATAGTCCAGTGCTTGACTGCGATCCCACCTGATGGTAAGCAGTGATGCAATCATCGATTGTGAGGCGCACTAGTTAATCGAAAGCGATATAAGCAAGCAAATATTCAGGTTTGAAGTAAACCAGATAGACATTCCTTTCATAGATACTTTCCAATTTAACATGACGGCGTGTTTAGCGCAGTGGTTGAGCGGTTGACTGCTGCGCTGCATGTGGCGGGTTCGATTCTCGCACGGAACAAATATTTGTATGGCCTATAGATAGTTGTTCCGTGTCTGGGAGTCTTGTGTATGTGAGTTTACATGATTGTGAACGCACCCACGATACAGGAGTAACTATAATTGTGGGCCAACTTTTTTTTTTTATTGATACAAACCAGTGCTTGACTACGATCCCACCTGATAGTAAGCAGTAATTCAATCATTGATGGTGAGATGCACTAGTTTATTAAGAGCCTATTCACTCTAGCCTTCAAGGCACCACCGTTGAAGTTTCAACAACGTAAGGGCTACGGCTACTACAACCCGACGTACGGCGAGTATCCAACTCGCCGTTCGTCGGATTGTCCGATGGTAGAAAGGAGATGTAAGTCATGCAATTCCCGCGCACACCCTCCAAAATACGAGTGATTTTCGTGTCCTATTCGCCAGGGTCGTATGTTAGCGACTGGGTGCTCCATCTCGTTTAGGTCTTCAATCCCCATAGATGACAGGAGAGCTGACGAGATGGAGTAATTGGTCGTGGATGTGCAACCGTGGCGGAATAAACGTGTTTATCTGATATATTCGAATATATCAGACGAAGGTGGTTAAAGAGAAAGAAAGAAACTTTAGAAATCTTCTACAAAAACGACTATTTTAAACACTTCCCAAACCTCAGAACTCTATGTATAGATTTCTTGTTCAAATTGGTTTTAATGTCTGCCTTTTAATATAATGTGGGAATGGTAAATATAGGTCAGATGGAACCAGGCGGTCGGGTTCGTCGCCCTGGGCCGATCGATCCGCGTCCCAGTTAAACACAGCCTCGCAGAAGCGGCCTACCCTCCTCCAGCATGGGTTACATAAGGAACAGTGTAGCCTCTTGCTATATACATTTGGTTTTTATGCGTCAGATGCCACTACATATTTGCTAGCTTATATTTTTTACGGAGAAAGAGACTTCTACTAACTAAAAACACACAGTGTTCCTTCAGTTACCCTTTGCGAGGGCTACAGTAACTTTCGAATAATCCCCAGCAGATTTGCTAGTTAACTTTTGTACTAAAACATAGACCCATGGATCGGATGAACCATGATACACTAATACGTGATAATATCAAGTTCATTCGAGAATTAATCCATATAATAGCTTAGCTTATACTTAAAAACCTTATCTCATAGACCCTATCATAATTATAAAGTTTGTTTAAAAAAAATTGTTGATCATTTTGCCAATGTTGGAATTTATCGTCACATTGTTGTCCTCATGTTATATATTAGGTGTTAAATAAGAAAAAATAACCAAAGCAATCAAAGAAATAAAGTGTATAAGAAAGGTCGCAGGTCGCATCGCTTAGGAGCGCTATTGGCATCAAGAGTGCATATTGAAAACGTTCCAAGTTTGGCGACCCACGAGCCTTTGCAATAAAGAATCGGATCAAGACGAATAAATTAAATTGTTTCGTTTCTAATTATTATAAAATCGAAATACGAAAGTTTCCTATAACTTAAAAGTATAAGAAAGGTGGTTTGTTAATGTTTAATATGACGCTCATATTTTAATTTGCATTCCTAAACCCGTTTCGTCCACAACAACAAGTTTCTTTATGTTTTGTGAGAACATTTGTCCATCTTAAATAAATAAAAACTTGCCTGCCAGGCCTCCGGATTGTTCGAAAAAGTTACCGTGGCCCTCACAAAAGGCAATTTAAGGAAGGGACACTGTGGGGTTTGTCTGTAAAAGTCTGATACTCCTAACTCTACAAACAGCAAAGAAAGCACATACTATACTTACCTATGTGGTGTAATTAAACCATTTGCCAATGGATGAATCCAAAGACACTGTTTGTTCTGAGGTTCGAACAAAGAACCTGAAGCAGTGGGTTTAGACAGAATATTTTGTGTTGACTATTCTGATAACTACCTAAAAGGATTAAGAGTTTCTTAAACACCACCTCTCGCTCATAAATATCTTGTTTTATTGAGCAGTGAAGTGAACGACGGTACCAAGAAAGTTAAGAATCTCAGAAGTATATAATATAATAGGATTTGTGTCTGGCCGCCCCTAGTTTGGCTGGCTGGCTGTATTGACGTCAGCAGCAGCATCGATCTGTCTGGCTCCATCCCCCGCAGCCTCGCGCCGGCTGATGCAACTCCGGGACTCGTTGCGAATGTTAAACACTGGCAATATCACAACCGTATTTAGGGTGGATTTGAATATTGGTCCATTTAGCCGGTACCTGTATGATGACCCTCCTGATACACTTGTGCTGTAGAGTTACTTTTTACCAGTTTCCATATAATTAAGTAAAATTACAATCTGTTTATCGATCCCGCTGCAGTCCCGCCTCCCGACCAATCCTGTGGGTTTCTAGATTTTGCAAACGCAGTTTGCCCTGTTGGCCACCAGGCATATTCACGCCCACTGTAGCTATTGTATTCTCACTTTGTTTTCCTTTAATCTCATTGAATTAATTAGAAAGTGTAAATCTAAAGTATTACAATACAATCATACATATTCAGACACAATGATTGCAGTCTTTGATTTACAGGAAACTACGGAAGTATGAAACTAAGTTTATAGGTCCGTTACCTCATTTCTTACGGTCGTCGGTCATGTTTAAGAAATTCTATTTTAATACCTTGTTTATGTTAATATTGCTTAAAGTCGATTTTACAACGTTGGTTTATGCAGTTACAATGTTCCTTACCAAATGCTTTATTGGCTA
The DNA here is from genome assembly GCA_961205895.1 of Mythimna pallens. Classification (NCBI taxonomy): domain Eukaryota; kingdom Metazoa; phylum Arthropoda; class Insecta; order Lepidoptera; family Noctuidae; genus Mythimna; species Mythimna pallens. The sequence continues at coordinate 23,165,338 of OY540833.1, forward strand.
TTACGAGTATTGCATACGTGCCTGACCTAGTTTACGACACCAGATTGCGCTAACGGTACTGAAAGTCAATCATTCTTTGGTGCGCCTCGGATTCGCTGTGGGATTAAAAATAAACACAACCGTGAGCAGTTTCCATGATATTAATTTCTAAGAAACCCTTTCAGCGAGCAGTCATTTCGCACGACATTCTCTTGCATGTAGGGCTAGGGGGGTGGTTCCCTTTGGGCGGGCGGCTGGAGGGGCGCCTGGGCGGCTCGCGGAGGGGGACTCCAGCGTCAACGACCGCCACTCGACTGTCTGCGACCGCGAGGGAACACCGTCCCGAACTGCACCCGAACGATTCAACTTTCAACTTTCGACATTTTCAATATCGCAGTTTCACAAAGTGTTCAATTTCGCGCGCGTGCTCTGCTCTGGGTAGCCCGTGAAGTCGTCTGTGACAATTGGCGAGTGGATTGCGAACACTCACTCGTTTGGCACGATGCGTTTCGTGCCGGTTGTGTCGTGTATACATCGGTATACCTGGCATTCGGCACGTTGCACCTCTTAGCTAATCATATTTATGTGGAGTTTTAAATTATAGTTCGGCGCGCACGTGTGATGTTACGTCTGTCGGTGACACGTTGATGGATAATCCGTGGCGTCCGCTCGCCGGTTTGGTGACACATTGCATGTGTGAAAGTGTGTGAGACTGCATCCATCTAAAATAGAAGTTTTTATTTAAGAACAATGCTCTAGGCGAGCGTCAGGCACTTCCTAGTGCGTTGAAGTTAACTATGTTTCTGTGAGACTTTTGTTGTTTTTGCTGTAAAGCTGTGATAATGGTTCGATTGGGGTTGGCTATGGTGGTGGGTGTGGCGCCGGCGCTGGTGTCTTGGTGGCGCGGCGCGGGCAGCTGGCTGCCGCCGCCGCTGGAGCTGCCGTCGCCGAGCTCGGAGAAGGCTCCCAAGTCGTGGCCGGCGCAGCGCTCACCGTCCCTGTCCGACTGCCTGGAGAGCAGCAGCGACGAGGACTCGTCAGCGCGATCTATTGTTTGTCTAGTTAGACCCAAATTAGTGAGTACTTACATTCACTGGGACTTTAAATTCAAGAAAATATGTTAACAAAATCTCTTTGTTTAAGACTCATTTACAATCGTTTTTGTAGCCTCGACAATAAACCGGAAAAAAGTCTATACGGAAACTAGTAATATATTAGGTAGAGGCCAAAACAAAGTAAAATCTTACTGACGTTTCTAGCCGTTCCAATTAAAAGCAATGTATTATATCGTAGACAGCTAAGGTAAACATTTGATAATGAGGTACTCTCATTAAGTTAATTGCAAATCTAGACGGATTTTCTGCAATATAATTACAACATCGGATAAGGATATGCACAATTACTTAAAGTGGTTTATGCAATAAAAGACTTAACGGCAACTGAATAAGGAGGCTTCTGTTTTGGAGATGTAACACAGAGAATCTCGACCGGTCCGCAAACTGCGGTGAAAGCAGAAAATTTGCATAATATGAGACATATTGTTACCAAGTTATGACATGCTACTTTATTGCAATCAACTCAATAAAGCGAGAAACGCGCGTGGTCTCCGACTCGGGCGCCTCTCCCATGAATCACGCAGGACATTTTAATCATTCTAAAAATAAATTTGTCTCGTAAAACTCCCCTATCGCTTCTTTTGATTTAGAGCGAAATAATCGTTAATGTTAATTGACTACTCGTGTCCTCGTTGTTAAATATTAACGATAAAACTAAAGCCGTGTTGTATTTATGTTATCGACCGATGATACTCTAACCTCTTCTTGATTTCATTTACGAAGCACTTGACTTTGCACACCATGTTATTATGATGGAAATGATCCATTTCAATGTCGCGCTGTTTTATTTCTTCTATCAACATCGTTAGATGTTTGATCGCCTATAATAAATAACTGAAGCATCGATCATTCACCTTTGTCATTACGAAAGCGCATCTCACGTGCGTTGGCGACGGCTCCATAGCAGCAGATGCGTCGCAAATGTCACGATATTTACGTCCGCGTACCGTCGCATGCGCACCTCGTCGTCCATCGATCCCGTTCGATCTCCTAACAGTTAATCGTCCGCAATTGGTTTTTACGTAGCGCTCTGCGACAGTCGCGTGGCAGCTATCTTTTTTTCAATAATTTTTCCCGCGTGCGGTCAAGTTGCGTTTGCGCAGTTTTTGTGTGCGTTCCTCACGTCTGGCGGAGTGCTCGCTCGTCAATCAGTGTTAGTCGGGTTGTGGTTCGGTTTAGTGCGTTCTATTGATACTTGCGCGTGCGATACCTGTATCAAACGGTTCCATTCTAACTTCAAATAAATGATAGTGTAGATTGAGTGATGTCCCCTCGTCAGGTTTATTGACGCATTTATACCGGATTTATATATTTATGACTTAGGCCACAAAACGAAATCAATAACATCGATAAATATCTTTAACGTTTCTAATTTATTCTCACAATAATTTTGTAAAATTACAAACAGCACATGATCATAAATGTTGACTGTGATCGATGGCTTGATGGCCATCATTATAATCTATGACCATAAAATAAATTAAAGATCGGTAATACATTGTAGCGGTCAATTTTGTAATTTAAATTTTTGAATAAGCCGTGTCTATTATTAATTTTGAATTGAAATATAAATCATGTAAATAATTAAATGCTCCAAGCTCTAAACATACGAGGCCTTAGGTTTAGATATAATTATTTTTAATTAAGACAACGAATTTCATAATTATAGTTTGTATGCTAAAAATAATAAAAATACTCTCTTTTCGTACCAGTAAATTTGCAGTAACGTCAAAAAAAAAAATGCCTTTCAGAAAAATCTATTCGGGAATCGAACTGTTTTCATAGATAAGTTTGTACTGAACCCTCAGTGTGCGAGCCCGATCAGCACTTGCCCAGTTTTTTTTTAAACCGATATACTTTCTTCCCATAAGATTTTATAGGAATCTCTCAAATCGTAACGATAATGACAGACTATTAAAATAACGATTATTCACATTTCTGTCGATCCTCACCTTTCCACTACCCTATTATTATCATCGAGAGTTATAAGTATGCTGATCGAAATTGTGTCTTCAGGAAACGTAATAAGGACTAATAGCAGGTTAAGTCTTGTTTTAGAGTATGTTTTAGATGTGTATATTCATGTATACCCGCCTCGCACGGTGGCTATTGTGTCTGATAGTGTAGCCGTGACGTCCTTGTACCTTTGTCTGAGGTCTGCTGTGTGACCGAGAGGCGAGAGCAAGTACCGCAGCACTATTTATAGCACACAGGAAATTATTATGTTACTTAGAAAGGTTTTTTTTAGTCTATATTGTGTCCCACTGTTGGGCAAAGGCCTCCCCTTCTCCTTTCAAACCTCTCTGTCTTGGGCGATTTCTAGATAAGTTTGCCCAGCGAAAATGATCAGATTAATACACCACCTTTGCCGCGGTCGATCTCAACGACGTCAACTTTTCTCAGGCGCTAGGCGTACAAAGCCTTCCGGTCCTTTAACCAAAATATGTTTAATTTAATTTTTGTTTAGAATATTTTTACTTTAGTTTAAAACTTGCAAATTAACTTTAAATAAAAATATAAAATCTGTTGGTTATGAAATAGAACAGGTTTTAGATCAATGACTGCTAACCTTCATTTGTTAGCCTTAAACTTTTGACCTTAGCGGTTTTGTGATTACAAATGCATAATTTAATAAAGGAGCATGAAAAATGCATGCCGATTTGTGCTAAGGTTTGGTAACAACGCAATAGGTAGCTAGACAACAGCAATAAGCTTATTGAAAAACTAGGTGCAGTTAGTGGCCTTGGCTGATGTCACTTTTCTCTTCACAGACCATAAAAATAAGTTCTGTAGGTCTTCCATAATAACATTCTAGCTTCTGCAAGTTGCCTCCTAGACATACGCCTTTTTATAATATTTGTGGGATAAAAAGGCGTCATGGATATCCTAGTTTTGCAACAGTGCAACGTTTCTTAAACAATTTCTATCAGCAAGTAATACTTAGTATGAAACTATTGTGTACTTTGTACTTACGTCATTATTTTCAAAGGTAGTCACCACTGACCATGTCAAGCAAATATGTGATTGTGATTTTAACTTCCAATAAACACAACATTAAAACAGCTGCATTGTAATAACTTAAGCATTAGGTTCTTTCATTAACCGTAAAACATACAGATTGGTTAATCAGCCCGTAACTTAACACACGTAACGATATTGCACCATTTTAACTTCCTTTAGAACATGCCTATAGCTTGTCCAAGCTTAGGTACTTCATATAGCTGATATGTACTAGCGTGACCTGATGTAGTAACCGCAGGTTTTACCAACAATTTTATAGCAGCCTCGTAAACAGCCACTGCTCACGAAAACTATTGATGCGTTGCCGATCGTAATCGAAAATCGAGAGCTGCTAGTCAGCCTAAACATAGGGAGTCTTTGTACTCGGAAGGGAGGGCTCCGGAAGTCAATTGTTTTATTAACGTCATTAAGTATATGATGGTCGTTTCTTCAACCTGTAAATATTTGACGATGGTGGAAGACCTTCTCGCCTCTCGAGCTCTTATGCTCTACGTTTTTATTTTTATTTTTGTGGTAGGAAATTTTCGCCGTCGCCGCCGCCGATTTCATGTTCCAGACAGTAAACAGTGTGACTGTTTTCTTCTAATTACAAAAATCAGGAAAATGTTAGTTTACGACACGAGGCAACATTCCCTGAATGTTGGAAATGGTCAAAGTTTCGATTTCTGTTACGACACAATGGCAGGTTTCATTCCACGATAAAAAGGTTTTTATTTTACTGTTGAAATCGAAAGTAAGACAGTTGATATAAAAAACTAAACAAGAACAAGACATGAAGTTTCGCTAGAACGATTATTGGCAAACCACAGTTTTTTCAGTTGCTGTTCATTAACTTCTTCTGCAGCTTCCCGGATGAGGCAATAATGTTGTTGGAATTGGCTTTCTGTTTGCGAAGCTGATATCCTCTTATTAAAATGAGAATGGGATGTTATGAGCAGGCTTCATTATCGGCCTAGCAGATTTGTGGATCATTCTTCTTAGTTCTTTTTCTTATTAATATTATACGACTTCTATATTATACCTACGACGTGTTAAAATGTTAGGGTTGTGAGCAAAAAAGAGGGATTGACCTGTACACCCTTTATAGCTCCATCCATTTAACAGTTCAGTTTAGGTCGTTTAATGGATCGCGTTAAAAAGCTCGTCGATCTCTTAGCACACAATCATTGAAGGTTTTCCTAGTATGGTCCCTTTTTAGCGCTCAAAGTGCTTTGGCATAACAAATTGATAGGAACTGACCCTGCGATGTTGATTAAGAGAAATCTACCGCACGGCGTAATACATATTTCCTTTATAAAAATAAATATGACACGCTTATGATTGCTTATCGGCACATATTGTTTGTAACAAGTTTTCCCGTGATAAATTCAATGTCACTATTATTAGAATAACATTGTTTTATTGTCCATGTCATTTGCCAGATCAATGATTTAAAAACATTGTGGTTTTAATCGATATGTAGAATAAATCTGGTACGTGTCTAGTTTTTTATTAAAAGTTATTGAGTACGTGATTAAAGAGCTTCAATTGCACCGAACTGAATTACCTTCCTCAATTAGTTCACGGAATTCTGAATCTTAAAAAGAAGAAATAAATAATAATTTTATTGACTGCTAACCGGAAAACAAAATTTCCTTTGCATGCAAAGTTAATGCATGTCTCACGCAGCTGAGCAAAAGATGCTGGGATCGTCTGCGCATAGCGATCGCCTCGCTTTGCAGTGATTCACTGACTAGAACATAGTTAGGAGTTATTCGAGGGTATAGAACATAACTAATTCCTTTGAATGCCATGCATTGTGCTACGCTTCAGCTAATAAAAACTGTAACATCACGAATGCGGCATTTTTGATCAAGGCTCTCCTCTCACGCAGTCTGTCGTGGTCTTTCGCTCTACGTTTGTTTAACAAAAAACTTCCATTGTTTTTGCCCACAAACGGTTGTTCACAGAATTTCTAGTGCTTCGCTTCCCTGATTTTTAATTTCCGACATGTACTTAACATTGCGATTTTGAACGAAAGCGATAGCTTGACGTACGGTGTGACGAGCGGCCCCAGCATGGCGGTCACTCGCAGTCAGTCGCAGACGTCGCCGCAGCCACACGCGTGCTGGTGGCCCTAACGTGTCAAATATAAACACGATCGCGCACATAACTTGTCGCGTTCTCTTAATTACTCGATTCTATTGTTCTCCAAGACGCGTAAACATACACAAACAATTATTGTGATAAGTGTGTCTAAAGGAAACTATTCCTATCAAAGTAAACAGCAGTTCGGTTGACGCTAAAATAAAGAATGTTGGTCAAGGAGCGTTTAATAAAGTGGAAAACATCGCCGATAAGATAAAGCTATAATACTTCAACAATAAATTTTATCGCGATTCACAATAGAGTGCAGTTCGTGAAGAGCCCAGTGCAAAAATTGCGTCCTTCCTTTCTATTCAAGCGGCAGAGGCGATGCTGCAATCTAGTCACCTGCGCACACACAACATTTGTTGACGCATGGTGCAGATGTGAGATTCGGAAAACAGCGCGCGCCTCCGTTATTAGTTTTCTACGAATAAGTGCAGCAATACCTGACGGGTAATCAGTGACCTTAATCATGGGACAGCGCTCAGAGGTGGCCACGCCTGACAATAGTGACGAGGAGAGCGGAGACGCCTTCACTGATGGAGATTTTGGTGATTCCGATGACGAAACAATAGTGGAACGCCTTGATGAAGCTAAGCCTGCTCACATACCGATCAATGAAGCTGTAAAAGATGATATCCAGAAGAAAGCTGCTACTAATGGTCACTCTAATGGTAGTATAGATGAGCAGACCAGAATGAATGGCCGTAAGAATAGTGAAGCTCATTCGAGTGATATGGAAAACCAAAGCTTAGTGTTATCGGATTTGCGCCGAGATTCACACGGCGATCAGAATCCTTCAATCGTTGGCATTCTCGGGGACCAGCAGAACCATGTACGTAAAGCAAATTGTTAAGTGTTGACCTTTCTTTGAATTTTGTATTGTGTCATGCTATATCCGAAATCTTTTCCGTTTCCCAAAGCGATTTGCAGGTGAGTCACGTCCAACTGAGTGTGCTAGCTTCCCTTTTCTTACTTACCATGTGATTGTGTACTTGTAGTAATTTTAAGGTTGATTTGGTTACTGGCGCCAAACATCTACGGCTAGTTGGGAATTATCTTATCTTACTATACATACATATATCGTTACGTTCCGTGAGATTTGAAGGTCGCGGTCTAATATTTAATAAAGTTGTCTCAGGTGGGTCTCGTTTACTTTAGATGTCAGTAAATTGTACTATTCAAGTGTTTTGTACAAAATAGTACCAATTACCAAAGTGTGGCACTTTGGCAATTGTGTAAAGTGTAACTTGAGGTATAACGTTGTCGTGACTGTGTGATTTGTGTTGTTACGAAACTCTAGTGGTCAGCAGGAGTCACGTTGGAGCTCTGTATCATATAGTATGTTCGTAATCACGCCGGTCCTGCGGTGAGATGACCTCGTGCTGCTAGATTGCATCGTTATGACGTTTCCGGAGAGCTTGTTAGCACTCGGCTGCAAACTCTTGGTCCTTTATGTAAGTCATCTTTTCACCTATAAATAAATGACCAAGAATATTGAAGTAGCTAATTTGAATAGAATTTGAATCGGGTATTGTTTCTGTAATCTTCCTTATGCTTGGAGCATGTTGTATTACTTTATTTTTATTATAATGGTCAGTACACACGTGACATCAGTTATGAACACTTGTGTGATGGTGTTGTCACGCCTGGTGACCTCATAGCGCAGACATAGCCTCACCATGTCGCGGCTGGAGCTACTGTTTTGCCTGGCCAGTCGTATTTTTTTCCTTTATGTGAGTAACTTGATAAGCCTTGATTAAGTATATTACTGTGCGTTTCAACAAGTTTTCGCGTACGTATTTATTACACAGATCTTGTGACTGTTTGGTCAACCACAACTGTCATATTTATGTCCTTGTTGTCCTTATTATCGTACTAGTTAAGTTTAACGATTCGAATGATAAAGACGTGAATAAACATATTTTTAATTTGATGTTTATCCTAAATGTGCTAAATATTTGTCCGTATAGGTGTTTATTTTAATGTGTATTATGTCATCTTATCGACTAGTTTGAATGCAACAATAGCATTACTGGGATGTTTTCATTCAACATCAACACGTGTGCCTTGCTTGCTGTAGCAACATGTTAACATGTTGATGATTTGTGTTCGCTCACTGCTCGCTTCTATGTGTCAGTCCTTGAGTTATATGTTTGTATAACAACATAAACAATTAACACTAACATAAGCAACAGTGACGATTTGTCACGCTGTGTTCACCCGTTGTCTTCCCAAGTATGACAAATATTCTTTAAAGTTAAATGACTGTTTATAATTCTAAAGACATATTCCAAATTGGTACCTTAGCTGTTACGCCACGAATATCTGTCCACGTATTTGTAAAGATTTTCTTTATTCAACTTCGTGAGTTTCTAATGGTCCAACTTATGCACCAGGTGATTAGTATGAATAAGACATTTCGTTTCGTAGCAACAATTGCCAAAAATGAAGACAGTGTATTAAATGAACCAACAAATTGTCAGACAAAAATAGCTGGCATTACGCAATGGTTTTGCTCTTAAAATCAAAAAGCAAATTAAAAGTGGGTTATTAGTAGAGACCAAACAAAGGTTCGGTTTCGGCCAAAAGAACAGAGTGTGTAGTGTAAACGTTTCATTCGCGTTAACGTAAAAACAACTCGCACTCAGCGGGCTGGGCCGGCTGGCGCTTCGGTTTCGGCCAAATAGGAGCCGAATGTTCGACTGGACCGAAACTAGCGTCTTTGAGCTGACGATATACATACATAAAAACTGACTGACGCCCGTTCGTTATTTTTATGTAATCATGGATTTATGAAATCAGAAATCAGAAACGTTTGACCAATTACAGGCACTTTTGAATTGTCAAAATGCAGGTCAGTCAAAAAAAAAACCAGTGAAGCTAAATTGCACAATATTAGATTATTTAGTATGTTATGAAAGTTATAACTAAGCATATATATGAAAATGTTAATGTAAATAACATGTGCATATATGGAAATGTAGTTAGGAATAACTTTATCGAGATATTATTTTATTCTTTGTCAGTTTTTCTGTCATCATGTCAGTTTTGATTTCAACTGCGGTTACGGCCGAAACTGGAAGAGGAGCCGAAAATTTAGTTACGGTTTCGGCTGCAAATCGTTTCGTTCGGTCTCTAGTTATTAGAGATAAATGGAATGAGCCCATAATCGTTTAATCTTGCATTAGCAATAAAAATGTCGATATATTGGTAGACACTAGTGACAGGACCGGCAACCTGCCTCACGCCTGCGCATGCTTGAGATTATTGCCCTTTAACTGGAACACTTCTGTTTATCCTTGCTGGTCACTAACTATCATTTCTATTTACAATTCATCAGTTGGTGTCCGACGGCGCAATGCTAGTACATTATTTATTTATCGTCCATATCGGGGTTGCCACTTTACCGTTTAATCCGAATATGCTACTCGTCACCTCCTTGAAGCGAATGCTCCTCATTTGGTGCGATAGCTTTACCAATTGCCTCGTCCACGTGTTTACAAGGACCGGCGATTGTGGGGAATGACCGTCGTATCCTTAAAGCATTGTACCCAAAGATGATGTCACCATCGCCATCGTCGGTTCACACATTTTATTTACTTTGTTCCATGTGGCATGAATCACATTTTTGATGAATATTTTGTATTGTAAACATTAGATCGCAGCCGATTATGACGTCACCCGAAACGAATCTTCTGTAAACTTCTGTAAAGATGTCCAATACAATGTTTCTTCAAAATGTTTTATCGCATTTTTTCGTTATCACACTTGGCTGAGCTCATTCTGTAATCGATTCGTGCGTTAACCGATTATGATATCTTTTGTTTTTAGGGTTTTTGTTCGTCTTGTCTTGACTACTTTTAGTGTATTAACATAGTGTTTTATACTTGTGTTATTCGTTACATACTTTCCTTAATGAGTTCCAACTTTCGCGAGCAGCCGCGTATCATCGATTTGTTTCGGCCTGTGGTAAAAGATTTGTTCTTCTCGCGTTGACTAGAGGTATGTAATACTTATGCGTGCTAGTTGGAAGTGAGGGTCGGAAGACTCAAGATAAGGCTGCAATAATAGTTGAATGCGCTGCGAACTAAGGAAGGGCAGCAATGTTATCGCATTGTTACGCCACCGCTTCCCGTCACCCGCATTTTACTGTTACTTTAAACTCCACGCCCGTATGCAAGAGGTCGTTTGCGCATAATTTTCACATTATAACACTTTGACTTATCAAAACACTTCACTCAGTATACTTTTTGCAACTTGTATGCGAATAATTTAACGGCATTTTCATAAACTTACTCCGCGTAAAGAAGGACCAATTCATTTAATGAACCAAAGTTTTTAGAGTAGTAGGTATTTTGAATGTAGGGTTTAATTTTATCTTAACTGACAACTGCGAGGACACAAGGACTAAAAAAAAGAACTGGATGTTGCCAGCTTCTATTTGACTGGAGACCACTTTGATTTCATTGTTGATAGCAAGGACCAGAAGCCCAGAAAAAAACTTAACCAATAAAAAAAAACTTATATGTCATTAATTGAAGCACGCCTATTCTTCAAAATCAAACTTAACGTAATGACCATTTTTATAGAAAACACAACATAATCAGTTCGCATCAATGTAACTTTTCAGTTGGAAAGTTTTGAATTTTTGGACCTTTCGTGGACAATTTTGGCTCTTGCGTTCACCACAGTTTGGGAACAACTGCTTTATACAAAAATGTTGATTTAATAAACAGCAAATCAAAACGCGAAGCGTGTCTACTATTGATATTCCCCTATCCCGTGTAGGCATTATGTGAAGCGACATGTGACTTGGTCGAGGCAGACCGATGGAGACAAGCCCAGGTCCACACCCACGCTATCCAGCGGGGATTTGTTTGTACAACCCCATAATGATCTCATGCCACCAACACACTCAATTAGCTCATTAATTTATTCACCAAAATGGACTTGAAGTTTTCACTCCAACAATTTTAATTGCCATAATTTGGCACTGCTTTTAGGCCTAATGTTCGTTGAAATTGCGTCAGTTTTGCGTAACACACATTGTCTTCACAGGTTGATCTACGCACTTCGAGTTAGGCATGATATTTTAAAACTAGGGCATACGTAATACGTATTAAATTCAACGGCATTGTTCTTAATTGCCTATTATGTACAAATGCGATCACATGCATCGCTTGCAAATTATATGGTGGGCGATTGTTGTGTCAGATTCAGTCAAATGAACCACTTTTGAAGTAACTGCAGTAGTATCTTCATTTAGAGATGTATTTTTTGTACATGAACTGTCTGCATCGCCGTGTACTATGTTGTTTTTGTGTACAACTAGCTTCTGCCACTTTGGATTCCCGTTTCATCACGGGTGAATTTTGGAAAACCCTCTCTTAGTGCTCGCCTACGTCATAAAAGGAAGCCTTGTGCAAAATTTCACGCTTCTAGTAATTGATGTGGTCAAGTAAAACTGGCATTTAAAACGATCTGGCGTTGTTACTGCGTGTTAATTTGATGATATTTCAATCCTAATTTAAGCTACTTTTTTACACCTTTTATTATCATAGAAATCCTACGTCAATGATATGGCCAAACGAGGATTGACTTGTCATCAAATGTTAACGTTTTAAACGATCTGGCCTGTTTTAAGTTCCCTCCGTCTCTGTACTTTTTTGTGCATAAAGCACACAGCAAAAAAAAATATATAGATAAAGAATTAAGAATTAGACGTGATTTTCTTGGCACAAATAGATTAAGCCGTCTACTTGAATAAACTTTCTTCATTGAATTTCTTTTCGTGATTCACAGCAATCAATATGCCCATCGGTGATTTTTCTCAACTGTTAGGGTCGGCTATCGGCCTAACCGGAAGCAGCTGAGCTATCTGTCCTCCTCAACCCAGTAACTGAATACCACAATACCTCTTGGCAAGGCTGGTGTCAGATTTTCTCGCTTCTGACTACCATATCGACTGACAATAATTATTGACAGCCGGCACTAACTGCTTAACGTTCTCTCTGAGGCACGGAGGAGTGTCAGTATATTTTGATAACCACCCATCCACGGGCCGACCTCAGCAAGTGTTGCTTAACTTTGAAGATCAACACGTGCAGCTATTATTTCTTCGCCTTGAGGTTATCATATTTATTGTACCGCCTACCTGAACTAATCCTTCACCAAATCAATTATCTTGATTAACAGCATGAGAAGCTAATCTCCGTATGAGTGCAGTATGCCGTTCATCGTCTACTTCCGGACTGCGAGGTGTAATTAATGTCTCGCTTCCGAAACTCTTTCAACACCTCCCTTTCATAGTAATGATGTAAGGTCGTTAGCACATCGTAGTTGTACACTATTCATACATGATGGAGTTTCGTTTTTACTTTTAATGGTAGACCTGCTGTTTTATAATATTAATAAACATTTATTTCGGGACAAGGTCTAATTTTGTTAGTAACAATATCTTAAAAACGAATGTTAGTAGGTATCCCACATACCAGCAAACCACTCAGTATAGTGTCGGTGCTGGCACGAACGCGAATGAGCCTACAACGCGCGTCTTAGCAAACATCCCTGACGCACTCCAACGTCACGGCAGCCCTAACAGAACCCTGTGTGATTTTTTATATTGGACACGAAAAACGCGATATACAGGGTGTTTGGTGCATAGTGTGCCAAATTGAAATGGTCGACGAGAGGAGTCATCTGCTATCCTTTAAGACCCCTAAACACTTCTCATGCCCTGTGGTTTTTTTTTATTATCGACTTAAAACTTACAAATTTAAAAAAAATATATTTAGGTCCAAAACTTTGCAAGTAAATTAAAAAAAAAACTAGACAGTTAATGTCACTAATTTTAAATTTAAAAGTAAATAAAATTAAAATTCAGAGTCTACAACTTGATATATTTTTTTAAATTTGTATTGGAATGAAAAATTTGGGTCTTATTTTCATAAAACAATAAAACGTCGATGTAAAAAAAATCCACAAGGCATGAGAAGTTTTTAGGGGTCTGAAATGATAGCAGATGACCACTCCCGTCGACCATTTCAATTTGGCACACGATGCACCAAACACTCTGTATATTAAACCTAGTATTTGGACAGCAAAATTTGTACTAGCATTTATTCTATAACTTTTGTCCAGACATAATACAAAGATGAAAGGACCAAGACTGAGATAGACTGAATGATTAATTAAACCCTCTTGTTAATTTTATTGCTTTTTAGATTAATATTGCATGTAATGACTGACATCATCGGATATTTACAGATTCCAACATGTTTTGTTAATCGGCTGGCAAAACGGAAATGATAAATAGCAGTAGATTTTGCTTATAAATAACAATGAAAAAAGGGATCTGAAACATTCAGTAGTAATTACTTAATTATACTTAGATATCTGAACTCCCAAGGGAAATACTTTCTCGGACTAAAAGTATAATTTATTTTGATAACTGGTCCTTTATCAATCCATGGGCTTAAAGGCCAGACTGAACAAACCCTTTACCAGAGGTGTAGCCTGGACTAATTTAGACGTGGGCGAACGCGCATCAGCGAGGTGTTTTTCTTTCATAAATTCGAAAACGAGATAGCAACTATCGCAATCCAGTGTTCGACCACATCGTCGCTTACCATCAGGTGAAATAGTGGTCAAACGCGAAATTATAAATTATAAAACAAAATCCTCGTTGTTAAAACCCACTTCGCCCACGCCTAGCGACGCTACTGCCATTCACCAATAGAAATAAATACATCAGTAGATAAAGTACCACACGACATTAACATGTGCAAAGTTTACAACACAACCAACTTAACGTCATCTAAACAGATTACACTAACCAGTATTCGCGTGCTAATTGGGAGACGCGTAACTTACGACCGCGATGTTCTCGCCCACTGCTCAGTTTGCGCAAGCGCAGCCTCATCGCTGGCAACGCTTTGAAATATCCTAATATTAAATTAATTAATCAGCCGTAAAGAACTCAGCTCGTGTTCGTTCCCCTCAATATTAGTGCCAACTGATTTAGTTTGAATCATCGATGATCTGAATTTATCTCGTTCGCTAGACGAGACGTCTACCTGGGACGGAGTAAAGCGGTCATAAGCTAAGCGTTTTATTCGATTTTTAATTAACGAGGCAGTTTTGAGAATCATTAGTTCGGGAGTACGGCTGAGGTATGAAGTCCTGGACAATTTATATTATTCTTATTTCTCCCTGTGTGTCAACCGAACAATTTGACTAATCCCTAGATGGACCCTTGTCTTTAAACTATAATGCTCTGAATGTTTCAAGTAATATTGCACCTGGTACGTCTATATCTAAACTTGTCGGTGTTCCTTCCAGGCGGAGCAGAGGTTAGCAGCGCGACGAGCGGCGCGGGCTGAGGCGCGAGAGATACGCATGCGCGAACTTGAGAGACAGCAGCGCGAACAGGAGGACCATGCGGATAAGGCATACGATATGTATGCCGGAAAGACTCCAGGTAAGTCTTATAGTAACTTCCAGCTCGGTTAGCTTCAGTGCGTTTCTCCTAAATTAACTAAGTTACCAGGTACTGTAGTAACAAATGCACCAGATAATACCTGTAGTATAGTAGCCCATTAAGCATAAAAATTGTGCAGGCAAGGCACCAGGTATGCTTAAAGTTTCGAATAAAGTTATACTTCTGGGAGCATTCACAGAAAGCAAGCAGTTGTCGCTTTGTTCCGAACCAGTGCAAAATAACCAGCACTGACAAATATTTAAAAAATAAGGGCCACACAAAACTGCGATGCGATGCGACACCGCATCATAGAAACCTGCGCTGCGGATTACTGCGATGCGAATTCGTGCGGCAAAGCATCTGTTCAGGTGACCATACAATGTGCGATGCGATGCGAATCAATTCGCAAGTTCTTTCGGTGCGTCGTGCGACTTCGTAGATTTTTATGATACGACATCGCATCGCAATTTAGTGTTTGAGCCCCAAACCATGCTGTATAAATTTTATACAATACAAAAGAGAACATAATTCATAAAAACTAAAATTATATCAGATTGACTGACAAGACAAGCAGTAGACGAATGACACTTTAAAAAAAAAAACCTTGTTGACATAATATTGACACAACCTTGTATTTATTTATTTCACGCTCGCGTTACTACAAATCACTAAGTAAAAATTATGTTATGCATTACATTGTTCGAAATAAATGTATTTCTACTGTTATGTGTTTCGGTTTCCAGAGACGGTGGGTCGTCGCGGGGCCACGAGGCTGACGGCGCTCAGCCCGGCCGTGCACTCTCCGAGGCGAAGCTCGGAGGACTCTGTCGATGATGGCTTCAGCATGAAGGATCTAAGGGTACGTGTCATTTAAAGTTTTAAACACATAAGGGACTACTCACAATCATTCAGCTCTATTCAACTTATGTCCATAAAAAACAACGATTTTAAATGGAGATGCGTACGTATCCATTCAGCATTCTGTCTTTTTTGTAAAATGAGGACAAATATGTTTTTATCATGCGAGTTCTATAGAAAGAGATCAGCGCTGTTCAGTCGCGTTCTTCGCTATTACACCGCATTCAGCGTCGAACGCGGCGGAACAGCGTTGCTCAGATCAACAAAAAAACGTTATACACGGATGGTTCTCGACACCTTATTGACAAGTTGCAACCTGCGTAGTGACTGGAAAGACTTGATTTAATAGTACGTAATCATAATGCAAGGATTAGGAGAGTTTGAACGTGTTTTAAAGTAATAATAATTATATGATGGATGAAGAGAAACTTATACTGCAAAAAAATGAATATATTTACTTGTACGATATTAGTTCGTGACACTATAACAAGAAGCAAACCGATAAAAATATCGCATATAGAACGGTCCATGCTGAGGACACAATACTAAATGTGTAGCTCACCGTCTTCGCAGCATATTCAGCGCCATCTGCAGTAGATAGAAGCGTTTCAGCGGTGATAGCATGCTATGACGGCTTTTCTCATTCTTACGACGCTGTACGCGGCTGATAGAGCAGAACTGCATAAGTGTGACCAAAATCGTTTAGCGAATGGAGCTGAATAAGCGTATTTAATGCCTAATCCTGTAACTGCTAAATTTGTGGCTGAACTACAAACCGACTAGATTTAGATTACCATCGACCTACGTCAGCAAAAGTTGTTATAGTTTTGTACATGTTCAAGTGTCAGTGACAGCGTGAAAGTTGACAGGATAGAATGGAAGAAAAAAAAAAATGTTGCGCCAAACATGAGACAAGGACAGGAAGATGATGGTGTTCAGCGAAGGGGTTCATTCCATAATCATGTTGTCACCGCCTTTATTGTCGTTCTTCGCGGATCTCTGACGAAGCTAATGAGAATTGTTACCAACGCAAATTGCCACAATTGAGCTGCCTTTTGGAATTTATAAGACTACTTTTTGTCGTAATGACCGAGGCTTTTTCTGCGCTGTCCCATGCCTCACCAAGTGTTTTCCTCCAAAGCTTCCATCTTTTGTACCACTTTGAGCGTTGTCCATCCTAGAAGGGATGAAAAATATGAAGCTTTAGCAATTTATTTTCTACTAGCTGACCCGGCGAACTTCGTACCGCCTAACAGTCAATGAATGTAGTTATTAACTTATGCGTAATGCGTGTTATGCGGACGACATGCTGCTGCTGAGCGCTTCTGTATGTAGCCTTTCAAAATTGTTGGGCATCTGTGAAAAGTAAGCTTACAAACACCTGCCTGGTTTTTTATGCACCTGCCATATTTTCTCTTTACCACCCTAGGTTGACTGGTGGAGAATGCCTAAGCCGTTAGTCCGCCTTTATACTTTTGTGTCGCATGAAGTTTTAATAAATAAATAAATATGGCTTGATTTATAATTTCAAGAAAAGTGAATGCATGGTCTTTCAGGCCAGAGGAAAATGTCCGACAACAATACCTAACATTAAACTATGTGGGACACCTCTGACAAGGGTGGAACATTTTAAGCATCTAGGACACGTGCTGTCCTCTTTTTTATTCTTGATAGGTTCGCGCTTACCTAGAAGTAACCTATTCACTCTTGACTTAAAGATTGTAGCCATCAGGAAACACAGATTCCGGCAGGGAATTCCACTCCTTAGCTGTACGCACAATGAATGTGTTCTGTCCTCTGATCTGAAAGACGATGCAGACATAGAGCGAGAATGCAGGGCGTCGTCTGTAAGGAATATGATTGCTCGCAGGTTTGCTCGTCGTACCACCGAAGTGAAAACAACTTTGATCAAGGCAATCTGTATATCTTTCTACACAAGCAGCCTGTGGGTCTCATACACACGCGATCAGTACATCGCCCTGCGCGTACAATTTAATAATGCATTCAGGGTGCTGCTGGGGCTGCCCCGAATCGTGGATCGGGATCGGGGGGATCGGGGATGTTTGCCAAGTCGCGAGTCGACTGTTTCTAATCTACTATGCGAAAACGGTGCACATCCCTGGTGCTCAGGGTTCAGGCTAGCTCCAATGGCATACTGAGGGCTTTCGCGCAGAGGTTCGATTGTCAATACCTGAACTATTGCTGTATGGTTCACTTACTGAACAATCCCTCGCACAGTACAGACTAGAGATGTACGTACACGCTGTTTGTTTGCCACTAATCTTCGTCATACCAACTCAGGCGCACGTTCACCGCTGCACCGATTGGTCGACACTTATAATAAAAAGTTTGGATCAATTGATATTATATTTCTAAAAAAGAATACGTTCAAAGCTCAAATTATATCCATTTTAAAGGAACAGCCATAATAATTTTTTTTTTTTTTTAATTTTTTATGTTACTTAATTTTGATTCCTACACCTCATGTTTTTATGTAGCTGTAAGTTTGTCCTTTTTTTGTTTTTTCTTGTTTTTTAAACGCCGATTTTATTTGATTCCAAACCGAGTAATAATTTTTAATAATTTTTAACTTTGTATTGAATACCTTTAAGTTTGCCCTTATTGTTATTATTACAGTAACTATGCTAAGTATTTTATATGGTAATCTGTGGATAGCGTCGTGAGTAGTGTATTTGTTAATTCTATTATTTTAGTACTCCAATCATGTGTAATATTTAATATACTGCTGTTTGTTGTCCCTAATGAAATAAAATAAAAAATAAAATAAAATAAAATAAAAATAAAATCGGAATCTGTAAATACATATTACGTGTCTGATTATTTTGTGTATGTGGTCTTTGTATTGTTGTTATTTTATTGTGTGTGTGCTATGTTCCTGTGATGATCGAAATAAACGTATTATTATTATTATTGACCGAATTGCTGTAATTTTTGAATGTATTTGGATATTTTTAATTTTTTTTTTTATGTGATTTTTTCTAATCCTTTTAATACAACATAGTTATTCTGCTATTTGGGGCGGAGACGAATTTAATGAAGCAAAGATCATTAAATTCGGTCCGGCCGCTCTTGAGTTATAAATAGTGTAACTAACACGACTATCTTATGTATATAGTACTCGTAGTAATAGTATATAATAAACTAAAAGTTCTTTGATTTTCCAGCACGAGTTGAAGGAGGTAGAAGAGAAGTTCCGCAAGGCGATGATCCTGAATGCGCAGCTGGACAACGACAAGGCAGCGCTCGGCTACCAGCTGGAGTTGCTCAAGGACAGGATAGAGGAACTGCACGAGGAGTACGCGCAGCTGCAGGTGAATATAGATTTTATGGGGAAGCGTTATGAACGCTTTTTGTTTGGTACTAAAAGTGTAGTAATTTTTAATTGAATATCTTTGTAGTTGCGACGTTTGCAATGCAATCCTAGGCACGAGACAAGTTATTATAACTAGATGTTAAATATTGAAACTCTTCTAAAAACGCTTTTCCAAACATTATTTTGGTTGACTGGACTTCTCGTTCTCGGGTGGAGCAAGAGGTCATGTTGACTTTTGCTAACTAAAATCACAACAGTGTTCAGTTCAGTTGCTCCTGGCGTTTAGGACCTCGAGTTTCCTTTTAGTAATTTCCCGGAGCGTTAGCGGGAATCGGCCATGCTGGGCCCGGGCTCGGTCCGGACGGTTACCGATCGGCTGGATGGTGATCTACTTATTATTTGTCGTCCGCAAGTCCGCGCCTACCGTGGCCTGTAGTCGGGGCCGCGGCGCTTGAAGTGTGAGGATGTCTATTCTCTCATGCGTGCGGCCGTTTCCCTCGCTAGCATTATTGTTTCGCAGAAGAATGAAAAGAGGGGGCATGGGAGATAGCCGTATCCGTCTTCCATTCCTTCTCATTTCGGATCATGGCTTGAACCAGGGCTTGGCGCGAGAGGTCACCGCCGTCGATCGCCTCCACGAGGACACGGTGGTGCTCTGCTTTAGCGGGGTACATCTCTATCGTAAGGTTCATCAGTACGAGACCAGGGGGTTAGGTTAGACTAGTTATGGCTCTTTCGAACCATCTCGCGGCTCTAGAACGTAATGAGCTACTAAAAGAACGTGGGCGGATTTAAGTCAGTACAAGTCTGATATTCTGCTCTACGCGGAGCGAGAGGAGATAATTTATAACTGTTAAAATTTATGACAAAGACGAGTTTCCCCTGTTTGTTATTCAATAATGGTCTTTGTGTTTATATTCAAGAATGATACAAACAATGTCGCATGGCGCATTCAAAAATGGAACATTTTATTTGTAATTTGCAGCGCGAACACAGAGAAAAATGTTCATCATTCGAGCGACTAAAGCGTGAGCACGAGTCCGTGAGCCGCGAGCTGGGCGCCGCGCGGGACGCCGTGCGCGCGCGCGACGCCGCCGCGCAGGGCGCCGGCTTCGCCTTCGTGGACGCCGCCGCGCTCGAGCCGCCCGCGAGGGGGGCCGCGGGCGCCGCCGTGGGCGCCGTGCCCGCGCTGGCGCTGGTCACGCAGCAGGCGCACCAGCTGCTCAATGATGCCGGGGAGGGCACGCTCGGTACGACTTTCTACTTAATACTAAAGTCCGCCTCTGTACCTTTATATACATAAACTATTAAATACTGCTAGTATAAAAACCTCAATCGAACAACAGTCCAAAATCAACTATCAGCCGGTTTCCCGGGCCAGACACAATTCTCGCCTGCTCGGAAGAATCTCCTTTTTCTACGTAGGTTTATGCGAGTTCACGCCCTATTCCGCATACCTCAATCCTGTACATTCACTTTATCTTGGTAGTACATTCTCTTGTTCTGACAACTTTCATGTGTAATCTCTGCAGCTCTGGAAGAAACTAGTAATAACTTTTTTTTTATTCTAACACTAAAACTTCCCTGAAAACTAAAACATAACTTGGAACACAATCTAAACTATATAAAATGTTTTTTTGTATGTACCAATTTAAAAAATAAATTCGCCATTAGAAAACAACATCTTTACTAAGTAACATGGGCTATAATTATTATATTTCCAAAAAAAATTAGAGATCTCTACCTAATTGCAACACAAGCTATCAAAATTTTGCCTATAAAAGTCATTAATTTTGGCGAAATTGCACCCCAGCAAAGCTGGGACGGGCAGCCAGTGTTAATATAAAAATATTATGTAATATTGTTACGCCGTGAAACTTGAACACGCCATATCGTCGATGAAATCAACAGTAGCATCAAATAATTAAAACGCATTGCTGTACGAAACGTCTAGAATGGAAGTACGTACCCAGACCTGGCAATTTCTAGAAAAGTCCGACATAAAGTAACCTACCACTATTATTATTAAATAAGATTCAGTAGGTAAGTACGTAGGTAGATTAGGGTAATTCGTACCTTCCGTAATTTTGAAGAGAAGAAATTCGCGTGAAAAGAGGAAGGTACATGTTTGTAATAAAAATCATTTATTACCTCACGAATCGACGACAATTTTCTAGAAACGTCGGTATCTAGAATGTTCCTGGCTTTATAAACACGAGCTTCCGACCGTGAGTCAGTTTGTTTTCGACTGCGAAACGAGTGCGATACCTAACGACCTGACCGATACTTAACGGAACTCTAGTGTTCATTGCGATTTGGATTATTGTAGATTGGACAAATTTGTTATTGTTTGTGAATATATTTATGAAAACATCATGTACGTTAGAAAAAATCTTCATCTTTTTAGCAAAAGAGGCGATAGACATAATTATGTTACAAGAAATAGGGACCAATTAGTTCAACCAGGTTTTAGACTGGCTAAAGTGGCCTCTTCTTTCATGGGGTACTGTTTGAAATGTTATAATAAAATACCTCCACAAATATTAGAACTTAATGAAACGAAATTTAAATCTTGTATTAAACGCACACTATGCAGGCAAGCATATTATAAGTTAGAGGTTTATATTCAAGATAAAAATGCTTGGCTCAATGCTGGTCCAGCTCCTCTACCATCGAGGTATACAAATTGATTAGTTTGGAAATTATTATTATTATTTTTTAATGCTTTTTTTTTTTGGGAATTGTAAAATATTATAAGTATTGTATAATGTAGAAGCATTTATTTTCAAAGTTTGTAAATGTGAGTACCATGGAGCTATTTTATGGTTTTTTATGTTACTATTGGACTTGTTTGACATAAATGAGCACGGCAGTTGAGAGTTTGTCATGCTCACTTAAATGTCTCACTGATGGTGGCGCATGTGTTGGATCATTCGGTTCCCTTCAAAATGGTTGAGCTGAGTGGTGCTAAGATTAGCGTCATGTTCGTGAACGGGCGCTGTCAGTTGAGACTGGTCATCTCTTAGCTGCCAGTTGCTATTTTAATATCTATATTTAGTTTTTATTTTTACTGTATTTACATTGTTCTCACATGATAACGACAAGAAACATGTAACAGTGATATTTGTAATTACAAAACATGATTGAAAAGAGTGTCCATGGAGTTTCTTGCACATTCTTCTCCATAGAGATCTACGCTTTGGAATGTGCAATTAGCATCATTTTTTTTTTCTGACTAACTGATTTCTTGACATTTCAAAAGTGCCTGTAAATGGTTTATTTGAAATAAATGCTTTTGAATCTTTGAATCTTTGAATCTTTGTGGTGAATAAAGTTCTCTGCTAGTAAACCGGCATTTAATTACTCACGTTCGTAACAATATGTTACTTGTACATAGTATATGTATGATACAGATACAATAGCATGTACAGACTATATACTGCCCAGATCACCTTAAATAGCCTAAAATATAATATCTGATCCAAGTCAGAGAGATATAAATGTAATCCAAATAATATAGCTAAAAAGATACCATGGTGTATTGACTTTTTGCAGCTCCTACAAATATACGAACCCATGCCAAAAATGCGAATTTTAAATGTTATTTATTATGCAAATAATTTTTAAAACACACGTTAATTTTTTCGTCAGTTTGAACTAGATAAGATCGGTGTTGCCTAGCAGACTACCCTTAGAAGAGACACCATTTATTTACAAATAAATTTTACGGAAAAATACTATTGTTTCAGACGTGCGGTTGCAAAAGCTGTTGAGTTCGAAGCAGGCGCTAGAGTCGGAAGTCCGCAAGTTGAAGCTGCAGCTCAACGAAGAACGCGCCGCGCGGCAGAACGGAGTCGCCAACCATCACGACCAAGAGTACGAGAATGAACGTAAGTACTGAGTACACAGAAAAAAATATGGCTAACAACTCAAACTTTAAGAATATTTACATGTGCCTAATGTTAAAGGACAGATAGATAGGTCGTGTAAAATCTACAAACAATGACAAAAACGCCACAAAACTCAATTGGCAAAAGCACTTATGAACACACTGACCCTTAAACCGTTAAACTTGCCTAGCAAGGACGTGCGAGCAATACAAGTAAATAAGCCCGGCTTGCTTTGAAATACATAACACCTATACTCCATTTGTTTAGGCAGTTAACTAAACAAACTTGACATGTCTGTTTAAAAAAAAAAATGTTATAAAAAACTTACGAAGATTATTTAAATTAAGTGAATTACCAAATATCGGTATAGGTAAATAGTGAAAACCTACTGAACTCTGAGAGTCGAAAGATTGGAATTGCGCCATGACGTCGATTTCAAGTCGACCGTGGTACGAGTTCCAACCCATAAGCCTTGAGTGAGGTCTTCTGGTTGAAAGGTGTCGTATATCGACGTTTCCGTGAAAGGTTGCGCTACACCACGCTGCAAATCACTACGTCGACAACATTACGTGTATATATATTATAGCTCCAGATTATTTGTGTATTTTATCCATGGGACACTGGGCAGTTACCCGGGTCAGACTGTAGTCTTGCCCGGGATCCTCTGACCCGTGAGTGTAGACTCTAATTCAACTCTACACTGGTCAGAGGAACCTCCCTTTTCAACGGAGGATTGCGGTAAATTACATTCTGTTCCGCATTATCTTTAAAATGGCGTGTCAGACTTTTACTGACTAAAACCCACCTGTGTTCGTCCAGTTCTCCTTTGCGTTTCAGGGTCACAGCATACCTAATGGGTACCAGAGCTACTGGGCCCTTTCGATTTTTCTGATATCTCTTCGAGGTGCACATAGAACACTACTCGCCATCGACTATGGCTCGGTTCTTACCGAACGGTCGGATGGCGAGCAATGGGTAGCCTGTAGGGACTCCTTAGCGGTGGCTGGAACGTGAGGATGTTCTCTACTTAACGGTTGTGGCCATCTCCTTTGCTCGCATTACTGCTTCGCAGAAAGTGGTGACCACTTCCTATGTTTCTTCGCTCCGGGCCATGGCCCGAACCAGGGTCGGATGCGAGAGGTCACCGTCGCCCATTGTCTCTACAAGATCTCGGCGGCGCTCTAAATAGAGCAGATTTCCACGGTATCCTCCGGGCGATCCGCACTATGGGGACACCCGGACATTTCCTCCTAGATCCGATAAAGGAATCTCACGAACTGGCCATGTCCGGTGACGACCCACCGTGGTTCCTCTCTAGTTGCTCTTCAGTGAGGGGTCTTAGGCTTAGGCCGTAAACCGCCAAACAGCGATACCGCCTGAGACGCACACACTATGGTTAAAAACCGCGAAATTAGTCACGATTTTCACAGTTTGAAGATGGATTTCAAGAGAGCTGTATGTGTTGTTGTTATAGTACCTATTCAGAAACTGAAACAGAAAACGTCATCAAAAAGGCTAATATTGAATCCATTGACTATCTTTTTTACACTGTCTTTTTTATCTTTAAAATGAGAGAAAAGGATTGCTAGCTACATTGTATGAATCTGAAAGCTGTCACCTGCATCATCCTATAGCAATTGTAGTGCAGCCAAAGATTTAAGAAGGTTTCTTTCATAAAAAGTATCAAGATTTAAGAAAACATCCTCAGAAATTTTTCAATTACTTTCGGATGGACGCAATTCGAGCAGTGGTGGCCCAGTGGTATCGGTTCGGATTTACGAGCTGTTTCAAACCCAGCCAGGCTGCTCTCGCATCGGCGAGTGAAAATATCATGAGGAAACCGGCAAGTCCTAGAACCAAAAGTTCGAAGACATGTGACATCTACCAATCCTCACTGGGCCTGCGTGGTGGATTATGGCCTATCCCTATCCTAGAGAGGAGGCCTAAGTCCCAGTGGGGACATAATGAGGCTGATTATACTACGCTATGCTAGAAGGAATTGATAATCTGCTTCATTTGAAACAGACTCCGATTCAGTTGACGATATACATAGTGACGACACGATAACAACAACACAACGAATCTTCACGGCGGTGTGCGGGATAATGACAGAACCACCCGCGGTTACCTCATCAAATATGTGCGCGTTAATATAAGATCTATAGACAACAAAAGCGCGGTTTTTTTCCCGCTAGCCATTCTGTAACAAGTCGCGGTTTTAAAATCAGTCACAGTTACAGGCGAACGTTGCAGCCTGCTCAACTGAATTTAATTTTAAACATATAAACCCCATAACAATAATAAAAGCTTTTAAACAAATCAAGGTTAAATTGACTGAAGATCTATGGGGTATGTCTATCAAAGTTTGTACCTCAATTATTGAGACTATAGCACCGTACTTAGCCTTAATATTTAATTTGTGTATAGATCAAGGAGTCTTTCCAGATCTAATGAAATACAGTAAAGTGATACCACTTTTTAAATCCGGGGATAGTAAAGACACTAATAATTATAGGCCAGTTTCCGTATTGCCGGTTTTTAGCAAGATATTTGAAAAGGTAATGTTAAATCAAATGCTTAATCATTCTAACACGAATAACATCTAGCACGATAAACAGTATGGTTTCACCAAAGGACGTTGTACAACTGACGCTGGTGTCTCCTTACTAAAACACATTTTTAATGCGTGGGAAGAGGCACAAGATGCTATAGGCATCTTCTGCGACCTGTCTAAGGCGTTTGATTGTGTGGTTCATGAAACATTACTCCTGAAACTGGAGCATTACGGACTAGGCAAAACAGCGTTAAGCTTATTAAAATCTTATTTGAATGACAGACAGCAACTAGTTCAGATAAACGGTGTCAATTCGTCTAGATTAAATGTGAAAATGAGGTACCCCAAGGTTCAATTTTAGGTCCTTTTTTATTTTTAGTTTACATTTATGATTTACCCTATTTGTTGCAAAACAAACTTAATATGGTGTTGTTTGCCGACGATACTTCCTTGATTTTCAAGATAAATAGAAAGACTAATAATCTTGACGACGAAAATAACGCCCTACTGCAGGTCCAAAACTGGTTCACTGCTAATAATCTAGTTCTAAATGGGAAAAAAAACGAAATGCATAAGATTTTCCTTACCGAATGTTAAGAGTAGTAATTGTGACATAATATTGAACAATGAGAAACTAGAATTTGTCGATAAAACGGTTTTCTTAGGGATTACGCTTGACTCAAGGCTACAATGGGGTCCTCATTTAACATCTCTTGCGGGACGGCTTAGCTCAGCTGCATAGGCTGTTAGGAAAATCCGCCAATTTACGGATGTTGATACCGCTAGACTAGTATATTTTAGTTATTTCCATAGTATCATGTCATACGGTATCCTACTGTGGGGACGAGCTGCAGACATTGACTCAATTTTTATTCTACAGAAAAGAGCTATCAGAGCTATTTACAATCTCCGCCGGTGCTATTCTCTAAGGGAACTGTTTAAGGATATTAACATATTGACAGTGCCTTGTCAATATATCTATGAAAACATCATGTACGTTAGAAAAAATCTTCATCTTTTTAGCAAAAGAGGCGATAGACATAATTATGTTACAAGAAATAGGGACTAATTAGTTCAACCAGGTTTCGGACTGGCTAAAGTGGCCTCTTCTTTTATGGAGTACTGTTTGAAATGTTATAACAAAATACCTCCACAAATATTAGAACTCAATGAAACGAAATTTAAATCTTGTATTTAGCTTCACACTATGCAGGCAAGCATATTATAAGTTGGAGGATTATATTCAAGATAAAAATGCTTGGCTCAATGCTGGTCCAGCTCCACTACCACCGGGGTGTACAAATTGATTAGTTTTGAAACTATTATTATTATTATTCATTAATGTTTTTTTTTTTGTAAAATATTAAGTATTGTTGTTAATTATTATTGTATTTAGTATTGTATATGTGAGTACCGTGGAGCTATTTTATGGTTTTTAGATTATTATTGGACTTATTTGACATAAAGGAGCATGGCAGTTGAGAGTTTGTCATGCTCACTCAAATGTCTCACTGTTGGTGGCGCGTGTGTTGGATCATTCGGTTCCCTTCAAAATGATTGAGCTGAGTGGTGCTAATATTCGCGTCAGGTCCGTGAACGGGCGCTGTCAGTTGAGACTGGTCATCTCTTAGCTGCCAGTTGCTATTTTAATATCTATATTTAGTTTTTATTTTTACTTTATTGACATTGTTCTCACATGATAGCGACAAGAAACATGTAACAGAAATATTTGTAATTGCAAAACACGATTGAAAAGAGTGTCCATGGAGTTTCTTGCACATTCTTCTCCATAGAGATCTACGCTTTGGAATGTGCAATTAGCATAATTTTTTCTGACTGACTGACTTCTTGACATTTCAAAAGTGCCTGTAAATGGTTTATTTGAAATAAATGCTTTGAATTTGAATTTGAAAGTCGCGGGAAAAAACCGTCAGTGCGGCCGCTTCCATTAGTTTCCCTTACTCACAAAATAAGGCGGTTAAAATCCGCGGTGGTTTAGCCGGAGTGCGGCCACTGCCGCGATCGTGGTGTGCCCGACGCTAGGTTGCGATAGGCGCTGTCTCCATACTGCCATGAGATCCTGCTGAAATCAGTTCCCGAAGCCGCGATTTGTTTCGCCAGTAGATTTCCGCACCAGCGTTGCACCACCATGTGCGAGTGCTTATGTGCGAGGACTGTTGCCTTCAAATCTCTCGTTGGTAGGCTGGCAAGAAGGCTTGCCATTTCCCGGAAGACCGTGACCGACCCACCCACACTGGCACCCCGTTTTTTATTCGTGATAGGTTTGCGCTTGACCACTATCTCACCTGATGGAAAGCGACGATGCGGTCGACGATGGAGCGCGCTTACCTAGAAGTAACCTATTCACTCTCGACGTAAAGATTCCCGGGTTGTAGCCATCAGAAAACACAGATTCCGGCAAGGAATTCCACTCCTTAGCTGTACGCACAATTAATGTGTTCCCAAAACGTTTCGTGCGTATAGGTAGGATGTCCGCCATGTACCGGTGGCGCATTATCGTACGCCTGGTGGTCCGATAATGGAACGGGCTAGGCGGAATTAGGTTATGCAATTCCGACGCACACTCCCCGAAATGCAACCGGTAGAAAACCGACAGGCTAGCAACTCGGCGTCGATGCTCGTCGGTTTGTACGGTTTATGGAGGGCCATAAGCGTACGACCCCGAGTAAAGCCACCGGCAGGAGGCATCTGGACTCAAACAGCTTCTGCTTAATTTAGAGGAAATTGGGCAGGATCTGCTTGAGGGTGCCGATGTGAACCCTTCATACCGTTATTTGAGATCCCGGTGGTGGTGCGTTCCGAGGACCATAAAAGCACATAGCCTCGGACTTGTGCAAGGCCATCTTGAGTTCCAACTGCTGGATTCTTTCAACGACTTTCGCAACCCCTCGTGTCACTATTTCGGCTGCCGCTTGGTGCGACCTCCGTAGCATGTCGTCAACGTAGCAGATTACGCTGACGCTGCTAGCGGGATCGTCGCCGCGCAGCACGTAGTCTTAATCGATGGCCAACAAGGGCGGCCCCACAACCGATCCTTTCGGGACGCTGCACACATCTCTTGCCGATTCCACTCTTCACGATGACCAGGGCAGATGACAGCGCTGTCCGTCAAATAGGCCTCTACCAGACGACCGAGATAAGTCGGCATCCGGTGATATCAATGTGGGGAGGTCCTTGCCCTCCCTACT
Organism: Mythimna pallens; assembly: GCA_961205895.1. Classification (NCBI taxonomy): domain Eukaryota; kingdom Metazoa; phylum Arthropoda; class Insecta; order Lepidoptera; family Noctuidae; genus Mythimna; species Mythimna pallens. The sequence continues at coordinate 23,193,907 of OY540833.1, forward strand.
GAAACTCCAGAGCAGGCTGCCTCACTTCTGAGCAAAGGCCTTCCTCCTTCCATCTTCCGTGAACTCGCGCTCTTCAATTTATTGTTAAGAACTTTCAATGGCAATGGAACTTTAATGTTAATCGACTCTTTCGTGTTTGCAGTAGAAACAGTCCGCAAGGCAGTATCGGAGGCAAAGGGCCGCGCGGCGCGGGCGGAGGCTGAGGCGGCGCTGCAGGCGGCGCACGTGGCGCGCCTCGAGGCGCAGCTCGCGCGCCTGCGCGCCCGCCAGGACCACCAGGACGAGCACGAGGAGCAGCTCAAGCAGGAGAGGCGCAAGCTGCAGAGAGAGGTAAGCTTACCAAATACCATCGAACGTGACCAACAGATGTCTGCAGCAGTGGAAGTCTGCAGGTTGAAGTGATTATAATGATGACTGTCTATCGAAACTTGGACTATTCTCCATTCGCAATAAATCGAACGTGACCAACAGATGTCTGCAGCAGTGGAAGTCTGCAGGTTGAAGTGATTATAATGATGACTGTCTATCTAAACTTGGACTATACTCCATTCGCAATAACATTAGACAAATTACCAAAAAAAAATTGGTTACAATACAAACTCTTTTTGCTTTGAATGTCATCCATAACGGACAATGAAAAAAAAATTCTGAAAAGAGTTTTTCAAAGGTAAGAAGATTGTCAAAGGTGGGTATTTACCTAGCTAGATAAACAACTAATCAGATAATCTTCGGTTGCTCTGTTTGAAAACGTATGTATCTCAGATATAATATTTTTTGTCAAACAAGCAGTAGAGATGTTATTGTATTGCATCGAAGTTAGAAGGACGACGAAGAACACTAAAAAAGTAACGCATAGCAGTGTTGCCAGGAAAAAAGTATATTATGTACAGTAAGAGACACAACAGTTGATAAATATTATTAGAAAATGTGGCCTGCAGATATTTCTATTTATATCAATTTACATAGATTATAATCTAGCCGTTGGATAAGAACCTACATACGCGACGAGATAGATTAAGACTTACTTTAAAATATCCCTAAGGGAATAAACTATATATATAAATAATGTATACTCCGTAAATAAACTCCGGGGATAAAAAGTATATTATGTACAGTAAGAGCCTACATGCAATTCCTGGACATGGTGTACCCTTGTGCAATTTCGTCCAAATCCATTCAGCCGTTTGAACGAGAAAGAGTAATAAACATACACACATACATACAAACTATCGACTTTACAATATTTTAAGTGTGACAAAGAATTATTTGATTTTCAGGAAGTCGTTGACTTCTGGGCTGTTATCAATAATGACGACAGTTAACGGTACAGTCGCGCATACCTTACTCACGGAGTGTGCTGCCCTAAACACGCAACCGATACCAGCGTAATGCTCTGCGCAACATAATGCTGTGCCAATAATACGTACCCCACACTCCCGTGTGCTCTTTGCCAAACAAATGCTAAATGTTTACTAAATGACATGTAAATATAACGTTTTACTCCTCTGCATGTTATATTATTATGTAAAATAAAACTTCTATATATAAAAGCGTTGTAAAATACAATAAAACAAACGCTATATAACTCTGTTGCTATCCCTATAGATTAGATGTCGAGTTTTACGAGTATGACTGTACATAATACACCGTTTGCGATTTGCGACCCTATAACAATGTCATAAGAGTTTTAATTTAATTGCAGGCTCGGGAAGCTCTCAACCGGGTTGAAGAATTGGAGACAGAGAATAGCCACCTCACGAAACGACTCGACAAGCTCAAGAACGCGAAGTCTGCGCTCCTCAAGGACCTGTGACAGAGATACGCAGCGAACTATGAAATGATATGACGTTACTGCGCAGACGCAGATAGCTTGTAGGAAGTACGACAAACTAGCTCTACGTACTGACTGAAAAAAAAACACCGAGAAAATAAATGCATTTACATTTTTGTGAATGAAAGAACACTTCCATTTCCAAAATGTTTCATAAGACTTGCATGATGGAGTCGGAATACCACGTAGTAATTTAGTATTCAGTGGATAATAATCTAACATCGTCAACATAATAATTTGATTTTCTTATTAATTCTACTAAACTTGACACTTGACGCATTTTCACCTGTATTATGTTGATCATAAAATAAATGTTAATTTTAATTGATATTAAAAAGTCGAACGCACGTAATAAATTTTTTCGCAAACCGTTTTGTAGTCTGGAGTTGACTGAAAAGTCTTGCGTGTAGAAAATAGAGATTTTAAGGATTTTATAGGCGAACTAATAGGTACGTGTGGCGTGTATGTGTTATGACTGATATAAGTAATCAAGTAGACTAATTCACGAAGTTTTAAACGTAACAAAATATATCAATAACATTATAATCAGTCCATATTCAGAGCTCTCACGTCTTTGTGAATTAGTACTACTTTATACAATGCTGGCATTTCCACTTGGGATGTAATAAGTCATTCAGATGAAGGCTCGGCGACGCTTTCATCGTCTGTAAGATATTATCGCGCGGTTGGCTCAGACGTGACAACGCTAGGTAAGTTCGTACTAGATTTATACGTCTATATACATTTTGGATAGTTATTAGAGAATACGTAGGAACATGAGTCAGACTGAATGCAATGCTGTCCCGTCTGAACCATCACCAATGGTTACCGACAACATTTTTGCATAATTATTACAAAACATGCATAAAACAAACACTAATTTTAAATTTATCACAAGACACGGTCAAGCAAAAATGTTGTAGGATAGCCTCTGTAATGCAATTAATAAGGTTGTATTTTGAATAACCGATATATAACTATTGTAAATCGCTTTTATAATTAATTGAATATTCCTTGTAAAATATGAGAATAATGTGTATAATTAATGTATTGTTTAATTTTAATAAATAATTATTTATTTTAACTCTGTTCGTATTTTCTGTATAGGTATTATATTTATGTAAGAGTTTTATTTAGCTTGCCGAATTCATTCGCTTTGTTACTAATAATATATTGGAGTGATCGATTTGTTACTTGCCATCGGAATCACAAATTCAAATAGTTAAGTTTTGACGCAACTCTTTACTACTTCACACTTCGTCTTTGATGCGATTTTAATTATTTATAAAGCTTTTATGACTGGAGGACTTCTCTAGGGGTCTTCGTGGGACTGACCATTGTATTTTTTATATTTCGAGATTGTTTATCCACGATTCTACCAAGTTACCATGCTGTTTAACTGATATCATTGTAAATTATTTTTATCTTGTTATTGTGGCATTCTTTAATTACTTTAGTGTGAACGTTTCGATTAGATCTCGAACTAGTTGAGTGTAGGAGGGCAAAAGTGAAAAAAACGTAGTAGTATCTAACGATGTACAGGAGATTATCGAACTTGTCGCTTATATATAAATATAGTTGTTAGTGATGCTCACTTTAACGTACAGTGCCATGGCGCACCAAAATGTATTAGTAATACAATAATATGTGTATTGTAGTTACGAGTAGTAATGAATTGGAAATGCGGGTAGCGGTAGAGACGCGCTCGTCGCACGCTAGTACTGCGTGCGCGCGTTACATGTATGTATATCTGTAGATTTTTTATTAAAATTTTACTCTTACGGCGTTAAATTACAACTTTAATAGTCAATTTTTTTTTGTTCAAACACGCAGGGCTGTGGACTGATTGCATGAGGAAAATAGGGTACAAATTGGTGTCAATATAGATTAGTTGACTGTGGCCAGATAAGAACCACACACCACCGACTTATCACTCTGGTTACAGTCAGCCGGTAATTTGTATCAAAACTGATACAAAACCTCCGTTCTGCGTGTTTGCTCGCCAACATTTCCACAGTTATCTATTTTTGTGTCGCGCGTTTCGATATGCATTAGGTCTGTATGTTGACGGTATTGTAGTAAGGTTGTCATCTCCATAATATGAGGATAGTTTACCGTCTCCGTACAGACTTGAGCAGATGTCTGGCGGCCAGACAGTTACTTCGGCCTGCGTAGTAAAGATCAATGTCAGTATAATTTGTAAGTAATTGTTTTAAGTACGATGTATGTATTTTGGTGCTGCATTACTAATTTATTTGTTTTCAATTTAACTTTGAATGACCAACTGTCTTTTTATATGAAGCGAAAACAGACTTAATATTGTATAAATTTGAATATTTTGAATAAATTTCGCTCTGAATTTGTTGTTTTATTTTCATCTCAGTTTTGCCTGAGGATTAGATCTAGTCATTTATTTATAGGTACAATAATAATGGGTGTAGCAAGGTAATATAGAGAGCGCTATGTTATGCCAAAGGGCGTACAAATGCTTGCGAGTACAATCAAGCCTTAGTTCTCTTTTAAGCTTAGACTGCTTTAGTCCTCATTACTGAACTTTCAACGACGACGAGATTCTTGAATGCGAATATTATACATATCTGCATTTCTCACAGACCTCGAAGACTCCTTGTTGGCCTCTTTTTGTGAACTGCTGCTAAGTAAATCAGATTTGGGGAAGTTTAGGGAAGGGTTTGACGCAGAATCGAAACGTTAACCCAAAAATGTACATAGCAATTAGCATATTGACCCTTAGTCTCTTTTATCTACTTACACAACAATGCACTAATTTTGGTTGATATAGGTATAGTTGTTAGCTAGTGATCACACTACACTAAATATTGAATTTTAAATCGTACAGACGACGCATTCATGAAGAACGTACATCCAACGTTTAGAATTTTCGATCGATCACGCCGTATTTATCAAAACAAAAGAAGAGAAGGGTTTGCTCTAGCCGTAACGGTGGGAACAATGGACTTAAAAAAGGAAAAATAGAATGTGTGGGGTAAAACGATATTTGTTATCTAAAAAAAGCCGTGGTACATTGAAACTCTCGAGAAACAACCCTCCTTCTGAAGCAGTTGGGTAAACGGATGTAGCAGTCGCCGTATTAATAATAAAAAATAATGTTAAACATTAGTCTAGAATACCTTTTATTTCTGTAATTATAGAAACAAAAGTCATTATGGTCGGTGACATCCTAAACCTCGGTCCCTCTATCGGACTAGTCGGACTCTTATCTCTCTTTTTTTTGTATGAGAAATAAGCGCGACGACACCTTACATGTGACGCCATAAATCAAACGTTATTACTGTCACACATTGCGTCACCAAGTATTAGTAAAGGAACCATATTCGAAAACGCCCCCGTTATTGAGATTCGGAAGTGCCAGCCATAAGTTTTATACGTAAATTCAAGATGGCTGGACACAGATTTTTGCATTTTTCTACTAAACCACTGTACTTATCACAAAACTTTTAGCTCGGTGCCCGTCACAAATTTATGTGACGCCCGTTGATATGCAAAAAGTCGTCTAAATCACTTCCGTTACCGAGATTGAGAGACCAGCGACAAGTGGTTTTTCAAGATGGCTGGACACGTTTTCGATCGATTATCTAAGATTCTGTAGCGTCACAAATTCTGAAAAAGGGTGTTTAGCCGTCACATAAAGTGACCTATTGACCTTGTTAAATGCAAACTATTTTGAAGATTTGTCCAGCCAACCTGAGTCACATCACAATTTAATGCTTGCAATGCAATAATATATTTGCAATTTATGAATTTAATTTAAAATATAAAGTAAGTAGGTATTTTATCGTTTTACTTAAAAATGAGTTAAGTTGTTAAAAACCTAAAACAACTAAGATTAAGATTTTATTTATTAATGTTATTTAATTTGACTGGCTTGTTGGTCTAGTGATTAGTGGCTGCTATGCCGGAGATCGTGGGTTCGATTCCCACCCAGGACAAATGTTTGTGTGATGAGCACAATCATTTGTTCTGTGTCTGGGTGTAATTTATCTATAATATGTGTGTTTAGATATATTTAAGTATGTTTATCAGTTGTCTAGTACTCATAACACAAGCTCTGCTTAGCTTGGGACTAGACGGCGTTGTGTGATAGTTGTGTGAATATTATTATTATTATTTAAAAAAAAAAACAGCAAATAATTTTTGAGACTTATTTCAGAAACAATTAAATTCTCATTGAAGATTAACATAAATTATGTTTTTCCGCAGTCTCAAACTAAATATGTACTTACATAGTTCTGGCTAAGTATTTTTTTTAGAAATCCTGCAATTTTAAATACAACTTCTCCCACGCTTTGTGTACCCATATAATGATTTACAAAACACTTGCACACAAACCTGAAAACCTCTCTATTTTTGTATAGAGATTTTATCAAACTTATTTATAATAATAAGTATTAGCTGACCCGGCAAACGTTGTTCTGCCATAAACGAGTAAACGGTATCTAAGCGAGTAAATTACCAAAGTATCGCGATTAAAAAATTAGATGTGGGAGTAGAAAGGTGAAAAATACTCTGAGCTAGGTATTCTCATAAACCAAATATACAACAAAAAAAAAACATTAAAATCGGTCGAGACGTTTCGGAGGAGTGAGACCACAAACAACGTGGCACAACATTTTTTTTATTTTAGAAAATTATAAGTAAAGAGTAAAGATCCGTATTGCTATCTGTGGTACTTAAATACACTCAAAACCTATACTGGACTGATTTTAAAAAATATATTATGTAAGTATAATGTTACTTCACCATTGAGTGACCTATATTTTCCAATTTCACACGGGTGAAATTAATGCAGAATAAGTTCACACACACAGATATAGTAGTCAAAGAGATGTAGTACCTACTAGCTTTCCGAAAAATGAGAGCTGATCAGCATAAAACGAGAAATGTTAGCAGATACATCGTCAGTCGTGCGTACAACCCATAGATGGTACAACCGGTACAACCCGACGATGCTTTGTATCGATCTTCAGCTGGTTCGGTGAAAGTGCCTTACTTTGTCTTTTATCACAGCTGCAGTCGCGCACATATCGATTGATATTCACGCTAAATGACCCTGAATCTACCGTTCGCCTCCTATCGTTCACTGCATAAGTAGGTACCTACCTATCCTGCTTAAATATTTATGACACTGTAGTTACTGATTCAACAAGTCTGCCTGCTAAAATACGAACAAGCTAATGGTGCGGCACTAGGAAATATAAATCTCTATGACGAACAGAAAAAAAACATGCTTTTTAAGGTTCCGTAAATCCGAAGAGAAAAATTAAACCTCTAAATCAGCCATTATGTCAAATATGCGGTCCGCGGGCCATTTCCTGCGGCCCAAATCAAATAAACCCGTTCACTATCGATATTGATAGAGTGGACCTACATTATAAGAGTAATTTTATAAGTGTCTGTTCACTGTCAAGAAATAAGAACATTCGCCTGTAAACTCCTGTCAGTGTGTATGAATACATGTCAGTGTTCATCTATAGGCATGTGAACAGCTTTTTTTTTGATGAAAGGAAACAAATCAGTCACAAGATGGCCAATGATCAGGAAGTGATCGAGGACGAAAATAGACAGTAGTGGTACAAGGGTTGAACGTCATAAATACCGCTCCAGATTGCGACAGCTTAGGTACCTGGGAAAACCTGGGTCTTTGTCTCGAAGGCTTTCGGGCCTCGATTATTCGGGTTCCTAAGTGCGTGCCCTTCTTTAAGGGTCAGTTCCCACTACGTTTGAAGATAGGGAAACCGGTCCTCATTCGAAACCTGGGGTGTCCTGCACTCTCCATACGAATAGCAATTATCAGCTCAGCTGCTGAGCTGCTAGACGAGGTGCGCAACCTCTTTGAAAGATTAAAAGTAGAAACGCGTCGTCGGGCAGCTGGTGCGGGTTTGATCCTAGACCAGCTTTTGACCTTCTAGAGAGTTAGGTTTAGGGAATTCGCGGTTCACCTTTGTGAGTTTTTACTATATAAACTCAAGATTTCGACCATATAGGTCTTCCCACGCCAACCATGACGCTATATTTCTAACGTTCGTCAAGGAAATCCCCTTCAAGTACTCTTACTTCATCGCCGATTCGCCATCCATCCCGGCTAGCGTTGCTGACTTCAACGACGTACTCTCGTTATCGCCCCAATCTGCCAACTAAGGAAAGAGATTAGCCAGTTCGTTGAAAATCCCATGCTTATCATCGTTACCGGCGACGTTACGAAGAAATGGCCTTTGTGCCGCCGCCTATCATACTCCGCCCCTTTGTTGCGAGAACAATAGACGCCCCTCAAGTGCACTCAGCGGCACTTCATGGACACTTCAGTTCCCATAACAAACTAAAATTTTGTCCTAAAACTAAGTCTGAATTAACTTAACTTTCCAAGCAATGATCTACATATTACGGCGTACCACAGGGAAGTGTACTTTTTTTCGGTGGGAAAATCATCTTATGACATCCCCCGCTCTTGGGCGGAGCGTGAGATAGTGTCAGACTTTTTCTGACTAAAAACCCACTCCTGTTCCTTCGTTGCCTTTCGTACCAGGGCCGAGTCATCCTTTCAGAATCAGGCCCTTGGCCCCAGTAGGCTTCGACCCTGATGGGCCCTTACAGTTATTGACATCTTGAGGCGCGCGTGAAACAGTACGCGCCATCGACGACTTGAGCTCGGTCCGGACGTTTACCGGATGGTCGGACGGCGAGCTACCCATTGCTGACCGTCCGCAAGCCCGCGCCTATGGTGGCCGGAAATCGGGATCGGAATCCCGGCGGCGGTTGGGGCGTAAGGACCGTTGCCTCACGCGATCGGCCGCCTCCTTTGCTAGCATTACTGCTTCGCAGAAGGAGGCGACCGCCTGCCACTCCTCGCTCCGGACCCTGGCCTGTACCAAGGCCCGGCGCAAGATATCACGATCGCCTCCACCAGGACACGGCGTAGCTCTTCCCAAGCGGGGCACACCTCCGCCGTGTACACGCAATGGTGACACCCGGGCGTTTCTTCCGCACGGATCCGGTGCAGGAACCTCCCAAACTTACAATGTCCGGTGAGGAACTGCGTCATGCGGAAACAGGGAAGTGTACTGGACCCGTTATAATTTCTTTGTCATTTATATGATATTCTTAGAATAACAGAACACCCCATGATTCTAATGATTAATAACTGTACCTAGTACCTACTACAACATATATAGGAAAGAACTTACAGATTTGAAAATTAAAATACCTAGGTAGTATCAAATTAGTAACTGAATGTATTGCTATAAGTAACAAACAAACATTTAAAAATTAGTTTTGGCAAAACGAATAATATACAATAATCTAGCTGCCAGCGGCTTCGCCCGTGTGAAAGACAACCAGCTTTGGACCACCTTTCCATCTCCTTAGGGGGTGAATTTTGAAAAATACTTAGTTCTTGCCTACATCATGATGTAACTCACACCTTGTGGTTGTGCAAAATTCCACGTTCCTAGTCCCAGTAGTTTCGACTGTGCGTTGATATGTCAGTCAGTTAGTTTCTCCGTGACCACTGAGTAAATTATTATTATTTATAGAAACTATCTACTAAGATCTTTGTCCTATTCCATTTACAATACGGCCGACGTATCTCGGCGAGACCGAACAAAAAAAAAACAATAACATATTTACGAGTATACATGCGCTAAAGTTCGCAGAGCCCATGTTCAGATTCGGCAAGTTACGTCGGCTGATTTGTATGTTTCACGCTACATAGCCAATAAAGAAAACAACACACAACATTCTATCAAATTTATTACGTCTATGAGAGTGGTACTCAAAAATAAAGTAAAACAAAATGATGTATGAATATTTACAATGAAACTTGTTTTCTTGAAAATAAGGATAGAAATTTAACAAAATGGTCAAGTGAAAATGTTTTTACTGTATATGTTACTTAATACTTAATTTCATAAGAGTCAAGCCCAAAGAGATGACGAGAATTATCCTAAGTTAAGACAAATCAGTTAATTAAACTGCTTTATCTAATGAACGATCATTATGTACACGCTATATTCTTTTCAGTCTGCTTACCTAACAAGATTTACACACGTTTTACAGTAAGATAGGAGCAAGCGATGGCATAAATTAAGAACATTATTAAACATTTTTTCATACCTTTCATATACTTTCAACTAGAATAAAATAAAGTGCAGTTAAGAAAATTATAGATTTTTGGAATCATTTAAAATAAATAGTTACTCTTTTAGATAATACATTATATTTCTATTTAGCCCATTTTATCTAACGTCCATCACCATTTACAAACCTATTAGGTACAAATATAAAACATTACAATCAGTTCTTATCATTTTTGTAACCAGCAAGCTTTCAACTGTTCCCATTGACCTTATCCATAAATAATTCTACAACTAACACTATACAAAATGATTGCCGCCTGAAGAATAAAAGCGGCTATGAGAGGTGACACTCATCAAGTGGTTATAAGTGTTGAGCTATGAAAAAGAGGGTTACTATACATTTACAATAACTGCAGATTTGTGACCAAAAAGGTCCAAACTTAACAGTTTAGCAAACATATGAAGGAAATATTTTTGGTTGCAGCCCATTTGTTGTGTAACTGAGTAATAAGACTATATGGCGCAGTCTCTTTGGGCTCAATAGCTTCAACTTACATGCTACACTACTATCGCTTAAGGTAAGGGGTGCTGGCTGGGGGTGAGCCCTCCGTGCTCGGGACTGTGTTTCTGCTTTTTCCTCTTCTTCTCCTTTTTCCGTTTCTTGCGTTCCTTGTCGTCATCGTGCCGTTTCTGCTTTTTGTGTTTCTTCTCGTATGTGTCTGGGTTTGAGGAATCTGTTGATGTTTCAGAAAATATTAGAGACAAGACTACATTATACATTTAAGTGTCCTGAAACTCTTTCCTTTAATTGGTAATAGACTTTTCAACACACTTGCTCAGAAAGCGACTCTTATTGCACTGTACTTAGGTATGTAATGGCACTCGTTACCAAACTGTGACATTTTGATTACCATTACGCACTAGTGCTATAATGTAGTTAAAATCTTTTTGTTCAACCTCTTTGTTCGCAAAACAAATTTTGATTTGAATAAAAATAAATAAATTAGTGTCTTACTTATATATTTCATCCAATTTAAAAGTTAAAATGGACAAATTTAACTTTTACAAACAATTTATTTAATAAAAAACATTTAGTAAATAAATCGTACATTCAAATAAAAATTGTTATTTTTTGTGGTCTATAAGGCCGCCATTTTAAGATGCGCGCGGTTTTTGGCGTGATTTTTTTATACCAGTGAAGTTCAGTGGCTGTATTAATTAAATAAAATTTAATACTACAATATCATAAGAAAATGTTACATCCGTATTCTATTGTCACTACGAAAGACATTATCGGAAAAACTTTTCACGCAAGAAAACATAAACGTAAGACTAGGCAGTATGATCAAAATACCTTAAATTTCCTCTAGGGGTAAATAAAAAAAATGATGCGCGCGCCTTATGAAAACAGATTTTTACCGCCATGTCACAGAAAATTTTACTAGTTTTACTATTGTTTTCTTCGCAAGTGTATTGAAAAACGTCGTATGACACACGTGAGTAATTAATGATTACCGTTCTTAGCTCTCTTAAGACCCTCGCCACGGCTCGGGTCTAAATACCGCCTCGACGGTAATCACTAACATTACACACATATATCATAATGTACTATTAAAACCAGTAAATAAGTTGGTGTGTCATTGTTACCGGCAATCTGTATAATCCGGTATTCTATACAATACCTATGCAATGTATACTAATACTTAAAACGCGTATATTATTTATTTTATACTTTACCTAGGTATTCTTTACAAAACCGAATGCGCAACCGGTAATGGGTAAAAGACGAGAGCAGGAAAAGAAATGACGTAGGTTAGTAGGCTAAGGCGGGAGCGAAGAGGAGCTCTCGTCTTAGCCTTCGTGGGTATTTTTAGGGTTCCGTACCTCAAAAGGAAAAAACAGAACCCTTATAGGATCACTTTGTTGTCCGTCTGACAGTCTGTCTGTCAAAACCCTTAATCTCGGGAACGCGACGTATCGAGTTGAAATTAAAACGATATTCTCAGGTTTGCGGTCCCTTGAAGACGTGAAAAAATTAAACTTGTCAGTAAACGAAAAAGAAGATACGGCCGTTTATGTTGCAAAAACCGTAAATTTCGACACACTCAAAGGGAATCCAAATTCATAGGGTACTCCCGTGGGATGTCCCGTTGACCCAGAATGTTGAAATTTGGCATAAAGCAAGGTTTTATAGCACAAGTATAGGAATAAATCTCAAAACAATAAATTTGTTGTTACAAAACAACAACAAAAATTACGTCAATTTATGTAAAATTACGTAAATTCCTTCCCTGCTAACATCTTTTACACACATTGATTTTAAGTTATAGAACATGTTTCATTTGACCATAATTTTTTTAGTAGGTCTGTTAACATTGATAAATATAGACCAAAATCTATTTATTTTCTACATTGCCAGAGAACCAGCAGGATCTCTATTCAATCCCTAGAAATTGTATACATTACCTAGGTAAAGTATGTAATGGATAATAACATTCACAATATTTCATACATTGCTTGGATGGCCCAGGTATTCTATACATTACCTAGGTATTGTCTAGAATAACTGAATTATACAGATTGCTGGTAACATAATATACTTATATAAAAAAAAGAGTACTTGTTTGATACTCAAATATGGCAATAAAAAACATTCACCAGTATTTGTTCAGTGAATATTTCAAGGATAATGCAGTAGATTGATGCAAAACCCATCCAACCAGTGACAAGTTGTTTGAATTTGTAATGTAATTGTCAGATTGCTTGACAAAAAAAACAATCACATCAATCGCAAGTCCCTCATACTGGGTTGAGCTGTATTATGACTTTTGTTTGTAATAAAAGTTATTGCAGTGAATGTCAAAGTTAACCACTAGATTGCAATCAGTGGTGATCTTTATTTAAAAAATTAAAAATGGCCATTCAAAGATGCAAAATAAAAAGAAATACTAAAGGAAGTTACCAAAGGAAGATCTACATAGAAATAGTCAGCATCTAGCATTATTATCAACTGTGTAATATTGCTTATTCGGAAGTTAACCCAGAGAGTATCTCTATCTTTAATGCATTGAAATATATTAACAAAAAAATCAATTTGTCAACAACTACTCACAACTCAACAGTGGAAAGATAAAATTGCTAAACTGCTACTTTGGTTGAAAATAAGTTATAGTTACATAACTAATTATTTACAACTAAAGTGGCAGTTAAAGCAATTCTACCTTTCTACTGTTGTTATGTTTAGTTACTAAAGTTATATGAATATATTCATTTTGCTCTCATGCATTGAATGATTACATTGTATTTTGGGCTGGTGTCTGCAACTGTATGAATAAAGAGTGTATTTTGCATACAGAGACAAAAATGATTACATAAAATCAATGCAACAGAAGATAAAATGCAAATCCAGATGATAATAGTACTTTTACAAGTACCAAGAGGATGTATCTGCTAAAAAGGGTCTAGTTCCAAATAGACAAATGTCTATATAAATAGCATTATCATGTTATTTTAATTGTAATTTAATGATCCATTGTTAAATATAAACTTAAAGAATATGTATGTGTAAAGCTGTTCACCTTGCAGTGGTGTCTCTTGTCCCGGGGGGACTCCATCCTTGTGCTTATGCTTCTTGTGTTTGGTCTTGTGTCGCTTTGGTGGGGTTGCACTTACATAGCGGTACTGTTCAGGCAATGGCCCTGGGTGCAGCCGGAACCCAGCCAGCTGGGCACTTGATAGTGGCAACAATTCCTTACCACCTATTGGCCTCTTTGCTATCACCGATCCTAAAGTACTGTTGTCTTCCTGTCCAGGTCCGTCAAGAATCCCAGGGAGATTAGGAAGAAAAGATGATAGAGATTCCTTTAGTTTTTTGCCATTAAATTTACTATAAGAGTGCTCAAGTCCATAATAAGCCATTAAATTAGTTGCTCCTGTGAGTTCACATTCTCCTGTAAATAAAATTGACAATAATGTTATTGCTTGTAAATAAAACATTACAGCGATGCTGATAAGAAGTGTTTCCATACCTGGAGGTTCTTTCATCAAATAGAATGGTCCACTATGCACTATAGACGGGTTCTTGCCGAGTGAGATGGTAGTTTTGAGTGTTCCAGAGGAATCCTGACGAGAAACCACTGGTGACCTCGCACCTCGCGGCGAGGACTTCGGGGAATATGGTTCTACTTTTCTAAACTGATCAGACATCATCTTGCATCTGCATTGTCTACATAACAAACGTAAAGAAAAGAAAATCTCACTAAAGAAAACGATAAAAACTTAACACCCTCACTTCGAACGAAGACCTTCCTTGACAAATTTGCAAAAAAAATCCAATAGTGGAAGGTATACGAAGCAACAATAGTTAATATATCAGTATTTAGTCGATTAGTTATTTTTGTAGTTTTGATTTTGAGAAGATGAATTATTCATTTGAGGGCACCAAGCAAAAAGGGTCCAGTAGATATTGAGTTAAGATTAGATTCGGTATCTAGAATACATAGTCAATTGATAATAAGCCAATGGGGATTAAAAAGCTGAAAAATTGAGTGGAGAGAGTTGAATGGCGAGCATGCACGAGTAAACTACGCGCACGCATTTCTCCTCTCGCGTACTTTGTAATTTATTTAGATGAATACAAATGTCTCGTCGAACAACGAGGTGAATGACCTCGCCATTGCGTTTATATTATAAATAAGTTGTGTAGAGACTTTGTAAGTTGACGGAAAAAGTTTTAAAGGAATTGTTTATTTTATTCTTGTACAGCGTATATCCCGTACCGTAAACTGGACCCTTTTTGTTTGGACGCCTACATTTTTTTTTCAACAGGTTTTTAATTTTTTATAGAACAAATCCACTAAATTTTAATCGACTAAAGTACTCACAATAATAATCATCATTAGTAACAATTATATGTCTGTGGTAACAACAAACCACTCGCAAGTGAAAGGTTTCTAAAATTCGGATACACATTGCTTGGGTTAAGATTGACTAACATTATTTAAAGAAAAAACACAAACAATAAAGCATAAATAAATTATTTATTTCAGCCCATTATGCTGATTGAAGACCCGTCAGTTTATAGCACTAAGCATTTTCACTAGCATTTTCCATATTTCAATTGACGTTTTTTTTTTAACGTAGACGGAGAAAGCTATAGACAAGTGATATCTTTTGTCGCAGCCACTTATAAAAAAGATCAACATACACTGATGTCGTGTAAAGGAATGAAATAGAATGATGAAATATTTTGTTTCACCATTGCATGCCACTTTTTTTCGAGATTAGCCATTGACATAGGAAATATATGGACTGGAAATACCTACGAAAAAAAGATGCATACCTACAATCGGAAATATAACATAAAATGGCTGCCATTGTTAGGGTTGTGACGTTCAAGGATTTAACGAGTATCGATACTATTTAAGTATAGGTTCTACGTACGAGTTTTATATTAGATACTACGTATGATCACGGAACATGACATTTAACAAGGTGTTCGAAATTAGGTCACTGTAACAAAATAAAATAGGTTTTCTTATCCAAAATTTTACATAGAATCAATAATGTCATTATTAGCTTCACTGATAGCTATGTCATAAAATAAAAACTAATTTTAACCTCTTTTTTGGCTTCTAATCTAAATCTAAAAGCGAAACTTTGGATTGGAACTGAACGGATCAGATCATCATATTTTCTAATATTGCTACTTTCACTTAAAACTGACGACTCCTGGAGTCGTTTTTTGGGTATCTGAAAAATAATAATAAAGGAATATAAGTACCATATTCATTTTACAAGGACCAAAATATTTTATTTTTATTTCAGGGCACAGAGACAGGCTTTTTATCAGCCATTTCAATGCAGACTTACCAAAATTTTTTTGGGAACAGAGTTATCATGTAATCTTATCAATTCAAGTGTTCTATTGAAACAGCTTTCTTCGAAGTGAAGCGAACAGACATGCCATTCTTTATGTCTGGGATTAATATTTTCTTCACCGATAGCCTCTAACCACTTTTTTCTTAGTTGTAAAAAAATAATTATAAAACATGATAGAAGATAATTTGAACTTTTGTGTAACTAAAACAAAATACTGACGTCTTATTTTAGAACTATACAAAACTGAGGAAACTTCCTTTGTTAAAATAGATTAGTTAGGATATGTGGAATATTATAAATTGGAGATTTTATCGATACTGTTGCAACAATGGTACATAACTATGCCATATGACATATTATTGTAAACAATTATTTTTTACTAAAACAGTCTCTTAAACAGAAATAAAGGTAAATATCAGTACTTAGGCAATAGATTTATGTACCCGTAACATTTTTTTCAACTTAAATGAATTATTCTATGTAATATTTCGTGAAAACTGGCTACTAACCTGTGCAAAGACAATTGAGGTTGATTTTCGTTCTTTCTTGCACTACACTTCACAATGCAACACAAAGGCATATCCTTTTTTTGTTTCATTAAATATTTATTGAAGTTTTAAAAATATCTCTACGTAATTTTCTCGAAAATCGCAATATTTTAAAACATAAACACCCGTTTGACAGAACAACTACCACAAAACTCGGCAATAAAGATGGCGGACATGGCACTTACCTACAACTGTGTTGATGTCACAACGAAATGTTACCATAATAAGCAACAACTTAAATATAGTTGTCCCTTTTGTCAAATATAATTTTTTCTTGAAGAGAGTGAGACAAAACGATATTTCATAGTTTGTTTCATATTTCGCTCATATTTGTATAACTATGTATATGCCTAAAATAACAAGGCGCCTCCATGTATCTATCTCAATGAGGTCAGCACACCACTAAACAATGTTTGACAGCTAACGTGTAGTTATCTAGCTTCTTAGGACCGGCTCTATATTGCAAGGTGTGCAGTACACACGGGTGCAGGGTCTTAGGGGGTGCCAAGCGCCGCTCGCGACTACTAAAAAGTTTGAAATGAGTCACTTAACTTCATCAGACATTTAGTAGTTGTTTGCAGTTGATTTTTTTTGCACTTTAACTTTTTTTTAAACTCTTCAAAAAGTGGACTCACCGCCACGATTATGGTGTGCGCTTTCCCTGACATGTTACGAAAACATAAAAAGACTTGTTATCTGTTTCACTGGGGCAGTATTGTAATTTCAAAAAGAAGGGATGTTTCTTGTTTTTGAGGTCATTGAACCATTTTTTTTTATCATTATAAATGATTGAGAGAGTGAGAGAGACAGAGAGAGATTTCTGTAATTACCAGAGGTCGGAATTAGGTAGATTTAAACATGTATTTACACCGATTTCATACAGCGAAAGAATAAAGTGGATATGCCTCAAATCCCGAGATTAATTTTAAAGAGTAGAATTTTTATGACGCTATCAGAAATATAGCGGAAAAAATTCTTTCTTCATTAATGGCGAGGTGGAGGAAGTGTATTTTGTTAACCTTACCTCAGTTGACGTAGAGAGATTTTTTTCTATGAAAAATACTAATAAAAATTGTATGTTATCTTTGTTTTATTTGTCTTATCTATCTCTGAGGTTTTTATTATTATTTATTAGTAATATTGTTGGCCACACGGGATTTTGCATTAGAAATCCTGGGAAGATCCATATTAATATCAATATTTCGATACAAGTATATGAATAACTCTACCTAATTCTGACCCCTGGTAATAACCAAAACCCACTATAACAAAAGGATCAACGCACCGGCTTTTAACCACTGTGGTTATTGAGTTTTATGACTCTTTTGTTTGTACAAGTGCTACCTTAGGCTTATTGTACCTATTAGTAATTTTGTAAAAAAAATATAGGAAAAGATCAAGATCAAAATTTATACGTGATAAGTATTTATGTATTTATGTTTTACATCGTTGCACTTTTCTGACAAACTATATATAAACTTGCAGCTACAAAGCATATATAAAAAAGCTGGCGAGTTAGAACTGAGGATGAGTATAGAGAAATAATGTAGCGTTAAATATTAAAGTTATAATTTTATTTAAGTAGTTAGGACTCAATGACTCATATAATTTCCTTAACTGTGAGGTGTATTAATGAATTGGTGCAACAATAAACTAAATAAAGAGTAAGGTAGTAAACAAAAAAACAGTTCTCCCATAACCATCATTTCATTTCTTTTTGAAATTTATTTAAGGTAAGTTCTCACAACTGACGTGGAATATGATTGTAGACCTTGATGGACGTCCTATAGCTATTCTGTTTATGCAATGGGCTGCTACAAGAAGTATGAGTTTAAAATTTAGTTGGGTCTCTTGACTTATATTTGCAGATTTCATTACTGTCTACAAATAAATTTTCAATAACATATCATTTAAATTGATGATTTAAGATTGAATACAATAATAAAAATTAACACGGAACAGTGGACACCCTCACATACTGTCTCTCACAGAACACCGGACTAGCACGTGTCCATTCGTCCGCAAACTCATCACAAGGTCAGCATTCTTTAGAGTACGAAACATTGGCTCTGGCGACAGTTCTAGATGGCTATGGTGCAAATAGATTGTGACGGCAGCTCTGACGATATAATAAATTTGTTGGGTACAACCATACGGCAGAAGTGGTCTTGGAGCTCTGAGCCTGGCCTAAAACTCCTTTGAAAGGGCAGGAATGTGATCCTTAAATGTCACACAATGGTCGAAAGTCACTCCTAAGTCTTTTATGCTGGTAACATGAGTAATTACTTCCCTATAGTCGTAATAGATCAGTCGCAGCCCCCGGCAGCAAGTCATGACGTGGCTCTTGTTCTTATTAAAAAAGCACTTGTTTTTGATTCTTCATTCGTAGATGACGTCATGATCCCTTTGTAGGAGTTGGCAATCCTCGTGCATTCCGGTTTGTAAAACTAGTTTAAGACCGTCAGCATATAGTAGGCGCGTTATCGGTTAATAGTTACCGTGGCTCAACAACGTTCCCAAATGCATACCATAAGTGCCGTTAAATAATGTTATTTTATTAAATTTCTTTGTTTCATCTAATTAGCTTGATCACGTATTCAAAAACACTTGCGCCTAGCAACATTTTTCTTCGATAAGAATTAGGTATATTTATTCGATTAAAATGTTGACGGTGACGGTCGGCTGAATACATTATAAAGAATGCAGGGAAAGACTGGATAGGTAAAAGCCAAAACAAATAAAAATGGAAACAGTTAGAGAAGGCCTTTACTCAAAATGAGATTCATACCAGTGAACATATAACTATCTCCAATAACAAAAACCAGTTTAAGTGAACCTACTAATACTACTAACCACTCTCCAAAAGAAAAATTAAGGTATGAAAATAAAATGGCTTTATTATTATTTCCTTTTATTCACTTATACACAAATTAATTAAATTTTTTAATGTTTTAAAATAAAAATTAAACATTTAAAAATACAAAATGAGTAATTATTATTATTATATTCTATTAAAATGTTCAAAAAGATTCGTAAGTTTAAAAGAATATACCGCGCCGCAACAACGCATTAAGTAAAGAAAAAAGTATCAATATTTATAACGTTAATTGATAGTATCGTTTTGATAATAATAATAATAATAGCCCTTGTTACGAATCTTGAGCACTCGGCGAAAGAGTGGGGATCGCTTTGCGCATCGCACACATCAACGAGCTAATCACTGTACAAGGATTCCACTCCCCGCCCCCGCGTCTCACTTCATACCACTAAAGACACCCGAAGTCGGCTGTCTGGCTGCTGTCTCCAGTAGTCAGTCAGAGTGTGAGTGCGTGACGATTAGGTCGCTAGTACACTCGTACACTCGTGCCGTGTTGTGACAAATCGTACTTTTTTCACGAAATGTTTATAATGTTAATTGCTAACATTGTTTTGATAATAACAATAGCCCTTGTTTAGAGTCGGCTGTCTGCTATCTCCAGCAGTCAGTGAGAGAGTTAGTCTGTGACGCATTGGTCGCTGGCACACTCGTGCCGTGTTGTGAACTTGTGACGAATCGTACATTTTTTTACGAAAATAAGTAGTTACAGAAATGAATCGTAAAATATTATTTTTATAGTGCAGTTTCTATGTTTCTTTTAATAAAGTGAATAATTTGTGAAGCTGTCTATGGTTAAAAACCACGTGTTCATGATTAGCGCCATGCTCGGCTAGAGAACTTTAAAAAAAATAAAATTTACGAAGTAAAAATTTAGTTTATGGTTCATGAATTAGCTTCTCGTAATACGCTACGATTTTCGATAATGTGTTTGGAAATAAACAATATATTGGGGTTAATTTAATTTTTTTTGTGTCCTATAGTGTAATATAAAACTTGGAAAATGTGTGTGAACTGTGATTTGAGTGGTACAAATAAACGGCAACGCTTTTGATATCACGATTCCTCGCAGTGCGGAGTGACGCCATTTTACGGGAATGATCAGCCCGCGGCTGCCTCATACTAAGCCTGATGTAAGGATTGCTCTATTCAAACGGATGCATGGAAACGAATCTTTATTCTTGCACTCGTGCTGGACGGACGAATTCCGAGGTAAAGATTGTATATTTATATTATTGTTGATACGATGATAATAATTCAAATCATGTTTCGATTTCCTCTTATTTGAGCGTCTTTTGTTTCCTAGTATTCAAAGCACGTGTTAATATTTTTCCAGAAAACTATGGAAGATGGTAATATTGGCACTACGAAAGATGATAAAAACACAACAGCATCATTGACCAACTTGTACGGCGAACGCCCAGCGAAATTAACCGCTAATGGGCACGAGTTCGCTGGCGAGCCGTCCAGTCCGCCCGACGAGCCGTTCGAGCCCTGTCGGCAGCCCGCCGATACTTCGACTGACGATAAATTCAAGAAACGCATCAACCCTCTTAGAATACATCTTGGTAAAAGGCCTTTTGTAGATAACTCTCTTCAATACTACAGCACCAGCAAAAAAAGAAAGCCTTCAGTGAATAAAGCTTGTGATAGCAGCACACCTGCCAACTCAGCGCCCAGAGTGCCCAAACTTATTCCTAAACACATAGACCGTAGTCAATTTCACAATGTCTCCTCTCAAGCGGGGAGTGATGCCATCAATGAACGAGACAAACCAGTGCCTCGGCTTGTGCCTAAAAGCCAGCTGCTACAGTTCAAAAAAGGTAAAGCAGAAAAAGGAGCCCAGTTGAAAGAATATGCACAGAGCTTAGGCCTGCAGCCTATGGTGAAGTTTAAGTGTCGGAAGTGTTGTTCTATGTCATTCAAAACCTTAGCTATGTTGAAAGAACATCAGTTGGTATGTCGAGCACAAGCAAAAGAGCCTGCACTGAGCCCCGAGGCAGCACCATGTCTTGATCCTAACACTGGTGGACCATCTAGAGTTACTAGAAAAGTATATTTGTGCTCAGCTTGTGGAACTTATTATGAGAACTGGAATCTCTTTCTCCACATGAGAGAAGTACACAATAGACATATTTGTCTATTTTGTTTGGGTATGTTTTCAAAAGCAGAGAAGTTGTCGGGTCATCTAACAAATAAACACAATGTTAAAGAGTTCAGCTATGACAGTAAAGAAGAATTCTACAAAATTTACAGTGGAACTTTTTATTTGATGTGTTGTGCGTGTGATGAAATTAGCACTGAGGAAGATGATTTTTTCAACCATGACTGCAATAAACTTAAGCCAAGACCTCTGCCTGTTCTTATCAACAAAAATACAGTCAAACCAAATAACATAAAGAATGCAAAAACTTTGAATGCAGTGTCAAGTAATGGACCCCCAAGTATAGCAAAAGAATTGGTTAAACCTACTAGTGATAGGAAAGATATTGATGCTAAACTTGAGACTGTCACATCCCAAACTCACAAAGCTGCAGCTGTAATACCAGAAACAACAAATGTCAACGAGCCAGCTATCAGTGATACAAGCATCAGCTCCGACAGCTCAATAACAGCAAGTAAGGACAACACAATCGATTCAGGACTTGAGAGCTCTGACACAAAGCATGTTTTAACTCCTGTGCACCAAAATAACTTTAGCAGCCCTGACAGAACCCTGCACATGGTCCCCAATGGTGATGAGAGCCTAGACCATTCTGATGGAAGTGACTCACCTGTTTCTGATGAAATTAATGAACCTGTTACTGAGGCTTCACCTGTGAAAAAAGAAGAAGCAGTTTGTGTTCCTGTAGAAAAAGAGAAAGAGTGTGGTATAAAGTTAAAATTAAGTTTAAATAATGCAAATTCACCTGTTATTATAAATTCCACTGTAGATCCCACTATTGGAAAACAAAAAGTACACAAACCTCCAACACGTGTGAGGAGACCACCAAAACGATATGAAAAAGAAGCACATCCTGAGCCAGTAGGTACACCTAAAACACCCTCAATAAGGATGACAATATGTGACAGAGCTGACAGTCCCTTTGTTAAGACAACTATATTTGAAAATAATAAAGAGACAACACTGAAAACACTCTTGAATAACAACTTTGAAACTGCAACTAAAACATCTGAAATTAAGTCAGAGAACACAGTTAAAACTACAATTTATGACAATAAATTGGAAGAAATCAATACCATGAACAGGGTACCCAAGTTAACAGTGAGAGTTCCGAAAGAACTTTTGGATAAGGATTCATCTAGTGATTACTCTTCTGACAGTGATGTCAGTGATAAACTAACAGTAGATGAAAATAACACCGTTCAAGAAGAAGAACAAAAAAAATTGAAAGAAGAGTCGCTGATTGAACATCCACCGATTGAACCTTTGACGCCACCTGCTGACCTGCCTACTGTGAAGGAAGAAGAACCTATGCAAACAGAGGAAGATGTTCAAATAGAAGATGAAAGTGAAGACATTAAAGACGAGCCCAAGCTTGAGCCAGAAGAAATGGAAATGGAACCAGAGCCATCTGTTGAGCCAATAGTTGAGGAACCATCTATACCAGTAACAGAACTGTCTCTAAATAAACCACTTGATAAATATCCTTTAAAAGATTTACTAAAGGTATTCTTAACATCAACTGTTCACAGTTGCATATATTGCAATCATGTGCGCAAAATAGCAGTTAATTGTGAGCAGCTTGCTTTACACATGGTGGCACAACATCGCTTTGCAGCAACTGTGGACAGCATTACTGCAGAAGAGCTGATGCCTGAAACTATAACAGCTAGGTTGAAGACAGGTGCTCCGGAACTACGTATGGTCTACATAAACTTGGACTCGTATGACAGTGTAGAAAAGTGTGATCAAGTGCAGTATGACTATGTGTTTGAGTGTTTTCAGTGTTATTTTAAAACTGCTATCCATAAAGATCTCTATTTACATAATCGTAAAATGCATCAAAAAACTATCTTACTGTGTGTTATGTGTAAATCTAATTTTTATAGTTATAGTGAATTAATATGTCATTTATGCCCTGGAACATATGATTCTGAGTATGAAGTTAAGTTTAGATGCTGTTTGTGTAATGTAGATGCTATCCCATCGCCATTCAGATTGATGGTACACCTGCGAAAGATTCATCATACCTGTGATGTTTGTTTGGAACTTTGTCACAACCAAGCTCGCCTGTCCAACCATGTTTGGAAACATAAGCTACACCACTTATGCTACCGATGTGGCATTGCATATAGAAATAAACCAGACATAACTAATCACTTGTTTTGGAAACATGGCACAGAAAGTGTGATGTGTAAAAAATGTTTACAGAAGAAATGGCCCCATGTCTACCACTTCTGTACACCTCCTGCTATATTTGCATGTGAAGAATGTAGTTTACAATTTACCAAAGCAGTATACTTGAAGGTGCATAAAAGATTTCACTCCAATGAGTATCCCCATGTCTGTACAGAAGAGGGTTGTACCGATAAGTTTGTTTCTAAGAAGCTTCTTAACAAACATTTAGATGAGCATAGAAAGAAATTATTACTTGAAGATTTGATTGAAGTGAAGCCTAGTGTGCCAACTGAAGTTTTACCAGACACATCTAAAGAACCTGTACCTGTCATTGATTTGGTGGACATTAAACCAAAAGAAGAAGCTGGAACTTCTGAGCCGAAAGCTGAGCCTGGAACTGAGCAGCTAACCAAGAAAGACAAGAAAAAGAAACTAAAAGAAAAGGATGCCCTTTTGCTTGACGTGAACTTGCCAGCATTAAACCTTTCAGAAAGCGATAGCAGTGATGAATCAGATAGTGGTATTCCACCGACAGTTAAGGTTGAAAAACAGAACAAAACAGAAGAAATTGTCAAGGAGGAAGAGGCTTCTAAAGTAGAACCAACACAAACAAATCACGCCGATATTGAAGTACCTTCGAAGACTGATGAGAAACCTGAGTTACTTGATGAAAAACCAGATGAGCAGCAGGTTCTTGATATATGGGATAACTTTAAAAAATATCAAGCAAAAGTTGAAAAGACTAAAGAAAAAACTCCTCCTTTAGTTCCTATCAGAAAACATGTCTGTGAATCTGATCACGATTATTGTTTGGTACCGACTGATATGAATGGAGATGATGATTTATTCAATAGTATTGATTCTAAAAAGAAAAATAAGAAATCTCCCAAGAAACAACGTGGCGACTTGTCATCCACCAGTAGCAGCAGCAGTGATTCTGACTCCAGTTGCTCCTGTGGCTCCAACTGTAGCTGTTCATCTAGCAGTGGTTCATCATCATCAAGCTCCTCGGATTCCGACTCGTCAGATGAATCAGGAAATGAGAAAGAAAAGAAAAAGATGAAGCGCCTGAAAAAGACTTTACCCAACAGGAGATACAGTACTGGCTCCAATGTAGATGTAATGGGTATGTCTGAAACTCCAATATTAATTCCTGAAAAAACTGAGCCACCTATTGCAGAAACAGATCTCGAGACTGAGGAAAGTGAAACAGATGAAGAGTTTTATGATGAGCACCCGCAACGAATAGCCAACAAGTTACATGAAGAAAAACGTAACCAGCTGATGAACTTATCTTCTGTAGCCCCTTCAGAGGCTGGATCTATTTCTGGTGAATTAAGCCGACCTACAACACCAATCAAAGAAGAAGAAAAAGAGCCCAAAGAGGAGCCTGAAGTGAAAGTGAAATCTTCTAGTAGTAAAAAGAAAAGCAAAAAGAAAAAGAAATCTAAGAATTCCAAAAAGCATGGACCCATAAAAATCAACATTCCTAAAGACATTATATCAAAATCTGAAGTTGAGGCCCCACCGCCACTAATTCCTAATAAGATAACAATATCATTGCAATCCAACACAGTACAAATCCCAGAGGCACCTAAACCAAGCCCAGTTGTGAAAGAAGTGAGCTCTTCAGCATCGTCGGCTGAGAAGAAACGAGCGTCCAAAAGAAGACGAGTCCCTAATAAATTTTATGGATACTCGAGTGATGAGGAACCACCCCACACACCTCCAGTAACGCTCACTGCACTTAAACCGCAGCAACCGCCCAAACTGGAGTGGAGAAAGGAAGACTTACCTTCTCCAGTGACGCACAAGGCAAAGAAAGAAGTACCATCAACTGTCATTTCTAGCAGACTGTATAATTATACAGACCCTATTAGGTTGACCGCCCCTATTCCTGACCCCGAGCCGCCGCGTATCTTAATGAATTCTGAATCTCTGGAGTCTAGTGATTCTGATTCGAGCGACGAAGGAAACTTAGAAATATATCAGCCTAACAGTCAGAGTTCGGTGCCGCCACCTCCAACTTATTTGAACTCGGGCACGTCCAGCTTGCCGTATGCGTTCCAGCGTCCCGCTGTGCGGGAGGCGCGAGAAGGTGAGAGCGTGTATTGCTACTGCCGATGTCCCTACGATGAAGTCTCGGAGATGATCGCTTGCGACGCCGAAGGTTGTCCCATCGAATGGTTCCATTTCGAATGTGTCGGTATCATGGTACCGCCTAAAGGCAAATGGTACTGTCCCGAATGTAGGAAAAATCAAAGTTTCTCAGGTTACAGATAATTGTAATGAATTTAAGTGTATATAACATTGCTGTATTGTTATTATATCTGTATATAACTTATTGACGATTGTAGATAATTTAGGCTTTACCTGTATATCTTTGTAGGTAGTTTCTGTAAGTTTTAGGTTATTAGGTCTGAAAAAAATGTATCATTGTTATAAAAAGTACACGTTATGCTTGATACCGGCTGTGCGGCCACGTCTGTAACCTGGCAAATTGTTAATGACATTAACCTACTGCAGCAAGCGGAAATATAAATCCGATTTTTGATACCAATTCCAGCAGTTTCATTTACCTACCTGAACCCAAGGGAGCATACTCCCGGGGTAAAAAGTATCCTATATGCTATTCCAGGACATGGTCTACCTGTATGCCAAATTACATCTAAAACTGTTAGCCTGAAGAAACAAACATACATACACAAACTTCCAAGTTACATTACAGGTTTTCAAAATCTTTTTGGAAGATTTGCTCTTAACAAACATACATACAAAATATTGCTAGAAGCTTGTAAATAAAACCTCCAAATCCTGGGATTTGGAGCTTTTTGCACAGTATTCCAGAGTGGGTGCTACTAGGCCATAGTGGAGGGGGTGCTACTATGCCATACTAGTGGGCGCTACTAGGCCATACTGGAGTGGGCGCTACTAGGCCATACTGGAGTAGGTGCTATAGGTCATACTAGAGTGGGCATGGTAAGGAGGTTTCTGCGTCTGTTTTGTGCGGAAGCAACGCCCGGGTGTCACCATTGTGCGGACCGCTCGGCGGATAAGGTGGAGCATACGGTTTAGGTGTGCCCTGCTTGAGCGGAATACTGGACATCGTCTAGCCCCAGCCGCCAGGACTCCGACCCCGAGATGATGATATATCACATAACCCGAGTTTAATAAAAAAAAATAAGTGTTAAACATAGGGGCGCCTGACGAACCCTGGAATTTATGACAAACCCAATACAACCAGTGCCGTAACTAGTATTTTATATGCTCGGTGCGAGCTTATATACATAGATAACTGCATCCATTGAAAAAAGTTGAATCTCATCTAGTTCAAAATTTTTTCACCAGTAGAATACTACTTTATCCGAATGATATGCATAATACAAAACTTCGGCCATTTGATAATTTCTGTGCCCCTTCAGAGTCTGCGCCCTGTGCCTGGGCACTGCTGTGACCACTGGCACAGCCCTAGTTACGGCGCTGAAAACAACTACCGGTGTGTGACGCGTGGATCGAACCCAGGACAGGCAGCTGTGCGAGGTGATCCTAGCGCTCTGAGTGGACGGATTGTTTGTTCGATATTTCTATATCTACCTAATTAAAATTATGATTCAGGTACAGCTTGCCGTCACCGGTCACGTACCTAATGATATAAATTCCTTTAGATAGGCAGGAATGTGTGTGGCTTTGCTACGCATGTATAGGCCCTCGGTACTTCGGGCTGCTGTCTAGAAAATAGGATCTGGATGCTAATTCATCATTTAGGTATTAGAATAACTAAGTTGGTAGGTTACGTTGGTAGACACCTAGTTCATTGAGGGATAATGGACCGACTGCCAAGATGGTGCTTGCATTATCCCGCATATTGCCAACACCCAGCCAACTAGACCCCGGCCTGGGGCGGCACATCTAAGCGATATAGCTGCGCGTCAACAGAGCAGAGCATTGTACCAAGCTACATATATTGCGCGCAGGCCATT
Organism: Mythimna pallens; assembly: GCA_961205895.1. Classification (NCBI taxonomy): domain Eukaryota; kingdom Metazoa; phylum Arthropoda; class Insecta; order Lepidoptera; family Noctuidae; genus Mythimna; species Mythimna pallens. Next base: position 23,221,474 of record OY540833.1, read on the forward strand.
AATTAGCATGTATTAAAGGTCTACCGGTACTAAACGGCATAAGGGCGGCAATAACTGCTCGAATAGTCTGTCTGTTAGTCCAACACCCTGTTTTTGAGGTTTTATTACATAGTAAAGTAGGGTGTTCTTGACCTTTTTACAATAACTAACCTATGGTATCCTTAAATCAGTGTCATGTCACAAAGGCAGCCGCAGGTAAAATGCCAGTGTTGTTTTTCTTGTGAAATAAATTTTCAGCAGCACGAAAACCCACTGAAAGTTGCAATAGAAATGGATCTATCAAGCCTCTGCCCTAACAGGGATCAGTGCAACAAATTCGGTAAGATTATCTAGTGCAATAGGTGCAAGAAAGTTGTGTGAATTGGATAGGGTACTAAATTCTGTACCCTAGTTCCTATGTGACAAAATGCTGTTAGTCCACTAAAACGAGCTGAAGTGCTATTCTAGAAAACAGCCATGAGGGACATTGGATTTGTATGTGATTTGAATGAACCTAGCTATTTGGATTTCTTCGCTGCGGCCAGCGCAGCGCAGCTCAAGGCAGTTTTCTTAGAGAATAGTACTGCTGGCACGACATTTATAATAAAAACCAGTTTACGGTCGATTACAGGCTGATATCGGTAGCAGTAGCAATACATTGTAGGTTGGTACGTGATTTCACTGTTCTTTTGATTCTTTCTGTAAACATAGAACTTGAATTTCGCTTGGTTTCGTAGTAGTACGCCTGTGACGCGATAAGTAGGTATATTGTATATTATATTACTCAGTATATTGCCATGTTTTCCACTAGGATATAACAGCTTAAAGGTATGTCAACTATTCAGACTGATTACGATCAGACTAACAGTGTGCAATGAGCAAGTGAGCACCAACCACAGACTATCGTATCTTACAATAACTCAATATTCTTTTGAAAACAGCCGTATTTTTCGCGACCGTTCGTTGTAGCGGATGGTATAGATGTGGTAACTCAATAAGCTATCCAGTTGAAGTTTCTGTCTCAGACCAATACTTTTTTATTGGTTTGAGGTTTCTGTTTGGATATTTTGTAAGCAGGTATCTATTATAAGTTGTCTGGTAGGTACAATCCGAAGGGCGGTTAAGCTGCTTTTGGTCTTACACCATATGTACCTAAGCTGCTAAAGCGTCACGACGCGTCATGTTTTTCGCCTATAGCAGATTCATCTCTATTCTCCTATAATTAAAGTAAAAAGTGTTATGTAAATATTAAATGGCGCGTCAACCAACGCGTTCACGCGTTTACGCTTGATTATGAGTCACGCGAGCGATTTCGTATGTCGACATCTCGACACGAGTTGCCGCGTATTACTCGCGTGCAGTAACGCCTCGACAAAATATGTTAAGTCTTTGCGGGAGTGTGTGTTGAGCCTAACATTAGGATCCGTGCTATACCTAGTCAGTTAGCCAAGAGCGCTAAGGCACGAAAATGAACTCTGTAAAGTTATAGTTATAACGTACGAAAATATAATTTATTGCACCATAAACATAAACCTAGAATCAGCCAATTGAACACACGGAACTGATTAGTCATCGTAGGGTAGGTAGACGTACAGACTGCATGTCGATGGCCGATGGTACCTACTCTGCGACCTTGAGCTGGTCCAGTCTAATGCGTAAATGCGTCGTGCGTGGGCTTGGTACGGATGGTTATGAATTAGAGGCCAGCTTATTATATACATAATATGGTTATACTGGTTTAGTTACCATTATATCTAAGTAGGTAGGTAAGTACTTAAACTATATTATGTAAAGGAAGATGAGGTGAGATAGCGGTCAAGCGCGAACCTATCAAGAACAGAAAAAAAGGATGCAAATCCTGGGCCCACCTTCCTTCATATTATATGTGTGTTAAATTGTAGGATAAATATATTTGAGCTGATTAAAAGTTACTGTGGCACCAAGTTCCAAATCTTGGTTAAGAGTTATTCAGTGTTAGTTTTACCAATTACCAAGTAATGCTATTTGTGCCATAATATGTATACTGCATTTCTGTGTTTTAAACACGTAGTGTGTGGATACAAACCTTAAAACTTGCGCCGTTGAGTCCCAAAGTTATTTTCATCTCTGCAGCTTAAACATACAGGCTATGCAGGCATTGCAGCTACGTGAAAACAGCCTTTTCAGCGGCTCATATTTGGAACTTGGCACCATAGTAACTTTTATTCAGCTCAAAAATACCAATCCAATGACATAACACACATAGCTATTGGAAGGTGGGCCCAGATGTCAAAAACCCAGGGAACATACTCCCGGGATAATAGTATCCTAGGTGCTATATCACGCCATGGTCATCTCGTATGTGTGTCATCATCATCATCATTTTAGCCGAAAGACGTCCACATAGGCCTCCCCCAAGCGTCGCTACAACGACCGATCCCGTGTGTCTCACATCCACCGCATTCCCGCAACTCTCACCAGGTCGTCGGTCCACCTTGTGGGAGGCCTTCCAACGCAGCGTTTTCCGGTGTGCGGTCGCCACTCTAGAACCTTTCGGCCCCATCGACCATCCGTTCTACGAGCAATGTGCCCTGGTCGTGCCCACTGCCACTTTAGTTTGGCGATTCTTCGGGCTATGTCGGCGACCTTGGTTCTCCTGCGGATACCTTCATTCTTTATGCGATCACGCAAGGAAACCTCGTATGTATGTGCATTGTATAAATGCGAGTATCATTCAAATCCGTATAGCCGTTCGAGCGTATATCAGAAACAAACATACAAATACTCGAAAACTTTCGCCTACTTATATAATAAGTAATATTAGTGTGATGTGTAGTGCGACACCATTAAATTTTATGAAACTCATTAACAGTTTGTTGTAAAAGTGTCGCTTATCAAACAGCAATGGTTTAAATGATGTAGGTACCTATTTGATATAATATAATCGAAGGATTTAGTGATGTACGTATTTCCCTATACATATAAAAGTTTCATTCGTTTTTTATTAATATTGTGTGATCGTGGTTGGGGAACCTTTTGTTCTATTTTATTTACAATTTCGGTTGGGTAGGCAGTAGCGTAGCTAGGCGTGGGTGAAGTGGGCCCTCGCCTACGGCCTCGCACCCAAAGAGGCCTCGTACCTACATGCGGATTTGATTATTTATAGGTTCGCGTTTGACCATTACCTCACCCGATGGCAAGCGACAATGTGGTCGAACACTGGGTTGCGACAATCGCTGTCTCGTTTTCGAAATAATAAAAGAAAAAGGCCTCGCTGATGCACCTTCACCCACGTCTAAAATAGTCCACGCTACGCCTCTACGGGTATACCGAACGGCCGAAGCCAATTACACCATTTAAACACATACAGAAAAAATTTAAATCAATAATTAAATTTAAAAACAGACAAGTCAGAAGTCACGTAGGACTTTTATGGGACCTATTTAATATAATAAATGTTACACACAGTCTTATATTCATCTCACAAAATTTCATACATTCTGACATTATAATCCACTCTTTTTGACTGACCTGTTGGTCTAGTGGTTAGTGGCCCTGACTGCTATGCCGGAGGACGTGGGTTCGATTCTCACCCAGGACAAATGTTTGTGTGGTGAGCACGATCATTTGTTCTGTGTCTGGATGTAATTTGTCTTGTCTAGTAGTCTAGTAGTTGTCTAGTACTCATAACACAAGCTCTGCTTAGCTTAGGCCTAGACGGCGTTGTGTGATAGTTGTGTGAATGTTATATTATATTATATTATATTCTTCTCCAAACATATCAAAATCGGTGTTTTTGACTTAATGGACTAAAATCCCTTTGCCCTTTTCGTTCGAGGGCTACGGAAACGGTTTCCAACATTCCTGCAGCTCCCAGCCCATTTACCTAATGTCAGCAACATTACCAAAGCAGGTAAAGTCGGCAGTACCCAATGACTATAGTACCGTTAGGTTCATTGGTTAGTTACCTACCCAACAAGGACATTGTTCAAATGAACAAACGGATGAATTATCCATACAAACGTAATACTAAAATCATTTGCAGATTGAACATAATTCCACCGTATTATTATTATATTCGGATTTAGACAATATTTATCTAGGTTCCTACGTGTTTTTCTATTAAAAAAATATTTAAAACAAAATTGCGTTTTTTCATTTCATTCTTTTTTTTCTGTATTATAAACAACAATATTCCTAATATTGTTTCCGTAGGAACATAGCTTATATTATCAAGTTACAAATTGTAGAATAAAAATGGGGAAACATTAAGTTTCCTCCTTACAAAACATGAATTGTACACAATACAAGGCAACAAGATAATTATTCAACATTCATACATATAGAAAATAATTAATATTATATGGTTTAATGAATAACGTTCCAGGTACTGACAACCCCTGCTTCTTTTAGGTTTTTAACATGGACGTAGTACTTATAAGTAAGAACTAAATAATTTATTTAATTAAAAGCCATTCAGAAGATAGACAGTTTAAATGAATTTATTTAGGTATAACAGTTGGTATATAAGTTGATTATAATAAATTCAGCATCAATCTTAACCGTAATAAAGCACAATATACATATACTATATATTGTACTTTTATTACAAAGTGTACGCTAAAACAACCTTTTTTAACTTCTGTCTAATGTTATCGCGAACAGAGTATAGACCGTATAGGTACCATATGAATTCTTATCTATTCCGCCTATGGACTTGTCGGTAACCCGGTCTTTGAAAAATAAATTACAGAAATTTTAATTCTTTATTATTTATAAAGATTTAGGGGCCGCTTTGGTAGAATTTACTACAGGTCCCGCGCTTGTTTGATCCGGCACTGATCGCTACGCTACCGCCATTGGTAGCGAAAACATGCGAAATTATGTTATGTACCTTTAGTGAACACACACATGTCGGTCACACTATATAATAATGAGTCATAACCAGTGAAAAGCATTTTTTTTAGTGCTGAAGTGGAAGCATTACTTTTAGTAACATTACTTGAGACCACGCGCGTATATTGAAACTCACCAGTTAAGAACCATGACATAATAGAGTACACGAAATTCATGGAATTAAAATTCACCTTAACCGTTTACCTTTTTGGCACGGTTGTCGCAGTGGTTGAGCGATTATGGCCGCTGCGCTGTGTGTCACACGCAGGTTCGAATCCCGCACGGAACAAATATTTGTATGGCTTAGAGATAGGCGTTCTGTGTCTAAGGGTCTTGGGTATGTTTCAAGTTTATAAATTAATATCTTTATGTTATTTTGTTCTATTTCTATTTATCAATAGCTTTTGCGACGTACGCAAAATAACGACTTCTACAGGCAACATTTTGATACATTGTAATTTAGTTAGGGATCTATTTTTTTTTTGTTGAAAATATGTTATAGCCTATGTTACTCGGTGAAGTAGATTCTTTCTAATGGGTAAAGAATTTTTAAAATCAGCCTTGTAGTTTTTTAATTAAATCATAACAAACAAACAAATAAAGAAAAATCAAATCTTTCCTCTTAATTTATAAGATTAGTTTAAATTAACTTTTGCCAGCGGATTCTTCGCGTGATAGTTGGAAATGCTCCCTCGGGAATATTCTACTGAGGCGTGGCTCGTTTAGTAAAGATAAAAAGTAGAATATCCATGATTAGCCTATAACGAAATTGCAGCCGTAATCCGTTCATCTTGTTGTTCAGCCCAACGTCTGAACTAATACATGTATAAATTATTTGTTAATGAAACATACTTTCAATAAGCATGATTCAATAACAAACATTCGAACGTAGATACAGACAATTAGCACCAATTAGTAGGTAGGATTTACTTAAGCGTTTGGGATTGGGCTACCTGCCACAACAATGGTCACTTTAATTCAACATTTCTCATGACTAGGAAATTGACAACAACTTTTAAGCTCTGTGGTTTTCTGAGTCTTACTTCATTAAGGCAGTGCCGGATTAAGATAGCGTGACGCCTGTAGCAAATTCTACCAATGGGTTGTTAAATCTTTATAAATGATTCGAATTATAACTTCTTTAACTTATTTTTCTAACAGGCCACGGGGCTTTTGTATGGTGATGGGTCCACAGACAGTTGCCTCAATTGTCTTTATGAGAAATGTGGAATTGATTAGATTTTATACCTAGTATCTTGACTGGTTTATCTACGTACAAGCGAAGCGGGGAAAAGAGCGCGGGACCCAAACCCCAAAGTACGGGGCCCGTAGCATTAAAGTTAGTCTTGCTACACGGCAAATCCGGCACTGTATTTAGGCTGTCTTTGGTACCTACCAGTGGTAGGTTAACACTCTACATCTTGACGCGTCATGCGTTCAGTAGGGTAGTATTTCAAATTATTGCAAGTACTTTGTGTGTACTTACTGTTTATACAAATTGTATAACGTTCTCAATTCAAATAAATTTATGTAATTACACTTCGTTGGTCGCCTGTGAGTCGTATCGTGGCGAGCGCGCGCGCTTTGTCATCGACCAGTTGCAGCCGTGTAGAATTGAAGGCTACAGCAACATCAATATTATATGAGGAATCGATCAATATAACTTTATAAATGCCAATGCCAATGTAATTAAGTTGAAATAACGTTAGCATAGCATAGCAATAGTCGGTCTTATAATGTTCCCACTGTTGGGACTCAGGCCTCCTCTCTAGTAGAGGGATTGGGCCGTAATCCACCACGCGGGCCCATTACAAATTATCACCAAATGTTATTATTATCTATTAGTTGGCCATATCATGAAGAGATCAATTCTAAGATCTTGCGACGACATTACTATAAGGTAGTTACTCTTAACGCTACTTGGTATGACTTAACATCGCAGTAGGTAGGTACCTAACTTAATCAATACTTACAATCTTCCACAATGACTAATCATCTCCGCATTCAGCTCGCTACTAACGTGACGTCACGGAGCATGATTTTTATTCCATCAAATAGTATACATTATATGACTGTATTTTTAACCGCCTTGAAAAAGCAAGAGAAAAAACTTTTTACAAAAAGTACTAACAAACTAACATTAATTTCAGAATTTAATGTTTCTATTTTTACTTCTTCGTTACGTTCGTTACACACCGATTTCCGGATCTAAAGTTACCTATTTTTCACTTTATAGTAAAGTCGGTTGTACTTTTTTTTTGTAATAAGTTTTGTTTTTCTTCCTAAACATGCACATATAGAGCACACACACAAACAATGCAAATATGTGCACACATATTTGCATTGTTTGTGTGTGTGTGCTCTATTTCCATTTCAGTTTTTTTTTTATTAACCTAGCTTTTGCCAGTGGGTTACCCGTGTGCAAGTTGAAAATGAATCGAGGTGCGCTCGTTTAAATACATTCGAGATAAAAAGTGTAATATCCGGGATTATCCTATAACGAGATCACGGCCGTGTTCCAGAGTTTATTCAAATCCGTTCAGTTCATATTCTAGCATTGTCTGGTAGACATCACTGTCAGCGACAAGACCAAACACACACACAGATTTAAATTTATTTAGAAGTTGTTTTACTTTTTTGGAGTACGATGAAGTTCTATTCTATTCGAACGTACAGACAATAATTAATAGATTCACTAAAGCGCTTGGGATTAGGCTACCTGCCACAACAATGGTCGCACACCAGCCGGGTTACCTAGGTACCTATTGTTTTGTGCATCTCCATTGTGTTTCCTTGAAATTTGCCACCGTGATAAGGCACACTCAGTTGCTGCGCGAATACGAATAGATAATGCATAACCAAGCTTTCTAGAGTTGTCTCACAAACAAATGGTCACGTCTCCCTTTGATCTTGTGAAAAGTGACGGCTGCACACAAATGGATCGTATTATAGACCGGTTCTTTTGTATATTATGTTATTATCTAATTACGCATAAATGCATGTCTCAGAAAGGGAGAATTTCTGATTGAAACGGTTGAAGTTGAGTATTTATTTATTACTTATTTCTCAAACTGTAGTTTAGCCTGAAAACTTGCGTTAACTCCTATTTCTGATATAAGCCTAGAATTCGAAATTGAGTAATTTGACAGATTTTGTGTTGTTCTTAACTCAATTCAGAAATCCGGGTTTGATTCCCAGAGTTAGGAAGTTGGCTGCGTGACTCTCGCACGTCTCTACAAATTCGATTGAATAAGCCGATTTAAAACCTAATAATCTCTTTCATTTTGCATCAGAGTATGAGACTGACAAAAGAGGACTCCATAATGCATCATGCATGTGTTTGTGTAGACACTTCTGAACTTAGCTTGATTGTTATTTGTGAGTGGCGCAGTGTGATCGAAATTTATTCAGGAGGGTCCTTAATAATCATGAGTCACGAAAGCTAGCTCTTCTCCAGGCTAGATTATTAAGTGTACAAGTGTGTACCTAAACGAAAACATAGATGCATTAAGCAGTCTCTTCAGGTCACAATTCATGACCAGAGATAGGAATAGAGATAGAGTTCTTATACCTTTGGAGGTTTGCAGAACAGAGTGTAAAGTCCCACACACCTCCGTTGGAAAGGGAGGATCCTCCGATCAGATGGGAGTTATGTCTGATACGGGCAACTGCCCGATAGATGGTTTCGGGCTGTTGTGTATGTAGTATCAGGATTTTGAATTTTACTTCCTGTTTTTTTTTTTCGGGTAGGAAAGTCATCTAATGACAACGCCCGCTCTTGGGCGGAGCGCGAGATAGTTTCAGACTTTTACTGACTAAAAACCCACTCCTGTTCCTTCTTTGCCATTTTTTTTTGCAGGGCCCCGGGGGTCACTTTCGCATCACCCATGGAAATTACTTCCTATGTTGCGCCATAGATTTCGTTACAATATACCTAAACATAGAGTCGATAACTACTCCTCTAAAATCCGGTTATCGTAAACTTGAAAATTCATTCCCGGGATTTAAGAATCTATGTTAAGCACCTACTTACTTATGTTATGTTATGTGGCTCACACATCTTATGTTGTTTACTCATATCTTATTCCCTGTTTACTAAATTAAAGTCATTTACTAATGTATTAATTGTTTTGATAGTGTTGTTCATTGTTGTGTTAGATAAACAACAACTAATACAGTTGTTTATTTCCCTAATTAGGTATTTTAGTCATCTCACGTTGTTTAATAAGTTATTTGCTAATGTACTAGTTAGTTTAGATAGTTTTTATAACGTATAACTAAGTAACCTATGATACTAGATAGGCAGCTAATTTGTTTACATCCTTAATTATGTTTTGCAATTACCTTGCAATATAAAAACCAACTGGAATTTAGTCAGTTCGTTTTCATAATTCAACGTTTCAATCTCCAATCGCTATCTCAAGTTGTACATACCAATTTTTGATTTTAGTCATAGTGAATAATAAATATTTTTTTTAAAAGTTGTGTCTCTTATTGCGTAACACTTCCACGAACTTAATGTAATTATACTCTACTTATTGCCTACCCCGAGTTCATAACGCGATCCATTTGACGACCTATACTGAACTGTCCCATCCACCTTACTCTTATGACCCCTAGCCGCAGGCGCTCTATACCTGTGCTATACCCCTAGTACGAACAACTTGCGAAAAAGTATTGTGAGCATTTTATATGGAAACATGAACAGCGCCTCTGGTGTGCGTAATTTGAACTAATTTTGTGAGTACGAACTTATTCCAGAACCGACTACTTTTTTTTGTTTACAGTTTCGTCCAAAGGACCCAGGAAGTATATGCCCGGTTGTTTAAGTAAGGATCCCACTCAGCAAGCTTCCGGTTGGCTAGGTAAGTAAGGATACAAGTGGTAAATATATATTATGTATTATAATAAGTGTATATTATGATTATGGTTTTTTTTTAATTGATATAAACCTGTGCTCGACTGCGATCCCACCTGATGGTAAGTAGTGATGCCTTGAAGACATTTAAATTATAATCGGACGAGAAGACCGCAGCAGGCAAATTGTTTCAGTACTTCGATTTACGCGGTATAAACGATGAAGCGAAACGCTTAGACCGGACCGTAGAAGTTTCAACAAAGTAAGGGTGGATATTCGCCGTAGGTCGGGTTGTCTGATGATAGAAAGGAGATGGCGGAATCAAGTCATGCAATCTTCTTTTAATATGAAATTGTAAACGCCTACAATATATTTGAGAGCAAAACACGACGACGTGACATGACAAAAGTAACTCACGGACTAACTTCTAATCTCGCGCACTCTAATGTAAGAAAAATAAAACACAATATAAAATAGAATATATTATTAAATATATTATTATTTGTTCATTGAATGAAACCAGTTTTTAGTGAATTACCACGAAATCTCTGTGCCATCATAATTCAGGAATTTCCCGGTATCGCTCTCTTTAAGCTTGTCTATGGTATTAAATATCCCAGAGACGCTGGTTTCAACATCGAGAGGCGCATTTTTGCCACCCATGTCTGTCTTCACCCACCCAGGATGCATTGATGCCACCAGAATATTATCCTTTTTCAAATCGACACTCATAGATTTTGAAGCTGCATTCAAAGCTGCCTGAAATTGTAATTACATGAGTAAATGTCTTAGTATGTACGGAATTACTACGGATAATAAAAAAAAAACTTTGTAGAATTAATCCTGTATCAAAATGTTGTACCTTAGAACACCGGTAAGGATAAAAACCTCCTTGGTCATTTTGTGAAATGGATCCGAGAATAGAGCTAATGTTGATAACTGCTGCACGATGTCCTCCCATGGGTATGTTACTGTTGGCGTCTGCAGCTTGTTTGAGGATTGGCAGTAAAGTCTGAAAATAATTAGTTATACTCCATTATAGTATATTCCAGTGTATGCTTTAACCCTTTAACCGTACGCGTCGGATTGGTCCGATGAGTGTTTTCGCGTCCTATTCGCCAGGGTAATGTGTTTGCGACCTGTGTACTCCATCTCGTTTAGCTCTTCAATCCCCATAGGTGACAGAAGAGTTAAACGAGTCGTGGATGAATCCCTGGCGGAATAAACGCGAGAGTGTTTAAAAGGCTATAGGAACCATAGATATTGTAAAGGCAATTTTTTTTTTTAATAAATTCGTAAAAGTCATTAGATAAAGCATAATTATCTGTTACATTTTAACAAACCTTTGTAAGCATAATTGGTGCAACCGTGTTGATGGTCAGATTATCCAACAACTGTTCAGTTTTCACAAATGGCAGTTTGGTGAACTTAGTGCTAATACCAGCATTGTTGATCAACAGGTTTAGTCCCTGGTTACCAACAACTTTGCTTATTTCCGTGGAGAAATCACCAAAAGACGCCGTATTTTTAACATCTGGAACATTTTTTGTATGTTATTGTTAAGTTGGGATATTCAATTGTTTTTTGTCGAGAGAAATGTATACCTAAGCATAATGAAAAAAATTAAAAAAAAAAAAACAAATTACCCAAGTTCAAAATAACCAGGTTTTTATTTTCAGCCGATAGTGTTTTCAGCTCCTGAAAAATAATAAAAAAAGGTATATACGTAGAAGGCATGGATTTGTACTCACTACTCACTCCTAAATCCTAAAGTAAGAGTAGGCATACTGTATGTATACGCGAGTGTAGGTATACGCGACATGAGGTTGATGGATGTTGTTGCTGATGGGGTTTCATCAGCAACACAATAAGGAGAAGAGAAATACTTGAGAAAACATTGTTTGGATACTGTTTGTGCTACTAGCGCCGGTAGTAGTCAGGCTTGGCAGTTTACTCTTACTCCAGTTTTTTGTGTTGAATCCAATAGAATGGTTTTATTTAGACATAGATTTAGATTTCGCCTAGTATTCATGAAAACAGGAGTAATCTAAGGGGCTTGAAGTAGGACTCCTACAACCATATGCGATGCCTTTTCCATGGAGCTCCTATCAAAAAAAGTTATATTATCAGTTATATAATATAATATAACATTTTTGCCTGGCTGTATTTCCCCACGGGTTAGGAAGAAGTGTTCCTTTCTCTAGTTCACCCATATTTGGCCAGTGAAGTTTTAAGTCCCGCCACCGCGAGCCGTGTAATGAGAGAGGCGATAGGCTCACCTCCATTAACAGACACAAATCCAGACTACGGGCTGTACCTAATTTTCTTTAATAACTTATAGATATCACTAATTACTCACTTATCGAGGTAGAACCGTAGAATAGTGTTAAAATTATAATAGTGTTAAGCCCTGGCTGGATTTGTGTCCGGTTAATTAAGTAGAAATAGACTCGCCCCTACCGGTTACTATATGGGACATATACATATTGGGCTCAATGTCGTTGGTGTTCTATACTCGTCGGTCTACTCCTTCAGGGAATAGGTACAGGCTCATTACTATAACATTTTTGAATGAATAAATTGTATTTTTGGGAGGACGTTTAGTGTATGATGTTTTCTTATCCTGGAATTATGTCGAGGCACAGAATAAGTAATAGTATAAGTAGTCGAGGTACAAACTCCACAATCATGCACAAACGAGTAATATTTTGTCTGGTCAGTCATGTTGTGTATGTCATGACATCATTAAAAAAAGTGATACGTCACGATCACAGCACTATTTTCAATATCAGTGACGGTGACGTCACCTGTCGCAGCAGTTCGCTGTCAAACGAGTCTGGTTTGCTATCTCTTTCACACTTTAGGATTGTCGGCCTTCTATTCTACAAAAAGCACTTTACGCCTTTGATCGAATAGTATTTGATCGTGAGACATCGTGCAGTTTCAGTGCGCTACAATTACAATCAGAAGTAGACAGTGTGGATATAACTTGTGTTTAAAACAAATATTGGAGTGATGGCACCTATAGGTTAGTAAGAAATAAGATTAGCATACCTCGGACACGGTTCGGCACGTCGCGATTATTGTCTTCGCAGTGTTCTGCTTAGTGAGATATTTCACCATCCCGAGGCCGAGGCCCCTGTTGGCACCGGTGATCAACACGGTCTTCATCTTTGTGAATGAACTTTAGCTATAACACCTTGACATCTGTTCGAAAGCTATCTTTTACAACCCGGTCCGGAAAGGTCCGGTGTGTGTATTTTCTTGTCTCTGTCACATTTACTTTACGTCAAAATGACAATACTAAGTAATTTTGTAAGGATAAATAATTTGTTAAATCCCATAATTAAAACAGAAAGAGTGTTGATATTGGCACGACGGACACTTAGTTCTTGTAAGTAGTTCATGATTGTCGATGTTTTAACCTTGGAGTGCAGATAATTGTCTAACCTCACTCTTGATTGAGCAACTCATACAACCCAATTTTTGTAACTAGATTTTCTTACCGATTACTTGGGAATACCTAAACTGTGTCAATTGCATGTCTATTGTTAGTTAAAACATCAAATAATTTATTTTACGACAGTATCTAAGAATTTTTTTTGCATCCTTGGGATGGTGGAATCTAACCAAATGTCTAGCATTTTCTATTGCACCATATATTATAATTTATTTGTTTGTATCGCACACCACAACTAGAGCATTCGAAAGTTAAATATGTAATTCCTAAAAATGAAACTGACCATAATATTCAGATATACTTATATACCTATACTTCATTTTGTAGCAAGTTAATAGATTTAACCACATAATTTTTGTAAATGTTTTTTTTTTTATTATCCTGCTACAGTTTAAATTTGTTTGGTGATATCAGGCTGGCTGTGTTGTAGCCGTAATGCCAAGTCGGTTGCTCCTATAGACAATACCCCTGAAGGTATGAACTCTGTCGAACTTAACAGTAATATTTGTCTCGCACATGCTGTCATATCTCTGGGAAGGAACAAACAGTATCTACACCTGTTACAAGATGGGTTGCTATGAGTACATGTTTAGTTAGAAATAATTAAGTATGTCTGCACTTTCAATGTGAAAGTAAATGCTATCCATGGGGAATGGTTTATGGTCATCAATTGCTTAAAAGAAATCAAGCTTTCTTGTATTCATTACAGTGCTGTATACCTTGTAACATAATTATAAAAGCACTCCGTTGCAGAAATGAAAATGACATTCTAACTAAATCTCAGTATGGAAATTTCATTCCAGATTTTTGATTTGATGTAATTGTATTGTTTGATTCCCTGCACTGTATTTTCACATTGTCCTATGGTCCTCCCTTACGTATTATAAAAGGAGACACCCCACCTCATTTGTCTGTCTGTTCAAGATAAACTCAATAACTACTTAATGGATTTCCATTCAGTTTTCACAGTAGACAGAGTGATTCATGTGCAAGGGTCAGATGCATACACTCATATTATAGTAGGGAAAAAATTGTATGAAGCTGGAGCATTTGTATATAAATAAATATGATAGTAGATTAGATGTAGTGACTCTTAAGGATTGTTGTATATTCCATTTGTGACTAATGAAGGTTCTTCTTTTAGTTCTTCCCTTCTGGAGCTCTGGCCACTATCTCTGTTGTTTGAGTTCCAGTTCAAACCATAGAACTCTTAATGGGACTGCAACATGAAATGCAAAATGTTTTCACTTCTGTAACTGAGTGCCTAATGAGGATCATGCTCAAAATCTTATCTTGGATTTTTAACTCTAATGGTATATTATGCTCTATAAAATACTGATTGTAACTGTTGGAATGGAAATGGTGAAGATATTACAAGTTTTGTAAACTGATCAGAAATAACCAGCCTACTTTTAAATTAAAACCACTAGACACACACACATTATGGTATGCAAATAAATGAAATGAAATGAAATGAAAATGGTGAAGATATTACAAGTTTCAGCCAAAAGACGACCACTGTTGGACATAGGCCTCCCCCAAGTGTCGCCAAAATGAACGGTCGTGTCTTTCAGCTGAAATGATGATGATGATGATTACAAGTTTTGCAAACTGCTGAAATAAGAAAGCAGCTTTTCACCATGTTTGTCAGCGTGTCAACACAGTTCATCAGACTGGTTTGTTAAAATGGTTATATCTTCATAATTTCTTATCCAATTTCAATATTTTGACACAGTATTTAATAGTTTGGTAGTTTCTATTGATCTGCATAGTTAAGTATTCCAAAAGCAGGGTTGGCATAATTAAAACAGTTTAAATTGAACCTTTCAAATACTATAATTAGAGATACAATAGAAAGGCAACGAGAGAGTGAAAGCCGGCATTCGCTTGGGGTTTAATGAATTAAATCTTTTTTTATCACATTTTTAAAAACACAGATTAAAACAAGTTTTAAGCATTGTTTAGAACAATAAGAAAAAAAAAACAAGCTTTAACTACTTTTCATGGTACATGATATAAAAATAAATTAGTATTTATTTAGTTGCGGGAATCCGATGGATGCGAGACGCACAAGACCGTTCGTTGTGGCGACATTTAGGGGAGGCCTATGTCTAGCAGTGGACGTCTATCTGCTGAAAATGTTGATGATGATGATGAATATTTAGGAGTCTAAATAGTTTAACATAAAACCAGTTGAGTTTATACTATTGCTATTTTATATTTTAGAAGTTTTATTGACATTGCAATTAAATAAAAAATATTTTTTTGAACTTTGTGAGA
The DNA here is from genome assembly GCA_961205895.1 of Mythimna pallens. Lineage (NCBI taxonomy): Eukaryota > Metazoa > Arthropoda > Insecta > Lepidoptera > Noctuidae > Mythimna > Mythimna pallens. Next base: position 23,236,926 of record OY540833.1, read on the forward strand.
AGCAATTTATTCAGTCAAACAGATCTTACCAACGAAAATTTATATGGGACAAAATAACACCTATTTTTGAAACCTGTATTAGAATATTCAAAATTTCAATTTCAAATCAATCAAAAAGCTGCTAGGAAAGTTCCAATGCTGCCCATTTTAAAAATCAACAGTAGCTAGACCATACTGGGTGAATGTAAAGCATTCAGTATTCATTAGAGATATGGAACATAAAACAAATGTTTATCCATTGATTGTTTTTTTGTATTTTTTTGTAATTTACATTTGCAAATTTGAAAAAATCTAGTCTATAAATGAAAAATTATAGGTAAAATTAATTTGAAATATTGCCCTAAAATAAAATAAAATAAAAAAAAAAAAACGAAAAGAACACTTGTTTAAAACAATTTGAACTGTTTTATAAAATAAAAAGCTTTTTTCCAACCCTGTCCAAAAGTGCTTGATCCTCATTAAAAATAAAGTGCTTATTAAAATTTAAAGCACCTATACATATAAAGCTGGCATAGGTTATGTTTATATCAGTCCAAACTGAGTATATAAGGTACAGGTAGACTCAAACTTAATGATGACTTAGAACACACCATGAATTGCAGTGCAGTAGCAAATTTATGTGACAGTGGGGTCCTTGCGATGAAAAGAGACCTTTTTAGATGTCATTAAGTTTGGATCAACCTATATCATACAATAATATCCTTACTGATAGGATAATTTTGTCCATTGTAGACGGAAATTACGACTATGACCTGGCCGTTATCGGTGGTGGTTCGGGAGGGCTGGCGTGTGCCAAGGAGGCCGTGAACCTTGGCGCGAAGGTGGCGGTGCTGGACTACGTGACGCCGTCGCCGCAGGGCACTAAGTGGGGGCTCGGCGGTACCTGCGTCAATGTAGGCTGTATACCCAAGAAGCTGATGCATCAAGCTGCCTTGTTGGGGGAAAGCATTCATGTGAGAATTTTTTCTATATACCTAATATGATATAACACATCATCATTGATGATAGTAACACTTTATCTTTTTGTGTAATATAAATTAGTACTTAGTCATTTTAATTCAGCAGCAACAGTAACATAAAATTGTTAAAATAACATCCATGAAACAAAGAGAATTTACTCCTGGAATATTATATATTTACATGTATTATCAAGAGATAGTGTTTATATTTTGCCTCTGTATGTTTGGCTCCAATCATAGTGTTATGTTTTTTGTAGGTGGTAAGTTTCCCGAGTCTTATCCTACCCTACAATCCCTGAATCCTATCCAAATGCTACATGAAAACTTGAAACTTGGATTGCTCCCCATTGGAAATGGTTATACAATTTTTCTTTATTTAGTAGTTAGTTTCTTCTAAATAAATTATTTATATGAAAAGGTTAATAATAAGGAATAAGGAAAAATAAAAAAAATCCATTAGTACAATCCATTCCAAATAAGAACAGGATTGTCATGTTGTGACGTCACGTCATACTGTCAAATCGCAAGAAATTGGGCAAAATTGAAGAACTCAGAGATGGGCAAAATTAAAAAAGAACTGGGTTCTGATTAAACTTTTTTTGATCAGAGTTCGTAAATAAATTAAATTTTATAAATTTCTTTTTTTGTTCATCATAATAATTTATTTATTTATTTATTTAAACTTCATGTACAGTAGTGGTACATAGGCGGACTTAATGCAACAAGGCATTCTCTACCAGTCAACCTTTGGGTTAAATAGAAAATAATGTGGTAGGTTTGCACAATAAATAAATAACAGATATTTATTTATTTATTTTTATTTATTTTTTTTATTTATTTTTTTAAATAATTCTACGATTTGATAGTATGTTGTGACGTCAGAACATGGCAATCGATCCTATTCTTATTTGGATACACTTTACAGGATAATATTCCGTTCTGAAATATGAAATGGAAGCTCTTTTGTAATAAGAAAACAACAACACTGATGGCAGTAACTGGGAAGATACAATATCCGTCTAGCGTTTCCTAATTGAAGTTTTAGTAGATAATAATGGCATTTACCCACTTAGCCCAGACATAACATAGCAAGTTATTAACGACTTTACTGTGAATGTCGTTTATTTGCTTTGGCCTGGCCAATGATCTTAAGGGCCTATTACACTACTCGATATTCAGACAGTCTTAGTCGATATCGCGTAGTGTAATAAGGGTTAGGACAAGTCTTACTCGGAACAAAAAATAAGTCTGAATATCGTGTGCTGAATATCGCGTAGTGTAATATGCCCTTACAGCCACTAGACGTCTAATAACAGGCGACGCATGTCTGTCAACACATATGATTATAGATCTGATGTCTCGATCAATCAGAACGCAGTACCCCGCTCCCCCGTACCAATCTGAACCAGTCAGAACGTAGTACCCCGCTCCCCGTACCTCGGCTAGTAGACAGAATTGTTTTGGTGCGCTAATTTAAGCATGAGACGTCTAGTGGCTGTAAGGTCGTTGGTCCTTGCAATCCAATGAAATCAAATAAAAGCACCTTTTTTCCAATAAATCATTAACACAGGCACTTTTGAATTTTCAAGAAGTCTGTTAGTCAGACAAATTGACCTAATTGCACATTCCATAGCGTAGATATCTATGGAGAAGAATGTGCAAGAATCTGCATAGACACTTGAATATTTCTGGTCGTTTCTGTCATGTGAGAACAATTCAGACTGTTGAAATTAAAACTGGCAGACAAGAGATGACCAGTGTCAACTGCTGGCGCACGCATTAGCACCACTCAGTCACTAAATCATAGCGAAACTTTTCTTCCTCATTCCCTTATCCCAATTTAAATCGGTATTATATACATACATTTAATGTGCGTAGTGGAATTCCCTGCCGGAGTCTGCTTCCTGATAGCTACAACCTAGGGGTCTTTAAGACAATAGTGAAAAGGTTACTTCTATGCTCCATCGTCGGCCACATCATTAAAAAATATAAACATGTCACACAATATCATTTACGTAATGATACGCGATAATTTTACAAGTCATTGTTTTATGTATGACTCGTTGCATGTATGCCTTATCTCACACTAAAGGGCCTATTACACTACTCGATATTCAGACAGTCGATGTCGATGTCGCTTAGTGTAATAAGGGTTAGACCGGTCTTACTCGGAACAAAAAATAAGATAGGCCCTTAACTGTGCCCCAGTTTCGTATGGGTGTTAGAAAACTTTGAAATTCTCGGCTATTCTCTATAATAATTATGCATGTATCCTTGTAAACCATCCTTATAAATCGTTTTGCTTCGTCGTTTATACCGCTTACATTGAAGGATTTTGGAACAATTTGCCTGCTGTGGTCTTCTCGTCCGATTATAATTTAAGCGTCTTCAAGGCTAGAGTGAATACGATCTTAATAAGCTAGTGCGAATCAACATCAACGATTACATCACTGCTTTCTATCCGGTGGGATCGCAGTCAAGCATTGGTTTATATCATTAAAAAAAATAACAGTCTGTCTATTAGAGAAAACCGCACGAAAATCCATTCAGTAGCTTTTGAGTTTATCGCGAACAGACAGACAGACAGACACGGTGAGGGACTTGTTTAATATCTCCTATCATTACGTCGGAGCATCGCTACATAGAATGTATATGTGTGGAGGGACTGTACAGTTATGTGCGATTGTTCATTGTTTCATGTCTGGCGCCCGAATTAAGTACATGTTTAAATTTTCCAACAATGTTACGGCTGTTGTAACTAGTTCCCTAGTTAACGTTTCCCTCGGCTTCGCTCAGGTAGCGTATCCCACAAGAACCCTGCCTTTGCGAGATAAAAAGCAAATGGTACAGCGATGTAGTTTTTTGTCAGAGAAAAAAAACCGTGATAAGATCAAGATATCATGGTAGACTAAGGCGAATATAGCGAGACGAGGTCGATTTCTATCGAACGAACTGGCCCACATTAGCGAAAGACGGAATTGTATGGAAAAGGGAGGCCTATGCCCAGTGGAGAGGGTAGATAGAAAGACACAGATGCGATCAAACATATCGCCTCGTATCTAATATTTGCTCGGGAATCTAGAGCATTCACCATCTGGAGCTAGCCATACTTAAATCTGTGTCTAAAAGCATCTATTTTTGGCTTTGATTGAAACATAAATAGTAGTGACCGACTGAAACACGATTTTAAGTCGTAGCCGAATGTTTAGTTCCTCTTCGTTTTCTTCGTCTGACATGGTAACAGAAGGACTGACAAAAAAAATTGTCTCGAAAAAGTTATCGGATCATTGGAAAACTGCCCTAACTTTGATTATGGTGATGCTGTCCACCCGATTTCACTACAGCGATCGCATTCCTTGGCTCCTCATGGTGGTTGCGAACGTATGTAGATATGCTGCTCTGTTATATGACTTGCATATTATCTAACTTTGGTCGAAAAACTCAGACCACAGAGCGGACATGTGAGAACACCATTAACGACATGATAAATGATATCTGTTGGTGGTCTAGCTTTGAGGTCGTCGCGTTTTTGCTCTAATTCCAAGCTACTATTATTTTTAAGGGCCTGCACGTGCTGCTGCCCTAAATTTATCAAAATAATATACTATAGGTCATTTTGGTACAAATGCAGAAGTTTGTCATTGCGACCGAGGCGGAATTCGCACGAGCCTTAGGCGAGTGTGTTTGAACCGAGGGCTGCAGTGACAAATTTGCACGTGTATCAAACGATTTTTTTCAATACACTTACAAAATGAATAAACGGGGGTTCACCGGCGACTCGTGAGGGTCAACACGCGCCCGACCCGATACTACAAATGTAATAAAATTATGGCGGGGTAGAGCACGCGCACTTTTCTCCACTTGTGCGGAAAACAGTCTATTGCGTGCCTAAAAGCGGTGGTATAAGAGCGAGTTTTCGAGTGTTTTGAAAAAAAAAAAAATTAAATCGAGGACTAGACTGAACAAGAGTCTTACTACGACGTGAATGTCAGGCGTGCGAGCGAGTAAGAGAGATGGAGCTACACACCCTATATAGCTCCATACCTTTAACAGTTCAGTTTAGGTCGTCAAATGGATCGCTTTAAGAGCTCGTGGTAGGACCTAAGGTCGGCTCAAAGACGTTAGTTTCCGCCGATCAGAATATTTTGCCACTTTTTGGCTGTAACCAAAGCTCCAGTCTTTTTTTGTGTTATTAAGTTTTTTTTTTGTTATTTTCCGTGATTGAATTGACCTAGAACGTCTTTGGCAGATCCTAGTGATTTGCATTTTATTCTAGTCATAGTACATCTATGTAGTAAATAATTCCAACTAAGTGACTCATCGTCATCATGACTGCTAAACATCATTAGTTTTCCTTCCTATTTTATTCATTTATTTTCTGGTTAAACCTTTTAACTCTTCTTCCTGGTAGAGTAGGCTTTTTAGTTGTTTTACTTTTTTCTCTATTACTCATTTTGAGTTACCTACATTTGAGTGAAATGACGTAAAAAATTGAAGAAGTAATTCTAAACATGAGACTACCAGATTTGTGATCTCGCAACTAACGATCAAATATACTCGTTCTTAAGGGGTGACCAGATGGTTGCAAACCAACGTCCCAACCAAGGTGACATTGCTACTTTAAATCCGTGTAGACAGCATTTGTAATCCATGACCTTCAACGCCTTTGGTTGGGAGGCGCGTTTTCCCAAACACCGAACGTTTTGGCGCATGGTTTACATCCATGTAGCCGCAACACAAACCAAGCTCCAACCGAGGTGACCTTGGTTGGAACGCTAGGTTGCAACCGTCTGGTCGACCCTTTAATGTTCACTGAGTGTAACGATCCTAGATTAGTACACATTGTTGCTTGTCAACAGATTAGTTTACAGTGCAAACATAATACGTAGTTAAAAGTGAACATAATGGTTAGCTGCACTAATCACTTCCATACCACACATTTTTATATTACCTGGGGCTTTACCATAGCGTGTTGAAATGTCAAGCGTGCGAGCGAAAGAGCTCCATCTCTTTAGCAGTTCCGTATAGGTTGTCAAATGGACCGCGTTAAGATTTTGTGGTAGGGCCTCTGGGCATAAAAAATATTTAAATCACACCAGAGTTATAAAGGCAACGGTTGTCTGTAGATATTATTATGTACACGCTGATATGGCTAAATAGGTTTGGATGAAACTTTACCATATCATAGCCTGAAATATTATTATAAAATTTGATTTGTTTGACTGGTAGAGAATGCCTTGTGGCATTAAGTCCGCATATGTACCACCGTTGTACATGAAGTCTAAATAAATCTATATATATAAAAGAAAGTCGTGTTAGTTACACTGTTTATAACTCAAGAACGGCAAATTTTTTTTTTTTACTAAATCCCGCTTTTGGGCAGAACAACGTCTGCCGGGACCGCTAGTAAATAAATAAAATAAGGTCTACCACAGCATCTATCTGACTGTATGTTCGTGATAAATTCAAAAACCGAACGGATTTGCGTGTGGTTTTCACTAATAGATAGACTGATTCACGAAGAAGGTTTAGGTGTATAATACAGACCTATTATAGTAGGGAAAAGCCAAGAATTTCAAAGGTTTCTAACATCCGTGCGAACCTGGAGCAGCGGGTCGCTGGTAGGCTAATTTATAATGGGTTAGTAAAATCGTACGGGCGAAGCCACTGGCAGAAGCTAGTAATTGCATAAAGTAACGTGGGCGTATACCCACAGCCTGGCCATGTAAGGGTCTAATGTGAATGGAATATCGTCTGTCTATAAGGCATTTTGGAACGCCGATTCATTCAAAACAGACTTTGTTAACGTTTATCATCAAGTCATAATTTAACGAATACATCTGTCCACTATTCGTTCTAATAAAGATGTAGGTTTGCTGCTCAAGGCAAAGAAAATAGAGTGAGTTATTTTATTGTTCCTACCTCGTATTAAGACCGCGTTGTACTTTTTTTGTATGGACACTAACATCGCCCATTAAGAAGCAAGCTTCAACGTTCTAAAAGTTTTTTACAACAAAAATATTTTGCTTTAAAACCTCCTATATAGCAAAGCATAGTCAGCGTTATAATTTTCCCACTGCTGGCTCTCAGGCCCCCTCTCTAGGACAGTAAATGGGCTGTAATCCACCACATGGGCTCAGTGCGGGTTGGTGGATGTCACATTTTTGATTCGATATTTTCCTTCGCCGTTTTGAGAGGTGATGAAAGAAATTACACAAAGTAATGCGCCTGGCTGGATTTGAACCCGCGGCCTACAACTCTTAAGTCGAAGCCGTTACCACTCTGCCACCACTGTTCTTCAAAACCTAATTCAAGTTAAATTGTCTTAAAATTCATTTTTCCTCATTTAACGATATAAAATTGGCATATCATACTTCATTTCAGAAATAAGATAGTGACTGTTCCGTACCATTTACTTTGTGCTGAAATACTGTGCAACTTCATGGTAAAAAACCCGGAACAAATTGATTCCTTCCATGTACCTACCGGCCACACTCTTCAGAAGTGACATTGGCTATGAAAATTAGATTTTAATACTAGCTGCCGCCTGCGGCTCTGTCTCCATGGAATTACTTCCTACGGTACCTTTCAATCAATTATATTTTTTTCTATTGTTTTTCCATATTTTTTTACGTGAACAAAATCAATCACTTTATAGTGAACAAAACAAAATAAATAATTAGGTATTGAAATTGATCAAACCGTTTTTGAGTTTTAGCACGTCTCTATTAATATCTAGTAGGATCATCATGTTTAATTAGGTTTGTTACAAGGTTTCTCAACACTAAAAGAGGGCGTTTCCATTTTTCGCAAATATAGTTCTTGCAAAACCAGCAGCTTCATGAAAAAGCATTTGAATTTTCTGTAAAATTAGATCCTTGGCTGGCTATCTGGTCCACTGTGTTCTACTTCTTATATTTTTTTATTTAATCCTATCATTAAAATTGTTAATAAATATCGAGAAATAAGATGACAGTCAAAATCTTTGTTTAAAAGCACGGTTTAAAAGAGTCGTCATAAGTTTCAAGTGAAACGGAACTTTCGTGTAGTTATTTCGGGCCTAGCCCTTTAAACAACTGCTTGTAGCCGTTGACCTCACTCGTCGCAAGGTCGCGACCGGTCGATCATAGTGGTCGAGTTATTTCCTATACATATGCCATGAGCGTCAAGTCCAGGCGATCAATACTTCCAATTGATGTTTACTTATAAATCCACTGCAAAGAGACGGTGATAAAGTTAACGGGTTTAGTTTCACAAAGAGTCGTGATGAAAATAAGTTATCTACCACTTAATAATGTATGTTTTTAAATACTTGTACATGACTAATATGTCATTAGGAACAAAGAATTGGTTTTCAACCTTGGTTCGCACCTCATTTCTGAATCGCAAACATATGTTTAGCATAGCCCTTTCCTGGTCCATTGTGAGCTACCACGTTTCGGTTTCAGTCATCACTGGCAACACCCACTGACTTTCGTCTTAAGTCTTGAGACACGAATGCATGCGAGACAACTTCTCAAGGTGCTCCATGGTGACAGCCGTGACTACCATCGTCAGCAAACTCAATCTGGCACTGTTGGAGAGACTGCAGTAGTGTGTTGGAGAGTGCAATCACAATCCAATCGAAGGCTTTCCTGGTAGTCTACAAGCGCTAAGCAGAGAGGTAGATTGTTATATTTCTCGGTTTTTTGTGTAACCTCCCGCAGCGTATCAGCGTAAAGCCTTTTCGGAACCCGGCTTAATTACGATCTTCTCTCTTTTGCAACGCTGAAATCTTTTCACCACCCTTGGTTAACTGGTAGAGAATGCCTAACGCATTAATGCCTTTGTACCTTTGTGTTAAATGAAGTTTTAATAAATAAATGATGGAGTGTTATGTAAGTATTTAAAACAAACATTATCCCGTTAATTTAGTATTATTTTTCTATCGCTAGTTTTGTTATATTTTCCCTTTAATTAATAATTTTATTGTTGTTCTGGTTTCCGTTGCTAATGATGTTGAAAATGTTGAAATTTTTTAGACATTAGAGTCGCTACCTGTCCTGCATTTATAGCTTCCCTGAATTTTAATTTTTTTTTCGTTGCAACGATTACGATTTAGTAATGAATTAAGGCTACGACACGTAGCCATTTATTTAAATTAGACTGAAAATAAGCACTATATGAACGTCAGCATTTACAACAATATTGTCCAATATTGAACTGGTGTAACAAACTTCCCTATATCAGTCAATTGAAAATAACTCGAATGGCAAAGATTTCTTCTTTCTTCTACAATCAATGGGTTTTATTTTCCTCAAAGTATTTGAGCCCAGCCACGCTTATAACGGTGGAATAAATATTTTTCAGCAGAGGATGCAGCAAGAACTAGATTTGCCAATGTTCACTCATGTATACCATTTACTACGGATTTAGTTTGTACGCCCACGGTATTGGCATCAAGCTTGCAAGTCATCGTTCATATCAATATTACTAGCAATGACTTAGAAAAATCAACATTTCATATTTTAAATTCAGTCCACATAGAGTGACGTCATGACGTGACATCTCGCGAGTCGTCTTTCAACTTCTCATTCCTTCACACACGTCTGCCAAGAGAATGTCGTGTGTTAAATAGAGTTAATCAGTTCTATATCCTGTTCCTATTATGTTTTATCTATTGTAATCTCTATAAGCCATATTGAATGTATAGTGACTGATAATATAATAATCATTGAGCTGAGTAGGCACTCGACTGATTGTGTTATCAATCATTTAGGGATTGCGAGTACCTTGGCCTGATGCGTGAAGTAATTGTGCGAAAATGTCCCATCCCATGTCAAATAACCAACTATTTCCTATTAGAAAATATGCATGAAAGAATAGCAACCTACAAAAAACCCTAATGGTGAATTACTGCCCAGTCACCCTCCTAGAGAGGGTTCTGAGCAGCAGTTTCCTAGCACTAAAACATCAAGGCTGGTTATGCAATGCTATGAAAAAAAAAAAAGTTATTTAACCAGTTATCAAAAAAAAAAAATAGAATACTAACTGTGAAAACACAATCAAAATCTAATAATGTTGTTATTTTTTTTATGTACGTGATGGACTTTGACGTCAGAGTCCATGTCCGACTTTATCAACTTTGAAGCATTAAAACTTCGTCGTTGATGAAGAAATTTTTTAAAACCCTTCATATTAATATGTGGTATTATATTTTACCACAAAAAAATACAGGTATATTCCCTATTTCTTAAACTGAAAACGTGGTCATAAAGTTGCTAGAGTACTATTAAATCTGAAAGGCCACGGTGAAGGAAATCGTTACTATTTCACCATGGTCCTTTCAACATTTTATTCTACACTAATTTTGTTTAAATAAGTCGGTATCGTATCGTCGGAGCAGTGGTGGCCGAGTGGTAATGGCCCTAACTCGTAAGTTGTAGGTCGCGGGTTCAAACCCAGCCAGGTGTATTACTTTGTGTAATTTGTTTCAACACCACTGCTCTCAAAACGGTGAAGGAAAACATCGTGAGGAAACCGGCATGTCTTAGAATAAAAAATTCGAAGACATGTGACACCCACCAACCCGCACTGGACCTGCGTGGTGGATTACGGCCCATTCCCTCTCCTAGAAAGGAGGCCTGAGTCCCAACAGTGGGAACATTATAAGGCCGACTATGCTATGCTATAAGTCGGTATCATCAGGCTAGGCGTAGAAATACTTCAATAATTTGTAAGAGGCACAAGGTTTTACAAATATCAACATTCATTACTGACTACTTACAGTTCTTACACGTGTAATCCTGTTAGATTATACTTTGCGAACATGACTTTGAAACAACGCGTTGAGAATAAATCAGAGTACAACAAATTTCTGAAGTATCTACCGGCTGTTTATCATTGTGTATCCGAATCTGTAAAAATTCTGTAACTTGAATTTTTATCTTTAATTTTAGTAGATATAAGAATTTATATCCTCACATTAATTAGCACGTGCCTCTACTAACATTACAGGAGGCCGTCTCATATGGTTGGGAAGTACCAGCCGTCAAGGACATCAAAATCAACTGGCCGGCGCTCACAGAGTCCGTACAGAACCACATCAAATCCGTCAACTGGGTGACCAGGGTCGACTTGAGAGATAAGAAGATTGAGTACATCAATGGCTTGGGAGAGTTCAAGGACTCGCATACGATCATCGCGACACTGAAGAATGGCTCGAAGAAAGAGATGACAGCGAAGAATATCGTGATCGCCGTCGGAGGAAGGCCGCACTACCCGGACATTCCTGGAGCGGTGGAGTACTGTATCAGCAGTGATGATATCTTCAGTCTTAGTCACCCGCCTGGCAAGACGCTCGTGGTTGGCGCTGGATGTATCCTTTACAAATACACGTAATATTAGTATTTAATTAAAGAAAGAAAAACAGTTTATTTACGCGAAATGACGTAATCTTAAAAGTAGCTAACAAACATAATCAATAGTTAGGGAAAATATGCGTCACATCCGCGCAAAACGGCCGAACGCTCAGCATAAAGCTGCGGCCTCACGTATAATGCGATGAGCTCACAGGGCTGGTTTTCAGCGTGGGCCGGTTGCGGTGTCGACATAATGCCCTTAAGCCAATTTCTTCAGGGTTGACGCAGCATAAATTCTATTTCCATGCCTCCAATTCTATTAGTCGTCCTGGGGTGTACCATGATGTATTAAAATGTCAGTCGTGCAAACGAGAAACAGGGATGAAACTATACAATACACCTTATATAGCTCCATCTCTTTCACAGATCAGTTTAGGTCGTGAAATGGATCACGTTAAGAGTTCGCGGTAGTCCCACCGTGAGTATACCCCCCAGTTTTTACTTCATTGCAAATCAAAGTTACCTTGATGGGGAAATTGTTTTTCATTACAAATATGAAATTAAATTAAAAATGGTATGTTTAAACGTGATTTTCGAATTGCATAATCAGTATCGTATCACTAATCTAATTCCGATTATCAGAGCACTATTATAAGTACAAGCCAGACATTAATGGTATGTTTTTTTCGTTTACAATAAGGTTTGAGTCGATATTAAACTTTATTTGCTTATATTTCCGCTATGTTTATTTGTCCTCTTATTCACGAGGAAAAGAAAAAGTAATCTTTATTTTCCTTGTTATTTGTCATGGAGGGCGTGTAAGGGAGGGCGCTCACTAGCAACTTTGTTGCATAGCAACTTTTTTGTCTCTGTCGCTGTCTCTTTTATTCGCTCACGGAAGCGACAGCGACTTTTTCGTAAAATTTTACTATCAATAGACAGGGCGATAGTTGCGTCGGCGGCCTTTCAATGAACCCGAGTGCAAAAATGTCTCACAGCTGTCACATCGCTCCATGCATGCATTTTCATACAATCCCGTAGACATTAATTCCAGTGAGAAACAAATTAGTTGCGGAGACTAATGTTGCTCATGCGCGTCGTCTCTTAGTCTAGTCGCACACGAGACAGATACAAAATACCGTTATCTGAAGCTAGAAGCGGCTGCAAATGTAGATGACGTGCGCCACTGCCCCTTGTGGTCGGTGGTATACGCTTGCGTGTTGCGCTATGTGCGACCAGGCTTAGTGGCCGTGGTAACACGTATTCTGTGTGATAAAAATAAAACTGACTACTTAGCACGGTTCAATAGATACATCCCTGTGATATACCCTCCAATGACTATCTCCTTAAACCAAAACGCCTGAAGCGTTATTTTGAACCTACTGCCTATGAACCTACGGTGCGGTGTTGAACTGATTTCGAGCGTTTTCTCTGAACCAACGCAGCATTTGAGTAAATTTTTACAGACTCCGTACAGTAGTAAATGTCTGTTAACACCACCACTTCCTAATTTAATTTTAGAGAAGCTAAAGAATTTAGAGGAAGGAACTTTATGCACTTTGTAAAAGTAACTGCCAAAGCTAGATCAACATGCAATACACTATCGAATTTTCTTAACTCGCCACAACAGACATTGGTCTCGAATGCGCCGGTTTCCTAAATTCCATGGGTTACTCAGCGACCGTACTGGTTCGCTCCGTACCTCTGCGAGGTTTTGACCAGCAGATGGCCCGCATGGTCACCAACGAGATGGAGGAGAGGGGCGTTAAGTTCCAGCACAGATGTGTCCCGCTGTCGGTGGAGAAGCTTGAGAGCGGACAGCTCAAGGTGCGCTGGTTGAACACGGAACTTCAGGAGCAGTATGTATCTTTAATATGTTTTCTCTTTTTAAACCAGTCAGTATCTGTGATCCCTACCATCTAGGACCCGTCGGCGTACACCAGAAGAGAGTACAAGTATCTTCTAGGCTCGCTCGTATCATCGTAGACTTTATGCATTGCTTTCCTTCAGATGTGATCGAGATTAAGAGCTGATTCATCATTCCCAAACTAAGCAGAGCTCGTGCTATGAGTACTAGACAACTGATAGACATACTCATATATTCCACAACTATCACACAGCGCCATCCAGTCTCAAACTAAGCAGAGCTCGTGCTATGAGTACTAGACAATTGATAAACATACTTATATATTTCTATAAACATGCATATTATAGATAAATTACACCCACACACAGAACAAATGATCGTGATTATCGCGCAAACATTTGTTTTGTTTCGATTCCCACCCAAGACAATCTCCGGCATAGCGGCCAGGACCACTAACCATTAGACCAACAGGCCAGTCTATCAGCAGCTTTTGAAGTATATGTTCAGAATAGCACAGCTTTTGAAGTATATGTCCTACTTGTGTAACCTAAAGGCAGTGACGTCATATTGTAGCTTTAGCATCCTTTTTACTTTTCTATTACTTGACAAGTCTCCCTTTCAACCAGATGTGAAAAGTTTCTAAAAGTTGCTAACTTTATTAATTTTGAACGAATTTGAAAAATTCTTTATATTTGCAATTTTTGTTAAGTTATTTTTTGACATAAATAATAACGAAGGATTTGAACAATTTGCCTGCAGCGGTCAACCCGCCCGATTATAATTTAGGTGTCTTCAAGGCTAGAGTGAATAGCTCTTAATAAACTAGTGCGATTCACCATCAGCAATTGCATCACTGCTTACCATCAGCATGGGACGCAGTGAAACACTAGTTTATATAATTTAATAAAAATATATAATATAAAAAATTGGTCAAATACCCGATTACATAATTATGTATGTTAAATCGTTGAGTAAATAACGTTGTGTGTTTCAGATTCGAGGATTCATTCGACACAGTGCTGATCGCCACCGGGCGTTACGCGCTCACCAAGCAACTCAACTTGGACGCCGCTGGAGTTTGCGTGAGTTTACTTATATATATTCTTACTACCTTTACTTAATTTAGCCACAAACGTCTCAAGGGAATGCTAGTTTAGTTACCTCTTTTTAGGGTTCCGTATCTCAAAAGGAAAAAACGGAACCCTTGTAGGATCACTTTGTTGTCCGCTGGTCTGTCTGTCTGTCAAGACCGTTTATTTCGGGAATGTGTGTAGGTATCCAGTTGAAATTAAAACCATATACTCAGGTCTGCGGTCCCTTGAAGCTGTGAAAAAATCAAACTTCTGAGTTAGCGAAAAAAAAAAAGATATAGTTGTTTGTCGCAATAAACGTATATTTCGACAGTTTCAAGGGAATCAAAATTCATAAGGTACTTCCCGTTGACCTAGAATCCGAAGCAAGGTCTCATAGCCCAAGTATAGGAAAAAATCTACAAACTGTAAATTTGTAGTTACGTCACAAAAAATAAACTTTTTAGCGATTCGGAAAAATCTTCGTAACTCAATTCGCGAATTGCATACATTGCATTACTTATGTAAGTTTGTTCGGAACCCTCAGTGCGCGAATCCGACTCGCACTTGCCAGGTTTTTTTAAGCCTTTGTCACTTTCGGTGTCAAGAACATACAATATTTCGTTCGTGTGCCCACAGCCCTCCTCCCGAATCGTTGTTATACTCAGGTGACTTGTATTCATGTCCAGTACCCAATTAGCGAGTCCAGTTTTTAATTATTCAATTACTGTACATACACGGGTCCTTAGCACCGAAAGTGATAAGTAATAATATTTATTGACACTCAGGAATTATGAATGATCGTTTTATAAAAACAAACAATAACAGAAAATAAATATGCCTTGTAATAGTAAACACTATCCAATTTGATACTTTATCTTATTATAAGCCAACTAGGTGACTCTGCAAACGTTGTTTTGTCATATAAATTATGGGGAAAAAATTAAATGGGGGATAAAAAATACTAGGGAAAAATGAATTTTATGAGTTTACCATACATTGTAAAATGAAATACACGTCCAAACATGATGCTCGAGCCTGCAAGATGGGTGTTGGTATAGTCATAAGATTCATTTGTCCGTAGTCTCAGAAAATGCTCTGGTCTTGATGTGCGCTGACCCTTATTCTCAGACCTACCAAATATAAACAATAAAAATTCATAAAAATCGGTCAAGCCGTTTGAAGGAGTTGGATAACGGACACTGTATCACGAGATTTTTATATTATAATCCAATTTAACTGAAAATGTCGGAAGTTGATTTCAGAATGATTGAATAGGCTATGATAAATAGCACAAAGGAACGTCATATCAACGACATATATCGAATTGTTTACTGATTGACTTCAAATTGTAATCAGAATATACAAAAATCAATGCCACTTTTCGTTGTAATTTTCTAACTCAAGAACGGGCTCACCTATCCAAACCAAATGTTTAGGCTTTGTTCGGACTATTTAGTAGATGGTTTATGTGAAGTTTGCACAAAATCGGCCGAGCGGTTCTTCATTTATCATATTTTTTGTAACAAATGAATTCAATAGGGCAGAGTAGGGTAAAGTAGGGTAGGGTAGAGTGGGGTAGAGTAGGGCCTACCCTACTCTACCCTAGTAGAGTTGGGTAGAGTAGAAAGTTGACGGGAGCGAAGCCGCGGGAAAAAGCTAGTTATTCTATAATACGTAAACAAAACAGCAGTTAATAGTTGGGCGCGGTACGCTTAGGTGAGGTCGTACCGCCAATAATCCAAACATAACGACATAATGACCGTTCAGGGGCTTTCTAATGGCCGTTTGATGCACGTACACGGTATAATTCAACGATAAGTGCATACATTAACGATTAACCGATATTCGATACTCGTAACTTGATAATTATTAATTCTATAATGGAATTATCATTGTTATCAACTCCGTTAATGTGTGACCTTGTTTCATAGAAGTGTTACTAGGTGAAGCACAGTTAAATTTGATAGTTTAGTAACTGTTATTTGGATTAAATAATCTATTAGGTAATCTCCACTCGCAGCTGAGTCTGTTTCCTAATAGCTATAACTAGAGGGTCTGTAAGTCAAGAGTGAATGATGAATGCTCCATAGTCGAGCACATCATCGTTTACCATCAGGTGAGAATCTTTATTTCGCACCACCTTGTAGGAGCGTCCCCACGGGTCTCCGAGCCCCAGCCACACATTGCAGGCCTTCAGCTTGACCCGCTTTATCTCCGCTCGGAGGGTGCGCTTTGCCACTCTGTATCTCTCGTACAGCTCTGCCTCTCTGGCCTTCGCATCCGACGGGCGGATGCGGCGCCAGAAGTGTCTGGCGTACCGAATGAAACACGAAATCCCAAAATTGTCCACGAAAATTTGTCATAATTGGTAAATTCATAATAGAATCAATCATTCACTATAATTGCTTCTAGAAAATACTACACGCAGTGTTTTTCAATTTTGATCGTCATTTATTCATTCTAAATCAATAGCCTGTACAATATTTCCATAAATTGTGTGATATTTTGGGATATAAACAAACGCTAATAACTTTGCTGTTTATGAATATTATTTATGAGACTTAAATAATACAAGACCTTTTCTAATAATCCCTTTAAGTATTTGTACTAATTACAAATTAGTGGTGTGTATATGTCGTGACCAGATCTTAGAATTGATCACTTCATGATTATGACCAACTAAAACTGGCCAGATCGTTTAAACGTTAACATTTGATGACACGTCAAGAGGAGGGATGAAACGCATGTTACTAAAAGAGTTATGAGTTTACATGTGGATGGATGGAGAGGGAGAGGGAGACCAAAGAAAAGATGGATGGATTGTGTGAAGAGTGATATGAAAGAAAAGGAAGTTAGTGATAGCATGACGAATGACAGGGCAGAATGGAAGAAAAAAACATGTTGCGCCGACCCCAAATAACACGGGACAAGGGCAGGAAGATGATGATGATTTGATGACACGTCAATCCTCATTTTGCCATATCATTGATGTAAAATTTCAATGATATTATAAAGTCTAAAGAAAGTAGGCCAACCGAAGATTGAAATATCATCAAACTTTAAAGTTTAAAACGATCTGGCCAGTTTTACTTGGCCATATCATGAAGTGATCGATTTCTAAGATCTGGCCACGACATATATGAAAGGAGAAGCTGACTGACTGACAATTATGATGAACGCACAGCTTGGTTTCCTTTTATGACGTAGGCGAGCACTAGGAGAGTCTAAAATTCTAAAATTCACCCCCTGAGGGAGTTCAAAGTCTGTTGATGAAGCTGCTGGCAGATAATAATAATAAAAACTGGGCAAGTGCAACTCGCGCACTGAGGGTTCCATACAAAGCTCCGTATAACTTTTTACTTGGCCTACTACTTGTTCAATAGCCCTTAAAAACTTGAAATGTCCTTTTCCAGTGTTTATCCGAGAACGGCAAGATCGTTGCCCAGACCGAGCAGACCAACGTGCCGCACATCTACGCGGTGGGCGACGTGCTGGAGGGGCGGCCGGAACTGACGCCGGTGGCCATCGCGGCCGGGAAGCTGCTCGCGCGACGCATGTTCGCCGGCAGTACCCAGCACATGGACTACGATAACGTCGCCACCACTATCTTCACCCCGCTGGAGTACGGCTGTGTCGGCATCAGCGAGGAGACCGCTACGGAAAGGTATGGATCTGGACTTGTAAACTCTTCTTCAGGGTGTCGCTGGCACACAGGGGTATATATTTTTATTTTTTGCCCAGTACATTGCCAAATTTACGGCTTCTTTACACTAAATGTCCCCCGCGGTGATACCCGCGTCTTTATAAGCGTAAGTAAGCGCGTGGTGGTAACATCTCGCTATCTCTTTTCCACGCGAGCAACCTTATGGTAGCGATGTCACGCTGCAGTTTGTGCATCCTTTTTCCTTCCAATTGCGATTTTTGGATAGTTATTTTTTATGCACATAATTGCTTTATTTGCTTAATTAAATCATTTTTAGCTCTGGTAAACGAATATGAATAGAGAGCAGTGGTGGCCAAGTGGTAACGGCCCCGACTTACGAGTTATATGCCGCGGGTTCAAACCCAGCCAGGCGCATTACTTTGTGTAATTTATTTCATCAAAATGGTGGAGGAAAACATCGTGAGGAAACCGGCATGTCCTAGAACCAAAAATTCGAAGACATGTGACATTCACCAACCTGCACTGCACAAAGTCAAAAGTTCATCTCTCATCGATCCTCGATCATCTCCACGTCCGTAGTGGCCGCCATAGAAAACGGCATCTTAGCGTAAGGGATACATTACAGATATTTGTTTAAAATTGTTGTATCTCGTTTGCTTTTCTACCAGTTTTGATATTGTTTTCACAGGTAGTATTCTATGTTTATATATTTATTGAATTGATAAACTGGTTAGGTAACAATTTTTTTTAATGAATGTTCCCTGTTACGGACTTACGGTGGTGCTACCGTAGGGCCCCAGCAGCGGCAAAGCCTATCTGGGGCTATAGGTTCGCTTCTGAAAGGAAAACAATGAACATAGGAGAGGGTTTTAGTCAGTAATAGTCTGACACGCCCTTTCGCTTCGCCCTAGAGCGTAAGAAGTCACTGGTGATTTCCCACGTTAAAAAAAAACGATAGTGTTTTTTAACATCTATTAACGTATTTGCTCGACTAGTTTCAGCCTCGAGAGGTGATAATAAACACAAATATGGCTCACTAGAGTTGTAATATAAAATTATGTAACCTCCGTAAGATTACGGTGTATGATCGTAAAGTACAGGTAAATGTGTGCCAGACATCAACATGGCAAATTATAGCCGGTAATTTTATCTACTGTACGTGTTCAGACATAATGTATATCTCGTAATGAGTCAGGGTAAATGATAAATGATATTTATTTTGTAAATAGGTTTAAAAGAACACTTTTAGAAGTAAATTTTTATTTTTCGTAATTTTTATACTAGATGAGGCCGGTGTTTCCTAGCTGACTACCCTGAGAAGAAACACCGAAACAAACTCAGGGGTCAAAGTCTCTTTTAAAGTCCATACAGTAAATATGTAATGGTCAAATCACATGAGAACCATGTAGATTTGTCTGAAATGGTCTTTTGAAGAAAGAACCATACAAATTTGAGTGGACCTGTCCAGTCAGTGCAAGCATTCTCATACTTAAACCGAGATGAAAAAACTGGCCAAGTGCGAGTCGGACTCGCGCACGAAGGGTTCCGTACCGTCCGTAGCAAAAACGATAAATACAACAAACAACAAACGTGATTTATTTATAAATAAACTAGCGGTCCCGGCAGACGTTGTTCTGCCCAAAAGCGGGATTTAGTAAAAAAAAAAAATTACCCAACTCTACCCTACTCTATCCTACTCTACCCTACTCTACCCTACTCGTTAAAAAGTATCAGCCAAATCGGTTCAGCCGTTCTTGAGTTATAAACAGTGTAACTAACACGACTTTCTTTTATATATATAGATTCAGGTGGGGCTCCCGGGAGTCCCACATAAATATCTATTTTATTCTGTTTTTAGTATTTGTTGTTATAGCGGCAACAGAAATACATTATCTGTACAATATTTCAACTGTTTAGCTATCACGGTTCATGAAATACAGCCTGGAGACAGACGGACGGACGGCAGAGTCTTAGCAGTAGGGTCCCGTTTTTACCCTTTGGGTACGGAACACTAAGAATGGTATTTAGACGTCCGACGGAAGCTTCGGTTTCGGTTTAGGATTCTGTCAGTTTCCGCCAAAAAAACCGGAACCTACGTCGCATGTATCCGACAAACACTCACGTTTATTCCGCCGGGGTCGCATATCCACGACCAAATACTCCATCTCGTCGGCGCTTCTGCCACCTATGGGGATTGAAGAGCTAAACGAGATAGAGTACCCAGTCGCTAACACGCAACCCTGGCGAATAAGACGAGAAAACACTCACCGGATAAATCCGAGGCGGGCGGTTAAAGAGTTAATAAGCTAGTGTGCTTCACTACCAACGATTGCATCACTGCTTACCATCAGGTGGGATCGTAGTCAAGCACTAGTTTTACGAGCCTTCGGAGTGCACTGTCTGTGATGGCGATCTGATGGCGTCACTAATCACATTCAGCCGCTCTAAATCTCACACAAATTGAAAAGCTATTGATTATTTTCAAGGATATTACCGTTGCTTGATAGGAACACGTTTGAAGATTATGTGATTGTACTTTGATAACAAATCGTTTAAGTATGTTCTATATAATCGGTCGACTTTAATAATGTCTGGCGTGTACTTATAGTTAATTACTGTTTTATCTCTTACGTCAATTTGAAATATGTGTTGCTGACTTAAAATGGAACACAGTTAGTTTTCTAACTTTTTGTATTGATCAAATTGACGTCATTAAATCACCAAAAGTAGGGTCGCGCTTACCAATAGCCTGCAGTTTTTTTATGACAGTCTCAAGGCAATAATAATGACACTGTAGCTAACCACAATGCTCCTTTTTAATGTTCCGTACCTCTAAAAAGAAAAACGAAACCCTAATAGGATCACTTTGTTGTCCATCCGTCTGTCTGTCTGTCTGTCAATACCCTTTAGTTCGGGATCGCGTAGAAGTATCGAGTTGAAATTAAAACCATATACTGATGTCTGCCGTCCCTAGAAACTGTACCGTTAACTTATAAAATTAAACTTATATGTTAACGAAAGAAAAAAGATAGGGCCGTTTGTATCGCAAAAAACGCATATTTCGACACTCTCAAAAATTCTTTACATAAAAATACTAGACACATGTTTCGGGTTTCGCATATACTAAAACTAATGTTTTATAATGTAACTAATGGATTTATTTTTCCATTAATTTCTCAAATCGACTTCCGTATCCTATAAAGAAAGTGCCTAGCTTACCTTGCTAATAACAGCTTGTCCTCTTCAGATACGGCGCGGACAACCTAGAAATCTACCACGCGTACTACAAGCCGACGGAGTTCTTCATCCCTCAACGCAACATCAAGAACTGCTACCTGAAGGCGGTGGCGCTGCGCGAGGCGCCGCAGAAGATCCTCGGCCTGCACTTCGTGGGGCCCGTCGCCGGTGAGGTCATTCAGGGCTTCGCCGCTGCGATGAAGTAAGTGCCACACACATCCATCATTCTCATTAAAACTCAGTTTTTTTTTACTATCATCATCATTATTTCAACCGAAAGACGTTCACTGTTGGACATAGGCCTCATCCAAGTGTCGCCACATTGAGCGGTCCTGTGCGTCTCGCATCAATCGGATTCCCGCATTTTATTTTTTAACAATAATTACTCCATTCGAAATAAGATTACAAACATTTTTTAATGCCTTTCGACCAATTTTGCCTTCTATTCCGTAGGCATAAGGCATAAAAAGCTTTTTGCTTATGATTACAATACCAACTATTTACTGCAGCCGCATTTATCAAGCAACGCAATAAAAGTCATAATCGGTACTGTACAAGTGCAATGAAAACATGTATAAAGAATTTCTGAATTTCTGTATTCTAAATCTGAATTGTTTTGGTCCAGATGCGGCATCACAATGGAGCAACTGATGAACACCGTGGGCATCCACCCGACGGTGGCGGAGGAGTTCACGCGCCTCAACGTCACGAAGCGCTCCGGGCTGGACCCCAACCCCGCGTCGTGCTGCAGCTAAGTGCTGCGCGCCTCCCCGCCGCCTCCGAGCCGCACGTGCACCTGCCCGCAACTACACATAGCGAATTCTTACCTGTTCAAAGTCGCAAAAAGGATCCGGTTATATTAATAAATCGAACAAAAAATAATAGTATCAAATATTTGTTTCGATTATTTTTTACTTTCTATTTAGTCGATTTTTGGATATTCCACATCACTAGTTCTCGCTATGTTGTCGCTGTGCGCAGTTTACTCCACTGATGTTGTTGATATGAACTCGGTTCAAGAGTGCCCCTCAGATATTAATACCGATTGTTTTGTAACGTTGAAATTTAGCATTTATAGAATTATTTGTAGTTGAAGCGTGAGGGGTCAGGAATGTTTTGGTTGAGGTATTAGGTCTTTTAAAAATAATAATCTTCGCTTTGCACCCCTTTTGTAACACTTTAAACTTTTTGTAATGCAAACTTTGTTAAACCTCGAAAGCCTTCCCTTCAGTTACTCAATAATTTACACTCTAATACCTTTATGTATTTCATAATATTTTGAGTAATTCATTGTTAATATTTGATCAGTCTACTGACTATGTGATACGGCATATGATGTCGCAGAAATCAACGTTTCGGTGCTTTTCATCTACTTCCTAGTACTTCACTAGTTCCACTTCTAGATGGATTTACTTTCAATTTGTATAGTACAAATCCTTCGAAAATTATGAATTGTTGTCTCAAAATATGTAGGAACCAAATGTATTAAAATATTGTTACTATTATGAAATAAAATGGTACAGTATTATTGTTATGTTATCAGTTAGGCTCCTATCTGATATCGATGGTATCATTCCGACATTCCGGACGACAGTAAAGCAATCAGTTTCATACTAATGTATAATTTAATTTATGTGATTTTTGAACTTAATTAAAGTGATATATTTTTATATTTGGGTTTTTTTTGTAGTGTCAATAGTAATCGTCTAATGACATCTCTCGCTCTTGGGCGGGGCGAGAGGGCGTGTCAGACTTTTACTGACTAAAAACACACTCCTGTTCTTTCGTTGCCTTTCGTACAAGACCGAGTCTTCTTTCCTTTCAGGCCCCAGTAGGCTTTGACCCTGCTGGGTCCCTACGGTTTGCTGACATATCCTTGAGGTGCGCGTGGAACAGTACGCGCCGTCGACGACTTGGGCTCGGTCCGGACGGTCGGACAGCAAGCTACCCATTGCTCGCCGCCCGCAAGCCCGCGCCTACGGTGGCCGGAAATCGGGATCTGGATCCCGGCGGCTGGGGCGTGAGGGCCGCGCCCTCGCGCGTGCACGTGTGTCCTCCTCCTATGCTAGCATAGCTGCTTCGCGGAAGGTGGCGACCGTCTGATAAAAACAAACCTATTTGGGTTGGTTTTGATTTTTATTGATTGGTTTTTGAAACTTATAGCTCTTTAGACATTGTTGCACTCAGTACAAATTATCAAGGCCAAAAATATCAACACACCTGTTACAAAATTCAATGGAAACTTACAAAACTGCGGACTTATCATAACCTGTGAATACAGAGGCAAAGGCAGGCACAATCGGCCTTGTCTATGGGCCACTCAGGGGCCATCGTTAGTGATGTAGCGGTCCATGTCGCTTGTGCTCTCGCAGTCGAACCAGAACTGTGCGGTCGGCAGCGGGTAGTACTCGTGCGCCTGGACTAACTCGTTGTCGAAGCGCCAGAAACGCGGTCCTTGAAAGAAGAAGGTATCTGGAACAGTACAATATTGGGAATACAGTAGTAGATATCGAAGAAGGCTGATCTATAGAGCTGCTCAAAATAGGTACACACAATTTACACGAATAAGAACACTGACATAACAGCTGCATTCAATTGGGTACTCCTTTCACAATAAAATACCTTAGAAAAGAGAATAAGCAGTTGATGACGCTGTACGTGGAGCGATAAACGTTAGTTAAACAAAAAAATAGAACCGAATTGAGAACCTCCTCAATTTTTTGAAGTCGGTAAAAAAAACCATTTTAGTTTGATAAGCTAACTTATGGGACAAACGTAAAAAAGTAATTGCCAGAACCAGTATAAGTATTCCTTTATGCGCTCCAGACATCTTACCTCCCTTCCACACAACAGCAGCATCCACAGGATAGGGCACCTGTCTCCACATAGACATCTCCTTCGGGAACCTTGGATCCATCCTCCCGGTACTCTCGTCATACCGCCAGTACCGCTCCTCCTCGATGAGATACGTCTTATTGTTGTAGTTCGAGAGGAACACGGTGGTCAGCTCTGGAACCTTTTTGGGGATCGAGTAGTCGGATAAGGCGCCTTTCTTTATGAAGTGGAATGTGCTGTCGAACTCCCAGTAGTTTTGACCTGTAAAATAGTAGAGGTTTTTAAGTAAGTATGTTATATGAGGTAGTCTATGTGTGTGCCTTAAATTGCGCTTTCACCTGCGTCTTTGGTTACTATATACTCCGCTTCAGTGTTTCGTAGCGTATTGCTACTTATATAGCTTATTACAGGTACTATTCGCTAAGAAGCTAGTTAACACATACATGTATAAGATTTTTGCCAACCCGACTAGTAGTTTCAGAGATTATTGCGCTAAACAAACAAAAAACTTTTTTCGCTTTGTTAGCTAAATACGAGCATATACCAGCTATGATGTGGTGTAGAAATTAATTCAATTCAATTCAATTCTTTATTGCTATATCACATATGTTACATAAGATCTTAAGAATAATTAAAAAGGTGCACATGGACCCTGTCGGGCACAGCATTAGGTTGGTAACCCCCGGGCTGGGGGTTTTAGTGCACAATTAGTTTTATAAACAAACAGTCAAATTATTACCTAGATCTACACGAATATGCGCGAACCACAGAAGTTCATCCCTTTCACCCTATTTTGAACTAAATTTTGGTTTTGATTTAGTTCGTTATATCTGTATCAAAGAAAACTTGCTCCAGTATTTTCTGCGATCTTTGTACTAGGTAAGTTTATTTCCTCACACAGTGCTCAATTCAGACTTTCAGATCCAGTGAAGATAAAATATGATGATCGGACAAGATTTAATTTTACATTGGTATAATTGACTTGCCTGAGAATATGAGAATGTTTCTGTTCTGTTTCTGGTAAATGGTCTTGATGATAGTGATGTTTGCGGGCAGACCGCGGAACACGTCGTGGAAGCGCTTCGGGTAGCCGGGCTCCATCACGTGTCGGTCGCGCAGCACCCACACCCACTGGGGAAGAAAAATGCGAATTTAATTAACAGGAAAATCATTTAATCACATACCTCGCTCCGGCAGAGCGCGAGGGCGTGTCAGGCTTTTACTGACTAAAAACCCAGTCCTGTCCCTTCTTTGCCATTGTTCCAGGGCCCCGGGGATCTCTTTCGCCCCAGTAGGCTTCGACCCTGCTGGGCCCCTTCGGTTTGCTGACATCTTCTTGAGGCGCGCGTGGAACACTACGCGCCGTCGACGACTTGGACTCGGTCCGGACGCTTACCGGACGGTTGGACGGCGAGCTACTTATTGGCATATGGGTAATCAACTGCGGTTTAAAACATAAAGTGTCGATGTAGCTCAGAAAGAACACTACGAAAATGGGTCTGAGCTATGCTAGCACGATTTCTGCCAGATGCAAGCCAAAGTTTACTGAAATATCAAAATCCAAAGTAACTGCATTGTTACTGGAAAGTTAGGAAATCAGCGTTATCATTTTTGAAAAACATAGAATTGATGAACGCGTTGTCGCCTTTTTGTTCTGGATGAAAAAGGTCCACCTCTGGATAGAGCTGTCTATTTTATTCCTATAGAATTATGTTCTAAGAATATTTTGTCCTGGGACGTCATCGGATTCGGAACCATTGCACCCATTAGTTGCCCGGGGCTGAAGTAATTCAGTCCTTTTGGTTTTTTTTTTCGGTGGGAAAATCGTCTTATAACATCCCCCGTTCTTGAGCGGAGTGGGAGATAGTGTCAGACTTTTACTGACTAAAAACCCACTCCTGTTCCTTCGTTGCCTTTCGTACCAGGGCCGAGTCATCCTTTCAGAAGCAGACCCTTGGCCCCAGTAGGCTTCGACCCTGCTGGGCTCCTAAGGTTTGCTGTCATCTCCTTGAGGCTCGGGTGGAACAGTACGCGCCGTCGACGACTTGGGCTCGGTCCGGACGGTTACCGGACGGTCGGACGGCGAGCTACCCATTCCTCGCCGTCCGCAAGGCAGCGCCTACGGTGGCGGTTGGTGCGTGAAGACCGTTGCCTCACGCGTGCGGCCTCCTCCTTTGTTAGCATTACTGCTTCACAGATGGAGGCGTCCGCCTGCCACTCCTCCTCGCTCCGGACCATGGCTTGTACCAAGGCCTGGCGCGAGAGATCGCCGCCGCCGATCGCCCCCACGAGGACACGGCGTTGCACCTCCACCGTGTGCTCCACCGTGTCCTCCGGGCGGTCCACACAATGGTGACATCCATCCAGTCCTTTTAGTTGTTATTCCAGAATGACTCTGCAAGTTATGAATTCTGGTCACTAAACCTTTAAGTTACCAAAGTACTATGGCTACTACACTCACCTCCTCCTCAAACACAAAGATCTTGTCGTTCATGACCTGCAGCGTGTCGTAGTTGGTCATGCAGAGGTCGGGCATGTAGTTCTCGTCCTCGTCGCTGCCCGGCTTCGTGAACCGTGGCACCAAGGAGGTTTGTGACCCTGGGCTCTCCGTGACGACAGCCGCCTCTTCTTGGTCTTGTACTGCCAATGATTTTTAGATCACAATCATAAAACTGGACGGAACACTGCGAACTGCTGCTGATAACGCTGGCGAGATGATTCGACTTACAGAAGATAAAAACGGATTGGT
Organism: Mythimna pallens; assembly: GCA_961205895.1. NCBI lineage: Eukaryota > Metazoa > Arthropoda > Insecta > Lepidoptera > Noctuidae > Mythimna > Mythimna pallens. The sequence goes on from OY540833.1 coordinate 23,263,650, forward strand.
CGGAGTTGACAATTCACTGGGAAGAGTGACAGGTTATGGAGGAAGAGAACTATGCCCAGAAGTGGGTTAATATAGGTTAGAAAAGTCCGAAAGAAAAAGTTTAGCGCATAAGTAATATAATATATTATTTAATATTCACACAACTATCACACAATGCCGTCTATTCTCAAGCTAAGCAGAGCTTTTGTTAGGAGTACTAGACAACTGATAAACATCCCACACCCACCAAGACACAGAACAAATGATTGTGCTCATCGCACAAACATTTGTCCTGGGTGGGAATCGAACCCACGACCTCCGGCATAGCAGTCAGGGCCACTAACCACTAGACCAACAGGCTAGTCGAGATAAGCTATTTACAAAATATGTAGCTATTATGTTATAGCTTACTTGAATTGGAGAGGGGTACGGGGAGGGAGCAACCCGTGGGGGAGGTGGTGAGGGGGAGGGTGAACATACTACCTAACTTCTTGATTACTTGCGGACTTTTATCCTGACACAAATTCACTGTTTTCTTTCTCTCATAGTTGCTTTTCCCAGCGGATTCACTTACCGCTCCTGTCTCACGGGACCCATCCATTTGGCATTTTTTCAACAAACAAAAAGTAACAGTATATTAGCAGCGATAATATAGATTTACGTAAGAATATCAGTGATCTCATTTTTACCACCACACTACATCCGAACCTACAAACTTCACCTAACTCACAACAATATAAAACTCACAATACAGTTCCTGCATGCCCAAAATATCGTCCATGTGCAGTCTTTCAACCGGCGTCTGGTAGTAGGGGTACATGACGGAGCCTTTCACGTTTGAGTGCGACAGACCGAGCGCGTGGCCGATCTCGTGGATGGCAACAGCGAAGAAGTCGGTGACGTCCTCGTTGTCTTCGTCAAGGTTGTCGCCCCAGAGCTCGTCATCGTCGAAGTGCATCGCGCCATGCGGCGGAGGAAAAGCGTGAGCTACCACGCGGCCGAGCCCATCGAACGGGAATCTAATACATAATGAAAATTATACATATAAGTATTATATAAACGGGACAAAATTTTTTATCAATGAAAGAGTACGGCCGCTGTTGTACATAGACTTCCCCAAGTGTCGTCATAACCACTGGTCCTGTGCGTCTGGCATCCATCGGATGCCCGCGACCATCACCAGGTCATCGTTCCATCTTGTGGCCTTCAGCGCTGCGTCTACAAGCGCGTACACATTACAAACTATACAAAACCAGTACGCAGAAGTTTAAATGTTTATAAACGCACCTACGCTAAGGGATTTAACATAAAGCTACCGCTGAGAAATCGTTTTCTACTCTACAAAGAGTGGTAAATTCGCAGAGTAAAATTGTAGGAATCATTATCCGGGCATCCAGCACTTCAATCAAAATATACCAACGACCAAACAGATTGCATGGTCGTTGTATGATACAAAGACAGCCATGGTTCGAACTGGCTGGAAGGTACTATGTTAGTCCTTAACTCACGCCTCTTAACTTCATCACTATCAAAAGAAAATCGTACCACTCGCATATCATTTTCCTACGACTTTGGAACATCGACATCGTTCCCTACCAAAACTAAAAAATATAGGTTGACTGGCAATTAGTGTACGATACTTATACATGTGATTGTGCTCATGATAACAAACAATTTTTATTACAGGGGCAAAGCCGAAATCGCGAAAAAAATATCAGCTGTTCAGTAGGCAAACATAAATGTACTGAACAGCTGATTTTTTGTTATGGACTTTTACTATGGTTTGTTACCATAGTAAAAGTTGTTGGTTATCATGAACACAATCACGTGTTTAAGTATCGTACACTAATTGCTAGTCACCCTATATAATACTGCTGACGTAATCACTATCAGACCCCCATCTTCCATGTCATTAAAAATAAACAAAACCCCACATAACCCCATATAGTGCTTACGTAATACTTGAATGGCCCCAAGAGTGGTGGCAAATCTGAATTTCTGACTGCCCGTAGCGATTGTCAATGATCAACTTATGATAGTTGGGATAAATAACTTAACATTCTTTCCGAAGAAATTAATAATGAACGGTCACCACGGACTAACCTCGTCATCGTTGCTTAACCTTGATTTATCCGTACTTCTGTTATTGTTTAGCCACAATGTAATGCATAAATTTACCTGTTACTTACGTAAAGTCTATGTAGGAAACTGAGAACTTAGGTAGGTATGTATAGTTACGTGTTACTTCTTTGAAATCGTACCCATCTCCATGGTCGCCAATGACGAAGGACACCTGTATGTCGGCGCGGCCCTGGTCGATGCCGCTGAAGCGCAGGTTGCCAAACGGTGCCCACATTTTTAGCCCATCCTCCAGCAACTCCTCCACGCGGGTCTTGCTTAAAGTGCTGGAGCCGTTGACCACTCTGTGACCACACAAACAGTTATAAAACATGGGACAATGGCACAAACACTCCAATAACTTGATTGCACTGTAGTGATTCACAATGTGCGTGTTTGATCTTTTAACCGACTTCAAAAAAGGAGGAGGTCCTCAATTCGGTTGTTTTTTTTTGGTAAAAAGAGGCGCGAAAGACGGATCTAATTAGTAGGTAGTGTTTACAATCGCTGTGCTTTATACATTTAATACTGAAGTCTTGGTTGCGGTTATTCGAAAGAGTTATCGTGGCTCTGGAACGCAAAGGGTACCTGAAGGAACACGGATGGGATTTAGTGGTTTTAGTTAGTAAAAATAATGTTAAAAAACCTATTTCCACATTTGCTTTGTGCACTTTGTATACAAATCGTCAAACGACGAGGCGAGTGGCGAGGCGAATAGAGAAGCGACAGGTGTTTAAATAAAACATTCAACAAGCTGCTAATTCTAGAGCCTAAACTTATAGACAATTTACAAAGTAGTTGGAGCATGGTCTCAGTTATCATTATTACCAGCCCAACCTGTGACAATGTGTATGCACGCCATATTATAATGCTCGGGAAAGTATAGGTAGGTACTTTAAACATACCTGTACGTTAAGAGCCGCTTGTTCCAAGATTGCTGCAGGATGTACCTCCGACTCCTCGCAGATGTGGAGGACGATTCGATGTCTTTCACTCCACACCGCTTTTTCTTGAAAAGCTAGAAGCGAGATGTAATTTTAAGTATTTTTATTTATAACTGGCTGACCCGGCGAACTTCGTACCGCCTAATAGTAAGGATAATGTCATCTACTGGCATCAGAACAGCATAATTCATTTTATAATGACATTTTAATTAGAGATGGCGTTGTATTCGGTTTTTTTTTCGTTTTTTTTCCATTTTTCTCACCGTTTAAACCTTCCCTGGACTATCACGAATATTTCAAGACCAAAATTAGCCAAATCGGTCCAGCCGTTCTCGAGTTTTAGCGAGACTAACGAACAGCTATTTATTTTTATATATACAGATTATTTCGAATATTTAGCATAATAGCATAATCAGCCTTTTAATGTACCCACTGCTGACTCAGGCCTTCTCTCTAAGAGAGGGAATGGGCCGTAATCCACTACGCGGGTCCAGTGCGGGTTGGTGAATGTCACATGTTTTCGATTTTTTGGTTCTAGGACATGCCTGTTTCCTCACGATGTTTTCCTTCACCGTTTTGAGAGCATTGATGATGAAATAAATTACACAAAGTAATGCGCCTGGCTGGGTTTGAACCCGCGTCTTACAACTCGTAAGTCGGGGCCGTTAGCACTCGGCTACCACTGCTCGACTTTCGAATACTTATTTGCAAGAAATTGTTTACAACTGTTCACAAGGAAGATAAGATCTGGGGTCTTACCATGGCATGTTTCATTGTGGAATGGCGACAGCGACTGTCGCAACCCAGTGCTGGGCACGCCACAATTATGGCGGTAAGTCCCCTCTTTGAGGAGTGGCTGGAAAGACAACACGGCGTCCTTACCTTCCGCATGACACAGGTCCTCATCGGACATGGTCAGTTCGGAAGGTTCCTGAAGAAACGCCTGGGTGTCACCATTGTGTGGACCGCCCGGAGGACAAATTGGAGCACACGGTAGAGGTGTGCCCCGCTTGGGCTGAGTACCGCCGTGTCCTCGTAGGGGCCATCGGCGGCAGCGATCTCTCGCGTCAGGCCTTGGTTCGAAGTGAGGAGGAGTGGCAGGCGGTGGCGTCCTTCTCCGAAGCAGTAATGCTAGCAAAGGAGGCGGCTGCACGCGCGAGAGAACGGCACACACGCCCCAGCCGCCGGGATCCCGATCCCGATTTCCAGCCACTGTAGGCGTTGGCTTGCGGACGGCGTGCAATTGGTAGCTCGCTGTCCGCCCGTCCGGTAACCATCCGGACCGAGCCCAAGTTGTCAACGGCGCGTAGTGTTCCACGCACGCCTCGAGGAGATATCAGCAAAACCGTATGGGCCCAGCAGGGTCGAAGTTTACTGGAGCCATGGGTGATGCGAAAGAGAACCCTGGGGCCCTGGAACGATGGCAAAAAAGGAACAGGAGTGGGTTTTTAGTCAGTAAAAGTCTGACACTATCTCCCGTTCCGCCCAAGAGATGTCATTAGATGATTTTCGAAACAAAAAAAAAACTATGTCATGTTAAAATGTCGTCGCTTGCGAGCGAAAAAGAGGAATGAAGCTATGCACCCTAAATAGCGCCATCCATAGATATATTTCTATGAGCACCATCCATTTAACAGTTCAGTTTAGGTCGTCAAATGGTATTTAGAGGTCGTGGTAGTGCCTCTGTAATCTGTATAGATGTTGTGTTGTGAAAAAGACGGATGAAAAAAGATGGAGACACCTATTAAATTTTTAACCATTATCCATCTGTTTTTTTTTTCCTGTTCCTTCTTTGCCATTTGTTTTCCAGGGCCCCGGGGTTCTCTTTCGCATCACCCATGGCCCCAGTAACCATCCATCTGTGACGTACTTACTAATAACGGCCCGTTCACGAAATCACGACCTTGCTGCTGTGAGCGGTAGCTAAACGCGAGCAGTAAGAACAAAAGTATGAAAATATTTAGTTAAATGTATAAAAAAGTACTCTGCGATGAAAATGTTTGAAGCACGCCACGAGTCGCCGCTCATAGCGCCGCGCACCTACTTAAGGGCCTATTACACTACGCGTTATTCAGACAGTCAGTGTAGGTATATTATCAACCACTTTTCGTTTCAAAGTTGAAGCTCAGTCGTCTCCTGATATTTCGCAATAAAGCGGTTTATTTACTATTGGACTAATAAGTTTCTTCATAATATAACTCTGCTACTCTTGTTACCATGCCACGTCGTCAAATGTAATCGTCAGCTTCTTGTGCTGTCGCTAATTCTGCGAAATCAATAGCTGTTGCGGCACAATCATATTGGGCAGTGTAATTCCACGAAACGTGGTAGCTATTCAGCAGCTACGTTCTGTGTATTATTAGTAGGTAATAAGGTATACAACAATTATATACCTACTCATAGAACATTGACACGCTTCAGCTGAGTTTTTCAAACCGAAATTCATCTTCACTCTTATTCTAATATCTAAATAAATTCATTTAATGCCTTTTCGGGAACGTCATCAGACGACACGCAATGGACTTACTTATGATATCTTACTAGGTCTACTAATTCCCATTAGGACGAACCCGGGAGAATTTGATGAAATAGAGAGGGGGAGGGAGGGGCCGGGTGAAAAAGAAAACTTAATCGTATATTATTATTGATGCTGCTCGTAAGCAAAGTAAATATATTTTATATATTTACCGATAGTTGATATTTGTATAAAACACGCTCGTAACTCGCAAGTGTGATAAGGCCTTAAAACTTTAGAAAAACCGGAGAAATTATCTATTTATAAGTCTCCCGGGCAATCCGGGAGAGTTGGGAACCCTAGCTACCAGTCAGGGGCAAGGGATCCTTGCAAGAACTGGTGGACCGATGGTCTTATTACATTTAAATAGATTTGTGTGTGCCCCAAATATACCTGCAGTTTCGAGGACTTAATAAGTACCCCTGATGCTGCAGTTAACGTGTCCATCTACTTTGCCCAAACAGTTTAACGTGTTTACCATCGAATCGAAAAGAAGAAGAATATAACTTAATACAGAATGTACAAATTTATGAGAGCTCAGGATAAACAGTGATTACTTTATAATAATTATGTAGGTACAATGTTGGTGTAGGGTATAGGGTATATAAACATGTTTACTATTCAAGTTGTGATTGAAGACTGAGAACTACTGACGACTGAAGTAATACATTCGGTTAGTTGTTTTATCAATCAATCTGTCCGTGTGCATCTCTACTAAAAGTTGGTGATAACATAAAAGAGTCAATATCATTTTTTTCAATTTTGGTGCCCCTAGACCCTGGCTAATTTTCACGAAAACTGAGGAAAGTGTTTCTTCTCCTCGGTTTTCGCGAGAATTAGAGTTCTGGGTCCTTAATTTTCACGAAAACTGAAGAAAAAGTTTCACCACCATAATAAAAAATTTGAAATATATATATATATATATATATATGGCAGGTTGATAAAAAAAAAACCATAATAAAAAATTTGAAAAATTTTATATATAAAATATGGCGGGTTGAGCTTAACTCTGAAGACGTGGAAGGAGTTTAGGAGGCTTTTTCTCTGCGGTAGAACAGGAATGTGTAGGTCTTGAAAAAGGGACTTGAAGTTTTATTGTAGCGTCATTACTTTAGGAGAAAGAACGAAAGTCCCTGCTTATTAATACCTGTTTCGTGTCATCGTCCAGCGTGCCAGTTTCAGGTAGGCCGGCGAAGGCCTGCATCTTTCTCACGGCTTCGGACATGGAGCTGACCGTGTAGGCCGCATCCGCATCGGAGGGAACTTCCGGCAAGTAGCCATATTTCTTCAGAAAGTCGAGCTGTAAGATTACATTAGTTTTTATGATGTTATTCATTAATTGAACAATTCTGGGGTAATAATAGGTGAAAGCCCTAAGAGACCTCATCAATCAAGATTGGAAACGCCGAGTTAAAATATTAGGTTTCTGTCAGAAACAAATCTTATTAGTTTTTAATTTGAGAGAAACGGGAGCATGATAAAGCTTCGAAAGGACTCGACTTTATTTAAGTACTTCACTAAATAAACTGGAGTAACTTAGGCTCGTTATGTACCTGCTTAACCCTCGATTTCTCTCAAACTATACTTTAGCCTGAAAATCTGTCTTAATTTAGTACTAAAGTAGGGTGTGACACGTTTTTACGTTAAAATAGGTAAGTACTCAATTCATAAACCCGCTCTAAGCATAGAATAAGTAATAGTGCTCTAAGTAAGCCCTAATAAATTAGGTACCTACCTAGTTTTTACACGGTGTCTTGTGCAGCAGTAGGTATTCCGATTTACGATTTTGAATTTCATAAATTCTTGCTCAATTAAAAACAAAGAAGGAGGCACACATTTGCTATCAACAAAGCACATTTTTGTTTTGACGATTCGCGCTTACCTAAAGTCTTGAAATACCTACTGTAACGTTTAAGTAGGTTTGTAGACCACTGACCTGTTCAGGCGTTGGTGATTTCGGTTCCACATAGATGGTTCTACATGTCACAGAGTAACAAAATAAGCTAAGTAAACACAAAACGCTCTTTGCGTACATGTTAGTGAAGAATGAGTGTCGATAAAGCCAGCGGGTGGTAGGGGGAGAGTGGGGTTAACAAGGACAGCGCGTAATGGAGAAGTTTCGTGATGTTGTTGTTAATATAATATTTAATAAACATGCCAATACTGTCAGACTTCTGGGTACATTTTCACATGACAGCGGACAAATATCTAGAAAAGGTCACAAGTTGGACATCACCGACAAGCAGGTACATAACAATAGCTTACAACTTACTGTGTGATTTTTCACGATAGGTCGCTTTCCTACTTCGGTGTACGACAGATAATCGTGTAGTTAAAAGTTAAAAGTGTCGTGTCTTATATATTTTAATGCAGGTATTGAGATATAGGACAACACGCAAAAAATACTAGACACGTGTTTCGGGTTTCGCATATAATACTAAAAATAAAGTTGCATATCAACACTGATAAATCACAACATTTTTCTATTTAATAAGTTAAGTTTATACACAAAGATTGCAATCTCTGACCGGAAAGTGTCGTCATTTGACCTAAATGAAATCATGGCACTACAAATCATTCAAATGAGACCACAAGAGTTTCAAAGTCACCCGTGAGCTCTCGCGCTGTTCCTAGTTATTTTACGGCTTGTTTTAGATATAATGGTAGTATTTTTTTATCGCAATGGTAAAGGGTAGTGTTACATTTCTTATTCTGTGGTGTTACATCACTCATTGGAGCGCCGCGTGAAAAGAAATTATTCTTGCAATCGCGGCTTTAAAGATTCTTTATGATTTGTTAAGATTTTTAATGATTCATGAAAAAATATGAAAACTTTAAATATTTCATAATTAATTAATTGCATCCATTATTCTATTTTGACATTTGGTGGCTATGTCCAACAGTGGACGCCTTTCGGCTGAAATGATGATGATGATGATGATTATTCTATTTTTGTTTTTGAAATTTTAGTATAATAATGATACGCTAAGAACATCTAAGGAGCTCTCGTTAGGCAGCTGAATCAAGGGCCTGATCCAAAAAGCAATACCTACTCCTGGACATGGCGCGCATTGTTAGGAGATTCCTTTCTCGGGAGCCCTGACCACCAATAGCTTGGACTCTGTTCCCGATGCCGATGGGCTATTACTTTTAATGTTTTTTTTTTATTGAAATATTTAAATATTTAAATTAATATGATATATTAATGAATAAATAGAATAATAATAATAAGTTTATTTAAATAAATTGTTTACAAAGGTTCAATAGTAGGATACAATATAATTTGCATGAAGTAGGTATTATCGCCAAACTAGGTTTATAGTCTGTGACTTGGGATAATATTAACATAATAGTCTTATTGTAAACATGTAATTAATTAGAGTTTGTCTTATTGCCATTGTAATTGTAATTGAGCATGATTTTAAGTTTTCCTTAACTGTTCGCAATGACCACACTCTCCCCTGCTGGGGTGACCTTTGGCTTCAGATAATGAATTATTACAGATGCGCGGTGATCTGGTTAACGACCTTCGGCGGAAGATCTGTTGCTCATGTGATCAGAAAACAATGTTGATACTCTTTACTTATCAATGTATGTTACAGTTAAGTAGAGACTGAGAGGGACTAGGGAATTCAATCCAGCATCAAAATCGCGATCCCGCAAGCCTGCCAGATTGAAGTCATCAATTTGTTTTTTTTTTTTTTAATTTTTGTTTTAAGTAGTATATACAAAAAACCGATCCGGGCCCTGGTTCAGGTCATGGTCCAGAGCGAGAGGGAATGGGAGGTGGTCACCGCCTTCTGCGTGTAGTGTTCCAAGCGCGCCTCACAAAGATGTCAGAAAAACCGTAGTGCAAGAGCAACTGAAGGACACAGGTGTGCTTTTAGTTAGTAAAAGTCTAACTCGCTCTCTCGCTACACCCTAGAGCGGGAGTAGTCATTGGATGATTTCCCATTAAAAGAAAGTCATAGTGTAGGTACATACCTTAAACTGATATTGATAACGTTTCGTTCAACTTACGATCCGGACCCACAAAATTTAAAAATTTAGCTATAAGTTAAAAATTAAAAACCAAATTATTTACGATACAAATTCTATAGAAAAGTCATGCGAGTTCCATGTAAAGTTAGCAGGTACATCGGTCTATAAATACATAGTCAGAACGTTGCGTCGTCTGAATCCAATAAAAATCCTGCATTGCTGATCCCGCAAAAAAGGTGCGGGATCCCGCGTTTGCGGGATTGGATTCCCTAACTAAGAGGGACGCATGTCAACTGACCGCACGGGGGGAATGTATGAAAGAGTTCCGTTGGCCCGGGAACGCAAAGGTCAATTGAAGGGTTAATGGTGAGTTTTTGTCAGTAAATCAGTAAAAGTCTGACAGCCCTCTCGCTCTACCCAGAGCTGAAGAATTTATTTGATGTTTTTTGACCTCAAATAAAGGGCTTTAAGCACACGACGTGTTTGAAAAGTGCTGCCAAGGGGGGTTTAAAACGCCATCTGAATTCTGATATACAGCACGTTACACACAATTAGAGACTTATTTTGTTTTTATAATTCAAAATTTTAAAAAATAAAATAAGTCAGTTTGGTCATGTTGGTGTAAAACTAAACAGTAATTTATGAAATTTGGAATAATAATAATAATATTCCACAACTATCACACAACAACGCCGTTTAGTCCCAAGCTAAGCAGAGCTTGTGTTTTGAGTACTAGACTACTGATAAACATACATAAATATTTCTCAATACATATATATTATAGATAAATTACACCCAGACACAGAACAAATGATCGTGCTCATCACACAAACATTTGTCCTGGGTGGGAATCGAACTCTGATTTGTACTATAATACGTAGAACGACGTCGCGTGGCGTGGATCAAGTGTAGCTCTACAAGTCTAGTTTCCTAGTGTAGTTCTAGCATTATTGCACTTGCACTGCTCACAAGAAACGTATGTCATTTTTTAAAGAGATATACTCAATAGTCAATATTAAAAAAAAACATTCTTGGCGGTTCTTTCATAGAAAACGATCAGTTAGGAACCGTACAGTACTAGCTTCTGTCGTTTTATTAGGGCCCATGTAGGACTGCATGAAATAAAATATTTTAAAATTGAATTTTCGAATACGAGATCAGTGGTGCCCAGTGGTAACGGCCCCGACTTACGAAAGTTAGGTCGCGGGTACAAAACCAGCCAGGCGTATTACTTTACTTCGAGTAATTTATTTCAATACCACTGCTCTCAAAACGGTGAAGGAAAACATCGTGAGGAAACTGGTATGTCTAAGAACTGTAAGGACGGAGGCGCAATGAAAGGCTTAGTTATTCGTTTAGAGTATTATTTAGTATTTAAGCACTTTCATGTATTATTTTCTATATAAAATTATCGTCCCTACATTTCTTGACGTCCCTTATTCTATTGATTGACCTTAATCATACTAAACTTTTTATAACTTAAACCTTAAAGGCCAGTTAGCAAGTTAATAATTAGTGCAACCTACTTAGTTGTCACATGAGCTATGCCCCTACCAATAGAAATGCTGAGGATAGCAAAGCAATTCTATTAAAAAAAAAAAACTTTTAAGGTTCAAGTATAACCTGCCTATTACCTAACACAGATGTCCCTACCTATAAATGGAATAAATTTACAATTTAGCGCCTGTCTCTTTAGAGCGGCCTTAACTCATGACAGACGACAAACTATTTTCGTATAATTTCTGTACAATTATTATGCGTTAATATGCGCTCATTAATTAACGCTGTCATGTTTAAAACCCACTGTAGCAAAACCATTTTAAAAGCCACAGCATAGCGCCCTTGTCATAACTGACATCTATCCAGAAGGGATCTAACAAGATATAAACTACAACTTTTACGGTTATGACTTTAACCTCATCGGACGCTCATCGAGTCAGAGAAGAAAAAGACAGAACTGTGCAAGTTCCTATCATCGCTAAAAATTGAATATGTTCCAGCGACAAAATTTGAAAAAAAAAAACATGTAATACAATCTATCAGTCCATAATGACTGAACTGTGGGACTTTAACCATCAGCTAAACCAATGGTGTCAACTAGTCACCCTTTGCGAAGGCCATGCCTTATCTGCAAAGTCGGTATCAGCATTGATTGATACACCACTCCCCCTCATTAGGAAGGACCACAGTTTCCCAAAATAATTTGACTACTGCAAATTCAAACTGCTACTGGATCACATTTACCTAATGTAACATGTGTCACAGTTACCTAATAAAAAAACATAGACAAAAAGAAAAAAACTATTTAACGCACAGTTTTCTTGTCTTCTTTCTTCGGTGACGGCGCACGGCGCCTCTCATTGAAAACGAACATGAAACAAAAAGAAATGATTAATCATTCATGCCCTGCTGACCTCACAAAAATAATGCAGTGACATGATAACAAAAACCAAAATATTTACAAAATTCTTAAAATGAATCGTTTCCTTATTTTATAATTCCAAACAATAAAGTTAAATTTCTTTTTATAAAATTTCAATAAAAAGGATTGATTTAAAAGGTTATTAACATTACAAAATTTAAAATTTAATGAATAAGGTTTTGTTTTATTTGAATGACGTTGACGGATGGACTTTAAACTCTTTTTTGCCGTACATTTATTTTTCTTAATTTGGGGACGACGATTTAACTTAATGTAGCAGGACTTCCTTGGTGCCATAACTTCCACCTTTTCATCATATGGCGTATTAGGTGCGTTCGCTTACGTCCGCCATATTAAATGTAATCAATAAAATAAGACAAAATGTCGCCTTACTAAAGTGCGTGAAAATAATAATAATAATCCACCAACTTGTCGCACTTTGCGCCAACAAGATCTTTATTATTATTTGAAATAAAACTTTTATCTTGATTGACCATTTTTACTGGATTTCAATATTATAACGTCACATTACATTACAACGATTGCCTCCGGACTCTCAAAACTAGACATTATTTTGTTCTATTCAATTTTCAAACCTATTCTAGAACATACAAAATCCTTACAAGTACATTTAACATGCCAGTTCGTTAACTTAAACTCATGCGATCTCTTTCGATACCACAGAACCAACCGGGTTCGTTGGTTCTTAGACGCACTGGGCCCGCGTATCAGATTACGGCCCATTCCCTTTCATAGAGAGGAGTCCTAGCAGTGAGACTGATTATGTTACGTTATGTGCAGTTGTAGTTTACGTTATATGCAGTTACAGTTTACGTTATGTGCAGTTGTAGTTTACGTTATGTGCAGTTACAGTTTACGTTATGTGCAGTTGTAGTTTACGTTAAGTGCAGTTGTAGTTTACGTTATGTGCAGTTGTAGTTTACGTTAAGTGCAGTTGTAGTTTACGTTATGTGCATTTGTAGTTTACGTTATGTGCATTTGTAGTTTGCGTTATGTGCACTTGTAGTTTACGTTATGTGTATTTGTAGTTTACATTATGTGCAGTTATAGTTTACGTTATGTGCAGTTGTAGTTTACGTTATGTGCACTTGTAGTATGCGTTATGTGCATTTGTAGTTTACATTATCTGCAGTTGTAGTTTACGTTATGTGCACTTGTAGTTTACGTTATATGCATTTGTAGTTTACATTATGTGCAGTTGTAGTTTACGTTATGTGCTTTTGTAGTTTACGTTAAGTGCAGTTGTAGTTTACGTTATGTGCAGTTGTAGTTTACGTTAAGTGCAGTTGTAGTTTACGTTATGTGCAGTTGTAGTTTACGCCTGCACGCCTGCTAACTGTCTCACATTTCTTGAAATTCGGTCTAAAGCTGTAATAAAATCTAATAAACAATTTTGTGCTGTTTGTGCGAAGGTTTTATACAAACTAGACAAGTTAAACCTTCGTAGTTAAAAAAAAATACAAGTATTTTGCAGAAAAGTTGACAGCAAATAGTAGATAACGATGACAGTTATCGTGCCATTGTGAAGTTATTGTTGATTGGTTCTTGAATCATTTTAATATCTATTGAATTTAATCACGTTTTTACCAACTGATAATCATGTCTCTAATTAATATTGACTCTAATGCCGAGTTAATGCCTAAGTCATCTAAATCAAAGGAAAAGTTTAGGGTTTCTAGTATGTTGTCAATGAATCGAAATAGTACTACAAGTACGGGATCCAAACTAATGTTAACCAGTCCATCCAGGTTATTTTTGAGATGCCAGGAGGAATACGGTATTAGTCCAGTGTTACAAAAACCAGCTCCATTTGTAAGTGCACTTTTTTTTAAACAAATTTATAATGGTTCGTACATAATACTACTTTTGTTGACTATGAGGTTGGTACTATTTTTGTGGCGGAACTTTGCAAATCCGCCTTCGCAAGTTTTTAGCGGATTTGTTACAGAGGTTTTTATCCTTTGGTGGTGGACCACATTGACGGGCACGAAGTTTCAAGTGTTCTTAGTGTTTTTTTTAAAGGACAGCGATTAAAATTACCTACGTTTTCATAGCTGTTGAAGAATGAAGTAGCAGGATACTATTACCGAGAGATTACCTTTTGATCGCAACGTCAAAAAAGCAAAAGCGTGCTGTCAGTGTCGAGCTACGATTTCATCCTTTATTCTGTCATCAAGTCGTGACCGTGGCGTGCTGGGCACATTTTGCTTTATCATGTATACCCGCTGTTTTTTTTGAGGTGGGATATCATCTAATGACTTGATGATCCGCCCTAAAGCGGGAATGCGTGTCAGACTTTTACTGACTAAAACCACATCTAGGTTTCTTCAGTTGCCTTGCATTCTAGGACCACGGGTTTCCCATTTCAGAAATCGACCCATGGCCCCTTTAGGCTTCGGCCTTACTGAGCCCCTACGGTTTTGCTAACATTTCTTTGAGGCGCGCGTGGATCACTACGCGCCGTTGACGAGTCGGCCTCGGTTTGGATAGTTAACCAGAAGGCCGGATGGCGAGCTACCCATTGCTTGTCATAAGCAAGCCCACGCCTGCGATGGATGTATACACGACTGTGGCAGTCAAAAGATTAAGTTACTGTACACAATTTGAATTTTATGTTATAGAAACTGCGCTGGATGAATGGCTACAACGAAAAAGTGGAAGTGATCAACTTGAACTATAAGGGTAGCACCACTCTCTTCTACTCTGCCTCCAACTGCGGGGTGCTGTACAACTGGACGACGCATAAAATGTGGCTGCTACAAGGACACGTGAGACACTTTTGCTCCTGTATCTACAATCTTAGAGATCATCAATCTGCCCAGTCCAACCAGGAAGGAAGGAGTACCAGTATTTTACAAGGAGTGGCTGCCTATCTGAACTCCACAACCCAGTACGAACGTATTTTCCGAGTTATGGAGGAGTTTCTATAAGTAATGGATGGCCGAGTCCGGTTTGTGGATGGGTTTCGTCAAGCGTTGCTTAACCCCTAAGATAGACCCGTGGCAATTACGATCCCTAAATCCTAGAGGTCATCATTAGCACACAGGTTACAGAATAATAATAACATGCAAGGTAACAGGTAGACGCAGCGCGCACACGAACCGGGCATATACCTACTCACATAGTTGAAATGCTCTGGGCCTCAAGTCTGTGATTACAATAGTGTCTGAATGGTCTATTTACTCGTACTAAGATCCCAGAGCTGTCTCACATAACTTATTTTCACATGGATGAAACTTTAGGTTCTCAGTACCGTCTCATGTGCTTTGAATACCTGTGTACTTGAGGAGCTCCCCCTTGCTTAACTTTAGCAGGTACGAGGTGAGAAAGGGAACAAAAAATAACGAGTTACTTAACTTAATGTTTTATGGCTGATTTTATATGTTTTGTAGAATATTATTCTAAAGTAGTATCATAAGTGTCAGACACTTTCCATGGACCAAAACTTCTGTCAGACGCTTTAAAGCTCCACTATTCTATTCTATTAAGAGCCTATTCACTCTAGCCATGAAGACACTTAAATTGTAATCGGACGGAAAGACCGGAGTCGGAAATTGTCAAAAAAAATATCGAGATCACGGACGTTGTCTAATTAACTAGCCTATATTGTTCTATTTCGGGGCAATGGCTTCCTTCTTCCTTTACCACTCAATTCTATTTTCTGCCAGTTCAAGTAAGAGTCCAACTCGTTCTTCGTCATAACTCTATCTCTCCTGCATAGTAACAATTGGGGTACTTGACTATTTTTTTTAATGCAAAAACGCAAATAGAGTAGTACATTTTGACACCAGTGGAGAAAATTTTTCATAGCGACGGTGGTATTCTTAACATCTATCGGGCAGTTACCCACCAGACATAACACCCGTCTGGTCGGAGGATCCTCCCTTTTCAACGGAGGTTTGCAGGACTTTACACCCTGTTCCGGTAACGTCTAATGAAGTGCTCAATTACCTATGAATCTAAATCCGCCACTATCTACTATCCATATTAAATTTTTCTTCCAGCGCCACAAGATTACATGCATAGCATCGGACGAAAAGGGTACGTGGTTGGTGACAGCTGACTCCGGGCCAGAAAACGTGCTCATAGTGTGGGACTTTAAGGACCTGTTCCCGCAGAAGACATTCTTCACGCCGCACGGGAACGCTAAGATCGCCAAAGTGGCGCTCAGCGCTGATGCTAAATACATGATTACTTTAGCTTACCCATCTGAGAAGACGGTTCTGTATTGGTGGATATGGTCTTATGGGAAAGACACACCACTGCGCAGACGACGGACTTTTCTTCGCGGCGGAGAAAAAAGTACGCTCCGCTAATAAAAAGTTCGCCGCGGATTTACCGCGAACTCAACGCACTCGGTCTGCGTGCTTACGTACGTCACTCTCGAGTGTGCGTTGTTTCGCCTAGTCACACGAATTCTATTTTTTTCGGGGACTTTCCCGTACTTTTGTACGGTCCGCTCTCCGCATGTCCTCGGTTATTCGGGGGACTTTTTGTACGCGGTATTTATAATCCCTCGTTTGCGTTACTCGATACAGTTGTAAGCGATTTGTTTTAGAGGACAAAAAAGTCCGCGGACAAAACTGTGTGTTAAAGTAGTGACATCTATGTCACCAAATAAGAACTAATTACAAAGTGCTGCATCGCGCATATAAACAACAGTCCGAAATCAACTGTGGGGCTGCTGTACGAACCAGACACGATACCAGTCTGGCCAAAGGATCCTCCCTTTTCAATGGACGTTTACAAGACTTCATACCCTGTTCCTCATACCTCTCTCCCGCTACACGCAATCTTTTTTCATCCGTCTTTTTCACAGCCCAACATTCTGATCCATACAGTGTGACAGGCCTTATCATGGACTGAAGATTTGACCTTAGATAGATATAAGAATTCAACTTGAGGCTCTTCCGTGGACCACAATAGAGGTAGGTAGGTATAGATACTTCTTATTCTAGTATTACGGTAATTTTTATTTTTACAGCGACTTGGGAAACAAGTGATATACCTCGAGATGGTGTTGTGGAAATAGGTTTTAACCCACGGAGGACTGATCAATTTCTGATATTGACCAGAAGAAATATTTACATCGGCAATGCAAGTGTAAGTACCTACTTGTTCAAAAATTACGATATAATCTTTAGATATAGCTTTTGGATCATTCAGGATTGCCCACCAGACATAACACCCGTCTGGTCGGAGGATCCTCCCTTTTTAACGGAGGTTTGCGGGACTTGTTAATCTCTGTTCCGCATACCTCCAAACTGGTGACCCCGACGCGAAGTCAAATTCGCTTAGCTTCGCCTTTCTTTTTTTGTCATAGTTTCACCCAGATAATAAAAGATTCACGAAAATAAACATATTAGATTACTTGGGAGAAAATTACACTACACTATATATAGTATCCTTTCGCAATAAGATTACATATTTAAACAAACCATTTTTACCGTCTTTTCAACCAATTTTGACTTCTATACCGTAGACATAAGGATGGTATTAAAAGCAAAAAGTGGTTACAATATCTATTATTTACTGCAGCTGCCATTTGTTGTATGTAAAAAATCGGTCGTACCGATAAGACCGCCCATTATACACTCTACCATAGATATCCGCAGTCTACTAATTTTAAGCTCCTACTGTAACTTTTAATGATGTACAATAAGAGAATATCTGTCGTGGCCAGATCTTAAAATCGATCACTTTATGTTATGGCCAACTAAAACTGACCATTTCGTTTTTTAAACGTTAACATTTGATGATATGTCAATCCTAGTTTGGCCATATCATTGATGTAGGATTTCTTTGTTAATAAAAGGTCTAAAGAAAGTAGGCCAAACACATACAGACATGTCATCAAACTTTAACGTTTAAAACGATCTAGCCAGTTTTAATTGGCCATATCATGAATTGATCTATTTCTAAGATCTGGCATGACATGTTTTTTTATCTATTCTCTTTTACAGAGAATCGTTGTGACTGAGCGAGGACTAGTAAGAGTGACGAACCGCTGGCAGCTTAAAGTAAATGCTCTAGTTAAAGTGAAACCAGATTATGGGAAGCTGTTATGTTACACATTCGTGCAGAGCACATCTCAGATCATAGTCGGGACAAGCCGCGGGGCAGTGCTAGTCTATGGCTACACCATAGCGTACAACGTTAATGTGGAGCCCCAGGATATCGACAAGCTGAGATACATCAAGATGTTGAAGTTAAATAAGAGAATGATTCATGTCATTAAGAATGTTGATGGGTTAGTTTTTAAATAGTACATTTGATACAAGTGGAGAAAGATTGTCATTGCAACCGAGGCGGAATTCCGAGACAACTAATTTGATAATCCGAGGATCCTCCATTTTCAAAGAAGGTATGTGGGACTTTGCCCCTTTAAATGACTAAGCCTGATCTCCAAAACTAAGCCAGATTCAAAGTCGATAGAAAACAGTTCCATAGCTTATTGGCATCCTTGAGTGCAACAACAGCCATGTCCTGGTGAAGGTCGCTTCAATTCTGGATGCGAGAAGCACATGACAGGACTAGTCGTTATGCCATATTTATGAAAGACCTTTGTCCAGCATCAGTCTTTCGGCTGAACAATAATGAACCCAAACCATGAACTCTTCCTTAGGGTGATAGTGACGGGCAACAGTGTGGGAGAGATCCACTTTTATGACGACCAGCTCAAGCTGCTGTACTGGGTGCACGGCTTCACTGTGGACCGTGTCAAGGGGCTCAGCTTCAACGTCTCACCCAGGAGCTGCATGGTGTTGGACCCTGCTTGTAAGCATAACATTAACAGAATAAGTTTTTTATTATTATTATTGATAGGCACGCGTTTGACCTCTAGCTCACCTGATGGAGCACGCTTGCCTAGAAGTAACCTATTCACTCTTGACTTAAAGACCTTAAGTTGTAACTATCAGGAAATACAGACTCCGGCGGGTAATTCCACTCCTTAGCCGTACGCACAATAAATTCGTTCCCAAAACGTATTGTACTAATGAGTGGGATGTCCACCGTGTACTGGTGGCGCAACGCCGTACGTCTAATAGTCCGATGATGGAACAGACTTAAATTGTGCAATTCCAGTGCACATTCCCCAAAATATAAACGATAGAAAACCTATAGGCTAGCAACTCGACGTCGATACTCAAGACTTTGAAGCTTCGAATCGACGAGTGCATCCTTGCTAATGATCTTCTTGGCTTGCTTCTCAATCAACTCTAGCACCTCAATATGGTATTTAAGTAATTAGCGGTACAACATAGGTGAGGTTGGACACCTCCTGATCCAGTTCTGGGGTCTTATAGTGATGTGTTTAAATTTCAGGCGTGCGAGCAATAAAGAGGGATGGAGCTATGCACCCTATATAGCTTGGGCTTGCGGACGGCGAACGATGGGTAGCTCGCCGTCCAATCGTCCGGTAACCATCCGGCCCAAGTCATCGACGGTGCGTAGTATTCCACGCACGCCTCAATGAGTTGTCAGCAACCGTAGGGGCCCAGCAGGGTCGAAGCCTACTGGGGCCATGGGTGATGCGAAAGAGATCCCCGGGGCCCTGGAAAAATGGCAAAGAAGGAACAGGAGTGGGTTTTTAGTCAGTAAAAGTCTGACACTATCTCCCGTTCCGCCGAAGAGGTGTATGAATAATGTGTGAGTTGTTAACAGAGCCTCCGTTTTCTCACAGGAAAGTGTTTTAATCCAACTTATAAGGCTTTTTTTCAATCGTGTCTGTTTTTATTATGCACGTACACGTATTTATTAATTTTGGTTTTGGTTTTTCAATTCAAAATCTTCAACCACATTAGCATATCTTGTGTCGTATGTCTCTGTGATGTCTTGTAAAATATGGGTTAAATATAGCTACAGGTCTGCATGTACTATCCAGGATAACAAGGCCTGCCTGATGTTTAGTGTGTGTTTGCCATCATCCTAGGTGGTAAGCCGTGCCCGTGCTGGGAGAAGGTAAAGCTGCAGAAGGACCCGGAGACCGGTGAGATCAAGCAGAAGCTCATGAAGATGCGCCTGCCCACCGACGCCAGTGTCGAGGGCAAGCCCTTCCTCGTCAGGGACTTTATTGTTTGTAAGAAAAAAAATATTGTTTTTCAAACAAAGGTCGTGTAGCGATATCTATGGCTCCACATTTAAACTGAACAGCATCCCTGATGCTAAGGGTTAGGGGGAGCACCAACAACATTTTAGGGTGATAGCTAATAAGCCGGATTGCCCCTTCCTGGGGCACTGGACTCGTATGCACAGCTTCAGGTCTTGTGCAGCGGTAAGCGGGCACAGTTATATACATATAATGGTATATGAATTTATTTTATTCTATCTATTTTAATAAGTGATGTTACTAACATAGTTTTGTAAGTGCTACTAACATAATGTATCTGGTATAAATAATAATAAACTACGAAATCATCGCGCAATTAGAATTTTCCGCGCCATTTGAATATTAAATACAACCGAGAGTGTCTCGTTCATCTGTCCTAGCTTTTTCTTTACAATTTGAAATTTTTATTTCACATGTTTTTTCCCCGATCACTAAATTAAGAAAGAAAGAAAATATGTTTATTTACATGATAACGACAAGAAACATGTAACAGAGATATTTGTAATTACAAAACATGATTGAAAAGAGTGTCCATGGAGTTTCTTGCACATTTTTCTCCATAGAGATCTACGCTTTGGAATGTGCAATTAGCATCATTTTTTTTTTTTGACTGATTGACTTCTTGACATTTCAAAAGTGCCTGTAAATGGTTTATTTGAAATAAATGCTTTTGAATCTTTAAATCTTTGAATCTTTGATTCTGTCCAAATAGACGCACAATAAAATATAGCAAACCGTCGGGCCATGTGCAAACCGGGCATAACTGTGCTGCACCATAGACACTAGACAATAAACACAGCAAATGTATCAACGGCACTCATTTGCGCCCAGTGGCTTACGACACAAAATAGGTACGAAAGCTAGGACAGACGAATGAGACGTTCTCTCGGTTTCAAAGAATCACCCCCCGTCTGATTGGAGGTGCCTCACTGTTCAAAGGAGGTATGTGAGACTTTACACCCTGTTCCACACATCTCCAAAGTCGTTAACTAATTCCACGTTATCTCGTAAAGTTCTACTGATGACAATAATTAAAAATTGAAGTTGTTTTATGATAAGTGGATAAATCGTCAGGTAACAGTGATTTTACAATTGGGTATTAGTCTATTTTTGTACAATATTTTATAACTAAACAACAAATACTAAAAATAAATCTTTTTCTGAAAACAGCTTCAAAATTGGTTATTAAGTTAGCGGTTAGCATTTCAAATATTGGTTTGAAAATGAGTGGGGGCGTGTTTGGAATATCTCGCTATCTCTTTTGAGCACACGTAACCTAATGGCGGTGACGTCACATTCCAGTATCTGCATCCTTAAACTGTTATTGAACAGTTGCCCCTTCCACCAGGTTTCTAACTTAACTAATATTGAACAAAAATGTCAATTTCTTTTTATTTGCGATTTCGGATAAAGCTACTTTTGGTTACAAAATAAAAAAAATGAGTCAAGAACCCAATTGAAGCGCTATGGATTGTTGCTACGCGGCTACTCGGCTACGCGTCGATATGTCATTGCTGCTTGCTGCTCGCTGCGTTCCTCATGCTGCGATGTGTCTCCGTGCTACAAAACATTTTCTTGCCAAGAAGCTGCGTATGTTTGCTACGACGGACGCGCGGTCGTAGCGCTTCCATTCTACGTAATTTTGAGTTGCTACGCAAAGCGTAGTCTTTTGCTACGCGTCACCTGTGAAGTGTGAACGCTACACAGAAGCGCTACGCCACTGGGCACCGCCCCTTGTAGAATGTAGATGTCACATATATTCTGTGATACTGTACTAATTTGAAGTTGAACTAAAATCTAGAATTTAATATAAAATTTTACAAAGATACACAAAAGTCTTGTTTGATTTTTTTAATCAAACGAACATATTTTGATAGTCGTAAAAAAAAAACTTAAGTACCAGTTAACGGTAACCCGATCTACCGTTTTTTTCTTTTTCAAAGAGAGTATATTTATGTCAACACTAACAGGCACGTATAACCAGGGAGTGGGCTTTGTGGACTTTGTCACCGAGAAGTACAAGACAATCCTAGACAACAGAAGATCTTGCGTCCTATCCCTCGCCGTACATCCGGACAAGTGAGTCTCTCGTTCTTTAATTTTAAAGCTTGCAATGTGGGTTTATTAGAAGTGGTGGCCCAGTGCTAACAGCCCTGAGTTGTGAGTTGTAGGTCGAGGGTTCCAACCCAGGCAAGCGCTTTACTTCATATACTCTAGTTCATTACAACTGCTCTCAAAACAGTGAAAGAAAACATCGTGAGGACACCGGCATGTCTTGAAAATAAAAAATCGAAGTTTATTATGTGACATTCACCCGTACAGGGCCAGTGTGGTGGATTATGGCACAATCCCTCTCCTAGAAAGAAGACCCAGCGGTGGAAGCTTTATAAGGTTCATTATACCAACATGGATTTCACATTGGAGTTCGATGCTCTAAGCTAAATATTTTGACTTCTGCTGACGATAGACCGTAAATTACCTTCACGTTTATTTGGTATAACAAGCAAGAATCGCATGCGACTGTTCAGTAATACCTTTGCCAATATCTATTGCTGTAAAGCGATGTCATTAAATACACCACTAATTTATTAATTATTAAATTTATTGGTATTTTTAATTAGTACAAATACTTAAAGGGCTTATTAGAAAAGGTCTTGTTATTAAGTAAAGTCTCAATGAATAATATTCATAAACAGCAAAGTTATTAGCGTTTGTTTGTATCCCAATATGTCACTCAATTTAAGGAAATATTGTACAGGATATTGATTTATGAATGAATAAATGACGATCAATATGAAAAAAGGCTGCGCGTAGTATTTTCTAGTAGCAATTGTTATGAATGATTGATTCTATTATAAATATAGTGTTGGTGGACCGAAGCGAGAGGCGTGCAATGATTGTTGTCATATCCGTTCCGCATGACGAGAATCTCGTGAAAGCCAAGAAAGATAAACAACAAATCAAGTATACTTGGCTCGCGAAGTTGTCGACATGTGGGGTGTGGACTCGGCGATCACTGTACCGATAGTCGTGTCAGCCAATGGCTTAATAGCCAAGAGCCTCGACCAACACCTTAGGAGGCTCGCGTTAGGCGGCTTGATTCAGAAAGTGGTACTCCTGGACACGGTTCGTATTGTTAGGAGGTTCCTTTCTCTGGAGCCCTGACCGCCGGTAGCTTAGACCCTGTTCCCGATACCGGTAGGACACTATTTTTTATATTTTTAAATGTTTTGTTATTTTTCATTGAAATATTTAAAAATATAATTTATATGTATATACGAAAGAATAAACGGAATAATAATAATATATTTTTATATTTTTGAATGTTTTTTATTTAATTTTTTTATTGAAATATTTAATAATAAAATTTATATGTTTAAACTAATAATTATAAACGATAATTATAAAAGCCCACCTCAAATCCATTTTCAATAGCCTATAAATAGGGTTATAAAGTCCTCTTCTATTCAGCAAAATAACCACCCCCAGGTTCCTCATGTGCGTGGGCTACAAAGACGGTGTGGTGGAGCTGTTCAACTTCAAGCAGCACAAGCTTATCAAGAGGCTCGACATTCGCAGCCGGTACACTACAGTGATTCCCCCCGACTACGACTCCATCAATTGCAACTATCAGTACTTGGTGCCCGAACTGTCCGTCACTTGTCTGAAGTACTCGCCTTCAGGTAACATAATTTTATTTCCTTTGCTTTATAACATTTTTATTTCTTTATTTTCTTCATCTTACATCTTTCTTTACAGTTTTTTTTTTATCCCCAATGCGATAATTGTGTTTATGCTAACTTAACAATACTGACATCTATAACTAACTAGCGGTCCCGGCAGACGTTGTTCTGCCCAGAAGCGGGATTTAGTAAAAAAAAAATTACCCTACTCTACTCTACTCTACCCTACTCTACCCTACTATACCCTACTCTACCCTACTCTACACTACTCTACCCTACTCTACCCTACTCTACCCTACTCTACCCTACTCTACCCTACTCTAACCTACTCTACCCTACTCTACCCTACTCTACCCTAAAAAAAAAAAGTAAAAAAAAAAAAAAAGTACCCTATGTCCGTCTCCTGGTTCTAAGCTACCTCCCCACCAATTTTCAGCCAAATCGGTTCAGCCGTTCTTGAGTTATAAGTGGTGTAACTAACACGACTTTCTTTTATATATATAGATTATAAACATAGTAGTCTATCTGACCAAATTTCGATCCTGGCATCCAATCTCAGCGGAGACTGTTATATTAGCACGGGAGAATATGTGTAGTGTGTTCGCAAACGCATGTGCACTGTCTGTTTCATTGCTCTCATGGCCCGATAGGGTGGTGTTGCAACAGAACTCTGCTTCCGCTTCCGCAAGTTTTTTAAATGATATATGATATATATTTTGCAAATAGGTTTTTTAAAAAACACTTTTACACGTCAATTTTTTTTTTGACAATTTAGATGAAGCCGGTGTTTCCTAGCTGACTACCCTGAGAAGAAACACCGAAACAAACTCAGGAGTCAAAGTCTCTTTTAAAGTCCATACAGCAAACATGTAATGGTCAAATCATATAAGAACCATGCAGGTTGGAGTCTGAGATGGCCTTTGAAGAAAGAACCACACAGTTCTGAGCGGACTTGTCCAGTCAGTGCAAGCATTTGTCAGTATTCGTGTAGCTCAACTAAGAAGTACTAAGGAGCTCAACGACTTGACGAACAGCTTTTCACTTCCTTTTCCGTAAACGTTTCACTTCCTTTTCCGTAAACTTTTTAACAGAACTCTTAACAGAAGAATACAACGAGGAGCACTGGGGTGGGGGGCACGTAGACGACTGGACACGACGGAAAAGGCGTGGAGGGGAGGATATTTTTGGCTCATTCTGCGCATCACTGCGCCTCGTGACGTTCAGCGTAACATTTTGTTCATCGTTGCCAATACTTCTCATCCCCCGCCAGCAGTAGCCAGTGTCGCCAGTGAGCAATTATTTAGCAGAGCTGGTTTAATATATGAAAAAATCTTTATATGTATTAAAAATAAAATTTTACATTTTCTTCATAGTATTAACACTTCCGCTTCCGCTAAGATTTACTTTTGACATCTGTTTCCATTATGACACTTCAGTTGCATCACTAGTGTAGGGATATGACAGCGGTGACACAGCTCCGTCAACATACATCAAAAGTGCGCGATTATTTCATTTATTCAGCTGTAATATTGGTCGTAGGTTTGCACCTCGCCTGCGCTCTGAACACGGGCCAGATTCTGTTCTTCGACCCAACGACCATCGAAATCCTGACCCCAAAACCTTTTGCTGACTGCGTGGGCACTATAAATTACGTCGACTTTAGTGAAGACTCCAAAAACATGGCTACTGCTGTAAGATTACATAACGATTATCTATACGTTCAGGGGCCTTACCATGACCTGTTAGAATGTCAGTCGAGCGAGCGAGAAAGAGAGATGGAACTATACAATACCTACACCATAAATAGCTCCATCCCTTTAACAGTTCAGTTTAGGTCATCAATTAGATCTCTTTAAGAGCTCTTGGAAGGGCCTCTGGTCATGTAAGTTTGCCGCTCTGCAATAGGTTACAAAATGACTCCCAGTAGCAAATCTCATTCTGATCCAGCACTCAGCAGCGCGACACAGCTACCTGGCATAAATTGACGCTATATAAACTTTAAAACTGTAGCGTAGTTCATCCTTTACACAATTCATAAGCTTATCATCTTTTAAGTAGTATAGTAGAACTTATTTTTGCAGTATCAAGTCCGAGTCATCTTCGCACTTATATGACACACTTCTAAGTACCTACTAATATCCTCATTAAAAATCTAAACGCAGGACGAAGACAGAACAGTTTGCGTTTACAAGTACAACTGTACATCGCTAGAATGGCTGTTCGTCGGCAAATACAGGTCGCACTACAAGGAAATTACTTCCATAACCTTCCTGCCTACCAAGACCTCAAGCGGACAGTACAGGCTGGTGTCCCTGGGCCTGGACCGATGTATGGTGGAGTACGATCTTGCGGCCAGCGGCAACGGGGTCCTTGAGCTCGCCAGCGTGGACCGTATCGACCAGACTGCCATGCCACTAACGGCCATTTTGTGGCCTGTGCCAGACCACTTGCCAGAAGAATGTAGAACTAATTTGCCAACAATACTTATAGCTAATGACGAGGTAATTTGGATATTTTACAAGATTTCCAGGATTTTTTTTAGTTCTTTTTCCTAGTATAGGTATCGATAGTAAATAAACACTTATATATGATATACCCAGATATAATAAACGGCTCTGAGAAGGGCCGATTAGGAAATTAGATTTTATTACTTGCATAAATGGTTACTGCTGAATCGACAGAAGTCGACTGCCAATAGTGCGCCCGACGAATGTAACGTACGGAACGTAGTCGGTAATTACCTGCACCCTACGTCCGTCGCCGTCGCCGTCGCTCGGGGAGGCTTTTTCATGTACTTTTCAGGTAGTTATTGGTTTTCAAATTATCTTACCAAACAAAACTTAAAAACAATTAAACTTTTTGAACCGTCCTTTTAAATTGTAATCTACTGTTTAGCATATTATTTCGTTAACTCTTCGTAAATTACAGTATAGAACGGTAACACACGGTGTACTATGTTGTATCGACTTAATCGCAATTTGTGTCGTAAAGCTTTGCACATGAATTATTTAATGTGAATTGAATCAAACGATGACAGAGTGCCTAGTGCGAATTTGTATACGTAACGCGATCGACACGTTTTTGAAGTTCCGCGCTCCAATTGGCCCGGTCCAAGCTCTTAACCAAGCCAAACTCGGTGAAGGTAGAACTACATGTGGGCCAAGTACGCCGATCTTGGCCCGTCGGTCTCCATACATTTTATATGGCAACTAAACTTGTAGAGCTACACGCCACGCGACTCGACTCTACGTAAAAATCATCCCCCCTGGCCAAGTTACAACCATTTCGTTTCGATTCTCCTGTTCCATTGTTCTGAGCGTTGAAATGACGTCGGAACAAAGGAATCGGAGGCGTGGCCGACTCGAGGCGACATCAAGAGAATCGAAACAAAACAGTTGTAACTTGGCTAGGAGGGCTGGCGTGTGCGTCGGTCTAATGTAGGTCCCGCATAAACGTCCCGATCACGTTGTAGTAAAAAAAAGCATTCAGCGCACTTGTTATTGCCTGGCACCTAATGCTAATCTTGTTTAAATCCTCACAGTACAAATACAAGATAGTGAACTACGCAACCGCCATGACCCTGGCGACAGTGCTGGGTCCTCGCTACGACTACCCCGTCAGTAAGATGCAGCTCATCACCAGTAAAGAGGGCGAGAAAACGAACAAGTACCTACTGTTTGCTTGTAAGGAAGTCGTTGGCGTGCAGAAGATGCCGCTGGACGGCAACCCCTGGAAACATTGTGCGCTGTTGGCACATCCAACTAAGGTATTTTATTGCAAAAGCTAGTTATACATATAATAATAATAGGGTGAGGGGCCAGACTTAGAAAGATACAATCCGCAGGGCAGTCATGTGGCGAACTGTTGGGCATTAGCGACCCCACGGAACCGACCTCCCGGGAGAATTCTTGTTCTTATCTCCGGCTTGCCTTTATTGGCCGTAGTGAACACTGACGAGGAACAGAGCTCCCACCTCTCTCTTGGCTTTATTTGCTGGCTTTTTTTTCGGGTGGGAAAATCATCTCATGACATCCCCCGCTCTTGGGCGGAGCGCGAGATAGTGTCAGACTTTTACTGACTAAAAACCCACTCCTGTTCCTTCTTTGCCATTTGTTTTCCAGGGCCCCGGGGATCTCTTTCGCATCACCTATGGCCCCAGTAGGCTTCGACCCTGTTGGGCCCCTACGGTTGCTGACATCTCCTTGAGGCGCGCGTGGAACACTACGCGCCGTCGAAGACTTGGTCTCGGTCCGGACGGTTACCGGACGGCGAGCCACCCATTGCTCGCCGTCCGCAAGCCCGCGCCTACGGTGGCCGGAAATCGATGATGTGATTATTTGAAAGAAAGCGTTTGTTATTTTCAGGTTTTACAAATGTGCTTCCGAGATGACCTTGGGATTCTATTCACAATTGGTGCGAAAGACACTATTCTTTCTCAATGGGACGTTCAATACAAGTGTGTAATATTTTTCTCATTAAAGTAGACACTAATACCTACTATTCTTAGGATGTATCCTAGTCAAAATGTTTAGTTTTATTTATTTCTGCAGTAGGTAAATAGGTACCTGCTAGACGTTAGACAGTAGGTAACTAGTTCCTTCAAACGAAAAACCATAGGCACCGGGAGGGGGGTGCACTTGCACCGCTCTGGCGTTAACATCAGAATCGTCGGTCAACAGTCGTATAAATTTAGCATTGAAATTGAGCCTAAAAATTGTTTATCATAATAAGAGAATTGCTTATTTCATAGGTTAAAAGAATTTAAATACTTAAGGTTGACCGGCCATTCTGACATCAGAATGGTCGGTCACCCTCTGTGTGTAGTGTAACTATGTGGACTTACTGAAATATACATTGGCCAAAAATTGCTTATTTCACAATTTATAAGTGTAGACTCTGTTTAATCTTTCTATAAGCTACGACTTACGAGCTTAAAAGCCCCTGCGTCTGTTAAAAATATGGGAGCAACGTGTGACGTGTAAAAAAATGCGATTAAATTTCATAAGGTACCTATTATTACTCGTTGCTTTATTTTCAACCTTAATTGTTTAAATTCATTTAACCTATGAAATAAGAAATTCTCTTCAGCAAATTGAAGTAATTTTTAAGTACAATTTCGAAACTAAAATAATGCCTCTTATAATAGTATTTTTAGTTTACATTTACCTGAGGTGAGCTGCTACAAATTATATATCAACCTCGCTTCGATCGCTCTTGCATCCTCTTCTTTAGTGGTCAAGTTAGTTCTATCTCAGTATATGAAAAAAATCTCTGTATGAGATGTGCTGAAGATGCTCCCCCTGAAATTAATTCTGCAGGCGCCTATGCCAAAACCTTAAAAATTTCCTTCTATCCGATATAATCACCAGATCTGTAGAAACCACAGCACAGCAAGGTGGAATCGAGCTGGATCCCTACTACTGTCTCGTGGAAGACGGCCGCCCCGGCTGGCTATTCCAAGAGATCCGGGACCTGTTCTACTACATTCAGATCCTATGCCAAGGCACCTTCTCCCCGGCCAGGCGGCAGGTCAAGGACTACATACCGATTGACTCGCTGCCAGATCTGATGAGGGCTTTGGGATTCTTTCCGTCGGAATACGAGGTAAACATTTTATGGCCAGCCTTGAAATGACCAACAATTTTAGAACAATTAGGTAGGTAGGTATTTATACGGATAGTAAACTTGTTTCTGGGATATTTTAATGCCTGAGATTCCTCAGGCAGTAAACTATCCAGAAAATATAGTTAATGACACTGTTAACTTATCCTTTTCCTCCTTAACTTTGGTGGGTGGGTACCTCAGCGATACTATAACTACAAATGAAGTTAAGAACAGTTTAAACCCCACTCTGATGCCTATATTTAGACTAGTTTTTAGGCTAGAATTTGACAAACACTTAAGTCTTCATTCAGAAATCGGGGTTAATGTTTTCAGGTGGAAAATCTGATAGTCGAGGCGAAATATAAAGTTTATCTCAAAACACCGGTATCAGAGATAGGCTTCGAGGAATTCGTAAAGCTGTACCTGAACCACCGGCCGGTGTTCGGCGAGAGTTTCAAGCGCTTGCGCACCGCCTTCCGCACGTTCGCTTACGTTTTGCCTACTAAGCCCGACGACTTCTTCATGAGACGAGAAGACTTAATCGAAATGCTTTCAACGAATGGTAAGACTGCAGATTCTACTACCCAGTATTACGGTGTTCCATTTGGTTATGAGGTCAGCTTGTGATACGATTTCTTACCACTTTGCCGAATTGCAATAATCAGTGCGACCGGTTAGGACAATTTTATTTATTAAAACTTTAAGCACTAGTAAGAAACACCGTAAAATGGCGGACTTTATGCCTTAGACATTTTCTACCAGTCGACCTTAGGGTGGTGCAGAAATATAACATGGTAGGTGCAACAAAATGATAAACTAGATTAGAAATAAATATATATAAAAGGGGAAACTGACTGACTGACATATCAAAGCACAGCCGAAACTACTGAGATTAGAAGCGTGAAATTTTGCACAAGGTTTCCTTTTATGACGTAGGCGAGCACTAAGAAAGGATTTTACAAAATTCACTCCCTAAGGGGATGAAGCGGGGGTCCAAAGTTTGAATAGAGAAAACTACTTTCACGCGAGCGAAACCGTGGGCAGAAGCTAGTAATAAATATATACTTAGATACATACATAAAAATTAACAATGTCATTATGAAAAACGAAACCAACAAATCAACGCTGTGATGATTACACCAACTTCCTGCGAATGTGTTCACGTGCCTTCACCTTAAAAGTGAATCGACTGGAAGCCATCCTGATGTTCAGAGGGAGCGCATTCCAAAGGGAGATCGCCTGGACAAAGAAGGAAGACTGGATAAACCCAGAGCGATGTGTGGGACATCGTAGTAGGCGATTATTGGTACATCGGAGATTTTTATTATGACCAGAGCAAAGAAATTGAATTTGAGAAGTCAAATAGGATGGAGAAAAAGGTTTATCCAGAAAAGAAAACAGCGTTGTCAAGGTTCTTAGCGCTCTACGCTGACGGATGGGTAACCATTTTAAAAGTGGTCGTTGCTCTGACAATTTTGAAACGTTTATTTCCATTACGCTTCTCGTCCGGTAACTAGCTAGCATCTAGGTAGGCGCTAAACCATCAGACAGTATGCTCTCGGTTTTATACAAATTAGGAATTAGTTTGCGCCCCTTATAAAAAAAAACGAAACGATTACATATTCATGCGTTGATCGCTTTGTAATAGGACAAAGCCCATTTACTGGGCAACACGTTACTCCTGGATAGACTGATGGTCAGACTTTTTGGCGTCCAACTACCTCTAGCGACTGTCAAAGATCTACGAAGGACGGTACGGGGTGTCAGTAATGTCCTAGGTAAACGTGTACACATGAATTTAAAAAATCACATTGGTACCTACCTGCCTGGTTTCGAACCCGCACGAGGCTACTTCTACGATTTTAAAGGTAGGACTACATTGGGCACACATGGGCCACGTACGCCGATCTGGGCGCGTCGGTCTCTATACATTATAACTGGCAACTAGACTTTTAGAGCTACATTAGATCCACGCCACGCGACGCGAATACGTACGAATCAAGCGTGGTCTGGTGTGCGTCCGTCTAATGTACATAGTTCCCGCTTTAATGTTGAGGTTGGGACGAAAATAAATGCCTTTTATATGCCACTGGCTTTTATCTTTACATACGTACATACATTAATGTAGGTAGGTAAGTGAAAAATTGACAACTTTTTATTGTTTTACAGGTGAAAACTTCTCTCGTGAATTGTGCTGGTACCTGCTGACCATACTAGCCGGCCACAGCTTTGAGGATCGAGCACTTATGAGTGACGACGACTTTTCATTTTTACCAGAGGTTGTTGTCTCTTTCAAACTATTTATTACCGACTCACGCGAGCTGTTTTCGATCACGTTTTTGGGGTCCGAGCATGTGCCAGTGGCCCTTAACACATAGTTAAAATACTCTGTTCGCGCGCGTAGTATGAACGGTTCACGCGCGCAAAGCGTCCACTCTATGGGAATACTATTAAATTGCGACAATGTGAACGGCAAATTCTTTCATTGCGTGTTACATTGCATGTTATGTTACAGCGGTCTGTACCCGGCTTTAGGTGATTGGCCAAGCTCGCAAAAGAAACGTCAAAGTTGACAAGACCCCGATCGATAACGTGGACGTGCAGTATACATACTTCTTATTATTATTTTGAATTTAATCTATTTATATTTACTAATTGCAATTATATTTTATTTACAGTTCATAAACTTCAGTCACTTTGTAACCGAAATAATTGGCATACAAGAAATAGATAATGTGTCTGTCCCATCTGGTGTCGACTCAATGGCTTCCTCACATACTTTAATATCTGTGGATTCGGATGAAAAATTAAACTAATAAGTTATATATCTTTATTTTTATCTTATTATTTAACACACTGATGCTCAAAGAAACTGCATCTAAGTACAAGGTAGTATTCAAATATTAATACTTTTGGATCATGTTACCTTATTTGTATCTTTTTTCAACTTTTTTTTATAGCTACCCTGTACTTTGCTGCAGTTTTTTTAAATGCCAGTGTATATTGTTTATTACATTATAATAATATAATACATTAAATTTACAATTACAATAATTTGTTGCATTATTTGATAAAAACCAAAAATTCAGAATCCTATTACCTATGTATTGGGTGATTCATTAACTGAAACACATTAATAATTTAAATATAAATGCCATCAATCTCACACAGCAAAATTAATGACTATTAAATATATTTACATAAAAAACATTTTTTGAACACAGCTTTATGTATGAAAATTTCTCTAAATTTACAGTACTTATTAAATAAATTTATTATTAATTATTAAAAAAATAAGGTTAATGTAGGCTTCTTTAGAACCCTTGCTCAGCACAACCTAATGTATTCTTTATCAGAAGTGAAAGAAAATCCACCATTATGTGAGTTTAGCAGTATTTCACAATTGTCAAACACAACCCATTACTGGGTTTTGTACAGAGTCATACAGAGGAAGAAACTGTTGTACAAAAATTATTCAGCTCACAAATATTAAGTCCTTACCTTTTACACACACTTGACAGTTTTATTAAATGGACCACCTTGAACTCTGACAACTTTGGGATGGATTAAAAAACTAAAAATTCCTTTTTCAAAACTAGTTACCTGATTGTTTCTGTGGCTTTTGGTTTGTCTATAATATTGCCTTATAACCATTTAAATGGTGAACTTGTATGAAAATAATTATCACTAATAGGACTGATTTTGTAAAAGGACTAACATGCTAATTTTATTAGAAAAAAAAAACATTTTTTTATTACAATTCTAGCTGACCAGGCAAACATTTTTCTGTCAAAAAATATGACATTCATAATCATTCATAAGTGGGGGTAGGAAGATGAAAAAAATATGACATTCTCATAAGTATCTACCGAATATTCATTAAAATTGGTCAAAGTTTTTTAGAGTGTTTGTGGTCGTATCACAAACACCGTGACATGAGATATTTTTATTAGAAAATAAAATTCATCGACTAGGAACTTTATCTTCTAATATTATACATAATATAAGCATAACATAGTTCAAAGGGGCCTATTAAAGAAACTGCAATTTCATAATCACATAGGTTAAGACTCAATACAACTTTAACATGATAAATATCACATTATGCAAATACCAAACCCAATCCTTAAGCTAAACTTAAAAAAATAATATTAATTTAGTTCTATCGCTAAAATTAATCTAAATAAGTCACATATTATGAAACTGAAATCATATTTACAATACACAGGTATATGACCTTGACCTAGCAAGTACCTAGTAAAGTAAACCAAAATTCTAAATTCTAATAAAATTAAATCACTCTCCGTCATAGTGACCAAAATTAATTAACATTCTTCAAATGGTCATAACTTTTCTAAAAACATTGACGCTTTTCCAAAGCCGTCAGTCAGTATGCTCTCGGTTTTATACAAATTAGGAATTAGGTATTCGCTTGCGTGTCTTAAAAAAATAACGAAACAATTGCATATTCGTGCGCTGATCGCTTTGTATTAGGACAAAACCTAAGATGTTCGGTGGCACGCTTCCTGTTTTCGGCACCCTTGGAATTTACCTGCTGACCATACTAGCCGGCCACAGCTTTGAGGATCGAGCACATATGAGTGAAGACGACTTTTCATTTGTACCAGAGGTGTCTCTTTCAAACTATTTATTACCGAACTACGAAGACTCACGCGAGCTGTTTCCGATCACGTTTTTAGAGTCCGAGCATGTGCCAGTGGCCCTTATCACATAGTTGAAATATTCTGTTCGCACGCGTTATGAGCACTCTATGGGAATTCTGTTACATTGCGACAATGTGAACGGCAAATTCATTCATTGCGTGTTACATTGCATGTTATGTTACTTTGGTCTGTACCCGGCTTTAGGTGATTGGCCAAGCTCGCAAAAGAAACGTCAAAGTTGGCAAGACCCCGATCGATAACATGGACCTGCAGTGTACTTACTTATTATTATTATTTTGAATTTAATCTATTTATATTTACTAATTGCAATTATATTTTATTTACAGTTCATAAACATCAGTCACTTTGTAACCGAAATAATTAGCATACAAGAAATAGATAATGTGTCTGTCCCATCTGGGGTCGACTCAATGGCTTCCTCACATACTTTAGTATCTGTGGATTCTGATGAAAAATTTAATTAATAAGCTATATATCTTTATTTTTATCTTATTAATTAATACACTGATGCTCAAAGAAACTGCATCTAAGTACAGGGTAGTATTCAAATATTAATACTTTTGGATCATGTTACCTTATTTGTATCTTTTTTCAACTTTTTTTTTATAGCTAGTCTGTACTTTGCTGCAGTTTCTTTAAATGTCAGTGTATATTGTTTTATTACATTATAATAATATAATACATTAAATTTACAATTACAATAATTTGTTGCATTATTTGATAAAAACCAAAAATTCAGAATCCTATTACCTATGTATTGGGTGATTCATTAACTGAAACACATTAATAATTTAAATATAAATGCCATCAATCTCACAGCAAAATTAATGACTATTAGATATATTTACATAAAAAACATTTTTTGAACACAGCTTTATGTATGAAAATTTCTCTAAATTTACAGTACTTATTAAATAAATTTATTATTAATTATTAAAAAAATAAGGTTAATGTAGGCTTCTTTAGAACCCTTGCTCAGCACAACCTAATGTATTCTTTATCAGAAGTGAAAGAAAATCCACCATTATGTGAGTTTAGCAGTATTTCACAATTGTCAAACACAACCCATTACTGGGTTTTGTACAGAGTCATACAGAGGAAGAAACTGTTGTACAAAAATTATTCAGCTCACAAATATTAAGTCCTTACCTTTTACACACACTTGACAGTTTTATTAAATGGACCACCTTGAACTCTGACAACTTTGGGATGGATTAAAAAACTAAAAATTCCTTTTTCAAAACTAGTTACTTGATTGTTTCTGTGGGTTTTGGTTTGTCTATAATATTGCCTTATAACTATTTAAATGGTGAACTTGTGTTAAAAAATAAAATGTTTTCTTAGAATTCATACAAATAATTATCACTAATAGGACTGATTTTGTAAAAGGACTAACATGCTAATTTTATTAGAAAAAAAAAACATTTTTTTATTACAATTCTAGCTGACCAGGCAAACATTTTTCTGTCAAAAAATAGAGGGCGGGGGTAGGAAGATGAAAAAAATATGACATTCTCATAAGTATCTACCGAGTGTTCATTAAAATTGGTCAAAGTTTTTTAGAGTGTTTGTGGTTGTATCACAAACACCGTGACATGAGATATTTTTATTAGAAAATAAAATTCATTGTCTAGGAACTTTATCTTCTAATATTATACATAATATAAGCATAACATAGTTCAAAGGGGTCTATTAAAGAAACTGCAATTTCATAATCACATAGGTTAAGACTCAATACAACTTTAACATGATAAATATCACATTATGCAAATACCAAACCCAATCCTTAAGCTAAACTTAAAAAAATAATATTAATTTAGTTCTATCGCTAAAATTAATCTAAATAAGTCACATATTATGAAACTGAAATAATTTTTACAATAGACAGGTATATGACCTTGACCTAGCAAGTACCTAGTAAAGTAAACTAAAATGCTAAATTCTAATAAAATTAAATCACTCTCCGTCATAGTGACCAAAATTAATTAACATTCTTCAAATGGTCATAACTTTTCTAAAAACATTGACGCTTTTCCTAAGCCGTCAGTCAGTATGCTCTCGGTTTTATACAAATAAGGAATTAGGTATTCGCTTGCGTGTCTTAAAAAAATAACGAAACAATTGCATATTCATGCGCTGATCGCTTTGTATTAGGACAAAACCTAAGATGTTCGGTGGCACGCTTCCTGTTTTCGGCACCTTTGGAATTTACCTGCTGACCATACTAGCCGGCCACAGTTTTGAGGATCGAGCACATATGAGTGAAGACGACTTTTCATTTGTACCAGAGGTGTCTCTTTCAAACTATTTATTACCGAACTACGAAGACTCACGCGAGCTGTTTTCGATCACGTTTTTAGAGTCCGAGCATGTGCCAGTGGCCCTTATCACATAGTTGAAATATTCTGTTCGGACGCGTTATGAGCACTCTATGAGCATTCTGTTACATTGCGACAATGTGAACGGCAAATTCATTAATTACGTGTTACATTGCATGTTATGTTACTTTGGTCTGTACCCGGCTTTAGGTGATTGGCCAAGCTCGCAAAAGAAACGTCAAAGTTGGCAAGACCCCGATCGATAACATGGACCTGCAGTGTACTTACTTATTATTATTATTATTTTGAATTTAATCTATTTATATTTACTAATTGCAATTATATTTTATTTACAGTTCATAAACATCAGTCACTTTGTAACCGAAATAATTAGCATACAAGAAATAGATAATGTGTCTGTCCCTTCTTGTATAGACTCAATGGCTTCCTCACATACTTTAGTATCTGTGGATTCGTATGAAAAATTAAATTAATAAGCTATATATCTTTATTTTTATCTTATTAATTAATACACTGATGCTCAAAGAAACTGCATCTAAGTACAGGGTAGTATTCAAATATTAATACTTTTGGATCATGTTACCCTATTTGTATCTTTTTTCAATTTTTTTTTATAGCTAGTCTGTACTTTGCTGCAGTTTCTTTAAATGTCAGTGTATATTGTTTTATTACATTATAATAATATAATACATTAAATTTACAATTACAATAATTTGTCACATTATTTGATAAAAACCAAAAAATTCAGAATCCTATTACCTATGTATTGGGTGATTCATTTAATGAAACACATTAATAATTTAAATATAAATGCCATCAATCTCACACAGCAAAATTAATGACTATTAAATATATTTACATAAAAAACATTTTTGAACACAGCTTTGAATGTGAAAAGTTCTCTAAATTAAATTACAGTACTTATTAAATAAATTTATTATTAATTATTAAAAAATAAGGTTAATGTAGGCTTCTTTAGAACCCTTGCTCAGCACAACCTAATGTATTCTTTATCAGAAGTGAAAGAAAATCCACCATTATGTGAGTTTAGCAGTATTTCACAATTGTCAAACACAACCCATTACTGGGTTTTGTACAGAGTCATACAGAGGAAGAAACTGTTGTACAAAAATTATTCAGCTCACAAATATTGAGTCCTTACCTTTTACACACACTTGACAGTTATATTAAATGGACCACCTTGAATTCGGGCAACTTTGGTCTGACTTGGATTAATAAATTTAAAATTCCTTTTTCAAAATTAGTTAATTGATTGTTTCTGTGGGTTTTGGTTTGTATGTAATATTACCATATTTTTATTTACATGATGAACTTTTGTTTAAAAAAATAAAACGTTTTCATAGCATTCATACAAAAATGCTTACAAATATATAGAACTGATTTTGTAAAAGGACTAACATGCTCATTTTTTTAGAAAAACTTCAATTTTTTATTACAATTTCAGCTGATTTGGCAAACATTGTTCTGTCAAAAAATGGAGGCCCACCCTCCAGGTAGGAAGGTGAAAAAAATATATGACTTATTCTCATATCTACCAAATATTCATTAAAATTGGTCAAGGTATTTCAGAGGAGTATGACCACAAACACTAGGACATGAGATATTACTATTAGAAGATAAAATTCATTGACTAGGAACTTTATCTTCCAATCTATATAATATAAGCTTAGCATAGTTCAAAGCGGTCTATAAAATAAAACTGCAATTTCATAATCACAGTCTTAACCTGTAAGACTCGATACAACTTTAACATGATAAATATCACATTTTGCAAATGCCAAACCCAATCCTTAAGCTAAACTTAAAATAATATTAATTTAGTTCTATAGCTAAAATTAATCTAATTAAGTCACATTTTATGAAACTAAAATCATATTTACAATAGATATATGACCTTAACCTAGCAACTACCTAGTAAAGTAAACGAAAATGCTAAATTCAAATAAAATTAAATCACTCTCAGTCATAGTGACCAAAATTAATTAAGAACATATTCTTTAAATGGTCATAACTTTTCTAAAACCTAAAAAGATTGATGCTTTTGCAGCGGTCAGTGGTGAATTGATACTAACTCCTTGAATGCACACTTATGAAATAAACTCACAGCACATACCAACATGTCTTTAATGTCTAAGTGATGCAGACTTCACGTGTTGAGCAAGCCTCAGTCGGTTTTTAACCGTTTTGCCGGTGTTGTGGTGCCACTACTCTGAGAGTTTGAGTCCTCAGAGAAGTTCATTGCTGTAGAGGTAAACTCTGTGGGCCCTTGAGAGTCACTCACTGTTGAGAAACCTGCAAAAACAATGACACAGCTCTTTATTTGCTGTAGCCAACTATAGTCTTGATTTACATGTATCAAGTTGGTAAGTCCCTTCTTTGAGGAGTGGCTGAAAAGGCAACACGGCGTCCTTACCTTCAGCATGATGAAGGTCCTCACAGGACATGGTAAGTTCAGGAGGTTCCTACACCGGATTCGTGCGGAAGAAACGCCCGGGTGTCACCATTGTGTGGACCGCCCAGAGGACATGGTGGAGCACATGGTGGAGATGTGTCCCGCTTGGGCAGAGCAACGCCGTGTCCTCGTGGGGGCGATCGGCGGCGTAGATCTCTTGCGCCGGGCCTTGGTGCAGGCCATGGTCCGGAGCGAGAAGGAGTGACAAGCGGTCGCCTCCTTCTGCGAAGCAGTAATGCTAGCAAAGGAGGCAGCCGATCGCGTGAGGCAACGGTCCTCACGCCCCAATCGCCACCGGGATTCCGATCTCGATTTCCGGCCATCGTACGCGCAGGCCTGCGGACGGCGAGCAATGGGTGGCTCGCTGTCCGACCGTCCGGTAACCGTCTGGACCGAGCCCAAGTCGTCGACGGCGCGTGCGGAACAGGCGCGTGCTGTTCCACGCGCGCCTCAAGGAGATGTCAGCAACTGCAGGAGCCTAGCAGGGTCGAAGCTTACTGGTACGAAAGGCAACAAAGGAACAGGAGTGGGTTTTTAGTCAGTAAAAGTCTGATACTATCTTCCGACCCGGCCAAGGGCGGGGGCTGTCATAAGATGATTTTCCAACCGGAAAAAAAAAACTTATCAAGTTGAAGACATTATTTGTCAAACATGGAGCATGGAGAATTTATTATAAATACAAACTAGGTAGGTACCTAATTTATAGCTATTCTACCTGATGATGAGATGAGCCTCCACTGACTCCTAAGATAGGGTCAGGTCTCCTAGTTTAAAACAGGTTTAATTTTTTTTGTATGCTTATTTTGTAGACTTACAATTTTCTATTTACAAAACTATGCTTCTTGTATTTCTACCTATATAAATAAAGTATTTTATTATAATTACCTATATTGTATTCTACAGACTTCATAACTTAAGATGAACCCTGACCTAATTGCTTAGATCCGAAAATCGACAAATTAAAACTTGGAAACCCCAAGTTTAAACAATTATCATATTGTTTACTCACATGTGTTGGAGTCTTCAGCCATGCCGAAGTTAGAGTTGGAAGAGTCGTGCACCTTCTTAGGCGTCAAAGTGTTCTCCTTATTCTCACGTTTAGCCGCGTGTTTTTTCTTTTGCTCGTTTGTAGATATCGGAACCCATTTATAAATTTTCATTGTTGTTTCACCAATTGTCACCCATTTTTTCTCCCTTAAGATGAAAACAGTGTTATTTAACAGAATTTCATAAAATTATAGAAAATATTTGCTACGAATGTGAACTTACCAATGGCGAACTTTTTCCACAGCTTGCATGACTCTTTTGATATCATCTTTGACACGATTCCTCGTTTCCGCTCGAACAGAACGAGACATTTTGATTTTATAAATGCGATTTTAGTTATAATAAATTTGAAACGAATATCTAAGATAGAACAGAATTTTTGTTTATGAATAAACTGGACTGAGTTGACTTCGACAAGCGGCCTGAAGCGGCTTCTCGCTCTATTCATTCATCCGCCATTGACTGACTTCAACTTCAACTTCATAATATAAAATTTGACATTTAGAAAATTATACGTTTAGTTGCTCTTTTTACTAAAGGAATCATACACTAAAAAATTTATAAAATTGTAAAAACCAAAACAAAAGTTTTTGAGTTTTGATAATTGTTATTTTTAAGAAGAGCGATTTGATTTTTCGTTTAAATTAAACACTATTTCTTTTTTAAACCTAGTGCTACTAAAAGTTACTAAACGTATTTGAAAAAATCTCAGTGTTACGTCTTGTTACTGCACAAAATGGTTAAAATCTATTAAGTTGCAATGATATATGACATTGTATAAATACAAAATCCACTTTGAAATGCAATTAAATGAATTCAAAAGTAACAAAAAATTTAGGCATCCTCGTTTATACTGCTTTTTTCTGTCTTTGCAAATCATTTAACAGAAAAAAAGTAGCGATTACTAAACGTTATTTTTTCTAAAATCATACTTTTATCTTATTGGTTGAAAAGATATTTCTAGACTATTTGATTGGTGCTTGAAACGTTGAACAGCATGTAAATGAAATAGAGAACGTTGCAACTCAAAGGACAAGAAAAATCGAAAATTGAAAACAGGGAAATAAATTCATGAAAAAATTTATTGGTAATAATCTGCCGAAAATAATTTTAAATAAGAAGTAACATGTCCAATAATATGCTTTAATACATAGGTAAGTTGTGTTATTGATTTTCGCTGTGTAAAGGTTTATTATTTAGGCAATGGGCTGCATTTGTGAATTTTATCATAAATCAATTTTGACTTATATTTAGCGGCTGTCAGTTGTTTTACGTCTCATCGTACATTATTTTGTCCATAATTATTTAAATTTCTAACATGATTATTAAAGTGTGCACATTTTCACGCGGCTTGGACTACAGGGATGCGCATCGATTGTGATGATGCAACGAGATGATAAGGTGCAAATTACATGCATTTGATAGCTTTTTATTGATGTTTTGCTTTTTTCCACTTTCTTTAATTTTCCTGCAATATTTCGTCCCTAAATGTGTTTGTTTTAGTTAGTTTGATCACAAACATAACCTCAATACGAGTAGCCACTTGATATTCCAGTATTCGGTATCAGTGCTTGCTTGCAATCACATCGTGTGTCAGTACTTGTCGTGCATGCTGTCAGCAACTAGTCTAAAACAATCTTGCAAAATGCTTATCTGCTGTCACATTTTTAATTATTTTAGTTTCGATTTTTCTGATTGAATTAAATCTTGGTACATCAGCAGCAATCAGTGCTCATGGTTATAATCAATTTTACTATACCCTGTACAAACATTGACATACATTGTTTATTTCAATGCTTGTGGACCAAAATTAAGTAAAGTTAGCCATGGTCTAGTAAACAAGTAGTTCTTCATAACTGCTTGTCTTAATGACTGTAGATAGGCAAATTAAACAAATATCTCAAGCTTATCTTCTTTAGTTCTGGCTTGTACTGGCTTTATATACAGAAAAATGTTGTAGCACTGTCCCGTGAGTTTTCTTTTCTTTGCATTTCTTTACGCCTTGTTATGTTTTTGTTGCAGTTTTACCGTGCATGTATTGTTAAAACCGTAGAAGTGATACAGTGACTATATTGTTGGCTTGTCTGGCATAAGGTCCACCTAACGACAACCGTGAATATTTCCTTCCCGTATGGCTGCGTATGTTAACCGTACGATATCAATGATGGCTGGCGACGGGCCCCACAACGTTGCGATGCTGAACAATGGCGCTGTCCGCGTGAATATGTCAAATGTGGACTCGCCATTACAGATATTTGTAAGGGCCAAGAAGAAGATCAATGATATATTTGTTGAGATTGATGATTATGTCAAGGATGCTGTCACTTTCATGCATGGTGAGTAAATAACATTTTTTTCTTTTTTTATGGCAATTGAACCCATTTCAAATATTCTGCCAGTGTCACGTTGGGATGGCAGCCCAGTGAGAGCAACCGTCAAACTTTGTACTTAGTGGTAGGTGTTAGTTTAGCTGAAAAGATGAACACAAGGGTTAGTAAAATATTCATCTAATTTACAGGTTTATATTCAAAAATATACAACATTACTACAGTACTACATATAGAATAATTATACACTATGCAGCAACAAAAATTTTAAGTCTTTTTCTTAAGAAAGTAGCCTATATCTTTTTCTTTTAAAAGTGAGACAGAAGGGAGTGGAAATTGGTTGGAAGAGGAATGTTAAATTTG
Source organism: Mythimna pallens (assembly GCA_961205895.1). Taxonomy (NCBI): domain Eukaryota; kingdom Metazoa; phylum Arthropoda; class Insecta; order Lepidoptera; family Noctuidae; genus Mythimna; species Mythimna pallens. The sequence goes on from OY540833.1 coordinate 23,306,261, forward strand.
GGAATTTTTCAGTACAGGTCAAAAGATTTACTATCTAAAGGGCAGAAAAAGAAAATATGTTCTAACATACCCTGCGCAGTGAATAATATTAATAACCCACGATAACATACATAACTGCAACTAGTTTCAATTTGGAGTTGGATGTGGTGCGGATCATTGTGCATGGGCTATTGTGGCCAAAACCTTTGGTGTGTTTATTCTAACCAGCCCACCTCAACAAAAACTGATTAGGCCTCTTGGGTATTTAGGGCGTCTGTAAGGGAGATCCTTCGGTTTGTTGACACCTGTGCAATTGTCTCCACCACTAAGCATGCTCTGCCTAGGGTACTGTCTGTGATGCCTATTGTGTCTTGAACTAAACTACAAAGTCCTATATTGTAGTATTAGAGTTCACCGTGCGATTAGAATTTACCTACATATATAACAAGCCAAAATAAACCATGGGGCTGTTGCCACAACATTGCTGATCGGAACACAAAATCGGATTACAAAATTCTTCTTCTTCTTTTCGCTCGATGTACTCTATCTTATTTATTTAATTTATTTTAATTTTATCTGACCAGTATTTGGATTACAAAATTGGAAACAAAGAAACAGTTGCTTTCCATGTCTGTCTGTTTATCCACATACTGCTCCTAAACCATGCAACAGATTTTGATGCAGTTCTCACCAATATAATGAGAAAAAAGAGAATGGTTTTTGTGTATATTTTGCACTTGTGCAAAGCCAGGGCAGGTCACTAGTTTTTTATAAAGTTTGTTTAGTTTAGTCTATGTAACTTTTTCCTGCCATTGTTTTTTTTTGGGTTTTAATGACCTGGTCACTTGGACCTTTAAGTCAACCTGCCATTGAAAGCTCATAGTCTATTCCCATTCTGATAATATTCTAAGTAGTTGCCTTCACACTAAAATTACAGTGTATCTTAGATATTATTTTATAAAAAAAAGGCAAAATCCATGCAGAACCAGAAACAATAACTTCAAAATGTGCTAGAATATTCACGTCATTCTCTTAAAAAATAAGCTAATAAAGTTTTCCCCTAAAAATTTAAATCTTACGAGACTCAACAACCACCAACATATGACATTTAAAGGCCAGCCAGACACAAAATGACACAGATAACTAAAAAAATGTGAACTCATAAATTTCAAATATTCACAAATGATAAAAGATACTGTTAGCACCTAATCTTATGGACGAATCAAATCTATTTTATCTGTATAATGTTATATCTTGAATCGATCTATGAACGCCTTCGTGAAGGTCGTGTGCCACTGTACGAACCGCATATTTGGTTAAAGGTCACTATCATTAATATTTAATTGGACTCTAGAGTACTATGCGCCTTAAACTCGCTCGCGTGTGTTTCATGAGTTTAATAGAATACGTCCCTGAATTTTTAATCGGCCTTATGCTTCGCCATTCATCATCATCACTTCAGCCGAAAGACGTCCACTGCGGTTGGACATAGGTTTCCGGCATCGCGCATTTATCGGATTTCAGCGACCTTCACCAGGCCATCGGTCCACTACCTTGTGAGTGGCCTTCCAATGCTGCGTCTTCCGATGCGCGGTTGTCACTCAGAACCTTTCGGCCATTAATATTTATAATTTATTAACACTAGCTTCTGCCCGCGACTTCATCTGTGTGAATGTCGGTTATTGCGGACGCGAAATAAAAGTCAAAGCCAGATAAAAAGTAGCCTATGCCCTTTCTTGGGGTTTCAAGCTTATCCCGTGCCTATTTTCATCAAAATCGTTTTAATAGTTTAATTGTGGAAGCGTAACAGACAGACAGAATTACTTTCACATTTATTGTTTTAGTATGATGTATTCAATTACTTAGTCTTTATCCTAGCTCTAGTTATCTTTGTAACCTTGACTTTTCGATGATCGACGATTTTGTATGACCAATAGCGACCTTGAACCTTGGTTCACGTGATAGGGTAGAATTGGAGCTTGGCTCCTAATCCCTGATAATACTTTAATCGCTATTATCACCTGAGAAAGTGTGGAACGTTTGTCTAAAGTCTATTTTGATTTTTGTTGGAAACAGTTCCTAAACTTCATGATATTAATTTTCAATCTTGAAAATTCTGTTATGTATCTATAAAGTAAGATGAACCTGTATAGCTTTAGCTTTTCTTAACCTTTAGAATAACGTAATTGGAGACACAATAGAAAGACAACGAGAGAGCGAACGCCGCCTTCGCTTGGGTTTTAATGAATAAAAGAAAAGTACCACCACACCCTCTGCTCTATGCCCGTGGCGCTAGAAGGGCAGATTTCAGCGTTACTGTAAATTTGGAGGTCGCAAGTAAACTAAAACTTGACTGGGAAATAAAATTCACTCTGGACCCCCAAGGATCGGCGATTAGCTATAGTTGGAGGTCCAGAAGGCACATTTATTAGGGGTCGAGGGGCCGAGAGTGGAGTAAACGAAAAATTCAATCGCATCAGAGCAAATATATTAATTTAAGATGAAAACCGTGGACAAAGACCCACTCTCCACGGACGCGTAGCTTCATAGACGCCTATTCGTCATAATACGCTTGGTGTACGTTTACTCAAAGCTTACATACAAATCTATAGGGGTAAACCCTGTCGCACTACTACTTTTCTTCTTCGTACTCCGTGCCACACTTCCAGCCGCTATGATGGCTCCTTTTCTGTAACTGCAGGGCGTCTGTGGAACTCTCTCCCACTTTCCTTCACCGTCTTCTCCACCTTCGCAACATTCCTTCTCTGGACATATTTAAAAGGAAAATTAAAGAGCACTTTTTTCACAACTGTCCTAATATTAGTATATATTGGTATTTATTAGTATATATTATAAATATCTTTCTATCTATAGGACGTATTTATGTAGGTTTATATTGTACACTGGATCCTACCCTCGAATGTGATCTTTTTCTGCTACTCCAAGGTTTGCTGGCAAAAAACTCATTCTTGAATTAAGCTCGCCTTTGTCAAATGAATAATTGTGTTAAAAGGGTTCAAATTTAAATTCAAAGCATTTATTTAAAATAAACCATTTACAGGCACTTTTGAAATGTCAAGAAGTCAGTCAGAAAAAATGATGCTAATTGCACATTCCAAAGCGTAGATCTCCTACGTCCTTATTCACTCGCCTATTGTCAACATCGAGCATGGTTTAAAAGCTTGTTACTGCATCTAACGCGATGACGAAAAGCGAACCCGAAAAATAAGAGATAACGTCTGAAAGTTAGCATTCGGTAATTCCGTGATTTACTCCAATATTTTACAAAACTTGTTCCAGGAAATACGTGTTTTTTTTTTAACCCTTAAAAGTTTTTTAAAAATGTTGTTGTCAGTTAGAATCTTAATTAAATTTGCAAGGCTTCTATTGTTATACTTTTGTGACTTTTGAAATTTTTGAGTAAATTATGAAGTGTCAAAGTTTTTGCAATATAGCAGATTTTCAGAGGTCTTTACTGGATTAGTTTGATTTTAATAAAAGCCTAGATAATATCCACAAGATACTGTGTTTCCAAAATATCTAATGAAAAATGTGTAATAACGTCATAATTGCGTAAGAGCGGTAGTTTGAAAAACAGTGAAAATGTATGCCGAGTTGCATCCCCTTAATGTTAAGTTTTGTGTACAATAAAGAATTAATAACTATGAAATTCTGTCGACGAAGCGGCAACGACACGATGGCACGACGTTGCATACGCGTCGGATACGCGTCTATGAAGCTACGTATCCGTGGGCCGTACAGCAGTAGGCCTTACGATGCACCGCTGCGTCGCTCTCTGGTATATGGGGGCCCTAATCCGGCAGTAATTTCCGCTTGCCCTAAAAACGTTAAATTTGCCACGTGTACAATTGCGGTCAATCTAGCACAATGATATTTCATATTTCAGAGTGGTTGTTGTGTTGGCGTATTTCCAACTGAACTATCACTTGTTTGTATATAATACATAGTTGCATAACAACGTAGATGAAGTAATGTGTTGAGTTGTGAGTTACTGAGTCATCAGAATAAATGGATGCCTATTTACGTCGGGCGGGACCAAGCGTTTTATATTACCAACATAGTCCTGTACGTATACCTGCCCTATTTTTTAAACGCTAAATAATTATTTAGAATTTTTGAAAGCGACATTTTCTGGAACGCAAAGGGCAACTGAAAGACACAGTCAGTAAAAGTGAAAGACCCTCTTGCTCCAATATAGAGCGAGAGTCATTGGCTGATTTCCTACCTCAAAAAAAGATTTTCATTTACAGTCAGCAGTTTCTCAAGCATGAAAAACGCTGTCACTTAGTTTGTCAGTCAGTTTTTGGTAGACCATATACTCGTACTAAAATTTATAGTATAAGACGATTTTTTTAAGGTTAATATCGTATTCTATACGGCCGCACGGGTCAACCGTCAAGGTTAAGCAACTCTAACCGAGGCCAGTCTGTAGACGGTTGACCATATTAACATTTAAAGTAATCCTATAAAGGTTCCGGTTTTTCCTTTTGAGGTACGGAACCCTAAAAAAGATTGAACACTGTATTTAGTTGCTGTATCTACTAGTATTTTAAGTCTGATTTCAATCTATTTTAGTATTCTAAATGCTCAACATGGTCTTTGTCAGTTTAGTACCGCATTTAGTAAATCGCAATTGTAATATACAAGCTCTGTGATGACTGTTGGAATATGTTGAATTCATGCTATGTTCGTCGCTATTGGCAACAATCTAAATCAACGACGAATGTCTATAATAACTATACATATTTTAATATAGATACAAGTAATTAGGACATAAACATATTGCACTATCTAGAATACGATAATTTATTTATACTAAATAATTGCAGGTTTGTTTTCGCTGTGTTACCATTTTCCATGATGAATTTTATGAATAAAATAGTGTAATTCCAACTCCCACTGTCTGCCTTCCATCGGCCATCGGGCTTTGGCGACCCTTTTTTTGTGCAATGCGAAAATACTCGAATATTCTTAACGTCTCCGGAATTCACATCTTACTACGTCTTAGAAGTGTAATCAGAGTTTTTAAATTGTATAACTGTTGCAGCGGTTACAGGCGAGAATGGGATCGCGACGCCCCAGGACCTGGCTAACGTGGAGGCTTATGTATCCAAGGTGCAGGCCATACGGGAAGTGCTCAAGCGAGATCACATGAAAGTCGCCTTCTTTGGTCGGTAAGCATTGCATATATAGTATACTAGCTTTTACCAGCAACTTTGTCCGTGTGATGGCGGTTATTGCGGACGCGAAGTCAAAACCAGATAAAAAGTAGCCTATATCCTTCCTTGGGGTTCAAGGTTATTCTGTACAAAATTTTATCAAAATCGGTTCAGTACTTTAACAGTGAAAGCGTAACAGATAGACAGAGTTACTTTTATATTAATATTCTTGAAGTTAATGTGATCCCCAAAAGTTTAGCAACTTTTTGTAAATATTTTGTACTACTTTGAGAAAAAATATTTACTCGTAATAACAGCCCTGATAGGTCGATTCAAAATAAATGCCAATTCATTTCTGTCTTCTCTCATTCATGTCTTCTCTCCAGGACAAGCAATGGTAAAAGCACAGTGATCAACGCCATGTTGCACGACAAGATCCTGCCGAGCGGTATCGGGCACACCACCAACTGCTTCCTCCAAGTGGAAGGCTCAGACACCGACGAGTCCTTCCTGCGGACTGAGGGGTCCGAGGAAAAGCTTAACGTGCAGGTGATTTATGTTTCTATTTGTATGCTTTTATGGTTTATTATCCTATCGAGGGGTATCGGGCACACCACCAGCTGTTCTTTCAAGTGCTAAGAGTCTCAAATTTCAAAAATTGGCTCCGAAAATTGGCTTAACATTGAGCTGGTTACCTAAGACGCTCTGGGAATGGATTGTTTCCTACAAATGCATTCTCGTCGTTGTGTGTGTTACGAATACTTAAGAGGGCCCTTCTCCACTCGTGTATCGTCAACGTAAGCATGGTTTAAAAGCTTGTTGCTTCATCCAATGCAATTTAACGCAATGTTTATTGAAGAGGCAATGCGAAAACAGAGAGATATCGCCTAAAAATCCTGTTAGCATGCGGTAATTCCATCATTTACTTGAATATTTCACAAAACTGGTTCCAGGAAATGCATGTTTTTATAAAAACCTTAAAAGTTTTTGGAAAAAAATGTCATCATTCAGAATCTTAATTAAATATACAAGGCTTTTATATTCATAATTTCTTATTTTTTTTTATTTATGAGTACATTATGATGAGCCAAAGTTTACACAAAATAGCAAATTTTTGAAGGTCTACTGGATTACCCTTAAACAAATTTATGATTTGATTTCAATAGAAGCCTAGACAATATCCTCAAGATATCTGTATTTCCGAAATATCTAGAAAAAAATGTGTAATAACGTCATAATTACGTAAACGCGGTTGTTAGAAAATGTATCTAGTTGGCCGCTCTTAAATAATGGAATATAATGTTGTTTTTATTTCTCTTCCGCAGTCTGTAAGCCAGTTGGGCCACGCACTATGCGCAACGCGGCTACAGGAATGCTCTCTGGTACACGTGTACTGGCCACGCGAGCTCTGCGCCCTCCTTCGTGATGATGTCGTCCTCGTGGACAGCCCAGGAGTCGATGTCACGCCAAACCTCGATGAGTGGATCGACAAGTACTGCCTCGACGCCGACGTGTTTGTACTCGTCGCCAACGCAGAGTCCACGCTCATGGTCACAGTAAGTACCTTGTAACATGTTATAGGCAACATGTCACGTAACACAACCTCGAGGAGTGTATCGACCAGTACTGCCTCGACGCGGACATGTTAAGCTCTTTGCCAACGCAGCGTCCACGCTTATGGTCACCGTAGTACCGTGTAACATGTTACATGCAACATATCACGTGACACAATCTGACGAGTGGATCGACAAATACTGCCGACGTATTCATGTTCGTCGCCAATACAGAGTCCACGCTCATGGTCACCGTGAGTACCGTGTAACATGATACATGTAACGTGTCCCACAACCTCGACGAGTGTTAGTGCTCGTCGTCAACGTGGAATACACGCTCATGGTCACCGTAAGTACCGTGTAACATGTTACATGCAACATGCCATATGACACAACCTTGACGAGGGTATCGACAAGTACTAGCTCGACGATGACCTGTTCATGCTCGTCGCCAAAGGAGAGTTGACGCTCATAGTCACCGTGAGTACCGTGTAACATGTTACATTCAACATGTCACAACTTCGACAAAAGAGCATTATACTATCCCAGTTAGAACAAATAATAGTGATATAAAACTAATTGTGCTAACTATTTTACTTTATTACAGGAGAAGAACTTCTTTCACAAAGTATCGACAAAAATATCGCAACCGAACATATTCATACTCAACAATCGGTGGGATGCCTCTGCTTCTGAACCCGAGTATTTGGATCAAGTGAGTACTTATTTTAAATAAAATTATTTACAATTTACACTAGGGTGAATAGGCTCTTAATAAATTAATGCGGCTCACCATTAACGACTGCATCACTGCTTACTATCAGGTGGGATCGCAGTCAAGCACTAGTTTATATATTAAAAAAAATCATCGTTATCTTCAATCCAAAAGGTACTAGAATACTAGAAGACAAGGTAAATCTTGCCCATTGTATTGTATGTCGGGCTGGTGTCCGAAACTCCACGTCTAAAGCGCGTATTTTGCATGCAGGTGGGAGCTCCAGGGTTTACTCAGGTTACTGACCCAGGAAAAACCAGGTTACTGCTCGTCGCCTTGGTGTTACTGACCATTTTGCGGAGCGTACCTGGGTTCTCGAAGTACTTTGCCCTGTATCCAGCGATCACTTGGCCTCATTCTTCTCATACCCATTACTTTTACATAGCCTGACTTTGTCTGATCTAGCGAATTTAACAACTTCCTCTTGAAGTACACTCCTCGATTTTGTATTCCCGTGTTCCTCTACCAGGTCCGCACACAGCACGCCAACCGCTGCGTAGACTTCCTGTCGCGCGAGCTGCGCGTGTGCTCGCCCAAGGAGGCCGAGGAGCGCATCTTCTTCATCTCCGCCAAAGAAGCTTTATTGACGCGCATGCGCGAAAGAGAGAAACCCGTCTCGTGTGAGTACTACAATATTATCTTTATAGTAAACCAGGCAAAAAAAAAAAGCAAAAATAATTATGTCTACCAACCGTAACCGAACGAAGTTAGAGACTATTTAATAGATCGCTATTGCTTTTTATCAGGAGTATTTTTTCTTAAATGAAAGTACTCCGTGTTTGATATTTTAAGTTTCTCATTGTCAAATATACATAATACACGATTTTTCTAATGAGTTATTCTGCGTCCCTCCCTTTAGCATATAACGCAGGGTGTGGTAGAAGGCGTTTAGTGTTGTAAAGAACTCAAGTCTTCAATTATAATATAAGAAAAACAGGTAACGCCTGAGAAAAAAGTACTAGCAATGCTTCTACAGGTATCTTCGTTCGGTTAGGTACGGTGTAAAGACTTGGTTCTTTTTTGCTATTGCTTCTTCGTATTGTCCTCTAATTAATAATCTAGGTTTCATTTCTGGCGAAAGGAAAAACAGTAAATCATGCCAATATTTTGCATTGGCTTTTGGTGCTTGTTTGAGCCGATCTTTAGTTTCACAAGTCGCAAGTTTTAGTTGCGTTGTACAGTTTATGTAATTATATAAAAAAAATTATGTAATTATATTATGTAAATATATAAATGCGTGTTTTACGGTGACGTGTGCGTTTGTGTTTATAGTTACCTAATAAATCTGGTTCTCGAGGGGCGGGAGGGATGCGCGTGCTTAGTGCTGCAGTAGTGTGCATTCCTAAAAATACCAATAAGCACTATTATAGCAGAGCAAGCGGAAGGATGAAATGTTACGAAAAGCGAAGAATGTAGAATGATGATGGGATGATTATTAAATTACTTGAACAAAATTATATTATTTTAGAAATAAAATTACAAAATATGGACAAAGCAACAAGTTAAATTAGCTTTATTGTCAGTGAAATCTGTCTAACCGAAGCCATACCAAATTTGATTCTACATTTGCAGCGCCGATCCTAGCGGAAGGGCACCAGGTGCGCTACTTCGAGTTCGTGGACTTCGAGCGCAAGTTCGAGGAGTGCATCAGCAAGTCGGCCGTGCGCACCAAGTTCGCGCAGCACTCGCGCCGCGGCAAGAACATCGCCGCCGAGGTCATGGCCGCTCTCGAACTGGTGAGCACCCTAATACTAATTATAGGGACACTATTTTCCACATTTAGTTGCCACTTCCACGAACAAATGGAAGTGCAATAGTCTCACGGTGATTCGACGCACTCGTTGAAAGCCGAAAAGTATTGATGATGACGAGAAAAACGTTATCTTGCGTCGATTCAATCGCTCGTAGCGGTGAGTCGTAGACTTCTATTCGGTAGTGTGTGTTGTGCGTGGGGATCCTGGCTAACACAGCCGGCCTCGCCAGAAACTTCCCAGGCTTCGCGGCCTAACCTCAATCTTCCAAAGATTTGTTTGAAAAGCCACAGCATTCTTCCAGGATTGACGTCGGCTGCCGAATGTCTGTAGGTTACTTTGACCTCTGAGTTTGTTTCGGTGTTTCTTCTCAGGGTAGTCAACTATGAAACACTGGTCTCGTCTAGATTAAATTTACGAAAAAATTTACGTAAAAGTGTAAAACGTGTAAAAGTGTATTTGCAAAATAAATGTCATTTATCGTCATCGTTTACTGATATCGATTCTAGGCGTCTAAAATATAAGACAAGCTCTACATACACGAACAAGTCAACTCACTAGACATATACTTGTTTTTCTAGTATATTTATTTATTTTTTAACTAATAATTAATAAACTCCCTTTGAAGCGGGCCGTGTTGACTACAAGCAAAATGGTATGAAAATATACTATGTCCTGACCCACAGACGTTAGGTTTTACCTTGTTGATTGGCACATGGGAACTAAAAACTTGATAAAAAGCTGACAGTAGTCGAAGAAATGAGGGTCGCTTGGATGAAGCTGCCCAGCGTCTATTGGTGCAGTGTGCTTTGGTGTTTGACAAGCATCGATCTATAAGCTATGGATATTCTCTTATCCTAATAGCACAAAATAGCGAGCAGTGGTAGCCGAGTGGTAACGGCCCCGACTTACGAGTTTTAGGTCGCAGGTTCAAACCCAGCCAGGCGCATTACTTTGTTTAATTCATTTCATCACCACTGCTCTCAAAACGGTGAAGGAAAACATCGTGAGGAAACCGGCATGTCCTAGAACCAAAAATTCGAAGACATGTGACATCCACCAACCCGCACTGGGCCTGCGTGGTAGATTACGGCCCATTCCCTCTCCTAGAGAGGCCTGAATCCCAACAGTGGGAACATTATAAGGCAGACTATGCTATGTTAATAACACAAAATGTCATGTTGCAGATATACAACACAGCGTCGGACCAGAAGGCAGCGAAGGTGGAGAAACAACGCATCCTACACGAGCAGCTGTCCGCCATAGAAGAACAGCTGACCACCATCACGCGCCAAATGAAGGACAAGATCAATCGCATGGTGGAGAGCGTCGAGCATAAGGTACGAAACAAAGAGAAATTAATTAGGAGAAATATCAAAGCAAGTTTCGCTAGCTATAGCCTGAAGAAGGGCCAACGTCGTGGTTATAGTATCGTCCATAGAGATGTAATTTATAAAGGCGAAAGTTGGTGTGTGTGCACAAAAACACACTCACTCGTCACATTTCTGTATGTTTGTTATTTGTCACGCTCGAACGGCAGAACGGATTTCGATGAAGCTTAGTACATATCTTGGGATAGCACATGGGATACTTTTTATCCCGGGACTATGTTTGCTAGAAATAATTTACTTCTGTCAAGCAAGCAAAGCCGCTGTCTGCAGCTAGTTTGAAATAAAATGCTATTACTCTACAGTGTTGCCAGGCATGCGAGATTTTCAATTAGTTCGGATTGTCCAACGTACCGGTCTAGTTTCACTTTTATACGATATTTTTTCTAAGCCAACAAGTTTTTGGCATTTTTGTCGGCGGGAGAAGTTATCATCAAATAAATTCTGCCATTTTGGGTGAAGCCAGAGCTAGTTTCAGACTTTTCAGCTGTCCTTTACGTTCCAGAGTTTCAATGACTCTTTGAAACTTATTAGCTAACATCAAGCTTACATTTTTCAACCTTAATTTCTATCGAACGATCGCACAGCTACCTGTCATATCTTGCAGGCTGTATGTAGTTACAGCCTATACACAATACTTATCAATCGTGGGTATTTTTTAATACGCTGTTGTCTTCCTAACCTTCATAACCCTTACCTCATCCTAAATAGCGTAATTTTTTTCCCACCTCCTATTCAGGTTTCCGCGATAGTTCGTGAAGAGATCCGTGAGCTATCGGCCATAGTAGACGAGTACGACCCTCCGATACGGCTTGTACGATCATCATTTATGTTCCAAATTAGTAGTTTTTTTGTGTAGCTAATAAATATATTCGCGTAACGAAAATAGTGATTCATCAGTGAAACTGCAAAGTAAAGATTGTAGAAAATGTCGCCATGGTCGACCTCCCCTTAGGTATATTTCATTGCTCTTTCTGCCTCAACCAAGAAAATTTAAATTCTGTTGTTTCAAAAGCACTTTTGTGATCAGGAACCCATTTTTGATGCAGGAGAAATCATCTAGTAACTTTTCTCTTTCTCGTTCTAGGTGGACCGAGAGGGAGTGTCTGATGTTTACAGACTAAAACAAATCAGTGTTCCTTTGCGTTCTAGGGCCGCGGTGACTCTTTTGGGGCTTACAAGTTATGATTGTATAAGGGTGTGTTCACGTCTGTCGAATGTGCCGCGAGCGACCTACATCCTAAAATCGAAATAATTTTATTTAGACAAAGTTTGTCTACACCTACTACTGCTGACTTCATTAACCGGCTTAACCCCGTCCCCAGGTATCGCTAACCCTGAGCCAGGAGATCCGCCGCCTGTCGGCGCTGGTGGACGAGTACGACACGCCGTTCCGGGCGGAGCGCGCGCACCTGGAGCAGTACAAGCGCGCGCTGCATCGCCACGTGGAGGCCGGGCTCGGCTCGCGACTCAAGAAGAGGCTGTCCGCCGACATCGGGAACGAGATGGACCAGGCGCAGAAGGAGATGGCTGGTACGTTGACTTGATGTCGAAAACGGCTACTGATGCGCCTTGACAGTAATCCGTCCTACCGAATTTCGATCCAATGGCCAATCTTTAACAGAAATAAGCCAAGTACACTTAAGATATAGTGCACTAGCGCGTGCGCAAACACAGGTGCACTCTCTGTGTCTTTACTCTCATAGTCCAATGAGATGGCAATCCAACACAACGGCCGGAGAGAGATCAGGCGTAAGACCATCAGACTTTACATACTTTCCGAGACAAGGGGGTGTCATGCCACAAACTTCCAAACTCTGAGCACCTACAAAGTAATTCCTAATAAAAAAAAAACAATAGCACTTTTTGTCCTACCCTCGAATTGTACCCAGGACCCCACACTCAGCAGTCGCGCTTTACGACCACTTGACCAACAAGGCAGTTAGCCTTGATAGTAAAACCGACTCGGAAGGCGTGACGGTAAAAAACGGCATGATGCCACCCCCCACTACGCCACCGTTCTCGAATTCCTTGCGTGTGCGACACATATACTAACATAATTATGTTATGTATGTATGTATATGTTCCCGTGATGGCCAACGTTTTTTTTTTCCATTACGAACATACTATAGCTTTTTCGATTGTATAGCATTCCGTCGATTCCCTCTCACGATTTCTTCCTGTTGATTGCTATTTGAGCTTAAAAAGATACTTATCTTGTGAACTAGACTTTTTTTGTAAAGGATGAGTAGAGTAAATTCGATCGTTTTCGGATTGGGTCTTTATTTTCTTATAACCCTACCGGTATCTATTTATATTTTTCAACTAAATTGTTCACAGTGGCCTGTATTTTCAAGAGTTCTGACTAGACTGAGTGGGCTAGCCAACTTGATTGATTGGTTAAAGAGTGATTGTTAAGTTTTCATGACATTTATGAGTGTTCCCTGTATCGCAGACCGCATGTACAACATCCTGCCGCTGCACAAGCGCGCCGCGGCCGCGTCCTACATCGTGCCGCACCAGCAACCCTTCGAGGTGCTGTACCGCCTCAACTGCGACAACCTGTGCGCCGACTTCACGGAGGACCTGTCGTTCCGCTTCTCGTACGGCATCACCGCGCTCATCCAACGCTTCCAGGGCAAGCACACCAACAAGATAGCGCTCAAGAACCCGCCGCAGTACACGCCGGTAACGCATCATAATAATAATATTCCACAACTATCACACAACGCCATCTGGTCTCAAACTAAACAGAGCTTGTGCTAGACAACGGATGAAAATACTTATATATTTTTAAATACATACATATTACAGATACATTATACGCACATCACCACAAATAATCGTGCTTATTATCCAAACATATGTTCAGAGTGGAATCGAAAGTCAGGGCCACTGACTACTAGACCAACAGGCCCGTCAAAATTTGAAACACCGTTTGAATTATTTTTTTTCGTGATAAAAATTACCTTGACGCCGATCAGTCCACTTTCAACCAAGTTCGAGCGTGTTTTAACACTATTAAAATCCCACTCCGAAATCCCTGAAATATGTGGTCAATCAGAGTCCGAGTTATCAAATCGCTGAAACTCCACCTGCATCATTGAATGCAGCTAGAGTTTCGGCGTGTAAGAGCTCAAACACACGAGCGGCATGTTACCAACGGCAGACATAACTGCTAACGCCGACGCGTCGGCGGCAGCTGTTGACGCTCGGCGGCCGTCGACATTCCAACAAGTGAAGATCAGTCCAGCCGTCGTGTGTCAGGTGTCACTGTAGGTCGACGGCTGCAGTTACCTCCTGCCGCTTGCCTTGCCGTTGCTCTCTTAGGCGTCGAGGCGGTTGCCTCCCCGACACCTCTTTCTGCGAGCAAGTTCAGAGCAACACAATCTACATCTGTCAACAATCTAAGCGACTGTTAACATTGCAGATCCCGCCGTCAGTGAGCTCAGTTCCGTCGTCCATGGAGGTGGCGCGCAGCAATGGCCCGACACTGGGCAGCCACGTGGGGCTGTCGGCCGAGGAGTGGGGGCTGGTGTCCAAGTTCGCGTTGGGCGCGCTCACCTCGCAGGGCACCATGGGCGGCCTGCTGCTGTCCGGACTTGTGAGTCTACCTGAGCTTTTTTTTTAACTAAGTACTTGGTGGGAAGAAGTTTCCCGAATATTTTTCCATTAGGTTTTGTCTTTTTGCATGTTTTCTTGTACCAATAGGATGCCCTCTGTCCTGGACTACGTTTGGGCGTGAAAAGACCTGGTCACGTTCTGAGGCTGCACTCTGCCGACAATGTTTTTACTGAAGCACTCGGTATTTGAGGCTCGGGCGTATCAGTCGAGTAGCCTTCCTATTGCCTTCCATTTTGATTAATTTATGTAACACATGATTCGACCTCGCCAGAGATTCCTCCGGCAAAGAACTTAGTTACGTTGGTGACGGTAGTTTAGGGACGCGGGAGTCATATCACAACAATTTGTGATGATTATTGAAAGTGGTCGTTGAAGATCATCATCATCATCATTTCAGCCGAAAGACGTCCACTGCTGGACATAGGCCTCCCCCAAGTGTCGCCACAATGAACGGTCGACGGACCGGCCGGCCGGTCGTGGGTCGGTGGACGGTCGTTGAAGATGATGGGGTAAAAATAATAGGCTCTCGTCTGACAACCGGCCTACGGGTACCAGAATTAGAGAGCCAGAGATCATTCCAAGGCTTCCGGTGCCCTGTGCGTCTACTACGGACGTCCCGGCCTCACAGGAGGCGACGGCGTCTCACGCGCTCTAACCAAGAACTGATAACCGGAATTAAATTTTGTTTTTTTTTTCTTCTTGTAATAAAACATTTTTAAAGGAGCATCATTAACGCATAATGCATATCTTCCTTAGCTGCTGAAGACAGTGGGCTGGCGCTTCGTGGTGGTGACGGGCGCGCTGTACGGCGCGCTGTACGCGTACGAGCGCCTCACGTGGACGGCGCGCGCGCAGCAGCGCGTCTTCAAGCAGCAGTACGTGGCGCACGCCAGCAAGAAGCTGCGCCTCATCGTCGACCTCACCTCCGCCAACTGCAGCCACCAAGTGCAGCAGTCAGTACACCATACTTACCCATCTCTTGGCCTTAAATTCGGTCAAACACGTTTCAACCTTATAACAATATCCATAAGAATCAAAAGTAGTATGTGGAGCAAGGTGTAAAAACCTCCATTGAAAGGAGAGGATCATCCGACCAGATAAGTTTTGTGTCTGGTTCGGACAGCTGCCCGATAGTTATTTTCGGACTGTTGTATATGTTCTTATCACGCAGATAACTTTAATATCGCGATGCAGAATTTTTAATTTTAGTTCCTACGCGGCGTCATAGATATCGTTCTTACACGTCTTCTACTGGCCAGGATCGGTCGCAGGCAAATAATGTAACAACTTGGCAAGCCTAGAACGCGTCGCCTACCAATTCTAATATAACGAGCTATTTTCTATAATAGTTGATGCTGGCCGGTACTTATGGATGCTGGTTTATTTTATACCGGTTCAACATTGACAAATTGTGCGAGTATGCACTAGCAAATCTTTCACATAAATAAACCCGTATTGATGAAATACTCCGATATTGTAAGCAACATTTATTGTGCAGGGAGCTGTCCACAATGTTCGCGCGCCTGTGCCGGCTGATCGACGAGGCGACGACGGAGATGGACGGCGAGCTCAGCGAGGTGAAGGAGGCCATCAAGATGCTGGAGCACGCGTCCACGTCCGCCAAGAAGCTGCGCAACAAGGCCAACTATCTGTCGCACGAGCTGGAACTGTTCGACGACGCCTTCCTCAAGAGCAACTAGTGCTAAGCTACGAGGTAACTGATGCCATATTTAAATATTTCACTATATGTAAAAAATATTTATACACATCTTACGCAAGCAGCATAAGAAGTTGTGTATAATTATTTTAAAAGTACGTAAATACTTTTTCAAATATGCGGTAATACCTTTATATGAAATGCCGAAACAAACCACCGATTTCTGAATTGACAATTTGAGGTTAAGAACAGGTAAACATCTAATCCCTAAAATATAGGTCAAAATTGGGCTATTATTCCGAAAAAAAACTTAATAAAAAAGCTTATTTATTACATTACTCGATCGTAATTAAATGTGATTTTATCAGGACCCTGCTTTTATAAAAAGCTGAGTTGAGTTGAAATAAACTAACTTCGTGTTCCGAGTCACGAAATCGGTTACTCCAAAGGAACGACTGTTGGCGCGCTGTTATCGTGACTCGGAACGCGGCGCATTGAATACACACTCAGATAAACAGATATACTGTCACGTCAATTGCCATAGGGTTGCTAACCCTAAAATAATGTTTATAGTTTTAATACAAGCTTATATTTTTTCCACATTACTTAGCAATTTTTTAAATTATTTTTATATATATATATTAGGCCCACGCTCCATATATTTATTGAACGTCTCCTTTGAAATTCTTAATTCAAAACCTGCGGTATCTCACAGCTCGAACTCTCTTGACATTCAGACACAAACTTGGTCAGATTATGGAATTTAGTTCAGAATTAGTGTCGTCGAAAGCTGAAAACTATTCAAAACTGCATCTTCAGCATGCAGTAACAACACAACAACACGACTCCTGTCAACAACTGACTGATTGCCGACAACAGTCTACTGGACTTACGTCTTTCTAGTTGCACACAGTCACATGCTGTTTTGTTTTGCAGTGTAAGCTACTCGAAGTCCTCGTGCACTCGGGCGGGCGCGAAGGAGCAGCTGCGAGCTGCGTGCGCGTGCGCCGGCGGGAGATGCTGTGTCGCTCGGCACAGTGTCGCGCGTGCAGGACACAGCTCTCACCACCGCCCCGGCGTCGCACTGCCCCTCGGCTGACATGACACTACTCCGGTACCTCCAGGAAGGTAAACACGTTTCATGTCAATGTATAGTTGAATGATATACCTCTATTATTGTACATTAGCACTTTTGTTGTTGTTTTAAAGTTATTTATCAGTTTTTATGTGTTGTATCGCAATGAAATCACGCGTAGACGAACGTCTAAAACTTGTTATGATATGACATTAATTTGTTATATCGAATTTATTTTAGTTTTTACATGGTTCCTGACGATTTATTTACTTTTAATGTTTACCTTCCCTTTATAAAATAAACATCTAGGTGCTACCAAGCGGATGTACTATAGTCCAAAACTAACTAACTTAATATTTGTACACACAAGTTGTATAAAATTGTTATTACTGATAAATTCTACATGGAGAATATCTTATGAAATATTTACTATTCGTGTGTTTATCAATGCTATGTCTATACGCTTTGAAAAGTTCTCTGAAACGTGTTGGTTATTTATAATGCGAGTGTTTACGTAGTTATTGGGTACTCATTAAAAATAAATTGAAATCTACGAATCGATAGCGTCACCTTACTGATTAGTTACCATTAACGACATTCTCCGCATCGAACTCCGCAATATCGACTATGCGGCCGCCCTCATGATTTTATGATCTGTGATATTATTCATCTTTGTTTCAAAATTGTTTCTATCCATTGGCGCACTGCGCAGGCACTGACAGTGTATTGAAAATGGAGCATTTATTATGTGTATCGGTATCTCAAGTATAAGCAAAAAAATCTAATTAAAGTGTAGCATGGTCAACATTGCGGATTTTTAATTTCAATGAAATTGTTTCAATATAAGTATTAATTTATTTATGATGTAGTGGCGACGTGGAGTGTGGTTCTCGGTCGTTGTTATTATATAATGTTGTAGGCAAAGCTGGTTTTCATAATATTTTGCTACACCCTCACTACCTTTATTACATTGTCAGAGAATTGACATAATATTTTTCTATATCAATCATTAAGAGAATGAATTATAGAGTGAATTAATTAAGTCTTAACTAATGCATGTAACCTGATTAGAAATTAAATTTCAGAACTACCCACAATTCTTTGACAGTGTAATATTTTCTAACATTTTGGCTATTTTTACATAAATATTGTTATCGTGTATAGTATAAATCAATGAATTAGCGTCACTGGACGTACTCATTACTGTCAGTTAGGAAGGTACACAGCATACTGTGGAATGAATTTGGACATTGGGAGCCATGCAACCATTTGATATTAGATAGATTTTGTTGTCCATTGTAATTAGTTATTGCATAATTAGGAGAATTTTCTTATGTAAATAAAACAAATAAAGGATTCCTTTATAAAATAATCTTTTTATTTTTTTAAATACAATCTTTGTAATCAGTCTATAATGTCAATATTAAGTAGGTATTATAACTATAAATAGTTCTATTTCGGAGTAGTATATGTAAAGATATCTATTATACTTAAATCAAACTTTTCCCGTATGTCCAGGGCCTTTGGTATATTCTAGAAGAAGAAAACAAAATAAACAGATTAAAATGACAATATCGATAGTAGTTAAGGTCAACTAAATTAGCCATAAATTTAGCAACCGAGATCGGTATCGAGGTCTAAAAACAAAAAATCGTAAAAGTTTCTAAGCACCCAATTCAAATATTACCTGACCCAATTCACATTTAGTTAATGTATCCCCGAACCCGAATTATTAAAAATAAAACATTATGGCACCTTCCGCTTATCAGCTTCCGGTGCATTAAAAGTAATTGGTAAATTGTGCACAATTCTTTGATAAATGTTATTGTTAATAATTAATTTTAAATGGGTCATTTTATTAGATAATTCAGTTGTACATTAATAGTGATTTATTTGTGCAAGCTATAAAAGCCAGTGTGTTGACAGTGTCTTTTAAAAATGCTCTCTTTAGTTACTGTTGTCAAGAAACTTGGTAGAAAATTTGTTAATTCGAATACTTGGAGTACCAATATAAACCTGTTTTTTTAAATAATCGTTTTTCTGTCTGTGACCATCCTGATCCGACTGCTAGTTCACACATAGTAACCTGAGGTCGCTAACCACAAAATGCCTGTGATGTTTCGCTGGCTATGATTTCAAAAATAATATCAATATTTTATTAATATAATTACCAAATTAGGTTATAACTGGAATAAATAAAATACAATCTTACCAAAGCAACATCTGCCTTGAAGTCAGTCTTCTCGAACCTTACATCTGCGCCCTGTACGTGGAGCCCGTAGTGCGCGCAGGCCGCGTGTGCGTCGCGCAGCGTGCGGTAGCGCAGCCAGCTCGCCAGCGCCGCGCCCGCCACCGTGAGGCGCTTGTTGCTGTACGCGTGGCTCATCACGCGAAGCGCACGTCTGAAACATCAACATTACCTTTAACGCGCTCCGACCAAGTGATAGCAGAAAATTATCTACTATTCCCGGGATAAAAAGTATCCAGGACATGGTCTACCCGTGTACAAAATTTCATCAAAATCCGTTCAGCAGTTCCGTTTCGTCTTTATAATATGTGTGATAATGAGACTCACTTGACGGTGATCTTGCAATTTAGAGATCTCCCATAAAACAGTGATAAGGAGAAGGAGATGATGAAAACAATGTGAGTAAAACATCCTATTCAACAATTAAATACTATCACTGTACTCTTTTTTAAACATGGAGAAAAATTTGGGGTAAATGTTACTAAAAGATTGGATTGAGCTTTCCTTACTCGTCTGTAAAGTGAATACGATCAGAAAGTGTGACAGAGACAAAACGATTTTGCGACCAGCCTCCCTCAAGTTACGATCGTTTCGTTTGCGTCGAACGTCTCGATTAAGCCACGCCTCCGATTCCTTTGTTCTGACGTCATCTCAACGCTCAGTCACGTGATCAGAACAAAGGAATCGGAGGCGTGGCCTACTCGAAGCGTTCGACGCAAACGAAACGATGACATAACATGGCTAGGGGGGCTGTAATTTGTCCTTTTCTAGATATATGATCGGTTCACGTTACAAGCTGGCAGTGTAACTTCAACACTGGGTCCTAATTAAAAGAGAAGTATTGATTGCCATACAGATTTCTTCTTTCTCTCTTTTTAGGGTTCCATACCTCAAAAGGAATAAACGGAACCTTTATAGGATCACTTTGTTTTCCGTCCGTCTGTCTGTCAAGACCCTTTAACTTGGAAATGCGTTGAATACCTCAACGCGCGAGTTGAAATTAAAACCATATACTTAGGTCTGCGGTCCCTTGAAGCTGTGA
Source organism: Mythimna pallens (assembly GCA_961205895.1). NCBI lineage: Eukaryota > Metazoa > Arthropoda > Insecta > Lepidoptera > Noctuidae > Mythimna > Mythimna pallens. The sequence continues at coordinate 23,326,533 of OY540833.1, forward strand.
GAAAATCAAATTTCTGAGTTAATGAAAAAAAAAGATACGGCCGTTTATGTCGCAAAAAAAGTATATTCCGACACTCAAGGACATCAAAATGCATAGAGTACGTTCCATCGACCTAGAATCCTGAAATTTGGCATGAAGCAAGGTCTTATAGCACAAGTATAGGAAAAAATCTGAACACTCAAAATTTGTTGTTACGTTATAAAAAAAAAAACTTGTGATTCGGAAAAATCTTCGTAACTCCATTCGGGAATTGAACTATTTTTTTACCGACTTCAAAATAAGGAGGAGGTTATCAATTCAGTTGTATTTTTTATGTGTTACCTCAAAACTCCGTCGTTTATGGGCCGATTTGCAAGTTTTTGTTTTTTCCTCTTAGAGGATATGCTTTCAGATTGGTGCAATTTTTTTCAGAATCTAGTTCCTAATAATCAATGTATCCTAGCCGTGTTTGGGAATTGTCATGAAATGCAGTTTGGCTATAAGGTACTATCGAACTGATCTGATGATGGAGCCGGAAGGTGGAAGGTAGACACAGGTAACTTCATAGTAAAACAATGTAACCTAGCAGTGTTTGGGTTAATTAGAATTGTCATGAGAACTTCTTTTCATTTCAACATTAATTTTTATACTATTTTATTCATCTTATCAGATAAGTCCAACTACTTGCTGTCTTTAAAAGTGCGCCCGGCCAAAATCGCGCTACTTCTCCGTGTTCACTAAAACTATGATATCCCAGAAACTACGCATTAAATTCGGCCCAACTCACTTGACATTGAGTCAAGTGAGTCGACTTACACATACGCGCTTTTTTGACGTCGACTCAATGAGCCTAGCTGGGAGACTACGTTTATGATTAAATATATAGATAAAGGCATTATAGATAGGCTGTTATCAAGTAAGGAGTTATTTACCGTTGTAATATAGGTAAGTAGGTGAACAAGGCACAGTATGAGAGGGGGCACAACTTGTCCGATAGCCTGCACACTCTTATGTAGTTACCATGGAGGTTTGCTATCGCTATTTCGTAAGCCAATTGGAGTTTCGGGTGTCTGAAAAATAACAAAATCCAAATGAATAATAGAAAAGAACTTTATGCATGTGTTCTATAGTTCTACCAACATACATATTCCAACTTGAAGGGTATGGAGGATAAAGCTCAATTTACAACGCCGCGGAATGGAATGTGCATAGCATAATGAACTTTATGTCAATTAAAAACGACAACAAACTAAATACGAGCCAAAAAAAGTTGCGCGTCTCCCGGGGAATCCTCGCGCATTCTCGAGAATTCCCCTAGCTACTGTCGGTGCCGTCTGTGGATTCCGCGGGAAATAGCGAGGGGAACAGGTCGCTGGGATGCGCGAGAATTCCAGCGAATACACGCCTCATGAGGCGAAATTAACGTTTATATTCCATTCCATTCCGCAGCGGTATAAATTGAGCCTAACAGTTTTTAAAGGCACATGAGACATTTTAGCTTTGGCTCTAGCTATAAAATGCACCTGTCTTGGTTTGTCTCATACTGAGTCACATGAGTTGCAAAATTGTTCACATTATCATTATTTCAGGCAAAAGACATTCACTGCTAGGAATAGGCCTACCCAAGCGCCGCCACAACGATCAGTCCATACTTCCCGCATCCAGCAGATGCAACCCACACCATTTTTTTTGGGGTTGTGAAGTCATCAAATGATACATGGTAGACATTCCACCCATACGTACAAAGCGTTTTGGGAACACATTCATAATACGTACAGCTAAGTAGTGGAATTCCCTGCCGGAGTCTGTTTCCTGATAGCTACAACCCCTAGGTTCTTTAAGTCAAGAGTGAATAAGTTACTTCTAGGCAAGCGTGCTCCAGCGTCGGCCAGATCACCGCTTACCATCACATGAGATAGTGGTCAATAATAAAAAAAATGATAATGGCGCGGTGACTTACAAAAAATCCCGCATCCCACGGCGGTGGCGTGGGATGCGGAATAATGGCGTGGGCATTATTATTACAGCCTATACCGTCCCAGGGCTGGGCAAAAGCCTTCCTTCATTCCTTCCATTATTGCATTGAGCCACGTCTTGGCAATCCCTAAGGAAGACCATCAATATATATAAAAATGAACCCCTATTTCTCCTGGTCACGGCTGGACCACTGACCTATATATGAATATTTGCCACACTGGACTGGCGGCCGTTAAAGTGCTTTTGTGCCCGTTTGATATTCGCCATTTTGGCGAAATCGGTCGTAGCGAGAGTTGGCGAGTGTACGGTACTAAAACTAATAATGTCGCACCACTTACAATATACACATGACCTTATTTTTCGTAGGTTTTATATAATTCTTGAAGCAGGAATAACAAGGAATACGAACGAAATTAATTCAAAATGCAATACTTCAGAGCACTATACACTTCTCTGCAGCCATTTGCATTATAAGTCAAAATTTGTTCTCCGGACGCTTGCAAGTGGCGCTTCAAAACATAGGCATAAAAAATTTGCTGTCAAACAAATGAAACAGCTTGTCCAGTTGTATTTAATAGAGGTCAGTGAGCTGGACCAATTTTAGTAATTTTTTTTTCTGTTCACCAGCTTACATGTAAGGTTGTAATAGGGTAGATATCAGTTGATGGGAGCGAAGCCGCAGGCAAAAGTTAGTAACAAACAGAAAATCTAACATTAAAATTTTACACGATTGCTTTCTCACCTTTTAAACTCCTTAGACAAATTGATATATCTGAACAGCGGGTGCAAATCATCTAGATTGCACAATATGTACAGGTTCTCCATTAGCACTCTATCATTTACAATTTTATTTTTCTTATCCTTGCCATTCAAGTCTATGTTTGAGAGGAATCCTGCCAGGTGGTCTATGTTCCCTCTCATTGTGGCTAAGGTCTCACAGCATGAGAGGTACCATTTCATACATTCCAATAAGTACTTTTTGTTGAGAACTGGGTCATAATCCTTCAGGGGAAGGTTGGACAACCTGAAATATGTATTCATGATGTAATAAAAAAACCACACCTATGTTCCTGCACTGCCCTTTGCGCTCATGGACCAAGGATTTCAGAAGTCGATCCATGGCCCCAGTAGGTTTCGGCTCTGCTGGGCCGGCCTAGACTGGGCTACGATTAAGCTGACAACTCTGAGGCGCGCCGTGGAACACTATGGCGCCGTCGACGACTCAGGCTTGGTCCAGATGGTTACCAGACGGCAACCAAAACAAGTTATGAAATACTTACTTATAGCCAAAATATACATAAAATCTTATCATAGGCTCCAGAAGACATGCACATTGTTCTGGAGGCAGCCGCTGTATGGTGGCATCTTGTCTCACGGCTCTCAGGCGGTCATTCACATAGTCGTACATCACCGAGGCTGGTACATCCACTCTTCTTGTGATACTGGGGCATAAAAAAGAAAGAAAATGCATTCATCCATCTATATAAATAAAAATGAATAGTTGATCGTTAGTCTCGCTAAAACTCGAGAACGGCTGGATCGACTTGGCTAATTTTGTCAAGTTAAGTTTTGAAATATTCGTGACAGTCCAGGGAAGATTTAAACGGTGAGAAAATATGGAAAAATTCACGAAAAAAAAAATAGATTACAACGCCATCTCTAATTAAAATGTCATTATAAAATGAATTAGGCTGTTCTGGTAATGCCAGTAGATGGCGTTATCCTTACTATTAGGCGGTACGAAGTTCGCCGGGTCAGCTAGTCTATAAATAAAAAAATTATAGGTGTATGTATAAAAATTAATCAATTTTTTGTTTGCGAGACTAACATCTCGCTAAAGCTCAAAAACAGCTTGATTAATTTGAATATTTTTCTCTAATTCTATAAATCTTTTTATTCCTTTAATCTTATACAGGGGTGGGTTAGGAAGACAAACAATAGATTTTTTTTAAATTAATCAAATCATTTTTGTATGGGAAAATAAATCGACAGAGCCCCTCTTTGTGAGGCCCATATCTCTGTCTGCAGGGAACCTAACATGAAAGAGATATTACTGGGTTTATCTGCTCACTTACTCTAGTCCCTCTATTTTCAGACTTGACTGTTAACTAAATGGTTAAAAAGTTTGTATATTGGCCAGTAAAAAAGACAGCAAACATTGAAGTAAAGGCAGGCTGAATATTGTCTTTCAATTTCACCTGACACATCAAATAAATCACACTTCTTCTTCTTCTTCTTTTCGTGTCGATGACTCTAACTAAAATTTATATATAATATCGTACAGCGATTCGAAACGCCCGGCGCACCCTGGACAGCTAGCACTCGGTAACGCAGAGTCTAGCTGACTAATCCTTTCACCACGATGTCTCAAACTCAATAAATCACACTAATATTATAAAAATGAAAGTTTGTGATTGTGTGTTACTACTTCACACTGAAATGGCTGAATGGATTTTGATGAAAGTTGGTACACAGGTAGACCATGTCCTGGAATAGCACATACGATATGGAATTTTTGTACCAGGAGTAGGTTCCCTTGGGATAAATTTCTATTTACATGTGGGCAAAGCACCTGGCCGCAGCTAGTCTTACTTATAAGTAAATACAATTGAAATGCAAACAGTCTTACTCCATCAGCAGATACTGTACAGTGTAGGTGAGCATTGAGTACGGCCGCAACAGATGTGGTACAGACATGTTGGAGTCAGCTGCTGAGCGGCTATAACTCTTTACCAGCTTCCTATCACTGCCCCACACTTCCAACACATGAACTAGATGCTCTTGCTCGCGCCTGAACAAATTGCAAAATGATCATAGTAAGAAAACAAAAAAAAAATAACATCAGAGTTGATGTAGGAATCAACTCTGATGTTATTTTTTTTTTGTTGAGTAATGTGACCAAAAATAGAGAATTTTATTTCCGAGTTGTTTTATTGCTTAAGTCGTGTCTTGGATTCCTGGATTAAAATCAGTTATTGATAAAAAAATATTTTGATTATTAAAAAAAACGTTTTATCTTCTTTCCCGATCAGCTACTTGTTAAGGAAAATAACGTACTAACTTAATGTTAAAATGCAAAGATTAAAATCATATTAAACCCTGTGTTTTGAGTACACATACGTACAATTTGATTTCATCTTCTGGACACATCGAGTTACAAGTGCCTGTAATGCGATCTGTATTCTGGGCATCTTCATTTTCTATGTTCTTACAAAAGAAATCGAAGTAGGAAGACATCATTAAAGTTTGGTGCAACGTATTTTATACCGAACAATCCAAACTTTCACCGCCAGCCGGTATATTTTCGTGTTTATTTATCGGAAACAGGCTCAGATCAACAGAAAAAGAAAAACAGACAAGCTGTAAGCTGTTATTATCTGCTATCTGTCAATGTCATGTCAAATTGTCAATGTCGAGAATGTCAAGATGTTTTTTTTTTAATTTGGATTCATAAAATTCTAAGTCTAAGTTTTAAGTCCTGAAACACTGCGTAAAGCGGACGCTCGCGCGGTTCAAAAATAAGTTTTTATGCAATCAGATCAAAATAGAACGAATTATTTTATTATGCCTGGTGTGGCTACTAAAATAAAATGTAAACGACACTCCAGTAGTGTAGTCGTTGACAATACACGAATGGAATTATCCGGTTTGTGACGGGGACCGTTGCGGTCCCATGGAACCGTCTGCGTAACCACGCACGTTGACGTTCAGGACAGGTGCCAGTCGCGGCCGCCCGCTTAACGTAGTTACTTCGAGTCAGCCCTCTCGGTAAGCATCGCTGAGGTATTCAAATAGATTTTCAGAAAAACTCGCGAGCGGGTCAGCTTAAGACAAGGTAAGTAAGTACATGCAGAAAAACGTATTTCAATAATCTGACAATTTGAGCGTGGTGTAAGCAATGGGCGAGTCATAAAGTTGAAAAAAAAAACGTCCCCTTGAAATACTCGAGCGCGATAATTTATTTTATTTTATTTTGTTGGAAATCCTATCAGGATTACGAAAAACATATCTGACGGTTTTCATGGGGCGGTGTAGCTAAAACCTCAGCTAAAACCATCGATAAAGGATGAAGCGTACAGATGCTGAGAACTGTGTTTTCGCCACTCCGCGCCTCTCTTTCCTTCACATTCTTTCCCACTGTCCCGCTATGGAAAATATGGATCGTGACCAAAATAATTCAAAATGGTCGTCACAGTTTATCTATATATAAAAGGAGAAACTGTCTGACATATCAACGCACAGCCAAAACTACTAAGACTAGCGAGCGTGAAATTTTTCACAAATCTTCCTTTTATGACGTAGGTGAACACTAAGAGAGGATTTCCCAAAAATTCACCCCTTAAGGGGATGAAAAGGGTGTCCAAAATTTGTATGGAGAGACCTACTTTCATGCGGGCGAAGCCGCTGGTAGACACTAGTGTGTTAAAATAAATACTATAACCATAAATACCATAAAAAATATGTAATGAGCACCACAATTAATGTGTTAACCATAACATATAGTTTTATTAATAAACAAAAATAACGCAACACATCTTTGTGTAGTGCAACACATTTGTAATGCAATGCAACACATCTGTAATGCAATGCAAACATTCATGTTTAGTGCATGAAGATAGAGATGTTACGGCTAATAGTCGAAGGGCGGCTACACCTAGTTTTAGCCAGCTGCACCTTTTTAGTTGTAGCCAAGGCCACGCAAAACAGGAATTTCAAAACAAAACCATAATACTTAACTGCACTGAAAACCTAGTTCTAGCCGATGGTAAATAGAACACACCTAAGTTTAACTACCCGTGTGCGTCTGTAACTAGTCTTAGCCGCTATGATGGAGGTTATACCTACCTAGTTCTATCCGAAGATAAATAGGATACATCAAGTTTAACCGTATGTGACCGGCTAAAACTAGGTGTAACCCACGGAGGACAGAAAGAACCGCACTTCTGATATTAGCCGTAACAGAGCAGAGGTATAAAGTCAAGATGAGATTTATAAGGTTACACGACATATAGATAAAGCCAAGCCAATAAAAAAAAAACAAATTAACTAAGCACAACTTGTAAATTTTATTAATGCTCAATTCCAATCCAAAGAAAAAGCAACAGGTGTTCATATAAACGCAAACGCAAAGCAAATGAACAAAAGTTTTTTCTGAAAAAACGATTTCTCATTCTGAGGTAATACATTCGTATAAATTCCTAAACAGATATTTATAATATAACCATCATCAGCAGCCTGCTATAATGTTTGCTTTTAGATCTTTTAATTCTTTTGTATGCATCCATTTGATACCCGTCGCTGATGCTGCACTTGCTGGTCTTGATATGCACCTATCGACAAACAAATAGGCTATAGTTAGTATAATGTACAACATCGACCATACAGCCTGGGTCTGGTCGATGGGTGGTGGTTCAGCTGAATTGAAATCTGGCTGAACTTGCGGTAGTCGCATTACTTAACAGCGTCGTTTTTCAATTTAGCGCGCCAACTTGTAAAACGGCATGTTAAGGTAGAACTACACTGCACACACGTGTGCCACACACGCCGATCTGGGCGCGTCGGTCTCCATACATTTTATATGGAAACTAGACTTGTAGAGCTACACTTGATCCACGCCACGCGACGTCGTTCTACGTACAAATCAGGCGTGTTACACGTGTGCGTCGGTCTAATGTAGTTCTAGCTATATACGATACGCTGGGACATAGATGCACTAAGTTAAGGGGGATACTCAAAGACAGTTTGCAAAATTCAAATATTTCTTATATTTATATTATATTTCTTATATTTACTTATATTATATTCTTAAGTTTTGTTGCATTTTGCAGGTCAGAGTCAACTTGTATGTTGATTAAAATGATTGGCGGGCGTAATACATATATATTTACGGAAGTGGATATTATACTAAGATCCCAGACCTGTCTGACATAACTTATTTTCACATGGATGAAACCTTAGGTTCTCAGTAGCGTCTCATGTGCTTTTAATATCTGTGTGCTTGTGGAGTTCCTCCTTGGGGTGCCTGAGCAGGTACCAGGTGAGAAAGGGAACTAAAAATAACGAGTTACTTAACTTAATTTATTATGGGTGATTTTTATAAATGTTTTGTAGAATATTATTATAAAGTAGTATCATAAGTGTCAGACACTTTCCATGGACCAAAACTTCTGTCAGACGGTTTAAAGCTCCTTAAGAAGTAAATAAACTTAACTTATTTTTACATGTCTGAATTTTAAATATGTTATGGTGACTATTACAAAGTTATATTTCATTAGTCAGACTAATTGTAGTGACCAAACATCCAGTCAGTGCATGAAATCGTCTCACTCGCTCTGAAATGCATGCGTGCTCTCGCTCTCATACTCTCGGCTGAATAATTTTTGTGTTTAGGGGATGTTTGATCATAGATCATTATCCCGTATCCGAGTAATATCATTATTACCATTGTTCAGAACCCTTCGTTCGCGACTCGCACTTGGCTGGTTTTCTGTTATTTTATTAGTTCAGGTACCTGCCCTTTCAGTCCTATCTTAAATATCCACGTTATATATTATTTAAGTGGTGATTTAACCCCGTCAAGTAACTGTATTCTAATGTTTTAATCAAAAACACAGTAGATTGGTAGAATAATACTTAGTACATTTTGATACAAATAAAGAAAGTTTGTCATTGCGAACGAGGGGGAATTCGCACGAGCCGTAGGCGAATGTGTTATGGAGCCGAGGGCTGCAGTGACAAATTTGCACGTGTATCAAACGACTTTTTTCAATACAGTTGCGAAGAAATTAATAAACAGGGGTTGACCGGCGACTCGTGAAGGTCGACGCGCGCCCAGCCTGATACGATAAATGTAATAACATTGTGGCGAGAGCACGCGCACTTTTCTGCACTAGTGCAGAAAACAATCTATTGCGTGTCTAAAAGTGTTGGGATATTTTTCAATATACTTACTCGAAAACCCGCTCTGGGTAAATATATACTAGATTACTTTATGTGACAGTGTCTTATACGTATAGATTACTTACGTCATTTTCGTTTGAAAGAGGTTCTCCATGCGAATTTTGACAAAGATCCATGCACCCTGGTTCTTGTGCTCCTCCTGGCACCAGACCTTCTTCGCCTTCTCGTATTTGCAGAACTCTTTGAGGACCAGGTCGTATGGGAATGGGTACAGTTGTTCCACACGACACATGGCTATTTTTGACTCTAGTTTCTTCTCTTTTCGTATATCGTTAATCTTGATCGCGACGTTACCAGAACAGAAGATTAATTTCTTAACGCCATCGGGATTTTTACTGGCTGGTCCATCTTCTGGGATCACTCTGTCCAAGTAAAATAAAGGGTATATAAGCAACAAGTACATTATTGCTATTAAAATATATTACATTTTATTTTTATTTTTGTTTAACAAACGACTTTTTTCAATACATTTACAAAGAAATAAATAAACTGGGGTTGCCGCGTGACTCTCGCCAACCCTGATATGATAATTGTAATAAATTGTGGCGGTGTTGAGCTCGCGCACTTTTCGCACTAGTGCGCAAAACCGTAAATTACGTGCGTAGTAGCCGTAGGGATAAGAGCGGATTTTCGAGTAACTGTATTAAAAAAATATTTTCGACCTCACCTTCTAAAGGCCGTTCCAGGTAAGAATTCGCTGAACTTGGAGCGGTAGTATGGGTGCTTGAGGCCGACTTTAGGTGTCATTATGATGAGCGGTTTACGGAAAGGCAGGGCGATCTGTCTTCTGATCATGTGGAAGTAGTTTGCTGGAGATGTCACGTTACACACGATCCAGTTGGCCGCCCGCAGCTGTTTTACTACCAAGGACGTAAAAGATTGGATAACTATTACGTAAGTCACCTGTTTAGGGTCACCTAAACAGGTGACTTACCTACTTTAAGAGCCGATTCTGTTTAGTATCTACTGATGGACTAGAACAGAATCCGCTCTGAAGTGAATTATAGTTATTAAGTGGATTACAGAAAATAAAGAGTAGGTATGCTTTTTGAGGCACGGGGAGCTCACTACCAACTTCCAAAACTTATAAAATCAGGGATCGTTTTTAGGGTTCTGTACCCAAAAGGTAAAGACGAGACCTTATTGCTAAGACTCCGCTGTCAGTCTGTCTGTCACCAGTCTATATCTCATGAACCGTGATAGCTAGTCAGTTGAAATTTTCACAGATGATGTATTTCTGATGTATGCTGCTATATCTATATATAGGGTGACAGGTAATTAGTGATCGATACTTAAACATGTGATTGTACTTATGATTACAAACAACTTTCCCAAAGAAACTTTTTTCTAAACTCATTAGTTTAATCACAATAACAAAACAGCGTTTGAAACTTTAAGTTCCTTTAAAGTCTTAGGATATTATTTTACCGAAACATGTAGGTACATTGCTTATGTCATCGATAACGAGGGCGCAGGCGCTGTGCCGTGCCGCGAACAGCTGATCGGGAGAAGGCGCGCGCGCGTAGTTTAAGTTTCAAATAGCTGTTTTGTCTGTTCTACCTACCTAGTCTGATTACCGTCCCATCGGATGATGTTAAAGAAGAGGGCGGGCTCTGTGTATCGGCTTGCGATGGTATGAGCAGTCATGGCCCCAATAGGCTTCGACCCTGCCGGGCCCCTACAATTTGCTGACATCGCCCTGAGGCGCGCGTGGAACAACACGCGCCGAAAGAAGTTAAAGTTTGTAATTTTGTTTGCAGGAAGTAAACTCTGGAACTCATGAACCGATTTTGAAAATTCTTTCACCAGTATCAAGCTACATTATTCTTGAGTTGAAATAATTTGTTGATTGTAATTAGTAATATTTTTTTACCACAAAAATGTTTCATGTGCGACGAAGCGGGCACGGGTCATCTAGTTTATGATAGAAAACTTACACTCCATCTGCTTGTCGTCTAAGTTCGGTATGACATCCTCGTCGTCGTCGCATTGCTGCAGATATCTCTCTATGCGTGCTGACGAGTGCTCAGGTCCCTGGAATTGACAAATAATATCATGAATTGGGCTGGAGAAGAATCTGTTACACACAGACGAAGAAAATGTTCGTCTGCGTGGTGTGGACTATGTGGAGCTTCTGTTTCGGGAGGATGACATTACTAACGGTGGGGAAAGAAGTTCTGCGAAAAGAAACTGCTGTTTTAAGTAACGTTCTAGTATATTATTCATCATCAGCTTCTTGCCCTTGTCCCATAGTACTTTTGGGGTCTGTCACCCGTCACGTTATCACTACCTTTTCTTTCATACCACTCCTCATACAATCGAACCATGTTTCTGTGTTTTCTTTGGCCTCCGTCTTCCTCTCCATCCATCCACATGTATACCCATACCCATAAATCTTTTAGTAGCATGTGTTTCATCCCTCCTCTTCACGTTATTAAGTTAAGTACCTACTTAAAGGACGCAAAGGAAACATACTACATATCAGCGGGAGCAGCTGAGGAAGTCAGCTTAAACGCAATACCTTCAAACGATCCATTAAAATATTGAATCCTCATAATCCAAGCTGCGTGCCTTAAAGCTTATTTAAAGAGAAGATTCTTCATCTTCAAATTTATATGAGGCACTTACAGCGCCATCGATGCCGTGTGGCAGTTGCACTACCAGTCCGGACTGGCACACCCACTTGCTCTCACCGTTCGAGATGAACGTATCAAACATAGGCTGTCCCGTGTCCGCAAAGTCTCCGTACTGCGCCTCCCACATCGATAGCAACTTCGGACTTGAGTAAGAGTAACCGGTCTCGAAACCCAAAATGCCTGTGGAAGAAAAGCGCAAAGTTCAAGTTTCGGGGGAGGGCGAACTGTCATCATTATCATCATCATTTCAGCCGAAAGACGTCCACTGCTGGACATAGGCCTCCTCCAAGTGTCGCTACAATGAACGGTCCTGTGCATCTCGCATCCATCGGACTCCCGCAACCGTTACCAAGTCATAGTTCCACCTTGTAGGAGGCCTTCCAACGCTACGTCTTCTGGTACGTCGTGGTCGCCATTCCATTTAGGGCGAACTGTGGTCGAACACAATACATCAGGGATGGCTAACCTTTACTGAAGTATGTGCCACAAAATGCAAGGAAAAATGTTGTCATGACGCGCCGCCAAAGAAATGTTGTATTGAATTGAATTAAAGAAACAAAATTGAAGAATTGTTGACTTCTTATTTAATGGACAAAAAATTAAAGTAGATGATAACTCTTTAATTTGCAACCTAAAATTCGTATATCAGTTTTTAGGGTTCCGTACCTCAAAAGGAAAAAACGGAAACTTTATAGGATGATTTTGTTGTCCGTCCGTCTGTGTGTCTGTCGGTCAAGAAACTTAATCTCGGGAATACATAGAGGTATCGAGTTGAATTAAAACCATATAAGTAGTCAGGTCTGCAGTCCCTTACAGCTGTGTAAAAATCAAACTTCTAAGTTAGCGGGAAACACATATGGCCGTTTATGTCGCAAAGAACGTACATTTTGACACTCTCAAGGAATCAAAATTCATAAGGTACTTTCCGTTGACCTAGAATCCTGAAATTTGGCATGAAGCAAGTTCTCATAGCACAAGTATAGAAAATAATCTGAAAACTGTAAATTTGTAGTTACGTCACAAAAACAAAACTTTTTTGCGATTCGGAAATATGTTTGAGACTCGATTCGTGAATTGAAATGTTTTCAGTAAGTTTTTACGGAACTCTCAGTGCGTGAGTCCGACTCGCACTTGTCCAGTATCTTTTTTATTTAATTAAATACATGAGAAAAAGATTGTTATCTGCTGTTTCAAATTACCTAGATGCTAAATATTTTACACAGGCGCATGGCGTGCTCGAATTATTTTTCCGCGTGCCATGCCACCATTGTTATGCATGCCACTGTTCGCAATCCCTGAAATACATTTTTTTTTTCGGTGGAAAACTTCCCCCGCTCTTGGGCGGGGTGGGAGGGCTTGTCAGACTTTTATTAACTAAAAACCCACATCTGTTCCTTCGTTACATTTCATACCAGCGCCGAGTCTTCCTTTCTGAAGCAAACCCTTGGCCCCAGTAGGCTAAGACCCTGCTTGACCTCTACGGTTTGCTGACATCTCCTTGAGGCGTGCGTGGAACAATACGCGCTGTCGACGACTCGGGCTCGGTCCGGACGGTTATCGGGCGGTCGGACGATGAGCTACCCACTGCTCCCCGTCCACAAGCCCGCACCTACAGTGGCCGGAAATCGGGATCGGGATCCTGGCGGCTTGGGTATGAGGGCCGCGCCCTCACGCGTGCAAGTGCGGCCTCCTCCTTTGCTAGATCTTTGCCGCCGAACATAATCGTTATAAGATGACATTACCAAATTCAGAGAGCGAGCTGTTGTACAGCGAGTAGCGCGCCTGGTCGGGGTACAAGGTGTCCAATACGCGGTAAGTGGCGCCGTCCACGCCCTGGTGGTGGTATACGTGGTGCCTGTAACAGACAATGGAATAGGTATTTTATTTTATTTATTTGGCTCGCCAACAATTAACTTCACGTATACAAAGATATTAGAAACATCAAATAAATTTATAGACTAGTGTAGCAATTCCACTACCGGATATCCGCCATCGTTGTTGTTTGTAATACCTGTGCGCCATAGTGCCGCGCTCTACATCTTCGCCGGTGAAGCGTATGTGGACGTGGTCGCGCAGTAGCGAGCCGTACGCCAGCGCCTCGCCCATCGGCCAGTCCGCAATGCCTTCTTCTATCTAAGTATATAATATTTGACTTATTTATTTATTTCAGGTACTCTCTGCACTTACAGTCGAAACCAACTAATTAACAACTTAGCTAATTTAAAAGTTTATTGAGTCATAAGAAGTCTAATTTGGGCCGAAGATAAGGTAGGCCTGCGGCGCCTCCTTCCGGCCGTCCGGTTATCATCCGGATCAAGTGGAATGGAAAGAATAAAAATAGGAGTGAGTTTTAGTCAGTAAAACACTACCCCTAACACTACCCTCAGCCCTCGCGCTCCGCCCTTCAGCGAGAGCAGTCGTTGGATAGGCCTACCGAGGACTTAAGAAAAAATTTGCCTAACCACGCCAAAATATTATTCAGTACGTACGACATATCAATATTATAGTTATTATTTAATAGACAAACCATTTTTTCTCGTAGTTTCAACAACCTAGTGACACCCTTGTGCACCTCGAAGGCCCACGGTTCCGGCGGTGTAGCGAAATGTTTCGCTATCGTGTTAATTGATTGCTGAGATATTCCCGTTTCTTCAATCTGAAAAATATGGCAGTTTTTTTGTAAATAAACAATAGTAAAGCTGTTTTGCCAGGTGATTCGTTATCCTTACTCAATACATCACTTGACAAAACAGGTTTCTTTCAGTCTCATTACATTTCTGAATCTAGAAAAAATATGAGACTTTAAAAAAAAATACCGTCCTTATAGTTCTCTGGAAAAACAAAGACTTTCGAGAATATTTCAAATGGTTTGTACGAAAGGCTTAGGTTTTCCACTACTTTTTTCAGTAACCCTCTTCCTTTCTAACCTAACCTAACCAACTGCAAATTCATCATCATCATCATCAACTTCCTGCCCTTGTCCCGTGTTATTTGGGGTCAGCGCAACACGTTTTTTTCTTCCATTCTGCCCTGTCACTCGTCATACTATCACTAACTTCCAGCAACACTAAATAACAGTGATTCAAATCGTCTATTCCCTGTAGTCCCCGACTTGGTTATTCATGTTTGGGTTATTCATGTAGAGAGGACTTTGTCCAGGGTGTACATGAGGGTGGGGTCCTCTCCTCTCTCCTTTTTTTTATCGTTAGGTTCCTAATTTCTAAGTACATAACTATATAGACAACTTGCTGTTATACTGTCATTTTAAATGAGTGATTGTTGTTAGCGATTGGAAGTAATAAAGTTCAGATCAATGTTTTTGTCGGTAATATAATATAGGTATTCAGATTTGTCAACTCCTTACACATATTATTTTCTAACATTATACCGAACGAGTGTGGTTAATAATAAGCAACGGGAGTGAATGTACGTGAGTAATTGAATTAGACTTTGCTACCTTGTTAGGGTCGACAGCTTCAAAGAAACCAGTCCAGGGCGTATCGATCCACTCCCTGATGCTAAGTTTGGTTATTTTCTTAGCGAGCTCAAAGTGAGTGTTGAGCGTCTCCATGTACTCTTTCTCCCACCCTTTGATATCTGTGTCAGTGGCGACACCTTCCGCTTTCAGCTTCTCCGCGTACACTAAATCCACTGCAATCAGACAGACTTTATAGTGATAAATGATATTTATTTTGCAAATAGGTTTTTTGAACTCTTTTACACGTAATTTTTTTTGTCAATTTAAACTAGATGAAGCCAGTGTTTCCTAGCTGACTTGTCAGACTGATTTGTCAGTATTCGTGTAGCTCAACTCAGAACTACTAAGGAGCTCAACAGTAAGTATATAGTTATAATTATATAGAGTAGTTACTATATAAAATAGTTTCAAGAGAGCAATTTGTATCCACTATATGATTCATGGACCCTTACGCAAACAAACTGAATGTTAGTAAAGTACATCATGTCTAGCCAAGTCTGCGTACGTATTTGTGTGGCTTCCATGCAGATAATGTCCAGATCAGGTTAGGTTGTATGGTCTACATTGTTAGACTCAAATCTTAAAAGAGATACCTAGACCGAAACCAAAAATCAAGGATCGAGTAACAGAGGAACTGACCTGTCTTCATAGTCTTGATCTTCTTATACATGAATGGCTGCGTGAACATGGGCTCGTCCTCCTCGCTGTGGCCGTGTCTCCGGTAGCAGACCAGGTCCAGGACTACATCCTTCTTGAATTTGCATCGGAAGTTGATGGCCACTCGCGCCACGTACGCTACAGCCTCTGCATCGTCGCCGTTCACATGTAAAACTGGTGCGTCGATGGCTTTTGCTATATCTGGATCAGGGAGAATGCAAAAAATCGACTGTTCAAAGATCAAAGAATCAGAATCTAGTTTAGTGCATTCATGTGATGAGAGCTTCGTACCTGAGCAATACGGCGAGCTCCTGGAGAAGCGCGGGTCCGTGGTGTACCCGATCTGGTTGTTGCAGATAATGTGAACGGCGCCATGTGTGGTGAAAGATGGCAAGTTACTGAGCGTGAACGACTCGTACACCACGCCCTGTCCGCACACTGCCGCGTCGCCATGCATTACAATTGCCATCACCTGGAAATAAGAATATTTGAAATCTTTTCATAGTAATTTTTATTTTAATTTAAAAGGTATTTATTTTTATATTATTTTCTGTATTTTAATGATTGATTTTAATTTGATTTGAATTTCTTATATTAATTTGGTTTTTTAATTTATACATTTCCATTTTTTTTAGTATCAATTTGTGCCATATGACATCTTCTGCCCTTGGGCTGGGCGGGAGGTCGTGTCAGACTTTTTCTGAGTAAAACCCACTCCTGTTCCTTCTTTGCCCTCGTTCCATGGCTTTTTTGCATTTGATTCTTTTTCGCATTACCCATGGCCCCAGTAGGCTTCAAGCCTGCTGGGCCCCTACGTTTGATAATCTAATGATAAGGGGAAGACACTAGCTTCTGTAATACAGTGTACACTAGTGCAGGAGCTAGGGAATTCATAAAATGCATGTATTACTTTTGCCAATAAAGATTATTATTTTTATTTTATTATAGTATTATACTCAGTTCGTGCTCACCCAGCTCGCGTTATCGACGTCTGTGATAAAGTGTTGCAGATATCTATGACACTGATGACGCAGCGTAGTGAATGTCTTCGGCAAGTCGTTTATTCTACGTCAAATCATAACGAACGTCTACGGCAAAGCGTAGCGAAAATCTACGGCAAAGCGTAGCGGATGTGCACGGCAAAGCGTAGCGGACTTCTACGAGAAAGCGTAGCAAACGTCTACGGGAAAGCGTAGCGGATGTCCACGGCAAAGCGTAGCGGACGTCTACGAGAAAGCGTAGCGAACGTCTTCGGCATGTGTAGCGGTTGTCTACGGCAAAGCGTAGCGAACGTCTACGGCATAGCGTAGCGAACGTCTACGGCAAAGCGTAGCCGACGTCTACGGCGAAGCGTAGCTGACGTCTACGGCGAAGCGTAGCCGACGTCTACGGCGAAGCGTAGCCGACGTCTACGGTGAAGCGTAGCCGACGTCTACGGTAAAGCGTAGCTGAAGTCTACGGCAAAGCGTAGCGTCTTATTGGGTGATAATTTGGGCCTGCGAAATCTCTGTCTCGTCTTCTAAACTACACAATAGATCTCATGATAAGAATTAGAATGTTTGTCTTGTGATCAACACAGAGAAGAACGGATGGGTTTTATTTAAACGAAAAAAAAAATACCTTCTCTCCAGTCGCATCGCCTTTCCAGAACTGCTCTGCCTTCGCCTTGCCCAGCACGACGGGGGACACGACTTCCAAATGGGAGGGGTTGGCGCTCATCGACACCTTGATATACTTGTTGGTCCGCCGGATGAATCGATGGATATTAGTGCCCAAATGGTACTTTACGTCCCCGGATCCCTGCGTTAGTAAAATATAGTATTAAAACACCAATTTTTTAACCGTATCGAATCATTGGGCTGGGTTTGATTTCCTCATAATGTAAACAAAATCTGAGGTAATTGCGATCCTTCACCATCAAAAGTGTCTATCGACTTTAAGCTAGTGTACTTTAGGTTGTTTGTTTTTTTTTTTTTAATATAGAGCGCAATAATAAAGGAATTTTAACTTTGTCAATATAAAAAAGGTATTTTGGATTCCAATAAAAGTCACTTAAAGCTCAGGAAGTTGTTAGTAGTATCTAGAGGTTGTGTTGTCTACTCATAAACTTAGTGCTAAGTCAATATATGTATACGAGCTTAGTGCTAAGTCAATATATGTATAAGAATAGACACAAAATATAGATACTCACAGTTTCTTTGGGCTCCATCGGCTTGAACTGAGCAAAAATGTCACTCAGCTGCTTGCGACACACATTCACCAACATGTTTAGTCGACCTGAATGAAATTCACACTTAAAATACTAAGAACATTATAAAGTGGCAGACGATCAGAGTCAATGTTAGTGTTTCTGATGTTTTCAGGCGTTAATCTATAAACGTCTAAAATCCGTTATGGTTATCGAGTTTTACTGATAACAAAAAGTAACAGCTCGAATATAGGAACTGGCATGTAATTATATACTTCAGAAGTCTCTCGAGTTGCATCCCCTTAACGTGCTTTTAAGGGGATGCAACTCGACATACATTTTCACTGTTTTTCCTACAACCGCTTTTACGCTATTATGACGTTCTTACACATGTTTCACTAAATATTTTGGAAACACAGTACCTTGTGGATATTATCTAGGCTTCTATTGAAATCAATTTATAAAGGAGATTGGGCACTTATAGATTCTTTTTTTGACGCGTATGGCCATTTGAGTTATTGTATAATTCATAACTTTTATTTTTATTGATTTTTTACTTAAATTCATTGAAAACATTTGTGGGGTTTCTATTTTCACTTTAATTAGTATTTTATGCAATAAATACATCATTCGTTCCATTATAGTGAAGCGACTTCTTACTCAATTATAATCGATCGATTAAACATTAACGTAAATCGTGGAACAACAAAAACATCTACATTCGCAACTAAAAAATATTAAGAGTTGTCATTATTATTTTTCTTTAATTATGTTCATATTTCTTTCGCTAGAAAGCAATTTCTGGGCAAAAATAAAACAATTAAGATATAATCGATAATGCTATAACGCCGTAGTCAATTGATGTGTCACAACACTATTCGATGAAATGTCAAACGATTTTCGTTTACCGTGTTAACTGCCGGCCAGCCGAGAATATTGTTTTTAGTTTTTCTATGCTAACAAATACAAAATCGAATGTCGAGTTTTAGTATTCTTGCACGTTCATTTACTACATCGAACGATTTGACTCTTTTTATGTATGCTGTGAAGTGAATTATTAGAACATTTTTACGTCCATGGTGATTTAATCTACTTAAAATAATATGCGTGCTGTGTAATTGTTCTCTTTTATATTAGCACACCCACTGCCTAGCCGCCATATCAGAGAGGCAACTGATTCCAAGGCCCGGAGGCAGGATTTCAAAACGAATTGTTTTGAGATGTAACATAACCTCAATATTCAACCTTTTTTTTTTCAAAAACGCCACCATTTATCATTTGAATTTTTTATATTTATTCATTTTGAATTTACCCTTGTTTTAAAGCATGACACTATCCCTTTTTTGTTTCTAATTTTCACTACCATACTGTGTCAAAAGTTGCGCAACCAAGTGTCATAGTAACTTGCCCAATCTCCTTTGTGTAAAACTAATCCAGTGAAGACCTCTGAAAATGTGCTATTTTGCATGAACTTTGACACTTCATAATTTACTCAAAAATTAAAAAAGTCAAAAAGTATAACAATAAAAAGCCTTGCAAAAATTAATCAAGATTCTAAATAACGACATTTTTTTTTCAAAAACTTTTAAGGGTTTAAATAAACACGTATTTCCTAGAACAGGTTTTGTAAAATATTCGAGTAAACAACGGAATTACCGAATGCTAATAGAGTTTTCTGGCGTTATCTCTCTTTTTTCGCGTTGCAAGTACCAAGCTTTGTTTAAGTAACAAGCTTTGTAACCATGCTCGATGTTGACGACATGTGAGTGAAAAAGGACCCTCTTTCACCAGCGTCAGAAACAAGCGTCAGGTAATTACCACTGACTACCATGTAGTTGTCTGGCATTTTTGCTGGACTGGACCTATTTGGTGCAGCCGTGAGACACACATTGTGTCTGTGCTTTTTTTTTTCTTAGTTGTCTTAAATTTTGTGTGTGTGTATCCATGTGTGCCAAATAAAATATTTTTCTTTCTTTCTTTTTTATTTTTTTAAGCAGTTGGTCCTGCAATTAATCTTTATCCATTGTACCAAATCATCAGTATCTTCCATTTTAAACTAGAGTCGAGGGAAGGGAGAGTTGGATCTATTTCATCTTCGTTTGCACACACTTTTCTCAAATATCTCAGGCAAGTATTTCGGAATGAGAGATAGTCAGCTATAAACTTTTATTCCTTTATTTTAGCACCCTAAAACTTGTCTCAAAGACTACTTATTATCGTAGTGTCTGCGACTACAGATATTATAAGTTCAAAGGTCAAAAAAACGTTTTTTTTATATTTTTAATGCAAAAATCTCGTTTCCTATGGGACGTTGGACGTTCTCGTTCCCTTATGCTATTTGTATAAAATATAAATATTGTAGAGGATTGAATTCTCTAAAAATTTTGTTTAAGCATTTTTTTATATATCTTAAACCATTTTCGAGATAGAGGGCAGAACGCGCGCAGTGTTTAACTATAACTAGTGAGTATCAATCGAGGTCAACTTGTAGTCCCAATTAAAACATTTGTCATTTTATTTGGGCGAAACCTATCACATCAACAAAAAAAATTCTTTAAAAAAATAATGTAAAAACTGAAATATACTCTATAATAAGTAAGTTTTGAGACAACTTTTAGGGTGCCAACATAAAGGTTTATACAAGTTTATAGCTGACTATCTCTCATTCCGAGGTGATGAAACCCCTAATATTCTTGGACTAATATGAATAGCCATCATAGTCGAATATTTCATTTATTATTATATAATATCTATGAGTAAGGTCACCTCGATGCTGCATAGCCATGACGATGGACTGCACGCCCAGCCGGGTGCTCGTATCCACGATTTCCTCCAGCATCACGATCATGCTCTCGCCACCTTCCAGCCCAAATCTCTTCTCAGCAGGCCATTTGGTCGCGAAATATTTTTCCAAGCTGCATCAGAATTTATGGTCAAAAAACTGGTTGAGGCATCCCCAGCTTTACCGCTTAAGTATGGACGTTGGCATAAAGGCAAAATATGTTGGCCTTGTAACGAGTTATGCTAGGCTGTCAATCTGATTACACGTTGACCCACTTGTGTAGCAGCTGCGCTGGTTTACAGGCTGTGTGTAAAGGTTACAATTAGACCAAGATCCCAGAGCTGTCTGACATAACTTATTTTCACATGGAAGAAACCTTAGGTTCTCAGTAGCGTCTCGTGCTTTGAATACCTGTGTACTTGTAGAGCTCCTCCTTGAAGCCCCTGGGCAGGTACCAGGTGAGAAAAGGAACTAATAATAAGATTAACTTAACTTAAATTTTTATGGCTAATTTTTATAGATGTTTTGTAGAATATTATTCTAAACTAGTATCATAAGTGTCACACTTTCCATGGAGCAAAACTTCTGTCAGACACTTTAAAGCTCAAATAAAATAAATGAACTTTATTTATTTTTACATGTCTGTATTTTAAATATGTTATTGAGGTAACTATTATAAAGTTATATTTCAGTAGTCAGACTAATTGTAGTGACTAAACATCCCGTCAGTGCATGAAATTCTATCACTCGCTCTGAAACGCATGGGTGCTCTCGCGCTCATACGGCTCAGGGGCGCCAAGGGGAGCTCCATAAGTACACAGGTATTCAAAACACATGAGACGCTACTGAGAACCTAAGGTTTCATCTATGTGAAAATAATTTATGTCTGACAGCTCTGGTATCTTAGTATAAATAATAATATAATAATAATAATATAATATTCCACAACTATCACACAACGCCGTCTAGTCCCAAGCTAAGCAGAGCTTGTGTTATGGGTACTAGACAACTGATAAACATACTTATATATTTCTAAATACATACATATATAGATAAATTACACCCAGACACAGAACAAATGATCGTGCTCATCACACAAATGGAAGTATGTTTATGCATGGGACGTCTAATCGGTATGTCTATAAAAAAAAAGAATAAAAAGCGGAGCATCCACATCACAGGCAAGTCACAGACCGCAGTCTCCGATTTTCAAACCTTTTACAGCCTTATTCATAAAGTTCAAAAATGAACTGAATAGCGGTTTTTCTCGGTGAAGAAGTAAACACCTCTCCAAAATGTAGGTGTGCGAGGTGGAGGGAGACGCGTTGTAAATGACCAATAGAATTTTGTTATTTACATGTCTCATCTTTAAATATTATTACAATTATTTCATAACTGTGACTGATAGGGCTGATTTTTTTTTGTCTTGTACTTAATTTACATTACATTGTATTTGCATATCCATGTGATGGTTAAACCGTAACCGAACGAAGATACGTATAGAAGCATTGCTAGTAAATTTTTGTCAGGCGTTACCTATTTTCATAATATT
Organism: Mythimna pallens; assembly: GCA_961205895.1. Classification (NCBI taxonomy): domain Eukaryota; kingdom Metazoa; phylum Arthropoda; class Insecta; order Lepidoptera; family Noctuidae; genus Mythimna; species Mythimna pallens. The sequence goes on from OY540833.1 coordinate 23,348,742, forward strand.
ATAATTAAATTTAAATATAATACGTAATATTTTGAGGTTTGATTGAGAAAATAGATTAAATTGGTTATTACTGCTTTATTTTTCACTAAAATTAGTAAAAAAAATAAGTGATACAACGAATCGAAAAGATGCGCGTTAGTGTTGTAATGGTGATAAAACTATATTTGACAATGGTAAACTTAAAATATCAGACATACACTATTTTTATTTAAGAAAAATAACGCCTGTTAACAAACTATAGCAATATACTAAATAGTCTTTCCCTTCGTTTGGTTACGGCTGGTAGACATGTTTCTTTTTGCTATTGATTTATCATACAGTCCTTTAAGATATGGCTTAGGTTTCACTTTTGGCGAACAGGAAAAAAAATACATGCCAGCAATGTATGGGAAAGTTTCATTCTCCTTAATGATTTATAACTACTAACTCACTTCTGGAAAATCTTAGCCCGTCTCCGCTCAACGGACCCTTCGTTGAGTGGAGATTGGCTAAGATTTTCCATATTTGTAATTTTATGTCTCCATACCTTTACCTTACACCCGCGATTTCTAAACTTGAAGTAGAGTTCTGTTCAAACTCTGCTCAATCTGTCAAACTTTCCTACTTAGAGAAGGGTTTGACATGCTCTTAACTTCCTTTCTTAAATGTTTATTAATCCTAAGCATTTAGTTATAACAAAAAACTTACAACACAGCCTTAGTGAGCCGTCGCATGATTTGTCTCTTCTCCTCGTTGCACATGTTGAACACTCCAGGCGTCTCCATTTTTTCCCTGAGGTATTGCACTTGGTCTATGTCGTACACGTGCATGTACTCTATGCCAATTGACCGACAGTACACTTTCTCGAGGCGGGATATTATTTCCCTAATGAAATGGATAAATAATATAATAAGTACCAATATTTTGCTACAGTTGTTGAAAGCATGGGCGCCGGCTTTTAGAAAATCTCATGGATGCTCATACTTATTTTATGGACTCGAAAAAGTGGCGAAGAGTGAAAGGAGAAACGTACACTGATCGATCGACAAATAAATAAATGTCTTACTTACTGCATAAATGTTTGATAAAAATATAAAATGAAAACATTATACAAAAATTAACCTAGTTTTTATTATCAAGAAATATTATAATTTCTACGTGACTGCAATTCAGATCATTATATCAGCCGAAAATCTTCCACTGCTGGACACAGGCTTCCCCTAAGCGTCGCCACAACGACCGGTCCTGTGCATCTCGCGTCCATCGGTCAATTCTAATCACAACAATAATTCAAAGCATACCTAACTTGCGATAAGACCGCTTATTGTGACACCCTATTAATTTTAAGTTCCTAATGTAATTTGTATTTATGGTGTACAATAAAAAATATCTATCTAGCTTGCTTCATAGAGCTTTATAATTAATAGCGTCTTACCGAAGTGTCAAGGAGGTTTCTTTTCCGCCAATATCAGTTCTTGCGGGCAGTTCGAACACCTCGTCCAAATGTTTTTCATCCGCTAAAAAAAAATATAGTGTAAGTATTTTTTTTAATTACCTATATTGTGTCTTTCTGCTGGGCAAAGGCCTCCCCTTCCTCCTTCCAAACATCTCTCAGTGACTGAATTACTAAAATAATTAAAAAGACAGAAAAAATAATGTTTTTTTTTTATAAATTAATATTATATCTCAATCGTTTCATTTTCAAGCCACCTTATCTCAGTGCACTAGACTTCGAATAGACTTCTCTTAAGCTGTGCCACAACACACGGCTTTACGCCTTTCGTATCCAGCTGGTTAATAAATATGCGAAACAAAAATCATTGTTTTCTTCTTTGATCTAATTAAGTGAATTACATAAAGCCCGGGCCTAGAAATTACATGTCATACATATGCCCGAGTCTGCGGCGCGTTATGCTCCACGGGAGTCAAAGTGATGTCAGAAAAACTAAAGTGACTCAGAGTGCCTGCTAGGACTGCAGGTATTCGAAAGAGTTACCTTGGCCCTGTAACGCAAAGGGAAACTGTGGGTTTTCGTCAATAATAATCTGATACTGGCTCTCACTCCACCTAGGGTGGGAGAAGTCGATGATTATTTATCTGAGTATAAAAAAAAAAAACTTTAATATCGCCTTACACAATTCTGCGCACAGCTCCCGGGCTACTATGTGGCTCTCTACTCCCTTCGTGGTGAGGGCCAGATTCTTGTTATTTGCGAGGAGCCTGGCTGGCAGCGTCAGGTTCAGGGGGTCTGTCTTCGCGAGCAGGTGACCACGAGCCTGTAGCGACAATGTTTAGTACTTTAATTATAATTGTAGAGACACGCTGATGATAACACATTTTGTAGTAGAATAATATTTCATGCGTGGCGACCCTGTGTTAACCCGGTAAACCGCATCATAGACGTACTCTATGCAATCTATGCATTGGAACACGGTGCACCACGAACGCACCGCTCGCGAGTCGTTTGCGAACTGTGCGCCTGCATTTCATGTTCGTACGAAACGCGCACAGCGCAGGGACTTTCGTACGAACGAGTCGTGCGCGAAATGCACGTGCGCCGTTCGCAAGCGGCTCGAGAGTGGCTCGCGAGTGGCCTGCAAGCGGCGCATTCGCCAGGTTTGGACACACCATTATGGTCAGCGTAAACAGATAGGCATCAAAAATTGATAAAGAATAGCATTTTTGTATTTGAAGTGAATAACAATTTTAATTGATATGAAATAGGATACTTACTTACATGACGTTCTGACTTACGCTAACGCTTAGCATAAGCATAAGTATAATCAGTCTTTTAATGTTCCCACTGCTGGGACACAGGCCTCCTCTCTAGGAGAGGGAATGGGCCGTAGTCTACCACGCGGGCCCAGTACGCTGACGCTTACTACAGAATAATGTATGGGTATCTAACAATCCCCCACTCACCTGGTAGCTTCGAATTAAGTTCGCGACAGCCAAACTAAGTTTAACTTTCTTTTTAAATTCTTCTTGAGTTTTTTCGCTATAGGTCTTCGGTTCTGTTAACACATAGATTCGTAAAAACCATGAAACATTTGATCACAGGTAGCGGCGAACCGAACAATAGTTTACCAAAATAAAGTTCAAATTTTGTTGGCACGGTTGGCGCAGTTGTTGAGCGATGGTCTTCTGCGCTGCGTGCCGCGGGTTTGATTCCCGCACAGAACTAATATTTGTATGGCTAACAAATAGTTGTATGGCCACCAAATAGTTGTTCCTGGTCTGAGAGTGTTGTATATGCGAGTTTATAAGTTTGTGAACGCACACAACGATACAGGAGTAATGCCTAGTGCGGGGCAAGGTCTTAAAAAAAAATTAACATTATTTCCACTTACGAACTGTTTTAGGACTAAACTCATCTTGCATTTCCTCAATCTTTAACGCTGGGCCGCAGATGCTATCGTAGAATCCATCCCATGACTGAAAATGATAAAGTACATAGTGTAAAATTTTTAGTTTCAGTAACCTGCGTGACTGTTAAAATCAGCTAGTGTGACCTTGATGACAACATTTTAAAAACCGATATCACGCAGCGATCCAAGCGAGGGAACCCAAATTTTAATTAAAATTCACAGACAATATACCACACAGTAGCTACTACTTATAGTTTCTTCGCTTTGAGTATTGATTAATTAAATAGCGCAAAATTCAATGTGAAATCTACATCAAATTTAATTGGTAAGCGCAGGATTCAATACGGCTCTTATCAGAGATGCGGATTGCCCGAAAGAGTAACCGCGGCCCTTGCAAAAGGCAACTAGAAAAACTTGTCAGCAAAACCCTGACCGTCTCTCTCGCTCTACCCAGAGCGGGAGAAGTCACTTTATGACTAACCACGTAAAAAACAGGATTCAACCGTATGTACGTAGCAAAAAACTGCATTATTACCTAGAGCCCGTCATCGGTGATTGGCTAAGTAGCCTGAGTGCATGCAGGTGTACCTGCCCCCCTAGCCAAGTTACAATCGTATCGTTCGCGCCGAACGCCTCGAGTAGGCCACACCTCCGTTTCCTTTGTTCTGACGTCATCTCAACGCTCAGTCACGTGGTCAGAACAAAGGAATCGGAGGCGTGGCCTACTCGAGGCGTTCGGTGCGAACGATACGATTGTAACTTGGCTAGGGGGCAACCCCCCTAGCCAAGTTACAATCGTCTTTTCGACTATGGATAGTCTACTCAATTATAATATTCAGTTCAATTATTTATTTCTCATCAGAATAACTTACAGAATCCACCGATCCTTTTGATTTTGACCAGTCCAAATACTGTGCTTCGAGAAAGTTGGCGTTCGCGCCGCAAAGAAACGACTCTGCTGTCGAAGATCTGTCTTTTTGTTGGAGCAGCTGATACTGAAACATTTTTACATGTTAACTTAATAATAGGGAATATGTACGAAAAATTTTTTGCTGACTAACCTAAAGGTGAAAACAATACCGAAATTGGTAAGAAAGGAAACAAGGTATAACAATTTTAAAGAAAATATCTGTCTCTCTCGCCAAGACGCAGTTTTCTATGGCGGCCGTACGGGTGTCATGTGTCATGGTCTTTGACTTCAAAGGCGATGTCTGCCTTCTCTTTCATAATAGCAGCTTCGAAGCTTTATATCTTCGTTGTTGATCAATATATTTAAATTTTTATTTGTTTACCAGAGCCAAAAAGCATTTAATTGAGCAAATAAAAAAAATGTATACATATTTCCAATGACTACGTTCACTACGTATCCACCACAGGACATGCGTCACCTGGTTTGCAGTCCGTTGCACATAAAACCGTTGTATAGTACATTTTTTGGAAATCAATAATAAAATGTTTTATTTTTATTTTATAAAGTGTTAATATTATAAGCATTTAAGGAAATGTTTAAACTCACCGCCGGATTGCATACGAACTTGTATCTGTGTGAAGACCTTAATAAAGATCTTGCTAACGACATTGTAGGCTGAAATTAAGAATATACCGAAACGTTACACAACGGAGCTGTAGGCATAATAGGTATTGTTATCAGATTTTAACACAGTCCCTATGCGGTGGAGAAATAGAGGAAAATATCAGATTTTAACACAGTCCCTATGTGGTGGGGAAATAGAGGAAAATATCAGATTTTAACACAGTCCCTATGTGGTGGGGAAATAGAGGAAAATATCAGATTTTAACACAGTCCCTATGTGGTGAGGAAATAGAGGAAAATACCAGATTTTAACACAGTCCCTATGTGGTGGGGAAATAGAGGAAAATATCAGATTTTAACACAGTCCCTATGTGGTGGGGAAATAGAGGAAAATATCAGATTTTAACACAGTCCCTATGTGGTGGGGAAATAGAGGAAAATATCAGATTTTAACACAGTCCCTATGTGGTGGGGAAATAGAGGAAAATATCAGATTTTAACACAGTCCCTATGTGGTGGGGAAATAGAGGAAAATACCAGATTTTAACACAGTCCCTATGTGGTGGGGAAATAGAGGAAAATACCAGATTTTAACACAGTCCCTATGTGGTGGGGAAATAGAGGAAAATATCAGATTTTAACACAGTCCCTATGTGGTGGGGAAATAGAGGAAAATACCAGTTAAGGACTTGCGCACTGAGGATTCCGTACAAACTTACTTATATAAATAGTTCGACTCCCTAATCTAGTTTCGAGAAGGTCTCCGAATCACAAGAAAGTATTTTTTGTGACGTATAGTTTTTTTTTTCTGTACGTAGTCGCCTTTTAAGTTTGGCGATTCTTCGTGCTATGTCGGTAACCTTGGTTTTCGCGTACCAAAAGACGTAGCGTTGAAAGGCCTCCTACAAGGTGGACCGAGGACCTGGTAAGGGTTGCGGGAATTCGATGGATGTGAGACGCATAGGACCGTTCATTGTGGCAACACTTGTGGGAGGCCTATGTCAAACAATGGACGTCTTTCGGCTGAAATGATGATGAAGATGATAGTTTTCAAACTCTTTCCTATACTTGTATTATTATTGCTCTGGGACCTAGCTTCATACCAAATTTCAGGATTCTAGGTGAACGGTAAGAATCCTAGGTATATAGGTTTTGATTTAAGAAATCAGTGTTAAAATATGCGAATAAACGGAGTAAGTCTGATTTTTTTACTGCTGCTTGGGGCAGTAGACCTGTGTTTGATATTAATTTCAGCTTCCCAACTCCACGCGTTCCTGAGAAAAAGGATCTTAACAGATGGACAGACAGACAGACGGAGAACAAAGTGATCCATAAGGGTTCTGTTTTTGCTGACTTAGGTGTGAGATCCAAAGATATGAACGCTCATCATCCTTGATTGAAGCTGCCAGGATTACGGTTACTACTATGATCAATTGCTGAGTTGGCCGCGTAGAGCGTGAGGTCAATAAATAGAAATGACTGCGATTGGACGAGGCAATCGGGCATCATCATATAAAATTCTTGTTCTTGGCCCGTGATATTTGACCGCAACATGTTTTTTTCTTCCAATCTGTCCTCTCACCCGTCATGCTATTGCTAACACCCTTTTCTTTCATAATAATCAAAGAATTTAGTAATCTTTTCTTTGGCGCTCCTCACGTTTTCCATCTATCCACTCAGGTAAAATATGTAAAACTTACCTTATTCTAAAAATATTATTGGATACAATTTTACATTACATATTAAATTTCCACAACATTTTGTACCTAAATAAAATAAAATTAAACTATAAAAAATAAATCACTCAGAACCCGTTTTGGTTCTGTTTATACTGTCATTATTTTGCTGAAAAAAAGTATCATAATGCCAAAGAAGAAAAAAAAAGTATCATAACAAATACAGATTTACAAACTGCCAGTACTTATCTTAACGTATAATAATGACTTTTTAGTGCATCGACTTTAAGTACTTGTAGATATTTCTAGCTGACTCAGAAAACGTGGTTCTGCCATATAGGGGTTGGTAAAAATCTTTGTGCTTGCTTCATGGTAAAAAAAGCCAACGACCTATTTTCAAACCTACCAAACATACATAAAAAAAAATTATAGAAATCGGTCAAGTAGTTTTGGTCTTCTTCTTCTTCTTTTCGATTCGATGGTAAACTCGTCAAACTGTTTGGGCCCAATAGGTGGCTACATTAATAGCAGCATCGGTAGCACTCATCAAATCCTCCAGAGTGCAGGTGTATGGGCACTTGGGGCATTCTAGTATGTAGTTTTGGTAGAGTTCGATGACAGACACAGTGATGACAGACACATGAGATTTTTATACATATATTAGACTAGCTTCTGCCTCCTGACAAACTTTGGACTCCTGTTTCATCCTCTTAGGGGATGAATTTCGGAAAATCCTCGAAAAAAAATTCTTAGCGGATGTCTACAACCTATAAGGAACCTACCTGCAATCTGCTAATTTTAAGTTTGTAAGTGTAACAGTTTCTGAGATTTCGTGATTAATCAGTGAGTGGTATTTCGCTTTTATATATATACTAGCTTCTACCAGCGGCTTCGCCCGCGTGAAAATAGGTTTCTCTATACAAACTTTGGACCCCCGTTTCATCCCCTTATGGGTGTGAATTTTGGAAAATCCTCTCTTAGTGCTCGCCTACGTCATAAAAGGAAACCTTGTGCAAAATTTCACGCTCCTAGTCCCAGTAATTTTGACTGTGCGTTGATATGTCAGTCAGTCAGTTTCTCCTTTTATATATATAGATTAACGATTAGACTATAACCATTCATCTACGTCTGCTAATACTTAGTTCCTAATTCTCTTCAAGGTAATGTATGGTCCTACTTACACATTCATAAACTTTGTTAAAATTATAGTCCTTTCCTTAAATTAGTCCTGTAAAAGTGATCTACGCAAATCGCTTCCGGAAGCGTTATGAAGACTCATTAGTGTCGAAACCAGATGACGCCTGCCCACCTAGCCAAGTTACAACTATTTCGTTTCGATTCTTCTTTTCGTCGATCGCATCGAGTAGGCCTTGCCTCCGATTCCTTTATTTTAACGTCACCTCAACGCTCAGTCACGTGGTCAGAACAAAGGAAGTCGGCATGGCCGACTAGAGGCGATCAACGAAAAGAGAAATGGTTGTAACTTGGCTAGGGGAAGGGGGGGGGAGGCAGGAACCTAAATATATATGCAGGACGTCAGCCATGACGACTAACAAACAGATGAGATCTATCCCCACACCTGAATGTTCCGGTTTGGGTCAACCCTGTAATGAGGTAGACACTTCGCATCCGGTACAGTCATCAACAGAGGTTGATGACTGTACCGGAATTAAGTAGAGTTAAACATGTACTTACACCGATTTCATACAGCGAATGAATAAAGTAGATATGCCTCAAATCCCGAGAATAATTTTAAAGAGCAGATTTTTTACTGACACTATCAGAAATATAGCTGAAAAATGCTTCCTGCATTGATGACGAGGAGGAGGAAGTGTATAAAGTTAATATTACCTCAGTTGACGTAGATAGATCTTGTGAATTGTCTGTTATCTTTGTTTTATTTGTCATATCTATGTCTTAGGTTTTTATTATTATTTATTTGTAATATTGTTGGCCACACGGGATTTTTCATTAGAAATCCCGGGAAGATCCATATAATATCAACATTTCGATGCAAGTACATGAATAACTCTACCTAATTAAGACCCCTGTTCATCAATCTAAGATCAGGCCTTACCATGACGTATTAAAATATCAAGCGTGCAAGCGAGAAAGAGGGTTGGAGCTATACACCCTATATAGATCCATCCCTTTAACAATTCAGTTTAGGTCGTCAAATAGATCGCATTAAGAGCTCATGGTAGGACATCTCATTAATTATAATGAAAGTTATGAAGCTGGACATTAAATGCGTGTGCGTGGGTGTAATCAAACAATTAGGATTAGCAGTCATGCCAAACTAATTTTGCTACAAGTACCGAATGTAAAATTTCCGTTTTTTTTGACAATAGGAAGCATTATAAAATTGCTTGTTTTTCAATCAATTTACTTTTGACAAAATATACCATTTATCTAGGTAAAATACCTAATTTTGCAACAAATCTTTGTTTTTTCATAAACTGTTGGGGAAGTACGTACAAAATAGCATATATACAGGTTAGTTATAGTATATATCACTCTTAGCGGGCGCCTCAGTCTATGGCCTATTACTCGGCATCCTCTGAGGTCAATTAACGCGAATGCGATTGCGAAGCGATCCGATGCGGATCATGCAAATTCATGCTCTGTCCTACGTGCGCGTGAAATTGCCTCTTCAGCTGCAATTTGTTTAAAAGAAGTCACCGCTCCACAAGAATTCGTCCAAAAATATCAACCCAACTGATTGCGACCGCTTCGCTTCGTTCGTCGCACCCACGTGCGGTTGGTCACGTAGGCCACCGCAATAGATTATCAATCGTTTGTTACAAACATGCTGCTTCGCTTCGCGATCGAGTTATATGTCAGTCATTCAGTTTCTCCTTTTATATATATAGATTAACGATTAGACTATAACCTATAATATAATAATTTTACGGTTTTAAAACAAAGAAATGAATAGAGAACAGTATGCCGTTTTGTATGTATTTCCCATACGTTTAGTCGGCTTGACTGCGCGAGTGCCTATTTAATTTAACAATAACAATGTACTTATGTTATCTTATCTTGATAAACATCGCATTTGAAAAAAAAAACGTTTTTAAATGCCTATTTAACGTTTTTCAATTCTCAATAACGTCCAGAAAAAGCGTTTTCATTGTTCAGTCAGTGTTCTTGTTAAAACCATGTTACATATTCATTTCATGTTATTTTCTATTTTGTGTTGTATCCATGCTATAGAAGTAAGTAGTATTTATAAACAGTTTATTATAATAAAATAATATTCCACAGCTATCACACAACGCCATCTAGTCTCAAACTAAGCAGAGCTTGTGCTGTGAGTACTAGAAAACTGATAATCATAAATAAATATAAATAAATAATAAATTATTTATTGACATAAAGTTTTACAATCATACTTATATATTTCTAAATACATACATATTATTATTATTATTGTATTGTAGTTGTAGTGTAGTTGTTGTGTTGTGTGATGTTTGTTTATTATTATTATGTTTTTATTTATTTTTTAAATTTAATTTATTTATTAAGTTATGAAAATTTTATTTAATTCTATAATATTACTATACACAGCGTCTAACAGCTTCTGGGGTGTATACGGAGTCTCAATTAACACCTATCGGGACCCAAGCCAACCTCACCTGCACGTGGTGCACCCTGCTGATAAACGAACGAGGCTATGGCGACCCTCCAACACGCACTGGACCAGCGTGGCGGGTTATGGTCCAAACCCCCTCAAATGCAAAATGCAACAAAAAACAGGCCCCAAGTGCCCGGTGACTCCAGCGGTTGTGCTAGCGTGGACGGGCGTGGGCGCAGCCCTGGGGTCTGGGGTGCTAAGAATCTCCGGGCGGGATCGATCAACCGTCGACGACTGGACCTGGTGACGTACAACACGCGTACACTCCGGTCCGATGAGAAGATTGCCGAGCTTGAGGAGGAGTTGAGCAGGTTACGATGGAGTATTGTGGGATTATCCGAAGTCCGAAGACAGGGGGAGGACACGATAATCCTAAAATCTGGTAACCTGTTCTCTTTTCGGGAGGGGATCAGCAGTCCCAAGGTGGTGTCGGGTTTATCGTCCACAGGTCCCTTGTTAACAATGTGGTGAAGATCGAGAGCGTGTCGACTAGGGTGGCGTACCTTATACTCAGAATATCATCAAGATATTCGCTGAAGGTCATACAGGTTTACGCTCCGACCTCGACACACCCCGATAACGAAGTAGAGACTATGTATGAGGATGTATCCAGAGCCATACATGGTTATAAGACTCATTTCACCGTGGTCATGGGGGACTTTAATGCCAAACTGGGCAAACGAGACGGTGAAGAGCTGCGAGTGGGGCAATTTGGATTTGGACGTAGGAACCACCGGGTACACCTACTGGCCAGCTTTATGGAGAGGGAGGGCCTCTACATAATGAACTCCTTCTTCAGAAAGCGTGAGCATAGGAAGTGGACCTGGCAAAGCCCTGATGGTGTAACAAAAAATGAGATTGACTTCATCATGTCGACGAAGAAGCAAATATTCAATGATGTCTCTGTGATCAATGCGGTGAAAACCGGAAGTGATCACCGCATGGTAAGAGGCACATTGAATATCAATGTCAAGCTTGAAAGATCTCGACTGATGAAGTTTGTACTGCACAGATCCAGATCCAAAACTCCGAGAGCTTTTAGCTCGAACTTCGTTCGTTTCGAATGCCTAGGAAGCTCTGTGGACGAATACAACGATGGGTTCGTGGAAACTGTCCATAGGGTCGGGTCTAAATTCTATAAGACTCGTACAAATAAGAGCAAGAGGCTCACAGATCGAACTCTCCAGCTTATGAAGGAAGGGCGTGAGATGATTCTGCAGTCTTTAGACGATGCGTGCACATATCGGCTGCTCAATAAACGGATCTCTAAGTCCTTGAAACGCGATCTCCGTCACTTTAATACTGGAAAAGCTTATAAAGGAAAGGCGTGAGATGATTCTGCAGTCTTCAGACGATGCGTGCACATATCGGCTGCTCAATAAACGGAACTTAAGTCCTTGAAACGTGATCTCCGTCACTTTAATACTGGAAAAGCTTATAAAGGAAAGGCGTGAGATGATTCTGCAGTCTTCAGACGATGCGTGCACATATCGGCTGCTCAATAAACGGATCTCTAAGTCCTTGAAACGCGATCTCCGTCACTTTAATACTGGAAAAATTAAAGACGCGATTGAGCGAATGAATGGCTTACAGAAAGTTGTTCCCGGTCTGGGTGTCTTGTGTATGTGAGTTTACACAAGTAGAGAAAGTTTGTCATTATTTAAAATAAATTAGATAAATACAATAAATTGTGGTGGGGGCAAGCTCGCGCACTTTTCCAAATTGGGTAGCGGTAGGGATAAGAGCGGGTTTTCGAGTAAGTGTATTGAAAAAGAAGTTGCTCAAGTATTTGTACATTTCTTCCCCAGTATCCAATTGAAACTAAAGAAACCTTCAAATTCTCCGCCATCGCATACTCTTGGTTTATTAAAGGCGAATGTGGCATGCCTGACTGAATTTAGCTTTCTTATATTATTTTTGTTCATGTAAAGAACGCCCATTGCCATTTCTATATATTTATATGATGATTTAGCAAGCAATCCCATATCAGTTACAATACAAGGTGTCTCAGAAATAATTTAATTTTGTAGATGCATATAAAATTAACAAATACATCTGTAAAACATAAGTATAAAATTAGTACTTTAAAATTAGTTAAACGGGAGCTACCCTATGAATTCTGATTTCCTTGAGAGTGTCGAAATAAACTTTTTTTTGTGACATAAACGGCCGTATCTATTTTTTCGTTAACTCAGAAGTTTGATTTTTTCACAGCTTCAAGGGACCGCAGACCTAGCTGAGTAATATGTTTTTAATTTCAACTGAATACCTTCCCGCATTCCCGAGATGAAGGGTCTTGACAGACAGACAGACCGACGGACAACAAAGTGATCCTATAATGGTTTCGTTTTTTCCTTTTGAGGCACGAAATCCTAAACATAATATTATTCAATTGTTATCATTCGCCAATGTAGTACTTAACAAAGCTATTTCTAACATTCATGAAAACGTGCCTCAGAAGTTGAGTAGGAACGTTTTTAATTACTGTCTAATATTTTCTTTCATTCATCTCACAGAGTCTAAACCTCAGACCTTCGGACTTGTTACTCTGGTGTAATCTGGAGAGTAAGGGTTACAACAGTAATACAAAGCGAGTTATAATATAAAGCGATCAGACCTATGTCTGATCGTGTGTGGAGTACTGTAGCCTCATATCGGTTGGAGCTGCAAAATGCTATCTAGCAGCTTTGGACTCAGTAGAAAGGCGTGGTAACAGGCTAATTGGTGATGCAGATTTGGTTAAGAGTAAGAAGACCAATCTAAACAGACTGGAGCACAGGCGTAGAATAGCCGTAGCCAGCTCGGTATTTTACAGAATGCGGGCGTGGATATTCGCCGTACATCGGGTTGTCCGATCCCTTACTTTGTAGACACCTCTACGGACTAAGCTTTCACCTCGTCGTTCTACATTGAAGGATTGGAACAATTTGCCTGCTGCAGTCTTCCCGTCCATTATGATTTAAGTGTCTTCAACGCTAAAATTAATGGGCTCTTTATAGACTATCATGTGGGATTGCAGTCAAACACTAGTTTCTTCTTCTTACTGCTCTTATCCCATATTACTTGGGGTAGGTGCAACACGTTTTTTTCTTCCATTGTGTTCTGTTACCCGTCACACTATCACTAATTCCCTTTTCTTTCATATCACTCCCCTCACAATCCATCCGTCTTTTCTTTGGCCTCCCTCTGCCTCTCCATCCATCAACATGCATACTCAGAACTCTTTTAGTGATATGCCTTTCATCTCTCCTCTTCACATAACCATATCAAGACAAACGATTTCCTTTTAACTGTAAAGTCACTGGGGCCCGTTCAAACTTCCTCTAATGTACTTATTTCTCACTTTATCCATTCTCGTCACACCACACATCCAACTAAACATTCTCATCTCCGCTACATGCAATCCTTTTTCATTCATCTTTTTCACAGCCCAACATTCTGATCCATACATATGACAGGTCTTATCACCGACTTGTAAATTTTACCCTTCAACTTGAGGGGCATACGGGTCGCAAGTTGTTCCCGTGACCTACCGTGACCCACCATTTCATCTATCCTGCGTTGATCCGATGTGTTACGTCTCGTTCTACCTGGCCATCCTTTTGGACGAGCGATCCGAGGTACTGAAAGTCAGAAAAGATCGGTGTGGGCGTTCCAGCAAGAGCTAAAGGCACAGGATTGGAGAGACTGCCGAAATCGCAGAACAAGAACTCCATTTTGATTCTACTCAATTTCAGGCCAATACTCTCCAGTCAAACACTAGTTTATATCATTTAAAAAAAAAACTTGCTTTTTAACAGAATAATGTAGGCTTATCCATCCTTGTGGGGGAGATCGGCTGCAACGATCTCTCGCGCAGGGCCTTGGTACAGGCCATGGTCCGAAGCGAGGAGCAGTGGCAGGCGGTTGCTTACTTCTGCGAAGCAGTACTGTTAGCTTGGAAGGAGGCCACACGTGCACGGCCACCGTAGGCGTGGGATTGCGGACGACGAGCATGTGTAGCTCACCGTCCGACCGTCTGCGTCCGAACCGAGCCCAAGTCGTCGACGGCGCGTAGGTAGTGTTCCACTCGCGCCTCAAAGAGATGTCAGCAAACCGTAGAGACCCAGCAGGGTCGAAGCCTACTGGGGCCAAGGGTCTGCTTCTGAAAGGAAGATTCGGCCCTGGTATGAAAGGCAACGAAAGAACAGGAGTTTGTTTTTAGTCAGAAAAAGTCTGACACGTTCTCTCGCTCCACCCAGGAGCGATGATGTCATTGGATGATTTTCCCACCTACAAATCCAAGTCACTTTTTTGGTAAACCCACTCATTTAATTTCAGTGCATGCAGGTCATTCCAGAAAGGGCAGAATTGGTATACTCGAACCCAAAATACTTATATCAAAATGGATCGGTGAACGTGCGGCGATATAGCAGGAGGTCACTGTACTACATCAACGTGATGGGCACCAATAAGCAGATGTGGAATAACAATATAACGGTTAGATTATAAAACGTAATAGCATAAAATCACGTTTCTATTGCCCTGCCCCGAAGGGTTAAGCAGAGGTATCGTGACCTTTTATTGCATAATATTTTACAGAGATGGTCGATGGGGCCAAAAGATTCTGGAGTGACAACCGCGCACCGGAAGGCGCAGCGTTGGAAGGCTTCTACACGGGAATGCGATGGATGTGAGACGCACAGGACCGTTCATTGTGGCAACACTTGGGAAAGGCCTATGTCCAACAGCGGACCTCTTTCGGCTGAAATGATGATTTACTAGAGAATGCGCAGCAGCATGCACTTTAAGCTTTTTAATACCACACTGCGATCGCCAATTCATCTGCTAAGCTTTACGGTTATGAGAAATGACGAGCACAACGAAAAAATGGCGTCTCGTATCCGCCAGCGAGGGGTGCGAAAAATCCCTAGATGTTATCCAGCGGCTACCCCAATAAAATACTAACTGAACCTGTCACCATATAACACGCGTACACCCAAATACCAGGGAAAATTGAACAGATTATAATATCAGTAGCTGTACTATACGGTTATGTGAATTCCGTAAAGATTCATAATATAATAGCAAGATCAGCCATTCAATGTTCCCACTGCTGGGACTCAGGCCTCCTCTCAGGTCAATGGGAGCAGAGATTCGATAATCCCTAAAAACCGGCAACTTGTTCTAGTTTCGGGAAGGCGAGCAGTAGTCCCACAGTGGTGTCGGTTTTTTCGTCCACAAGTCTCTTTTGAACCACGTTGCAAAGATTTGCATGCAGTGTTATAAGATCTATCCATCTTGTATTTCTTAGTGGCTATCTGGAGTTCCGACGAATGCGAATCGGAATTCGATGGATGCGAGACGCACAAAACTGGTAGTGTTGTGGTGACACTTGGGTGAGGCCAACGTCCAGTAGTAAACGTCTTTTAACTGAAATTATGAATGATAATGATGAGTCGGAATAGAGAGCTTCCCTCTACTCTTTACATAATGACTGGCGCTAACGGAAACATTTATGTATGTTTATTTTATATATATACTCGTACATTTGATCCCTTGTTTTCCTATTAATCTTTTTTTTTATGCACTTACTATGTTTTCTCTTCACTACCCTTGGTTGACTGGTAGAGAATGCCTAAGGCATTAAGTCCGCCATTGTACCTGTGTTGGATGAAGTTTTAATAAATAAATAAACGGGGTATACTATAGGTACACCAGTAACTTTACGTCTCTTCGAACTCTTAGGGCTATATTTCACCGGGACACCATGGCGGTGCGACCAGTTGCGCCACCATGGTGTAACATATTCTTTGGTGGGGGCGTCACTGGCGGCCGGACTGGCGTCCGAGCTGGTCGCGCCACCAAATTGGTTGCGCAACCAAACGGACACCAGGTGAGTAACTTGGTGACTGGTCGCGCCGCCATGGTGTCCCGGTGAAATATAGCCCTTAGTGCTGGAGTCCAAGCGCAATTTTATGTGTACGGGTACATATGTATGTAATTGCAGGCCACTGTAAGCGTAAGTCAGTTCCTACACAACGAGTATCGTCCCTCTTTCGTGGGGATCAGTCTAAAGTTGTGCGACCTGATCAATAAGGAGCCCTTCGTTGGAGGCGCCCTCAAGAACGCCGGGATGGTGTGCCCTTTTCCTCCTGTGAGTAAAACTAGTTTGATTCGGATAAAGTAGTAGGTAGGGTACGATACGGCGGGGCAGGTTAGGGTAGAGTAGAGTACTGTGCAGAGGCAAATTTTGATGAAGAGTTGAAAAACAGGGCCTTCTTCCACCAAGAAATAACTCAGGTGTGATGGCCTTGGGTGCAACTTTGGTCGTCAAATTGGAATCGATCGCATAAATTGCAGATATTTTAATCGTTTTAATGTTTTTTTTATATAATAAAGATTTGTTACTTCTTCACGCTCAAACGGCTGAAGGGATTTGGAAAAAATTGAAACTATTTTTTTTATTCGTATGTTCTTTTGGGATGATTGTCTACTATCACGCGGGCGAAGCTACTGGCAGCAACTAGTTACTTATAATAATTATTATTTTTCAGTCCATTCTCTAAATCTGTCTAACATGCTACCCCTCTCTTTCCTCAGGGC
Source organism: Mythimna pallens (assembly GCA_961205895.1). Lineage (NCBI taxonomy): Eukaryota > Metazoa > Arthropoda > Insecta > Lepidoptera > Noctuidae > Mythimna > Mythimna pallens. Next base: position 23,365,521 of record OY540833.1, read on the forward strand.
TACCATAATTTTGCGAACATCACAGCCCCGACAGAGAACTTCCCTAGCGTCTTCCCCTTCGAGAAGGGTCGCCTCGAGGTCACGTTGAGCGTCACTGACACGAAGGAGTCGGTCTTGCTGGTCACCGTTGTGGCTTCTTTCAAGCAGAAGCTTTAGAGAAAATCTTAAGTTAAGCTCGTAAGGATTGTTTTATCACTTTCTTTTGACAGCCGCTGTAAGATCAATGGGCACATTGGGAGGTCACTCATGACTTCTTGCATCAAATCAGTCCAGACAGAATCGCAAAACCTAAATCATCATAATTTCGGTGAGAAAGAGAAATGTACCAATTGCACTATTTCTTTGGGCACGCCACAATCGCGGCGGTAAGTCCCCTCTCGTAGGAGTAGCTGGAGAGACGGACTTCACGGCGTCCTCAACTTCCGCATAACGCAGTTCCTCACCGGACATGGCATTTGAGAGGCACCTGGAGAATTAAGGCGTAAGAAACGCTCCGGTGTCACTATTGTGCGACCCATCCGGAGGACACGGTGGAGGTGTGCCCCGCCTGGGTGCAGCACCACCGTGTTCTCGTGAAGGCGATCGGCGGCGGCGACCTCTCGCGCTGGGCTCTGGGTCAGGCCATGGTCCGGAGCGAAAGGGAATGGGATGCGGTCGTCTTCTTTGCTAGTGATACTAGCGAAGGAAACGCCCTGGGCAATGGGAGTCGCAGTGATCTCTGGCCACCGCAGGCGTGGGCTTGCGACGAGCAATGGGTAGCTCGGCGTCCCACCAGCCGATAAGGAACGAGCAAAGAAATGGCAGCAAAACCGTAGGGGCTCAGTAGAGCCGATGTCCGCTATGAAAAGAAAACGCCGGGGACCTAGAATGCAATGGGCAAGTTAAAAGAACACAGTTGATTTTTAGTTGGTAAAAGGCTGATGCGAGCTTTCGCTCCACCTTAGAGTGGGAGAAGTAAATCACGTACCAAAAAAAAAAAAAATGCGCTATTCCTTTCTCACATCGGAATTATAATGATTTTAAGACGTCATGGTAGGGGCCAGATTTCGATTGCTGGAACGTTTGAAAGACAACCTAGAACGCTAAAAGCAACTGAAGAACACAAGTGGGTTCTAGATATTAAAAATCTGACAAGCCCGCCCTCTCGTTCCTGATAATTTCCCACTTCGAAAGAAAAGGTGAACAGATCACAATGGGGTTACCATGACGTTCAAAGTAAGATTGTTTCATTCTTATTGCAGTGTGGGTAAGAGACAGAGCTATACAGGTTGTCTAGCGCCATCTCTTACCCACACTGGAAATAAGAATGAAACAATCTTACTTTAAACGTCATGGTACAGGTCCTAGTCACGACGCTGTTGATGATCTTACATTTCCGCGAACGTACCTAACCAGTCACCGTGAGCGACCTCCCAATAGTTCCGATCTTCACGATGTTTCACTTTATTGAGAGATTTAGTCGATAGTGGTAAAGCATATCGACGGTTGAAAGGCTAATTGATCTAAGCGACATTTTTTTCAAAAAAAAATTGAAACCTGACTCAAACAGCGGAGTAAAATTTGCTGATTCCGAATATGTTTCAAACTCAATATTGGAAAAAATGTCGTTTAGATCAATTAGCCTTTCAACCGTCGATATAAACATATTGTGTTAACGATAACAAATAAAAGAGTTTGATTTACTTCTAAGTTTATTTCATTTACCTACCTAAGTACATTCTCACAGGTTTGGAACGAGGTTTTTCTATAATGACGTTGGTGGTGTCCTCTGAGTCGTCAGGTCCCCAGGCTCCTGTCAAAACGCTTATGGACTCAAAACTCTCAAACTCGAACTCAAAATTATTTATTTCACATAGGCAGGCACTTATAAAACGTCAGAAGCCATTGCACGGTTCCAATTGGTCGATTCCTATGGAAAAGAACTGGCAAGCAAACCCATGGTTAAAAAAAAATTGTTTCTACCAGAGACGTAGCGTGGACTAATTTAGACGTGGGCGAAAGTGCATCAGTGAGGCCTTTTTCTTTCATAAATTCAAAAACGAGACAGCGACTTTCGCAACCTATTGTTCGACTAGATCGTTGCTTACCATCAGGTGAAAGGTGAAATAGTGGGTTTTGTTTTATAATTTATAGGCTCGCTATAAATTATAAAACAAAACCCTCGTTGTTAAAGAGCCCTCGCACATGCGAGGCCCTTTGGGTGCGAGGCCGTGCGCGAGGGTCCACTTCGCCCACGCCTTTATGCCACGTTTCCAGTTCTTCAATTTTGCTCATCTCTGCATCACTGTGTGAAGTATCTGAGTAGTGAAAAATGGAAGAAGAAAGCGAATTGTTCCTAACAATGAAAATAAGAAAGAACATAGTTTTTTTGAAAACTAATTATGATTTTAGATTAAACAAAAACGTTTTTACTTCACCTTCACTTCTCTGTTCGCGATAGCATTGGACAGAAGTTAAAAAAGGTTGTTTTAGGGTACACTTTGAAATAAAAGTACAATATTGTGCTTTATTACAGTTAAGATTGATGCTGAATTTATTATAATCAACTTATATACCAACTGTTATACCTAAATGAATTCATTTGAACTATCTATCTTCTGAATTTATGAGGCTTTTAATTAAATAAATTATTAAAAGGCGTATGAGCACTCGGACCCCACGGCCCAAGAGTTCCATGAAACTCAAACGACTAAAAAATATAACTGCCGACGAGGTTGTTATATTTCCGCTGCTAACAAATTATTTAGTTCTTACATATACTACTAGTATCTATGTCAAAAACCTAAAAGAGTAGGTCGTAGATAGGTACAGGTGGGTATGGTAAGTAGGTACAGTATTACACTATTATAAAGGCGAAGTTTGTGCTAGTTACTAATAAATATTATTATTTTTCCATTCTCTAAGGGCCTGTGCACACTTGAAACCAGACTGTCTTAGACAGAATTGTCTATGACGTCGCAGACTTGTCTACGACAAGACTGTTTTGAAACGTCTAATGTTGGCAACAATTACACAACTAGAGTCAACGTTTAAAACCACCAGAAAACCACTAACAAAAAAATATCCCACACAAAATCGCAAAATTTTGCACTAATAAAATGTATGTTGTACGAAATAAAATAAGTAGGCATATTATTAGTTTCCTTTAATAATAAGTGATAAATATTAACAATCAGTTGATCAAAATACCATTTGGGGGTAAATTAACATTAGTAGGTAATTCAACATACTTTTTTTTCTTGATAGGTTTGCGCTTGACCGCTATCTCAACTGAAGGAAACGCGCTTGCCTAGAAGTAACCTATTCACTCTCGACTTAAAGATTCCTGGACTTACAAATTATTCAATAAGATGCTTGTAGCTATGTAGATAAGTATTAACTCGTCTTCAGACGAATCATCTTTGTTTGCACCATCATCGTTTGTATCAGATTGATAATCATGGATTCTATGGTGCTGATAGAAATTGAATTTTACTAAAGCACTAAAAAAATCCACTGGCCACTAAAGCCAATATTTCGCAATTAAATGGAGGGTTATAACTACTACTTTAGTGGAAAATCCACTAAGTTGGCATCACTGGCCGTACGCCGCTGGACTGTTTTATTGTCTTGATAATTTACGCCGTGAAGTAGACAAAACAGCTTTGTCGCAGACGTCATAGACAAGTCTGCGACGTCGCAGACAATTCTGTCTTAGACAGTCTTGTTTCAAGTGTGCGCAGGCCCTAAATATGTTCGTGACGACACTCGTCTCTGTCCTCAGGGCTACCACGGCTTAGCGAACATCATAGCCCCGACAGAGCACTTCCCCAGCGTGTTTCCCTTCAAGAAGGGTCGCATGGAATTCTCGTTAAGCATCACTGAAACGAACGAGTGTATCTTGAAGCTCAACATCGTGGCGTCATTCAAGCAGAAGCCTAGGAGAAAATAGCGAGTACACAGTGCCACAGTCACAAGTCAAACTCGTCAGAGTTGTTTTAACTTATGTTCGACAGCCACTTTGAGATCAAGGTGACCTGAAGAGGTCTTCAGTTGATCAGAGAGGGGTTTAGTAAAGACATACTCGCAAACATCCCTAATTACTATGATATCTTCATAATACCGGGGTGTGAGAGAGACGAACCGAATCTTTCTCACACCAAAGTAGTCATGACTTTAAGACTTCATGGTAGGAAGCAGATTGTGGTACAGTCTCGCTATCGATGGGCTTATACACCTTCTCTCAAGTCACTATCCCCCTAATCCCCTTCCCCCATCTCCCCTGTGATAGTTCTGACTTTAGTGAAGGTCCACTTTACTAGGATATTTTGTGGGACGGTAAAATGTTGTGTTAATGATAATTATAAATTAAAAGTGTTTGGATTTGTTCTAAAAGTTTATTTCATTTTGATTTACCTACAATCTCACAGGTTTGAAACTAGCTTAAAACATGATAATACAAAATTAAATTATGAAGGAAAACAAAGAATTTCATAATTGAATTCGCAAACGTTCGCATCACGATATAGATTTGCAAACATTCGTTGATCAAGCTTTTAATTGTTACACGAAGAGCAATATTCATTCGTGAAACGAACTCGCGTCGTGCAAATATGCAATGTCGAGCCTTGCTGAGAGCTATGAATAATAATCGTATCAAATACTTAAGTATCCGTCCAACATGTTAAGGTGGGTCTACGCTAAAGGAGCCGAGCATGAAACGAGCTCACATTCGTGTAGTGTGAACCGGCTTTAGAGCAGCGGAACACGAGCGACACTACACAATATTTGAGTCAGCTTGTGCTCGGCTCAGACCCAGATATTGTAAATTTAACAAAACAGATGGTCTATGGACGAAAGGTTCTGGAATCAATATTTTTAAATATTTGTTTAAAACACGTAGAAGTGCATTTAAATTACATGATAATAAAGGAGCCGAAAGGTTCTAGAGTGGCAACCACGTACCGGAAGACGCAGCGTTGGAAGGCCTCCCACAAGGTGGACCGACGATCTGTTGAGGGTCGCGGGAATCCGATGGATGCGAGACGCATAGGAACGGTCATTATGGCGACACTTGCGAGAGGCCTATGTTCAACAGTGGACGTCTTTCGGCTGAAATGATGATGATGATGATGATTGTATAAGCTGTGTTACAATTTGGTCTTTTATAAACTAAAGTTTATTCTATCAAACTATTACTAGGTATACCTAAATATATAAAAACAATAAACTTTAATAAACTTAAGTACATGAAATATCAAGGTTCGTTTAATAACACAAGTCACAAGTTGATGTAAGCTTCGCGCCGTGTTACATTTTGCGTCTTTTTTTATTCTGAGTGTCTATAGTGTGAGTTTGGTTTATGACGTTCGGCGCTCCGATTGGTCCACTCCAAGCAAGGACCTTACAACCACTAGTCGTCTAATAACAGGCGACGCATGTCTGTCAACACTATGATTATAGATCTGATGTCTCCAGATTGACTATTGGTACATCGAAGTGCTGAAGTGTTTGTACGAAAACGCCACAATGTCAGTCCGACTTCAGGACCGGACCTCGAAACCTATCCTTCTGCAACGGGGTGTGAGGCAGGGAGGCGTTATTTCTCCGAAACTGTTTACGGCTGCAATGGAGGATGTCTTCAAGTTTCTGGACTGGAGTGCACTAGGCATTAATGTCAATGGCGAGTACATCACTCATCTTCGGTTTGCCGACGATATAGTAGTCATGGCTGAGACTACGGGGGAGCTCAGTACAATGCTCGATGACCTTAGTATAGCTTCCGAAAGAGTGGGTCTAAAATGAACATGGACAAAACCATAGTCAAGGTAAATAACCATGTAGCACCCACTCCGATCAAGATCGGAGACTCTGCATTCGAAGTTGTAGACGATTACGTTTACCTGGGACTAACAATCCAGTTGGGTAGGTCTAACTTTGAGAAAGAGGTCAATCGTCGAATCCGATTCGGCTGGGCAGCGTTCAGGAAGCTGCACTGGAAAGGGCTATGCTCGGAGTTTCCTTGCGTTATCGTATAAAGAATGAAGATATCCGCAGGAGAACCAAGGTCGCCGACATAGCCCGAAGAATCGCCAAACTAAAGTGGCAGTGGGCAGGGAACATTGCTCGTAGAACGGATGGTCGATAGGGTCGAAAGGTTCTAGAGTAGCGACCACGTACCTGAAAACGCAGCGTTGGAAGGCCTCCCTCAAGGTGGATCGACGACCTGGTGAGAGTCGCGGGAATCCGATGGATGCGAGACGCACAAGAACGGTCATTATGGCGACACTTGTGTGAGGTCTATGTCTAACAGTGAACGTCTTTCGCCTGAAACGATGATGATGATGATTGTATAAGCTGTGTTAATGATGATAAATCATTGGTCTTGGGTGTTACTGGTGTTGTATATTCATCAAATGGTGTTCTGGAGCACCTTCAACATAAACTTAACATCATGTCAGTCAGACTTGTCAGGATTTTTTTGTCCTTGAGCAGCCTTCTTACATCGACGCAGGCTTGTACAATCTTTTCGTCAAGTTTGGAGGTATGAAATCTTAATAAAGCTATCTAAAAACCTCAACAGCCTGATATAATTGCTGCTTTAAGGTCTTGTAGTTCTTTCGTGTGCATCCATTTGTTACCCGTCGCCGAAGCTGCGCTTGCTGGTCGGGATATACATCTGCAGACAAACAAGCCGTTAGTATAGGTACGATATACTTCATATATATCCGAAATTCAATCAACTTTTCTTTTAAGTGGGAAATCATCCAATGACTTCTCACGTTCTTGGGCGGAGCACGAGGGCGTATCTGACTTTTACTGACTAAAACCCTCTCGTATGTTAATTCTTTGCCTTGCATTCCAGGGCCCCGGGGTTCATTTTCACTTAACCCATGGCCCTACGATTTGCTGTCATCTCCTTGAAGCGCGCGTGAAACACTACACGCCGTCGACGACTAGGGCTCGGTCCGGACGGTTACCGGACGACCGGATGGCGTGCTACCTATTGCTCGCCGTCCACAAGCCTACGCCTACGGTGCAAATCGGGATCGGAGTCCCGACGGCTGGGGCGTGAGGGCCGAACCCTCACGCGTGTGGGTGGCAATCTTCTTTGCTAGTATTACTATTTCGTAGGAGCAGGCGACCGCCTGCCATTCCTCCTCGCTCTGGATCATAACCTGTAACAGGGTCCGGCACGAGAGGTCATTGCCGTCGATCACCACCATGAGGACACGGGCGGTGCTCTGCCCAAGCGGGGCACACCTGTACCGTATGCTCCACCTTGTCCTCCGGGCGGTACACACAATGATGACACCCGGACGTTTCTTCCGCCGGTGCAGGAACCACATTAGTGATTTTGAGTCGCTATTTTGCGATCAATATTCGTAAAAGGTTTCTAGATAGATGTTCCAGTTCCATTTATGTGTCTCCATCTCACCCACATGACTAGGGTGGGCGTAGTATTGCCATCACTCTCTCTCTGGTGTGGTATATAGATGCTTTTTTTTTTTTTTTTTTTTTTTTTTTTTAAGGTGGGAAATCATCCAAATGACTTCTCGCGATCTGGGTGGAGCGCGAGGGCGTGTCAGACTTTTACTGACTAAAACCACACCTGTATCCTTCAATTACCCTTTGCGTACTAGGACTACGGGTTGCCCTTTCGGAAATTCTCCGCGGTCCTAGCTAGCGGGCATCGGCCCCACTGGGCCCCCACGGTTTGCTGACATCTCTTTGAGGAGCGCGAGGATCACTACGCGCTGTTAACGACTGGGCTCGGTGCGGTTAATTACCGAACAGCCGGACGGCGAGCTACCCAGTGCTCGACGTCCGCAAGCCCGCGTCTACCGTGGCTGGTAGTCGGGGTCGGAATTACGTCGGCTAGGGCGTGAGGACCTTCGTTCCCTCACGCGTGCAGCCTCCTCCTTCGCTAACATTACTGCTTCGCAGAAGGAGGCGACCGCCTGCCATTCCTCCTCGCTCCGGACCATAGCCTGAACCAAGGCCCGACGTGAAAGGTCGCTGCCGCCAATTGCCTCCACGAGGACACGGCGGTGCTCCGCCCAAGCGGGGCACACCTCCACCGTATGCTCCACCGTGTCCTCTGGGTGGTCCACACAATGATGACACCCGGGCGTTGCTTCCGCCTGAATCCGATGCAGGAACCTCCCGAACTTGCCATGTCCGGTGAGGACCTGCGTCATGCGGTAGGTGAGGATGCCGTGTTGCCGCTCCAGCCACTCCTCAAAGAGGTGACTAACCGCCATTATTGTAGCGTGCCCAGCACTGGGTTGCGACAGTCGCCGTCGCCATTCCACCATGAGATCCCGCCGGAACTCGGTCCGCCATGCCGCGACTTGGCGCGGCAGCGGAGTTTCGCCCCGGCGTTGCATCTCCACGCGCAAATCGTGCATGCGTGCAAGGACTGTTGCCTCCAAATCCAATGGTGGCAGGCCAGCAAGAAGGCTCGCCGCCTCGCGGGAAATCGTGCGGTATCCCCGTATCATCCGAATGGCCATGACCCTCTGGCAAGCGTTCAGTATGGCCGCCGGTCGCCTTTGCAGTGACGGCGCCCACACCGGCGCCCCGTAAAGGGCCATGGACCGAACAATTCCGGCGTAGAGCCTCCGGCAGGAGGCGTCTGGACCCCCAAGGTTGGGCAGGAGCCGCTTTAGGGCAGCCGCGGTCCGTTCCAGTTTGGGAGTCAGACGTCGAAAGTGCTCCACAAAGTTCCACCGACTGTCGAGGACAAGTCCCAGGTACTTCATCGTCGACCCGACGTCGATGCGAACCCCTCCTACCGTTATTTGGGAACCCGGTGGTGGCGCGTTCCGAGGGCCATGGAAACACATGGCCTCGGACTTGTGCAGTGCCACTTCGAGTCCCAACTCCTGGATCCTATCCACGACTGTCGCAACCCCGCGTGTCGCTAGTTCGGCCGCCGCCTGGTGCGACTCCCCCTGCGCCAGGACCAGCGTGTCGTCTGCGTAACAGACCACACTGACCCCGTCGGGGAGGTCGCCGCGCAACACGTAGTCGTACCCGATGTTCCACAAAGGCGGTCCTAGTACCGATCCCTGCGGAACACCGCACGACATCTCTCGCCGTCTCCACTCTCCCTCGTGACCGGGGTAGATGATAAACCTGTCCTTCAGGTAGGCCTCGATCAAACGACGGAGGTAGTCGGGCACCTGGTGATACCGGAGTGCCCTCCTAATGCTACTCCAGGGCAGGGAGTTAAAGGCGTTGGTGATGTCCAAGGACACCACCACTACGACCTTGCCCCGGGACACTGCATCCCCCGTCGTGAGGGCTCGCACGCGCATGATGGCGTCCACCGTGGAGCGCCCCCTGCGGAAGCCAAACTGGTTGTCCGAAAGATCCGGCCCCACCCGCGCTAAATGCGCGACGAGGCGGTCTGCAATTACTCTTTCAAAGAGCTTGCCCACCTCGTCGAGCAGCACTATGGGCCGGTATGCGGACGGAGAGTCCGCAGGACGCCCCGGCTTCGCTATAAGGACCAGTTTCCCGGTCTTCCAACGCAGTGGGAACTGGCCCCTCTCCAAACATGCGCTAAACAGCCCTCTTAGTCGAGGCCCGAGTTCCTCCATGGCCAGGACCCAGGCTTTCCCAGGCAAGCCATCGGGTCCTGGGGCGGTATTTTTAGCGTTTAGCCTTCGTACCGCCACACTCATCTCTACCTCGGTCACCTCCGGAGTGTCATCGTCATCGCCGTCGTGGTCCGCGTCGGACACCGCGGGAGGCGGAGCCATTGGCGGGGAAGAATGCTCCTCGCTCGGAGGGAACAGAGCGTTCACTACGCCCTCCACGAGCTGGGGCCGGAGACTCTGTGTCAGCGGGGGAGCCCAGGCGCGGAGCTTATCCCGCACCATTTTGTAGGGGCGTCCCCATGGGTCTCCGTTCAGAGTCCCCAGCCAAACGTCGCGGGCCTGTAGTTTGGCTCGCCGTATCTCCGCTCGGAGGGTGCGCTTCGCCACTCTGTATCCCTCGTACAGCTCCGCCTCTATGGCCTCCGCATCCGGAGGGCGGATGCGGCGCCTGCGGTGTCTGGTGTACCGGCGCCGTGCGGCAACGCATGCCTTGCGCAGTTCCGCAATCTCCGGCGACCACCAGTAGACCTGGCGCCGGGCACGTCCTGGCCGGACACGGGGCATTGCCACGTCGCATATTTCCGACATGGCCTCCCGGAACCACTCCGCCTCCACATCTATGTCAACAGGCCTGTCCGGTGCTGACACCCAGGCCTGGACGATAGCGGCTTCCAGGAGGAGCTCCCGGTCCAGCTGCTTTAGTGCCCACCGCGGACCACACGGGTTCTGTCGGACCGGCGCGGTCGAGGTCTGGGCGGAGACATCAAACCGGATGTACCGGTGGTCTGAGTACGTCTCCACCCCCTCCATGACGCGCCAGTCAATGACGCGCGGAGACAGAGCGGGGCTTGCGAACGATATGTCCACCACGGACTCGCCCTGCATCCGCACGCATGTGGGGACAGAACCCCGGTTTAGGACGACCAGGCCTGACTCCAGGGCCCAGTCCTCCACCATCCGGCCCCGCTGGTTCGTGAACCGGGAACCCCAAGCCAAGTTCTTGGCGTTGAAGTCCCCGCAAACAACCACAGGGAGGGATTGAAACCCGGCGACGACGATGTTCAGCTCCATAAGGGAATTGTGGAGATCGGCGAGAGTTCGGTTCGGGGAGAGGTATACACCTACCACTGCGATGTCCCCGAACCGTGCTGCCACGCAACCCTGTCCCCTTTTGACACCCTCTAGGGACGGGGTTCCGGCGGCGGCTGACGAGATTAATGTCACCGAGCCGTTCAGATCCTGCACCCAGCCAGCCCTGGGTGGGACGTAGTACGGCTCGGTGACCACGGCGATGTTAATCGACCACTGCGCCATGCTCTGGAGCAACAGATCCTGAGCGGGGGCGCAGTGGTTGATATTCGCCTGGAGGAGCCGTAATGGAGCGATTATAGGCAGTCCATTACAGTCTCCTCCCGAGCCCCCTGTGAGGGCCCTGCCGCGGCAGTTGCGGCGGTGGCCGCAGCGGTGGCTGCGGTGGTGACGGCGGTGGTGGGGGAGGGCCTCTTGCCCTTACCCCTGACTTTGGTTGGGGGAACGCAGTTCCTGCTCCCAGCCCGGTGGTCGGCGGGCTTGCCAGCCGCTGCACACACGTAACAGTGAGGTGCAGCGTTACAGGCTACGGCCTTGTGGCCAGTCCGACCGCACTGGAAGCAGTGATCGCTTCTGTCCACCTCCGAGGTGCAGTGGACCCCTGCATGGTGGCCCACTTGGCAACGGAAGCACCTCAGAGGTTTGGGCTCCAGCAGCTTCACCTGCGCTGAAACCCAGCCCACCAAGAGCCTTCGGCCCTCCCCAGTTATGGCCTTGGCCGCCGACACGGGGCAGGTCACCGTGACGGTTCGCATGCCCGTGTTGTCGGCACGGATAGTGCCTGCCCGCACCTGGTCGCCAGGACACTTTCCCGTCCTGACGACTGCTGCCACCACCTCGTCCTCCGTCACGGAGTCATCCAGGCCCATAATACGCATATCGATGCATTTCGTGGGCCTGGATACTCGGGCCACCTCCGCGTCTAGGGACGCTCGTATCCTTTCCGCCAGAGCGTCCGCGGTGGGGCCGCTGTCCGCACCAGGGATTTCCAGCATGCGGCCTCCGGTTGCAGTGGTCCTCATTCGTAGGCCCCCGGCGATGCCTAACTCGGTGAGGTCCACCGCCCGCTTCGCCTTGGTCATCACCTCGTTGTAGGTCGCGCCCTTCTTTTCCGCACCTGGCTGTAATGTGATCACTACAGCTGCGGATGTCGGGGCGCGAAGTCTAGCAGCGAGGGCCCTCTTCTTGCGCTGCTGCCGCCTTTCGCGCTTCTTGGCCGCTCTAGCCGCCTTGCCCGCCCTTTTCTTCTCTCCGACCACTTGCCATTCGGCGTCGGCCGGAGAATCTACAGTCTGGGATAGCGAAGGAGGCCGGCTCACCGCCATAGCAGGAGCTTTTGTCGCCTTGCCTTTTTTAGGAGGGGGGGCAGGTTTCCTCTGCTGTTGCTTAGCGGCCGGGGTTGGCCTCGCGGGTTCCGACACCACCGTAGACCCGCGTTTTGCTTGCCCCGACTGGCCCGGCTTGGGCGCAGCAGCTGGGACCGCGGCGGCGGCGGCGTATGACGCCACCTTCCGTTGGCCGGAGGCCGCAAGCGGTGGGCGCAGCACGATGCCCTCCAGAACGGAGAACTGCTGCTGCACTCGCTGCTGGAACTGCTGCTGCTGCTGCTGCTGCTGCTGCCGGAAGGCAGCTAGCTCCTGCCGCAACAGGGTCAGCACCTCGCTCTCTGGCTGGGGCTGTGACCGTTTGCGTCCTCCATTTGGCGTCGTCTCGGGGCCAGCTCCTCGGAGACTAGCCAGGTCCGCCTCGAGCCGCCCAATCCTCTTATTGAGGGGCTTCAAGATAGTGCCCAGTGCCTCCGTAATTGAGGCCTTGCCTTGGGAGATAGCTTCCCTCTTCCTTGACTTCTCCCTTTTTTTAGACACGCTTGTTAAGGCGGCGACCACAACTTCGGTAAATCTGGCCATCGCCTCCTCCATGCCATCTGGCTCGCTTGCAGAAGGCTCCGAGGGACTGCCCTGACCGCTGATTGCCCCGGAGTGGCGCCCCTCCCTGGCGGTTTCCAGGGATCGCCTGGCTGCATCCTGGGCAGTGAGCCCCCTACCCCTTCCTGTCTTGCGACCCGCCCCCCGCCCAGCGGTGGAGATTTTACGGGCCGAAGCCTCATCAGAGGACGACCCCTGACCGACTCCCGACATGGGGCGCTTCCGGAGGAACTGGTTCCTCCTGGGAAGGGTGTCTGCAACCTCCCTTATCTCCGGGGTGAGCGAGGATCCGGTATCGGAATCCGACAACGCGTCTCCGCTCACCTCCCTAAGGCCGAAGCTCCTGCCGGCCTGATCGGTACCCGCTGGCGCCGCGGATGTGCTAGGGGCGGGTCCCAGGGACTCCGCGCTACCGGCGGGTGAGCCACCCTGGCTCAGTGCGTCCACAGAGGACGGTACGGGGTCCGAAGACCCGAGGCGGTAATTGCCCCCCCCAGAATACGAGGGGCAGCCCGAGCTCTGCTCGGGGAGGGATTCTCCTGCATGCAGGTACCCTCCTGGGGTAATATTATTTTTATTACTCGCGCTCATAGTGGTGCTGAACACAGCTTTGCCTTTTTGTCAATGGGGTGGGGTCCCCAATAAACACGTTCGCCATCATGGTCATGTCTGATATGCAGACATGTACCAGAGGCGAACCCACTCTCCAAAACCACTGCCCAAAAACACCAACAGCTGTTGGTGCCGATGCCTTTGGACAGCGCACCCTCCGTGGCGGTCCGTCTGGACTCCGCCCTGAGTGTGTTCCTCTTGGTCTGGTCTCTCACTTGAGGCCTTCCGGCATGAGTAGCTCTACCGGCATAGCCCTCAAGATCACAGAGACACGCAAGCCCCACCACGACGACAACGTGGGAACACAGTTGGTGGGGGGTATATAGATGCTAGTTAAACCTCTTTACGTATTTCCATCCTAACAATATGCATCGCTTGTGTATTGTAGGTAGAGGCACCAGCTCATAAAGTCTACTTACGTCATTTTCTTTTCAAACAGGTTCTCCATGCGATTTTTAACGAATATCCAAGGACCCTGGTTCTTGTGCTCCTCCTGACACCAGACCTTCTTCGCCTTGTCGTATTTACTGTACTCCTTGAGGATCAGGTCGTAAGGGAATGGGTACAGTTGTTCGATACGACACATGGCTATTTTTGACTCTAGTTTCTTCTCTTTCCGTAATTCGTCAATTTTGAACGCTACGTTACCAGAACAGAAGATTAGTTTCTTGACACCAGCAGGATTTTTACTAGCTGGTCCTTCTTCTGGGATCACTCTGTCGAGAATAATCGAATTGAGATAATACAGTTTGACAGTATGCACCTACTTTATGATTACTTCCGTGAGCTATGATTGCCACTTACAGCTACGCTTATTGATTATTATGTTTAATATTTGCGAGCGACAAAATGGACTTATAACGATAGCATTTAAAGTAATGATAACTGATGATACCTTTAAATCTATAAATATCTAGTCTATAATTATATCTCTAAACCATGTCCTGAAATTTTTTAACACAGGTCTCACCTCCTGAAATGCGTTCCAGTTAAGAAATCTTCAAACTTGGATCGGAAATAGGGATGTTTGAGGCCTATTTTAGGAGTCATGATGATGAGTGGCTTGCGGAAAGGCATGGCGATCTGTCTTCTTATCATGTGGAAGTAGTTAGCTGGGTTCGTCACGTTGCACACGATCCAATTAGCCCTGCGCAGCTGTGTCACTGTCGAGGAAGCAAACATTAACAATATATAAATTTTTAAAATCCATACTTCCATATTAATATTATAATTGTGAAAGTAACTTTCTCTCTGTCTTATTCTCCTCTAACAAAGCTTAGCAAATGTGTTTCGAGCAGGGAAAATTTCCGCAAGATTTCAAAAAACCATTAATTACACCGTTCCACAAAAGTGGATCTCAAAACGAATACAAAAACTACCAATCTCAGTCTTGTTTCAATGTCAAAAATTTTACAATAACTTTTAAATAATAGACTTAAAAAATTCTGGAACACAACAAAATCCTATCTGAAGCGCAATTTGGGTTTAGGTAGGGAAAGAGCACGGAAGACGCTGTGCACCACCTGGTGGATTATGTGTGTCTGGGTGTTTTTCTCGACCTAGCTAAAGCCTTCGATACTGTCTGTATCTCAACTCTGGTAGACAAGCTAGAACGTGTGGGAATCCGAGGAAATACTCTAAAACTTTTTGAGGATTACCTGTGTAAACGTACACAAAGATAGGAGAAAACATACCCTCTGAATCACAAGTCAGTTGCGGTGTGCCGCAGGGGAGTGTCCTTGCCCTTAGTCTCTTTCTAATTTAACCATTTGAGAGTCAAGCTAACGGTCGTGCGTGACGTCATCGCGCATTCGGCCGAAAGTCAAGCGACCGCCGGCGTTCACTCTCTCCCACTTCATTGTAGGCCCTATTTTCAACACTTAGAGACTACTTTTGTATGAACAAGTTTGATTACTTACGTTCTTGGATAAATTTCCTATAAATTGAACGCATTATATTTTATAGTCTATACCCTCCTATATTTTTTTTTTTCGTTTTTATTTGTAAAAAGTCTTATTTCCGCCACCATTTTGTTTATGGCGCCCCTGCAGTTTGACAGTTCATGTTCGTGAAAAGACGATGATCTGTGTCAACAATCTCTAATAAACGGGAAAATCTTTTCGTATGCCGATGACACAGCATTGATATTTCATGGATTGACTTGAGATGAGGCACGACAATATGCAGAATATAATAATAATCTTCGGTCATCGGTCTTCATAAAATTAAATATTAGCTAGAAGTAATTCTGCTAACCCTAAATCTAACGAAAACAACTTTTATGCAGTTCACCTTTGCCAAAACACAGTTATCAGTATTAATAATTAAGATGCACTCCTGCAACTTCCCTGTCACTACCGAAATCATGTGCATGTGCTTAAAAAAAATTCTATCTATTAAATACTTAGGTGTATTCTTGAAAAGCAAGTTAAACTGGGGCTTGCACATACACAAAATTACATAACGCACAAGAAAGTTACCCTGGGCGTTCAAAAAGTTAAGACGGATTACTGATCTAAAACTAATTCGTATGGTATACTACGCACTAGCACAGTCAGTACTAGGTTACTGTATTACGGTTTGGGGCATGCAAGACCTTCATGATTAACTTGGAAAGAGCTCAAAAATCACTCCTAAAAGTCAGCTTTAAACCATACCGATTTTCGACGGTGACCCTGTACCAAAACTGTCAAGTTCTGGTAGTAAGACAATAGTACCTACTGAACCTACTCATACAACAACATATTACCAACAACCCCTACAATGACCATGCTACAGGTAGACGCACAGTTCGCAATGTTTGTCCATATATTAAATGCAACACTGCATCAGCAAGGTGGCAGCACATAAGCACAAAATAAAAACATGGCTACAAACATTAAACTATTCGCAGACTTAAAAACCTCTAGAGTAATAATATCAACCTCACACTCAAACGCGAACACACCCACGATCTTAAGGTTTTATTTTTGTATTTTTTTTTAGTATTTTTATTATTATTTTTATTTTCAAGCATGTTATTATTCTTTCTTTTTACTCACTTTTTGTTTGTAATTAGAATAGGGAGACACTAATGGCAGAAGACACTGACTTCTGTAATACAGGTTTCTATCTAGCTTAGAAGTCAGGGCATCAAATTTTACAGTGTGAAATTATGTTGTGTGTTTGTGTCAAACTGTTTGTTTTGATTTGTTTTCACGGTTAATGTCTCTCTGACTATTTTCCCGGTTAAACTACTGAACCGATTTTGATGTGATTTGATACGGAGGAATCTTGAACTCCAAGGATGAACATAGGTTACTTTTTATCTGTCTTCGACTTTGTCCGCAATAACCAACATTCACGCGGATGAAGCCACTGGCAGAAGCTAGTAACAATCTATAGGTATGGCAAAATCTCCTACAATTTAGAAGATACAACACAGCGCAATCGAAAAGGAAATTGACACCTCTATAGTAGAGTTGATTGTTATGAAGAATATATAGAAAGTGTGTTTTCTAAACCTTAACACAGACTTACGAACTACGGGTTACATCATAAAGCATGTACATCGAGTCTGTCTATACCAGCCGCCTATTTAAAGTCGTGGGTTTCCCGTGGGTTAGCTGGTGCGTCACACGGCACTCTTGCCGATTTCAAATTATGGTCGGCCATTTTCAATGACCTGTTCCAAAATCCAAAAACTCGATTCCTTAAAATCGCATAAAGTAGATATTGATTATTAAGATGACAAACTTACACGCTATCCGCTTGTCCTCCAAGTTTGGTATAAAGTCCTCGTCGTCATCACATTGCTGCAGGTACCTTTCAACTCGTGCCGAAGAGTGCTCGGGACCCTATTTGTGAACAAACAAAAATAAATCCGGAGCTAATTCCAGTAAACAGTCTATTAATGAAGTATTTTCGATGCCACTGAAACTATAACTGACTCTAGGACAAAGGCCAGGACCAGTGGCCAAAATAATCAAACAAGACGCCGTTGTGCGAAAACGAAACTGAATGTACATATATTTCAGTCTCCTCTGTATCTCTCTCATATTGAAGAAACCGAAAATATAATTTAAAAAAATCATAACCATAATAAAAATCCACAAGTGCTGTCCAGGCAGTTTAGATGTGGAGACGCTTACTGCAATACCTTAGGACGATCTATATTTTGTCGCATATTATATGTGGTATGTTATTAGGAGTACTCACGGCGCCGTCGATGCCGTGTGGCAGTTGCACTACCAGTCCGGACTGGCACACCCACTTGCTCTCGCCATTCGCGATAAAAGTATCAAACATAGCCTGTGCTGTGTCCGCAAAATCACCGTACTGCGCCTCCCATATGGAGAGCAACTTCGGACTTGAGAATGAGTAGCCGGTTTCGAATCCCAAAATACCTACGGATAAATCAGCGCATAGAAATATGTGTAGCAATAAACGTGTAACATAATCCGAAAAATTTTGCAATAAATTTATAATCATTTCATCTACCAAGTTGCTATGCAAACAGTATAAACCTACAATAGAGGGCAAGAACATAATATCAGAGCACCGGTTTGGTTTCCTAGATAACAACTAGAAAAGCGCTAAACTATCGGTCATAAAATTAGAAGTAAAACTTCCTTGAATACAGCAAATTATGTTCGTGTTCAGTGTTCTCGATGAGGCACAAGCGTTTGATAAAGTGTTTCATGAATGCCTTACATATTCACTAACAACACTTGTTACCAAAATAATATGCAAACACATTTTGGAGATTTTTGTTCCGAGTTTATAGATTAAGATAAAAAGATATTATACCTAATCAGAACTAAACCAAATAAAATTTGGCCTACCTCAAGGAAGTATGCTGAGCCCTATACTAATCACTAGCGATATTCCTGGATCAGATTACAATAGTGGAAATCTAACACTTCTTTTGATGGCAAACGGTTTAGGTTTGTTTGACGGCTGTGGGCTCGCCCACGTAAACTAGTAGGAGCAATTTGATATTATAATTACCGCATTCAGAGAGCGAGCTATTGTGTATTGAATAGCGCGCCTGGTCGGGATACAAAGTGTCCAGTACACGGAACGTGGCGCCGTCTACGCCCTGGTGATGGTACACGTGGTGCCTGTAATAGATATGCCAATTGGTCGTACATACCAACACACATAGAATATCGATTCGAATTGAGTGCTAGAATATTAAACTCTTCCCCCTTCTTATTTTCCACTAACACTGTGCCAATGACTTCGTTCGCGAGAAGTTTTCAGAAAAACTACAACCCTTTAATCGTATTTTGAAGGTAATTTTGAAAAACGAATAATTACATTATTTATTAGTTATTTTGACTAGAATTTGTTATTGGCCTAGGCGAAACTAGTTCATCGTAAACTCGGTTTTGGTGGGTAACATATATACACGGTATCTCTGATATCGACGCACAAACGAATACCACGGATACAGTACATGATTCTGGACCCCCCAGTGGTAGGTAGATTCGTTGGCTTCTCCTTATTAAAAATAAAAAACCTGTACTTTTTTAAATTGTGTAAAATCGTACCACATAAATTCTAATCAACACCGATGAAATTTAAAAAATAAAATAAAATTAATCTATTAAATAGTCATCGGGGTAGATAAAATGGTTTTTCTAATCAATCCCGATGACATTTTTAATTTTAAAAGTAATTCATTCATTTTTTTCCACTAAAAAAGTTGGAATAACGACTTTATACAGTTTAAATTTTAAAAAAAAGTAGGACCAAACCGACGAAAAATTCCACCACTCACACACGCAGGTAAATACGAATACCATGGATCCAGAATCATGTACTAGATCCATGGTATTTATTTGTGTGTCGATGTCAAAGACACCCAGTATACATATATGTAAATTAGTTGGAACTTTTTCTTTCTTATCTTCCCTGTTGGACCCGTATTTCTCTATTAAACCTAGATATTACAACCCCAACAGGTTGCGGATGCGTAGTTCCGTTCATCAACGTGTATTACCACAGCAATTCAATAGTGTTGCATTCATCGTGTTTCTAACAATCGTAAAGGGAAACATCACCTGTGCGCCATAGTGCCGCGCTCCACGTCTTCGCCGGTGAAGCGTATGTGGACGTTGTCGCGCAGTAGCGAGCCGTACGCCAGCGCCTCGCCCATCGGCCAGTCCGCAACGCCTGCTTTCACCTATACAACAACCACCTGAATAACTGACAAGCTGCTACACTCGTCATCATCAAGATTTAGGTACATGACGTCCACGGAACTTAGGCATCTCCCAAGCACCACCACATTCATTGGCATCAAGCGTATTTCAGTATTAACAACTGCTGGTCTCCCTTAGTCTAAGAGCTAGGCATGATATGAGTTGTCTACTTATGCTTAAACATGTTTACTTTCTTTCTAGGAGACAATCCAAGTTCCAACTTCAGTACCGTACATCCTCATGCCCTCATCGCGACCTCATCCCCAAATACTAGCCACCGTAGGCGTGGGCTTGCGGACGAAATGGGTCGATTTCTGAAAAGGTTATCCATGGTCCTAGAATGCCAAGGGCAACTGAAGGAAAATAGGTATGGTTTTAGTCGGTAAAAATCTGACATGTCCTTTCGCTCCATCCTAGAGCGCGAAAACTCATTAGATATCAAACCTTAAGAAAAACCGTACAATAGACAAACCATTTTTTCCCGATTTCTCAAAATCCTAGTTACTCCCTCGTGAATTTCGAAGGACCACGAAGTCGGAGGCGTAGTGAAATGTTTCGCTATGGTGTCTATTGAATGCCGAGATATACCGGTTTCTTCAATCTGAAATATGCATGAACACAGTTCCAATAATGCTAATGTGGTACCTGAATCTGAATTGTCTTTAGTACCTTCTGTAATCAGTAGGTAATCCTACTGATTTCTGACTAACTTTTATTCAGAGCAACTAAACACGGCGCTGGACCAACGGCTTTTTGAGGCACTATCGACCAAGGACGCCGGCTTTTAGAAAACCTCATGGGTGCTCATGCTCATTTGGTGACTCAAAAAAGTGGCGAAGGGCGAGAAGAGAAATGCACACTGATCGACCGATCATCATCATCATTTCAGCCGAAAGACGTCCACTGCTGGACATAGGCCTCCCCCAAGCGTCGCCACAATGAACGGTCCTGTGCGTCTCGACCGATAAATAAATAAATAAATTTAATAACTAATATTAAATTGAGACAACATCACATACATTGTCCTGGTCCCAAACTTAGGTTTTTCCTTGGTACAACGAAACAACGAAGGTACCACAAACACTCAGATCCAACCCAAAAGTCTGTTTTATCAATAAACATTGGTGTTGGTGCGGGAATCGAACCCGCGACTCTTGCGTCTCAACCGGCGCTCTAAACCACTGCGCTAAACGGGTCGTCGGGTAGTGAAAACACGCCCATCCCTAACAGGCGATTACTGATCTGTTTCTTGATGTCTATAATTCTCAGGGATGCTCGGCACCCACTGTTTATTTCTCATGGGTACTCGAGCCCCAGAGCACCCACGGAGTCGGCGCCCCTGCTATCGACTTCTGAATTCTGAGCTGCTACTGAGAAAGAACACATAATTGTGTAGGATAAGTTGATGTTTAAACAGATAGTAGATAATATCTCAATAAGTAACAGCTATTCTCGCTAACACAAGTATCTTAACAAGGGGCTTTAAGAGCGCCCAACCCGAGATACATTTCCATACAATCGCTCTTACGTGATACTGACGTTATTACTCATGTTTTTTCCAGATATTTTGGATACAGATATATTGTGGATATTATCTAGGTTTTTCAAAACTAGTCCAGTAAAGACCTCTGAAAATCTGCTATTTTGGGCACAAATTAGACCTTAGTAAAGTACTCAAATATTAAAAATATATAATATTTAAAGAAACTTTGCACATTTCATCGAGACTGAATGACGAAAATCTTTTAAGGTTTTTAAAAAAACACGTTATTCCTATAACAAATTTTGTGAAATATTCGAAAAAATTAATGGAATTACCGTAAACC
Organism: Mythimna pallens; assembly: GCA_961205895.1. NCBI lineage: Eukaryota > Metazoa > Arthropoda > Insecta > Lepidoptera > Noctuidae > Mythimna > Mythimna pallens. The sequence goes on from OY540833.1 coordinate 23,386,748, forward strand.
AACAGTTTTCAGGCGTTATCTCTTTTTTTCGCATTGCCTCTTTATCAAACATTGTCGTTAGATTGCGTTGGATAAAGCAACAAGCTTTTAAACTATGCTCACGTTGACGATAGCAAATGGGAAAGGACCCTCGTAATATTACCTTGTCAGGGTCTCTAGCTTGAAAGAAGCCAGTCCAGGGCGTATCGATCCAGTCCCTGATACTAAGCAAGGTTATTTTCTTAGCGATCTCAAAGTGAGTGTTGAGCGTGTCGTTGAATTCTTTCTCCCATTTTATGATGTCGTCGTCGGTGACAATGCCCTCTGCTTTCAACCTTTCTGCATACACTTTATCCACTGCAATCAGAAACTGCATATTAGTAAACTATGTTTGTTTCCATTTTTTTATCATTATTGACTAGCTTTTGGCCGCTACTTCGTCCGCGTTAATCTCATAAAACAGCACAATGCTATTTGGTCACAATTCTAAGTATTTTTTTTGCGTGGTACCCTAATTCTTTTCTAAAATAAAAGCCTAAGTTATTTTCATAACATCAGCTAGATATCTGATGTTATAAAAAGTAACTTCGGTCTTCGGTCGGTCCAGCCCTTTCGGAAATTAGCCGGAACAGACAGACACACAGATACAACTTTTATTTTTATTATAGGTACCTAATAGTAGATTCGGTACACTATAACATATTACGAATTATGTAAAGAATGTTATTTTGATATTACAGAAAGACACTTCAATTTTATTTATATGTATAGATATAGATAGCTTTGCACCAGGTGATAACCATATGCGGTCGACGATGAAGCACTTGCCTAGAAGTAACCTAAATAAATTCGCAGGGAATTACAATACATCTAAGCTGTACGCACAATAAATATGTTATCAAAACGTTTTGTGCGTACGTAATCTACGTATAGTTTAAATTTTCATCTTTTTTTATCTAAAAGTATTCTGGTAACGCCAACGATCCAAAAAAAAAACGCTCCACAGGTCGATTGGTTTTTTATTTTCGCCGCGTACGTGCCGTTTCGCTTCGCTCATCGCTGTACCGCACTCTGCTGCGGTTGGTCACGTAAGCCATCGCAATAAAGTATCAATTGTTTGTTCAAAACGCGCCGCGTCGCTTTGCAATTAAATCGCTGTCATAGGAAACAGTGTAAGCAACCTAGCTTAGACGATGACTAGATCGTCTGTTGAGATAAATAGACTCAAAGTTTCAAAGAAACTGCAAAAGACCTTCATTTGGTAGACTCGAATATTATTGGAACAAATAAACAAGAGGAAGAAGTTGAACTGATGTACTGACTGACCTGTCGTCATAGTCTTGATCTTCTTATACATGAAGGGCTGCGTAAACATGGGCTCGTCATCTTCACTGTGGCCATGTCTTCGGTAGCAGACTAGATCCACGACCACGTCCTTTCTGAATTTGCATCGGAAGTTAATGGCCACACGCGCAACGGACGCCACCGCCTCCGCATCGTCACCGTTCACGTGTAAAACTGGCGCGTCAAAGGCTTTTGCTATATCTAAATAAATAAAACCACAAAAGTTAAACTCCGGTCCGATTCGTTACGTTCATAGATCGACCGCAATCTATTTATTATACATTTAATGATAAGGTGAGGGCATCATACCCGAGCAGTACGGTGAGCTTCTGGAGAAGCGTGCTTCGGTGGTGTATCCAATTTGGTTGTTACAAATGATATGCACTACTCCGTGCGTAGTGAAATCCGGCAGGTTACTGAGCGTGAAAGTCTCGTAGACCACGCCTTGCCCGGACATCGCCGCGTCTCCATGCATCACAATTGCCATGACCTAGACGTCAATTTTTAATTAGAATGTTCGAAATCATAAATGAATGTCAGCGTATGTATGAGTTACGAGATTTATCAAATGCTTTATAAAGATGATAAAAAAATAAGTGAATATTGGACAGTTTTTTTTTCTAACAAAAATATCATTTCTACTTCCTTATTTTCTAACATCTTTATATATATTACAAAATAAACAGCATGGTTTCACAAAAGGTCGTCATACAACTGAAGCCGGTGTCGCCTTATTGAAACACAGATTTAGTGTATTGGAAGAGGTACTAAAGTGACATTATTAACTTTTACGATCTGTCTAAGGCTTTTGATTGCATAAATCACGAACTTCTTGAGCATTACGGACTAAGTTTTAAGCTTCTGATTTCAATAATAGACAGAAATTACTATTATTAATTATTTTTTGTTTCCTTTAATTGCTGTCTAAATAAGGTTAAGACTAAACGAGGAACTGGGGATCTCTCAGGGCTCAATTTCAGGTCCTTTTTTATTTACAATTTTTAACATAAATAGGCGAATTTACAATTTTGACGGCTTAAATAATGCGCTGCTGCAGGCCCAAAACAGTTAGGAAAAAATCAAGTGCATAAGAGTTGCTCTTGAGAACGGCTGGCCCAATTTAGCTTTGAAAAGTTTGTAAGTGTCAAAATAAGGTTTTCAGGGCAGAATAAATTTCCCAGGAAATTACTATATTCAGATGAAACTGCTATTTTATTAGGTTTTTTTATGATTTCATTTTTGACTGTGTATGTCGGGTCAGTTAGTATTAAATAGATCTTAATTACCTTCTCTCCGTTAGCATCACCTCTAAAGAACTGTTCAGCCTTTGCTTTGCCCAACACAACAGGAGCCACGACTTCCAAGTGGGAAGGGTTTGCGCTCATCGACACTTTTATATACCGGTGGGTCCGCCGGATGAATCGATGGATGTAAGTACCCAAATGGTACTTCATGTCACCGGATGCCTGGTTTGGTAAATGTATAATTATCATCATTTTTGTGGTAAAGCAAAAACAAAATAGTAAGTTAGTTTCCGTATACGAGTTAACCTAACTTAATACCCTATTACTAATTCTGGACACATCGTTTAGATCAATTATGTGTGTGTGTTAGGTGTATTATCAATTTATCACTAAATCTGAGTTTAAACTAGTAAAGTCACCCACGGCAACCCCTTGGGTGGTGATGGTGACTGTACCAGTTTACACTCGTGCCAATACACCACTATCTAACCCAAATAATTGATCACAAAATGCATTATTGTGAGTTTTGACTGTGCGTATGACACATTGACACTTATACTACTTATTTGTCAAATTCAGTGATCAGTACCTATGTAAGTTAAACAGCACCGAAATGACAAGTCCAAAAAAAAAGGCTAACACATAAAATAAATCAAAAGCAGATTATAATTAATAGTTATAGTCAAGTGAAAGAGCCAATTTTACAAATAAACCAAGGTAATAAGTTAGTAAAGTATCCACAGCATATTGCTGATTTATTTAATGATTTTTTTGCTGACCAGGTCCAAAATATTTCTACCCACTAACCATGCAATATAATTGGACCTACCAATATCCACAATTCTTTGTTCATACCCTCGGTAGTGCTTCAAAATATTATACAAAATTAAAAAAAAAAAAAAATTGAGTTGACCGTATTTCTACTGTTTCCGTAAAGTTTATTTCTGACAATGTAACAAAACTACTAAGTCATACAATAAATCCAAGCATAAGCTCAAGTATGTTAATTGAAAAATTAAAGACTGATTATAAAACCAGTACATTATTATATAAAAACGGGAAGACTTAGCAACCTATTATCTCTCTATATCGATATATTAGCCTTATATATCTAGTAGGTAGTCTTAATGAAAGTGTTTTCTAAGATCATCATCATCATCATCATTTCAGCCGAAAGACGTCCACTGCTGGACATAGGCCTCCCCCAAGTGTCGCCACAATGAACGGTCCTGTGCATCTCGCATCCATCGGACTCCCGCAACCGTTACCAAGTCATCGGTCCACCTTGTAGGAGGCCTTCCAACGCTACGTCTTCCGGTACGTGGCCGCCATTCCAGAACCTTTCGGCCCCAACGGCCATCTGTTCTGCGAGCAATGTGCCTTGCCCATTGCCACTTTAGTTTGGCGATTCTTCGTGCTATGTCGGTAACCTTGGTTCTCTTAAGGATATCCTCATTCCTGATTCGATCATGCAAGGAAACTCCGAGCATAGCCCTTTCCATTGCCCTTTGGGTGACTTTAAGTCTTCTGATGAGGCCCATTGTAAGCGACCACGTTTCGGAGCCATATGTCATCACTGGCAACACGCACTGGTCATAGACTTTCGTCTTGAGACACTGTGGTATATTGGACGAGAAGATACCGCGCAGCCTCCCGAACGCTGCCCAGCCGAGTCGGATTCGACGATTGATCTCTTTCTCGAAGTTAGACCTTCCTAACTGGATCGTCTGTCCCAGGTAAACGTAGTCGTCTACAACTTCGAGTGTAGAGTCCCCGATCTTGATAGGAGTGGGTGCTACATGGCTGTTTACCATGACTTTGGTTTTGTCCATGTTCATTTTAAGTCCCACTCTTTCGGAAGCTCTACTGAGGTCACCAAGCATTGTACTGAGCTCCTCCGTAGTCTCAGCCATGACTACTATGTCGTCGGCAAATCGAAGGTGAGTGATGTACTCGCCATTGACATTAATGCCTAGCCCTTTCCATTCCAAAACCTTAAAGACATCCTCCATTGCTGCCGTGAACAGTTTCGGAGAAATAACGTCTCCCTGCCTCACGCCCCGCTGCAAGAGGATAGGTTTCGAGGTCTGGTCTTGTAGTCGGACTGACATAGTGGCGTTTTTGTACAAACATTTCAGCACTTCGATATACCGATAGTCAATTTGGCACCGTTGGAGAGACTGCAGTACAGCCCAAGTTTCAATCGAATCAAAGGCTTTCTCGTAGTCCACAAACGCTAAGCAGAGAGGCTGATTATACTGCTCAGTCTTCTGTATAACCTGCCGCAGCGTATGTATGTGGTCCACGGTGCTGAAGCCTTTTCGAAATCCGGCTTGCTCGGGAGGCTGGAAGTCGTCGAACCTGCGTGCGAGACGATTCGTAATAACTCTGGAAAACAGCTTGTAGACATGGCTCAGAAGCGAGATGGGCCTGTAATTCTTAAGCAGGGCATTATCGCCCTTCTTAAAGAAGAGTACCACCACGCCTCTGCTCCACGCCTGTGGCGTTTTTCCCTCGAGTATGACGGAATCAAATAGCTTCTGAAGGGCCTTAAGGACCGGTTTTCCACCCGCCTTCAGGAGTTCGGCCGTAATTCCGTCCTCACCCGACGCCTTGTTGTTTTTTTGCTTCAGAGCCATCCTAATCTCGTACAGGCTGACGTCCGGGATATCTTCGGTATAGTGTCGGGTTAATCTAGCTCTTGGGTCGTTTACTAGATTGGCAGCGGGTTTAGCGATAGACGTGTATAACTGTCCATAAAAAGCCTCGATCTCCCCCAGAAGCTCCGATTTGGCGGATATGACTCTGCCATCGTCGGTCTTCAGTTTCGTGAGCTGGCTTTGGCCAATAGATAGATCTCGTGCAAATACTTTAGAGCCCTTATTCCGCTCAATCGCATCCTTAATCCTTGCGGTATTAAAGCGGCGAAGGTCGCGTTTCAGGGACTTCGAGATTTGACTATTGAGCTGCCGGTATATGCACGCATCGTCTGAAGACTGCAGAATCATCTCACGCCTCTTCTTCATTAGCTCGAGGGTCGGATCAGAGACCTTGTTATTCTTATTTGTACGGTGAGTCTTGAAAAACTTAGACCCAACCGTATGGACAGTTTCCACGAACCCATCGTTATATTCGTCCACGGAGCTTCCTAGGCACTCGAAACGATTGTGGAGTTCGAGCTGAAAGCTCTCGGGGTTTTGGATCTGGATCTGTGCTGGACGCAGCGTAGACTTCATCAGTCGAGACCTTTCAAGCTTAATGTTAATATTCAATGTGCCTCTTACCACGCGGTGATCACTTCCAGTTTTCACCGCGTTGATCACAGAGACATTATTGAATATTTGCTTTTTCGTCGACAGGATGAAGTCAATCTCATTTCTAATTGCACCGTCAGGACTTTGCCAGGTCCACCTTCTATGCTCACGCTTTTTGAAGAAGGAATTCATCATATAGATATAGCCCTCCTTCTCCATAAAGCTAGCCAGTAGGTGTCCCCGGTGATTCCGACGTCCAAATCCAAATTGCCCCACTCGCAGCTCGTCACCGTCTCGTTTGCCCAGTTTCGCATTAAAGTCCCCCATGACAACGTACACCGTTGTCATGGGGGTCTTAGAACCATGCATGGCTCTTGATATATCCTCATACATGGATTCTACTTCGTCGTCGGGATGTGTCGAGGTCGGGGCGTAGACCTGTATGACCTTCAGCGAATATCTTGATGATATTCTGAGTATAAGGTACGCCACCCTGGTCGACACACTCTCGATCTTCACCACATTGTTCACAAGGGACTTGTGGACGATAAACCCGACACCACCCTGGGACTGCTGGTCACCCTCCCGGAAATAGAGCAGGTTACCGGATTTGAGAATTATCGTATCCTCCCCCTGTCTTCGGACTTCAGACAATCCCACAATACTCCATCGCAACCTGTTCAATTCCACCTCAAGTTCGGTGATCTTCTCGTCAGTCCTCAGTGTACGCGTGTTAAAAGTTGCCAGGTCTAGTCGTTTTATAGATGGGTAGCCAGATCTCATCCGGAGATTCTTCGCACCCCTTGCCTCGTCATGGCCTTGACCGCTACCGGAGTCAAGGGTAGACGGGCTGCCGGGCACTAGGGGCCATTTTTTCTTTCTGCTCTTCATTTTGGGGGGGTTTGCCATAATCGCCACGCTTGGCAGACGGGTTGGCGATCGCAGTTTGGTTGTTGTAATGCACAGAGGATGCTGCTGCCCATTCTCTGGTATGTCCCTTAGTCGCCTCTTACGACACCCTCGGGAAGAGATGGGATGGTGTTATTCTTTACGTCCGGACACCATACGGAACATGTTTCTAAGATGTTTTAAAAAAATATATATGAATCAATCTAGACAGTTATAACCTAAACAATATATTATGCGGTGCGCATTAGGACTTCTTAAAAAATAATTAATTAGCTATATTTGAACTTATAAAGGTCATAAATAATGTACAGTCAGAGGTCAAAAGTGCAGTACCACCTTACCAAAGCTAAAATTTCTAAAATTTCTTTGTAGAAGAGGGTCAATGGTTCATGACTGATGTAATTGGTAGCATAGAATCTAAAGTATTGAATAAACTAGTTATGGACTATTGAACTTCTACAACAAAGAAATTTTAGACACTTCAGCATTGGTAGAGTGCAACTGCACTTTTGATCCCTGACTGTACATAGGAAAACCTCAGTATGTACAGTTTTCACAGATATGACAAAAGCGTTCGATTACGTAAAACTATGACATACTCTTACATAAATTAAACTATTACGGTATAGATAACGTTTTAACCCTAATGTCATCTTACCTCATGGATAGAAAACAATACACGGAAATGTTGAGAATTAGTACTAGAACTAAACAAGTGAAATAATTTGCCAATAGTAGAATCATAGGGTTCCACAAGGTACTGTTTTTGGGCTATTATTATTTTTAATTTGTATTAACGACCATTTGCTATTTCTCAAATAACAGATGTCGGGAAAAAAAACAACCAGGCTGAAGTGGAATATGAAATTATACTCTTTACTTATTATGTTTAAACTATTAATATTTTGATTGTGGTAAGACAAAATGTATTGGGACAATCAACAATAAAAATATCTTATCTGCATACCTACATTGTTGACAAATAAAATGATTATGATTATGACTACTGAAAGTTATCAAACTATGAAAGTCAGCAGGTACTCACCCTTTCTATAGGTTGCATCGGCTTGAACTGAGCAAAAATTTCACTCAGCTGCTTGCGACACACATTCACCAATATGTTTAGACGTCCTAAATGAAAATCAATCGTAAGATACTGAATAGAATAGATAGAATAGGTTCAACGACAGCCTGTGAAGCACACACACAGGCTGTCGTTAAATCTATTGTGGGAACTCTAATGGAAAGAAGAAAATCAACCAAATGAAAATTGGTGTATCGTTTCACTGTACTTACTAGGAAAAATCTTTTTTTTTATTGAAGACCACTCGTCTTTTTTAAGTCCTGATACCCGGAATCACTATTGGCGACCACTACTCATAATCAAACTGTCTTCAATCCACCTTATTATTAAAATAAAGAGTACTTAAGAAAATGATAACTGTCCCTCTCAAATTTAAAAACGACACTGTATGCCTTTGCGGGGAAAGAGTTAGCGTGGCCTTGTAACGCAATGGGTAAATGAAGAAACACAGGTGGGTTTTAGTCAGCAAAAGTTTCAACAGTGTCACCCTCTCGCACTACCCAGAGTGAGAAAAGTTATTTGATTACTTCCCAATTAAAAGAAAAAGCATTGCCTTTGCGGCTGCAATAGGTGTGATATTACGGCTTCAAACGAGATTTTTCATAAGACCCTCCACTAGGCACTTCCCCGTTGTCCTTTGTTACTATAACATACTACTGTGGTAAGTGTAATAACACTCGTATGTGTAAGATATTTCACGAGAAAATATGCTTCTGGAGCCGTGTCGGGCGTGCGAGCGAGAAAGAGTGATGGACCTATTTACACTTTCTCGCCATCCCTTTAACAGTTCAGTTTAGGTCGTAAAATGGATCGCGCTAAGAGCTCGTGTTAGTGCCTCTGAACTGCTTGACGAGCTATGGCCAACTTGCTTCAATCAACTAGAGCCGTAATCGGAGACTGCTGTTTCCGGGAGTCGTACCGTCGCTCGAACTCAATCTCCTATCCCTCGCGCAACGTCCGCGCTCAACGCACTCGTAGATGCTAAACCATCAGGTCAGTGAGGTGTTTGTGGAAGAACTTCTTGTCTGGAGTATTGCGAGATGAGTGTATGACTGCCGTGTAGTTATATCTCATTAATATTTTATGTCAAACACGTGTCTTACTACTGTAATTGGCATTTGGCCTGTTAAGTTAGGGCTCAAACACACGAGCGGTATGTTGCTCGTACTAATGGCGGAGATAACTGCAGCCGTCGACAAGTCGGCGGAAGCTGTTGCCGCCGGCGGCCGTCGACACTCCAACAAATGAAGATTAGCGGCAGCCCTCGTGTTGTCAAGTGTCACTATGGGTCGACGGCTGCCGGCGAAGTGTCGACGGCTGCATTTACCTCTGCCGTTGGCAATATGACGTTCGTGTGTAGGTATGAGCTCCTTAAGTAAATAAATATAGATACAACCTCGATGCTGCATAGCCATGCAGATTGACTCCACGCCCAGTCGTGTGCCGGAGTCGACGATCTCCTCCAGCAAGACTATCATGCTCTCACCCCCTTCCAGCCCAAATCTCTTCTCAGCAGGCCATTTCCTTGCGAAGTATTTTTCCAAGCTATCAGAAAATGTAGGTAAGCGGACAATATTCATCGTCCATTAGTCGATACGATGACTATTTCGATCAAATATTATGCGTAAAAGCTAGATGTACAAAAAATTAAGTATAGACTAATTTTGAGTGTAATTAAAAATAACACTAACTAACTAGACGATAATTTTGAGCGTCATTCAGTATAATACAACTTAAAAAAAAAAAAAAACAGAATCATCTGTTGCGATTCATTGCGCGTCATGTTACTCTGTGAGTGACTGCGACAGCCTGTATTTTAAGATACTTCACCCACATTCCGTACGAAACGTTTCTAACAATTTCCGAAAATAAGAATAAAATTTAAAAAAAAAAAAACTACCCTTGTTGTTTTGGGTGGAGAATCTCCAATAGTCTCCTGAATTTTTAAGCTATTAGTTCTAGTGCAATGTACTTATTTGTAACAAAACACTTACTATACAGCCCGTACGAGCCTCTCCATGATTAGTCTCTTCTGCTTGACGCTAAAGTCGAACGCTTCAGGCTTCTCCATCTTTGCCCTGAGGTACTGTACCTGGTCCGAGTCGTACAAGTGCATGTACTCAATGCCAATGGACTGGCAGTACACGGTCTCGAGACGGTGGATTATTTCCCTAATCAAATAGATATAAATAAGTTAATAATATGTACCAATAATATGTAATATATGTGTGTGTATTAATTTTATTTTCCACAACTATCACACAACGCCATCTAATTCCAAACTAAACAGAGCTTGTGCTATGAGTACTAGACAACTGATAAACATACTTATACATTTCTAAATAGATACACATTATAGATAAATTACACCCAGACAGAGGACCAATGACATTTGTGTGGGTATCGAATCCACGACCTCCAGCATACCTGTCAGGGCCAAAAAAAAACATAATCATCACGCTTCAGAGAACTTAGGTCAGTAACACTTTTCAGTCACGTATAGACTTTAAAATTCATATTTAGGGTACTGAGACTGAAACCCACTCCTGTTCCTTCTTTGCCTTCGTTCCCGGGGCCCTCCCAGGGCTCACTTTTGCACAGCCCATGGCCCCAGTAGGCTTTAACCCTGCTAGGCCCCTACGGTTTGCTGACATCTCCTTAAGACGCGCGTGGAACACGCGCCGTCGACGACTTGGGCTCGGTCCGGACGGTTATTAGACGATCGAACGGCGAGCTACCCATTACTCGCCGTGCGCAAGCCCGCGCCTACGCTGGCTGGATCGGAATCCCGGCGGCTGGGGCATAAGGGTCGTTCCCTCGCGCGTGCGGTCGTCTCCTATGCTAGCATTACTGATTTGCAGAAGGAGGTGACTGCCTGCCACTCCTCCTCGCTCCGGACCATGGCCTGTACTAAGGCCAATCACGAGAGATCGCTGCCGCCGATCGCCCCCGCGAGGACACGCCGGTGCCCTGCCCAGGCAGGGCACACCTCTACCGTATGCTCCACCGTATCCTCCGGGCGGTCCACACAGTGGTGACACCCGGGCGTTTCTTCCGCACGAATCCGATGCAGGAACCTCCCGAACTTACTATGTCCGATGAGGACCTGCGTCATGCGGAAGGCGAGGACGCCGTGACGTCTTTCCAGCCACTCCTCAAAGAAAGGACTTACCGCCATAACTATGATGTGCTCAAAGACTTTAGAAAGGAGTCTAGGTGGGCAAAGGGTGTTCAACAGGGTGTAAGGGCGTTTGTCTGTCGATGACAAGATAACTGGATATTCAGCCGAGTTGCGTGCGGCAAACCTTTTTACAAATTTGAATCTGGGCTTACCTGAGTTTCAGTGAAGTATCTTTGCCGCCAATAAAGGTTCTTGTAGGCAATTCGAAAGTCATGTCCATATGTTTTTCAGCTAAGAACAAATACAAATTGAGTACAGTCAAATGGGGTGAATCGAAACTCAGGGGTGAATAGAAACAAAACTTCAAAGGGTACAAGTATTTTCACGATATTTGAATATTTTTTGCAGCATTTAACTGCATCAATTTATTAAAGAATTGTTATTCTAAAAATTCGATGCTTTGTTGAAAGCCGATAATATGGTATCAAAGTGAAAAACCAAACCAAAGTTTTGTTTCTATTCGCCCCTGAGTTTCTATTCGCCCCCGAGTTTCTATTCACCCCGTTTTACGATACTAGCTTAGTAGTAGAATCTCATCAAAGCTTAGGACATTTTTTTTATAAATTTTAGTGTGCCTCCTACAACTGGCAGTTTTATGACTTCGTACAAAAAATCCAAAAGCTTTCAGAAGTTAGTTTCGGGACTTCCCGGTGCTCAACGGATTTGAATTAAATTTCGCACACGGATTGACTATGTCCTGGAAAACGACATAGGATATTTTTTTATCCCAAAAGTATGTTCCCTTAGGACAGGGATAGCGAATCTTTATTGGAGGATGTGCCACTAAATACAAGAAAAAAATAATGTGACCATGAACGACGCGCCGTCGAAAGAAAAAAATTTTGACTTTGTTATTTAATGACAAAAATCAGACTATAATATAGTTACAATCCGAAATTTGTGAATCGAAATGTTTACAGATTTTTTTTTATTTAATTAAAAACATGAAAAAAGAGTTATGATGCTAAACATTTTACACTGGCGTGCTCGAATTATCTTGCCACGTGCCACTGGCACTCGTGCCATAATTTCGCCATCCCTGCTACTTTTACTCTGCGGGTAAATAATGGATACTTACTCAACTTGGGTACTTACACAACTCGGTGCCTAGCTCGCGGGCTACTATCTGAGTCTCTACCCCCTTGGTTCCGAGAGACAGGTACTTGTTATTTGCAAGGAGCCTGGCTGGCAGCGTCAAGTTTAGGGGGTCTGTCTTCGCGAGCAGGTGGCCACGCGCCTGCAGAAATGATTTTAATTCTCTAACATCAATGACACTAAGCAGGGGTGTAGCTACTAGCTAGGTACTGCGGCATCAAGAAGAATAATTAACCTAACCCATCCAACTCAAATTACGCAAGATAAAAACTGTTTACAAAACTTCACAATTGATTTTTAGGGTTCCGTACCTCAAAAGGAAAAAACGGAACCCTAATAGGATCACTTTGTTGTCCGTCCGTGTGTCTGTCTGTCAATACCCTTTATCGGGAACGCGTTGAGGTATCGAGCTGAAATTAAAACCTTATACTTAGGTTTGCGGTCCCTTGAATGTAGCTGCGAAAAAATAAAACTTCTAAGTAGACAAAAAAAAAGTTACGGCCGTTTATGTCGCAAAAAACATATATTGCGACACTATCAAGTGAATCAAAATTCATAGCAAGGGCGGATCCAGGGGTGGGAGGTCATGGGGTTCGTGACCCCCCCCCCCCCCTGGGCTGGGTCCAGGACCCAGGTGGACCACTGATTAAAATTGTTAAACAATATTATTGTGTTATTGTTTGTCACAATATAAATTTTATGTAAGCACCTTCAACATTTAATTATTTTAAGAGCGGCAAATCTAAGGCATATTTTCTTTCTCCAGATATTTTGGATACACATATCTTGTGGATATTATCTAGACTTCTATAAAAATCAAAACATTAACTTGTGTAAAACTAATCTAGTAAATAATAAATACCTCTAAAAATCTGCTATTTTACGTGAACTTTGGCCCTCCATAATGTAGGTACTCATATATTAAAAGTATTAAAAAAGTACATCTATAGAAGCCTTTTACATTTAATCGAGATTCTGAATGACGACATGTTTTCTCAAAAACTTTTAAGGTATTTCTCCGATAGAAAGGTGCTTTATTCCTGAGTGGCTATATTTAATGTACACAGGATGAAGCTGCGGGCAAAAGCCAGTTGTTAATAATATTTTATATATATATATATATATATTTTTTTTTTAATAAAGTACCTACTCCAGTTTCTGTCGTTGTGAACGATTATTGGCTGGGGATGGTGAAGTGGCAGCGGAGTCAGGACATACCACAGTCGGTTTCTGACCTTATTTTAAATTGTGATTTCGAGATGTATCCTAATTTAATATAAGATTTTTTTAATGTATTATGGCTACACTACCAACAGCGATAGCGGGAAGATCTTTCTCGTTACGAAAAATCAAATTATGGCTAAGAGCTTCAATGGTCGAATGTCTAACCGGACTGGCACTCTCCATGTCCATAAAAACGTAGCGTGTCGTACGTTCTTAGCGTGTCGATGATCATCATCATCATCATCATTTCAGCCGAAAGACGTCCACTGCTGGACATAGGCCTCCCCCAAGTGTCGCCACAATGAACGGTCCTGTGCATCTCGCATCCATCGGACTCCCGCAACCGTTACCAAGTCATCGGTCCACCTTGTAGGAGGCCTTCCAACGCTACGTCTTCCGGTACGTGGCCGCCATTCCAGAACCTTTCGGCCCCAACGGCCATCTGTTCTGCGAGCACTGTGCCCTGCCCATTGCCACTTTAGTTTGGCGATTCTTCGTGCTATGTCGGTAACCTTGGTTCTCTTGCGGATATCCTCATTCCTGATTCGATCACGCAAGGAAACTCCGAGCATAGCCCTTTCCATTGCCCTTTGGGTGACTTTAAGTCTTCTGATGAGGCCCATTGTAAGCGACCACGTTTCGGAGCCATATGTCATCACTGGCAACACGCACTGGTCATAGACTTTCGTCTTGAGACACTGTGGTATATTGGACGAGAAGATACCGCGCAGCCTCCCGAACGCTGCCCAGCCGAGTCGGATTCGACGATTGATCTCTTTCTCGAAGTTAGACCTTCCTAACTGGATCGTCTGACCCAGGTAAACGTAGTCGTCTACAACTTCGAGTGTAGAGTCCCCGATCTTGATAGGAGTGGGTGCTACATGGCTGTTTACCATGAATGAATGATGTGTCGATGATAAAACTTATTAAATTCCTTGCCTGGCCCAGTATTCGACCACGGCAATACCGTCCACTGATGCTGTCTTATGATCTCTACATGAACAGGTAACAGGGCACGTCATGCAGGATGGAAGGTGGGACATGAACTGCGGAGAGACACTGCATAAACACTGAAGGTCAAAACCATTCAGGTACCCCCATCTGTGGAGATTGTCTTTGCTGCACCCAACCCGTGTGCCATGGTCAATCTGGAATGCTCTAAACAGACTCCTGACTATGGCAACTCGTGTCCAGGAGAGAGCATCACTCCGATATGGCTTTACTTTGAGATGAGCTCACGCTTACAACAAAACTTTTACGACTTTTAAGTTTCAAGGGTACCGGGAGCTGTAATAGCGCATTGGATGGCGAGAGTCCTTTTTTTAGGGTTCCGTGCCTCAAAAAGAAAAAACAAAACCCTTATAGAATCACTTTGTTGTCCGCTTACTTGTATAGAGGAAGTCAAAGTTCATCATCATCATCATTTCAGCCGAAAGTGGTCCACTGCTGGACATAGGCCTCCAACCAAACTAAGTTAAAACTAAGAACTAAGTAATTCTATGTAATGTCTGTCAAGTATCTACAAATCCGTTTCCCACTCACCTGGTAGCTTCTAATCAATCCTGTAACAGCCAGATTAAGTTTAACTTTGTTTCTAAATTCAGCAATATTTTTGTCGGAGCTCGACTTTGGTACTGTAAATATAGACGGGTTGCTTTGTAACTGTGTCACTGTGACGCATTGTCAATTGTTGGACAATGCATTTATTCTAAGGGCTACCGCATACGGGTCTTCGGCCACAACACGACACCAAACGCCGCTACACCGCACGCCACTCGTATAATTAAAACTTCTTCGTAAGACTCCATTATGATACTGTGCGCATGGGTTAATAAAAGTAACAACCATCAGCAGCAGCCGCTGTAGCGCGCTTCAGCTACCTTTGCGGCCGCTTCCAGCTTCTCATAGTGGCGTATGGCTGTCGCATATGATCCATGTGCGGTGACCCTTAGTCATTTTGAACTCAAACATTCTCGACTCAGTAGCCAATGTCAATCCTGTAGTAGCGACATCTATGTCACCAAACCAAAAGAAACTAAAAAATTCAAAATCCTGTATCGTAGTATTAAAGTTCTCCGCGCACTAAATCGACTATCAGGCATTTGCCCAGGAATCAGACACCCGTTCGGTTAGAGAATGTTTTCTTTTCAACGAAGTAATGTGGGACTTTAGACCCTATTTCACATACTTTTAAAATCCCAACTTGAGTGCAACGACAAATCGCAACTGGTATCAAAATGTACATTTCCACTTACCAACAGTTTTAGGACTAAACTCATCTTCCACCTCCTCAATCTTTAACGCTGGACCGCAGACGCTGTCGTAAAATTCATCCCACGACTGTAAATAATTTGACAACATTATTTCAGTGTTTGAAAACTGAGCAATTTAGCTTCACATTTGTTGACTGACCGACATTTTGACAATTCAAAAGTGCCTGTAAATGGTCTTATTAAAATATAATACGTTGCTGATTTCTGAGCGACGAGGTGTTGAGATGATGTTTCCTCATTTACGCAGACGTTGCCACAATATCCGCCCTCATTTAGACGAAAAGCTCCCAATAGTCTAGAACTTGTCTCAAATTAATATTGTGGGCACTCCATATAAAATACTGAGATTTGCAGCTGCGTTCGATTTAACTGGAAGCCGACCCCAACACAGTTAGGACTGGGCTTACATACATACCCACATACCATTACCTGAGGCGAGAGGGAATGGGTGGCGGTCGCCTCCTTCTGTGAAGCAGTAATGCTAGCGAAGGACACGGCCGCTCATAAGACTGGACAGAGGCGGCCTGCGCCTGGTGACGGGGACCATCACCGGACACTACAGACTGAATAGCACCTCCATACAATAGGCATCACAGATAGTCAGTCCCCTGTGCAGAGCATGTTTGGAGGGAGAGGAGACAATTGCACATATGGTCCTAGACTGCAACAAGTGTCACTGAAATACGCACACGAGCCTTAGGATTCCCGAACTCCCCCCTTATTGATGCCCTAAAAAACCTAAGAGGCCTAATCTGTTTTTGGAGAGAGGTAAGCTGGTTGGAATAAGCCCACCTAAGGTTATGGCTGCCATGGCCCACGAACAATGGTCCACATAGGACTAAGTGCGGAAACAATACCCAAATAGATAGGACACGGCCGCACGCGTGAGGGAACGGAAATCCTCACGCCCCCAACCACAGCGACCTCGACAACTGGCCACGGCAGGCGCGGGCTTGTGGACTACTTTACTTATTAGGACCGGTTTCTGAATTGAGTATTTCGAGTTCAGAACGTCAAATTCATTAAACAAGAATAGAAAGACAATGACCCCGAGCGAACGCCGGCGTTCGCTCGGGGTCATTGTCTTTCTATTGTGTCTCTAATTACGCTACTCAATAGGTTAAATGCCATTTGACAGGTTTTCAGGCTAAACTTTTGACAAATAATTAGGTACTCAATTACAAATTCTCAAATCAGAAATCGGAGGTCATCACATTTATTAAACGTACTGAATCAATCGATCCTTTAGACTTGGCCCAGGCCAAATACTGTGCCTCCAGAAAGTTAGCGTTTGCGCCGCTTAGGAACGATTCTGCTGTCGAAGATAGATCCTTCTGTTGTAACAGCTGACACTGAAACAATACCCATATAAATAAAATTTGATTTGTCGGTTAGGGCTCTTTGAGAACTAGATACAGTCACCTAAACTAGGCAAAGACCAGTTGCAGCAGTTCCTGAGGGCGATTGATGGGTGTCAAGTGTAGTATTTCTAATAAGGGTTCATAATGGTCTTCCCTATATTTCAAGGTCAACGTTGACTCTCTCTATCTTCATCGTAATTTTTATTAATACCCATAGGTTGGCTGGAAGAAATCGCTATGGCGCTATGGCGACCAATGGGATGTGTTTTGGTTTTCTTTTCATATAACAGTGGTACAATCTATACTAATGTCTGTTATAAATAGATAAAGTTTTTTTTTGTTTGTTGGAGCCAATCTCTAAAAATAATGGTTTGATGCTAAAATTTTACCCATATAACGCTGCTTTATTCCTGAGCGACACAGGCTTTATATTATGTACGCGGGCAAAGCCGCGGGCAAAAACTAGTATGGTATATAATAAATAAATAATATCGTTTGCCCCTTTGGTACCAGAAATAAAAATAATAAGTCTCCTAATTATTCAATCAAGAAAATGTTACAACTCACCACCGGACTGCAAGCAAACTTATATTTTCTGGAAGTTCTTAAAATCGATCGTGCCAAAAACATATTGTTATCTGAAAATAAGCATTAGAAACATGTTTGTTAATAACATCACGTGCAGGATTTCGTGAACTCGTCACGGCGTTTGATAATGCGGATAAATCGCTTCTAGTCATGGCCCAGTCTACGGTCGGAAGCGAGTCCGCGGGAGATGTCATCGCCTCTTTCTGCGAGGAAATTAAGACCACAAAGGAGGCGGTGGAAAGGTAGCCGAACGATACAACAACCTTATGTGAGGTTGTTAAAGACACTCCGGGCGTCCGGAGGGCACGGAATGATCTCCGAAATTAATCATTTAATAAAGATGATGACAAGGTTATCAAGAATACGTAAAGAATTGTTAGACAAACTGTAGGACGAAAAACTCAAAAACTACTGAACGGATTTTCATACAGTTTTCACCAATAGACAGAGTGTTTCATGGTGAAGGCTTAGGTGTATGATACATGCATATTATAAAAGATAAAAGCCGAGAATTCCAAAAATTTCTAAGACACGTGCAACTGGGGCGGAACGCTAGTTGGTATATTAATATTATAGAGATTTCGTCATAAAGTTTAAGTGACGTATAAGGTGATCCTGAAGCCAGGACAGGCTGTCCATATGCTGATGATGACCTACTACTAAAATCTAGTCGGGCCTACCCGTGAATAAAGCAAGGAACACGAATCAAGCAAAAAATAAAAACTTACAACTAGATATACCTTATTTTAAAAAGAATTCCTCGTTTCTTTGGTATATTCTTATAAAAACAAAAAAAAAAACAATATGTCTAAATCACAGGATAAATCCTGAGTTATCACAATAATATTTATCACGTATGACACACTTTCTAGTATATCGCCGAACGCCTATGGGTCAGATTTTTTTTTTATTGTCTCCTAGTTACAGATTTATTACCAGTCAATACTTTTTCTTTTGTCAAAAATACTTTTTATTGCGCCTGCCATTGCATAAAGGACGTTGCAAGTACGTACCTCGACGTCTGGTCCCTTCGAAAACAATATTTTTAAATTGTCTTTTAAATTGAATTTATTTGTAAAACTAGTTGCTGCCAGAGGCTTCGCTCGCGTGACAGTAGAAAAATGTCCCAAGGGAACATACTGCCGGGATAAAAGGTAGGTAGAAATATATCATAATTAGGTATATGTAGGCACCTATGTATTCATTACGTACCTATTCTTCATTTAGGTGACACCACCATCGTTGTCTTGCTCGGTACATTTTTCTCCTTTTGCTTGTCAATGAAACATATCGACGGTTGTAAGGCTAATTGATCTAAGCGACATTTTTTTTCAATATAGAGTTATATACATATTCGTAATCAGCAAATTTTTCTCTGTCGTTTGAGTCAGGTTTCAATTGTTTTTTTTAATGTCGCTTAGATCAATTATCCTTACATCCGTCGATATGAACTTAATGTCCTAAAGAAATAAAGTACATTTTAAAGATTGTATTATTGCTTCGTTAGCAATCCAGTTTCTTATAAAATCCTTGGCTCTCGCAGGTCAACCAAGGAGGTTGTCTACTGCTTAACCGGACTTGCCTGTGGAGGGCCTTAAATACAAAATTAAAGCCTCCAGCCAGAGCTTAGCTAAACTTAAAACTAAGCGACTACACGCTAAGGGCTGGCACCTGTGGGGTTCGTTTCTCGGTTTAGGGCGACGCTAGGGGAGGGCAGCAAGAGACGGACTGGATCGAACAAAACGTGTACTTCACTTAACTACACTTTGTTTTTCTGTGCACACAAGTTCGGTGCCATAGAAAACAGCTTACATGACAACATACACATGCACGTGAAACTTCTACACACTTCATTGATCACAATCTTCGAGATGACGATATTTTTATGGAATTAACAATAATGGTACAAATTATATGGGCGGTGGAAATGTTCGAAAGAGTTACCGTGAATCTGGAATGTAGAGGGCAACTGCAGGCACACAGGTGTGATTTAATCAGTAGTCTGACACGCTCTCTTGGCCCACCCAGATCGAGAAAAGTTATTCAAGGATTTCAAAAAAAAAAATGGTATTATAAATAATATGAATAATGTAACAATTAAAAACTTTTGTCATTTTATTAAAAAGTTTATTATTTTCATTTTGTTTCACAATCTCACAAGTTTGATATCACAACATCAGAATAAGTTTTTTACACGACAACTGTTAATTAATCACAAAACAAATTAAGTTTAATGCATAATTGAGGTAAATGGATGAATGTAACAAGCAATCCCAAGCAAGCTCCTTTTGAAAGGGCTGCGAGATATTGGTCGGCTCAGAGATACCGGTGGATGTCACATGTCTTCGAATATTATTGTTCTGTCTTGATAGCAGAGGCAATAAAATTCACCAAGTCTGTTTTGTTTTTCATGGTTTAGAAACCAGACAGGTTCTAGACTGCAATCATTGACACAAGTAAGTCCAGTATCTCTGTCCCACTATAATTCTCTAAGATCTCATACCTATTCGGTTATCCGAAATAATCACCGACAATTTAAGCATAAGCCTTTGAAACAACTAAAGCCTACCGTCCACGGACGCGTAGCTTCATAGACGCGTATTCGTCATTATACGCTTTGTGTACGCCTGCTGCACACATACAAAGCTATGAAACTGCCAACGAAGCGGCAACCCTAGGGTTCGTGTCGCTACATGCAGGCTTTATGACGCCTGCCGTACTGCATGGCATACGTCGGGGCATACATCGGCATTGTAACAAATGATTGAAAAAGTACGTGTGTAATACGCCTCGTGGAAAAGGTTCAGCACGCTGTGCTGCTCAAGCTGTCTGGCGTATTTTGAAGTAGGCGTGTGTAACTCTTTACTGAGCCGACTCACTGTTCCGAAACATTTTAGTGTTCCGAAAGATTGGAACGTCAGCAATGTTTTTAAATGCATCATTTGGAACAATTGCACCTGCAGTCTTTATTTGAAAAATCAAATTGAAACGTTAATAGTGTAAATATAATTAGGTCATTAATTATATTTACACTATCAACGTTTCAATTTAACTACGAACTAAAAATATCTGCTTAAATTTATTCTTTAATCAAAATTCAATTAAATAATTAACTGTTAGTGTATATGACGCGACGTAACAGATCACGATTCATAACAGTGTGTTTGTATCTTTTAAGCCGTTGTTCCAAATGATACATATTTATTTATTTATTTAAACTTCATGTACAGTAGTGGTACATAGGCGGACTTAATGCAACAAGGCATTCTCTTCCAGTCAACCAATAAAAGTAAGTCAAGTAGTAAGTAACTCAGTCAATATTATCTAACATTGCTCTGTTTCAGTGTGACTATGACGCGACGTAACAGATCACGATTCATAACAGTTAGTATCTTTTGAACCGATGTTCCAAATATTCCAATGATACATAACACTGTTCCGGAATATTTCAGTGATTCAGAGACAAATGTTCCAATCGCAAAGATAACACACTTTGCCGACGCCTATTTTGAAGCATCTATGACGCTACACGTCCGTGGATCTCAGTTAACATTCTCTGTATACCTACGGACATTAATAAAAAAAGTAATACATATTGTTGAGCATTAAAAGATATAAAGATTAAAAAAAAACCGTACATGGAGAACCAAAGCTTTTGGCGGCTTGAAACATTCCGCGAGTCGTTGCGCAGTAGCAAATTCCTGTAACAGCGGGGATGAGGGGTGGGGTACTGCGCTGCGAAACGCGAACTTCACACACGTCATTAAGTTTGAATCGAATTATACCTATATTTCAACAATAGTTTTGCCAACTATGTTGGTTTCAGTTTCCGGTTAGACCGGTTTTATAAAGTGTTATTATATTCAGAATTTTAATAATAATAATCTTATTTAATTAGAGATGAAAAAAACAGAAGTCGGTACGAAAAATATTTTTTTTTGGTTACAGTGTTCAGCTATTTGGAATGTTATCATTAACTAATATTTCCTTATGAAACACCTGATTCAAAGTAAAATGGAAGCTCTCAACCGAAAGCACAAGGTAAATAAAATATAATTATAATACATTTATATTTGATTTTACTGTACATTGTATCCTTTATACTTATCAGTAACAATATAAAAATCTACAATACATAGTCTTTCAACATTAAAAAATATAAGGAAATCGCAAAAACGCGATTAGCCAAAAATAAGGGGTTGATTACATTGTGGCAAAGACATTCAAACATTGAAACAGTGGCCTTATATAGGTGCCCTAGTAATAAAAGATCATCATACCCCATACAATTTCTCTATTGTTAACTAAATCTAATATTAATGTCAGATTTTTCTCAGTTATCTTTTTATTATGTCAATATTGATTTGTTTTATATCATCTGGTAAAATCTGGTAAACCTGAGGGGCTTGAAAAAAAAATGAAAAAAAAAAACGCATCTTTTAGAAACGCAAATACGCTTTAAGAAAATAGTGACGTCATCATTGTCACTCAGCTTAGCCGGGCCCCTTGACCAATTAGATTATAGTAAATAAGAGAGCCACGCTCACATTGAGTCCTGTATAATAAAGCTGACAATTCGACATATATGTATGTCAAAAACAGACGTAATTTTAGAATTGCCGCGCTTAGGTTGTATAATAAAAGTGACAACTGAAAACGCGTTAAATTAAAATCGACGATCGTCAAAAAACTACAGTCAAATTATAACTGCAGACTATCGGTGACAATTAAAGCAAGAAAGAAAGAAAAGAAATTTTAGATTCATGAAGTTAAATGAGGATACCTTTTTTTTTTCAAAGCAGAAATCTCTAAATGGTTTCATTTTTACCCCAGTATAAATACGCCTTGACTTTACAGTTGCACTGATGAGTCACAATTTTCTTAACGCGCATAGACTACAGATATTTTGTATTTACTGCTATCAAATACAATTTATTAAACATGTCTATTGAAAACACAATAAAAAAACACTGAGAAAAATTAGACTGTGTATGATTCCATTGCAAAAAAAGAGAAGGCGCTATCAGTCATGTATAGCTCCGACTCTTTCTTACAATAGGATCTCGATAGCATTAAAACGTCATTATACAGTTGTACCTAGTCACTAGCGAGGCAACTCTGTGTTTCGTTCTAACTATTGTACTTAATCTGCTTTCTTGGCTTTCAGCTTCCTTTCCTTACCCTTCGGTTTCGAAGGGTAGATCACGAATAGGGCCAGTTGCGATCCACAGAGTACTACAGCCACGAGATTTTGTATCTGGAAAAGAATTAATAATAAAATTTATTTCAGAATTACTTCCATATATTGTTAGTAACAATGTTCTTAGCTTAGTGTTAGTATAATAAATATATAGTTCTTAGCATAATAAATTAATAATAATAATGACAATATATTAGGCGCGCTACACGCGAGAGCAATCGCGTGTAGGCATATTAAGTGTGCCATCAGTACAGAGTCCCATCGGCCGGCGCACGCGATCAGGTGGCGCTGGGGCCGTCGCGTACCCGCGCCAGTAAAGACACACTTCGCTTTCGTATGACCGCGTGAAAGTCATTCACGCGCGCCTCCGCGAACATGCCACTCGCGCTACAGTACCGCGGCAGCCCCATCAGCACCCTAAACGCGTTATTAGGAAGATTAGAAGAATTTAACAAATAAAATAATGAAGAGTTGGGTTACTTTGGCCCTGGAAGACCTGGAATATGATTTCGGCCGTTAACACGCTAATTAAGGCAATAGGAACACGGGACACTGCGTATACTGTGTTTCTATTAGATAAAAAATTTAAGCCCATTTGGCAACCACAAGAAAGTTACTAATAATATTCCACAACTATCACACAACGTCGTCAAGCCCCTAGCTAAGCAGAGCTTGTGTTATGAGTAATAGACGACATACTTATATTTCTAAATACATAAATATTATAGATAAATTACATCCAGACACAGAACCAATGATCGTGCTCATCACACAAACATTTGTCCTGGATGGGAATCGAACCCTCCGGCATAGCAGACAGGGCTATGCTGGACTATAACTATAACTAACCACTAGACCAACAGGCCTATCAAAATAAATACTCTGATGTTGTTTTATCCACTTCCTACTTCATTATCATCATTATACACAACTAAGGCAGTTCAGATAAACTAATAGGCCGTTTATCGTGTTTGGGCGTAAGAAACGCCGATAGTGTTATCAAATCGAAACTGATATATGGTAGTATTCGATCTCAATAAATTAATACTACCGGCTTATATGACAGATTTATATTATATAACGATGTTACATGTATATTACTCAATATTGGAAATATAAAACTAGGTTTCACGTGTTTCGTAAACGCGCGACAGCCTCGCTACTACGTGCGTTAGTCGCATTTCAAACGCACTACAGAAGCGATGCCAACGCGTTACTAACGCGCTACAACATCGCAATTGTATCGAAGCAAACGCGCGACCGTGTCGGACGACATCGGGGAGAGAATGGAGGGAGGATGAAACATTCTACATACAAAAACTTCATTTTTATGCCATTTCTTATTCGCGTTTGCATTTCGACAGAAGTGCGACAGTATCGTGTTTGCATCGCGACTGAGAATCGTGGTGTGGGCACACAGCTAGGGACTACATCGCAACAGTATCGATGCAAACGCGCGACAGCATCGCTACAAAAATTCACCGTGGGCGAGGGGCCATAGATTTTCCTTAAATTATTAAAAATATTTTTTTCATTTATTGATCTACAAACAATAAAAAAATATCTAATGCGTTCATTGTTTGTAATTTCACTTCAACTTTTTTACCTAAGCAATTGCCAAAACGAAATGTATACCTGTCTATAGAGACTTAATGATTGTAAATATTGTACAAATACTTTTTTTACTAACAGTACCTTTTTTTTGAGATATTAGCATTTTTTCAACAAATCTCGGTAACAGATTTTGTAAATCAAGCATTCGTATGCATTCCACATCCTTTTATTGACAAACCGTTTACTGTTCAAGCAGCTCGTCTGTGAAATGTTGAAGTAAGGCGTGCCCAAACGCTACCGAACAATGGTGAAGGAGAATTACCTTTCACTGTAATATTTCTTTATTCTCCTTGCTCAATTTTATATTTGATATTTATTAGTATATTTACAGATATTGTTTAAATGTATTTTTATTATTATGTGTAATTAATATTAGCATAGCATAGCCCAGTCAGCCTAATAATGTTCCCACTGTTGGGACTCAGGCCTCCTCTCTAGGAGAGGGAATGGGCCGTAATCCACCACGCGGGCCCAGTGCGGGTTGGTGGATGTCACATGTCTTCGAATTTATGATTCTAGAACATACCGGTTTCCTCACGATGTTTTCCTTCACCGTTTTGAGAGCAATGGTGATGAAACAAATTACACAAAGTAATGCGCCTGGCTGGGTTTGATCCCTCGACCTAAAATTCGTAAGTCGGGGCCGTTACCACTGGGCCACCACTGCTCTAATTAATATTATTTTTGTTTCATTGTACACTGGCCGCCTTAATCTATCTTATTTCGTTCAGTCCATCCTAAGGTTGCCTGCAAGACATTGCCCTGTACGATAAGACTGCCCTTTGTACACTTTGTGTTTATCCTGTCCACATTATGATGTGTACAATAAAGTATCTAATAAATAAATAAATACTCACAACAAGGAACTTATTCCTGAGAATGATGCCGTACAGCAGCCACATGAAGGTCACCACCGAACCTGACAGGATGATGGGGAACGGCATGCCCTCCGTGCTCTTGTTCTTGATTATTTCTCTCTGTAAAACAATGGACAAATGTTTATTAGTATCACTTTTGCCGACATATTTATGAAGGAAATTAAAATTCGACTTTTTTCACATAGGCTTACGTGGGCACTTATAATAACGTCAGAAGCAAGTACACGGTGCTAGGGATGTCGATCTGAGATAGATTTTATAGACTAGATCCAGAAAATCGATATTTTATTTCGATTTTAAACAATGAATCGATTTTACGAGTCGATCTAAAGAACTTGAAACAGAGATTCGATATTTTTCCTGCGGAATGAATTTCTTTAGACCTTTTATTATCATAGAAATCCTTCATCAATTTTATGGCCAAACGACGATTATCATCAAATCTTAAGGTTTCAACGATCTGGCCAGTTTTAGTTGGCCATATCATTAAGTGATCAATTCTAAGATCTGGCCACGACATCGACACGAAAGACGTCGGAACGTTGTGGAAAAGTTATTTAATGATTTCCCACGTGAAAAAAAAAACAGTGTCAATGAGTATTTCTTGTTTTACTTTGTAAAGTAGGTCTAAGTCACTCTTGTTTTACCTGTGGCGTCCCACATAAGTGGTATACCACTGTATTAATATTCATACTCCAACATGATTACAGTACTGTAGGGAAACCACTATTTCAAATGGACATTATATAGTCTATGATAAAATCAAAGATTTTCTCTATGGTTTTTCTTCTCTTTGACACTTTACTTTTGGCGGTTAACGAATACAATTTGTTCAACAACCTTCTTCCTTGTCGGTATCACTCTTGACCTCTTGACAGAGTCGTCGTAGTCATCACTTCAGGTCTTGGTCGCAAGCTTCACAACACGCTGCCACTCCTGTCTGATGGCCGCCTTTCTCGTGCATTCGTGCAGTGATGATGAGCAATTTACTGCCGCTTTAATCTGGTCAGTCCACCTCATAGGCGATCTTCCTCGTGGCCTGGTACCCTCAACCTTTCCCTGGACCACAAGTCGCTCAATAGCCACTTCCCCTCGGCATGCCGCCGTGACCAAAAAAGGTGAGAATACGAGACTGTACCAAAGATGATAAACGCTGCTTGATGCCGAGGTCACAGTCAGTAAATTAGACGGCGTTAAATGCCAAATACCCAAGCTGAGTTCGCTTAGGGCAGGTTGATAGCTGCCAATTTAATCGAAAACGTTTCTAGATAACACAACAGTAGATACTGCCTTAGTAACTATATCACATATAATCGAAAATGATAGCCCATATAATTTATGAGGTCACACGTGCCAACGCCAAGGTCATCGGCTGACAATGTTTGTCCAACATTTGAGCCTGTCAATGTTTTGGCCATTAAAAACCATTCAATCGAGTGACCGGAATGAACTATAATACAATAGGTTTAAATAACAATGCCTGGTTGATTTCATCGCGATTTCATGGTCACATCCCGAGGGAGATCCGCCTCACTTCGTTTGAACCATGAAACGTCATTATGAACATCTGTCATCTAATGAGACGAAAGCTTTAAAAGCAAAAGAAACTGCTGCACCATCCCATTATGATAGCATTATCATCTTCCTGGTTGTTCCTAACTATGTTGGAGTCAGCTTCCAGCCTAACTGGATGCAGCTGAATACCAGAACTCTACTGCTGGTAAGCGATGATGTGGAAGACGATGGAGCACGCCTGCCTAGAAGTAACCTATGCACTCTTGACTTAAAGGGGGGCCTTTATGTTAAACCCCGTTTATGTAATTATGTACCGCCGACGCTCGGGGCGTCTCCTGTGTCGGTGGCTGGGGCGTGAGGATGTCCGTTCCCTCACGATTGCGGTCATCTCTTTCGCTTGCATTACTGCTTTGCAGAAGAAGGTGACCGCTTCCTATTCCCTTTCGTTCCGAACCATAGTACGAACCAGGGCCGGTTGCGAGAGGTTGCCAACGGCAATCGCCTCCACGGGGACACGGTGGTGCTCCGTCCAAGATGGCCAGACTTACACCGTATGCTTCAACATGTCCTACAGACGGTCCGCACAATGGTGACAACCAGGCGTGATGCCCACCATGCGCCTTTCTCATTGTCTGCCAGAAATAGGCTCCTTGTCGAGGACTTAGGATGAAATATGTAATTAGAGAGACCTACAACTACTCTAACAATGAAACCGAGACGATAAGGAAACAAATTATGCAGCAATACAAATATACATACAACGTTAGATTGTTGTTATATAAACTCGAGTTCATAAGTGTATGTAATTAGTTTACGAGATAACATAGTAATTTTATACAAGTATCTACAAGAACGCTATGTATTTTGTGATCATTTGCATAATAATTAGATGGTTTTAGACTCAATTAGAATATCTATACTAACATAATAAGTCAATAACGAAAGACTTTGTTCGTTTGTTTAAACGCGTTTATCTCTGGAACTACAAGTTGGATTGAAAAAATCTTTCTGTAGGGGATAGCTAACTGTTCTATAACTAACTAAATATAAGGTAACTCAGCCGCCAAACTAAAATGGAACTGGGCCGGTCACATTTGCCGCATGTCGCAACAAAATTGGGCGAAGGCAACCACTGACTGGAATCCGAACAGCAGGAGCCGGCGACGCGGTAGGCCCAGAAGAAGATGGCGTGACGATTTGGACTCCTACCTTAAGGATTGGCCAGAAGTAGCTAACGACAGAAAGGAATGGAATAACGGAAAGGAGGCCTTTGCCCTGCAGTGGGACACAACAGGCTCATAATAATAATAATAATGGGATAGCTAGGTTCATGACCAATAAGCATAAGCTACACAACATCACGCTACTACCCATTTAAGCAGAGCACTAAATAAAGATGCGGGTAAAATCGCAGGGCGACAGTACTGTTTTTTAAGCCTCAGATACCATAAAGGGACATAATGTCCCCCAACATATCGCTTAACATGTCCCACCTCACGTGAATGCTTCGTAAAATGTTAGGGGCAAGATGCGGGACACTAGGCAACGTTGCAGTGTCACGCCGTGTCCTCGTGGGGGCGATCGGCGGCGGCGATCTTTCACGCCGGGCCGCGCGTACAGGCCATGGTCCGGAGCGAGGAAGAGTGGCAGGCGGTCGCCTCCTTCTGCGAAACAGTAATGCTTGCAAAGGAGGCGGCCGATCGAGTGAGGCAGCGGTCCTCACGCCCCAACTGCCGCCGGGATTCCGATCCTGATTTCCGGCCACCGTAGGCGCGGGCTTGCGGACGGCGAGCAATGGGTGGCTCGCCGTCCGACCGTCCGGTAACCGTCCGGACCGAGCCCAAGTCGTCGACAGCGCGTGCTGTTCCACGCGCGTCTCAAGATGTCAGCAACTGTAGGGGCCCAGCATGGTCGAAGCCTACTGGGGCCAAGGGTCTGATTCTGAAAAGAAGACTCGGCCCTGGTACGAAAGGCAACGAAAGAACAGGAGTAGGTTTTTAGTTAGTAAAAGTCTGACACTATCTCCCGCCCCGCCCAAGAGCGGGGGATGTCATAAGATGATTTTCCCACCGAAAAAAAACATATGTTAGGGGACATTTTGTCCCATGAAGTGTCTGAGGCTTGAGATATAAGTAAATATAGTCGAATTAAATTAAAAAGGGTACGATATATACATATACCAAAGATAAAAAAAAAATCTTTTTATATGTCAAATTACTGCAGCTTCGTGGGGGACATCAGTGGCAACGATCTCTCACGTCTGGCCTTGATACAGGCCATGGTCCGAAGCAAGGGAGGCAGGCGGTCGCCTCCTTCTGCGAATCAGTAATGCTGGCAAAGGAGGAGGCCGCACGTGCACGCACGAGAGCGCGGCCCTCACTCCCCAGTCGCCGGGATTCCGATCCCGATTTCCGGCCGCTATAGGCGCGGGCTTGCGGGCGGCGAGCAATGGGTAGCTCGCCCAAGCCCGAGCCCAAGTCGGCGACGGCGCATACTGTACCACACGCGCCTCAAGGAGATGTCAGCAAACCGTAAGGGCCCAGCAGGGTCGAAGCCTTACTGGGGCCAAAGGAAAACTTGACCCTGGGATGAAGGCAAAGAAGAAACAGGAGTGGGTTTTTAGTCAGTAAAAGTCTGACACGCCCTCTTGCTCCGCCCAAGAGCGAGGGATGTCATTGGATGATTTTCCCAACTACAAAGAAAAGTTACTACAGCTGGTTATTAGGTCAATGACCGGTAATTTTTTTTGTAGTGTGTGCACGTGTTGCGCCGACCCCAAATAACACGGGACAAGGGCAGGAAGATGATGACGATGACCGGTAATTTTTTTCCAACTTATTTTTAAGTAACTTTGACCAAGTAGCATAAGAGACAAGTTGGAAAAAAATAGTTATATTGTCATGATCTCGCTAGAGTTAGACTGTGTAGTTTCTCCAACTAATTTAATTTAACCTTGTCTATGTAGAACCAAACAATCCGCAACAAATCAATATGACGAAAGATAATCAAGGACGGTTATTCATTGTTCGCTAAATGAGGCTGATTATAATAATAATAAGAGCAGGTATGCATATTATTGTAAGTCATACTGAATAATAATAATATCTGAATGCATAATAATCTGAATGCAATGTCACCTTATAACGGTATGTAGGACGTTCTTATTTTAGATTAGTACAAAAAAGAAGAAAAGTTTATGCTTACTTACACGGTTTTCATTAAAATCACGTGTCCAATAAGCGTAACTACAGAGTGGAGTATTGAGACGGAGTAGTATGAGCAACCGTAGCAAGAAAACGTTCTTATGAGACGCTCCATAACTTTTTAAGATATTTTGAACTGCTTTTGCAGATTTTGGAAAAAGTGCTAAAATAGCAATAAAAACAATGCCTATCCACCCTATTTCATGTAGGGATCAAAAGAGTCTATGGGATCATTTAAGGTATAAGTACTAAAAATGTCAGAAATCACCAAATACTTTTCCCACACATTTTGTGAGGAAAAACGATGCCTACGAAAACAACGCTTATATTTACATTTGCTAAAGAATTAACACAGAACGGCAACTAAAACCAACAAAAAAAACTGGGCAAGTGCGAGACGGACTCGCGCACTGAGTGTTCCGTACAAACTTATGTAGCTATGTAAATAGTTCAATTCCCGAATGGAGTCTCGAAGATTTTTCCACATCGCAAAAAATATTTTTTTGTTGTAACGTAACAACAAACTTACAGTTTTCAGATTTATTCCTATACCTATGCTATAAGACCTTGCTTTATGCCAAATTTCAGGATTCTGGGTCAACGGGAAATATGAATTTGATTCCCTCGAGAGTGTCGAAATATACGTTTCTTGCGACATAAACGGCCGTATCTTTTATAAATTCAACTCGATAATTCCACGTATTCCCGAGATAAAAGATCTTGACAGACAGACAGACGCACAAAGTAATTCTTTAAGGGTTCCGCTTTTTTCTTTTGAGGTATGGAACCCTAAAAAAAGATAACACACTAAACTAAGATCAACTTACCAATCCAAACAGAGGCGAAGCGATCAAATAGAACATGAACGCAGTAATGATACTTCCGAATCTATTCTCGACTAACTTCGGATCTTCCATTTGAGCATATCCAATGAGTGCAGCAGAAAACGCCCCAGAGAGTCCTATTTGAGCCCAGACCTTCATTTTTTCATGAGTGTAATGGAAGTAGACCATGCTGTAGACGATGTTGATGGCTAGACCGATCAGGTTAACCTGGATCATCTTGTCGTCACGGAGAATGTAGCCGAATTTCAAGTTGAGGATGCTCCTGTAAGAAAAATAGAGTAATAGAGTATCCACCCTTATGTTGTTGTAACTTCTACGGTTCGGACTAAGCGTTTCGGCTCGTGGTTTATAACGCGTACATCGAAGGACTGGAACAATTTGCCTGCTGCGGTCTTTCCGTCCGATTATAATTTAGGTGTATTCAATGATACAGTGAGGAGGCTCTTATTAAACTAGTGCGCCTCACCATCAACGATTGCATCACTGCTTACCATCAGGAGTGATCACAGTCAAGCACTGGTTTATATCAAGAAAAAAAAAGAAGAGTTTAAAATTAACCCATGTTTTTTAAGAATAATTTATCGGAATTCGTGTTGAAAAAATAGTGAAATATGTAAATGGACAGTGTTTTGTTTATTTAACTGTCTGGAAAGGTCAGTGCCGATAACTCTTTAGTAAGACACACGTGTGTCTAGGAAGTGTCTACAGCTGGTAGAATCAGATGATCGCAGTGTCACTTAGGGCTATATTTCACAGGGACACCGTGGCGGCGCGGCCAGTTGCGCTGCCATGGTGTCCGTAAACTACCAAACTAGACACCATACAGACACCAGAGTCGCATTTACACCACACTAAGACAGTATCAAAATGGACCTTAAGCGCACGCGTGAGAGCTGGTCGCGCCGTCAAAGTTGTTGCGCAACCACACGGACACCAGGTGAGTAACTCTCTATAGAGCTGTATACATTTTGTTGGTAGCGGCGACTGGTCGCGCCGCCATGGTTTCCCGGTGAAATATAGCCCTTAATGTCCCGGGTCGACGACGCGTTGTGTTCCACGTGCGCGTCAAAGAGATGTCAGCATGGTTGACGGCGCCCGTTAGACCCGATACGTGGCATGGCTGCGGAATTGTTGGAGAGAGTTACCGTGCCCTCGCAAAAGGCCAATGAAGGAACTCAGTTGCATTTTAGTGAGTAAGCTGGCACTCTCTCTTGCTCCAGAGCGCATTTCTCATGTAAAAGTGACACTCAATGTGATACTGCGGTAACGGTATCATCTAAGTTTCAATAATTCAAAATGAATATTATCTTACTTCTTTCTGTCTCAACATTATTTTGAAATTACAGGACTATCCTGCCAACAGGGAATAGAACCATACTTTCTTCCTAATGGAACAGTCCACTAGGAAGAAAGTATGGTTCTGTTCGTCTTATAGGTCCATCCCTCTCTATAACTGAACCTATGGTATGCGGAACTGCTCCGCATCTTCCACTGAAAGGGAATAATCCTCTGACCAGACTGATGCTGTATCTGGTGGACTCTGACATTACACACAACTAGGTAGATAAAGCAATATACTCACATAACAATACCACCAAGGAAGGGCATGATGCCGATGCCCCTGGTGCCGCCCTGCTTGTAGATGTCCCAGCAGATGAAAGAGCCAGAGAACATCTGGCCCACAGTCACGACTGCGGCTGTGGTGCCCACGATGTCCTTGTAGGGCTGGAGAACGTCGGCTAGAAGATCCAACATGGTGAGTTCTGGAAAGAAAAGAGAGACCGTTAAGCAGGAGATAAATCTTCATGAGAACAAGGATTTTTTGAGATGGGATATCATCTAATGACTTCTTCCGTTCTAAGGTGGAGTGAGGGGGCTATCTGACTAAAATCACACCTGTGACCTTCAGTTGTCTTTTGCGGTCTAGGACGGGTTTCCTTGTCAGAAAATTACCGTTGCCCTAGTAGGCATCGGCCCAGTTGGGCTACGCGCTGCTTGCGGACGGTTACCGGACAGCTGGACGGTAAGCTACCAATTGCTCGTCGTCCGCAAGCCCGCGCCTATCGTGGCTAGTCGGGATCTGGGTCAATCCGACTGGGGCGTGAGGATATCCGTTCCCTCACGCGTGCAGTTATATCTTTCGCTAGCAATACTGCTGCGCAGATGGAGGCGACTACTTGCCATGTCCATCCATGGCCTAAACTAGGGCCAAGATGAGAACAGGGTAGTCTATTATTGGTAAAATCTCAAGTTGTAACAGAAGCAAGCAATCCCTCAAAGGGGTTCTCAATAGGAACACTTTACTATGAGAAATCGCAAAATAATGTAGATTTACTTATATCTGAAATAGTCTGCACTAACTGTAATTCACTCGGTTTATCAGCCCAGTTTTGAGATTTTTCGTAATCTTATAGAATTTCCGATTAATATATCAGCTATGATCATTGACGATATACTCCTAGATACGAACTTATTTCTGGCTTATCTCTATGATTTGTTTTTTTGTAGGCCCCAACGACAATATTCAGAAACGCGCGGATGACATCGAGCAGTCTGTGTTACATTGATTGTAATCGAACATATGACATTACAGAATACTACCGACTTCACAATAAGTGTATCACTGATATACTCTATTACGTATTCCCTGGGTTCATTCGGACAAGGTCGACTGTATTCTATTACTTTATTGACAAACAAACGGCACGCTACTCTGCCTGTCCACTTCAATTACTTAGGTTATTGCAGTTCACAATGGCGGAATTATTGTCGTATGTATGACTAGCTGTTACTCGCGTTCAGCGATCATATTCCTCGCGTTCGAGTAAAACTTGTGATGAAAGCATTAAGGCTGAACTAGTCGCGGGCTCGAACTCGCTGATGGATGAGGCCAAAAATTGCGATGTCTCATCTGATATTGTGTCCGACAGCGATAGTAAAAAGTATGAGCAGTTAGACGCTAAAATTTATGCACATCGTATGGTTCGCATGCACACAAACACCGTTCCGAACTGAAACTGAAATTAGACGGTGCGTAAAATCTGAGAGTAGTGCTTTGGAAAATCGGGTTTTATGAAAAAACCACTGCATAATTCTAATACAAATAAATTTACTTTTTTACACTTATAGTTGCGTTAGAATCATCAAAAAACAGAAACTTTGTTGGCTCATAACTTTGTAACGGAAATTATTTTTTGTTTTTCTGTTTCCGTACAGATAAAATTAAGTATAAGATATAACCATATCATGTTTTACTTTGGATGTACAATGTCAAACGTGGAGTAATACCCCCCAAAGTTTGTATGGAAAAAGTGTCGACTAGTGTAACCTTAAGGTAGAACTACACTGCGCACACGTGTGCCACACACGCCGATCTGGGCGCGTCGGTATCCATACATTTTATAATGGAAACTAAACTTGTAGTGCTACACTAGATCCACGCCACGCGACGTCGTTCTACGTACAAATCAGGCGTGATACACGTGTGCGTCGGTCTAATGTAGTTCTAGCTTTACCCTGATAGAAAGCTATTAGGGATAGTCAGTAAGCCTGCTCACATGAGAACAATCTCACTTGATGAAACCAACGACAAAATGTAAAAACAAAAATATGTTTGTACGTTGGTTGGAACAAATAAGTCCTTTTGTTTTATTTCAGACTAGCTGTCGTACGCGGTTTCACCCGCGTCTTTGGTTAGGTACTGCTCCGCTTCCGTAGGTCGTAGCGTGAGGTTAATTATCCTTCCTGGATAATTGGGCTATCCAATACAAAAATATTTGTTAATTCAAATCAGTAGTTCCTGTGATCAGCCCGTTCAAACTAACTCTTCAGCATTATAATCCAATACTAATATTATAAATATGAAAGTAACTCTGTCTGTCTGTTACACTTTCACGGTTAAATTACTGAACCGATGTTGATGAAATTTGGCAAATAGTAAGCTTGAAACCCAAGGAATGATGTAGGCTTCTTTATACCAGACTTCGACTTCCGACTTCGATTTCGCGTCCGCTATAACCTACATACATTAACGCAAACGTCGCGGGCAAAAGCTAGTATCAGTGAAAAACTATCTAGTTTTAGGCCACGTAATTTATATCACTGTTTAAACTTAAGCATACGTGTTATTTTGGCAGAATTTATGCCAAGTCATTGTGCTTATTACAAAAAACGCTGACGTCATGCTATCTTCATAATTCGTCAGCCAGTATTAAATCATGACTACTGGCATGATTTTTTTTTTTCACGTTTATTGATGGTATTGCGCAATATTGATTCATAAATTTTGTTATCGCAATAGATAGCGGTTTAAATCGGATTCACTGGCATTAATAGTGGTAAGAAGAAAAAAAGAAAATTGGCGTAAATAACATACATTTCTCCAATATATTTGTATTTTTCAGTCAGGAATTGTTGATTATTGTATTAGTTGATTGAAAAGAAACAACCATAGCTGTCCTTATTTTACCTAATTTATAATGCTAGGAATAATGCTGGATGCTTGAAGACTGGATGCATAATATGGATGGAGTTTGGTAGCCAAGTTAACTTTTTCCTAGATAGCCCGTGAACAAATTACAAATAGAGTTATCAATCTCTCATCACCATCATCATTTCAGCCGAAAGACGTCCACTGCTGGTGATAGGCCTCTCCCAAGTGTCGCCACAACGACCGGTCCTGTGCGTCTCGAATCCATCGGATTCCCGCGACCCTTACCAGGTTATCGACCCACCTTGAGGGAGGCCTTACCAACACTGCGTGTTCCGGTACGCGTTCGCCAACCAGAACCTTTCGGCCCCGAAATGATTGACCATCTGTTCTGTGAGCAATACAATCAATCTCTATTTAAATCAGAGACAGCAACCACGGAAATCATCGTAACCGGCCCCAACGACGTCCATGACCCTACTGTCTTTAGCTAGAAGGCTCAATAACAAACAATCACAGTCACTAGTTACTATATTGTAACAAATTGCTTCTCAATTGGTCGAGCGTCATGCGCACACCCACCGGCAGCTGTGACGTCAGACGCTATCATAGCCAATTGTCTCATTACCAAGCCGTTAAGTGAAGGCAATTCAAATGCGGTATAAACAACAGTTGAGACAATATTGTGATATCGAAAGGAGATCGCATGAGTTAGGTTTTTTATAGCTAACGAACTGGCTTGTAAATAATATACTTTTTAGGGTTTTTGCAGTTCTAGAATAGGTTTAAAAATTGAGTAGAACAAAGAAATGTCCAGTTTTTTCAGTTCGGACATAACCATTGTAGTGCAATGAGCTGATATCGAATCCTGAAGGTATAAGAAAAACGTTATAGCCTCCCGACAGTTTCATTCAAGTAGAAGATCCCCTGCCGAAGTTCTAATGTCGCAGAGTGGCGACAATATTATGAGGACGACAGTTTTTTTACAATACAGCTGTGATTAAATAAAAAGAATAACAAGTTGCAGCGATTGGGCCACACTTCTGCTTCATTTCTGATGAGATATGGAGGAAAAAATCACCTCATGGATCCTATTAAATGGTCGGTTTCCACTATAGGAACAGAAGACAGGATATCGTGAAAAAAAAAAAAAGGCTGAAAGAGACCTTGCCCTTTTTTTAGGTGGAAACATCATCTAATGACAATACGCTCTTGAGCGGAGCGGGAGATAGTGTCAGACTTTTACCGACTAAAAATCCACTCCTTTTCCTTCTTTGCCTTCATCCCGGGGCCCCGGGTGTCGCTTTCACAATACCCGCGGACCTTGGCCATAAGAGGGAAATTTAGGCTAGATATATACTTAGATATCGCACCTCCGCGTCCGCTCAAATAGTGTCACAACTCAAAAATCAAATTATTGAGAAAAAGGCCTTTAAATTCCAGTAATTCAGGGATGTGACGCTACATATAAATAAATAAAAATGGGTCACCTACGGGCAAATATAACAATATCTATGATGAATTCTGAAATCAATAGCATAATTATCAGCAAACAAAATTTTTTTGAGTTGTGACACTATTTAAGCGAAGGTGCGATATACTCTTTATTGTGCATCATAAAAAATTACAATCGGGAGCTTAAAATGAATAGGGTGTTTGGCGGTCTTATCGCTAAAAGCGACTTTTTACATACAACCTTTGGATCGATTTGATAGAAAAGGAGAAAAAATACGCAGGTAGATCGTGGCTAGTTGTATTGGATATTGCTGGTTGATTTTTTCGTAGATAAGAAAAGACACACTACGTGAACGGTTCACGTAGTGTGATGTCTTTATGTACTAGGATAGGACCAGGATGAGTACGACAATTTTGTTGCAGGGAAATTCCTCATGCATACTATCCGTGTCGGGAATAGAGGATTTAGTCTGGCTCCTTATAATAAAAACATTGTTCCTCTTGTTGCTTCTTATTTGAGATTGTGAGATTTACCCAAGTATTTAATTAGCTAACAATCTAACCGGATTTTTGTTTCCTTACATTTTGAAAAAGAGGTTCTTACTACAAAAAAAAATATTACTTATAGTGTTCTTAAAAACTCACGTAGGTAACAATATTATAATTTATTGGTCAAAGGTCGCACACGGAGTTGCGAACGAGTTTCAAGGTTGCCTGCCAATATCATGTTCTTAACAAAATAATTAACATAATTAGGTTCCGTACATAGAAACTGAGTACACAATGTGGTTGACGACAACGGATCGATGTACCTTGTTTACAAACGTGCAAGGGCACTATAGGTGGGGCGGGAGTAGTATTTTTGGGGTGGGACATCGTCCAATGACTTCTCCCGCTCTAGGGTGGTACGGGTAGGCTTTTACTGACCAAAAACACACCTTTATCCTTCAGTTGTCCTTTGCGTTCTAGGTAGGACCACCGGTTTCCTTTTCAGAAATTTCCCGTAGTCTTAACGGGTATCGGCTCTACGGTTTTGATGACATCTCCTTGAGGCGAACGTGGAGCAATACGCGCCGTCGAGGATTCAGACTCGAACCTTACCGGGCAGCTGGACGGACCCATTGCTCCTCGTCCTCAAGCCCGCGCCTATTGTGACCACGGATTGTCTTGCGACTCCCGACGGGGTGTTAGTGGTATGAAAGACAATTGTATAAAATACCTATACTTTGCGATAGGCACTTGCGCGAAAGACGGAAGGTAAAAAGACATTCTAGTTAGTGCTTCACTTATCTTAGTAGAAACCAGAAACCTATACATCCTATATAGATCCATCCCTTTAAAGGGCTTATGACACCACTCGATACTCCTTGCCATCCGACCGTCCGGTAACCGTCCGGACCAAGCCCAAGTCGTCAACGGAGCGTGCTGTTCCACGCGCGCCTCAAGGAGATGTCAGCAACTGTAGGGGCCTAGCAGAGTCGAAGCCTACTGGGGCCAAGGGTCTGATTCTGAAAGGAAGACTCGAGACTCGGCCCTGGTACGAAGGGCAACGAAGGAGCAGGAGTGGGTTTTTAGTCAGTAAAAGTCTGACACTATCTCCCGCCCCGCCCAGAGCGGGGGATGTCATAAGATGATTTTCCCATCGAAAA
The DNA here is from genome assembly GCA_961205895.1 of Mythimna pallens. Classification (NCBI taxonomy): domain Eukaryota; kingdom Metazoa; phylum Arthropoda; class Insecta; order Lepidoptera; family Noctuidae; genus Mythimna; species Mythimna pallens. Next base: position 23,425,072 of record OY540833.1, read on the forward strand.
AAAAAAAAAAACCACTCGATATTCAGACAGCTTAGTCTATGTAGCGTCACACAAGAAAAAGAGCAACTTACGCCAATGTCGTGTGAAGGAATGGAACAGAACGATGAGATACATAGACTAAGACTGTCTGAATATCGAGTATTGTAATAGGCCCTTAACTGATCGCGTTAAAGCCTGTGGTATAGCCTCAAATCTCGGAACACTTTATCTCTACAGGACGAAATAAAATAGAACTCGTAAATATATTTTGTACAATAAACCAAACAATATCGCATAAAGATTGAAGATATCCGCAGGAGAACCAAGGTCGCCGACATAGCCCGAAGAATCGCCAAACTTAAGTGGCAGTGGGCAGGGCACATTGCTCGTAGAACGGATGGCCGATGGGGCCGAAAGGTTCTAGAGTGGCGACCGCACACCGGAAGACGCAGCGTTGGAAGGCCTCCCACAAGGTGGACCGACGACCTGGTGAGGGTAGCAGGAGTGCGGTGGATGCGAGAAGCACAGGATCGGTCGTTGTGGCGACGCTTGGGGGAGGCCTATGTCCAACAGTGGACGTCTTTCGGCTGAAATGATGAATAAACCAAACTAATGGACGTAGCCAATCAATTTTTATAGCTCTTGTTTACTTCGATCTATATCCTCGGTTTTGATAATAAACAAAGGGCCATAAATTTTTCTTTAATGAATATGAAAATTCATTTATTTGTTTTTTTTTATGTCTCAATGCAAGTTATTGATTCAATGTACTAAAGGTCCAGTAAAACTAAGAAGAATAGTGTGATTAAACCTGTTTCAAGGAATCTTTTTTATAAGTAATTGCTCACGTTTGACCACTATCTCACCTGCATTCTTTACTTTTAGACCCCTAGGTTGTAGCTATCAGGAAACACAGACTCCGGCAGGGAATCCGAGAATCTGGAGCTGTACGTTCCCAAAACATTTTGTACGTATAGAGGATATATGAGTATTTCAAATAGTCGTAAACGTAAAGCTTGTGCACCATGATTTTAATTGGTTGTTTTCTATGGAGAAAAACCAAAAAGAAATTCCAAGGCTACTCTTAAAAAAAAAACTGGGCAGGTGCTAGTCGGACTCGCGTGCAGGGTTTCGTACAAACTTACCTATGTAAATAGTTCAGTTCCCGAATGGAGTCTTGAAGATTTTTCCTATCTACTATTAATAGGTTTATTCCTATATCTGTGCTATAAGACCTTGCTTTATGCCAAATTTCAGGATTCTGAGTCAACGGGAAGTACCCTATGAATTTTGATTCCCTTGAGTGTCAAAATACCCGTTTTTGCAACAAAACGGCCATATCTCTTTTTTCGGTAGCTTTGAAGTTTGATTTTTTCACAACTTTAGGGGACCGCAGATTTGTGTATATTTTAATTCCAACTCGATACCTCCATGCGTTCCCGAGATAAAGGGTCTTGACAGACAGACAGACGAACAACAAAGTGATCCTATAAGGGCTCCGTTTTTTCCTTTTGAGCTAAGGAACCCTAAAAATGAGTGATTTGATTCCATTGCAGAAAATTTTAAAAAATCAGAGCATAAAGCAATTGTAAAAGAAAGTAATATTACTATTATTTAGATTGTTTTGTTTAAGAACTAGATATCTAACTAGGTCAATGCAACTGAGTAAATGTAAAACAATTGCTTAATTTTTGTTCAAGGTCCTATTTTAGTAAGTTAACTAGTGTCAATGATTTGTTGGTCTATGACTTTTAAAATACAATTGCGAGTTCATAGCAAAAAGGATTTTATAGTGTAACTAGTCAGCGGTTTGCCTGAATGATAGTAGAAAATAAGATGTGCAGTAGTGCAGCTTTTAGGCGTGGCCGAAGTGGGCCCTCGCCCACGGCCTCGCACCCAAAAGAACGTCGCGTGCGCGAGGGCTCTTTAACAACGAGGGTTTTCTACACTAATAATATTATAAAGAGTTTTGTTTTTATATTTGTAGGAGGTAATCTCTGAAAGTACTGGTCCGATTGCGAAAATCTTTTCACCGATAGAAAGCCTTTTTATTTCTGAGTGACATAGGCTATATTTTATGTTTGTGGGCGAAGTCGCCGGCAAAAGCTAGTATTTTATAATTTATAGGCTCGCGTTTGACCACTATTTCACCTGATCGTATGCGACGATGTGGGCGAACACTGGGTTGCGACAGTGGCTGTCTCGTTTTCGAATTTATGAAAGAAAAAGGCCTTCACCCACATCTAAATTAGTCCATGCTACGCCTCTACCTTTGTGCTTTACTAGGACATAGTTTACACGTGTACCAAGTTTCATCGAATTTCGTTTAGATTTTTGAGTGTAAAGAAGTAACAAACATGACACAACACACATGTTCCCGAACTTTCGCCTTTTTAGTATTAGTGTGATTTAGTCTTTTGTCAGTCCTGTTTATAGCTTTACTCCCAATGGTGTTTATTTTAGAAATCTTCTATGTCATATTAGATTGCTAACCAGTACAGAGAGCTAAATTTCCAGGTCTACAGTTAACCCAGAAATTAAATGTCATGATTGTAAGGTACAACTTGACTACTCACAATTGTGAGAGTACTTTAACTAAAATAAAAGTGATGCTTGTGTCAATGTGGGTTTAAAAGGTTATACTTTGTGTTTTAAATAATAATAATATTCCACAACTATCACACAACATAATCTAGTCCCAAACTAAGCAGAGCTTGTGCTATGAGTACTAGACCACTGATACTACTTATATATTTCTAAACACATATTATAGATACATTATACTGCTCATCACACAAACATTTGTTTGGGTGGGAATCAAACACACAACACAGCATAGCAGTTAGGGCCATTAACCACTAGACCAACAGGCCAGTCAGTAAGTAAATACTCTTCATTAATATTAAAATTTACATATTTCCAATCCCAGGTAAAGATTATAACATCCATGTAATCTAGAATGATAAGGATGGGTAATTATCTAATCTTACACTCATTTCATCGCATTTTGCTAACTTATCTAACACTTAATATCTATTTCAATTATATTTTTTGTTACTGTTAAAGTTTCTTAACCTCTTAGAAACTCATCATCATCATCATTTCAGCCGAAAGACGTCCACTGTTGGACATAGGCCTCCCCCAAGCGTCGCCACAATGACCGATCCTGTGCTTCTCGCATCCACCGCACTCCCGCGACCCTCACCAGGTCGTCGGTCCACCTTGTGGGAGGCCTTCCAACGCTGCGTCTTCCGGTGCGCGGTCGCCACTCTAGAACCTTTCGGCCCCATCGGCCATCTGTTCTACGAGCAATGTGCCCTGCCCACTGCCACTTAAGTTTGGCGATTCTTCGGGCTATGTCGGCGACCTTGGTTCTCCTGCGGATATCTTCATTCTTTATGCGATCACGCAAGGAAACTCCGAGCATAGCCCTTTCCATTGCTCTTTGGGTGACTGTAAGCCTTCTGATGAGGCCCATTGTAAGCGACCATGTTTCAGAGCCATATGTCATCACTGGCAACACGCACTGGTCATAGACTTTCGTCTTGAGACACTGTGGTATGTTGGACGAGAAGATACCGCGCAGCTTCCCAAACGCTGCCCAGCCGAGTCGGATTCGACGATTGACCTCTTTCTCAAAGTTCGACCTACCCAACTGGATTGTCTGTCCCAGGTAAACGTAATCAATCGTCTACAACTTCGAGTGCAGAGTCTCCGATCTTGATCGGAGTGGGTGCTACATGGTTATTTACCATGACTTTGGTTTTATCCATGTTCATTTTAAGACCCACTCTTTTGGAAGCTCTACTAAGGTCATCGAGCATTGTACTGAGCTCCTCCGTAGTTTCAGCCATAACTACTATATCATCGGCAAACCGAAGGTGAGTGATGTACTCGCCATTGACATTAATGCCTAGTCCACTCCAGTCCAGAACCTTGAAGACATCTTCCATTGCAGCCGTGAACAGTTTCGGAGAGATGACATCTCCCTGCCTCACGCCCCGCTGCAGAAGGATAGGTTTCGAGGTCTGGTCCTGAAGTCGGACTGACATTGTGGCGTTTTCGTACAAACACTTCAGCACTTCGATGTACCGATAGTCAATCTGGCACCGTTGGAGAGACTGCAGTACAGCCCAAGTCTCGATCGAATCAAAAGCTTTTTCGTAGTCCACGAACGCTAAGCATAGAGGCAAGTTATACTCCTCTGTCTTCTGTATAACCTGCCGAAGCGTATGTATGTGGTCTACGGTGCTGAAACCTTTTCGGAAACCGGCTTGTTCGGGAGGCTGGAAGTCGTCGAACCTGCACGCGAGACGATTCGTGATGACTCTGGAAAACAGCTTGTAGACATGGCTTAGAAACTATGAAATGTTAAAACAATAGTGAATTAGCTCAGAAATCAACATTCCAACTCAACTTCTGATGCAAGTTTTTATGAATGTTAGAGGTTACTTTGAAGAGAACCACAAAGGACAACATTTGAATAATGTTATTTCCAAAAAAATATTTTCCCATATCTTTTACTCAAGCCAATAATAAAAGATTTTGAAAAGCAAATAAAGGTATTATTTAGCTAGGGAGAATATTAAAAAAAAAATTACTGTGTAATGTAGGTAAAAATACAATATATCCTGTTTTAATAAAAAATAAAAATTTAAATAAATATTAACAGGTAGCTTTTTGTTATCAGTAAATGTAAGTCTCTATTAGTTAAATAAAACTTCACAATGGATTAGTTTTTTGAATTTTTCATTTGATAATGAACTTATTGGATTCCTAGCTGTTGCCTGCAAGATAGTAACTTATCCCAAGGGAACATATTCTGGAGAGAAAAAGTATCCTCACTGCTATTCCAGGATGTGGTCTACCCGTTTACCAAGTTTCATCGATATCCGTTCAGCCGTTTGGGCCTGAAGAAGTAACAAATACATACACACTTGCCTTTACAATATTAGTGTAATGTCATTTATCTTAATATGTTCTAGGGCTATTTTTCGGAGGAACGATCACTTTAGCTATGTTAAACTTAAAGGGCTCTTATGTAAATTAAACTTGAAAAAACTTCTCACAAAATGGGAATGCTTATTTATAACCATGAGTTTAATGCCTTTTTTGTATTGTTTAAGCATTTAAAATCAGAGGTTAACTAGTTTTGTATAAAACTTAACTTTACAAACAAAAGTTCGTAGGTAATACACTCAGCAAACATCATTATTAACATTTATTTACATTAAAACTCATCTTCAGATGATCATGATAACCTATAATAATATAGAAACTTTGAAATGCTTACCGGTAATAACTGGAAATAATATAAAAGTCCAATTCACTAGCTTGTGTTGCACGATAGTATTATTTTAGAATTGAAGCTAATTAACAACACACAACAACTACGCACAAAGAAGAAAACGCTAACTGAACTAAATTGAAACTGAATCGGAATCGCTGTAAGAAATTAGAAAACTGACAGACGAGACCAGTGTTGCCAACTCTATACTACGAGTGTGAGCTAAAAAACATCTCAAAAAGTGCTAGGTTGCTATGGATTACTAAAATGTGGTGGCCGAGTGGTAATGGCCCCGACTTACGGAGTTGTAGGTCGCGGGTGCAAACCCAGCCTGGCGCATTACTTTGTGTAATTTATTTCATCACCACTGCTCTCAAAACGGTAAAGGAAAACATCGTGAGGAAACCGGCATGTCCTAGAACAAAAAATTTTAAGACATGTGACATCCACCAACCCGCACTGGGCTCGCGTGGTGGATTACGGCCCATTCCCTCTCCTAGAGAGGAGGCCTGAGTCCCAACAGTGGGAACATTATAAGGCCGACTATCCTACTAAAATGAGGTGCTAAATTCTATAATTTTCTGATAATGTCACCTTATTTTGTACGATGTAGCTTCATATTACAAACAGCTTTTGACTCTGCGAAGGCTTTTATGCACAATGGGCTTCAATTATCAATCGACAAGACAGTGGTATATAACGCAGCAAACAAAACTTATTTTTGGATCAAAGCCTCCGTTTAATAAACTTTAGGTTTACCAACTGTATCAACTTTTTCTATAGAAAGTTTTGCCAAACCCGATAAATAGTTAAAAAATTTCCTTATATAGGTTTTTTTTTTTTAGGTGGGAAAATCATAAACCCACTCCTGTTCCTTCGTTGCCTTCGTCCCAGGGTCCGTCCTTATATAGGTATGTTTTTTTAATTCCGAATTCCGCTTAATTTCATATAATTATTTTCGCATTCAGTTCCATTTTACAATGTGTACAGGTTATACATTGATTTTGAGCACAGGTTAAAGCCATTTTTAGTATTTATGAACGTTCTTCCACACTTTTCTGTAATTTTGAACAATATTATCATTTTTGCTCAAAGAAATATCCATTTCCTTAGTTTTTCTAACAAACTGAACTTTTCCTTTCTACTTGCACACAATCACGTACTGAACTTTATAAAACTAATTAAAAGCAAGACAAAGAAAGTGTTACCTTATTATAGAACAAACATCTCTTGCAATCTTGCATTAAAATTTGATAACCAGAAAAATTCACTTAACTGCTATTTAGTGCTAGATTTCAGTGCTGGCCGTGTAGTACCAAATCTAGCACTGAAAGTGCTGCGTTGGCAACACTGGACGAGGAACGGACGATAGGGACTTTTTGGCGGGAAGTCAAACTAAGCGCGCCTTTTTTAATTTTCTGTTTTCCGAAAATTTATTTTACGTGTATATAATTATTTAATTTTGCTGTAAATATAGTCTTTGTATAAAGTATATAGGATAAATATAAAAATGAGTGTAAATAGCGACGGGGGCGAGCCCCCCGACAAAGAACCTAAAAAAAGAAAACTTGACGCGAGTGCATCAGATTATAAAATGTTTACCAAAACAAATTATAAAAGACAATTTCCCGAGCATCACAGCACAGAGTGTATTGTGTATGTAGAATCACAGGACAATGATAAGCTGGGTAATAGAAACCCTATTACCCTAACAAAACTATTCACGGAACAAGTAAAAGGTATTGTAGGCGTCCATCGGATAAATGCCTACAAAATTGGTATCACATTCAAGAAACCAGCGCCAGCTAACAATTTTTTGAAAATGGACCATTTTCTATTCAGAAACAAGCTTAAAGCTTTTGTCCCTGCCAATCTAACCGAAACAACGGGAGTACTACGATACATACCTAAAGAATTAAAAAACGAAGAGATATATAAGAACATCACATGTGACGCTGAAGTAATCTCAATAAAGCGTTTTATGAGAAAAATTGATGGAAAGCTTGTCCCTTTGGGGACAATAGCTGTAACATTTGCAACTACAGTGTTACCTCAGTATGCATACCTGAATATGTTTCGGTACAAAGTGCACGAATACGTACCTCCTTTATTACAGTGCTATAAATGCCTAAAATTCAATCATTCAGCCAAGGTCTGCAGAAGCGAACAAATGTGCTCATCCTGTGCCGGCCGCCATTCGTACAAAGAATGTGACGTCGATGAGATAGTATGCATTAACTGTAGTGGACATCACCTTGCAATATCGAGAGATTGTCCAATTAAAAAGAAAAAAATGGAAGAAAAGAAAAATAAATATACCAACCTGAAACAATCCTATGCCACTGTGGTGAGTACACCACCCATGCATCCCATTACCAATCCTATTACCTTTCCAACTTTACCCAAACCTGTAAATTGTTTAAATGCAGAACAAATAATTGATAATGACATTATAATCAATGCAATAATTAAATCACTAATTACTCTAGGAAATGATAAGAATAATAGCCCTATTACAAATAAAAAAATCAAAGAGATATTATTAGCAAATTTAATCAATTAATGGATACATATTTAAATATAGCCCAATTCAACATACAGAGTTTACAGAGCAAGAAAGCCTTATTAAAATCATTTCTTTTTGAACACAATATTGATATATGTTTATTAAATGAGACCTGGCTTAAGAATACAAGTATAATTCCAAATTTTACACCATATAACCTTATACATAAAAATTCAGCAAATGCACATAATGGAGTAGCTATATTAATTAAACAAAGTTTACAGTACAAAGTTATAAATACCACTTTCTATGAATCTGTACAAAATATCTGCATAACTATAGAGACATCTATTGGCACTTTAAGCATTCTTTGTGTATACTGTCCTCCCACTAACAGGTTTGACACTTCTAAAATGAAAAAGATTTTACAGGAAATCTCTAAACCATGCATCATCATGGGAGATTTTAATGCACATCACATCATGTTTGGATGTTCATCAAACAATAACAGAGGCAACTGTCTATTCAATTTAATTGATGAGTTTGACTTATGTGTTTTAAATGATGGTAGTGCTACAACTGTTACATATCCAAATAGAAATCCGTCTGCCATTGATTTAACTCTAGTTAGTCCCACATTAGCCCCACTATGTGAATGGCGCATTCACGATGATCCAATGGGCAGCTATCATTATCCGACTCAGGTAGTTGTAAATGTAAAGCCTTCCACATATGAGATCCGTCCTGTAGAAGAAAAATATATTTATAGTAAAGCAGATTGGGCTAAGTACTATAATCTATCACAGTCCTGTTTTTCTGAATTAGACATCAATAACACGGAACCAATAAATTTATACAACAGCTTTGTAAACACCTTATACAAAATCCGATCAGAAACAGTTCCAAAACAAAAGCCAAAACAAACTCCCAAAGTCATGAGAAAACCTGCTCCCTGGTGGAATACAACATGTGATGACGCTGTAAAAAAATCAAAACAAGCCTTAATACAGTACAAGACATCACCAAGTATTGCCAACTTCATAAACTACAAAAAGATTGATGCTCTAAAGAAAAAAACATTAAAGGAAGAGAGTGTTACTTCTTGGCATGATTTATGCAGTACTTTTAATAGAATGACACCTATTTCTAGTATATGGAGTCATATTAAGCGATTTAAAAGAATAGGTTCTTCTCATAATCAATATCTAAATGATGAATGGGTGCCAAGTTTCTTAGAAAAAATATCAGATCCAACTCCAATCAATATGAATAACCTTATGAACATATTGAATCAATCTGCTGAGAATGAAGTCAACTCCTTTCTTAATGAACCATTTACTTTAAATGAACTGTATATAGCACTCAAAAGTAGGAAAGACACAACACCAGGATTAGATAACATTCCATATATATTAATCAAAAAATTACATCCAAATGCAATAGAAATTTTATTACAAATTTACAATAAATTATGGAATAGTTTGTTGATACCACCATCATGGAAAACACAATGTGTTATTCCAATCTTAAAACCAAACAAAGTAGCAAATAATCCTTCATCATATAGACCTATTTCCTTGTCATCATGTTTAGGAAAACTTTTTGAAAACATGTTAAAGTTAAGAATAGATTACTTTGCGGAAACACAAGAAAAGCTACCAGATGTTCAGTTTGGATTCAGGAAAGGCAGAAGCTGCTCTGAAAGCTTTGTTTCTCTAATATCTGATCTAAAAAAGGCAAAACTCAGTCATTCTCACGTTATATGTGTTTTTCTAGATGTCAAAGGTGCCTTTGATAATGTTAATATTGAAAGTCTGATCAAGATTTTACATGAACTGGAATTACCAAGTAAAATATTAAAATGGATACTAGATTTTTTGTACAATAGAACTTTATTTGTTAAATTTAATAATAAACTACATGGACCTAAACTTGTTAACAAAGGGACAATGCAAGGTGCTACAATTTCATCTTTATTATACAATTTATATACATCTCAGATCCTTAATTTTGTAGACACATCCCAAGTTAAAATATTGCAATTTGCGGATGACTTACTTCTGTACACTGAAAATCAAGACTTGAGCTTGGCTGCTTATAATATGAACACAGCACTAAATCAACTTCAGTATTATTATAATAACACTTTGAAATTAGAAATCAGTTCAGAGAAAAGTACAGTATTGGTCTTTAGTAAGGACCCGTTTGCTCAGTCTAGTATAAACATTGTTTATAATAACAATGCAATTCCTATTGTCAATCATCATAAATTTCTTGGTGTTATTATAGATAATAAGCTTAAATTTGATAAGCACATCAACTACATATGTCAGAATGCCATGAAGAGCATAAATGTAATGAGAAGCTTGGCAGGCACATTCTGGGGTTCTGATCCAAAAACTCTTAATATGCTGTACAAGAGTATAGTCAGAAGCCACTTTGATTATAGTTCCTTGGCTTATATGAATGCAAGTAGTACATTATTAAGAAGGTTAGATATTATTCAGAATATGGGTTTGAGAGTGATAAGTGGTGCTATGCGGACCACTCCTATTAACACTATGGAAATTGAAAATTGCATACCTCCATTGTCCTTGAGACGTTTACAGCTGGCTGAGAGATTTTGCTTAAAGGAGTTGTCTAGTGAGAACAGCTTAGTCCTCAATAGAGTTTCACACCCTGCAGGAATCACACAGTCAGCTGAAACCCTCAACATCTCAGCTAATACTCTTATTTCGGGTTCCTTACCTGAAATTTCAACCATACTGTCATGTACAAAAAAACTAACTAAAAACATGCACACTTCTATCAAGTGGCCAATTTACAAATGCCCTTATGACATTTTGCTGAGCTACTTTGACATTAAATGTCATTTAAACTCTGTAAAAAATAAATTTGATTACTTGGAACAGTTAGATGAAAAGAACAATTATTATATTATATATACTGATGGTTCCAAGAGTGAATATGTCAAGGCTGCATATTATGATCCACAAAGGACAATAACAAAATGCTACAAAATACCAGACATATGTAGTATATTTACTGCAGAAGGTTGGGCAATATATTCAGCTTTGTTATATGTATATACAAATGTAAATAGTGTAAATATATTAATTGTTAGTGATTCTAAGAGTGTACTTACAACTCTATGTAATAGTAATTTAAATTATAAACAAAATTATATAGTGATAAGAATTAAAGAAATGATTAGAAAGTTGGGGAAAAATGTAGAATTTTTATGGGTTCCCTCCCACAGTGGCATAATAGGAAACGAGATAGTCGATCAGGCGACTCGTGGCAACCATGACGAAGACTTAACAAACTCATTTGAAGTACCTTTTACCGACTATTACCATCTGATAAAAAATTCTTCAAAGAGAATGTGGAAAGAATATTGGGACGCTACGGTAGAAACAAAAGGAAAGTGGTATGCAGAGTTACAACAAAACTTACCGACAAAACCGTGGTATAATGGATTTAAATACATAAATCGAAAATTTATAACTTGCATAAACCGTTTGCGTTCTGGCCATTGCTTAGTTCCAGCCCATCTTTATAGAATGAAGATCATAGCGGATAACAAATGTATACATTGTTCACAAGTGAATGCTGGTATAAAACACGTTTTATTTGAATGTGAAACGTTTGCCATTCAAAGACTGATACTTGTCAGTGAAATTAGTGATGTGGCAGAAGAAAATTCGTTAAGTGTTCCCCGCCGCGTCCAAGATTTATTATCAAACTCTGTCTATTTCATACCTGTATATAAATTCATTATAAATACAATCGAAAAAATATGAATATAGGAACTATTAGTATTACTTAAATGTTTAGATAAGATTTCATGTAAATGACTTTTTACTGTTTGCACGTTGATGTTATGGTTTCAAAAATTTTTTTTTTTTTTTTCTTTTCTTGTTCTTGAATAAGATTTGTAATAAGATTAAGAATAGACTTGTAATAAGATTTTTATGTTAGTTATAAGTGTTCCTAGATTTATAAAGACTTCTAATAATATCTATTATTCCGACTGAAGGACATTGTATCCAGGGTCAAGAAATAAATTAAAAAAAAAAAAAAAAAAAAAAACGGACGATACATTTGACAGCTGGGAGATACGTGACATAAGTAGTGTTCGCCAAACGTAGTGATTCCAAAACTTTTAGCATTAAAATCGATATTAAAAAATGAATTGATTTATAATTTAACTACTTAAAAAAAAAAAATATTCATGATAATAAAGTGTCTTCTTGAAATTCTTTAATTCTTTATTGTACACTAAAACAACTTATAAAATAGGTAGATAACAACGTTCATGTACATAGGCGAGCTTAACTCAAAGTTGAGTTTTCTTCTAGCAAACCATTGAGTGATAGAGAGAGATCACAATAGAGGGTAGGATCCAGTGTACAATTTTAAAATTATAAATAATACGAATAAAATAATACATAAATATACCTACATACATAAATACAAATATACTTATATATTATAAACATATAATATTATTATAATATATGTTTATAATATATAAGTATACCATGTCATCGTGAAAGGAAATGCTCTTTAATTTTCCTCTTGAAAACATCCAGAGAAGGGCTGTCACGTAGGGAGTGTGGGAGGGAGTTCCACAGACGCACCGCAGTGACATAGAAGGAACCATCATAACGACTAGAAGTGTGAAATGGAGTACGAAGAAGAAGAGAATTGGCAGTGCAATTCTATTAGCATAGCATAGCCTAGTCGGCCTTATAATGTTCCCACTGTTGGGACTCAGGCCTCCTCTCTAGAAGAGAGAATGGGCCGTAATCCACCACGCGGGCCCAGTGCGGGTTGGTGGATGTCACATGTCTTCGAATTTTTGGTTCTAGGACATGTCGGTTTCCTCACGATGTTTTCCTTCACCGTTTTTGAGCAGTGGTGATGAAATAAATTACGTAAAGTAATACGCCTGGCTGGGATTGAACCCGTGACCTACAACTCGTAAGTCGGGGCCATTACCATTCGGCCACCACTGCTCATTCTATTGCTTATTCTTAATAACTTGTCTTTACTGATTTATCTTTTCTTTGATTTTGCTGAAACATCATCATCTTCTTACCTTGTCCCGTGTTATTGGGGTCGGCATTTTTATCTTTCATTCTGTCCTAATACCAACACGCTATCACTAACACCTGTTTCTTTCATATTACTCCTCACATAATTCATCCATCTGTTCTTTGGCGTCCCTCTCCCTTTCCATTTATCCACAAATTTACCATAACTCTTTCAGTTACATGCGTTTTATCCCCCCTCTTCATATAACCATACCAAGACAAACGATTCCCTCTCATCTTTTCTGTTTTCGAACTGTCACTAATGGATTTATTTCTCACTTTATCCATTCTCGTTACACCACACATCTATCGCAATATTTTCATCTCTGCAACATTTAATTTTCTTTCATTACTTGCATTATAGAATTATAGATTTTATCATAGATTTTATGCTTCAACTTGAGAGGCATTCGCGGGTCATAAATTGTACCAGTGACATCTCCATTTTATCAATCCTGAGTTGATCCGATGCGTTACGTTTCATTCTATCTTGTTATCTCCTTGGACAAACTACTCGAAGTACATGTAGTTGAAGCAAATCGGTATGGGCATTCCGGTGATTTTGTTGAAATTATTTGTTTTTATTGACTTTGAAAAACTAGTAAATTCTCTAATTATAATAATGTCTATTAGTGAAAATTATCAATCGATTGGAAAACAAAATTTATCTACAAACATTATCATTTATCTTTAATTAAAACAGTGTAATAAATGTATTCATCGACTGAATTAGGATATAATAATCATCTGACTTGATCTGACCGAAATAAAATTATAGTTGATACCTAACATTGATTGTAATTTCCCATCCTTATCAATTTTACCATAGAGATTTTTTTGTCGTTTTAATTAATATATTATTTGACTGCATTTGATAGAAAACTTTCGTTTCGTTCTGATCAATTGAACTAAATTAACATTAAAATAGCGCATTTCTAGTTTTAATATAAAGTGAAAAATACAATATTACAATTATATAAAAAATTGGATATCGATGATTAAAAAAATTATGTTTATTGATTTGGTTCAGTGCTTTTCTAGGAGTTGTCTTTGCTATTTGCGCAGAAAAACAACAAAATTCACTATGGTTTGGCCCAATTGACATTTTGTAATTTTTGTGAGGAGATTTTAGAATTTCACGAATTTTCAGCCGTTCTATTTTAAGACAAATGACTGATAACAGTTTTTAAGTTTTCCGTGTTAAATTCACATACAGTGGTCATGCGTTCCATTTCTGAGTGCGAGATTTTGCTATGAGAGTTGTCTTGAAGAGTACGAAGGTTTTATTCGGAAGGTTTGCTAAAGATACGGTTTGGTAATATGCAATGGAAATACAAGGGTTGGAAAGGGCGATGGCTGTGGGCGGTACTGGTGCTCGCGTTGTGTCCGCTGGTGTTAGCTCAGAAGATCGGTGACCCTTACAAAATTTTGGGCATACACCGCAAAGCTAGCCTGCCAGAAATACGCAAAGCCTACAGACAACTGGCTAAGGAATGGTACGTGTTTATCCATGCTCTCTTGAATATACAAGTGTATTTATTGTGTGGTAAATAATCTGGTTTCACTTTTAATTATAATAATTTATTTACTTTTATTGTGGTCTTGATAAGGAGATAAATATTGTAAGGATTTATCTCAAGTAATTCGTTAAATAATGATAGAAACACTGGAATGCAGCCAGGGCAAAGAGCTACCAAAATAATGCATAAATTGTCAATTTTGTGGTAGGCATAATACACAGGAAGTCTATTGACATTAATTAAAATTTTCGAGAACATTTGGTAGCTTAAAAATATAAATTATATCTATACTAAAAATAATCAAATCACATCAGAATATTTAATATAAAATCACATTGCAGGCATCCTGACAAAAATGAAGACCCAAATGCGGAAACACGTTTTGTTGAGATCAAACAAGCATATGAACTGTTGTCAGACACGGAACGGAGGCAGGCATATGACTTGTATGGCATTACGAACGAAGACGACCACCTATACAAACCTAGGCATGACTACAGCCAATATGCAAGATTTAGGTAAGTCCCATAAATGCATAAGGCTGGACTTTAGTTTGGTGGAGCAGGATTTGGGGACTAAAAACAATTAATATTAACAACAAACAAAAAAATATTAATTGTTATTTTCATGTTGTTCATGCTGTTCGCACAATATGATAATGCATGATAGATCACTGTCTTGGAAATCTCTAAGACTTTTGGTAGTCTTAGAGATTTCCATGAAAAAAGTTATCATAATCCCCAAGACCTCAAAACTCAACATTAGGTGTGATAGTGGTGATAAGCACAAGCCTATCAATATTAAAAAAGAAAATCTATCCTTTTCTACAGCCTTAAGAAACCAGTCCAAATAATAATAATAGTGTTATTATTCTAAATTAGCCCTCTTTTCTTCTTATTTTTTTTTATACAATGTCTCATAATTCAGTATGCCTCCTGGCAAAGGCCTCCTCTAGCTGTTTCCACTGTACTCTATCACAAGGCACTCTCCTCCAGTTGGGGGCCTGCTGTCAGTTTTAACTCATCCTCCCATCTCAACAGTTGTTTTCCTCTACACCATTTCCCATCCCTAGTCTACCAATCTGTCATTGTTTGACTCCACTTTTTCAATATCACATTTCACATCATAATAATTATAGCTAGCTCAAATATACAATCTGATAACTATATCAAACTTCTATAACACTGAAATAAATAAAGGTTATGTTATGTCTGAGTATGGTTTCCGCACTCAGTCCTACGCGAACGATTGTATGTGGGCCATGGCGGCAATAAATAAAGGTTTTTCGTGAAACCAATACAATAATATGACCAGCTGTTTACAATCCAAAGCTTTTATCAGTTTGAGCTAGACCAATGTAGCAGCTGAAATAATAACTCTTGCTATTTTACACTTTTGTTTACAATAAAGAATGCTACAAAATAAACTTACTGAATTGCCTGGCTCATTGAGCTTTAAAATTACACTAATATTTATTATAAAGACGAAAGTTTGTGTATATGTTTCTTATTTCTAGAAGCTCAAGGCTGATTTACATGAAACTTTTCAGCTACATCTTATCTTATTGTGGGGCTGGCCCTGGGCCAGAGCACTTCAACCCTTCTGGATCTTTTGTGCTATGCTCCTCCTGTCTACTCAACCCCTAGCCCTCTGTTCACCTCCTTCATGAGTCCCTAGTCTTTTGAAGCCTAGTGCTGCACAGTCGCACAGCTACATGCATCAGAATAATTTACAATGGGGGTACTAAAACCACACCGGCAAAGCCACTGGTTTATGCTACTTAAACTCGTTAAAAAATAAGAATCCCATTTTGACTTTTGAGAAAAACCCTAGAATGTAACTTGGAAAGAAACTGAAAGAAACAATAAAATAATATCGACGGTTGAAAGGCTAATTGAACTAAGCAACATTTTTCCAAAAAAATTGAAACCTGACTCAATCGACGGAGAATAGGAAAGGATTCCGGTGTAGTAGTAGCTATTTTAGTAGTAGGTACACTAGCTACACTACACCGATCAAGCCGCTAGGTAGTCAAAATACAAATGTCAAAATGGGCCTTTTATTTTTTTACATCTTTAGATATATCTTTTTCTGAGCATTTATTTTGCTGAAATCTGGACCAGTGAGGTCCTGGTGAGGGTGGCAAGAATCCGATGGTTGCATGTTGCATGTTGATTATACTGAGCCATATTGGTTTTACTGGTGCATGCCATTTGGAGATTCTTTTTAAAATTAAATGAACCAAAAATAAATAAGATATGGTTGCACTTTATTTTTTCATAACTGATTTGGTTCATTCTTTACACATTTCTTTGATGTTCATGTTTTCTTGGCCTTTGGTGATGGAAAATCATTATTGATTCAGCTCAGAATGGCACACTGCTTGGTATAGGGCTTCCAATTCTCCAGTCATTATTCCCAGTGTTGGCATATGCTCAAAATATAAATTTATTGCTATTGTTCCCATGACCTGGTGAGGGCAGCGGGATTCCGATGGATGCGAGACGCACATAACCGGTCATTATGATGACACTTGGGGCTGAAATGATGATGATGATGATGATTGTTCCCAGTGGAACCTTTTTTGACACATCTTTTTACAATATTTTTGTAAATATATTTTGATTTAAAAGAGTGTCCATGGAGTTTCCTGCACATTCTTCTCCATAGAGATCTACGCTTTGGAACATGCTAAATTGCACATTCCAAAGCGTAGATCTCTTCGCTTGTTTTTTTTTTTGACTAACCGACTTTTTGACAATTCAAAAGTGCCTGTAATTGGTCTATTTGAAATAAACGTTCTTGATTTCTGATTTCTCTTTACTATTATAAACAACTCAAAAACTACGATTTATTCATACATAAACGTGCATGAATCACTTCAATGTTATGAATCAAAACTCCTTACAATGTTATTTAAAGTGCAATCCTGAAATGATGTACAATTCTTATACTATGAGTCACTGAACTAATGTTTATGGTTTATGGCTGTTTGCTGAAATGTAGGTACATGTAATACATGTGTTTACATAAAATCAATGTTACAACTAAGGATTGCAGAGTAATAGGTCTAGAAATAGTATGTTATTAGTTCATGCGTTTTAATGTGGTAATAGAGGTCATTGACATGTGTTTATAGAAACTTTAAATACAATTAATATGATCGTTTGAGGATCAATAGCAATAATAATAATACATAATAATATTCACACCACTATCACACGACGCCGTCTAGACCCAAGCTAAGCAGAGCTTGTGTTATGGGTACTAGACAGCTAATAAACTTACTTAAATATTTCTAAATACATACATATATAGATAAATTACACCCAGACACAGAACAAATGATCGTGCTCATCACACAAACATTTGTCCTGGGTGGAAATCGAACCCACGACCTCCGGCATAGCACTCAGGGACACTAACCACTAGACCAACAGGCCAGTCAAACTACTAGTGATACTTGTAGAGTTACTAAAGAAAAACAATACATGGAACATTCATTTTTTCTGTCGACAAATTATGATCATGTCGAACTATAGACTATATCGACGTCAAAAATATAGACTTCACCGTCGACCACATCATCGCTTTCCATCAGGTGAGATAGTAGTCAAGCGCGAGCGTATCAATAATAATAAAAAAACGTGGCAGGGGAGAAGCGCTCTTAAGTCATAACGAATTTTGCCAAGTATTCATTCCGAATGCTAAACTGCTTCCGAAATTTTCGGAAACAATGAGTAAGAGATGCAAATGATGCAATCATCATTTTGATACATTCGCGCTTGACTACTATCTAAACAAGCGCGAGTGTATCAATAATAAAAAACTGGGCAAGTGCGAGTCGGACTCACGCCCTGAGGATTCCATACAAACTTACCTATGTAAAGCTCAATTCCGGAACGCAGTGTCGGAAGATTTTTCCGAAAAGCAAAAAAAAATTGTGACGTTACAACAAATTTAGAGTTTTCAGATTTATTCCTATACTTGTGCTATAAAACCTTGCTTTATGCCAAATTTCAGGATTCTAGGTCAACGGGCCTTTGCCACATAAACCGAAGTATCTTTTTTTCTCATTAACTTACAAGTTTGATTTTTTTTACGGCTTCAAGAGTCCGCAGACTTGAGTATATGGTTTTTATTTCAACTCGATACCTCTACGCGTTCCCGAGATAAAAGCTCTTGACAGACTGACAGACGGACGGACAGCAAAGTGATCATATAACGGTTCCGTTTTTTTCCTTTTGAGGTACGGAACCCTAAAAATAATTTGGACGGGGTAGAAACGCTCTTAGGTCATAGCTCTGGAATTTAAGAATTTTGCCAAGCATGCATTCCGAATAACTCTGCTTCCGAAGTTCTCGGAAACAATGAGTAAGAGATGCAAATGATTGATTGCATCATTTTGATAGGCATTGCAATTGTAACTGTTCTCCTATAGTGCTATACCTACTTAGTATTATTTCGCACACACATACACCCTAAAAAGTGCGAGTATTGTCCATGCTAAAGCTAAGCTGTGTAGCTAGCTATAATATCAGTCACCCAAATTCCAATGTTGTCCATACTCAACGATTTAGGGCGTCTCATACATTCTGAGTCAAGGTGGCGTGTTTATAGGTACTTAATTTCGAAACGCGTGTTTTGTTATTATATTTTTTTTTTGTTTGTTGCAGTAACGATCCCTTCGAAGAGTTCTTTGGGACACATTTCCGAACACAAGACCAAGATATAACATTGTTTCACAAACTTTCTGTGACCGCTCGGTAAGTGACATTGTTCCATAGAGTTAACTATAAACATACAAGGTTTTAAAAAACACAGTTCAGTTTAAACTAGATGGTGTTTCCTATATAACTTAGAAGAAACTTCGATACAAACTCAGACAAGTTTATACAGTAAACACGTAATGGTCAAATCATATGAGAATCATGTAGATTAGTGTCAGAGATGGTCTTTTGAAGACTGAGTGGTAAATTAACGGATCGAGTTCGACACTACTGCGCTCCAAAACCAGAATAGCTCAGGCTGCGTAACTTGATTGGAGCGGGGCAGGATATATTTGCCCGGCAAGCTGTGGGCCAAAGCAGCTCAAGATTGTTGCTCTAAGATAGTGAAACAGGTCGCGGCAGACCACGAAGAAGATGGCTGGACGAACAAGACTGTAAAACTAGAAGGAGGAAGCTCCGCGGCGCCGGCCCGCGATATTTAGAAAGCTTGGAGTGAGGCGTTTGCACAGTACAGGCTAACAAAAAAATATCTGTCGCCTGTCGACTATGGTGGCTGGAAATCGGGATTGGAATCCTGGCCCGTACCAAGGCCCGGCGTGAGAGATTGCTGCCGCCGATCGCCCCCGAATGACACGGCGGTGCTCTGCCCAGACGGGGCACACCTCTACCGTATGCTCCACCGTGTCCTTCGGGCGGCCCACAATGGTGACAACCGGAAGTTCCTTCCGCACGAATCCGGTGCAGAAACCTCCCGAACTTACCATGTCCGGTGAGGATCTGCGTTATGCGGAAGGTAAGGACGCCGTGAGGCCCTTGAGTACCGCCATAATTGTGGCGTGCCCTGAGTGATGGCCCTGACTTGCGAGTTGTAAGGCGTGGGTTCACACCCGGCCAGGCACTTTACCACTGCTTTCAAAAACTGTGTAAGAAAACGTTTTGAGGTAAGTGGCAGGCCCTAGAACCAAAAATTCGATGACATGTGACATTCATCAACCCGTACTAGAGACACATGGTAGATTACGGCCCATTCTCTCTCCTAGAGAGGAGACCTGAGTCCCAGCAGCGAGAACATTTAAAGGCTAATTATGCGTCTGACTAGAAGTTTTAACAGTCGACATATAGTTCCCATTCTAAATTGAATTCCCCTTGCAGTCACTTCGAAAACAACATAGTTGAGAAGAGCATCCACACCCCTGCCTTGGTCCTCTTCTACACCGACTGGTGCTTCGACTGCGTCCGGTCAGCCGCCTCCTGGCGCCGACTGGTGGAAGCTTTGCAGCCGCTCGGCGTCACCATGGCTACCGTCCATGCGGGTCATGAGGCCAGCCTAGCGAGGAGAGTCGGAGTGCATGGAGTACCTTGTCTGACCTTCGTGTTGGATAAACATGTGTATTTATATAAAGAAGGGTTGGCGTCCCTGCCTAAGATTTTAGGTGAGTGGTTTTGTTTAAAAATATTATTATTGTTATTCCAGCTTATTATAATATTTAAAACTAGCTGAACAGACAGACGTCGTTCTTTTAGTTTACAGTAAGGATTGACAGCTAGGAACAGTGTGAATGTAATAAAGAAATATGTTGTTTACAGTTTTCTGTAGAATTTTTTCATTTTTCTCTTCATAAGAACCAACTTGGTTACATCAACAAATATGTTAAAAAAATACATCCAAATTGGTCCAATCATTCTCGAGTTTTATGCTTAGCAACACACTTAGCCATTCATTTTTATTTATATAGATAATAAATAATATAAATAAAGATGTTGATATATATATTGATATAGATAATTTTAATGTAAGTTGTATAGCTTAACCTTTAACCTAACCTAACCCTTATATGAGTGCAAGCTCGAAATAAAATGATTAATAATAATAGCTAGGCATGGGTACTAAGCCCAGAAATCTTAATAATAAGGCAATACAAATGCTATCTACTGTATTTTAATACTGGGACGGTTCGCAGAGCTACCAAGACAAAGACAAACAATAAATACACACTATCGCCTATACATGCATTTTGCATTGTAGCAACAAAAATTAAACTTTTAGCGATGACATTACGCAATATTTTCTAAAACGCATGGTCTCATTAGGCGCGGCCCCTGTAAGCAATAATAAACGTGTGCGAAAAGCAGAGAATGATATCGCGCGCACACTCACAGTTAGCGCACTTGTGTTCTACGAGACACATGCGCGGCGACAAGACAAGACAAGATAGTCGCAACAATTTCACATTATTTATTTTTAATTTACTTTATTTAAAATTTGCTTACAGTTTGGCAGAATTTTTCTAATGCATAATGCATTAGAAAAATTCTGCCAAACTGTAAAACAGTTTGTCGGCAGGTTTTTATCATTTACCGTTACGTTAGTCTTGAGAAATTTTTAACCTTTTACGACTGTCGTGCTAGCTGTTCCCTCTGTCATGACAATTTGTTGTCACTGCAAAAAAATAACGTGTCGTCCTATATGTGAACATCTCTATTTAAATATATAAGCCACGCCACTTAAAACTATTATCTGTCGTCACGACAAAGTGGGAAAGCGACCTTACGTTCACACAAGCTCTTTTAGTACATATTTCATGTCATTGTCATTGCTTAACCGCTAAATGTATCTCGAAGTATTATTTGACAATAACTTAAAGGATTTTCAATCTTAAACCTGAACAACTTAAAATGCCAAAGGATTTTTAACCCTACAACCTCCATCACAGAGTTCCTGCGCTGGAAGTTCCCGTATAAGCTAGTGAGCGCGATCGCGGACGCCAACGTGGACGGCTTCGTGTCTGACTTCGAGGACAACAAAGTCAAGGCGCTGATCTTCGAGGAGCGCCAGACCATCCGCCTTAGATACCTCATCACTGCATTCCACTATAGAGATAGAGTCGCTTTTGGGTGAGTTGCAATTTTGTTGTTCTTTTTGAATTTGGTTTTTTTTTTTATTTTACACAATAAAAGTTTGAATATCATAATCAACTCAATTTAAGTTTGCTAACTTATGCCGAACGCGATGTGTTCTCCAGCGCCAAGCTGTAAATGTTCAACGAATACTGCTCTTTTTCTTCTTTCTGCCCTTGTCCCATATTACTTGGGATCGGCGCAACACGTTTTTTTCTTCTATTCTGTCTTGTCACCCGTCACACTATCAATAACTCCCTTTTCTTTCATATCACTCCACACACAATCCACCCATTTTTTTTTAACGAACGATAGCGAATACTGCTAACCATATAATTTTTCCGTTTTTAAAATAAACTAAAGCCCATACTAAAAAAAAACGCAATTTTAGGCAATAGTAAAAATACGCACAAATCAAAACAGCATTTTTTATGAATAAATGTTTAATAAGATATTGTCTTCTAATAAAGTCGTGGCGTAGATGGCATGGAAACGTTTGTGTTCTAACTAGACCGTGTCGCTCAAAAAGTTTAAACACAAACAATCTCTCCAGTTTCGTAGACATGCGTTCCCGCGATACCACAAACGTGACAGCCCGCTATAAGGTGCAACGCCACATAGACACGATGGTGCTCCTTAAAGAAGACAGCATCGAGCCCGCCGCTACCGTCAGCACCACGGAGATTCCCACGCAGACGCTGCACCAGCTCATCGAGGCCAACCAGATGCTGACGCTGCCGAGATTATCCTCGCAGGTAACACATAATACTATGCTTCTTGGGCGTGTCATGAAACATTAGAATATTTGAAAAAAACATTCAAAAATTAAAAACATTTTCGGTCCATCAACCAAAAAGTTATACGCGAATTAATAATTTCAATAACATGGAATTTGAACTTTTTGAACTACACATCTGCGGTGATGTTGATGCCACCCGGTGCGGTGCTGTTGCACTTGGAACAATTTGTCAATAATAAACCCTTTTTATTATAATGAAAGGACCTCATTAATTGAAAATTTTACTGACCGATGAACTTGACTTGATAAATGATGGTGGGTGACACACGAGCTACGAACTCACTTGAATAACAGGCGATAATTTGCGAACTCAGTTTCGGTGCGACCGAAGGTTAGGCAGAAATTCTGTCGAACTTTCGGCCGCACCAAAACTGAGTTTGCGGAACTCGTAATAAACTGAAACTGATGCAGAAACTAAATTTTTATTCCGAAACTTACTGAAACCAAAATCAAAACCATCGGTCAGTCACTACTATAGTCCATTCGTGTTAAGAACATAGTGACTCCTTTGTGAAACTGCAATCTAAAGCCGTAAACATACTGAGGTAAAAATTAAACCTATTAATATTAAAGCACACAATTACCCAATTATAATTATCGGAATTTTTATTTTTAAAACTGGTCAATGTGAACACAGCTTTATAATTCATTATGATCTAATTGGTCAAGGGGCGTAGCTAACCTGAGTGGCAACGATGAGTTACTATTTTCTTAACGTGAACACACTATAATTAGTGACCACTTTAGATTTTCTAAAATATCTGTCTCGTATCGTGGTAGTGAGTGATATGACATGTTCGTAGAGCGTCCTGGAGAGCGTGTGCCCGGTGGAGTGGCGCGCGGCGCGGCGGCGCCTGTGCTGCGTGCTGGTGACGGGCGGCGGCGGCGGCGCGGCGGCGGCGGCGCGCCGGGCGCTGCGCGAGCTGGCGCGCGCGCCGCCCGAGCGCCTGCACTACGCCTACGTGTACGCGCACAAGCAGCCCGCCTTCATACATGCGCTGGCTAATGGATCAGGTACCACACCTTCCATGACTAGTGTGCTGGTGACGGGCGGCGCGAGCTGGCGCGCGCGCCGCCCGAGCGCCTGCACTACGCCTACGTGTACGCGCACAAGCAGCCCGCCTTCATACATGCGCTGGCTAATGGATCAGGTACCACACCTTCCATGACTAGTGTGCTGGTGACGGGCGGCGCGAGCTGGCGCGCGCGCCGCCCGAGCGCCTGCACTACGCCTACGTGTACGCGCACAAGCAGCCCGCCTTCATACATGCGCTGGCTAATGGATCAGGTACCACACCTTCCATGACTAGTGTGCTGGTGACGGGCGGCGCGAGCTGGCGCGCGCGCCGCCCGAGCGCCTGCACTACGCCTACGTGTACGCGCACAAGCAGCCCGCCTTCATACATGCGCTGGCTAATGGATCAGGTACCACACCTTCCATGACTAGTGTGCTGGTGACGGGCGGCGCGAGCTGGCGCGCGCGCCGCCCGAGCGCCTGCACTACGCCTACGTGTACGCGCACAAGCAGCCCGCCTTCATACATGCGCTGGCTAATGGATCAGGTACCACACCTTCCATGACTAGTGTGCTGGTGACGGGCGGCGCGAGCTGGCGCGCGCGCCGCCCGAGCGCCTGCACTACGCCTACGTGTACGCGCACAAGCAGCCCGCCTTCATACATGCGCTGGCTAATGGATCAGGTACCACACCTTCCATGACTAGTGTGCTGGTGACGGGCGGCGCGAGCTGGCGCGCGCGCCGCCCGAGCGCCTGCACTACGCCTACGTGTACGCGCACAAGCAGCCCGCCTTCATACATGCGCTGGCTAATGGATCAGGTACCACACCTTCCATGACTAGTGTGCTGGTGACGGGCGGCGCGAGCTGGCGCGCGCGCCGCCCGAGCGCCTGCACTACGCCTACGTGTACGCGCACAAGCAGCCCGCCTTCATACATGCGCTGGCTAATGGATCAGGTACCACACCTTCCATGACTAGTGTGCTGGTGACGGCGCCTGCACTACGCCTACGTGTACGCGCACAAGCAGCCCGCCTTCATACATGCGCTGGCTAATGGATCAGGTACCACACCTTCCATGACTAGTGTGCTGGTGACGGGCGGCGCGAGCTGGCGCGCGCGCCGCCCGAGCGCCTGCACTACGCCTACGTGTACGCGCACAAGCAGCCCGCCTTCATACATGCGCTGGCTAATGGATCAGGTACCACACCTTCCATGACTAGTGTGCTGGTGACGGGCGGCGCGAGCTGGCGCGCGCGCCGCCCGAGCGCCTGCACTACGCCTACGTGTACGCGCACAAGCAGCCCGCCTTCATACATGCGCTGGCTAATGGATCAGGTACCACACCTTCCATGACTAGTGTGCTGGTGACGGCGCCTGCACTACGCCTACGTGTACGCGCACAAGCAGCCCGCCTTCATACATGCGCTGGCTAATGGATCAGGTACCACACCTTCCATGACTAGTGTGCTGGTGACGGCGCCTGCACTACGCCTACGTGTACGCGCACAAGCAGCCCGCCTTCATACATGCGCTGGCTAATGGATCAGGTACCACACCTTCCATGACTAGTGTGCTGGTGACGGCGCCTGCACTACGCCTACGTGTACGCGCACAAGCAGCCCGCCTTCATACATGCGCTGGCTAATGGATCAGGTACCACACCTTCCATGACTAGTGTGCTGGTGACGGCGCCTGCACTACGCCTACGTGTACGCGCACAAGCAGCCCGCCTTCATACATGCGCTGGCTAATGGATCAGGTACCACACCTTCCATGACTAGTGTGCTGGTGACGGCGCCTGCACTACGCCTACGTGTACGCGCACAAGCAGCCCGCCTTCATACATGCGCTGGCTAATGGATCAGGTACCACACCTTCCATGACTAGTGTGCTGGTGACGGCGCCTGCACTACGCCTACGTGTACGCGCACAAGCAGCCCGCCTTCATACATGCGCTGGCTAATGGATCAGGTACCACACCTTCCATGACTAGTGTGCTGGTGACGGCGCCTGCACTACGCCTACGTGTACGCGCACAAGCAGCCCGCCTTCATACATGCGCTGGCTAATGGATCAGGTACCACACCTTCCATGACTAGTGTGCTGGTGACGGCGCCTGCACTACGCCTACGTGTACGCGCACAAGCAGCCCGCCTTCATACATGCGCTGGCTAATGGATCAGGTACCACACCTTCCATGACTAGTGTGCTGGTGACGGCGCCTGCACTACGCCTACGTGTACGCGCACAAGCAGCCCGCCTTCATACATGCGCTGGCTAATGGATCAGGTACCACACCTTCCATGACTAGTGTGCTGGTGACGGGCGGCGCGAGCTGGCGCGCGCGCCGCCCGAGCGCCTGCACTACGCCTACGTGTACGCGCACAAGCAGCCCGCCTTCATACATGCGCTGGCTAATGGATCAGGTACCACACCTTCCATGACTAGTGTGCTGGTGACGGGCGGCGCGAGCTGGCGCGCGCGCCGCCCGAGCGCCTGCACTACGCCTACGTGTACGCGCACAAGCAGCCCGCCTTCATACATGCGCTGGCTAATGGATCAGGTACCACACCTTCCATGACTAGTGTGCTGGTGACGGGCGGCGCGAGCTGGCGCGCGCGCCGCCCGAGCGCCTGCACTACGCCTACGTGTACGCGCACAAGCAGCCCGCCTTCATACATGCGCTGGCTAATGGATCAGGTACCACACCTTCCATGACTAGTGTGCTGGTGACGGCGCCTGCACTACGCCTACGTGTACGCGCACAAGCAGCCCGCCTTCATACATGCGCTGGCTAATGGATCAGGTACCACACCTTCCATGACTAGTGTGCTGGTGACGGCGCCTGCACTACGCCTACGTGTACGCGCACAAGCAGCCCGCCTTCATACATGCGCTGGCTAATGGATCAGGTACCACACCTTCCATGACTAGTGTGCTGGTGACGGCGCCTGCACTACGCCTACGTGTACGCGCACAAGCAGCCCGCCTTCATACATGCGCTGGCTAATGGATCAGGTACCACACCTTCCATGACTAGTGTGCTGGTGACGGCGCCTGCACTACGCCTACGTGTACGCGCACAAGCAGCCCGCCTTCATACATGCGCTGGCTAATGGATCAGGTACCACACCTTCCATGACTAGTGTGCTGGTGACGGGCGGCGCGAGCTGGCGCGCGCGCCGCCCGAGCGCCTGCACTACGCCTACGTGTACGCGCACAAGCAGCCCGCCTTCATACATGCGCTGGCTAATGGATCAGGTACCACACCTTCCATGACTAGTGTGCTGGTGACGGGCGGCGCGAGCTGGCGCGCGCGCCGCCCGAGCGCCTGCACTACGCCTACGTGTACGCGCACAAGCAGCCCGCCTTCATACATGCGCTGGCTAATGGATCAGGTACCACACCTTCCATGACTAGTGTGCTGGTGACGGGCGGCGCGAGCTGGCGCGCGCGCCGCCCGAGCGCCTGCACTACGCCTACGTGTACGCGCACAAGCAGCCCGCCTTCATACATGCGCTGGCTAATGGATCAGGTACCACACCTTCCATGACTAGTGTGCTGGTGACGGGCGGCGCGAGCTGGCGCGCGCGCCGCCCGAGCGCCTGCACTACGCCTACGTGTACGCGCACAAGCAGCCCGCCTTCATACATGCGCTGGCTAATGGATCAGGTACCACACCTTCCATGACTAGTGTGCTGGTGACGGGCGGCGCGAGCTGGCGCGCGCGCCGCCCGAGCGCCTGCACTACGCCTACGTGTACGCGCACAAGCAGCCCGCCTTCATACATGCGCTGGCTAATGGATCAGGTACCACACCTTCCATGACTAGTGTGCTGGTGACGGGCGGCGCGAGCTGGCGCGCGCGCCGCCCGAGCGCCTGCACTACGCCTACGTGTACGCGCACAAGCAGCCCGCCTTCATACATGCGCTGGCTAATGGATCAGGTACCACACCTTCCATGACTAGTGTGCTGGTGACGGCGCCTGCACTACGCCTACGTGTACGCGCACAAGCAGCCCGCCTTCATACATGCGCTGGCTAATGGATCAGGTACCACACCTTCCATGACTAGTGTGCTGGTGACGGCGCCTGCACTACGCCTACGTGTACGCGCACAGGCAGCCCGCCTTCATACATGCGCTGGCTAATGGATCAGGTACCACACCTTCCATGACTAGTGTGCTGGTGACGGCGCCTGCACTACGCCTACGTGTACGCGCACAAGCAGCCCGCCTTCATACATGCGCTGGCTAATGGATCAGGTACCACACCTTCCATGACTAGTGTGCTGGTGACGGCGCCTGCACTACGCCTACGTGTACGCGCACAAGCAGCCCGCCTTCATACATGCGCTGGCTAATGGATCAGGTACCACACCTTCCATGACTAGTGTGCTGGTGACGGCGCCTGCACTACGCCTACGTGTACGCGCACAAGCAGCCCGCCTTCATACATGCGCTGGCTAATGGATCAGGTACCACACCTTCCATGACTAGTGTGCTGGTGACGGCGCCTGCACTACGCCTACGTGTACGCGCACAAGCAGCCCGCCTTCATACATGCGCTGGCTAATGGATCAGGTACCACACCTTCCATGACTAGTGTGCTGGTACTTATATCCACAAGTCTAACTCTAAATTAGACCTATAATACAACTAATTTCAAGATAAATAATACAGTATAAGTTTTTTCATAAATGGAATGTTACAATTTTCGAGTAGATAAAACTATTTTTCTTTCCTTTTAACGAACAAACCAACATGGTCCTTCAGGCAGCGACATATCAGCAATGGAACACCGCATCGTCATAATCTGGCGCCGCGAGGCCACCCGGATTCAATACGAGTGGCTCAACGAGACCTGGCCCAGCTGCACCCACGTGCACTGTGCCAGCGACCACTTCCCTTCCGATCCAGCACTGCGGGACGAGCTGCTGAAGTACCATGAACGGCTGAACGAGACCAAGCGAGCGCTGGATCAGCTAATCAAGAGGCTGCTAAAACCGACCGAGGTTATGGCGTATGAAGCTCATGTACAGGTTAGTATATATTTTTTTTATTCCGATGCCACTAAAATACCATGAGCAGTTAAATGATACTGAAAGAGATGTGGATCAGTTGTTCAAGCGACCTTTAAAAGAAAACGTTTAACCTATCGACCGCCAGTGTCATGTACGCCATGCACGTCATGTGACAAAGAAAAATGTGTCCAGCACGCCACGGTCACGACTACATGACAGATTAAAGGACCGTGTTGCTAAAATATGCTATATATTCCGGTTTATTTCCGCTTGCGGCCAACTAACCTTGTTCATCAGCCATTGTTTTATTTTGTTCAGGAGCTCTTAGACGAAGCAGCTTTGGGCACGGTGTGGCGAGCAGTGCTGAAGGTGTGCGAGTGGACGGAGCGCGCGGCCGCAGCCATGAGGACACAGCGCGCCATCTCCGCGCTGTCCGTGCTCGCTACTGTCGCGCTGGTGCTGGCGGCTGGCTACCTCATGGCTTATCTTATGTAAGTATTCAAATAATATCAACTTGAGAGTTTGTTTGCAACGAGTCGATTCTTGCTGAGGTCACACATCGTGAAGCTGCGCGACTAAGTCGAATTTGCGAGACACTACACAGACTAAGCGGATTCTTGCACGCCGTCTCCACCGATGATGTGCCGCTAATAGGCGTCTAGGATCGCAGCACTTCGCCACGGTCCCGTATTCCAATTCCCTCACTAAAATTAAAAGCTATTATCCCGTTTACACAGCTAATGAGGTTTATCGTATTGATCTGAAATAGGCGTAACAGTCTGCAAACAGTAATGTTTCAAGCTAAGATAAATAAAAAGATCTTATTTTGTTAACTAAAACTGCTATTCTCTAGTTGCATATTAACCTATATTCATTCTCGCTCTTATTTTCATAGACGCGTAGAGGAAGAATCGGTACAGCGTCAGAAAGAAGAGAGGAAAAAACAGAACTGCAGCAGCAAGAAGAATAACAATGAGCCGAGTTCTGAACTGCGACTGCACGAGCTACGGGCTGAGAAGTATAACGGATTGGTGAGGTAGGTGTCATTTGGCGACAAACAACCTTTAGGCCGCCTTGTCAATAAGCAAAAGCCGGCATGAAGCTACGATTTCATCCTTTAATCTGACTGAGCCCAAGTCGTCGATGGCACGTAGTGTCCCAAGCGCGCTTCAAAGAGATGTCAGCAAAACCGTAGAGGCTCAGCAGGGCCGAAGCATTAGGCCTCGGCCCTACGGGGCCGTTGGTAGTCCAAAAGGAAATCCCGGGGACCTGGATCGCAAGGTAAAGAATTAACATAGTGTACATTCAGTTACCTAAATGTACAGTAAGGGGGTTGACGGTAGCCTATCAACAACCCTAGCTGTCCCTAACAACCTATCCCTAACATATAATTACAATATATACGTATATATATATAGTGCAGGAAGCCTGTTACCATGAGACCTAAGGCAACAAACGGAAGATGGAAGGATGAAGGGTGTATCGGATGGGATTTTCTCACTGCCGATCCGCAGCCTCACGGACCGACCAATAACTATGGCTGGGTAAGGCCAGAGCTATCGAAAACCATTTATAGGCGCAGTAACAGTGAGAGGAGTCGATGGTCTCGTCGTAGTGAAACAGCGTTGCTCGTAGCGTAGAAAGAGAGTTTATTACACATTTACATGGTATTTATATTAATCTATTTACATGTATGAGTATATTAGTTATTAATGTATTTGTGTGAAACAACTGATGCAATCAATAATTTTAGTGATAAATAACTAATATTTACGTCAATTCGGGTTCACTGCGGTCACTGGCCTGCTGCGTCGGCATGTTCACATCCTCGCGTGAACACATAGGTGTGGTTTTAGTTACTTAAAGTCTAGTACGCCGTCTTGCTCCGCCTTAGAGCACGAGAAGTCAATGGATTATTATTTTCCCACTTTAAAAAAAAACCATCTGAGGTCAATGATTTTGTTTCAACATTCTGAATAATACTGGCTGTATGTATTTTGACAGATTATTGAAACCTGGATGTCGAACGATTGTGTTGCTGGTAGACATGCAGAGTCGCGTGCAGCTGCTGTCCAAGTTCCATAAGATTGTGTGGCCTTATCGCAAGTGAGTAATTTGTATTTGTGAGCTATTTTTTTTAATAATATTTAAGTCTATAAATCTAAAATCAAGAACAGTTCAGGCTTTCAATATAACTTATATTGAAAGCCAATAACACACAGCTATCACCTAGAATGGCTATAAATTCTAGCATTATATTCGCTAGCAAAGAGGCATAAGACATGCCAGTTATGAGAACCTCCTGCTTCGTGTTGAGGTGGTGCACGCAACAATTCAGTGCTCTATCCAGCGCCACACCAGGTACTACGGGTTCTTACAGTGGCCTACGTCAGTTTCCCGACACATGATGTTAAGTTTCATAGTTGAAGAACTATTGCGATGATGGAACGCGCAAGATTTCAGTATTGGATAGGTTCGGGCGAAGAGCATTACTGTCATAGTCAGCTCTCTGCTTGGCGCCCGATCGGAACGGACGTGTTTCTGCGTAGTTTTTTGTGAATTTTATTTAACATATTTTTAAATTATTAAATTTATACCGAAACTCGGTCCCTCCTGTTTCTTCTTTGGGAGGTGCCCATAAGACGCGGCGGACATATTTGCTGGTGTCGGAAGTCTCGCTTTGTCACGAGTGCATGCGGTCGCGGACTTGGCAGATGACCTCTGGTGAGTCAAGATCAAGAAGTTTGTAAATCTCAAAAAGTCCCCTGCGCATACTGGGTTTCGAACCTCAGACAGCGAGCGTTGGGATGGCGCACTCAGCGACTACGCCAAGTCAGTATTGACGTCATCGCAGCAAATTTGTGTCCTGGTGCTACGTGCTACGGAGTGTGCGCTACGTCACTATCGCGCACGAGCTACGCGCTTGAGTGCTACAAACGCTACAATCGCTACGAAATTTTTAATCTGCTACGTGTTCTTTGTTTTGAACACTTTTGGGCTTTTGATGGACTTGTATTCTACGCCCCAGAAGTTTTGGAGTGTTTTGAAAGTTTTTCAATATGCCTAAATTAAAAAGAACGCCACCCCCCACTCAGTCCGCGTCAACGACACAGGTACAACGTCCGTCATCCATGACTAATATTGCGACTCCACCGAATGAATCTGAATTTATTAATACTCAGCAAAGATTAGCTAAACGGTCGTGCTCGGAACTTAGTCCCAGTAGTCCCACCAGCGAGCTCGATGATTTTAAAGAGGAGATTCGTTCAATGCTCAATACATGGAACAAGAATCAGGAAAGTACCCTACAAAATTTTATGTCTAAAATAACCCAGGAGTTAACGGAATTAAGAGCTCAAAACGAAGAACTTCAAAACATTAGGACTGATATTGAAGAGTCTGCAAAATTAATAAACACCAAATACGAGGACATAAGGACCCGTATGGGGAGGCTGGAAAGTGAGCGCTCAGAGCAACGAAAGTATATAGACCAGCTAGAAAAACAAATTCAGGATATGCATGTGAATCATAGGTCTGCCGTGATCGAGCTGCGTAATATTTCCCCAAGAGACAAAGAAATTGATAGTGATTTGACGGATATAGTTGCGGGCGTATGTCAATATCCATGGCAGTGCAAATAAAACCAGAAGACATTCGAGACATTTATCGAGTGCAAGGTAACCAAGGTCCCACGAAGCAAATAATTACCGAATTTCAATCTGTTAGTTTGAAAAATAGAGTACTCCGTGCTGTACGCGACTTCAATAAAGGGAAGCCACCTTCCGAAAAACTAAACAGTGAGCATGCGAACTTGACTGGCGAACGTTTCCCTATATATGTCGCTGATCGTCTCTCAGCGACTGCCAGGAAACTTTTCTACGAGGCGCGAAAGTATGCGAAAAACAATGGATGTCAGTATTGTTGGACTACTAATGGTAAAATTTTTATTCGGAGGAAGGAAGGGGAAAAACCGGTACTTATACTTTCGGAATCCAGCTTTCAAAACTTATTGCATGATAAAAAGTAATTATTTAATTGGTTTAGTAAAGTTTATTTTGTTATTATATAAGCATTATCTATATTCTTATTTGTTAAGCTTTTGTACCTTTTCCGTAAAACCACTTTTACATACTTACCTATACTGTACAACTCAAAAATGGATAACACAAAAATACAATTCTCACACAAACATTCAAAACAGTCACAATTCAAATAGTTTATTAATAAATTCGATCAATTGTACTCATTTCACTTTACATCATGCTATTAGGAACAATAATCAAAGACTTTATATCTTTCTTACTATATTGCGTAATTACCATGACCAGTTTTGTTATGACATATTGGGGATCAATATGAAATTAAACGTGTTGTCAATAAGTGCGCATTACATTAAATTAAATAAAAATGAATAATGTAGATAAAATTATCAATAGCTTGGATACATTTGGGTCCCACGAATCCTTCATTTGTCCCCCTGATAAATGCTGACAGATTTTGGGAAACACAAGTAAATCAATGAATGTGCTACATTTAAACATACGTAGTATTGCGAAGAATTTCAGTAGCGTGCTAGTATTATTATCCTCTTTAAAAATCAAGTGTGACGTCATAATATTTTCAGAATGCTGGCTAAACAAAAATACTGATGTTCCAATATTGTCCGGATACTCAGTCTATTCGTCAGCCGTCAGCTTAAATAAAAATGATGGTTTAGTTATCTATGTCCTTTCAGATTTGCAACATGAGATTATAGAGCCGAAGTTTGATGACGCTAACTGCCTAATCTGCAAACTCACTGACATTTTAATCGTCGCTATATACAGGCCCCCATCTTTTCGCAAAATAGATAACTTTTTAAATAGTCTCAATACTATATTGTCCTCTTTTTCTTGTAGAAACTTATTTCTGGTAGGAGACATGAACATCAACATTAGCCCAAGTACTAATGATTCAAATTATAACGAATACATGAACTTGACAGCATCGCACGGACTCTTACCTGCCTATACCTCACCTACCAGGGAAAAAAGTTGTTTGGATCATGTCATGATTAGAGTGCAGAAATCTGTAGTATCATTTATTATAGATAGTCATATTACCGACCACGTCCCGGTACTTGTTAGTATTAAAAATACGACAAAACGTCAACTGTCTAAATTCTTCTCGAAAGTAGATCTACCTAAAGTCGTTTCGGAAATTGCGGAAACTGACTTTAGTTCCATTCTGTTATCTAGTAATGCTAATTGGGCTACTGAGTTTCTTATCGATACTATTATGTCCATCATACGTAATAATACCGTAACCATTAGTGTCCCCTCTAAATTGCGAATAATCAAGCCTTGGATCACCCCAGGTCTACTAAGATGCATTAGAAATAGAGATAACTTGCATAGAGAACAGAAACAAACACCGGACAATTACACTCTTAAATTAACCTATTTACGTTATCGTAATTTTTGCAACAAACTTCTGCACAGGCTTAAACATAATTACGAGAAAAATGAACTAGAGAGAGCCAAAAATAACCCTAAAAAAACTTGGAACGTAATAAACGGCATAATTAACAAACAAACCTCTAAATCCTCTCCTAGGGAGTTGTTGTCTATATCCAATCAAGACAACAAGGCTTCATTGAACGTGATCAACAATTTCTTTGCTAATATTGGCAAGGAGCTCGCAGCTAGGCACACTAACGCAGGTACGAAACACGTATCATATGTAAAGGACGATCCACAGGTGAACACAATGGTCCTACTCGCTCCTGATCATGACGAAGTTGAATCTATTATTATGGGGCTCTGTGCTGATTCAGCCCCAGGATGGGATGGAATCAGTTCAAAACTACTAAAATTGAGCAGACAGATTCTCGTACCCCTTGTCACGCACATATGTTATCTCTGTTTCTCTGAAGGTGTATTCCCGAAAGTTTTAAAAAGAGCGGTCGTACATCCTATCCATAAGGGAGGGTATAGAGGCAGTGTCAACAATTATAGACCAATTTCAGTTTTGCCTGCTCTGTCAAAGGTTTTTGAAAGGGTCCTTAACAATCGGCTTACGTCTTTTTTAGAAGATCATAACATCCTTTCCAATAATCAATTTGGTTTTCGCAGAGGAAAGTCATGCGAAGAAGCGTTCTCGGCCCTAATTGATGATGTTGTTGAGACTTTGGATAAAAAGTCTAAGTGCTTGGGATTGTTTCTGGACCTCTCCAAGGCATTTGACACTGTTTCTGTCCCCCATCCTCCTAAGAAAATTGGAACAAGTTGGAGTCAGAGGTCCTGCACTTGCAGTATTATCGAGTTACCTAACAGAACGAACGCAGTGCGTCAAAATCGACACATGTGTTAGTGATGAGTGTGAATTGTCATATGGGGTGCCTCAAGGCTCCATCTTGGGCCCTACACTTTTCTTAGTGTACGTTAATAGCCTATGTAATCTATCTCTCCCAAATTGTTCCATTTATTCGTACGCTGATGATACGGCCCTACTTGTACATGCTGAAGATTGGGATGAAGCTCAAAAAAGAGCAGAATCTGTTCTTGATATTGTCATGTCTTGGCTAACAGCAAATAGTTTAACCCTAAATGTGGAAAAAACAAAATATATCACTTTCTCATTAAAATCTTCTTCGCAACCGGATAACTCATTTGTGATTAAAGCGCATATTTGTAACACGTACCCGAACCAATGCTCGTGCCTCTCTTTAACAAGAGCAACCAATGTGAAATACTTGGGCGTACTGATAGACAACCTAATCACATGGAATGCCCAAGTTGGGGTTTTGTCTGGCAGAGTTAGAAAACTTATCACCGTGTTTAAGAGCCTGCGTTATAGTACTGATGCGGATACCTTACGTTTGGTTTATTTTTCTCTTTGCCAATCAATACTGACTTTTGGCATAACAGTTTGGGGTGGCGCTTCAAAAACATGTATGATGCAACTGGAAAGGGCACAGAGAGCTGTTCTAAAGGTCATGACTTTTAAGCACTATCGGTATAGTACCGATCTATTATACAAAGAGTGCCAAGTCTTGACTGTGAGGCAACTCTTTGTGCTAAACTGTACGTTGCGCAAACACTCTCTCCTGCAGTTGGATCTGGAGCGTTTGTCAAAACGTAGGATCTCTAACGTGTGCCCCATAGTGAGACACAGAACTAAACTTGCTAAACGTCATTTTCAAATTCTTGGTAGTCGTATTTACAATTTTGTCAATAGTCATTGTAACATTTACAAACTCAATAAATTCAACTGCAAATCTCAAATCATTAAATGGATTATCACTCTTAGTTATGATGAAGTAGAAAGAATTATCAACACGTAAATTTATACCCTCCCTTTTCCTCAAACTTTCCCCCGCCCCACATCTCCTCACACACACACACACACACACACACATTACTACACAAAACATTAACACTATACACAAATTGTTAGTTTTATAATTAATTATTATTTGTTTAGTTCACTTTAGTCCAATTTCTACATATATAGCTAAATCTTTTTTACCTTTGTTGTTTTTACCTTCATTATATCTAAAGAAACATGATGTAACTCCGAACTCTGTTGTATAATTTTATTCAACTTAGAGAGCCCTGACACTCATAATACAAGTTTAATCTTAGCTTGGGTGTCAGAGGTGATTAACTGTGTGTTTATTTTACAATTTTTATACATGTATGTATTGCAAACCATGTAGGACTAACTACTGTATAATTGTAAACCTGGTAATAAAGATTTATTATTATTATTATTATAGTACCTACCAAGTGACTCGAGCGCCTGTGCCAATGTACTTTCAAAGTCCGTGAAAGTAAATGATTGCCCCGCCATAGCTAAGTCATCCGCATACAAGAAGCGTTCAGTATGCTGTTTTATGGGCTAGTCGTTGGTGTAGTTGTTAAACAACGTGGGGCCCAACACACTGCCTTGAAGGAGACCGTTTTTTGTCGACGCCATCTGCTTTATTCTGATTGGAAACTCTTCTAAAAGCGACGGTTGTGCAATAGTTCGCTTATAATATTGACAAACCCCTGGTCGTTATTTAGGGTACTGACTTTAGCTAGTAGCTCCTTTATATTTATGGTGTCGAATGCTGCTGACAGGTCCACAAATACGACACTTGTAACTTTTTGTGCCTCGTAACCATCTTGTGCTGAGTTAGCCGGAGGTCTTGGCCGGAACAAGACTTAGGTAACTATTAATTATAACCCCACATTTACAAAAAATGTATAGTAATGAAAGCTGTATGATGGCAGAAACAAGACGCTCGTGTTCGCGTACCTGTGCGTGGACCGGCACGCGGGCTGGTTCGCGCGCGTGCTGCAGCTGTCCCTGGGCGGCGCCGAGCTGCGCCTCAACGCGCGCAACTGTGTGGGCACCGTGCTGGCCCTCAACCCGCACCGCAAGTACTTCTGCATCTACCACGCCAAGCATCCCGAGTGCACCAAGCCGCACAAGGTAACATTACTTATTGCGCCTCAACGCGCGCAACTGTGTGGGCACCGTGCTGGCCCTCAACCCGCACCGCAAGTACTTCTGCATCTACCACGCCAAGCATCCCGAGTGCACCAAGCCGCACAAGGTAACATTACTTATTGCACCTCAACGCGCGCAACTGTGTGGGCACCGTGCTGGCCCTCAACCCGCACCGCAAGTACTTCTGCATCTACCACGCCAAGCATCCCGAGTGCACCAAGCCGCACAAGGTAACATTACTTATTGCGCCTCAACGCGCGCAACTGTGTGGGCACCGTGCTGGCCCTCAACCCGCACCGCAAGTACTTCTGCATCTACCACGCCAAGGACCTCGAGTGCACCAAGTCGCATAAGGTAACATTATTTATTGCCTTTAAGGCCTTTAACAGGTACTTTTTAAACTGCTAAACAATCGCCCAGTTAAGGTGACACGGAGATGCGAAGCTGTGCGAGCTTTTTTGGCATAGCGATACAATATACTTAGACATTATTTTTTAGTCGTAAAGGTGCACATTACAGTAAGAAATTTCAAATATGCCTCGTAGCCCACATCAAAACTTCAACGGTAGATGCAGCATGCAAAAGCATGCTAAACTCGTATTTCACCTCGTAAATTCTAATTCACCCCGCAGCTTCATGAGGCACTTCGAGGCGTCGCGATGTGTCTTGCTTGCGGCATTGCGTTGTTCAATGGTAAACAACTGGCCTCTTGTCTCCCTGCATGGCATGCGTTGATCCTTGGATAAAATTTTGACGCTAATTTCTACATCCTGTTCATGACTTGTATTCGCAGTCGAAGCGACATTCTTTACAAAGCAGTCGAAATTGTAATGATTGAAGCTGATGCCCCGAGCTACCATACTGTAACTATAGTATATTCGCGTTAAGAAAATAGTGACCCATCGTTGTCACTCAGTATAGTCACCAATAAGATCAAAGCAAATTAGAAAGCTGTGTTCACATTGAACAGCTGAAGTAAGCCCTTCAGACAGTATGGACACGTCTTTTATCAATTACAAAAATGAATACTTCTAATAATAAGTGAAAATTCTGACGATAATGATTAAATTTTAAAATAATTACTTATTATTAATAAGTTTTCTTAAATATTAATGGTTTAATTTTTACCCCAATAAGAATACGCCTTTACTTAGCAGTTGGATTCATGAGTGACTAATGTCATGCGAATATAGACTACAGAGTTTATATTTAGATTATCTAAATATTAACCGATTATGGTAATTTTTGGTATATGAACACTGCGCATGAGTGGTATCGAGAATTCGAGAAAAGCCAATGAAAATCGAAAAAAAAAACACATGAAACATCCTACTGTACAGCTCTGTTATTTGCCTCGTATAGATCCTGAAAAGTGCAGGATGAGCATCATAGCAGGTGATGCATGTAATGGGTTCGAGGAAGCCCCATTTTGTTATTATTATTATTTTACAGCGGCCAACCTGAGTATGCAGTCAATAAGAGATTTCCAGATTGGCCACTGTAATTAGCGTCCATGGGGGAGATGTTCTGAAGGGGTTTTGGAGGTATGCGGAATAGAGAGTAAACTCCCGCAAACCTCCGTTGAAAAGGGTGGATCCTCCGACCAGACGGGTGTAATGTTTGGTGGGCAACTGCCCGGCAGATGATTTCGGGCTGTTCTATATGTTCAAATCGCACGGAGAACTTTGATTGCGCGATGCAGGATTAGTTCTTATGTGACGACTTAGATGTCGCTACAGGGTGATAAAATGTGGAGATAGGTGTTTCTGCTTCCACGGTGTGCATCTCTCGTCCTCTGTACTGTCTTTCGAAAAGGTAGTAAATCGCATAAAACTTTTACGGCTCTTTAGACATGCAGGTATTAGTTGATGTGATGTGTGTGATGTGGTTGACGATGAAACACGCTTGCCTAGAAGGAACCTATTTACTCTTGACTTAAAGACCCCCAGGATGTAGCTATCAGGAAACACACGACTCCGACAGAGAATTCCACTCCTTCATTGTGCGTACAACTAATGTACGCACAATGAATGTGATCCCAAAATGATTTTTGGGTATGTACCTTTCGGGGAACATGTAATTTCTCTAATGAATGTTATTGTGTTTTCAGCGCATGAGTCGAATGACGCGGTCCCTAGGCGAGAGTGGCACGTTCGACCCAGAAGCTGGCGCCTTCATCGGCTTCCACACGTCGCCTGACTCCTCCTCCAACGACGAGGGCCCCGACCCGCCCGTGCTCATGCAAGGTAATACATGTTCATTTTTAGCTTGACTAATATCATCTTTATTCTTACGTAGATAGAAAATGTCACCACAGTGTCTCAAGACAAAAGTCTTTGACCAGTGCGTGTTGCCAGTGATGACATATGGCTCCGAAACGTGGTCGCTTACAATGGGCCTCATCAAAAGGCTTAAAGTCACTCAAAGGGCAATGGAAAGGGCTATGCTCGAAGTTTCCTTACGTGATCGCGTCAAAAATGAAGATATCCGCAGGAGAACCAAGGTTACAGACATAGCCCGAAGAATCGCCAAACTTAAGTGGCAGTGAGCAGGGCACATTGCTCGCAGAACAGATGGTCGATGGGGACAAAACGTTCTGGAATGGCGACCACGTACCGGAAGACGCAGCGTTGGAAGGCCTCCCACAAGGTGACATCGATGACCTGGTTGAGGGTCGCGGGAATCCGATGGATGCTAGACGCACAGGACCGGTCATTGTGGTGACATTTGGGGGAGGCCTATATCCAACAGTGGACGTCTTTCGGCTGAAATGGTGATGATGAGATAGAAAATAATATACTAAGATGGTTGAGACGAGAGTGGGAACTTGGGGAAGGGACGCCCTAAATGAACAACTGGTGTCTGACGTAAATGAAACTTAAGGAGTATGTAGTTGAGGCCTACCATTATACGATTAAAGCATATTTTTGTGTGTAAATCAGGTTGATTTCAGAATGATGATACTATCTAGCCGATTTCTTGACTTTCATTGACTTGTGTTGGTTGAGCTTAGATTTCATATTAACTAGTATTATTAAAAAACCGGCTACTAGCGCACGAAGGGTTCTGTACTGTTATCTATATAACATTATACACTATACTATTATAAACTTGTTTTTTTAGTTTTTAGTGTGAGCAGTTATTTTCAATGTTCAGAAACCAAATTGTGAATATCTTTATCTCAGGCAGAAACCTAAAGAAAAAAAATCTAAGCACATTCCCTAATTCATCCATTTTTCAAATTGTGTTTTTTTAGCATTTTTTCCATCTTTCCTTTGCAGAGAATCTTTTAGACGGACTCGAAAACTGGCTGGACCGACTGTTCGAAGGCAGTACCCATCGCTACTACATCAACTACTGGCCCGATATGACCACCAAGTGAGCCCCAATCCACTGTGAGCCACTCACAGTGGGCCACGAGCCACAGTGAACCACTCCGTTTTGTTTAGTCTGTACACGTTGACGCTTTGGCGTAACTGGGAATGAGGAAAAAAAGAAAAAGTTTGTGTTGTGAGGTTGGCACTCAGGCATTTTGACAGACGGCTTGGGTTACCAACCTCAGAAAGTTGGAATGTGTTATGTGCCTGTATTTTCGTGATTGTTTGTGGACTTTTGGCTTGAAGGTGGTAGTGAGATGACAATTTGAATGAAAGCTGATGATTTATTCTTATGACTATTACCATTTTTAAGTTAGTACTCTTCTCCATTATCCTTTCGGGCTTCCTTTGAATTGACTATAATATTAAGTAAATGTGCAGTTTTTTATAATACATAAAAATCATAATCACTTTAAAATGTTCCTAGTTACGCCAAATTTCAACATGGTTCAAAGATGTTTTTTTGTTAATAAAATGATTTTTTTGTATTTTTTTCGTCGTTGTTAAGAAAATATACTGCCCGGTTATTGCCGTTTACGACCATAGATTATAAATAAGTGTGATAGTTATTCGTAACGGGTTGCCTTAGAGCTGATACCCAAAGACAACTTATCCGAATCGCAGTTCGAAAGGACAGGAAGAACATCGTAGATTTACATTAATATTTAGTTCGAAAACTCTCTCGATGTACGAATCGGACAGTTGCAAAAATAAAGGCTTACTTCACCACCTCCGGATAAGTTCCGATTAAAATATGTGGTAGATAATTTCAAAAAGCAAAAACTACATGATCTGATTTTTTTGTTTATATGGTGGATAAATTCAATCCGGAGGTGGAGAAAAGTCCCTAATCATTGGGTTATCTTGCTTTCTCGTAACGTGAAACTTTTGTTGTGGCTGTACGGTGTACAACGATACAT
The DNA here is from genome assembly GCA_961205895.1 of Mythimna pallens. Classification (NCBI taxonomy): domain Eukaryota; kingdom Metazoa; phylum Arthropoda; class Insecta; order Lepidoptera; family Noctuidae; genus Mythimna; species Mythimna pallens. The sequence goes on from OY540833.1 coordinate 23,466,705, forward strand.
TCGATCGATACAGTCGCGTGGACAAATGTAATACTGATCAATCGCCTTTGGTACACTTCTGTTGACAAGGACTTCAAGTATGATGGAAGGTACCGTAGTGATGCCTTGTGTGATCATTGTATTGTAGTATTTTTACATATACGTCTCGATATTGTACAGTCGCAAGAGACTGCAGAAAGAGACTGCAGAAAACTTATGCCAATAGGCAGATCCTTTATTATCATATGAGACTTGCAAAGCGACTGGTGAAATGTAGGTGTGTCATACTACAGCCGTAAGAAAAAAGGGCGCATATAACCAAAACACATAACACAAAATAAAACTGATCTGACATATTAAACATTAGCTTTTGCCCGTGACTTCGTCCGCGTACAAAAAATATAGCCTATGTCACTCAGGGATAAAGCAACTTTCTATCGGTGAAAAAATTTTAGCATATGGACCAGGACTTCCAGAGATTACCTCCTACAAATGAAGAAACAAACTTTACCTCTCTATAATATTATAGTAGAGATGTAGATTTATTCGGTGAAATTAGACTGTATAAGAAAAAAAGGCCATTATTATTATTATGAGCCTGTTGTGTGCCACTGCAGGTCAGAGGCCACCATTCCATTCTTCCATTTTTCTGTGTCCTTAGCTACATTTGGCCAATCCTTTAAGGTTAAGTCCAACTAGTCACGCCATCTCCTTCTAGACCTACCGCGTCAAGAAACATATGTTATGTGTCCTTGTTTTCTTATGACACCATTATACAATTCTGCTTACCTTTTCGTGAAAAGCAGGCGTGATATATCTGGTATGTTTGTACAAACGAGTTCTAGCTAGCATCAAAATGGTCCAAGTGCCCATTGTCAATGGAAGTGTGTCCAAAGTCCTAGGCCAAATTGTATTAGTGCCTATGTTGAATAGTTAGGCGAACTGAGTCTCCTACTATAGGTATTAGCTTAATATTGTAGCTCGGATGTTGAGTTTAAACGTTCGGAGGCCGGTGTGACACTAAACAAAAAAAAAATATCGTAAAATTGGGGTACTTTAGCCCAAGATCTTTAACCAATAGGAACACAGTGTGCCGTGTTTGTATTGCTTAATAAACTTGGGCCAAAGTATCCCGACTTTAATGTAATGATAGAAAGGTATGATGTAAATTAATGAAAAGGAGAACCAGTTATTTTAATGTCCGTGTCGTGTAAGTTAATGCAAATTGTATTTATTTTGCAAATAAGTTTATAAAAAAAACACTAACACGTAATTTTTTTTCGTCAGCTTAAACTAGATGAGACCGGTGTTTCCTAGCTGACTACCCTGAGAAGAAACACCGAAACAAACTCAGGGGTTAAAGTCTCTTTTAAAGTCCATTCAGTAAACATGTAATGGTCAAATCATAGTGTCTCAGATAGTCTTTTGAAGAAAGAACCACACAGATTTGAGTGGACCTGTCCAGTCAGTGCAAGCATTTGTCAGTATTCGTGTAGCTCATACTCAGGGCTACTAAGGTAGTTCAAAGACTTGACGGACAATACCAAAGAAATAACATTTGGGTAGGCCGCATCAAACACTCAAAACTGCCAGACATCATGTCAAAATTACAGAAAAGGAAAAGTAATCATAGTCCCCACATTCATAACAATAAAATAAAATTTTCAAAAATGTAACAAGGTGGTGTTTACAAAATAAGCTACTTATTGCAATTCGTAAAATATAAAAGGAAAATAAATAAATATATATTATTATCAATGTCAAATGGTGAAATAAAATAAAGAACCTTCTAAGTTCTAAATCAAATTGTATAATAAAAATAATCATCTATGTCAAATTCAGAAAAGTTACGTGAGAAGAAATGTAATGATAAAAAACTTGTTTGAAGAAGTTTTGTAGTTTCTGTTCATCGTTAATTTAGTTTAATTTGTTACTATTCCCTTGTTAAAAATGGTAAAATTAAAATAAAAAGAAAGAAAATACAAAATACCTTAAAACCTAAACCTTTGCATACCTTTCGAGGAACAGATGTGAAGACCACAGTAGAACACAGCTCACACCGGCCCCCAATTGAGTATAAATTTAAATAAATACAAAATATTCACACTTTTATATAAATAAATAAAACTAGCTGTAAATTAGCAGTTTGTCTTCACGATATCACAATAACTAGACTTATAGAGTACCTACGATATGATAAGGACAGTATTACGGCACTGCACCTCATTGATGGTAACACTACGCTATTACATGTCGTTATAGACTGTGATGTCTATTGCTATCTATACCTGTCTCAAATTGCTAATCAAATGTAAAGCCCTTTTAAATACGTTACTCTCGTAGTTGAATTTTCAATAAATAAACGTTTTGGGAACACATTCATAGTGCGTACATCTAAGGAGTAGAATTCTCTGTCGGAGTCTTGTGGGAAATCATCCAAATGACTTCTCGCGCTCTGGGTGGAGCCCAACTGCATGGGGGTCTTTAAGTCAAGAATAAATAGGTTACTTCCAGGCGAGCGACAATAATAATAAAAAACCATATTATTATAAATGTATATTAGAATATGTTAATGATTCCTTTTCGAATCAATAATGCCCAGCCTAATCTCTTGGACCTTGATGAATTTTCGGCAAAAACCTCTGCATGAAATTTATAATGTACCCCGACAAGGTTGAGTTTTTTTTGTTATTAACACAGTATTGGGAATATAGAGTGGAAGAATTCGCTGAGAAAATGTATCTATTTCTTATACAAGTATCATTCTGCAAAATGCTAGCCTTATAAATAAGAATCTCAAGTATATATGTATGAAAAGTAAACCATCTTGAGCCTTATACGTGAAAACGTAATAAAAAACTTGGGATCAAAAGAAATACAATAAGTGCCAAAGCACATATTATTTTACTTTTAATCTAGTAAATATTTATCAACCAGCCCCGCTTCACACGGGTGTTACAAATCATTTAAATTCACGGCTTTTCTCTCAGGTACTTCACACCTAACCAACCAACAATCTGTTAGTTCGTCTATTCGCGATAAACCCAAAAAATTACTCAATGGATTTTCATGCGGTTTTGACCGATAGGCAGAGTGATTTATGAGGATTACAATATGTAAGAATAAGGATGAACAAACAAATTGTGCCATAATACCAATGGACTTTTAAAATAGCAATAGCAACCGGTATCTATGACGACATGTAATACCTACTTTACACGTTTTTAAATCTTTATACATTCTACCTAGTAACATTTGATTGAGCTTTTCGTAATGCCTGTTGAAAGCTAGAGAACAATATTATTATAATGCAGGGAAAAGAGGTCTTAAATATATAATACTTAACAACCGTTTCTTTTGTCCAAGTTTTGTTACAACACAGAATGCATATAAATGAATCGCAACAAAAAATAAAAGAAGGCACGTTCCAGCCAATTGCAAATCGAACGGCTCGTACGATGTCCTTGTTTGTGCTACTTTGCACTTTATACACTGAAAATAAAATTCTCTTTCCAATGTCATCTAACGGTCCTGTGATCTGAATTGAATGCTAGAGTACAGGGTCTTACCATGATGTTTAAGAGGGATGAAGTTATATACACCTTATATATGTAGCTCCATCCCTTTAACAGTTCAGTTTAGGTCGTCAAATGGATCGCTTTAGATGGTCGTGGTAGGGCGTCTGTACACTTTATTCGCATACAAAACTTGGCTCAAGTAACGACAAACATTTTCTCGGATTGCTAGACAAATCGCTAAATTATATTAGTATTGAGATAGTTATTGTAGTATTAACTTTGTTTATATTTAAATTTAATAACTTGTTTATTGTTCCTGTATGTAAAATCGGTCGTCCCGAACGGTGTACTAGTCAAATGTATTACCAAATATTATATTTTATGATTTAGCTTAATATTACAGTTGTCGCCATAGTTAGATTGAACGAGAAACTTAAATGCGCAGCGCGACAATACTGTCGTCACATTATATCACAATGGAAAGAGATAGCTATATTTACGTATAGGCATGTCTCTTTTCATCGCGCGACTTGCCACGATATTATGTCGCATGCGCATGTGGACCCAGATGGTTGAAATAATGTTTATTTAATAAGATAAGATATTTACAATCTTATGTTCAAATCGTAATGATATATCGAGTGTCACAGGTTTTTAAATGTGTCAATAAAATTGATTTGATATTTATTTAACTTCTGTTAATATGAAACTTAAATTATGTCTTGCCAGTTAAAACATATTTTTACCTTATATTTATTCATTGTGTCTATGGCTTAACATAATTATTTATCTTATAGACAAAAAAAAATTGCTCTTCCAAATTCTCTGCATGACGTTTAGATTAAGGAATCTCTTGTGTTTTCCTATTTTTGACCTTGTGGACTATAAAAATAAAATGCATTTTTATTACAAAATGAAATTGTTTGATAAATAAAAAGACAAATTTGTATAAACCTAACAAATGTTTAATTATGTGAATGTTTTCATTGTATTAATTGTTCAATGTTTTTTTTTATTGGTGGGACTTGTTAAAATCGTACACATTTATGTTTTTATGCGCATTATCAAACATTCTGGTTGAATTTAGATATAACCTATCTTTTGTTATTTTTGTAAATGGGACAATGGATGTAATTGATTAACTTTATCAATAAAAAAGTAATTAATATTTTTATTTATACATCATTGTTGTTACAATTGCACTTGTTGAATTTTTACTTTTTAAATGACATAATTTCGCTATATCCTTTTTGAGGAAATGGTACCTAATATTTAAAACAATACCAGGTTTTATTATTTGCGATACAAACGCTCCATCTCTGTCTGAATGCTGTCGTCTCGTTCCCCCAGTCTGTGTAAATGTGCTGTTTAATCTGTGTTGCCATGTTTTATAGTTATAATTATCACCACGTTGGGTGTCTGTATATGGGTTGTTGGTAAAGCTTGTCTATTCATACTAAACTATAATTATTGTTGTATTTAAATTATTTTTATTGTTAAGATACACTAAATCTATCCTTTATTTAATTCCAGTATCGATTTGTACAATAAATGATTAAATATTGTTCTTTATTTTTGTTTATTTTAATTTTTGTTCATTATTTCACCTCCACCTACATCTACTTTCTAAACGATATTGAAAGATGTCGTTAGAATACAGGATCAAATAAAAAAAAAATTGGTCGTAGGTGTGGGCTTGCTGACGGCGAGTAATGGGTAGCTCGTTGTCTGGCCAACCGGTAAGGGCCGGGCTAATGTCGACGGACCGTTGTAAACCGCGCCTCGAAAAGGTGTCAGTAAAACGAACGGGGCTTACTAGGGCCCCGCATGCCTAAAACTCAGGGACTAGGGCTGCGAGATTGTTCGAAAGAGTTACCGTGGCCCTGGAACGCAAAGGGAAACAGACGGGTTTTAGTCAATAAAAATCTGATACTGTCGCTTTACCCAAAACTGAAGATATTTTATTCACTTCGAAAAAAAAATAGGATGCTCAGAAACATGATAGAATGTCAATCTTCGATAGGTACATCCTGGATGTCCAGTAGAATGGTGTGCGATTGGAGAAGAATATTTCAAGCAGTGAATGATAATAATGATTCCCTTACAAAGATCCTGCTGTAAGTCTCATGGCTGAACCTAAAAACCAAGACGCTTCGGTGGACACAACTAGAGGAAGACTGCAGTATCAATACTCGCCATTCAAACCAAGTGTCATCATTTAGGGCCACAGAGTACTTTGTAATATAGGGCCGAGGCTACGTTAAACGTGCGCCCGCGACGGGCACCCATAGCGCGTGTGTCGTGTGCTCGGGTCCCCGTCACGGAAACCAGATTATTACCTGCGCAGTGTCGCTAGTTCAACTTTAACGGTATGCATGTAGTCGTGTCGATGGAGAACTTTAACGTATTATTGCGTAGCGGCACGGGCGCGGGACGCGGCTTCCTGCGACGGAGCACTAGTATGAGACCGCGTAACGCAGTTTCGGCCCTTACCCATAGAAATTAGTACTCACAATTCTATATGACTTTATTATGGTTTTCAACACAATATTGTGCGGGTATTAATATTATTAGTAGGTACCCAAGTAGTGACCCGCCCTGGATTCACAAGAGTTCAAATATAGGTCCATACTACATAGTTTGTAGGAAATTCGTTCAGTCGGACAGTCATTAAAACGCAGATGGAACACTTTTGTTTTTACAGATTTAGCAGCAAATTATCGAGTCAACCTTCTCTTCTGGCGGATGCACAAGAGTGCTAGCCATAACCTCTAGTCCGACGGGCTGGAAAGAAAAAAAAAAAAAAAACCTTCTCTTTTGCTTCTCTTTAAGCTTAGCTGTGGTAGCAAATACTACCGTAATTCTCAGCTCCATTTGACCGAAATCGCGCCTGTTTTAATGATTCCACATACCTAGGTATCGTCCAGCTGCGTAGATACTTGAGATATAAAACTAGGTACACCATGTACATTATGTACTAGGAATCAATTTGCGAATAATTAAAACAGCCACAAAACATCGCTCGAAAAAATCCCGCCAAAAACTTCTTCAACAGTTGAAAGCTGAAAAAAGGTAGACCGAAGACTAGTGGCGTAAATAGGCACAGGGCGCACAAATGATCAAAACTATTCAGGTACAGTGTAACCTATCCTAGGAAGTGTAAAATTTTTCTAACTAGCTTCGCTCGCTCTTGTACTGGTGACAGAATTTAAAGCTAGGTAACATTAAAAATGTTTACAAGAATTGTCGTTATGGAAGCTCGCGCACCGGGCGTATAAAATGCTAATGACGGCACTGCCGACGACTAGGTGAGGGTTTTCGGGAATCCGATGGATGCGAGATGCAAAAGACCGATCATTGTGAAGCGGGCACGGGTTAGCTAGTATTATGAAAAGAAATTAAGATGAAGAAGGCGTGTCTGTTTAGTACTTAGCCGTTGTGGCGTTTCAGTGCTCATAATTGAACCCAACCAAGTGGATATCTTTTGGATTAGACTCTACCCTGTGTAATAGCTGGCCAAGTTTACCTCATAAACATGACAATTTCTTTTAGGTAGGTAGATATTTCGAAAAAAAAAAACAGTATCATAAGTTAACTGCATCTATTTTATATTATTTATTGGTTTACATAGTTGTCAGCTGATCATGGTACAAAGTTAATCCGTGAGTGGAGGTGTCCCATTGACTGCTTCCTCTTGACAAGCTTTAGATATTAATTTTAAAGCTGAAAAAAAAAGAAAATTTAATACAGTTGCCATATCAAAAATATGGTTGTTTTCATCAGTTCACCTTGAATTTGAATTTACCTCAAATGCTTATTGAACATAATTTTACATTTCAATTGATTTTTGTAAATGATTTTTTGGTCAGGAATTGAAACATGTATTCAAACATAATGATACATTTTAATGGAGTTTCAATAGTAGTGCCTGCACTTCTAGTGTAGTTCTATTACTTTCCAAACCAATCTTTTGGGTTAGGGCTGAAACTGCGTAAAGCGAGCACCCGCGCGGTTCCATACAAAAGTGCTCCGTTGCGGGGACCCACGTGGGCACATTTGTATGGAACTGTGCGCGCGCCTACTTAACGCAATTTCAGTTTGGTATGGTGAATGTGTATGCTCACTTTCATATGAATTAGCCAATAGAGTAGCTTTTTGAAATTGCAATGTGACTGCGCGAGATAGCGGAAAGTATCGCGAATCGTCGCTCATTCGAATCTTCACTCAATCGTATCGTCACTCACTTGAATCTTCACTCACACAAATCGTCGCTCACCTGAATACTTTCTGCTCAAGACCATTCTGTCATGTGACAAACCTCGCACAAAAGAGTGGTTCTGTGTGTCGTGTCAAATCTTTCAGTGAGCAACCTCACCTTAATAAAACGAATTTGTACAAGATAAATACCTTAATATATTCTATTTATGTGCCCCAGGCTTGTGTCTGTTACACCATGTCCACCTGTAAATTATTTATAGCACTTAGTAAGATTCATAGTCACCATTCCCGACTTCATAAGGCTTTCAATCATGGAGTTTCATTTGATTCACACAAAAACTGCAAAAACTTAAAGCAGCTCTTATGTAAATCTACTGTCATGGATACAGACTCCTGCTTATCTAAATAAAACATAAGAGAGACTCAAATAACAGATACTGTACTTACTATTGCTATATGAAAATAATAATGAAAATATTCTAATCGAATTTGGTTGTAACCAGACTGAAGTTGAACAGATGAACTTAAAATATATTTCCTCTTAATAAGACTCGGAATTTGTAAGTTGTTGTTATCAATTGCGGTCTGGTATCACCTTCATACTAGAAACTTTTACTAATAACTTTAATTTACTAACTTAGACTACATTACTTATTTCTAAGTATTATAATACCTACCTTACAACTGTAGACCCTACATGCTAATTATGTTACATAGTATTCTTTCTATTATTTAGTTCATACTGGCAATTGGCGAAAGAAAAACCCATGCCTATGCCTAAACCAGTTGTGATGGGCCACCTCCTTTTAAAAATAAGTATTGATGCAACTGTGCCAAGTAAAATGCCGCCACCTGGAAAACAAAACAATATTTGTAATCAGGACTTGAGTAAAAACAACACACACATGTAAGAAAATCAGCAGCAGGTACTCTCTTAAGAATTAGCATAAAATTACTTAGGTACAGAGATAAAATACTTTTGAGGAAGATCTCAGTAGTTCTAAACATGGAACTTATTTTCTATACTTATAATCACAATTATCATACTTAATAGATAATCCTGATTGTAAGTCGACGAGAACGCTGCTGAATATCCTCTGGTACACTTCGAACAGCATAGGTCTCCCATGGGTTGCATAAAAGGGCCCGGCCCTTGCTTAAACCAAAAGCTAGGGCAGACCTATGCTAAATGTAGAGTACTTAGAGTAAATACTACAGTTATATGACCTGTATATCAATATTTACCTCCTTTTACAATGGCATCGGTAATGCACATGTCCAATTTCTTCCTGTATGAATCTTCAGGATCTGCTAATTTTTCTTTTGCCATTGTGTGCTTTGTATTTTTTTATCCACAAATCCAAATATACGAAACAAATTTAGACTATCCCGTGATTGCACTTTTAATCTTTTACCGAAAACTGAGTTTATTGCGGATTTTGTGGCTTTTACATAATTCGTATGAAAATTGATAGGACGGCACGACACGAAAAGCCCAAGGTGGTATGACAATGACACTGACAGTAATAAATTATGACACTGGATGTCACTAGTGTCAAATTGACAACTTATCTGTCAGAAGTTTTTTTTTAATTTATTTCTTGACCGTGGATACAGTCTTTCAATCGGAATAATAATAATAAAGATTACATGTTTCTAAATGGCTAATTTGTTTACCATTAGAATATGGGTCTACACATTCTAGTGATTTTCTAGTATTTAGCAGTAAATGTATCAAGTCAACCTTCTCGGCAAATTTCGCTGAAATAGTTAACACTACATTAAAATTCTCAGCTCCATTTTACCGAGATCGCATCTGTTTTAATAATTCCTCATATTGTCCAGTTGCGCAGACACTTGAGATACAAAACTACACCAATTTTATATCACAATATCCACCAGGAATCAATTTGCGAACAGTTAAAACAGCTAGGTACTGAAGTTCACTCGAAGAAATCTTGCAAAAAACTATCACATGTCAGCATTTGTGTTGCAAGTTCAAATTGTCATAAGATATCAGAGTCGAGAAAATTAAGATCACAGAGACCGCGCCATGAAAAGTCTCATTCACATGGCATCTAGCAGAACCGCAGAGGCAGATAAAGACAAGGTAATAGAAAATTGTAACACACATTCGTATGACTGTAACGCAGCATGTGTAACTTATTCTGAAGCGCGATTGCGTAAACTTTACAGCGATTTAAATTTTATGCAACTTATTCATGTTTTGTTAAGATTAGATGGATGTTCTATAAATCAAAAAATCTTTTTTTTTTGTAAAAAAAAAATCAATGGGATTAAAAGCTGGTAAAAGTTAAAAATAAAATTACTTTAAAGAAAAAAGATTTATTTTAAATAAAAAAATATAATCACAGTTTAGTCAATGTCTATTGAATGGCAAAACCTCAAACAAATACAAAATTTACTGTAGAACTTAATAAAGAACACTTTCACAACCTTATTCGCATAAACTTAAGTCTTTTTTCCATGGTGTTAAGTAGAAAGTAAGATTCATTGAAATATACTTGATACAGATGTTACTAGCTACACTAATAAATATAATGAGAATCTAATGATTTCTACAAGCAACAGCTGGCTCTATAGCTTAGGTTTTTATTGCTACAATGCTCGGCCACACTGGCAGCGCGGTGCGGGGAGCGGCGCGGGTGCGTGAACGTGCGTGATTTGCTTCGCCACACTGGCAGCGCGGTGAGGGTAGGGACGCGGATGCAGGGGGCAGGGTTCCGCTCGCCAATCGCGCACTCACTATGGCCACTTGTATGACCGAGTTATAGCATGAGTTGCCCGCGCGCGTCACGCGTTGAGCAGCCCACGCCGCTTCCCGTGCCCGCGTGCCCATATGGATACTCAAATGAAGTTCTTATGTTTGAGATTGCCGCGCCGCGCCCGCCCCGCACTCACGCTTCCAGTGTGGCCGAGCACACAGTCTTGATCGGCGAGTGCTCATGGCCCCAAATCTTTGGTTGAGACTGCGTATTAATGTAGGATTACACTCAAATCAATGTATGTATGTGTTAAAAGATTGAGAACTCCTGATCTATAACATGTAAATAGCAATATTAGCTTACCGGCAGTTGGCCCAAGAAAAACCCATGGCGAGACCAAACCCAACTATTATGGGCCACCGTTTGCGATTCACAAAAAGTATCGACGTTATAGTACCTATAAGGACACCCATGCCTGTAACAAAAATCTATATATTGAACGGCTGGACCAATTTTAATATTTATTTTTTGTTTTGTTCACTAGCATGCAGAGAAGGTTCACCAGCATACAGTACACATGGTTTAAAAGCAAAAAAGGTTAGGTAGGTAGGTAAGGTGGATAGGTAGGTAGGTAGGTAAGGTGGATAGGTAGGTAGGTAGGTGGATAAGTAGGGTAGGGTAGGGAGTCAGTTGACGGGAGCGAAGCTGCAGGCAAAAGCTAGTAATGTATAAAAATAATGTAGCACTAAAGATACATTTTGAAAAGAAGAAAATCCAACACAAGATGATTCCAAAACGGCTGATCACGCGACGCGGTTGTGTTCATGGGTTTTTCCGCTACTGACGATCTTTAGTAATTTGATATTCCTTTTCTTAGGGAGGGATATCATAATATAGCTTCTCTTTTTACTGGTTAAAACTAACTCATGTTCTTTCCGTTGCTTTTGGCGTTCAAGGACCGTGGTAACTATTTCGAACAATGCCGCAACCCCAGCAGTCCTCGGCTATACTGGGCCCCTCCAGTTTTGCTGATAACTCTCTGAGGCGCGCGCGAAATACAACGCGCCATAGACTCAGACTTAGTCCTTACCAGATAAGAGAGAGGATTTTTCACCACGATTGCGACGTGCCCAGCGCTGGGTTGCGACAATAGCTATCACAATATTACCATAAGATCTCGCCGGAGTACTGTCCACTGCTGCGTTAAATCGCGGCAGCTGAGTTTCATACCTCCACGCACCACTCGTGCGTGTGTATAAGAACTGTTGCCTCCAAATCCTACAGTGGCAGGCCAGCAAGGAGGCTCGTCGCTTCACTAGAAACCGTGCTGCATCTCCGTATCATCAGAATGGCTATGACTCTATGGGACACGTATCGCCAGTCGCTTGTGCAGTGACAGCGCCCACACCGGCGGCTGCGGGCGCCCCGTAAATGGCAAGACGCAACTGGACCCCCTGGTCCCCCCGGAAGTGGACCCCCTGGAAGCCAGATATCGTGGTGTGTGTGTTTCTCGAAGTACTCCTCGAAGTTCCACGGTAAATCGATACCCCTCAGACACGATCTAGGACTAATTCCAGTTACGTCACTATTCATTTTGCGGGTAATACTTATATTATAATTTAAATTGTGATTTACTTACCTGACTTCACAAAGGCATCAGAAAAGCATAAGCGCAATGTGGTTATTGGACTTCTGTCGTCGGGAAATACAGGGGCTTTTCTTGGCATTTTCGGTATTATTTAGATCAAAAGACAAATAACAGATAGATAAAAACCAAAAAATTTAAAGTATTGTTGCATAGTAATTTTTCCGTTAAATATATTGTTTTGATTTGTAAAAATGTCAGTCAGTGCTGTATTTTTTAAGATTGCACCTAGCTATGGAATTAGTATATCCGTAAATAGTAGAGGTCAGTGGTATATCCTCTGTAGAACAACATGAATGCTTAACGCCAAGGTTCATTACCAATATCAAAAATAAAAAAGACCCGACTGTGTAACAAATAACTTTAAATAAAAACTGAAAATTAAAAAACCCCGACTGCATAAAAAACAACTTTAAGTAAATAAAAACTGAAAAGCAAAAAAAGAAGTTCAGTCCAGAAGTGTGGAAAGCAAATTACTACAACATTGAAATAATAGTCTTGTGCTGAATGTGTGGACCCGCCTATCCGGGGCGGCAAGTTCCGTTTGAGTACATTTAAGTACGCTGAAAAAGTACAAAAGTACCGGCATGACCCACCCGTTGAAGATCACCTTGTTTCCATCTGAAAGAAGGCTACTGAATAGGTATTCAGTAGCCTTCAGATGTCCAAGGAAACGCTCGCGCTCCATCAACGATTGGTTTATGTCAGTGACATTGATAGAATATAGAATAAAGCTTCCGACATTCCCAAACACAGGTACGAGAGAGACATCTCAGGTTTATGGAATCTGTGAATTGAGTACCTACGGATTCTACAACACTCCCTCGTTTTACATGTACGACCGCACATTTATCCTCACTTAACTCTATTCTGATGGCACTATTGGTGTCAGTTACCTTCTAGGCTTCTGTTGCAGATTGTTGGGGGCAAAAAGTTTTAAGTCATCCATCTAAAGAGGTGATATAACCTGACCACCTCTCTTCAAACGATAGTCTAAGCCTGAATTCTCAATCAGTGTACTTAGAGAATTCAAGGCTAGGCAAAACCAAAGCCAAGGACTCAAACTATCGCCCTGGAATATATCTCGCTGGATCCTTACAAGTACGCTATTTGCCTGGATATGTCGTCATCCCGGATACCGAAGGACTGTACTCCATTGCCTCAAATACGACATTAGGAAGGTGCGTAGTGTTAATTTTTATACAATTCCTGCACCCTCTTGAGCCATGTATGGGGAACAGGCCTTCTAATAAATATCCAACATGTCGACAGATTCTTTCGGGAATACCGAACCTGTTGACTAATGGCTTTTCTTTCATGGTGTACTGATTGAAATGTTTTAATAATACATTCCCACATATTAGAACTTAATAAGGCGACCTTTAAACTTTGTGCTTAAACGCACATTATATGCGCAAGCATATTATAAGTTCGGAGATTATATTAAGCTCAATGCTAGGGCGCACAAATTGATTAGTATTATAATTTGGAAATTACTTACTTTTCTTTGATGAAGCAATTTATGGTCCACACAAATGTCGTACTGATAGTGGTGCGAGTGTTGGATCATTCCGTTCCTTTCAAAATGGTTGAGCTGAGTGGTACTGATCTACGCGTCATGTCCGAGTTTCTTGCGCATTTTTCTCCGTAAAGATCTACACTTTGAAATGTAAAATTAGCATCATTTTTTGAGTGTCTTCTTGACAATGCAAAGGGGCCAGTAAATGGTTTATTTGAAATAAATGCTATGATTTGATTTGATTTAGAGGCGAAAAAAACCACAGCAATGAAAAGTAAATAAACCATGATTTGTGGGGTGCAATCGAAGCATCGTGTCGAAAATCCAAAGAAAATGGCACCGTAATTATTAGGTGAAATAAAATTCTTTTCATATAAAAACATTTATTAAAAAAAGGCAAAAAGTTTGAATGAATGAGTGAGGCTGAATTATTTTTAGGAAAGCTCCATCGTCCATTTTTTTCATCTATGAATTCACCGAACACTGGATGCAGCTGAATATACGTACAGTTAGTGGCGGATTAGGCCAGCGCGGAGCCTGTAGCAAATTCGATCTGGGGTTCCCCCTGTGTAGACCTTTTTTTATTATGACAGATAAAATAAAATATTTAATAGCAGAAAGGTAGATTATTATACTCTTCAGTCTTCTGTATAACCTGCCGCAGTGTATGTATGTGGCCTACACTGCTGAAGCCTTTTTGCAATTCAGCTGATTGGGGAGGCTGGAAATCGTTAAAGACACAGTTCGTGATGTCTCTCGAAAACAGCTTGCATGCAGCAGATATAGCTCAGAAGTGAGATTAGCCTGTCTTTCTTCTATCCTGGCAAACTTATTCTTAATACCCTATTAGGAATAAGCTCGCCTTCAACGAGGTTTTTAGGCTAATAATTGAAAATTATAATGGTTATATAATAACTCCGTAGATTTTAAGATCGTTTGCGTGAAAATGACTATAATGGGGAAATTCTAAGAGATCTTCTTTTCTGTAGACTTTTACTTGAGGAAAATCTAAAGTAATTGACTGTAACATCCAAAGAAATCAACTGTATTTAGGTTTCTTGTAGTATAGATACATTGACTAGTTTTCTTTACGTTCAAGCGCGGGATCCCCGAACGCACGGGGTCCCGGAATTCTGCGAGGCCCATAGCATTTGTTACTCTTGCTACATGGCTAATCCGCCACTACCGCTTGTATTTGAAATGGAGCGACTGCCTCTTTTACCTCCACAACCCAGTGATTGGGTAACACGATCTAAGATAGGTGTTCGGCGTCATTCATAGAACACGATTAAAGACAATAAACTAAAAACATAAATAATAAATTTAATCGTGCTTTATAAGCATACGCTTGTTATGCAATAATAAGACTACATTAAAACAAGTTTATCCAGGTATACCTACTATGACTATCTACAATAAATATTGCTTACAATGAGAATCTAATGATTTCTACGTAGCAACAGCTGGTCTACGTTAAAGACCCTATGGTAGAGAACAACATGTATAAAATGCAAATAACGGTATTAACTTACTGGCAGTTGGCCCAAGAGTAGCCCGAACCGATGCCTAGCCCAGTTATTATGGGCCATCTTTTGCGATTACAGATAAAAATCGATATTAAAGTACCTATAAGGGCACCCGCTCCTGTAACAAAAAGTAAATTCATATATAGATAGATTTATTTAAGCTACCTGCGGCTTTAGCGCGTGATCATCATCATCATCATCTTCTTGCCCTTGTCCCTTGTTATTTGGGGTCGGCGCATCACGTTTTCTTCTTCCATTCTGCCCTGTCACTCGTCATACTATTACTAACTTCCTTTTTTTCATATCACTCTTCACACAATCCATCCATCTTTTCTTTGGTCTCCCTCTCCATCCATCCACATGCAAACTCATAACATGTGATAGTAAAAAAATATACCAAGAGAACATAATCCCGGGATAAAAAGTACCCTATGTGCTTTTCTGATCTATATGATCTACCTGTGTACCAAGTTTCCCCAGTTTTGCGTGAAAGAGTAACAAACGTCCATACAAACTTTCGCGTTTATAATATTGGTAGTATATCAAAAACTATCTATACATGTAATTAAATCTGTAGAAAAGACGTTTTTCACATCTCTCTCTTGGTATTGTATACTCGTCTACCGTAGGTATTTTGTTTAAGAACCAGAATTAGCCTTCAGCCTGTCGGCCTCAATTAGAGTTGTGGGCACACCTAGCGTGTTCACAGCTGTGTATCCACTCCTGTGTGCTGTGTCCAGTTTTCAATGTGTGTTGAAAAACTAGACCTATAGAGCGTACTTCGAACTGTATCAGAAGACGGTTGAACATATCCGAAACTCTTCGGCCAATAGATGATATGGTTTGAAAATACTGTTAATTAAAATTAAAAAAAAAAGCACCAGTTAGCGAAAACGAAGTACTGTATTAAAAAAAATATTCCGTATAAATATATTTACATTTGCAAAAGATTTATTTTTCCACCTTACTGTCTAATTCTTGTTGTTTTCTTAATGTTTTCGTTATCGTTGTTATTGTAGGCTAGAGTGAATAGGTTCTTAATAAACTAGTACGATTCAACACCATCGATTGCATCACTGCTTACTATCAGGTGGGATAGCAGTCAAGCACTAGTTTATATCATTAAAAAAAATGGAACCCAAAGGGAGGTGGGTTTAACCCACCGAGCAAGTACAAAGTACTTTGTAATTACTCCTTGGTTTAACCCCTGACCCCTCCTTACGTACGCCGGTGTTAATCCGCCTATTCAGCTTACTCAGGCATCGAATGACCACAGTTACCGTTGCACGGAGATTTAGGTTTTTCATAGTAGAGGTAACATGGTCACATTCGTTTCACCATGGATTAAGTGGTGGGGAGATTTGCGACTACACTTATACATAATTATGCATTATGTCCTAATATGTCTTACAAGCTCTGGGTATATATCTCGGAAAGGCAGTTTGTAGTCAAAGAGTCGAGAAGCATCTTTTTTGTTCCTGAAGTAAGTCTTGACTATAAAGTGGTTAAGCTAGATATCGACGTGGTATTTTGTCTGATATTTCCGCTAGACTGTCAAGCTAGACCTAAGACCATTTCCTAGTTAGGCTAGTATTAATAAGTAGGTACCTACATTTGTAATATTATGATCGTCTTACCTGCATGCATACAGCCATCACTAAAGCATATGCGCAATGTAGTTACTACACTTTTGTCGTTGGGATCTATTTGAGATTTTTTTATCATTTTTTATTCTGTTTACACCAAAACCAAAACAGGTATAGAATTTTCTATCACAAAACATAAAAAGAAATTAAACTATTGATGACGTGGTGTTTCTTTCATGGTCACTAAAAAGCAGTTAAATATTTTAAATTATATTGTTTTGATTTCTACAAAAGTCTGTCAGCGAGTGAGTACTGATGGATAACACAGATTAGATAGAATATACTCTCTGGATGCATGACATCTAGAACATTATACGTCTGGATAGGTCTGGATTCTCAAGCGGTGTTAGGGTACAACCCAAAAGACCTTACCTATACTCTAACGTACAACCCAACATCTCCATGTGGAGTGCCGTAACCTCGTCGCGGTCGGGATTATGGATATCCTGTCGTTTACCGTCTTAGTCCAGACAAAGTTCAGAAGCAAGAGTGAGTGTGTCGACGTTTGCTGTTTTAGCGAGAAAGTGGTGATCGTACTCAACCTTCCAATTCTGTATCGATATCGGTGCTAATAGTGCACCCAGAGTACATATACACTAATAATAAAGATAAAAATAATTTAGTTTGTTTTTTTGTTTGTAGGAGGTAATTTCTGAAAGTACTAGTTCGATTGCTAAATTATTTTCACCGATTGTAAGCTGCTTTATTCTTGAGTGACATATGGTATATTTTTAGTACGCGGAGCGGAAGCTGCGTGCAAAAACTAGTTTTAAACAATTATGGCAGCGGTTGCTTTGATATGATACCATGATGTGGCCTAGCGTTGAATTACTCCGGGTGGTAGAAACGGCGTCATTTGGCAACACTGGCCTGAATTTACATGGGAAAGGTTTTTGGTGGGATTTTTTCGAGCGAGGTTTTTATTTTTGGGTGAAAAAATCATCTAATGACATCCGTCGCTCTTGGGCGGAGTGGGACGGCTTGTCAGACTTTTACTTACTAAAAACCCGCTCCTGTTCCTTCTTTGCAATTGTTTCAGGGCCCCGGGAATCTCTTTTGTATCACCCATGGCCCCAGTAGGCTTCGACCCTGCTGGGGCCATGGGTTGCTGACAGCTTTTTGAGGCACGCGTGCAACACTACAACCCGTCGACGACTTGGGCTCGGTCCGGACTGTGAGCTACCCATTGCTCGCCGTCCGCAAGCCCGCACCTACGGTGGCCGGAAATTAGGATCGAAATCTCGGCGGCTGGGGCGCGAGGGCCTCGTGCGTCCGCTCCTTTGCTAACATTACTGCTTTACAGTAGGAGGCGACCGCCTACCACTGTACCAAGGCCCGGCGCGAGAGATCACTTGTATACACACACATATTGTAGTGTTGTAGTCAACACTACAATAAAACTCTCTTTTATTGTAATGGAGCTGAGCGTTTTATTGTAGTGTTGTAGTCAACACTACAATAAAACTCTCAAGCGAAGTTTGCCGGGAAGTTTGACGTAATAATTTAGCAGCAAATGTATCAAACATTTGCTGCTAAATATTACCAAAACTTAGAATGTGCATCCATATTCTAATGGTAAACAAAAATGAACTATTCACATGATGACAGGGCTTTAAAGACTTAGTATCCAAGCCAAAAATTATAACAAATAAAATACAAAAAACAGCTGATTGTGCGTTTGACAGTTTTGATACTGACAGTTCCCACTTTCCCAGGCAGTTCCTTTGGCTGTGTTACCGCTAGTCTTCTATGCAGTTTGTTTTTCTATATAACTGTTAAAACAATGTGATAATTCAAAAACTATTACACAAATGTATAAAATAAAAATGATATCGAATAGAATTGTAAAGTTGCACCGACATAGACCATACTTACAAGTCGCAAGAAATGCAAGTACAACGCAAGAAACAAAGTCGATTCAGCCTCCAAACCCTAAAAGGATTAGTACAGACATGGTGGGCCCCCCTGATCCCGTGTCAAACCTAAGAAAGGTCATTTTTAGAATACCACCCAACGAAACTGAATTAGAAAGAAAATATAGAGAAATGAGATCCGAAGTACAAGAATGGAACCAGACATTTTGGGAGAAACACAATTCCCGATTTTATCAGGTAATTTTGTATATTTTTGTTAAGTTATATACCACTACCGTAACCGTGTAACTACTGCCCAACTTAAATGGGAGTGGGCAGGACATGTCTAACGAACTTCTTCTTCTTTTCGATTTGATGGTAAACTCGTCAAACTGTTTGGGCCCAATAGGTGGCAACATTAATAGCAGCATTGATAGCACTCATCAAATCCTTTAAAGTGCAGATGTATGGGCACTCTAATGTGTGGCTCATGTTTTGAACAGGATTGAATAGTCTAGCAAGCTGTGTGCCCGTAAAACACAGGCCGTGGCAGACCACAAAGGAGATGGCGGGACGATCTGGATGTCTTCCTTTAGAATTGGAAAGAGAAAGCAAGGAACTGTGATTTGGAAATAATGGAGGGCGGCTTTTACCCAGCAGTAGGACAATTTGGGCTAGCTATAATAATAAAATAATAATAATACGCTACTAGGCTTCGACCTTGCTGGGCCCCTACGGTTGCTGACATCTTCTTGAGGCGCGCGTGCAATACTACAAGCCGTCGACGACTTGGGCTCGGTCCGGACGGTGAGCTACCCATTGCTCGCCGTCCGCAAGCCCGCACCTACGGTGGCTAGAAATTAGGATCGAAATCTCGGCGGCTGGGGTGACCCACCCGGGCTTCGCATAGTTGCAATACAACCTTATCAACTATCCTTGTTTAACACACTCTTTATTTGTGAAAAGTGCATCAAAATCTGTTGTGGGCTTTTGGAGGAGTTTGCAGACATATAAGTAGACAAAAAATAAAGACAAACTCTTTTTTGTACTATGTATAGATAGCTTCTTTTCTCAACTTCATTACAGTAACTGGTAATTAGCCTGACTGTTGATAACCATTTGCATTACCGCTTTGCTTCCATGGATCATAGCATAATGTTATAAAGCCTAAACTATTTGTAGTGAATTTGTTTACCCATATAGAAAGATTTCTCGCTCCAAAGAATAAAATATTTAAATAAACATAAAACTCTTCCGCTTTATTTAGTATAATATAGTATACTTACATTATTTTTTATTATGGAGCACGATTATATTGTATGTAATGTATCTACTTTGGAGATAGGTAAAAGGTTTCCAATTCTTGCTTATGACCAATTAATTTTCACTAGGGCTTATATTAGTTATAGAATAGAATTCATTGATATCAGTTTGATGTTCATGTCTCTAGGAATGTTATTATATTTTGGCCTTGCTTATCATTTTCTTGATTTGCCTCATGTATTAACATAATCTACTTATTCTGTTTCCATTTATTTGAGGTCAAAAGTTAATAATGAGCATTATAATGTACATCAAAATATTAAATTACCAATAATACTAGATTTAATTTTGTTTTTACTTTTATTTGTATGTCAATAATTTGTATTGTTTTTCTACAAACATTAATCCAGATAGGCCTATGATCCCGAAAATACTACTTACTGCCTTTAAAGTTTGTGCTAAATAATAAATATATATTCATTTGTGTAAATTTGTTATACAATAACACTTTGGTCTGCAAATAAATGTATTAAATTTCTTTGAATTTGTATTGAATGGTTTTTATTTTTACAGGAAAGAGAAGCATATGTTAAGAATAATATACCAGCAGATAAGCAGAACCACACGGCGGATGAAATGAGTGTGTTTTACAAGGCCTTCCTGGACAAAAACTGGAAACTACACCTAAACTATAATAAGGAATGGTACAAGAAGAACTTAGCTCTATTAGGATTAGCTATAAGAGTGAAAGTAAAGAAACTACTTCGACTTAAAGATTAGGACCTATTATGAGATTTTATACCTACTTAGTTCAATTGTTTGAAAATGAAGAATGTTTATTTTTAGTTATTAAAAAGAAATTAAAAATATTTGAATTTGAGTAATGACCATTTGTTGAAAGTTAGTTATACCCATGTATAGTTAAGCAATAAGTACAATAATACAGTACAATAGTACAGTAATATACTAATTTGATAAGCTGAATTTATAGTAGTGATACAGAGTTTCGGAGCAGTGGTGGGCCAGTCGTCGGTAGTAGGTCGCGAGTTTAAAAACACTATAAAAAATAAAAAAAGACGTATTACTTTGTCTAATTTATTTCATCACCACTGCTCTCAAAACGGTGAAGGAACACATCGTGAGGAATTCGGGATGCCCTAGAACCAGGGCCGGCTTTACCTATAGTGCAAGGTGTGCGATAAGGTTTAGAGGGCGCGGGCGCCGAGCGCCGCTTGCGACAGCGAAAAAAACTACAAAGTTGTGCTTTTTTATTCGTGTAACCCCTTTCTTTCTAAAAAAAATACTATTACTCTTCGATATCATATTGAAAATAGCACCATTCACAAACGAATATTAGTTTGAAAAAAAAAAGTTGTGTCAAAAAACCCGACAGTAAGAAGTTCGAAACAAGTCACTTTAAACCACCTTTAACCAGTCTGATGCAAGTAGGCTCTAGGACATGCCAAAGAAATATACATACGTACATACATACAGACAGTCAAAAAACGTAACCCTCCTACTGGCGCAGTCGGGTAAATAAACTGTAAGTAGGTATTCCATTCTGTCCGCATGCTTACACTAAGTGCGGTACTAGAGGTAGGAGGTTGCACACGGGCGCTCCGAAGGCTAGAGCCGCATCTGCCTGAAACCAAAATTTCGATGACACGACATCGAGCAACCCGCACTGGGCCTGCGTGTTTGATTGCGGACCATTCCCACTCCTAGAGAGGAGGCTTGAGTCCCAGCCGTGGGAATATTAAAAGGCTGATTATGCTTATTTGGTGGTATTATCACTGACATTAATATCTACCAGACAACAATATACATGCAGGAAATTATGTTCAATTCCCAACGGTAGCCAAGCTGGAGCGGGTTTCAATAAAAGGGAGGATCTTCTGAAATTAACTATCCAGCTACTATGGTTTGTTTTCAGACTATTTGTATGTATATGTTCTAATCGCGCGGATAACTATCGTAATTTAATTTCTACGTGAACTGATAACTATCGTAATTTAATTTCTACGTGACGCAAACTTTTGCGAAAATCGTAATTCTTATGTTGCCTCCGTATGTATTCGTTTGAGTTTATATTATACAATTATATTGTATTTTTAATTTATATGCACACTAACGGCCCCAACAGACATTTTCCTGCCTGAAAAAAGATTATTTTTCAGGCAAAAAATTGAGAACCCGATTGTGCCTTACCGGGCAATTTTCAAACCATCGAGGGACCCACTTAAATTAACACAAATTTCATCAAAATCGGTCAAGCCGTTCATGAGGAGTTAGGTAACAAATACACGTAGGTACAGAAGAATTATAATATATGTATACATATAAATATTGCACCTACCAGAATTTGACTTTGCTTCACCCAAAGGTTGACTGGTAGAAAATGCCTAAGGTATTACGGCCATCTTTGTAAATAAATATTATGAATTTATAATTTACAAAGCTTATAACTAGACGAGTCAATAGATATAATTTTATGTATTACAAACCATCCCGTTAGGAAACTACGAGGGTATAATATTTACTATTAGGACACTACGAGGGTAGGTATATTTTTTTTTCTACTAGGTATTCTAGGTATCTATGGCGTCAGCAGTTGCCCACCAGACGTAACACCCTTCTGGCCGGATGATTCTCCCTTTCCAACGGAGGTTTGCGGGACTTTACTCCATGTTCCGCCCAAACGAAACTTATGTACCCTGTCTTTGCTGTCGAGCAGTCGGGTAAAAAGGTTGTCGAGCCGAAAGTACGCGTAAATATTTACACTTGCGGTTTATCTCTTTTTAGCGTAGGAAATCATCAAATTACTACTTCCGATCTGGGGGCGAGAGGCAAAACCTACCCATATTCCTTCAGATGCCCAAGGCAATCCAGACCTGCGCGGGTCAATCCCACAGTTATCGGTAGTTGTAATCGTCTACAACTTCGAGGAGTCTCTTGATAAGAGTGGGTACTACAAATAGTTCTTTTCGTTCTGTTTAACGCATTCGACATATAAGTCGTCTGTCGACAAGACGACATAGGTGAGAAACCCAATGCCTTTATGTCTTTGAAGAATCTGGTAATCGTACAGATCCTGTAGGTACATTATTACGTTGTTTAATTAAGAGTTCGGATCTTTGTCTGGTAGAAGGAGAAGCCAAGATGTTAGTCATATTTGGAATGCTGCAAGGTTCTATTGTAAGTCTCATTTTTTTTCAATTATAAAGGTAAGATGGGATCAAATTCCTGCTCACCCGCTTTTTACACTGAATGACAAAAAAACAGAAAACTAGGACAGTCCCCTAAACTATGCAGGAATTAATCCAGGAAGTAGATCTTAAAGAAATTCCTTTCTTACCGAGTCGTGACAGTATCGAATAAGTTCCTGGATCTGGTTGTGAATGTTGAGACCTATGAAAAAGTTGTGACAGATCCTACAATGAACTGTAATAAGAACCGATTGGAATTATGAATGTCTCTAAGTGTCGCCGCACATGGGACACATGCTACAGCCACAGACGCCGCCACGAGTAGCTAGAAGTGGTCACAAGCCACTTTTTTAACCCTTATGCGCAGTGTCATAATGAACTCTGAAGAAGAAGGTTTAAAGGCGAGTGGCGTGGGACGGCGTTTAGTGGCCAGTTCGGGCCACAAGAAGCGAGCAGCGGCGATTTGTAGCGTGTGGTGGCCACCGGCGTCAACCATGTGCGGCGAATCCATATGTATGAAACCTATAGGAAATATGCCGGTGGCGGCGTTATGTGGTTGTGGCCGGTAGCCCGTGTGCGGCGACCTTAAGCTATTTGAAACACACGCATCAGCTAGAAAGCGCTTAGTGTGTCTTACCAAATAATAATAATAATCATAAGATACTACCTACCATAGTTACACATATTTGACCTATTCGCGGAAGTCATACTGGTCGACAGTAAATAAAATTTGACAACGTTACATATTCATAAAATGACAATATCAGATTACACCTTGTCACAAGTTTTGTAATTGTTAAAATATGGTTTCGATAGGTTTTAACAAATTTCTGGGTCGGTATCAGTGGGACTATAAAACAATATTAAAAGTAAATTCATTGCAATAGCTGTCTTATGACTAAAAAGTCTGTTTAATATTAAAATGTATATTGCTTTCAAATGGTTACTTGGCTTGACCCTCGCCATGTGGATAACAATGTGCAGTTTTGACGTGATCGTCAAGAAAAGCTTTGAAATTAAAAAGGAGGGTGAGTTGATTTTCTAGATGCGCTCAATAGGAAGTTGCGCTTACCTAATATTCAGTACCTAGTATTAAAGTATGACTGTATTAATAGGCGAATTGTTATAGGTTTAAACCAGAAGATATTAGAAATTACCAGGAATACAACGATTGCAAATCACAAAGAGGCATTACGGAGAGATAGATATCATAAGCACAGTGACAAGCACAGTGTCGTCTTTCTACCCTTTTTGATGTTTCTAGCCGGAGCTCTTGCGGTGTCTTTGTATAACAAAAAAACTGAAATTGTTTTGTTTACAAAAAGGGAAGCAAGCGCTGCTCTTGCTAGTTTTGTAGTTTATTCTACATCAACCGCTAGCTGGCTGTATGATAGCTCCATAAAATACAGTAAAATATTATGTATACACTTGAAGAATGTGACAATCGACATATGGAACAAATCCCACGCCTTCATTATGAGTAAAGAATCACAAAAGCCAAGAATAAATATGATTCTACTTAAGAAGTTACAGGAAATAGGCATAGAGAGAAAAAAAATAGGCCAGCTTTTAATTTCGGCTATACATGAAAACAAAAGCATTAGAATGCAATATGAGTTAGAGAACATGGCAAAAAATAGACTAGTTCGGCACATAGAAAACACGCAAAAATTAATGAAAGAAAATAGATCCAGTTACGTAAGTTTCCAACAGTTATATATGGTGACACACCAAGAAAACTGTTTCCTGAAATCTCGAATTAATAAACTCATAAAAGAAAAAGAAGAAGCTGAGAATAATCTGTTAGAACTTATGAACGAAGTGTATAAATCCAAAAACAGTCAACTTAAAGTTTTTTGCAGTCGATATATCGTAAAAACTGCCGATAATTTATTAAATTCAGACGTAGGCGCAGAGATTGAGAAGTTTTTGGACAAATCTCGATCACCAGTCGCTACCACATCAAATCGGCAGTTAAGCGAGCGTCCCAGTGGCAAAATTAGTTCAACCAACAGCTGTCCGCTTTGTACTAATCCGCAATTCACAGATGTCATCCAAGACGATATCCTAGTTCCTCTAGTTTCTGATGCACCAAAACTTAAGGGACTTCCTGGAGAATTTGTGTGGACAGTCAAAGATAAAGATGGTCTCATTTCAAAGTTGTATGAATACGATTTCACTTCGGATTTTGATGACGGTGACACAGAGATTAGAAGAATCAGACAGTATTCTGTTTACTTCGACAAAGACTGTTTATTGGATTCCATAAAGTATGTATTTTCAAATAAATAAAAGCTTTGGCAAAGTATCTATCCTAAACACTCGCTCGTAATTATTAACCATTGTTTTGTCTTTATTTTCAGTTCAAAAACGGTTATCAATAATGAAAGTAATGAGACCAGACCCGCACCGCCACGGCGATTTAACCGTCACGGTGATTCTACAAACTATCCAATAATAACCCAAAGGTTTTTAACAGGCTCACAAGCGTTTCAGAAATTCATGAAAAATACTAAAAATAATGCACTGGCATCAAAATCTGCAACCAGGGTGCCCGGACCGAAGAGATATTAAAGTGTTGATATTATAGAAATTTTGCTTTTGAACACGATTTTATTTGAGAATAAAATTGTTTTTTTTTTTTTATATTTCGTCTCTTTTTGTAGTGCCTATAAATACTATATAGGTACCCACCTCAATCAATAAATCCTGTTGGGGTTGGCTCGCAGGATGCAGGGCTGGATATCATTACTTTACATGGAGCGCCTGCCACAACCCAACAACAATTGAGTAAGGGTAGGTTCAGATGACAAGCGCTCAACGCGCGTTTTGATAACGCGCGTTTACAACTACATACATTTTATTCAGGCCGTACACATGCTAACGCGCGTTTTAGTAACGCGCGCGTTCAACGCTGCGCTAGCGCTCGACTGTTGTCAGCGCGCGTCAACGCCGCTTTGAGATCATTGGTTTTCTATGTTTCCGTTCAGTTGAGCGCGCGCTTTCGACGCGGATAGACGTATTAGGGTTCGTCAAGTTCGTCCGAAAATCGTCCGAAATGGAAACCGAAGCTTTTAATACGGAATTATTAATTGATGAAATAGAGAAACGTCCTGCGATATGGGACATGACAAGTAGCGATTATTCAGATAAGAATTTGAGAAGACGGGCTTGGGAAGAACTCGTCCTTATATTTTGTGAAGGACATGACAATGAAGAAAAGAAGAAAATCTCAAACTGGCCGCAACAACGCGCGTTTAACGCCTGACAAGCGCGCACCATGTGAACACTATACAAAAATTCAACGCGCGTTCAACGCGCGCTGAGCGCTTGTCATCTGAACCTACCCTTACACAATACCCTTAGGTAAAACTGGTGTCAGATTTCCTGGCTTCTAAATACCCGTAGCGTCTGTCAAAGGTAAAGATCTACTAATGACGGCCGAAACCAACTGCTTAGCGTGCTTTCCGAAGCACTGAGGAATTTCCGATATGAAGATGGTTGCCCATCTACAGACCGCGCGTATAGTAGCTTAGGGTCGATTCACACCGGAATGGCAGCGACACGAAGAGGCCGCCAGATCCGGCTGTGGTCGGCCGCTGGTTAGAGATGAAGCGTATATACTAGAACAGATCCAGGGATTAGGTATTTAACGAGACTAGGCTGCACCTATTCTAACTTTTAAAATACTTGATCCACCTAGTCTCACTGTGCCTACGCAGTGCACGGCACCCGCGTCCTGCGCGAATTGAAGTACCGACTGTACTGGACTATGCTGCTATCTCGCTTCACCGCGTCCCGACGACGCGGTGAAGCGAGATAGCAGCATAGTCCTAGCTCATCCATGTTTGCCAAAATCATTCATGAGTCAGTTGAATTTGAACCTTAATTCAAAGTGCATAAAAGTAACGCAATGCGCACTCGTATTTACATAGATCATACGTGTGCCAGTCGTTTGAATTTGAACCATATCTCAATGGCATAAAAGTTACGCGACGCGCACCGTGTTGTGGAAGAATATATTCTGTCCTTTTTTAACTACACTATTCCGCAGTCTTTCTATCCTTGTCTGTCAATACTCGAGATCGAGACTAGTCGGGACTAGGCACTAGGCAGACTTTATAGAATAGGTAGAATAGATACTTTGACAATACTCGATGCGAATGAAGACTATATGATGCAGTCGAGTATCAAGTACGGACTCGTACGAATGTGATCTCGATTGACGTATGATACCTGCTCGACGTCGCTAACTTCTATGGGACTTATTTAGTGATCGGTTTTCGTAACGAAGTTTTAATATATTGTTAAAGAACTTAGATCTATTTCTAATAAGACATTAATTAATGTGTTTATTGTTTTGAAAAATGGCTCCCAAAGGAAGTAGTGTCAATTCCAAAGACTGATTTTCTACGTGTATCTTAAAAAAACATTGATTGTAAACAGTTACGTGATTTAAAAAAATAAAACAATGATTGTAAATAGTTACGTAATTAAAAAAAAACAATGATTGTAAATAGTTATGCGATTTAAACAAAAGCAATGATTGTATATAGTTACGTGATTAAAAAAAAAACAACAAAAAAGCAATTATTGTAAATAGTGTATAACAATGATTGTAAATAGTTGTGATTTAAAAAAAAAAACAAAAGCAATGATTGTATATAGTTACGTGATTTAAAAAATACAAAACAAAAAGCAATTATTGTAAATTACATGGTTCAAAAAAAAAAAAAACAATAAAAAGGAAAACAAAAAATATTAAGTACTCTGAAAAATGAATTGGAATCTTTTAAATACGCCAACAATCTTCAATGTAGATAAATCTATACGTTGACAGTCTTAAGCCTGTGTAAAGTATGAAGGGAAGATTACAATTCATTACTGCGTTCGTACGTACTACACGTATCGTTGTTACGCAAAGACTAAGCATCTAATCTAAGTATGCGTATTTCATGGACTAGGTGGACTAGGTGGAACAGGTATTTGGATCGAGTATTTGTACGGACTTGGACTAGGTGCACCTAGTCCAAGATTTGCCTAGTACGACCCACCTCTACCGCTGGTAAGAACGCTGACAAGTTGCGCGTAGCCGCTTGACTGCTCGCGGAAACGCGAACACTTTTTAACCTTTCAAGGGATATAACCTACTGATCTTTTAGGGATTTAGTTTAAAATTACTTTACTCTAAAGTGCTAACCACGTCGCGTCGCGTCTCTACCTACCGCCGCCGCCACTTCGGTATGAAACGGCCTTTGGCCATCTGTGATTATTTTCTACTTGCTTACTTTATTTCTACTATAAATCTTTAGTGCATTTTCTGGTGAACTTGGCAACATTAAAGCCTAACCTCAATTTGCCTGTCTTAACACAATCTAGTTTTCGATTTTTTGCTTCTATCTCGTAGATTCTATTCGCATGTGAGAACTTTATTAAACTGAGTGTATTTTGTAACGTGTAGGTAAGTAAAGTTTATCTTGCCAGTTCTGTAAATGGAACCCGAACCATTATTGTAAATGTAAACAATCTAAACAAACAAGAAACGTCAATAATTATTTCTTCACTTATTTTTCTTGACTATGGATACAAAGTCTTTTAGTCAGTTTAATAGAGATAACATAAAATATACTATATATTTTTAAATGATATCTATAAACCGGTGCTTGACTGCGACCCCTCCTGATGGTAAGCAGGTAGGATCGCTATATTTACCATTAGTATATGGATGTACTTACATATTCTAATGTTTCTGTAGTATTTGGCAACAAATGTATCAAGTCAACCTTTTCGGCAAACTTCGCTGAGGTAGTTAACACCGAGATCGCGCCTGTTTCAATGATTCCACATACTGTCCAGTTGCGCAAACACACGAGATACAAAACTACACCAATTTTACGTCACAATATCCACTACTCCACTAGGAATCAATTTGCGAATAATTAAAACAGCCACTGAACTTCACCCGAAGAAATCCCGCCAAAAGCTCGTTTTTTTTTAAAGTAGCTAAGTGTTGCCAATTCTTTTTTAAAAATACTGTTTTTAGGAATGGAAAAGTTGAAAGAAATCGACGTGAACACAGTAAATTGGAAATCAATTAAACAAGATGGACTTGATATAGAGTATGCTGTACCAATATCAAAAGTTATTGCAAGTAAAATATTTGAAGAACTAGAGAGCACGTTGGAATATTTTACCGGTGATTTGTCCAAAATTAAGTAAGCCTGCATTTAAAGCTGTAATATATTTTAACTAATCAATTAAGATATGATATGATCTACAACATATTTTCCACTTCGGAAAAAACTGCCCTCCGGCCTGTTCGTGTAGTGGTTAGCGGCCTTGGCTGCTACTCAATTCCCACCCAAGACAAATGTTTGTGTGATGAGCACCATCATTTGTTCTGTATCTGAGTGTATTTAATCTTGATACTCAATACTTAATACTTTATTGCATTCCATATTATGTACAAAGATGGTATAAAATATTGTCAAGATCATTATGGACCCTGTTGGGCACAGTAAAGTTAGGAGAGAGGATAAAGGCTAAGTAACAATTCATGGAATTAATTATTATTATAGGTAGATCTAATAGATGTTTAAGTATATTATTGTGTGCTAAATTATGTAATTGTCAATATATGCAATCTATGTTTAACCTTAACCAATATACCTATGTCCGAAAATATAGTAATTCATATTTCCATGCAGAAACCGCTACCTGGCATGATTTGGGTCGTTGACGTCGTCTTCTACAGATCTTGTTTATTTAGTGTTGTGACGTCATAGCGCAAATATATACAAAATAAATATAATATTCACAACTTTGACACAACGCCATCTAGTCCCAAACTAAGCAGAGCTTGTGCTATGAGTACTACAGAACCTAGCATTTTTTATAGATAAAATCTGTATCCTTCCACATTGTGCAAGCCTACCTTTCTTTCTAGCTGCATTTACAATCACAATATAAACAACATTAACATAAGATTTTATTTTATTTTAGGGTATTCGGCAAGATATACCCTTTGCCACGGCAGCAAGTGGCTTACGGCGACCCTGGTATAACGTACACTTATTCTGGAGTGACAGTTCCGGCCCTACCTTGGCCGGCGCCCGTCTTGGCTTTGCGGGAGTTTCTAGTAGCACTTAGAGGAATTAAATATGATTTTGTTTTGGTGAACAAGTAAGTTGTATGTCTTTACAACATAATCTTCTTTTGCTTACAACTATCTGAATAGTGATCTAAAGTAGGTACAGTAATATAAAGTAATCGTAAAGTAGGTAGAACGCTTGAACAGTCGCCGTAACGGTAAAGTAGATAAAAGACTGGATTTCATTTGCACAAATATCAATATAATAAAATTTCTTCATGACACCAAATCAAACAAACTAATGAATCAGATGGCCCTAATAGATGATGACATTCTGGAGGACCTAGACTTTGGTGCTTCATGCCTTGGCGACAAGTTCCTTTAATTTACCTGCCTTGAACCTTCTAAAATATTACGCAGTGAAACCACTCCTAACGGGGCCTTTGCTGTACTATAAAATAAAATAAATAGTAGGTCTTATTATTATTTGAGCAGGGAAGACCCAGTGGGAACCGGTCCCGTTTTACGATTTGTAAGTCGTAAGTGACCCAGGCAGGTGGACTTTGAGTAATTTATTTCATCAAAATGGCGAAGAAAAACATTGTGAAGTTTTAGGACACTAGTTTTCATATGTTCTAGAACCAAACATTTTGAAGACATAAGACATCCACCATCACGCACTGGGCCCGTGTGGTCCTTTCCTTCTCTTAGAGAGGAGGACTGAGTCACAGCCCTGGGGACATTATAAGGCTGATTATGCTTATATTATTTTCTAAATATTGTTTTATAACTAAAGTCCAAAAATTCACTACTAACACGAGCCGGGATTTACTTCGTTTAGTTGGTAAACTTGTTTTGATCCAACTATAGAGATAAATTCTACATTCTCAGTTGTGTGTTCTCTTTCTAATGTTAGTCCATTTTCTTTTGTCGTGCGTCATCAAGGACAACGTTAATATTAATTGTAAGGCATGAAATCGAATTGAAAGGAAAACGTTTTGTTGATTTTATAGTGCATAGTGATTAGTGACGCCTAGAACAATGGACATGAATTGTCGTCACTAGATTACTTATCTAATTCAATTATTCAAATAATCCTTACCTACAGTAAAGCGTCTGTTTTATATTCGGCAATATTTATGTATAAAATATTCATCGGACTGACAGGGAACTAGGCTAATATGCACGATTGCACGTGTAACCTTTTTGAGTAGAATTCGATATTCATAAAGATAATATAATTGAAAGATATCGTTGCATGTCTTCGGCAAGCTTTGCACATTCTGGTTATCTTCAAATTCCTTACACAGATACAGAAATGGGAATGATCACATGGGCGAGCACAGAGACAATGAACCAGACCTAGATCCCACCTGCCCCATAGCTTCTATATCCTTCGGACAAGAACGAACATTTGTGCTTAAACACAGAGATGCCAGGAAACCAGGAAAGGACAAAAAACCCATACCTCCAGGTAAGCATTTATTTTAAATCTTCATACTTATTTATAGTGACAGAGTCATCGATATTCCTTAACTTGTAAAACATGTATCGCAATAACCTCGCCTCGTACGTCACAGTCTGCTTAGCCTTTGTGTGGGCGTCTTCTTCTTGAAATGGGTTGTCGATAACAGTACTCACGCGTCGCCCGTATGTCTCGCAACCTTCGAGAAACTGCAGACACTCCTTTATAGTATTATCTTTAACAACAATCAAGTGCTTGGCTAAGTTCTCCAGGAAGGATAAGAAGCAACGCTTTGCGTAGAACCAAGTATCAGTACCCAGACGTTTGTTGAAAGGTTCCAGAGATTTTATTACCCTTGAAATCCCAAATTCGTAGTTTCCCTTTGCACAATACAACGTGCCAATGACCAAGTTTACGATGCAGAGGTGATAGAATTTCTTTTGCGGGTCCTCAAATATTTGCTGCTCTTCTTCCTTTTCTATTTTACGCATAATGTCTTCAGCCTCTTCGTTCTGCGACGTCATTATGTAAGATACACATAGGTTAGCTAAAACAACTGCGCTTACGTCCAAAATATTATCGTACTGCTTCTTTACAATAGGCTCGTAGAAACTGGCAGCTTCCTTATACTTGTTTTCTTGCATGAACAGCACATGCGCAACGTTCAGCCTCCAAACGTCTGACTCGTTGCAGAACTCGACAGACTTTCGGAAAATCTTCTCTACTTGTCCATAATTTTCCATATCCCAGTAGATCTTAGCTTGAGCCATTACCACTGGGATATATCTTTCTAAAGCTTCCTCATATTCTACTACAGCTTTCTTCACTTGATCGTTATCCCCTTGAGAGCGACTTTCCTGGACCACTTTTGTGAGCTTCCTCAGTTGTTCTGCGTGTTTCGAGGCAATGTCTTCGTACTTCTGAAAAGCTTCCTCGGGGGATGTCTGGCTAGTTATTATAGCGTCCAAAAAATCGTAAAGATATGGTGTCAAGTACTTATATGTAAACTGAGCATTTTCAGCTAGTACATCAGCTGCCAGATCGAAATATTCGAACTTGCAATATAATAGCAGAAGGTTGGCAAATGTTTCTGCCGGAAAAGGGTCTTGTTGAAGCAAGAAATGTAGTTTTTCAAAACCGTCAGTAGGCTTTATATCTATAGATGTTAGTGCAAGGTTGTGCAACGTTACCGCGTCTAACTCGTGTTCATGTCTGGGTGGCATATCGTTAAGGGCTTCACGTGCCGCTTCTATATTCTTTAACTGAAACTCAATAGCAGCTTTTAGATTAAATACTTCCGTCAGTGCAGTTTCATGAAGTGTCAACGTATTACCAACAGATTTTACTTCTGAAGTCTCTGCTTGCATGCCAACTGCTAGTTCAGGATGGTCCCGAATTCCTCTTTCAATAACTAGAGTTATATGCTTTAATGCTTGAGGATATTCTTTAAGCTTAAAATAACAAAGAGCGATGTTGTAATGAAGATGCGCATTGAATCCCACGACATTCAGACTTCGTGAAAACTTCTGTAACGCCTCCTCATATTGATTTTCTTTAAACAATAAGCACCCAAGATTTATGTCTTTGTCTGGATCTTCTTGAGGATATGAATCCACTAGTCCTTTTGCAGTAATCGTGTCCTCTTCGCCGTATTTAATCGCAGATTGCAATTTAATAACTTTTCGTTCAAGGAGAGGGGCGGTTATTTGGACTGTAACTTTGTAAGATTCATCATACATAGACGCTTCATGTAGTGCTTGCGCGAAGTAGAGTTTATACTCTGGTATATCAGGATGCATTGATGCTAACTGTTCGTAACAATTAGCTGCTTCAACGAATGACTGTGTTCTGAAATAGCAAAAACCAAGGAGGGAGAGTCCGGCGCGGTTGGGGCTGAAGTTGATGGCGTCATTGAGAGCCTTGATTGCATCCTCGTACCTCGCTTCCTTTATCTGAAACAGTTCAAAGGTCGTTGTTACTCAATCGATTAATCAACTCGATAATTGGGCGCTAACGTAATAACGACTTCTTCTACGATTATCTATTAGATTATTCAAATTATAAGTGGAATAAGGACGTGGCACGTTATAACCGAGTGTCCCTTTTCATCGTTTTATCGGTTGAAATGCTTCGTACGTAGGTACTAGATAACATATAAATGTCCTTATACATCTGAAAATAGGTTATCTAAGTGTTCGTCATCCTTAACTTAGGTGTTCGCAGTTTATGTCTCATGATCGAGACTCATGCGCAAGCCTTTGTCTGAAACTTGAGTTATCAAAGGATTTATGAACTGATTGAATCAATTGTGAAATACCTATGTAAACAATTCAAGGTTTGTTCCCTTTTTATGTAAGATCAAGATGATCATTATTATTAGATAATGATAACATAGTAATGTGGAGTTCATTATATAATCTAGTGATTGGAGTGCATTCGTTTATGATGCAAGTAGGTAATAAATGCATTTCCTCTGATAATTTTGCAGTGCATTGAAAATTCTTCTTTGTCTACCGACAGTAGGTAGATTAATCAAAATTCTTATCGGCTTATTTTATATTCAAAGATAAAGAGGTTCAACGTTATCAAATCCGTAACGGAATTGGCACAAATGATGCAGTCGATAATGCATATATGCATTTTTAAGACATAGCCTTATCCTGAAAGTGTAGTTTTCACTGCTAAATTAAAATAACCTGCTTCAAAGATTAGGTACAAAAATGGGCTGAGTTGAGGAAAGTAGGAAGTTTTTTTTTTAATATTATAAATTATCTTTCGCCGTCGTTAATCTAATCTATCCGTCGTTATGCCTATGAAATGAATATATACGTGCGCTAAATCTAATGGACTTATCAATTTAACGACACGAGTTGCAGATAATTTTCGTATTTGCTATATTTTTTGAATGCACAGCCTTGGATACGAGGCATTTCCTTATTTATATCAATGGGTTGGGCTGAGTTATATAATCTTTTGTTTGTGTGAAACATGGTGTTATCATTCTAATCAAGGAATACAGTTACTTCCGTATGTTCCGAAGGTTATTAAATTTTTTAGCTTCTGGATGAAAATGTGTGATGACTATTTCCTTTTCTATGTGTGATCTCTACCCCCATAAGAGTATGAACATGGATGTTTGCCCATCTGTAGAAAATTCAGCTAGTCATCTTCAGGACTGACCAGTCTTATCATTTTCATGCTTCCAGGAATGCTAAACACGTGATCACAGCAGTTGAAGTACCTCTACCTACGCTTATTACTCTCACTCTTCAGTCGATTGTGTGCGACTGCTACACTTAAGTGTTTAAGTCTACAGACGTTCGGATTATTCTGAATTTCAAGAACTCTAATTCGAATAGGTACCTATTTTATTAGGATGGGTGTAAACCCATCCGGGAGTAGTCCCAGCGGGTTAGATAGAGAAGAGACAGGCAGTTGCTCCGTATAAAAAGCAGGTACTTAGCTGTATCCCTTTGGACCGGCTAAAAGGCCATGTAGGTTAAGGTCTCCATGTTCCTGGTGTTATAGTAGCCGTAGCCTTGGTTGCCTAGATTCAAAAAGCTGAGTTTTTGAGTGCGTTGTTGCGTTATTTTCTTGCGATAAGGAAAACCCATCATTGTTAACATGAATGCATCCGTGTTAAGAATTCTCCTCAGTTTAGAAGTTCCAGGCGGGGCATTATAATAGATTCTCTGCTATTATTAGACTACTTTATTGATAACGAAATTGTGTTAGTCGATCTCTATTTTATTTACCTACCTACAAAGTAAGGTAGCACTATTCGTGTTGCTTAGGTTTACGTAAGGTCCCACTTTCCCAGTACAGACAGACCAAATCTTATATATGTATATAAATATAATATATATATATAAAAGTATAATATATAAAAGTAAAATACCACTCACTGATTTCATCACGAAATCTCAGAAACTCTTAAAATTTGGCAGATAGGTTCCTTACAGGGTGTAGACATCCGCTAAGAAAGAGAAATTTGTACCTATGGAAAAATCGACTTTTACGCGAGCGAAGCCGCTGGCAGAAGCTAGTACGATATGATGACGTAGACAAGCAGATATTTATTCTCTTACCATAGTATAAATAGTTTTCGTGTACTGTCCATCTTTAATTTGCATTGTCATATCCATATTTGAAGAATTGTAAATTAGTTTGATGCAAAGCAAATATTGCTCGAGATATTCCACTTGTTTATTGTTTTGATTACCATAGCAACCATGTCCTCTACGTCATTTTGATCTGCGTCATACTGTGTAAGACACGGCGTTAATTAAAAATGAGGTTTTATTTTTCTGGATACATTTTGCTCCGCCACGATTTTTCCCAATTTTTCCATCAAATGGTTTAAAAAAAACACTATTCTTTTTGCAGTAAGGATTGAACTGGAGCACGGCAGCGTCCTACTCATGAATCCGCCAACTAATGAGATATGGTATCACTCTTTACCAACTCGCAAAAGATTGATGGGTGCACGAATTAACTTAACATTTAGAAAAATGTGCCTAAAATGACACTGAAGATTAAAAAATGGTCAAATATTTTTTCTGAAGCTGAATGCCATTGTTCCTATGTCAATGTTGTATATAATCTATGTCAATGTCGATGACGTTAAAAATGTCAGTCTATTGTCATTGTCAGTCGAAATAAAATGATTTGTTGTGTTCCAAATGTTATAATTATTTTTGTTATAAATAAATAATACATGATATATACCAGTTGTTGTTAAAATATCGAAGGTGAGTGTCTATTACATCTAGTATGCGTTAGCTATAGAGCACACCATTCCCGTAAACATAAATCTACGTGTAGATATATTCATTTGGTTATCAGATACTCGAGTATGTACATTTTCACGATAAGGGGTGCCTATATAACGGAGGAAATCGTTGAACGGCCACCGTTAGCGCTGCATATTGAAATGAATACTGTATTTCGCGCAAAACCGCTCTCCATTCTCATAAATTGCCAAACATGGGCTGAATTTAACACGGTTGAAACTAGTGGGAGATTATTCGAGTGCAGAGCGCTAAAAGTTGACTAGTCGTAGATTATAATATTGTTCGGTCGTTAAACGCCGCAAGCGGGTATTTGGAAATTGATGGTGGA
This sequence comes from Mythimna pallens, assembly GCA_961205895.1. NCBI lineage: Eukaryota > Metazoa > Arthropoda > Insecta > Lepidoptera > Noctuidae > Mythimna > Mythimna pallens. The sequence continues at coordinate 23,503,480 of OY540833.1, forward strand.
TGAATGACTCAAAAAAATCGAGTATCTCTCCAAATCATTTTGTTTTGTAAATTTTAACTGTGACTATGTGGTTTGGTCCAAATCTGCAGAGGTCTTACAAGTATATGATGTTTGCATCCAAGATGCCGTCTCTGCGGATAGATCAGAGTGACCTGAAGTGCAAGAATGGCTGTGATTACTTCGGCAACCCACAGTGGCAGGGGTACTGTTCCAAGTGTCACCGGGAACAGATGCAGCGGCAGAGGAAGGCTGGTGAGTCATATATAATCAACATTCATATTTTACAAACAGGACAAATCTAAATACATTCATGAAAAAAGGACTGGTATGGCAACTGTTTTGCATTCTCAATTTCTCAGTACATAGTATTTTTATCATTTTGATGGTAATATCACATAACAAAAGGTTTCTTACCTTGATATGACATCAGGTATCTGCAAACAGTCATTTTATTTATTTACACAAACCCACATCTTGTTACAATTATGTTGATGTGATGAAATGTTGAATTGTTTTTCATATTAAGCAATTTAATTTAAATTAGTGAACCACTAGGGGTTCAAACCTTTTTACTTTTTGAAAATCATTAAAAGACTTGCTGCTCTGGGCACAGAGACAGAGAGGGATTGTCAGACTATATATTCACCCCTTTTTCTTGTGAAGATAGGCGGAAATTACAGAACACCACCTGTAATATCCCTATACTCAATCCATCAGAATTAAATCAATCTCTAAAATAGGTTTTTCCCTTTTGGAAATTCCCGATAGCAGCCTCCAGCACTCGAGTGCTTGTTTTCTTATACCAAAACAATTTAAGTGTGTGTTAGTGTATAATATGCTATACGTAAAATGTGGGTTACTAACAGTGTGTAATATAGCTAAATTCTGTAAGATACATCTACCACTTCATAAAAAATATGAACTACTTAATAATTATAATTACAAGATAAAATGTCTAGACAAGCAATACTTGGGAAATAATAGATGAGTAAACAAGTATATAAGCTCATATTTAATTATAATCATAGTGACAATGCTTTAAAGTAAATAGTAATATTCTTACACTCAGAAAACTATATTATATTTACCATTGACTTTGAATCATACATTTTTTTGTTTATCCTTGTTTTATTTTGCCCTATTCCTGGGTAAAGGCCCCTAACTTTTGCAAGCTTAATCCATCCTAATATTATAAATTTTAAAGTAACTCAGTCTGTCTGTCTATTACACTTTAAACCACTCAACCGATTTTGATGAAATTTGGTACGGAGGAAGCTTTAACTGCAAGAATAGACATAGGCTACTTTATATTCAATTTCTACTTTGCTTCCTCAACCAACATTCATGCAGACGAACCCGCTGGCAGAAGTTAGTGAGAAATAAAACAAGTTTGGTAGCCCGTGGTAGTGGATGGGTACCTACGGGATTGTTCAAAAGAGTTACCGTGGCCATTAAATGAAAAGGGCAAATAATATTGTTTGTTGTAAATATCAGTTTGTAAATTTGTAATCTTGGTATGCAATAAAGTATATATAAATAAATAATAATAATATCAACTAATATTTGAGGAGGCTCTCGTTAGGCAGTTGGATCAAAGGCTTGATTCAGAAGGCAGTACTCCTGGGCACATCGCGAATTGTTCGGAGATTCGTCTCTCAGGAGCCCTGACCACCAGTAGCTTGGACCCTGTTCCTGATGCCAGTGGGCTACTATTTTTTTATATTTTCAAATGTTTTTTTTTAATGAGTTTTGTTTAAAAAAATATTTAGAAATGTAATTTATATGTCTATTCAATAAATAAAGGAAATAATAATAATATTCTACAACTATCACAACGCCATCTAGTCCCAAACTAATCAGAGCTTGTACTATGAGTACTAGATAACTGATAAACATACTTATATATTTCTAAATACATACATATTATAGATAAATTACACCCAGACACAGATGATTGTGCTCATCACACAAACATAGCAGCCAGGGTCACTAACCACTAAACCAACAGGCCAGTCAAATGAAGGAACACAGGTTTTAGTCAGTAAAAATCTGGCACTCCTCTCCTAGATCTCCTTCCAGATCAGACAGTTATTTGATGGTTTTCCACCTTAAAAAAAGAATCTTCGATATTTATGTGGATAAGCTAAAAACAAGAGCTACTAAGTACTTAGATTTCAACATTTTCCGTGCCCCAAAGATCAGCTAAAATTTACTCACAGATTTGGCTTTTTATTATTTCCTTACTGATCTCAGCTGATGGTATTGGTAATTTGTAGATCTTTGATAGTTGTCATGAGCAGTCAAAAAAAAAAAAACTGGAAAATCTGACTCCAGTCTTAAACTTAAAGGTTAAAATTTTGAATGCCACAGTCACATATACATGACAAAGCAAAATATGTCCAGCACTCTCATCTCATACCTGAAATTTGGTATGAAGCAAGGTCTCATAGCACAAGTATAGGAAAAAATCTGAAATATGTAGTTACGTCACAAAAAAAAACCTTTTTTGCGATTCGGAAAAATCTCCGTAACTTTAAATTGAACTGTTTTAATAGGTAAGTTTGTACGGAACACTCAGTGCGCGAGTTCGACTCGCACTTGCCCGTTTTTTCTTATTTGTATAGTTAGTTACATAACTAACTATACAAATAAGAAAACTTTGAGACTAGGCTAGACTCATTTTGATTTATATTATGTCAACTGCTTACTATTTATTTCATCCATATTAACATAGGGTCACAATAAGGAACACTATGATATCGTAATCGCTGAGAATACTTTTGCTTTTTTGACGTGGTTACTGGGTTTTGAAGGTCAGATAAACAGTTGCTCTGGGTGAATGCACAGAACAGCTGTTTAATACAGTAACTGTTTTTATACACAACAGAGTAACTGTTTTTAGCTGCATCTAGTTTATTTAGGGTTCCGTACGTTGAAAAGAAAAATCTGAACCCTTATAGGATTACTGTGTTGTCCGTTCGTCTGTCTAGACCCTTTATCTCGGGAACGCGTGGATGTATCGAGTTGAAATTAAAATCATGTGCTCAAGTTTGCGGTTTATTAAAGCTGTGAAAACAATCAGACTTCAAAGTTACCAAAAAAAAAAAAATACTGACGTTTATGTCGCAAAAAACGTATATTTCGACAATCTCAAGGGAATCAAAATTTATAGGGTACTTTCCGTTGACCTAGAATCCTGAAATTTGGCATGAAGCAAGGTCTCATAGCACAAGTATTAGGAAAAAATATGAATACTGTAAATTTGTAGTTACGTCACAAAAATAACTTTTTTTTTTGCGATTTGGAAAAATCTTCAAATTCAATTCGGGAATTCAACTAATTTCATAGGTAAGTTTGTACGGAACCCTCAATGCGCGACTCCGACTCGCACTTGCCCGGTTTTTTATATTATTGATAGCCTTGCGCTTGACTACTTTCTCAACTAATGGTAACAGACTAACAGACCAACAACATTCGGCATATAGTAGGTACGAATCAGTAATCCTGGTTAGCTAAGTAGAGTTATCATTAAATTTTTGAAGCAACTCCTTGTTGCCTATACAGACCTTATTAACAGATTCATCTAGACTTTACCATAGTGGCAAATCCAGCAGATTTTATAGAAATGGAAATAATTTACCAGACCACCACGACCACGTACCGGAAGACGCAGCGTTGGAAGGCCTCCCACAAGGTGGACCGATGGCCTGGTGAGGGTTGCGGGAATCCGATGGATGCGAGACGCACAGGACCGGTCATTATGGCGACATTTGGGGGAGGCCTATGTCCAACTGTGGACGTCTTTTGCCTGAAATGACGACGATGATGAATGTAGGTAACAGTTAAGGTGTTAATTTATGGAGAGTCCCGATAATGGTGCCTTACGGTATGCAAAATTATTTAATTAAATTAATACATTGCCTGATTTGCTACGTTTACATTTACTTAACATTTCTATACAATTGACACACATCTATTCTATTAAATAAAAGGAGAAACTGACTGACTGACATATCAACGCACAGCCGAAACTACTGGGACTAGGAGCGTGAAATTTTGCACAAAGCTTCCTTTTATGACGTAGGCGAGCACTAAGAGAGGATTTTTCAAAATTCATACCCTAAGGGGCTGAAACGGGGGTCTAAAGTTTGTATGATGAAAACCTCTCACGCGGGCGAAGCCGCTGGCAGAAGCTAGTAATGACACATATCACCTGTGTCGGTTATATCCGACACAGACACACTCGTGTTTATTCCACCAGGGTCGCACATCCACGACCACATACTCCATCTCGTCAGCTCTTTTGTCACCTATAATAATAATAATAATAATAATAATAATATTTATTCAAAAATCTTTACAGGATAAAGTAATACAGTCTTAAATATAAATCTTAATTCTGAGTCTTACGTGCCTGAACTAGGAAATCCTGTGTTTCAGGCGAAAAGAGCTAAAATAATTTAAAATTAACAAATAATCAAAAGGATTTTATAGTACAATACAACGTGTAAAAAATCTGTAAAGTAGCCAAGTTATCTTATACTATTAATTTATAATGTTACCAAATCTTAACTTCTAGTTTCTTAACTAACAAGATACTTAAACTAGGTCAAATATTGTATAAAAACAAAAAAATCACTTTAGCACAATCAGTAAATTCTCTGTATCATCGTAGGACATTCTTTGAAGAGCCTCCTTAAGAATTCTCTTACAGTTAATTTGATTTAAGCTATAAATGTTTGCTTTCGCGTTCAACCTATTGTAAAGGAGAGGACCGAGAAACAGGTAAAATTTTGATGTGAAAGCATGTTTGGTATGATTTTGAGGACAGACTAGGTCTTTACGTCTTTTGTTAGTAAACTCCGTGCTATATGTTAGATCTGCGTGCTGTTTTAATACAATACCCATTATAAATAGCTGTCGGACTGTTAGTACTTCACATTCTTTGTATAGGAGGTTAGTGGGAAAAAGGAATGGGCGAAAAGTAGCCACTTTGAGAATTGCCCTCTGAGCTCTCTCGATGGTTAGTAACAAAACTACTAAACTATGGGGATTGAAGAGCTAAACGAGATGGATTACCCAGTCGCTAACACACGATCTTGGCGAATAGTACGAGAAAACACTCGTCGGACCAATCTGCCGCGGGCGGTTAAAAGATTATACTTTTTACAAAAAAAAAAAATACGACCGACTTCAATGTAAAAAAAAAACACTGAAAAGTGCAATTTAATTTCGAAACTCGGTGTTTCTATAATAGTTTTGTCTCTTCGTTATTTATCACCGACTTCCGAAATTAAAGTTATTTTGCAATTTTCTGTTTTTTTTTACATTGAAGTTTTCATATCTTCAAACTTCATGTTCTATAATTCTATAACTTCATTCACATAACAATATTTCTATGGGACCAACTCGGAAGAGACCTTTCAATAAAAAAAAAACATACTCGGTCCACAATTGACCCCGAAATCGGTGAATATAAATAAAAAAAATATACATTCAGCCGAACATAGAACCTCTTTCTTTTTGAAGTTGGTTAAAAATGCCGTTCACACAAACAGTATACCTCCATAATAGAATTGCCACCTGATGGTCAAATCAAAGTTAAAACAAGATAATGTCTTTGGTAATGTCTTTACCAAAGTCACTTTAACTGTTAGATAATGTGAACTTCACCTTCATAACAATAATTACAGAGATAAACATGGTTTTTCACATAACATGTAAGATAATAAGTTATTGAAACGTCAAGGTAAATTGTAAGGTGTGTTGCAATGTTATGTGACGTTATGTAGATAATATTGTGGTAATGTTATTACGATACGTCAATTTTGTATGGCCCAATATACGCAAACATTACTGGGCACGCCACAATTATGGCTGTAAGTTCCCTCTTCGAGGAGTGGTTGGAAAGACAACACAGCTTCCTTACCTTCCGCATAACGCAGGTCATGGTCAGTTCGGGAGATTCTTGCACCGGATTCGTGCGGAAGAAACGCCCGGGTGTCAACATTGTGTGGACCGCCCGGAGGACACGCTGGAGCATACGGTAGAGGTGTGCCCCGCCTGGGCAGAGCACCGCCGTGTCCGGAGGAGGAAAGGAAGGAGCTACATAGGGTGCATACATATAGCTTCATCCCTCTTTCTCGCTCGCACGCCTGACATTTTTACACGTCATAGTAAGGCCCCTGTTGTCATTAACCTTTTGATCGCCATAGTCGTCTATACATGACAAAGTAAAATATGTCCAGCGCGCCATGGACACGGGTACATGACATATTAAAAGATGAATTCGTAGCTTGGCGCTGAGAGTAGTCTAAAGGTTAATAGTGTTGTCTAGAGACCCAGTGCTGTAGGATTGTTCAGAAGTCTACGCAGACCGGGACAGCACGGCAAAGGATTTTGCCGCCAGTCAGCGCACACTAGCCACTTAGCTACTGCGGCATTCCGGCGCCATGCCATGGCATTCCGCGTCACGTCGAAGTTTGTCAAGGTAGCTTCTATTGGCCGACAAATATTTCAGTCATAAGTAGCATTTGATATAGTGTTGGTGGGTGCTGGTGTCCTTAGACATCCGTCGCCTACCGCAATCCGCCACGGTATCCTGCCGCGGGAGCCCGTGACCCGTCTATCAATACCCCTTTTGATGCTACGGGATAATTTTTGAGCATAGGAAATTATGTCGTATTGTTATTTCAATATGGTTGAATGTCCATTGGTAAAAATTTAAATACTTTGGCTTAAATGAGAGAGGGTTTTAGTCAGTAAAAGTCCTACACTCTCTCTAGCTTCACCCAGAGCGAGACAAGTTTTTTGATGATTTCCCGCTCATAAAAAGGGAATCCTCGGATATTTAAAAAAAATATTTTCTTACTGGATAAGAGACACTTTTTGAACCACTTTTGGTTTGGTGTTTTTTTTTTTAATTCATATAGACCAGTGCTTGACTGCGATCCCATCTGATGGTAAGCAGTGATGCAATCATTGATGGTGAGGCGCACTAGTTTATTAACAGCCTATTCACTCCAGCCTTGAAGACACCTAAATTATAGTTGGACGGGAAGACCGCAGCAGGCAAAATCGTTTTGGGAGGTGTGTCCTAAAATTTGCCAGTTTTACTGATTTTAATTTTGTTATTATGAGTTATATCCAGTTATTTTCCTTCAAAACATGTGATGTCTCATCACATGATTTTGAAGGAAAATAACTAATACTTAGAAGGTTCTATTTTAAGATCTTGTTTGTTATTACAACATTATTTTTCTATATTTCTTTTGGTGCATCTTTGACATTTCGTAATACAGACGAAAACATCTAACTTTCGGTCATTCACATGCAATTTGACCTTTTAATGTTTACCACACTTGGTGCAGATGGCGTTCAGGATCACATAAATAAAATATAAATTGCATATTAAATTATTTTAAATGTTAATTTTACTGTTATAGTTTTTTTAGGGTTTCGTACCACAAAACGAAAAAAACGGAATCCTTATAGGATCACTTTGATGTCCGTCCGTTTGTCTGCCTGTCAAGACCCTTTATCTCGTAAACGCGTGCAGGTATCGAGTTGAAATTAAAACCTCAGGTCTGTGGTCCAATAAAGCTGTAAAAAAAAAATTCTAAGTTAACGACAAAAGAAGATACGGTCGTTTATGTCGCAAAAAACGTGTATTGCGACACTTTCAAGGGAATCTAAATTCATAGGGTACCTACTTCCCGTTGAACTAGAATTCTGAAATTTGGCATGAAACAAGGTCTCATAGCACAATATTATAGGAATAAATCTGAAAACTGTAAATTTGTAGTTACGTCGTACAAAAAAAAAAATCATTTTTGCGATTCGGAAAAATCTTCGTAACTCAATTCGGGAATTGAACTGCGTTTATAGGTAAGGTTGTACGGAACCTCAGTGGGCGAGTCCGACGGTTTTTTTTTTAATTTAACTCGTATAATAATATGTAAACAACTTGGAGAAATCCCGTTAATGGTTTTTTCAATTGTTCCAAATGCATGCTGATTCCATGGGATGCCAACTGAAAACCAACGCTAGATTCCTTCTTCTTCTTCTCAAATCGATGGTTGTCATTTCCCTCAAAGTTTTTGGGCCCAGATGGTTGCCACGTTTATAGCGGCATCATTAGCGTTTTTTAGGTCCTCCAGAGTGCAGATGTAGGGACATTTTGGGCACTCTAATAAGTGGGCCATCTTCTGGTCAAGAGTACCGTACTCGCACTGGGTATCGAAGGGGTCTATAATCCCCCATTTTGCCAGATTGGGTGCCTAATGCCCAGCAAATGCTGAGGTGGTAACTCTTTCGGTAGGGTACTTCTCTTCTTAGTTTGTGTTTATAACCGTAGTGCTGTGTCTATCCCGAATAAATGGTTTTTCTATTCTATTCTCTTGCATAGAGAGATCTGTCCCAGGATTGAGAATGTTAAAGGATAGGCTTATTAGGGTACTAGCTGCTGACAGCGGCTTTGCCAGCATGAAAAATATTCCAAGGGAACATACTCCCGGGATAGAAGTATCATATGTGCTATTCTAGTACACGGTCTATCTGTGTGCCAAATTTTATTTATTTATTGAAACTTTATGCACTAGTAATAAACACTATATTTAAGGCGGACTTAATGCCTAAGGCATTTTCTACCAGTCGACCTTAGGGTGGTGCAGAATCACAACATGGTAGGTGCAGATTAATAGAAAAGAAATACAATAATAAATATATACTTAGATACATACGTTTGTAATTATGACAAACGAATCCAACAAATCAACGCTGTGATGATTTCAGCAACTTCCTGCGAATGTGTTCACGTGCCTTCACCTTAAAAGTGAACCAACTGGACGCCATCCTGATGTTCAGCGGGAGCGCATTCCAAAGAGAGATGGCCTGGACAAAGAAGGACGACAAATTTCATCCAAATCTGTTCTGCCGTTCGAGCGTGAGAAAATAACAAATATACACACACTATCAAACTTTCGCCTTTATAATATTAGTGTGGTTATGCTAACTATATTTGTGGGAGGCTGTCTGCTGCTCTCTTGACATAAAAAACAAATGCAAATAAAGACAGCACGGCCAACTTTTGAGATTAAAATTACCTACGACTTACTAAGCTCCAGAGGCGTAGCGTGGACTAATTTAGACGTGGGCTAATGCACATTGGCGAGGCCTTTTTCTTTCGTAAATTTGGAAACAAGGTAGCGACTGTCGCAACCCAGTGTTCGATCACATCATCAGGTGCTATCATCAGGTGAAATAGTAGTCAATCGTGAGCCTTTCAATTATAAAAAAAAACCATTGTTCTTAAAGATCGACGTCGATCGCCTCCAGTCGGCCCGCCTCCGCTTCCTTTGTCCTGACGTCATCTCAACGCTCAGTCACGTGGTCAGGACAAAGGAATAGGAGGCGTGGCCGACTCGAGGCGATCAACGAAAAGAGAATCGTAACGAAACGGTTGTAACTTGGCTAGGGGGGGCTGGTGAGCGAGATGTGATGCGAGACACACAGGACCGTTCGTTGTGCGTCTTTCGTCAATGGATGTCTTTCGGGTAAAAAGATGATGATGAAGCTCGGCCGGAGCAGCTCGTTGCTAAAATAATATCAGCTACACAGCTTGAAGATAAGCAACGCTTCCCGAGGTCTGTCTGCGAATAGGTGGCCTTAACATTTGTCAGCAAACCGTAGGGGCCCAGTGGGGCCGATGCCCGCTAGCTAGGACCGCGGAGAATTTCCGAAAGGGCAACCCGTAGTCCTAGTACGCAAAGGGTGTGGTTTTAGTCAGTAAAAGTCTGACACGCCCTCGCGCTCCACCCAGAGCGCGAGAAGTCATTTGGATGATTTCCCACCTTAAAAAAAAAAAAAAAAAATCATACTAAGATCCCTCCGCTCCGTACCTCGGAAATCACGCTAAACCCGGTCCCGGCAAGGGTTACCAGATGAAAAAATCCTGAGATTATTTTTAGTTTAACTGTATTTATTGTAAATTCTAAAAATTCTGAGATTTGCAAAATCCAACCGCAATATTGAGAATGAGTCCAAAAATCCTAAAATCTCAGGACAATCCTGAGATATGGTAACCGTAGACCTAGAACGCAAAGAACATTGATAGACACAGGTGTGGTTTTAGTCGGTAAAAGTTTGACACGCCTTCGCGTTCCACCTAGAGCGGAGAAGTCATTGGATGATTTTCACCCTTAAAAAAAAAGCCAGACGCATTACTTTGTGTAATTTTATTTTATCACCTGTTTTCTCAAACGGTGAAGGAAAACGTCGTGAGGACACCGGCATTTATTGTGCGTACAACCAAGGAGTGAAATTCCTTGTCGGAGTCTGTGTTTCCTGATAGCTACAACTTAGGGGTCTTTAAGTCAAGAGTGAATAGGCTACTTCTAGGCAAGCGCGCTCCATCGTCGACCATATCATCGCTTACCATCAGGTGAGACGGTGGTCAAACGCGAGCCAATCATTAATAAAAAATTAAAAAAAAAAAAACACAAGTCTTCAATTTTTTGTGTTCTGGGTTAACCCAGAACAAAAAAAATGGCACCAGCAACCCGCACTGGGCCCGCGTGGTGGATTACGGCCCATTCCCTCTCCTAGAGAGGAGGCCTGAGTCCCAGCAGTCCCAGAACCTTAAAAGGCTGATTATGCTATGAGATCAGATAGGTAATCAGTATTTTACATGGAGTCATGTAAAATACTGATTTCCAGCTGCGTCCGGTTAGTCTGGAAGCTGACCCCATCTGTCTGCCGTCAGTCTTTGGGAAAAGATTGGGCAGACAGATTCTCCATTTCAGATAATTTCCTTAGTACGGGTCTGAATTTAAATAATTTATTCTCATAAAGACAAAAGAGCCACTTACTTAAGAAAATAAGACAGATTAATAAAATTAACTAAAGTAATCCCTGCATGGAAGTCTTGAATTAACTCTAAGGCCGAGTTTTATGGGGTGAACTTAGCTAAGTACCTATAAGTTCATATGAAAACCAAACTTATTTGTATGTGATTAACGTGCATTCTAATAAACGATAGTGATCAAGCATTTCAAACAAATCTGAACACTAATGACATTTCTTAGTCTCAGTGCATCTTACAGTGTACTTAAACTATAAAATAAATCAAATAATGTACCTATACACGTGTCATCGTACATTGACTCTGAAATATTTGCATAATGACTAATCTATTTTGTGCGCAATTTGTGATTGTGTTTCTCTCACTTTTGTTCTAATTATGTACTAATTTTTTTAGCAAATATAGAGATTTTATTAATTTGCAAATATATTAATTAGGTGTAGTTATGAAATTGCACTACATTATCACACGTGTAGATTATGTCCTGGAATAGGATCTTTTCTTTAGGATAACAGGGAATATGCATTAAATCAATATTTGTTGTTTAACCAGTTTATTAATAAATACACAAAAATAGAATACTAATCGCGAAAATAATATCAATATTGGTAGAAAAGCAAACGAGATATAACAATTATAAACAACTATATTTCTCTCTCTCTCTCTCTCTCTCTCTCTCTCTCTCTCTCTCTCTCGCCAAAACGACTTTTTTGTCTAAGTACGATAATTCACTTAATAATTACGTTTAAAGAAAAAAAAATAGTTACGGGCGTGAAGTAATTTGACGTCAAATTCCATACCGGAATTCTCTTTCTTTTCAACAGCTTAGAAGCTTTATATCTTCATTGCGGACGGAAATATTTTAAAAATTCTTTCATATTTGCTTACTACAGCTAAAAATGATTTAATTTAGCACATAAAAAAATCCCTGCATATTTCCTATTATCTGCTTTCACGCAGGTGAAGCCGTTGGCAGAATTTAGTAATTATTGAAGTCCTAAATAAAATTCCTCTTATCACCTTGTTTAAAAATTTTGTCGAAAATGTCTAAAACTCCTAATATCCAACAGAAAAAGCATCATCGGCGACGTTACCAAAGCCAGAGACGAAGAAACCAGATCGAGGGTTGAAGATCACATCCCACTCCTCATTCTCTAAGTTTGAGGAGAAGCGTCACCGGCAGAGCGAGACACTCAAGAAGGCTAACTTGCTCAAGTTCAGCGTCTTTAAGAAGAGTAGCACAGGTGATTTTATTTTAATTTAAACATAAATAAGTTCAGGCTAGCCAAAAGTCATGAAGTCAAGCAAAAAAAAAAAACTATTACAGTGTGGAAAAATAAGTCGGGCCCTGGAGGGAACCTACCTTAAATCCTTAGGTTGGCACATTTTACATAAAGGAGACATTCCTTTATTTTTAAAAACAAACAAAACTGTATTCAAAAATTTTCTAAAACTCGCTTGCCTCGCCTGAGACTCGAACCAACTTAAATGAAAAAAAAAAAAACAAATACTCGCTACTTTATTACACTAATCGATGTGATTATTATTCAGGATAAAAATTCTCTAACATTTGGTCCACGTTTGGTGGCAGCGACCTCTCGCGTCTAGTCTGATACGCCCTCCCGCTCCGCCCATAGCGGGGGGAGTCATTGAATGATTCCTACCTTAAAAAAACCTGCCGCATCAAACCGTTTCATTTCTGAACAACATGAAGAGAAATTTTCTTAATCAATTTATTCATTAACAATCTCCTCAGACGACCACGACCATACATCCGAGAAGCGTCCCCCAGAGTTCAAGATCCCAGCACAGGTGAACGAGGGTATGAAGCGAGACTTCCGCGTGCGGTTCTCCCAGCTGTCGCAGTCCCGGAGCAGCAAGGAATCCGCTCTGGCCGTCGACCGCGACTGCCGCGCGTTTGTGAACAGTTTCATCATGGACGTCATTAAATGTACGAATGTTATGACCGTTGATGAGCTGTCTGAGAGAGTGCAGAGGCAGTATCAGGTGAGAATGGTTTTACTTCTGTCTTGCTACTGTCGTGAATACACACAAAAAAACAGAGATCACCAATCCATAGTAGGAAAAAGATAGTTATGAATAAAAGAATATAATGGTGATAAAAGACAAAGGGAATGGAGCTGGTGGGAATCGAGTCCCAGATGTACTAGCATGATTAAGCTTATCAATGTAATTATTGTATAGGTATATTTTGTTCGATAAATCCGTGCTTTGAGGGTTTTATCGCGCAGCGGTACTTTTTGAAGGATTCATAACAAAGTTTGCACATTTTAATGATTAACGGTCGCAACCTAGTTTACGTCATTGTGATGTTTGTGAAGGGAAAACTCAGTTGCTATACGGGATAATGTAACAATTCTGTATCTATCCTGATTCATGTATTTCTGTAAAGTCCCGTGTCACCCATTAAATAAAAGAACCTTGGCGGTTTTTTTAATTACCATGGCGCTTCTATATTTGGATTTACCCTAGCGCTTCTATTTTTAAAACTACCCATCATCATCTTCCTGCACTTGTCCCGTTTTATTTGGGGTCGGCGCAACACGGGTTTTTTGTCGTTACCCGTCATTACTAAATTCCCTTATTTTCATATCACTTCTTACACAATTTATCCGCCTTTTCTTTGGCCTCCCTCTCACTCTCCATCCTTCAACCTCTATACTCGTAACTCTTTTAGTAACATGCGTATCATCCCTCCTCTTCACATGACCATACCAAGACAAACGATACCCTTTCCACTTTTCAGTCACTGGCGCAACTTTCAAACTTCCTCTAATATACTCATTTCTCACTATCCATTTTCGTTACACCACATATCGATCTCAACATTCTCATCTCCGCTACATGCAATATTTTTCATCCTTGTTTTTCCACAGCCTTACATTTATTTTTAAAACTACCTATGGCGCTTATTTATTTAACTATCCTGGTATTTTTATTTATGAAATTATTATCCTAGGGCTTCTATTTTTAGATTTACCCTGGGGCTTCTATTTTTAGATTTACCCTGGTTCTTCTGCTTTCACAAAAAGCCCCTTGCATTTTTACCATGCCTCTATCACTTCGAGAACTAAAGACAATATGTATTTATTTGCAGCGTTTCATGAAACACATGGACACGTCCCCTCACTTCACGAATGTGGATGCGGACACGAAGGAACTGCTCATAGACTTCGTGGAGAAGCACGCCATGACTTACTTGCACGAGTAAGTAGCGATATGTGTGAATGACCAAATAAACCTGATAACATAATTTTAGAATCTTTTGCCAATTTATCATTTATGGCCCAAAACACAATTAAATTTTAGAATAGAAATTTTTATTTTGGTCATGCGATCAAAATTATAGATTTTGTTCGTCCTTTTAAAATGGAGGTTCAGGGGATTACCAACATATATAATAATAAATATAAATAATAAAGCCATTTATTCTATAACCCTTAAATTTTACATTTCAAATGTTGTTAGTATTTTTTTTTTCTTTTTCTTATATAATAACTTAAATCTAGTGTTATTATTATAATTATGGATCTGCTTCATCTGGGTTATGGACCCCATTTTGGGTATAGGCCTCCCCCAACCTTTTCCACCTTTTTCTGTCCTTGACCTGTTCTATCCAGTCTCTCCCCACCGCCTCCTCGATGTCGTCTGCCCATCGCTGCTTTGGTCTGCCGGCTTTTCTTTTGCCTGATGGTCCCTTCCATTTTGTGGTCTCTATTGCCCACCTTCTGTCTGTGCAGCGTGCAATGTGACCAGCCCATTGCCACTTCAATGTCAGTGCGTGACTCAATGCATCCGCAATCTTCGTTTTCTGTCTAATGTACTCGCTCCGTATTTTATGTATTTTCCTGATCCGTAGTATGCTTCTCTCCATTGCTTTTTGTGTATTCTTTATTTTTTGTTTGATACTTTTTGTGAATACCCAGGTTTGACAGCCGTATAGAAGGCAAGGCATAATACAGGTGTCCATCACAGTTTTTTTCATATTTAAACTATAGTTGCCTTTCAATATTTCTTTTAATGACCAGAACTTTCTCCATGTTAAAGTTATTCTTCTCGTTACTTCTTCCAAGTTACTGTTTGCATTAAATGAGACTTGTTTTCCCAAATAAATATAATTGTCAACATATTTTATTAAGTGTCCGTTTACTTTTATTGGTCTTCTGTAAAAGTTGGTCATTATTTTTGTTTTATCTGTATTCATAGCAAGTCCGACTTTTTTACTTTCCTGGTCGAGTGTCGTTATCATGTCCTCTAAATCTTTAGGTGTTTCAGCTAGTATCACAATGTCGTCTGCAAATCTTAAATGATTGAGGTACTTACCGTTTATCAGTATACCTTTTTGTGCCCAATTTATTTTGCTGAAAATGTCTTGAAGAACCGCTATAAAAAGTTTTGGTGATAGTGGGTCACCTTGTTTTACACCTCGCTCAATTTTGAAGGGCTCTCCACTAGTCTCAAGTCTTACTTTGCTTGTACTGTTTTCATATACGTTTTTTATTATGTTGATATATTTTTGGTCGATTTTTAGTGAGTTGAGTGCATTCCAGATGGCACTGTGACTGATGCTGTCGAAGGCTTTGCTATAATCTATGAACGCCACGTAGAGGGGTCGGTTAAATTCTCTATATTTTTCTATTATTTGTTCAATTGTTTGAATGTGATCGATAGTACTGAAACCTGAGCGGAAGCCTGCTTGCTCTATAGGTTGTGAGTTGTCAATTTCTTTAGTTATTCGTTTGAGAACTATTGAAGCAAAGAGTTTGTAAACGCTTATTAGAAGACTGATTGGCCTATAGTTTCCTATGTCTTGCGGATTACCTTTTTTAAAAAGAAGAATAATATCTGACGAGCACCATTTTTTGGGAACTGTCTCTGTGCTCAGTATCATATTGAACAATTGAGTCAGATGGTATAATAAGAATGGTGCTCCCGCTTTTATAGCTTCATTGCTGATTCCATCTGGGCCAGGACTTTTTTCGTTTTTTAATTGTCTTATTTGTGTGTACACCTCCCTTCCATCAATTGGTTGGACAGTGTTAACTTTTATTTGATAGTGTGTTTCGTTTTCAGTGATAATGTTATCATTTTTCTTGTACAGGTTTCTATAGAAGTTGGTTGCATGTTCGATCACATTTTTCCTGTTCTTGGTTTCTTCTGATACATTTTTAAAGTTATGTACCCATTTTTTATGTGTGGTTAGTTCCTTAAATGCTCTTTTCGTACTTCTAAATTTTTCTAAGTTTTTAGATATGATGTTGCATCTGTAGTTGCTGTAATCTTTCCTTATTAGTTTATTTGTTGTTTTATACAATCTACTAAGTTCAGTTTTCATTTGAGTGTTCTTGTTTTTTGTTTTTATTAGTTCTGTTCGTCTTTTGATTAATAGTTCTGTGTCCTTGCTGAATATCTTATGTGTTTTGACTTCTGTTGCCTGTTGCGTTTTTAGACTACCGAGTATGATGTTTTCAAGCTGATTGTAGTAAGTCTGTACGTCTGTAACTTTGCTTAGATTGTCAGAAGTCTTCATAATTTCTGACAGATTTTTCAAATATTTTTCAATTTCTTCACTTGTTTTGGGCCTGCTTGTCGTGTTGTTGAAGTTTTTCCTTGGCAATTTCGGTGATTTTAAGGTAATAGTAGCTCTTAAAAGCCGGTGGTCAGAGGGGAATTTTAAATCGTTAATAACCTCAACATTCATTACAATTTTTGGAGCATTTGTCAATATAAAATCGATTTCGTTAGTAGTTTTTCTATCTGGAGATATCCAAGTCCATTTTCTACTGCTCCTCTTTTTGAAAAAGGTATTCATTATTGCTAATTTGTATTCCGAGGCATATTCTATTAGTTTTTTGCCCCTTTCATTCCTTTCACCGTATCCGAATCGACCAATGATTTGCATATTGTCAGTTTTTTGGTGACCTATTTTTGCGTTAAAATCTCCAATTACCAAAACTCTGTGGTTTGTTAGAGAGTGGGCTTGGTTTAGGTCTTCGTAGAATTGACAAATTTCGTCCTCGTTTGCTCTCTCTGTAGGTGCATAAGCCTGTATCAGAGATATTGAAAAGTTATCAAATTCCAATTGTAAGAGAGCTACTCTTTCTGAGATTCCAGTAAAGTTAGTTATTTTGTTTTTGTGCTCTTTTTTAATGAGGAATCCTACTCCATGTAGACCTTTTGTTTGTCCTATATAACACAAGACATAGTCTTGGTACTCTTCGATGTTACAGCCCATTCGTCTGACTTCTGACAGGCCTATTATGTCACAGTTGATATTTTTGAGAGCATAGGTCAATTCAAGATATTTTTCAAAAGATGATAGGGATCGTACATTATAGGTACAAATTTTTAGTAAATTTTGATTTAACCGTTTGTTGTTACTTTTGGTTGAAGGGTAGCGGTCTTCTTCCCCCACGGTGACCGGCCGGATTGGGGTGCTTATTTGTTTTTTAGTAGTATATTTGTTTGTTGTAATGTTCTTGATCTGGTTGTCGCTGTCTTTTAGTTTTTTGAATCCGTATTCGATAGAGAAGGTGAAGATCGTCCTCGAGTTACATAATCAAAAATATTGTTGGTATTTATTTTCTTGGAAGCTGGTCTAATTGTGTTTGTTTTGTCGCTAGGTGACTCCTTTGGGTCTCTTTTCCTTTTGATTATGTTGACTTCTTTTGGATCCTTTATTATCAGTTTATCTCTCTTTAAGTAGGCAATCTTACCTTTCTCTCTCTCTTGTAATAGTTGGGGCATAAGTTCTTTCCTTTTTAGTATAACATCTTTGGAGAAATCTTCCTTTATCTTGATGGTTGATCTGGTTGAATTCTCTTTTTTATTTTTATTCCTGAGGATTAAGTTTCTTTTCCACATTGTAGTAAAGCCAACTAGTAAAGGGCGTGTTTCCTTTCCTTTGGCCCCTAATCTTTGCACTGTATTTATTTCGTAGGGTTGTATAGTCGTCTTAGTTTCTTTTTCGATTATCGTTTTTGTGTAATCAATTAAGGAACCCTCTTGCTGATTACCAACATAAAGGATACTAAAGTCAAGCCGAGTCAATTAATGATTACCAACATAAAGGAAGGGATACCTTTTTTTTGGTGGGAAATCATAAAATGACTCCACCCGCTTTGGGTGGAGCGAGACGGAGTGTCAGACTGTTACTGAACCACCTTTCCTTCAGTTGTCTTGTACGTTCAAGGTCCACGATAACTCTTTTGAACTAAGCCGCAAGAAAGAACGAAATACTTGAAACTAGAATTTTGAACAATAATTAAAATCAGTTTGTTGTATTTTTTTTCCATCTCCATAGGCTGCCATCAATAGTCTTCTCCCCAAATGGCACGGAAGACGAACGGCTGGACCGAGCTATGTCGGAACGTATCCAGCAGCTGAGCTGGGTGGGCGAGCGACACCTGGAGTGCAGGCTCGATATGAACAACGCCGAGTGCCGCCAGTTGCTTTATAAGGCTATCAGCGGTAAGACTGTCACAATAATCTCGCTAGCATTGAGTTAAAATTCCAATACAAAGTCGTATCAACCAAAACAGAACAGATGTATAAAACAACATGTAATCTGAGATTCAGACTTCTTTTTGAATTTCATGTTATGCTAAAATACTCTTTACAGGGTCTAATTAAAATGATTTCAAACTCTTTAAGAGAATGCGGGTACTCATTACAGGACTAAGCAGCAAAAACAAGTTTATTTATTTATTTGCACACCAACAGCATTATATACAAGATTCTTATGTAAAACAATATATTGTGAGAATTCAGAATACGTTGCACCACGCAGCGCTGTGTCGCGAGGCATCTATCGTTTCGTGTAGTAAATAAAGTTATATTTTGAGTCGCTCTTCGTCGCGTCACTTCGTGTCTCGGTGTGAACTGACCCTTACGTTAATCGAGCATTTCGCAAATAAAGAAGTACTAATTATTTTTAGCCAACTGCAACAGGAGGGTTCTGTTTCTTGTATAATGATGTAAGTATGCACGCAGAGCTGCTGGGCATGGACAGCGCGCTGTCCCCGGGCGCCAAGCTGTCGCGCGTGCGGCGCTGCTGCCGCCACGTGCTGCAGCTGTGCTCCAGCGCGGCGCCCGCCTCCGCAGACGACCTGCTGCCCGCTCTTATATTCACGGTAATTACCACTCAACTAGCTGCTGCCAGAAGCTTCACCCGCGTGGAAGTTCGATATTATCCCAAGGAACACATAAGAATAGAATAAATAAGTGAGAAATGAGTATATTAGGGGAAGTTTGTAAGTGGCACCAGTGACTGAAAAATTGAAAAGGAATCGTTTGTCTTGGTATGGTCATGTGAAGAGGAGGGATGAAACGCATGTTACTAAAAGAGTTATGAGTTTACATGTGGATGGATGGAGAGGGAGAGGGAGACCAAAGAAAAGATGCATGGATTGTGTGAAGAGTGATATGAAAGAAAAGGAAGTTAATGATAGCATGACGAATGACGGGCCAGAATGGAAGAAAAAAACATGTTGCGCCGACCCCAAATAACACGGGACAAGGGCAGGAAGATGATGATGACATAAGAATAGAATAAACTTTATTTTACACCAAAATAGTAACAAAACTTTTACACTAATTTAAAATTCAGGTCTTATCGCTGACACGGTTGCTACTACTACTCGACATAGTAAGATACCATGGAGAAGGGTCATCTTATTGCTTATATAAAATTAGTTTCGTGGTTTACGCGAGAAAACGTTACCAAGTTACTTTCACGTTTATGATATTAATATAGTTTGTGAATTTTAAAGACAGATAAAGATCAAACATAAAGATCTAGATGTCATCTCCGACGAATTTTAATGACGACACAAAATTATAAAGAAGATTAAAAAAAAAACCCATAACACTACATTACTTTCTTAATTATTTAAAATACTCTGTAAACCAACACTCGGTTGCCGCTGTGTATTATAAAATGGTATCATAAACTTATAAAGAGTTTCAAATATTTATTTTTACTCCTGCCCCACCTAGCCAAGTTATTACCGTTTCGTTCGCGCCGAACGCCTCGAGTAGGCCACGCCTCCGATTCCTTTGTTCTGACCACGTGACTGTGCGTTGAGATGACGTCAGAACGAAGGAATCGGAGGCGTGGCCTACTCAAGGCGATCGGCGCGAACGATACGGTTGTAACTTGGCTAGGGGGGCTGTTTTTTTAGTCAATCTCTCCTAACCATATAAGTGCACGTTTACCTACTCCGCGTAGTACTTACAAAATAATTTCTTTGTTCAAGGTGCTGAAAGCGAACCCGCCGCGGCTGGTGAGCAACATAAACTTCGTGACGCGCTTCTGCAACGCGCAGCGGCTCATGACCGGCGAGGGAGGGTACTACTTCACTAATTTAGTAAGTACTAGCTTCTGTCAGCAGCTTCGCCCGCGTGAATATTGATTTCTCCATACAAACTTTGAACCCCCGTTTCCTCCACTTAGAGGGTGAACTTGGAAAATCCTCTCTTAGTGCTCGCCTACATCATAAGAGGAATCTTTGTGCAAAATTTCACGATCCTAGTCCCAGTAGATTTGGCTGTGCGTTGATATGTCAGTCAGTCAGTTTCTCCTTTCATATATATATTATAGATTAGTCTTGTTTTTACTGATATATAATCTTAGGTCTACTTACTTCTTATGCTTGGTACAGACCAAACGAACGAACGAAGGAACGCTAGTGAATGAACAAGAAAACTGCAGGATTGTTTTAAAGATAACTCTTTATCCAGGCCCACGGTGACCCGTGGGCCTGGAACACAAAGGGCAACTGAAGAAACACAGTTGGGTTTTTAGTTTAGTTGGCGCGGGCATGCGGACGGCGAGCAGTGGGTAGCTCGCCGTTTTACCCTTTTGGCACCTACCCACCCACATCAGAACCCTCAAAATGTGAATGAACAGGAATGAGCGTGTGAAGGCAAGCGAACATGCGGTGATCCCCAATCGTTTGTTTAGTCTGTACCTGGCATCCGCCCCGACTTGTCACCAAGTATTATTTGATTATGGTTTATGTTTTGTTTCCAGTGCTGTGCAGTCTCCTTCATCGAGAACCTGACGGCAGAATCTCTGAACATGGAAAAGAAAGAGTTCGACTGTTACATGGCCATGCCGGCCTCTATCGGGGGCAGTGCTTGGGTGAATATAATGCATATTATTTTCTATAACAATACATGACTATAGTGGTACAGATACCGGCACGAATCTTGAGCGCTCGGCGATAAAGTGGGGATCGCTTTGCGCATCGTACACATCAGCGACACAATCACTGTACAAGGATTGCACTCCCCGCTCCCGCGTCTCACTTCATACCACTAAAGAGACCCGATATTTCACTACTGCGCAAGTAGAAGTCAGCGCTCAAGATCCGTGCCGGTATCTTTAAAGCTTTTTTAAATTGACTTGCCTATTTGAAATATGTATGTCTCATTGAGAAAAGGGGGGGAAAAAAATAATCGAAATAAAAATAACAGATGTGTCGGAATAATCGTTTCGTGAGCTTTTCTAAATAGTTATGAATTTTGAAACCGGTAGGTGGTATTTTTTTACAGATACAGTGGCGTAGCGTAATAGGGGTGGGAGGGGCCAGCGGCCCGCCCAGAGTGGCACTTTTAGGTGGCAGCAAAATTTCACAATAAATGTAAAAAGGGTCTAGCAGGATAAGGTAGGGTCAACGGCCCACTATAAAAAATACATAATTTTAAGTAATTTTTCCTCTAACAAACCGTTTTAGTTATATAACTGTAGTTACAATAGTTTTTGGAAAAATAATTTTTGAAAAATACCTGCTCTAGTGTCTATTTAGTCAATTATCTAAGTAACGGACTGAGAGGGAAGGCTAAATTCATGTAATACCGTAATTTATTTTGGAAATACATCTTAGGGCCGTTGACTGTACCTCATCCTGCTAGACCTTTCCGATTTGTTTCTGTAGCGCCCCGCTGCAATGCAAAAATCGGCGTTGGTAATTTTTTTAGGTGGTAAAATCATCCCTCTCTCTTGGGTGGAAGGGCGTGTCAGACTTTTACTGACTAAAAACCCACTCTTGTTCCTTCGTTGCCATTCATACCAGGGCCGAATCTTCCATTCAGAAGCAGACCTTTGACCCCAGTAGGCTTCAACCTTGCTGGCCCCTACGGTTTACTGACATCTCCTTGAGGCGCGCCTGGAACAGTACGCGCCCTCGACGACTTAGGCTCGGTACGGAGGGTTACTGGACACGGCATTAGTCATACGTATCTATATTACCAACTTTCTTCTTTCTTTCTTTTTAGGGTTCCGTAGCCAAATGGCAAAAAACGGAACCCTTATGGATTCGTCATGTGTCTGTCTGTCCGTCCGTATGTCACAGCCACTTTTTTCCGAAACTATAAGAGCTATACTGTTGAAACTTGGTAAGTAGATGTTTTCTGTGAACCGCATTAATTCAGTGCAGTGCAATGCGCAGTCAAGTACGGACGTGTTTGCGCTGTTCGATACGAATTTTATATTCGCGTGTTGCGCGGCAGTAGCCTTTGCCCATTTTTTCGTCGCTATGAGTCAACCACTCATAGCCAACGAGCTGTTGGCATTCATCAAACATGCCATTGAGTACATGGACGAGGTCAGCATCCTACAGATCTGTAAGTCCAGTTTCAACGAGGAGGAGATAAGCAGTGCCAAGTTGCTGCTGTTCCAAGCGCTGGGCAAAGTTGACCAGATGCAATCCCGACGGAGGGATGGCGGCCAGAGAAGTGTGCAGGATATCATCACAATGATGCAGAGCATCGACCCGGACGACGTGCCCGCTTTCGTGGCCAAGGAGCCGCATAAATTGCCTCCCGTCACGTTCGACCACGTCAATGTCACCAGGTTGCTGAAGGACATAACATCCCTGAAAGCAAGCTTGGCCGAGGTACAATCCAAGCTGGAGGTGTCCAATACCACCGTAGGTGCGCTGCGTGCCGAAGTAGAGTTGTTGCGCTGTTTCGGAAAGTAGGGCGCCTAACAACTCCAGCGTGAACATACATCGCGGAGCACAAAATGCATACATCGGCAGTTTTGAGTCGGCGAGCTGCAGTGCGTCACCCGCTGCTGAAAATGCTTGCGTTGCATCGTGCTCCGCCGCTGCCGCCGCTGTATCGTCACCGGTCGAAGTAGTGACGCATGTAGGTACGTCGACCCCTAAACGTGCCTATTCCGCTATTGTTGCTGCAAACAAACCTGCTGTGTTGCAAACAATGCGACAAACAGGTAAAACGAAAGGGGGCCAGCAGAGCGATGAGGATGGCTTCACTAAGGTAGAGAAGAAGAAGAGGAAGAAGCCTATTTGTCAGAACCAGTGCGGTACCGCGCTGGCAGGACCCAACATGCTGCTGCGTCCAGCAGTACCTACGACGCAGCTGTACGTTTCGAGGCTATATCACACCACGAAGGCTGAGGAGATCGTGGAGTATGTACGCGTAAAGACAAACTGGACTTTGAGAGTCGTGCAGTTAGAGCCGTGCCATAATACTAATTTCAAGTCGTTTGTGGTGCGGGTGCCGACTCACCATTTAGAGACCTTCCTCAAAGGAGAGTTTTGGCGGAAGGGTGTCGTGTATCGACGATTTCGTGGAAGAATACCGACCTCGCAGCGGAACACGACGCCGTCACTTCGTGTGCAATAGTAGTTTAATAATTGTTATAGTTTCTTTTAAATGTATTAGTTTTTTTTTTTGTAAGATTATTTGTGTATTTTTTCTATGGACCTTAAAATAGAAAAAAAAAAAACAATAAATTTTGGGGGTTCCCCATACTTAGAACTGAAACTCAACATTTTTTTTTCACCAAACCCATACGTGTGTAGAAAACAAAATAATTTGTTTTGCTAATCGTATTAGATGAGAAAAAGGGAGGAAGGTATCTATGGATAGGTCTTCAAAAATGATGTTGAGGTTTCTAATATAATTTTTTTATATACTGAATAGTTTGCGCGAGAGATACTTCCAAAGTGGTAAAATGTTTGTAGTGTTTTCCCCCTTAACTTAAATAAGAGAATGATAAAAATAAAAAAAATATTATGTACATTGCCTTATAAACTTCCACCGAAAATTGTTTTTTTTTTTAATACGTCATAAATCGTAAACTGCAATTTACCTTTTAAGTTTGTACGGAACCGTCAGTGCGCGAGTCCGACTCGCACTTGCCCAGTTTTTTTTTTCTTTCCATGCTCAAGACTGAAGTTTAGGCACAGATAGAACAGACACACCATTTATTAACTGGTGAAGGTAGTAAGTCTGATAGAACGGTCACTCAGGAAATTTGCGATCCAAGCGCACAATCCAGCGGGTAAACCGAAAAAAGAAAGCTTATGGCAGAGCAAGCGCTTCCCCGTGTGTCGATGATCTCACTTCAGATGTGGATGGCATACGCTAGAAGATCCCCAATTGACCGATTTTGGCGAAAGCAGTATTGACGGTTACTTAGGATGTTACTAGGTCCTGGGTATAGTAGGAGCTTAATGTTGAGTAGGCGTTCCATACTCTTACAGAACACGGACATTAATGAGATCGGTCTGTAGTTAGCCGTATCAGCCCGACTACCCTTCTTGGACATGAGCTCTACGTTTATTTTGCTTCCAAGTAATCGGCAATTTTCTAGCCTCAAATGAAAGTCGAAATAGGCGTGTCAAGATCGGAGACAGTTCAGGCACATAAGTTCTTTAAACAATCACCGGTATCCCGTCTGGGCTGCTAGCCATTTTCACGTCAATATTAAGCAGCATCCTACGTATGTCCTTCTGATGGATGCGAATATCCGATATACTCGTCTCGCAACCATCAGGAGAAACAGGGGGCCGCGCGTCACCAGGATCCAAACCGCATCACCTTCTTGCAGGACTTGGTAACCCTATTTAAGGATCTCGTCTTCTGATTCACGTCATACGCAAGCGCATACGAGCATCGACCCATGCCCGGTATGCCGCGTGTTTGCGCGATTACACTCGGCACACATCCGTCACAGCATTTGCGCACTACGTTGGATCATCCGACGAAAAGCAAGCAGGTTGCCAAGGATAAGATGCGAAGAAAGGTCGCATACCATCCCAATCTGCTGACCTATTTTGCCAAGCTTGCCTGGTGCCTCTAGGGCAGGGATCGGGCGGCTAGTAGACTGATACAGATTTTACCAGACAGTGGTCTGCTACTTTAAATACCTGACGGTAGTGATATCGACACTGAGTAGCGGTCTGGATCTGTTGTTAGCAGAAAGTCCAAGCAATTGGCCGTGTATGAATCAACATCCGATACCCCGGTAACACCAATTGTGCGAAAAGGTACCGCTGCTGAGCCGCATCCGCCACAACACTAAGGTACTGTGTGAGATTGGTTATCTCGTGATCACCACTGTACGAACGGTAGACACAAGCATAGATACGAGTAATTTTATCCAGACTAGTATCCACCAGAGCTCAAAGCGTTGAGAACCTGGATTCCTCAAGGTTGTGGAGACGCCGATAGCAGATGTCGTCCCGGGCGTGCATACACCCGCGTGTGATTTAAAATCGCTGTTTACCATTTCTCTTTTTGAACCTTGGCATATTGAAAGGAGAAGGAAATTGAATATTGTCCTATGCTGCTAACCTTGCAGTCATCTGGCCCTCTCTTCTGGTCGCCAATCAACAAGATAGTGCATTTCGGGAATTTTCGACACTTGGTGGGACAGCTTCTTATGTGTGGCTGAGTATTTCTTGGGCCCCTAACTAGCTGCGGTCGGTTTGCGGCGCACCGTGCCTCGGATACCTCCGTAACTAGTCTTCCAATACATCAATACCAGCTCGAGTCCGGCTAATCTGCATGCATTAGTACCGACACTTCAACCGAACTTCTCTGAATTGGCTACACTGTGTATAGTATCGGAACACGGCTAAGCCGCTTGGCGGTACGTTTTTGCCCATTGGGTGGTCACAAGCCGTCGCCGTTGGTCGAAACTTACCAACAGTTAATGTCACCTGATTAGCACCACCCAAAAACCACTTGAAGGGCCTAGGTAAGGATATTTTCTTTCTTAAAAGTCAATATTTTACAAAAGATTTACTCAGAAATAAAGTACGAAGAGTTCATTTTTCACTCAACGTAAATAGAGGGGGCTGTGAATTACCAATCCGCCCGGGTGGCGCTACGCCACTGTCGGAATATCGTTCTTTTTGGGAAACAGAAAAACGGAAGATATATTGGAATTCTAGCGCCTAATTCGAATTTCGAACTCATGTTTCATAATTTATACTGGCGATCACGATTGAGATGGTTTATTTATACATTAATGAGTGATATTAAAGGTTAGTATCCCCTTCCCCCAGGCGGCGGCACTGTCGCTGTGCGGCGCGGCGCGCGAGGCGGACGAGCAGCGCGCGCTGGCGCACAAGCTGCGCGCGCACACGCGCACCATACACGAGCGCGCCGACCTTCTCGCTGCCAACGCTAAGAGCTTTGAGGTTAGTATCCCCCTCCCCCAGGCGGAGGCACTGATGGCTCGGTCCTTACGCCGCCGGACGGCAATCATGTATTGATTGCCGTGTCCTGCCAGCAGGTTCGAAACCGTGTAACTCGGAAATTAATTCATACAACCTGGGTTAAAAAAGCCTTGCTACTGACATGCAGTTGACCGTACGCTAATCGGTCAGCGTCAGCCGCACATGCGTCGTAAAATTCATTGTGGTGATTGTTTTCTGTGACGCTAACCGGCTGTCGACAGATCTCCACGACAGACGTAGTCGTAATGTTTTCCCTCTATATCTTTACGTCACATGATTTGGGAATAACCATAATTAGTAATTAACTTTAAATTGGATAATAGGGTAAACTGAAGATCATTTTCCTGTACTTGCTGTATCTTCCGTTCTCCTTCCAAAATGTTACTGAAGTAATGACGGTATAAATTTAATTTTAATTATTTACAGGAGCAAATTGCCAAAAAAGTAGAAGACGTCCTAGCGAAGACGCCACTAGAAATAAAACCTCGTCGTGAGCTGCCACGCATTGGCAAGTTCAAGGAAATAAGTACAGCGCCACTCATCGATTTGAGCTCAAGCCACGCCCACGGAGAGCCCCAGCCACCACCAGAACCCAAGCCTGAGCCCCAACCAGGGCCCGCAGTGTCTCAAGAACCAAACATCACTATACAAGCCTCAGAAAACGAACCAAAACTCAACATTCTCGGTTTCGAAGTAATTGAAAGACAATCCCCATCAAAATCACCGCAGAATCTCGATCAAACGTGGGATTTGAAGCAGACCAGCTCATTGGAACTATTAACCCCATCGCCTCTTGGATTTACGCCCTTTGACTCACGATCCATTGACGAACTGATGACTCCAGATGATTTTGGTGCCGACCAACTACCTCCAGGTTTGAGCAACATAAACTACGACATAGATCTATCAGACTTCAGCGGAGATAATAGCATAGCGGAGGACGCACCCAAATCCGACCCTAAGGACCCGTTCAGCCCAGAAGCATTGAAGAAAGCAACCTTCGATCCTTTCGCACCACAAACTTCAAGGGGGTATGAAGCTTTGGAGTCGTTTGACGAGTTCAGTTTTGTTGATCAGAGAAAGCAGGAAACTGATCCGTTTGAAGTGGTACACAGAGGGCAGGATCCTTTCAGCCCAGTAGACATAGCAAAAGACCCCTTTTTCAGTCCCCAGAAGCAATCAACCTCCATTCTTGACGACAATGACTCTCCGACCTCCGGCTGCCTCCTACCGTCACCGATGCAACCACAAAGCAGCGGGAAATCAACTTAGTTGATCAAGCTAAAGTTGAATTATAGATCTACATATAAACCAAATTGGTTGGTGCTAAAGTTGAAAGTCTAATATTGATTTGTTCTTGTTTATTATTTATTTAAAACATAGTTTAATGTGTCCCAGTCGAAGTAATAAATGGCATGGCAGAAAAAGTTGAAGTGTTTTGCTTTTAATCAAACCTGTTTTTGTGAATCTATTCTATACCTCTACACATATCAATCAAATTGAAGTCTGTAATATCAAAATTATCATCATTTCAGCCGAAAGGCGTCCACTGTTGGACCGGTCGTTATGGCGACACTTGGAGGAAGCCTATGTCTAACAGTGGATTAAAATATTTTTTACTAAATGCGTATGAAAGAATATTCGAACCCTACAACAAAAATGTAATTTTTGACCTTTTTTTTTCGGTTTGTTCCGGCTAATCTCCGAAACGGCTGGACTGATTTTGACGGGACTCACATTGGTAGTTAGCTGAAGGAGTTATTTAGTTACCTACGTTGGTACTTTTATTTTAGAAAAAGAATTAGGGAAATGCCATTGTGCTGTCTTACAAGTCTGATGCAGAATCAAGGATTAATCAGGGCATTTATTTCAAATAAACCATTTATAGGCACTTTTGAATACAACTTGACAATTGTCAGACGACGTCGCACACACCATCTAGTGTAAACTATAAATGTTTAGATGACATGAGATGAATTAGTTCTATTCTAATGTCACAGGGCCTGATCACAGTACTACGGTGCAGTAGGTAGGTACCGAATTCTGCACGTTACCATGTTGTGGAGATATACGATGCCGAGCTGTGTCGAGCGGATGCAACACAAAGCAACATCGCAAAACCCTTTGGTTGAAGACTGACCCAGAAATTATTGATTGGCGAGGCATAATAGCGTGCAACAGCTCAACACGGCTTGGTACCATATCACGACGCTTCGATGTGACGCATTCAGGAGCCGCGCCGTGGTAGTGTAGCCAGGTCCTTGAGGTCCATACAGACGCTAAAATAGGTGCATAAACAAAACTACAACATACATTACAAAATTTATTTCAACTAGAATTTCTCATAAAACTTGTATCAGTTTATTCTTACATATATATAGAAGAATTTAAATAATAGTTACGAGCTACGTCGCTCAGTGTAACACAGATGCGAAGTGATATAGATGAGGCAATTAAAACTACACAATTAAGTAACGATTGGTATAAATAAATGAAGCTAATACT
Source organism: Mythimna pallens (assembly GCA_961205895.1). Lineage (NCBI taxonomy): Eukaryota > Metazoa > Arthropoda > Insecta > Lepidoptera > Noctuidae > Mythimna > Mythimna pallens. The sequence goes on from OY540833.1 coordinate 23,532,367, forward strand.
AACAAATTACAGATACCTATAATGTTTATTAACCATAACAGTCACGACGTAGAAAACAATATATTCCTGGTAATCTTGAGCTATTGTCCTCAGAAAACAAACAAGACGAAGCTACATACACTGGAGAGCAAATAAGTAGCCGTCGATTTTCTAAGCTTTTCTTGTCATCTTCATCAGACACTTGGCAAGTCCTAAGAGTATCCCAAAGCAATCTGAGTTTTGGAATGTAATCTTTATTCGGCATAGCAAAATGAACAACACAAAAATGCTCCTTAATATCCTTTATCAAGTTGCAAATTTATAAAAATAAAGACTTGTAATGAAAAACTTACACTATCAAGGATGTGCTACTTATTTGCTCGGCACTGTAAACTGTGTAAAGTATGCTAAACACAACTTATATATATAAAATCAAAGATAATGGTGTAATGAGAGTCAACCCCAAGTGCACTAGGTATATTATAGGTTATGTATAAAACTACTTCATAAGACAGGCAGTCAGGTACAAACGTACTGGCAGAAAAAGAATTTCACATGTCTCAAGGCCTGAAGTACCTAATTATTTTAAATAAACTGAATTCTTAAATGCATGCAAAGACAGTTTATTTTATACTTTATCAATATTCATAGGTCAAAATAATTCAAACATATTTGCATATTTCGGATTTTACATCTAGTATCCTTGGTACAAAGCATATGTAAGTTCAAAATGGTCATATTAACACCATTCTTTAGAATATTGTTCAGCAATATTTGCACATTTGCTAAGTTGACTTTGAATCACTAGTTAGCACTGGTTTTTCGAGACCGATCGTTTGCACAAATGCAATAAAATGCTGCACACCTATACAACAGCTTCATCTGAAAAACATCTCTTTCGTTATCTGCTGCAACGTGAGATAGCTTATCAGATAGGCAATCTGATTGGCCTTGGGAGTCGCTCAACTCTTGACTTTACAACTCAGATGCAGCACTTCAAGAAGCAACATCACTCACTCTTAACATAAAATGTTTATGCTCCTATATACAAATGATTATATTATGTTAGTACAAATTTGTTCAATGTTTGGAATAAAATAATCACTTTCTCATGCGAGAGCTCATAATTTCTTCATAAACTATGCTGACACGGCAATTCTAAAGTGAATATTTTATTATTCACTCTGAGAATTTAAAACTTTCCACTACTTAAACTCTAAAGTTGAACACACATTTACAACGTAATGAGATTTAAAAAAAAAAACATTATTTTTTGGCTTACTTTGATGTTGATTATTCAATAAATTCAATACAAAACATGTCAAGTCAAAATTACATCATAAACACCACAAACTGTAACAAAAATATGGATTCACTTTAATTGCAATATGTCTATGTTCTTTCCTAATATTTAAATATTATGTATATCATAACTACTATACTGTGGTTATAACTCCATTGACTTGAAAATATAATTACATTATTATTAACAGCCAATGAAAGTCACTCAGGTTACTTTACTGTGCTATAAATAATAACAGTGTGGTAATGATTAGGCAATAGATATTGTGACATTTATTCCGAGGTTTCCATTATCCGCAAACAATTGTGCAAGAGATGTGTCAAACACAAGACAATCCGAATTCATGATGGCAGATGAGACTCCTTCATGGATGGAGCGAGGCATGGCCTCCCAAGTGAGTCTCCTACGATGCCCGTTCAGCTCGAGCCTGTAAGCAAAGTTCTCTGCTTCTTTTCGAGATCCTATAAGTTGCACAATGGCAAAGAATTGTTGATGTCCATCAAACTTTTCTTGTTTTTCAAGTACTAACATAAAATGGTGATTAAAACATGACTGCATCATTACCCAATCTACAGCTCCAGGGAGGTTGATGTCCGTCGCAAGGAACACTATATCCTCACCCTGGAGAGTAGTAATACTTTTGTGTGACATCATAAGGTGCGGCATAACTTGGTCAAGGCCTCCTTGCCATTTGCATGATGCACCGGGGCAGGGACATGAGTAGGGCCTGAACTCGCAAGCTTCTTCATGCTCCGCCTTCTCAGTGTGCACGAGAGTGACAGTACAACCGGTGTTGGAGTGTTTACAAGGGAACATAACATTACTGGCGACTTTCTCCATGGCGAGGTTGCGGATGTTGCCGAGCGGGCCCCGGCACGTGGGGCAGCAGGATAGCTTGGGCCGGCAGCTGGAGCACACCAGGTGCCCGCTCTGGCACTGCAGGATCGGCGGCAACACATAGTCGAAGCACACGGGGCACTCAAACAGCGAGGCGAGATCAGCAGACATGGCGTTCGGCGCGTTCACGAGTGCAGGCACCCCGGGGACAGTACAACTGGAACTGCTAGCTCCGCGCCGCTTGTTGTTTGTGCTCATGTCACCGTCACGCGCATATAAAGCTCTGATCGCCTTACCTCTTCGCCAAGACTCACAGAAGTTTCGCGCCTGGATGTATCATTTGTAGCCCTCCACAGCTGATTCTTTCCGCCTAGAGGTCGCGGTGAAGTAAGTTTCCATCACAGTTCTTGAGGCCAATGTTATTCAGTACTTACGACGTGATGTGATTAGAGTGAACTATTCTCAGTCAGATTTGGGGCGATTGATACAAACTGAACCACTTAGGAACTCCTAAAATTTAATACATTTCTACTATGTTGTGATTGTTTAATTAAAAATCAATTTAATGCGAATGTTCTAGTTCATCACAAAAAGACAAAATCCTTTTTTTTCCGTTTTGGCAACTGACGTCGTAAAACCCAATGACGGCCAATCGAAAACTACAAAATTACAAATGACAATTTTGATGACAGCACCATGATGTCATACCATAGAGTCTGGTAAGTTAGATACTCTCGATAAGATTATAGATCCAACACTGGTAGAAAAAAAATACTAATTGACTTCAGGTGAATGCTCCAGGCAGAGTAGCCCGCGAAATTCAAATTTTCTCAAGTTTTTTTTTGCATTTTGCAGGTCTGTTTCAGGTTCTACATTCATCAAAATATGATTTGAGATCGTAATACAGGTTTATTTACGGAGTTGTAAATCATTAAAATTATCAAGTCAACCCTCTTAGTGAAGCTAACTCTATTGAATGACATTTTGATGTACATTAGAACGTATTAGATGAAAAACAAAGTAACTATTTTTTTTATCAAAATTATATACTTTCGAAACTCTATACAAGCTAAATGCAAAAACTGCATGAAGCCAAAGATAAGTAAATTAACAACGATTGATGAATTTAAGTGCACAGGACCTGCATTAGTGCATTTTCATAATTACAGTTAGGAGGGTCGTCGTTGACGTCACAATATTAACGGATTGTACTATTTGACGCACGCGATTTCTGAGAAGTGTCATGCGCTGTTATCTTAATAAACCAACAATAGTAGCAAGCAAACACGCTTTTCTAAGGAACAAATTTCACTTGTTTACCAAATCTTCGTCTTTAGTTTGTTATGGAGCATAGTTATGTTACGGCATGCGTGGTATGGTTGGCCAGTGTAATGCATTACGCACTTAACTTTCGTGTAAATTCATCAACAATGTTTTTAGAATGGTGAACGAAAATATTGTAAGGAAACCTGCGGAAAATGTCCTGCAACCAATAAATATTCATAGGTACGCGAGAGGGGTTGTCAGACTTTTACTGACTAAATCCCACCTGTGTTCTTTCAGTTGCCCTTTGCATTCCAGGGCCGCGGTGTGTCTTCAAATAATTCTGCAACCCTAGCAGGAGTTGCTGTAAGTCGCGAATGTTACACAACGCGCGGTCGACCTGAACTTGATCCTTATCGGACGGCGGGCTACACATTGCTCACCGTCCGATACTCCATTGACAACTTAAAATCTAAAATCAAATTTCTGGTGGAATGAAAAGTGGTTTCAGGCAGGACAACGTCTGTCGAGACTACTTGAGATTACTGTATGTATATGATTTCTTAGTTAAAATACCTAAAATAAATTAAAGTAGTTTTGTACAGTATTGTTAAAATCATCGACTTACCCCGTGTTCCGAATTGCGATAAAAGTGATTATATCGCGAATTCGACGTGATTTACCTAATAATTGTGACGTTGCGCGTTGGTCGGATTCACGATATTATCGCTTTTGACGCAATTCGGAACGCAGGCATTTATATTTCGTGACCAGATCTTAGAAATTGATCACTTCATGATATGGCCAAGTAATAGGTACTGGTCAGATTTTTTAGTTTGATGATCTTTTAAACGTTTCAATCCTCGTTTGGCTTACTTTCTTTAGACCTTTTATTATCATAGAAATCCTACATCAATGATATGGAGAATCAAGGATTGACATATCCTCAAATGTTAACGTTTAAACGATCTGGACAGTTAAAGTTGACCATATCATAAAGTGACAGACGTATATAAAGTGATCAATTCTAAGATATGGCCACGACATATACATAGATATCAATGGTTAAAAACATATTTCTAATAGGTACTTAGATAGTAAAAACACAACCGGGGGTCATCATCATCATTTCAGCCGATAGACGTCCACTGCTGGACATAGGCCACCCCCAAATGTCGCCACAATGAACGGTCCTGTGCGTCTCGCATCCATTCCCGAAACCTTCACCAGGTCATCAGTTCACCTTGTAGGGGGGCCTTCCAACACTGCGTCTTCCAGTACGTGGTCGCCACTCCAGAACCTTTTAGCCCCAACGGCCATCTTTTCTGCGACCAATGTGCCCTGCCCATTGCCACTTAAGTTTGGCGATTCTTCGTGCTATGTCGACAACCTTGGTTCTCCTGCGGATATCTTCATTTCTGATTGGATCACGCAAGGAAACTCCAACGGCAATGGAAAGGGCAATGGAAAGGGCTATCCCTTTCCATTGCCCTTCGGGTGACTTTAAGCCTTCTGATGAGGCCCATTGTGAGCAACCACGTTTCGGAACCATATGTCATCACTGGCATCCCGGGGGTGTTTTCGAGTAAATCGAAGGCACTCTTACCGGTGGCGTACCGTCAATTTCAGGTCCATAGCAGTCCTTTTTGGGATACGGCTAGCTTTCTTTAACCATCTTCATGCTGTCCACTTGCTGACAGTCACTTCTCGAACTCTTCTCAGCTCCTGTTGCAGCATCGACACCGGGCAGTTGAAGATTTCACAGCAAAGTCGAAACAATAAATAATAAGCAGTACCTTTGCGCTGTTTTGTCTGCTTTTGTTCTTTTAATTTTTGAGTGTTTCTGTGTACTTATATAAAAAAAAAAAAAATAATAATAAAACAGTAGTCTCTCTCAGGTGTACCGTTGGCAAGTTGCTCTTGGTCTCCGATTGAAGCCACTGCTCTTTTGAAATCACCTGTAAGCTATTGTTAGAGCAGACTGGCTCAAATTGAGTAGAGTAGCAACTCTTCGCTAAGTCCCTGTTGCAGTCGCGCAGTAGAAAAAAAATAGAAAAGAGAAAAGAAAGAAAGAGGTTACACTTGGGCGGCGTTTTTTTCTTTCTGGTGTTATATGAGTTATATCCATAATTTCACAAAAAAAAAAAAATGAATCATCTTTGCGTAGAAGAGTACCTACAGGTCGACTCTTGATAAGCGATGAATAAGGTGAAACGGTAGTTTGTGCCCCAATTCGTAGGTACCATAGTGAGCATATTTCTCTACGAAATCGTTTCGGTGAATCGTTTTTAGGGTTCCGTAGCCAAATGGCAAAAAACGGAACGGAATGTTTGTTTATCTTTTTGTGTTTTTTTTTACCGATAGAAAGCTGCTTTATTCCAGATTAACATTGGCTAATATATTTTATGTATCATCATCATTTCAGCCGAAAGACGTCCACTATTGGATATAGGCCTCCCTCAAGTGTAGCCACAATAAAAGGTCCTGTGCGTTTCGCATCCATTAAATTCCCGCAATCCTTACCAGGTCATCGGTCCACCTTGTAGGAGGCCTTCCAACTGCGTCTTCCGGTACGCAGTCGCACTCCAGATCGTTTCGGCCCCAACGGCCATCTGTTTTGCGAGCAATGTGCCCTGCCCATTGCTACTTAAGTTTGGTGATTCTTCGTGCTATGTCTGCAACCTTGGTTTTCCCGTAGATATCTTCATTCCTGATTCGATCACGCAAGAAATCTCCTCCTCCTCTCTTTCCATTGCCCTTTGGGTGACTTTAAGCTTTCTGATGAGGCCCATTGTGAACGACCACATTTCGGAGCCATATGTCGTGACCCACACGACATATGGCTCCGAAACCTTAGAGTCATTAAAGTAATTCCACTCCTAACACTGAAAAATAGTATTTTTCCTTTGAATCCAAAACCTAATTTCAAAGGCGGCTCCATCTTTATAAAGATCCACTAGGTACCCAAGACTGGTACAAAATAAATCCGGGGTCTACCTCGGATTAATTCTATCCTTGACTTTTGTTTTGCAATAAACATACGTCTCCTAAGTTTAAGATCACGGTCTTGGAATATTTTAGGCGGAAATTCGATGACCACAGTATAGATTGATGCAGTATATCCATTCGAAACTCTTGGTCATAAGTCATATTGGTTTTGAACAGGGTCATTTTTTAACAAAAGATTTGTGATTTAAAACATTTTCACAAATGAATTCAATCGACTTCTAAACAGCAAATGTCATATAATTTTATTAAAAAAAATAAACTAAACATCCCCCCTAGCCAAGTTACAACCGTTTCGTTTCGATTCTCTTTTCGTCGATCGCCTCGAGTAGATCACGCCTCCGATTCCTTTATTCTGACGTCATCTCGACGCTCAGTCACGTGATCAGAACAAAAGAATAGGAGGCGTGGCCGACTCGAGGCGATCAACGAAAAGAAAATCGAAACGAAACGGTTGTAACTTGGCTAGGGGGGCAGGTAAGATTTAAAAAAAATATAGTAGGTCTTTACCTATGTAATTGGAGATTTTATAACCAGCATTTTCAGAATTAATTATCTGTGGATTAGCACGCAATTCGAAATTCAAATAAATTTTATTCGAAAGACGTGTTAATTTAATTTCAATTTCAGTCATTTGTTTTTAGATAGTTTTTTTGTTTTTGTGACATTGTGGTCGTTTTTGGCGCTATGGATAAACTGAAAATTCGTACAATTTTCGAATATGAGTTCCTACGTGGAAATACCGCTGCGCAAACAACACGAAAAATTAACGACGTGTACGGGCATAACACTGCTTGCTTAGACACAGTCCATTATTGGTTCAATCTTTTTAAATCTGGAAATTTTGAGTTGAAGAACGAGCCTCGCGGTCGGCCAGTAACTATTGTCGACAATGACGAATTGAGGCGATAGTGGAAGCGGATCCATCTCAATCTACGGCTGAGCTTGCTGCGGGCCTTGGAGTTAGTGTCAAAACAACATTGAAGCACTTGCGTCAAATCGGAAAGATAAAAAAGCTAGATAAGTGGGTGCCACACGAACTAAGCGACCGACAGCGAGATTTACGTGTCGAAGCATGCATAGCACTACTGAATCGGCATAGAAACGAGGGAATTCTTAATCGAGTTGTTACCTGCGATGAAAAGTGGATCCTGTACGACAACCGTAAGCGTTCGTCTCAGTGGGTGGACCCGGGTACAGCACCTAATCAGTGCGCTAAAAAAAAAAGATTACTCATAGGAAGATGATGGTGACTATCTGGTGGACCAGTGCCGGACTTGTACATCACAGCTTCTTACCAAATGGCACAACAGTGACGGCAGATGTCTATTGCCAAGAATTGCAAACAATGATGGAGAAGCTCGCAATTCAATAACCAAGTCTAGTCAATCGCTCTTCCCAATTGCTTCTCCACGACAACGCGCGAGCTCACACTTCACGACAGACCATCGCAAAGCTACAAGAGTTGCAGCTGAAAGCTCTCCGTCACCCACCGTACTCACCGGACCTTGCCCCAACAGATTTCACAACAAATTCAACACCTGTGATGCAGTACAAAACGCTTTCGCTGACTTCATCGCCTCCCGTCCGGCAGACTTCTACAGTAAAGGGATAAACAAACTGCCATCAAAATGGCAAAATTGTATAGATAATTTGGGCCAGTAATTTGATTAGCTGAAATAAAAAAATTACCAAAATTTTTATATTTTAAAATTATCATACAAATCTCCAATTTCATAGGTAAAGACCTAATATTTTAAGAGTTATATCCATAATTTCACCAAAAAAAAATAATTAATCATCTTTGCGTAGAAAAGAGTACCTACAGGTCGACTCCTGATAAGCGATGAATAAGGTAAAACGGTAGTTTGTGCCCCAATTCGTAGGTACTATAGTGAGCATATTTCTTTAAGAAATCGTTTCGGTGAATCGTTTTTAGGGTTCCGTAGCCAAATGGCAAAAAACGGAACCCTTATAGATTCGTTGTCTGTCTGTCTGTCCGTCCGTATGGCACAGCCACTTTTTTCCGAAACTATAAGAACTATACTGTTGAAACTTGGTAAGTAGATGTATTATGTAAACCGCATTAAGATTTTCACACAAAAATAGAAATAAAAAAACAATAATTTTTGGGGGTTCCCCATACTTAGAACTGAAACACAAAATTATTTTTTTATTCAAACCCATACGTGTGGGGTGGGTGGGTGTGGGTGTGTGGGGTATCTATGGATAGGTCTTCAAAAATGATATTGAGGTTTCTAATATCATTTTTTTCTAAACTGAATAGTTTGCGCGAGAGACACTTCCAAAGTGGTAAAATGTGTCCCCCCCTGTAACTTCTAAAATGAGAGAATGATAAAACTAAAAATAAATATATGATGTAGGTACATTACCATGCAAACATCCACCGAAAATTGGTTTAAACGAGATGTAATAAGTAGTTTTTTTTTTATACGTCATAAATGGTAAACCGCAATTTACATTTCAAGTTTGTACGGAACCCACAGTGCGCGAGTCCAGTTCCACTTCATCAAATGTTACTTAGATTTAGTTTATCACTGTCATTTAAGTCCTTCAAAAGTCTACTCTTGAAAATCGTTAGAATTTTAGTTTATCTCCAGTGACAGATTAAGACTACTTGATGCCCTAAGCAATCTACGCCTGTGGGCCTCCCTATCCGTATGTCAACTACAATCGGTCTTTAAACCTTTACCGCCAAAAAACATTAGTTTTTTTTGTAAAATAAGATGAGATGTAACGTACCTTAGAAGTGGAGTAGGTGCGACTACAATAAAAACCAAAGCATAATTTTTTTTTGGCATAATTTATTTATTAGGGCTTAAAGTATGAAATTGCCGATTTGAACTGAAAAATTAACATTCGTTTTTTTTTTCATTTAAGTAGCATATTTATGTAATCAAAATAATTACCATTACTATCTATACATTGCTGCCATCTAATCATTAGAAGAAGGAAGGTCATTTATGCCTATGCGATAGAACTCTGGTGATCTAGATTCGAAAGCATTTTGTACTGCCTCCTGAGAAGAAAACTTTTTATATCACGTAGAAAATTGTCCAAATCACGAAAAAAATGGTAGTCCATTGGAGCAAGGTCTGACGAATACGGAGAGTGACGAATGGTTTTTAATTGCAGTTCCTGTAGAATTAAAACAATTTCTCGTGCTGTATGAGGCCTCGAGTTATCATGGAGCAATAATGGCACTGCTAGTTTTGCTATCATTGTTCGGAGTTCGGCACAGTAGACATCTGTCGTTATTGCTTGACCAGATTGGAGAAAGCTATAGTGAATAACACCATGCTGAGACCATCAAACAGTTACCATTACCTTTTTATTGGTAAGCTTTGCTTTAGGACACTGTTGCGGCGTTTGTCCTGGGGTCAGTCATTGCATGTGTTTCGCTTACAGTTATCGTGAAGAATCCACTTTTCATCACATGTCACAATTCGATCCAATATTCCTTCATTTCTGTATCGATTTAACAAGGAAACACAAGTTTCAACACGCATTTCTTTCTGCAGATCATCAGTCAAATCATGAGGCACCCATTTTACATATTTTTCTATTGTTGGTAAGGTAACGTTAAACCATGCCGCTAATTCCTGGGTAGTTTGGCTCGGATCGGCTTCCACCATCTCTTTCAATTCATTGTTATTTACCTGTGGGCGATCTTCCACGTGGTTCATTCTTCAAATCAAAATTTCCATTACGAAAGCGTTTAAACCAAAATCACACGGTGCGTTCATTAGCAGTCTCCTCTCTCCAAACGCAACTTTGTGAGGTGTATCTGCCGCGTTAGTTCCGCGTCGGAAATCGTATCAAAAAAATTACTTAAATTTTCGAAGTATCCATCTTTCTTGAACTTCATAGGTACTATGTGAAATAGACATGCGTCCGATATATCCAATCGTATTCAAAATCCGATGCCAGTCACAAATCGATACGTATCGATATCACAAACTAGAAAACCGATTTCACGAAAACCAAACAAAACGCAAAACTAAAATCTGAAATCCAGCCGAAATCGAGATTCGCCCTGTCCTTTTTATTTCCACAATGTTCCGCTTAGTTAGAAAGAGAGGAGGCGAATTTCATATCGGATCAGTCAGTTTGCGTTTGGATATCCATACAAATAGTTTTGTAATATCTAAATATGCAGATACGATTTGGATTTTTGTAGTTTTCGTTTTTTGAAGTTTGCGTTTGGATATCCACACAAATCGTTTTGTGATATTCAGATGTTTTTAGTCGGTTTGAATTTTTGGATTCGTTTGGCTATCGGTTTGTTGGTTACCAAAATCCAACCAAAATCTATTGCACATTATGCGATCAATGTCACCCTTATTTTTAGGCATAGTAAAGATTAGTTTTCCGTGCGTTGATTTATTTTGGTTTTAATTTAGTGTTTATTTAATGTTTTTGTTCAGAGATGCAAACTTGACCTTATCATATCAGTGAATAGAATTTGCCGACTTTTTGTATGTTTTAGTTTAGAGTGGAATAAACTTTAGTTAAAGATAGATAATAAATGTAATTAGTTAAGTAATTAGTGAAGACATATATATTATATTTATAGTTTAGACTTTATTTTAATTGATTTTATATTAATAAACGAGTAGGTACCTACCCTGTTTTATTTTTTTTTCCAGTAGGTAAGGAACATCGCACAAATCTTTATTTTCTTGTCTTAATGGTACCAATATTTGTATTTTTCGATAGCTAATAAAACCAAATCAAAGGTTTTGGCGATATTTTTTCGAGTGAACTCAGTGGCTGTTGTAATTAATCGCAAATTGATTTCTAGTGCATATTGTAATGTAAAATTGGTGTTGTTTCGTGTCTGACTACTGAGAAGGCTGACTCGATACTTTTGCTGCCAAATACTGCAAAAACATTAGGACGTGTTACACCCGCATTCTAATGAAATTCATAAACAGGGCAAAGCAAAATAAAAAACATACAAGTATACTACGTGGCAAATAAGTTGAACCAAAATGGCCGTCGTTGCTATGGTTACGTGCAGGCCTGAAAATCAGTTACTACGAATTCAAGGTCGATCACCATTTTGGTTCAACTTATATGCCGCGTATTGTAAGGAACGAATTGGTGAAACTAAGTGCTACAGAAATCGGATATCTAAAATCGGATATTGAAATCGATTTCAAAATCAGATATACATATATCCGTTTGCGTTCAGCACAAAAAACGCCCATGTCTAATGTGAAAAAAGGTTCACTCAAAAATCTCAAACCATGAAGGTTTTATGTCAATTCGAAGTACCTATTACAATAAAACGGCAATTTCATACTTTAATCCCTATTCTCACACACAGGCACAATTACTCAAAAAACAAAACATTTGATTGACACAGATTTACGGGGGGGCCGCGGGGAAGGTTAGGTGGTTTTTGATTGGCTGATCGCAATTCCGGTGCATTAGAATTGCTGAATGCACTAGCGGGCAGCGAGTGGGCAAGCGGGAGCGGGGTTATGACTCTAGGTCGGACTCTCTATGTCAACTTAAATAAAACTTTAAACGCGCGAATTTTCAAATTAGTCCTAGAAACTTTTTTTGGTGTGATTTTTGGTGACGTGAGGGTGAGACGTGATGCCCTAAGGACGGATTTTTTTTGCTTCTTCTGGTGCCCCCCTCAGACGTGATGCCCTAGGCAATTGCTTAATTTGATTAGGGGTTAATCCGTCACTGTTTATCTCTCAAGTTATTTACAGCGTTTAAGTTAACTTGCTGGCACCGAAGGTAGGTGAGATTGGGATTTAATGGAACGTTATTGAGAAAAACGGTTAGTATAACAACATTTTATTAAAATTTATACCTACTCATTTATGTTTTTCGTGATGGCATTTGTTATAGTTAATTAATTAGTATTTGTCTTTGTGACAACAAATAAACGATGATTTTATCTTTTCTCATCACGCTTGATTTTATTTCTTACATACATTTGTCTTAAGTAGGAGCTATTTCGAAAAAGTTTTAATCGACCCCTTGTTGGGGTTGATAGGAACGAACAGTTTTTTGTATTTCGTTATGTGGCGAATAAGCCAATTTCATTGATTCTGTAAAGATGTTAGAAGTAGTACGTGTATGTCATATTGGTGCCTCAATGGAACGTCATTCCATAAACAACGAACGTATTGCATTCGATTTTTTTTTCTAAATAAATTTCTAGGATACATTATTCATATCACACTTTGTTCGAGGTACCTAAAAAAATTACATTAAGTATTTTAAAAAAAATATTAATCTAATCTATTTGAAAAAAAAAGTTTGGAAACAAATGATTATAGAACATGTTTCTAACGATTCTCACATCAAAATACTTGTTTTGTCAGACAAAATATTCTGAGTAGTTTCTGAGGAATCTGTAAAAACAGTGAAAGAATTTAATTTTTGAGTCGGAAAACCGATGCGCCAGCGTCACACACATAAAACGTCGTTGTCATTTATTTGAGCCATGTTTCTATTGACCCCAGTCTCTTCTATTTACGGTATGGTAGTCGTCCGCTATGGTAGAACCAACCATCACACGAACTTAACGAGAGGTCCCCCATTTTAGAACTTCAAGCTCTGTTATGTCATCATCATGCTCAGTCCGACTTTGTCCACAGCTGCGTAGCTAGGTCTCTCTTTTGTTGTGGCTATCACCGTGTTCGTGAGATGAGCACATTCAGGTTCCATCCGCAATGCCTACAATATCGTCCGCTCATGTCGATATGACGTCGCCGGACGAATAACGTCTTCTTCCAGTTCGGTTCCTAATTTCATCAGGTTGGTAAGATAAAGTATATAATACCTATCTAATAATAATACCAGTTTCCTTGCGTGATCGAATCAGGAATGAGGATATCCGCAGGAGAACCAAGGTCACCGACATAGCACGAAGAATCGTCAAACTTAAGTGGCAATGGGCAGGGCACATTACTCGCCGAACGGATGACCGTTGAGGCCTAAAGGTTCTGGAATAGCGACCACGTACCGGAAGACGTAGCGTTGGAAGGCCTCCTACAAGGTGGACCGATAACTTAACGGTTACCGCACGTTGTCGCTTGGGTATCGCTTCGGGCTGGTGGCCTCTAAACCCTGAAATTCTGACGGGATTTATTGTGAAGATCGCTGAAAGGTGCTCTGGAGTGACGCCACTTGCACGTGGAGTTGCCCAGAAGCAAACAATGTATAATTACCAAACAAGGGCACGGACGTCATGTCCGTGGCTTAAATGTAAGGTAGGAGTGCGGTTTTAGTCATTAAGAGTCTGACACTGCCCAAACTGGCTCGTCTGTGAGGAAGCTTGGGCGTCCATGAAGATTTCCAACTCCTACCGAAAAAAAAAAAAAAAAACTTAACGGTTGCGGAAGTCCGATGGATGCGAGACGCACAGGACCGTTCATTGTGGCTACACTTGGGGGAGGCCTATGTCCAGCAGTGGACGTCTTTCGGTTGAAATGATGATGAATAATAATACACCCTTGAAAATAAAAAATATTGCGTGCAGCAGAGATGAGATGGACGTGTGGTGTGCGTGACGAGAATGGATATTAGAGGAAGATTGAAAGTTGCGTTTATCTTGGTATTGTGATGAAGAGGAGCGATGAAACGCATGCTACTAAAATAGATATGAGTAGATACATGTGGATGGATGGGGAGCGAGAGGGTGGTCAAAGAAAAGGTGGATGGATTGTTTGAGAAATGATATGAGAGAATTAGTGATAGCGTGATGGATGATAGGGCAGAATGGAAGAAAACAATCTTGTTGCGCCGACCTCAAATAACACGGGACAAGGACAGAAAAATAATAAGATGATGAGTGAACTCTCTTGTGGATTTGGAGGTGCCGTACTACAGGTATGTGCCCGACCCAGTTCTCGATAATGGCAATATCACATTCTACTGGAATTGGTCCATCATCACTGACAGGACTATTGTAGACAATAAGCTTGATATAGTGGTGGTAGACCGAAGCAAAAGGCGTGCAGTGATTGTTTACATATCCGTTCCGCATGACGAGAAGCTCGTGAAAGCTGAGAAAGATAAACAAATTTAATCAAATAAATTTACTTGGTTCGCGAGGTTGTCGACATTAGAGAGGTGGACTCGGCGATTATTGTACCAATAGTCGTGTCAGCTAATCACATAATAGCCGCGTACCTCAACCATAACCTTAGGCGGCTGGAACAAAAGCTTGATTCAGAAAACGGTACTCCTGGACACGGCTCGTATAGTTAGGAAGTTCCTTTTTCTGTAGCCCTGTATCCTGTTCCCTATACCAGTGGGCGACTATTATTTTTATTTTTAAATGATTTTTTTATCATAAAAAAAAAATAGAATTGAATAAATGATGTGCTTAGTTACAAAGTGTACAACGCTCTTACGACACATCGTATTTTGCAAGTTATAGGAATTTTCTTCAAAATTGTCTTGTTATTATCTGACAGTAACTCTTGCAGACGTCCAAATAACAATTTTATCTTGCAGATATGTCTCATATGAGTGTGTCTAGACGATAACAATGACAGGAAAGTTGCAAAAGTAGATAATTTACAATGTGGCGCAACGCCCTTTTCTATTTCAACGTGAGATGAATTCCAAGCCCTATTTGATTGAAATTCTGTCCACATTTTGTAACACGGTAATGTGACTGGTTAAATGATAGCCATTTTAGTCACATAGCGTTTAGTTTGCAAGCCGCAATAAAGATAACCATTTCTGGGCGTCACTGATCCACTTTCAGACATCTCATTAATAAATCGTTGGTACGACAATGGAACTTTTTGTTATTAACATCTGAGTATTTGTTTACTAACATACTTTTTGTTATCTATATATATAAAAGGAGAAACTGACTGACTGACATATCAACGCACAGCCGCAAACTACTGGGACTAGGACCGTGAAATTGAGCACAAGTGTCCCTTTTGTAACGTAGGCGAGCACTAAGAGAGGATTTTTCAAAATTCACCTCCTAAGGGGATGAAATGGGAGTCCAAAGTTTGCTTGGAGAAATCAAATTTCACGCGGGCGAAGCCACTGGCAGAAGCTAGTACAAAATAAAAGAC
This sequence comes from Mythimna pallens, assembly GCA_961205895.1. NCBI lineage: Eukaryota > Metazoa > Arthropoda > Insecta > Lepidoptera > Noctuidae > Mythimna > Mythimna pallens. Next base: position 23,547,847 of record OY540833.1, read on the forward strand.
TACTATTATTATTATAGAAAAAAAAAAACATTTAGAAATATAAAAAATAGTATACCACCGCACCGGTATCGGGAACGGAAAGACTACTATTATTATTATTCCGTTTATTAATTAATATTTACGTATAAATTATATTTTTATATATATCATAGAAAAAAAAAACCATTTACAAATATAAAAAATAGTATACCACCGCACCGGTATCGGGAACGGAAAGACTACTATTATTATTATTCCGTTTATTAATTAATATTTACGTATAAATTATATTTTTATATATATCATAGAAAAAAAAACCATTTACAAATATAAAAAAATAGTATACCACCGCACCGGTATCGGGAACGGTCATAATACAAACAGGGTCATATTATTACTATTATTATTATAATAGTTGCGGAATGATCATCACCTGCCTTACCTTTTTGTTTAATAATAATAAAACTATTGAAAATCGACTTGTTAAACTATTTTTAAAGCCTTTTGCAAAATAAAAAGTCACCATATAATAATCTTTTTGTTTACTAAATGCATATGAAAGTATATTCGATACCTACCTGTAACGAAAATGCGATTTTAATTTTGCCATATCTTTATCTTACATCTCCTAAATGGAACAGATTGTGACGGGGATGTGAGGTTATAAGAACTTATAATTTAAGCTGTAGGTCAATAAATAAAAGGAGAAACTGTCTGACTGACATATCTACGCACAGCCAAAACTACTAGGATTAGGAGTGTGCAATTTTTCACAAAGCTTCAAATTACGATGTAGGTGAGCACAAAGAACGAAAATACAAAAAGGTTTTCTATTTTGGACTCCCTTTCATCCCCTAAGGAGATAAAAGGGGGTCCAAAGTTTGTATGGAGAAACCTACTTTCACGCAGGCTGTTGGCAATAGCTAGTTCTAAATAATAAAGTACAGCCTAAATGAACAGTCTCCCGCGGAGCGGCGAGCATCCTTGCCGACTTGCTATTATGGGATTTAGAGGCAAGACAACCGATTTGAAAACCTCCTCTTTTTTTTAGAAGTCGGTTGAAAATACTAATATACTCTATTTTATACAAAACCAAAACTAGATAGGTACTTTCTCTCTGGTTGCTGTTTGATGAACCCCATAATTGTGTAATTAGTATTAACTAGCTTCTGACAGCGGCTTCGCCCGCGTGAAAATAGGTTTCTCCATACAAACTTTGGACCCCCGTTTCATCCCTTTAGGGGGTGAATTTTGGAAAATCCTTTCTTAGTGCTTGCCTACGTCATAAGATGATGCCTTTTGCAAAATTTTAGCTTTCTAGTCCCAGTAGTTTTGGCTGTATGTTGATATGTCAGTCAGTCAGTTTCTCCTTTTATATATATAGATTACTGCTTCATTCACAACTTCTAAAATATTTTTGTTAATTCGCAGTTCGCTCCATAAACGTATTGAACAAAAGTTCACGGTCACACGATTTTTTTTTAACGAAAAAGTTCCAATTAGAAAAGAACAATGCCTACGCTAACAAATCAAGTAATCACACGCATAGTTACGCAACGATTTGTAAAAGTAAATAAATGTAACAAAGTTTGTTCGCGACTCACAGGTATTTGTCTTGGTCGGGTTGTCGGAGTCGGAGGGAAAAATAAATTAGTCTATGGAAAGTGTTGTTGTTGAGCGCACGCTGCACCGCACGAGGTTGGCGCGAAAATTGATTAACAATTCGTAATAATATAATCGGTCCTGTTATTTTTCGCGAGTGGCTGTTTAGTAATATTCAGTGATAATTAAGTGTTTCAAAAAAATATTTTCGACTTTTAAGTGGGCTCCTTGGATTGTTTGCGTGAAAAAATTTGCTGATAAAAAGTTACAGGTAATAATTTCACGAATCATATTACTTATTCTTTTTGATTTTATGACAGATTTTATTTGTGTATTCTTTATTGAATCCGTTACGCGGCAACAGTAGAAAGTTAATAAACTGACTAGTATCTCCGTTTAACTATCCGCTTTGTTATTATAGTAATTACATGAGATAGTTATCGGAACGATTGTCTTTTTAAAAACGAAGTAATTCAATAATAAAAATAATCTGCGGCAAACTGTATACATAAATGTAAAGAAAATTGTAATTAACACAGGTAGGAAGATAATAAAGAATATAATTTAAAAAAAAAAACGAAGCATTTAGTTTTAATTTCAGGGCATTGTCGTCAGTATTTCTTGTGAACAATTTATTGCTTGGTGTTCATTAGTTTTTTTTCTTATAGCAAATGCATTCAAAGAAACTGATAAGGGTTTTCCATTTTTCCTTTTCAGTCATTGACGTAGGCAAACGACGTAGGTAGGTACACAGGTAACTCTCTGAATTAAAATTGTATTTCCGTAAATCGTAAGACCTTATACATAGATGATGTTTATTTATTTTTTTCGTCTTGTTAGGGCTTTTCTTTGAGGTCGGAAATGTTCCAATGCCGCCAATTACTTCCACGAGGATAGATAGCGATGCTCCGCCCAAGCGGGCACACTCCACCATATGCTCAACTGTGTCCTCTGGAGGAGCTGTGGGGACGTTTAAAATATTACCGTAACCCTAGAACGGAAAGGCAAATGAAGGAATATAGATGTGTTTTAGTTTTAGGCCTTCTCGCACCACCCTAGAGCGAGAAAAATCATTTGATGATATCCCACTTAAAAAAATGTCATGTATGTAGTTACCTACTCGTACATATTGGAATTATGTTTATCATCACGTAATGATTAGATTCACAAAAGATTAGATATTTCGGATTCGGTTATAAATAGTTCTGGGAAATATGATCGGGTTTGGTATTTCCCGTTTTAAGACATAAGTACCAGTAACATAGTATATCATTTAGGCTTATCGCTTTTATAACCTTTGCATTTATCTTTCGTAAAAAAAATATGACTATAATACCTGTCGATCAATTGCCGTTAATAGTCATATAATTTAGCAATACTAATTCCTATATTTTTGTAGAGATTGCCGATTATAATTCCGATATATTTCTTGATTATAGAACAAAACAAGTGTCTGTTAACTACACTCACCAATGCAAAAGGTACCATTTTCTACCACTTGACCAGGTGGCTGGAAAGGCAACACGGCGTCATTACCTTCCGCATGACGCAGGTCCTCACCGGACACGGTAAGTTCGGGAAGTTCCTGCACCGGATTCGTGCGGAAGCGACGCCCGGGTGTCGCCACTGTGTGGACCGCCCGGAGGACACGGTGGAGCATACGGTGGAGGTGTGCCCCGCTTGGGCAGAGCAACGCCGTGTCCTCGTGGGGGTAATTGGCGGCGGTGATCTCTCGCGCCGGGCCTTGGTACAGGCCATGGTCCGGGGCGAGGAGGAGTGGCAGGCGGTCGCCTCCTTCTGCGAAGCAGTAATGCTTGCAAAGGAGGCGGCCGATCGCGTGAGGCAGCGGTCCTCACGCCCCAACCGCCGCCGGGATTCCGATCCCGATTTCCGGCCACCGTAGGCGCGGGCTTGCGGACGGCGAGCATTGGGTGGCTTGCCGTCCGACCGTCCGGTAACCGTCCGGACCAAGCCCAAGTCGTCAACGGCGCGTGCTGTTCCACGCGCGCCTCAAGGAGATGTCAGCAACGGTAGGGGCCCAGCAGGGTCGAAGCCTACTGGGGCCAAGGGTCTGATTCTGAAAGGAAGACTCGGCCCTGGTACGAAAGGCAACGAAGGAACAGGAGTGGGTTTTTAGTCAGTAAAAGTCTGACACTATCTCCCGCCCCGCCCAAGAGCGAGGGATGTCATAAGATGATTTTCCCACCGGAAAAAAAAAAAAAAACTACTTGACCAGAGACGTGATATTAATGATGTGTGCTACCTGATTAATATCGCATTTGGTTCAATTAACTGTCTTGAACTTGTCTCAAAATTATCACTACGCACTAATCAGATGGGGCTAAGACAGCGGCCACTTCTGCATGTACCTAGTGCATACACTAATTATAGGCATAATGCATTTTTTCTGAGAGCCAGTCGCAGTTTTAACAGGATTTCATGTGAACCCGGCATTGACCTATTTTGCAGCAACGCGGGCACAGTTAGGAAGCTCTTAGCAAAGACATTTTTTGAGCAACTAGCACGTATTTGCACCTGAAATATATATTATTATTGTTTGTTTAAATTGAATTACTAACAGTTTAATGTATTGTGGGACCAACTTTTTTTTTATTTTTATTATATATGTGGAAGCTTGTAATTAGCAATTTAGTTATTTACTATTGTCATTATGTTGTTCTTAGTCTGTAAGCTATCTGGTTTTTCCTAAAATGTGAAGTATAAAATAAAATATATCGCAGTATATCCAGGGTTTTACCTACGTACCGAAATTTCTAAAACCATAGTCACTCCGTACCGGCGAGAATAGTGTAAGTACTTATTTGCAACTAGCTGACCCAGCGAACTTCGTACCGCTTAACAGTCAATGAATGTAGTATATCTTTCGATAGTTAACCGATTGCGATGAAACAAAGCCTAACTAATATATCAAGTTACACACAATTTCAATGTATAAAAGTTATCTACGTCGATTTCGTACATTTTACGTGATGTGCGCACAATTAAAAACTTCTACAGATTTATTATAGGTATTACTAGCTGAGGTCGCTCTGTCGATAGGTGGTCCGTCCGAAAGCACGTGACGCCGTTGGTCCCAGTGGTCATTTGAAAACCTTAGACAATCGTATGGGTAAGAAACGCGAAGATCAGGAAACCAGTCGCGCCAATGTAGTGTTAATGGACAGATGGGCAGGCGCCTTGAACCTAGAATTCAAAGACATGTGACATCCACCAATCCGCAAAGAGCCCGCGTGGTGGATTACGGCCCATTCCCCCTCCTAGAGAGGAGGCTTGTGTACCAGCAGTGGGAACATTATAAAGGTTGGTTATGCTGTTTTTTGTCTATAGGCAGGCGTGTATGCAAACATACCTACCAGTATTATAAACGTCTACCCAATTTCCAAGGCTTATGATCATTCTATCAGGGCTCTTCCCATTGTCATAATATGTAACAGATCACTGGCTTCTGAAACAGCTGGACCTCGACAGTGATGACAAAAACCCGAAGAATGACGATACTTCACTGATTAATAGAACAACAATCATATTTACAATAACCGTATTCAATCAATAGGTTTTTGAATAGGCCATCAATTAAAGGATAATAAACCCATTTTTGTTATAAATAACTTACATTATGTACCTTTCAAACGTCATATTCGTTATTCCCTTTTCCCTGATTAGCGTTTTAGAGGCAAGGGATTGTTCACAAGTTACAACGGCCCCGGAACGTAAAACGTATCTGAAGGCACATGGGTGAGTTTTAAGCGAGAACTTTGCTATACTCTATCGGTTTAAGTAAGTAATTAACTAAAAGTTGTCAAAAAAAAGTTATCTAAAAATGTTTACAATTTGTTATTTACCTATACCGATGTTTGGTAATTATCTAAATTTAAATAATAATAATAATAATAAATTTTTATTGATTGTTTACATGGACCAGATTACACAAATGGATACAATAGGCACATATATGAGTAAAACAAGAATCTAGTAAGCGGGTGAAGCACTGTACTCCTAAATAGGCTACAAAGCAACCTGAGCTTAGGAGAGACAGGACCGATCCCGATTATACAATATAAATATGGAGGTCTTATATGGCGCAAGACGTGGTACATTTTATAATTAGGTACATAATCCCAGTAACAATATCATGCATGCAGAAAAATAAAGAGAAATGAAAGACGAAAGACGAATCAGTAAATTTCTTGTGTGGGTGTGTGTGTGTGTAGTATATTTATGTGTGTGTATGTGAATGTGTTATATGTGTGTCTAATTAATGGGTCGAGTGTGTGTAAAAAAGGTGTGTGCGTGTGTGTGCGCGCGAGTGTGCGTGTGTGTGTCACGGAAGAAAAGATTCTGTTTCCTCGTACGTTTTGTCTAATAGAAAAGAGCGGACTGCTGACTTACATTCATGGTCAGGTAAAGAGTATATGGGAATATTTGCATTAATTTTGTTGTACAAGAAGGGACCAAGGTAAAAGAAAAATTTTTTTGTAAAAGAGTAACGGGTCTGTGGAAGGGTACAAATTAAATCTTTACGACGCTTGTTAAGTGTAACAAAGGAAGTGAAATGATGTTGAAGCAAGATCGCTTGGAACATAAACAGCTGTCGTACGTTCAAAACATTGCAATCCTTATATAACTGAGTGGTGGGAAATAATATTGGTCGAAAAGTTGCAACCTTTAATATTGCTCTGTGAGCAATCTCTAAAGGAAGCAATGTGGTTTTGGAGGCCCCACCCCAGCAAGAAATTCCGTAAGATATAACTGGTTGACAAAGTGCGTAGTAGACAGTGCGGATAATAAATTGGTTAGCTACAAGTCTAAGTGTTTTAAAAATGTATATCAACTTACGCAATCTGCTCGTTAATGCTTCCACATGGGGTTTAAAGTTTAGAGTACTGTCTAAAATTATGCCCAAGTATCTAATATTATTTACCGACTCTATTTGAGCGCAGTTACAATTTTGCCTAATTTGTGTGCGACATGTGTGAGCTTTGAGCGTTATACAATTTTTTGGCTGGGACGTTGAGCTAATAGAAAATGTAACAAATTTAGTTTTGCTTGTATTTAGTGTTAGGGTCTGAGCAGTAAGCCAGTCAAGAGTGGAGTTAAGACCCTTTTGTCCCTTTTGTGTTTAAATAATCTTTGTATGTCGTTTATACGATTTTTTTTTAAATAAAATGACATATCAAAATTGTTTACGTTTAGTTAACTACCTAAACAAATGGAGTATAGATCGACGCACACGTGGACCACGCCTGATTTGTACGTACCGGCGCGTTACGTGGCGTCGCGTGGCGTGGATCTAATGTAGCTTTGCAAGTCTAGATGCCATATAAAATGTATGGAGACCGACGCGCCCAGATCGGCGTACGTGGCAATGTAGTTCTAGCTTAAGTAATCAAAAGTTTGATACTCCCTCTCGCTCCACCCTTTAGGAGTTATTTGATGATTTACTTACGATTTCATAAAAAAAAAAAACAAAGATGCAGATGGAAATCTACCTCGCTAGTAACGTGTAGCTCGCCGTCCGATAAGTATCAAACTCGAGTTGACGGCGAGTAGTGTTCCACGCGCGCCTCAAAGAGATGTCAGCAAAACTGAAGGGGTAATTTTAAAAGAGTTATCCGTGGCCCTAAAACACAAAGGACACATTAAGGAACATAGGTGGGTTTTAGTCACTCGGACATACCCACACACCCTACAGCGGGAGAAGTCATTTGATGATTGATACCACCTCGAAAAACAGCCACAAAGGTGAAGGAATTCTTTTATAGACGAAAAATCTGGTGAATATATATGTCATGTATAAATAATCGAGTTATCGTCGACATGGGGAAGAAGATTAACAAATATTGAATCTATGAATGATATAATTCGGTTTCCTTCTTATTCTTTATTGTACACACAATTTTTTACAGACAATAAGAGGACAGTTGATGTACATAGGCGAGCTTAACCCACAACTGGGTTTTCCTTCTTTATTGTAAAAAAAAAGAACTTAACCTTAATACATTGATTTGATAATTTATGTACAAAGGCGAGCTTAACTCAACAATGAGTTTTCTCCCAGCAAACCTTTGAGTGGCAGAGAGAGATCACATTCGAGGGTCTGATCCAGTGTACAATATAAAGCTAGATAAATACGTCTATTATTATAAATACGTCTATTATACGTATATATAGTAATATTATGTCAATTGAAAAAGGAAGTGCTCTTTAATTTTCCTCTTAAAGACATCCAGAGAAGGGCTGTCGCGAAGGGAATGTGGGAGAGAATGGGTGGGAGTATTTGTCATTTAATAAAACAATTATCACTTAATTTTATTGGTATCTCTATCAGACACGAATTACGATTAAGTAAAACGAATTAGGCGCCTTATACCCATTTAGTTATTGCAAAAAGTTAACTATTGTTAACTTTTGTTGTTTAGAGGATAATATACTAAACTCTCAATGTATTGACATTGAGAGTTTAGTATATTATCCTCTCTTTCAATTAATTGTTCTAGAGTCATAACCAGATTCTATTTAGATTTTCCCTATAACCTAGTTTTATAAATCCACTATAATTAGATATAATAGTTAACGATAGATTATGAATCCAGTTGGTAACACCTGAATCGATATCTGTTTATAATAAAACTAGCTTCTGCCCGCGGCTTTACTCGCGTGAATGTAGGTTTCTCCATACAAACTTTCGAACCCCGCTTCATCCCTTTAGGGAGTGAATTTTGGAAAATCCCTTCTTAGTGCTCGTCTACATCACAAAAGGAAACTTTGTGCAAAATTTCACGCTCCTAATCCCAGTAGTTTCGGCTGTGCGTTGATATGTCAGTCAGTCAGTTTTCCCTTTTATATATATAGATTATTTTGTTCTCCACCAATTGGATTTACACGAGTAGAACATTTGTATTATTTACGATAAATTACCTGAAATTATAAATAAAATGATTGTTTAAACCACAAACAGTTTACGCATTATCCGCAACAGATAACGTATTTCCATAGAATGACATCTGCGTTATTGAGTTGCTATCCCAGGTAATTTTTTCATGTGCTTGTTGTTACACCAGGAGCCATAGTTGTTATAATTGGACCTCAAAAACACTTTGATGGTAAATCTTCCACGATCAGCTTCTTCAAATCATCATTTCCCTAGTATTTTTCCAACTAGTTTGGGGTCGACTTCGGCTGAATACTTGTGTTTTACTTAGAGCGCGAGACCTATCAGACCTCCATAACCCAGTTACTAAGCAATACGATGCTCTTTTGGATATACCTTTAATGACTGTCAAAGATCTACGAATGAAAACCCTTCACATCATTCGTACCGAATTTGAGCCATTGATAAATTCTCTGGAACAGTCACGCCCCAGCATTATTTTTATTGTACTTTTGATTACAACATTGACTGGTCTGCTCTGCCCTTACATAATATCTACTAATACTGTAATGTCAAAATATTGTAAGAACAATTTTTTTTTTAAAGAGTAGCCATGGAATTTCTTGCCGGTTCTTTTTCATGGGAAATAACCAATTTGGAACCGTGCACTAGCTTCTGTCGTTTTATAAGTGTCCATGTAGGCCTATGTGTAATAAAAACCCAGGATTCCGACCCTAATTTCCAGCTACCGTAGACGAGGGCTTGGGGTAGCTGAGCAATGGGTAACTCGCCGTCCGGCCGTCCGGTAGCCGGCCGGACCGAGCCCAAGTCGTTGACGGCGTGTAGTGTTCCATACGTGTCTCAAAGAGATGTCAGCAAAACCGTTAGAGCCCAGCAGGGCCGAAGCCTGAAACTGAAAGAAAGAAAAAACGTTAATTCTTGCACAATGAAAAAAGAAAGTTATAATCAGTGCGAGGCCAAAAATGCGCCTAACTCAGCATATGCTGTGTTACTGGGGCCATGGGTTGACTTCTGAAAGCGAAACCTGTGGTCCTGAAACTGGCAAGGACCGAACACAGGTCTCAAGCTAAGCAGAGCTTGTGTTATGAGTACTAGACAACTGATAAACATACTTAATTTTTAAATACACACATATTATAGATAAATTACACCCAGACACAGAACAAATGATCGTGCTCATCACACAAACATTTGTCCTGGGTGTCGGTGCCGGAATCGAACCCACGACCTCCGGCATAGCAGTCAGGGCCACCACTAGACCAACAGGCCACTCAAGAATAGGTGTGGTTTAGTCAGTAAAAGGCTGACAAGCCGTCTCGCACCACCCTAGAGCAGGATGTTTTCCCATCTTAGCAGAAACGTAGTAACGTATTCAATATTACATACCTACCTAGTTGTAAAAACTGTACTATGTAGACGCTGAGCAATAAATTTTATCTTGGGTTCTCTTATCTATAGCTACAGAATTAGTTATTTGTTAGTTTCTTTACTAGGTAACGGTGTTCGCGAATTCTCTGAAACACAAATAATGTTCTCGACGTCACGCATGACGAACGAGAATCATATTTCACTGAAATAATAATAATATTCCACAACTAACACAACGCCGTCTAGTCCCAAGCTAAGCAGAGCTTGTGTTATGGGTACTAGACAACTGATAAACATACTTATATATTTCTAAATACATACATATATAGATAAATTACACCCAGACACAGAACAAATGATCGTGCTCATCACACAAACATTTGTCCTGGGTGGGAATCGAACCCACGACCTCCGGCATAGCAGTCAGGGCCACTAACCACTAGACCAACAGGCCAGTCGATGAAATGATATTTATTTCACCTTTGTTTGATCATACATTTACAAAGTGACCGAAGATTTCCTGTAGACTGTCGACGGTTTAAAATTAATTGTGTTACATTAGTCGATGCTTGACTTAGTTGCTTTTTTTTAAATTGTTATACTCTAATGCTTGATTGCGATCCCCCTGATGGTAACAATCGTTGATAGTGAGGCGCACTAGTTTATTAAAAGCCTATTCACTCTAGCCTTGAAGACACCTGAATTATAATCGGACGGGAAGACCGCAGCAGGCAAGTTGTGCTAGTCCCGTCAGTTGTTTTGAATTCCAAGCACAGATCAGCGCGCTGAGTGCAAGTTATTTCTACATTAATGCGATGGAAACGTTTACCGCGTTTGGCTCTCTGATTGGTTAAGAGCTCGGAGCTGGCCAATCGGAGCGCCGAACGTCATAAACGTGTCGCACGCGTTAATATAAAACCAACTCGTAGTAGGCACTGTAAGTATGATTCGAGTTGCAGGATTGTTCGAATGAGTTACCGTGGCTATGGAACGCAAAGGGCAACTGAAGAAACACTGGTGGTTTTAGTCAGCGAAAGTCTAACACTCCCTCTTACTCCTTTCTCTCCACCATCCTGCAGCCTTTTACTCGTCCCATATGTCATTTGGGGCTGAGGCACGTCTCCATCTTTCTTTGTCTGACACCTCCTTTCATATCAGGATCACGTCTCATAACACCATTGTTATATCATGAGTTTATTTTGAGGCCTAGCCCCTGAAACATGAAACAATTCCCAATTAATTTTTTCAATTGATTTTTGTGTGAAGCTAGCAGCTCAGTATTATGGTGGCCATCATGGAATTTCGGATCGGTATCCCAACATCTTGTAGTGGGCGTTGGGCCTAGAATGTAGAAAACATTTCGAAATGAAATAAACAAGTAAAAGAATCATTGATGTGTTTCTACGATTTCAATTATTGACCTCGCAGTTTACATTCTCCATAGGTGTGGTGGTAACAAATGACTAAAGACAATTTTATGTCGCACAGGAACCGGACACGACACTTTCATAGAAATTCTTATGACTAATAAAGCATCATGCTAAAAATATCAGTCAGGGGGAAATCAGGCCATACTTATCATAAACCAACAACATTATTATTTACTACAAAATAAATAAGGGGTTGTTCAGCCAACTGAAGAAGGGGCATGGCATTAGCAAATGTATTTAGTGATAGCGCATTGCGGTTTTTACTACAGGTGCAAAAAATGCACTATCGAAACTTCAGACATGGTGGCTATCGATATATAAACACGATAAAAAGAATTTATATAGCTACTTAAATTTTAGTAACTGTTCTACAGTACCCCTGTATAATAAATAATATATATATATTTCAGGCGAATACCCAAAGATAAAAACAAATTATACAAAAAGATATATACAGACAAACTACAAACACTATCTAATAAAGGAGAAAGTTTGTAAGTGTGTATGTTTGTCACTTCTTCACGCACGAACGGCTGAATAGATTTGAATGGAATTTAGCACACGGGTAGTCCATGTTCTGGAATAGAACATAGTACCCGGGAGTAAGATTCTTTGGAGTAATTTAGCAACAGCTAATAGTGTAATAATTACGTTTTGTAGTTGGTGATAAAACTGACACATCATGACATTTAATTAGGCTCCGAGTCATAATCTTCCTGTCTATTATTCTAATTTAACTATGACTATTGAGCCTAATACAATGACAAGGCCGAAAGCGCGTTGGATAGACTATATCGACAACCCGCAGAAAACACCTGAATGAGAGCCGCGGCTCTCATTCAGGTGTTTTCTGCGGCTTGCCGTACGGAATCATGTAGGAATGCAAACAAATATCATATATCCAGCTAGATGGTTACCGGACGACCAGACGGCGAGCTACCTATTGCTCATCGTCTTCAAGCCCGCGCCTGCGGTGGCCGGAGATCGCCCTACGACTCCGAACACCCAGGGCATCTCCTGTCGTGGCGGCTAGGGTGACTGAGAGGATCTACGTTCCCTCACGCGTGCGGCCGTCTCCTTCGCGAACGCATCCAATTCCCTCTCTCTTCGAACTATGACCTGAACCTGAGCCTGGCGCGAGGGTACGAACCAATTTTAATTAAATTTGGTACGTAGAGGCAAGGTACCTAGGTCTAAAAAGTTAGTTACAAGCATTTTCAAAAGGCGTTTAGAGAGGGAAAATCACTCTTTCTTTCTCTCTAAACTCTCTTTCGGACATATTCATAACCAACTTTCTACGTGTACCAAATTTTATTAAATTCAATTCTTTTATCTGTGAAATATCATGACGAGGGGTAACCGCTTATAAATCGTCGGTTGTTGTAGACAAGTAACTGTTAATTGTCAAGTGGGTTTGTCAGCTTGTTCGCCTTTGTTGCAAAAGTAAGCCGCTATTATATGCAAAGCAGGGCCGCCCCTAAATTATACCGCTGATGTAGGTTAGTTAACCTTCGTCTCTCGACTATGTTATATTGGAACACTCTATATATGTCCGTATATTGGTTTCATCCGGTGGTCCAGTATCCAAAATAGATTTAGGTAATAAATTAAACCAGTTTCAGTCACCTATTTACATATCCGATCAGTTCTGGTAATTAAAGTATCCTCTATGAGTTGCGATAAAACTTTAATGCGTGTATGAATGTCCCTTTGCCGCCTTGCTCACTTCACAATATTTATTTATTTATGAACTATTTTAATATTTGTATAGAGACGGGTAGTAGACTTTTTTAGAGGTGGAAAAAGACAAACAATTCTTCCTACTTTCTTTAGGCAGAGCGATAGGGAGTGTCAGAGTGTCCTTATTGACTAAAACACACGTGGTTTGTGTCTCTTCAGTTGCCCTTTGCTTTCAGGATCTCGGTAATACTTTCTAACAATCCCGAAGACGAATCAAGACCTGTCAAACTATTATTAATTGACTCTCTTGTGTCATTATTACTTTTCACTTTGGCTCGGTGCAACACGATTTTTTCTTCCATCCTATCTTGTCAACACTACCCATCCATCTTATAATCTCCTCGTTTGTGTAATTGTTAATAAATAAAATAATTAAAGGCATCGAACAAAAACAAGTTCAAAAACAATATAATATTATAATTAACTTGAAAACGAACAAAAATGTGCAATTAGAAATTCTTTTAACATCGGCGTCGATTGTTGATGTACTCAAAATATTTGCGGAATTGCCACGTTCAGTGGCAATATAAGTCAAAAGATTCACAATAAATCCTATATTGCATAGATCTCGAAAAAAAAACTCATTGTAACGACAAATCTTATAAAGTTACAGTTTATCTTTAAGGTCGGAACTCTAAATATTTATGAAAATAATAAGATCTTATACGTCATTTATGTTGCATAAAGAATATAGCTACGTTGGAAACTAATATCTTTATTAAATGCTTTGTTCAGACAAATATGGGAGACTATTTTATATGTATTTATTCCCATACATATTTATATGTCTCGAAACGGTCTCGTAGTCGCCTCTCTCCGTACCTTGATGACTTTACTGAAGCATTACTTGCGATACGATAATAAGGTATTTTATCGGTAAGGACACTCCCATTTAGATAAATGATATGTTTGTATTATCTCTCTGGTTTGGAAGTTCATTACACGCGTCGGAATGTAAAAACATATGAATAGTTAATGTATTTGTTTTGTACTGTACTAAGTAAAATGAAGGGGTTAGTTATTAGAGTTTATCGTCGTTTCAATAATGAGATATTTTTAAGTGTGCATTAAAAATCTTATTCTTTACTAAAATACTCATTATACTGCTAATATTAAATATATATTTTTTCAATTATTAAAGGACCAAGTCCTTCGGCACCTCGTCTCGGACAGGTTAGATAAGAGTTCGGGGGGTCTAGTGAGCGAATATAGACTCCGACATCCCTTTTGTGGTCATTATTAAAAAAAAAACCTCGCGGAATTACATTTTAGTGCACACTTAATATTATTGTTGGAACAGGAATAAATTGTGGAACAGTACAGTACAGTAAGTACCCTTAAATAAATTAATAGATACCTATAATATATTGGAGGGTGTTGGAAATCAGATAGATGCGAGACACATAGGACAGGTTGTTGTGGCGACACTTGGGGGATGCCTAAATATCCAACAGTGGACGTATTTCAGCTCAAATGAAGATGATGTATATTTTGTAATGGCACTGGAGTTTGGTCTATTCTTGTTATTCTTAGCATGATGCGCTAAGAATAAAGTTTACTACAGGACCCAGTTCAGTAAAAGTTTCCCAAGATATGGTGCTGACCACATCTCCATAAAAACGGAGAAGAGATTCACTGACTGCAAATAGGCAGACTAGTCATCTTTCTCTCTGAATCTCAATTTGCTTGGGGTCGGTAGCCTGTCTTCTTATTCATATCTTTTCTAGCCATACCATCTGTCTCTAACTCCATTCATAGTTTCTTTGGTCTTGTCTTAATACACAGACTGAACCCCACTCAAAACTGAAGGGGCCTGAAGTGTAGCCCTGAGGATAGGTGGCAGATGGAAACAAGTGTTCGTTTTCAAAGTTCCCTTTAATAAATGATCATCTTGACTGCGATCCCACCTGACGGTAAGCAGTGATGAAATAGTTTGTGGTGAGGCGCACTTATTTATTAATAACCCCTCATTGACACTCTAGCCTTGAAGACACCTAAATTATAATCGGACGGGAAGACCGCAGCAGGCAAACTTTTCCAGTCCTACGATTTACGCGGTATAAACGACGAGGCAAACCGCTTAGTCGATAATAATATACAAATCATAGTGCTAACTTATATTATTTAGTTACTAGAATAGTTGCTTTGCTTGCGAAACGTAATATCTTATTGCGCCGACGACTTTCTTCACGGGGATCAGCAAGGCATGTGCTTTCAGGCCCAGTAAGTTTGATGCCTCCTTCCTAGAGCTGAGGAATGTTCGAAAGAGTACCTAACAGTGGTTCTGAAATGCAAAGAACAACTGAAGAAACACAGGTTGGTTTTATTCAGTAAAAGACTGACACTTCCTCTCCATCTCGAGCGTGAGAAGTTACTTAATGATTTCTCTCTTTTTTGTATTATTTTTATTATTGATAGGCTCGCGTTTGACCACTAACTTACCTGATGGTAAGCGATGATGTGGCCGACGATGGAGCACGCTTGCCTAGTAGTAACCTATTCACTCTTTACCCCTAGGTTGTAGCTATCAGGAAACACAGACTCCGGCAGGGAATCAAAAGATAAGAATATCTTTAAAATTCCTGTCAATGCCATCTAAAATAATAACTTCGAAGACCATCACCCAAGTCAAATGGTAAAGTTCCTCATGGCTCATTGGATACCTTCCACCATGGTAATCACACTCGTAAAACGGTTCCGCATCAATTTGAATCGCCTCCAGTCACAGTACCGTAAACCTCAGTAAACTGGCGTAAATAATCGGCTTACTGTGTTTAACTGATGACCGTGATTTAACTACACAGTTGAATAGTCAAAAGGAGCCGCTTATTGATTGGTGCAGTTGGTGGTTCCCAGGCTAGCCGGTAATATAATACTGTGGTTTGACAGAGTAATTATAGGATTAGGGTTATTTTAAAGCACCAGCATTTGGTATGGTATGTTATGTTAGGGATGAGCGATATTTATCGGTATTGCTGAAATATCGATATTTAATTTCTGTTTTTTGATTAGCCAGCTAAATATCTAGTTAATAACCGAAAAAAATACAAAAATAAAAAGATATTAAAAGCTGGTCAGACTCTTTACCAGCAAAGAAATCGGCTTAAAACATCGATATATATGTAAGAAAATTACTCTCAAAATTGCTTATAAAAATATTATAATAGAGTTATATTTTACTAATTTTGGCTGTGTTGGCTATCAATACAAGTAAATAAATAGGTATCTTTTAATTGAGGTGGGAAATCATCAAATAGGTTCTCTTGCTTTTGGTGAAGCGTGAAGGAGAGTCAGATATATATACTGACTAAAACCATCCTGTGTTCCTTCAGTTGCGCTTTGTGTGTAGGACAGCGGTAATTCTTTCAAACAATTCTGTAGCACACGCAAATATAACCTAATCATCTATTAGCTAGGTTTTTGACCAGTTGTCTTTCTGACGTCAACCCGGGAATGCTTTTGTGGATGAATACCAATATGACAGATGAGAGAGATATTATTATGTTAGAAGAAGCCGTGCTGCGCCAATCTTAAATAAACAGTTTGAAGTAGTCTGTCAGATTTTCAGACTAAAGTAATCGGTCTACATTCTAAAGTATTTTTGAATACCTAGTAGCCGAGCCATGGGTGAAATGTCTTATTATAACTTATATATAATACATATATGTGATCTTGACAGACGTTGTCCTGTTCGAATGCTGTCTTTTCGTCAGAAATAAATTGAGAATCCGATTGTAGCGCCACCTACCGGGTTCAATTGTATTTTCAAACCTTCCAGGAACCCACTCAAATATACACACTTTACTCTAGCGAAAAACTTTTTAAGTAAAGATTTAAAAAAAATCGTTTCATTACTATCAAACAAATAATAATATTGTTAATATAATAATTACTATTTTCTTTTTATTTTAATATTGTTGTGAAGGTTTTTGCTAACAATAATGGATTGTATTATCTAAAAAATAAATAATAATTATATATATAAATAAATATATTAAATTGCTTATATATAAACCAGTGCTTGACTGCGATCCCACCTGATGGTAAGCAGAGATGCAATCATTGATGGATTGGAATATTTAAAGATATATTAGGTCCTTATCTATGAACTTGAGTTTTTTTTTTAAACGGGTTACTTTGAACATTTTTGGATTGACTTGGAATTATAAGTACAAAAAACTCTATATTAAAGGTACATTAGTCTTTTTTCGAAATTGTTGTTTTCTTTGCATTTTCTGTAATATCGCAGTATTCATAACCATGAAATTTAATAAAAAAGTTTTTTTTATAATATGCTTTTCAAAGGGCAAGCAATACCAATACCGCCTATACCCATCATTAGCATTAGTAAAATAATATGAGTTTTCTTAGATTTCGTAGAGAAATACGTAATTGTTCGAAAGAGTTACTTTGGCCCTGGAACTCAAAGGCAACGGAAAGAACTCAAGTGGGTTTTGTTCAGTAAAAGTATGACACTCCCTCTCGCTTCATGCAGAACGTCAGGAAATATTGGATGAATTCCCACCTCAAAAAAGTGCTATAATATGAATGCGACAATAACAAATAACATACACTTAGACAATTGTCTAATATTACCAATGTGTATTGACTGTTTTCATTCCATTGTTTAACTCAGACGAATATTGTTTGTCAACTTTCTATATTACATAAATGAATGACATGTCTATGCGTAAACATGTTTACTTTATACTTTTATCTAATCTTTACGAACAAAGCAAAAATGTGTATCTAGATTACGAGATCATTCGCTCTGCCAAGCATGACTGTAGTCAAGTTATACATGATTATCATTATTGAACCTTTCGATCAATTTGTGTTGTGGGAACTCACTTTGTATCGTCTGATTCTGAATATTACCAGTGCCGCAACCAACCTGTTAAACACCCGGTGCGGGCTTCTATTACTGCGCCTATAAAAAAATAAAATAATAAAATAAATTAAAAATAAAACAGCTTTATTGCATATCATATTGGCTTAAATTGCATGTAGAGGAGTCTCCATTTAGGCATATAGCCTGTAGTTGAAAGCTCCGCTCTTCCCTTACATTATTAATATTGAACTAGGCATATGACAAAACGGATAAAAAAAACAAAATAGAGCAAAAAGTAACAAGGAAAAATAAATAAAAAATAATAAACGATCAATTGTGTATGTGCGTGAAAGTATTTGTGTGTGATGGTGTGGGTGTGTATATTTGTGGGACAACAAAAGTACAGTACAAACAAAAAGGACTAGATATAAAAAAGCGTTCCGCATGGGACTGCGCCCTGTACCTAGGAACCGCTGGCACCATTCTATTTACCGCACTGAATATTACATATCTTTGTGTTCTGTATAAAAGAGGGGATACTGTAATGTGGCTGAAACATAATTATAACTCGATAAACGCACACCCTGAAATTAGCATATTCAGAATCTGCTACTGAATCAATTTCAGCTATTTTTCACATACTGGCTTCTGCCAGCGGCTTCGCCCGCGTACAAGTCGCTTTCTCCGTACAAATTTCCAAACCCCGTTTTTACCCCTTAGGCCACCCTTAAGGGGTAAAAACGGAGTTTCGTAAAATCCGTTCTTAGCGGATGTCTAAAACTATAGAAATACTACAACAATGACATGGCCAAACGAGGATTGACATATCATCACATGTTAACGTTAAACGATCTGGCCAGTTTTAGTTGGCCATATCATGAAGTGACCAATTCTAAGATCTGGCCACGTCATAGATACTACGTTGCGCTATTGCGCCGATAGTGTGTATCAGTGTATGCCCATATTATTCGCCTACAATTATTATAACTAATTTCGTAAAAAAATAGTACCTAAGTGCATAATTAAGTAAATCTCTGTGCTCTTATTATAATTGTAAATGAATTTTGTAATTGGGGTCTGCATTATTTTAGTTAAAATGATGTCAGTTGAATACTTTTTTTTTGAGACATATTAGCTAAGAGTCACGACCATCACCTGAAGAGGCTCTTCTGGTGAAGTGGAATCAAGGGCTTGATCCAGAAAGCAGTAGGTACTACTGGAAATGGCGCGTATTGTTAGGAACCCTGACCACCGGTAGCATGGATGCTGTACCCGATACTGGTGGGCCGCTATTGACAGTAAACGAAAATCTAATTAAGTATTGATTATTCGGTTTCGCATTTCTTATAATGAATTTCATTATTGATTAGCACAATAAATTGTAATTTAAGTAGGTATCTACCTATTCACACCGTCATAATTTTATGATTATGTTTCATCTGAATAATTTATTTCCTTTACGAAATGAGTATTTCGATTTTTATTCATTCAAAGCGACTTTTTAACAGTAATGGCGTATGTAACTAAAGGGGTGTTGCAAACCAACGTCCCAACCAAGGTGACCTTGCCAGTTTCAATCCGTGTAGATAGCAGTTGTAGTCCATGACCTTCAACGTCCTTGGTTGGGAGGTGCGTTTTCCCAACCACCGACCGTGTTGGCGCGTGGTTTACATCCATGTAGCCGCAACACAAACCAAACACATAAACCAAGGTGACCTTGGTTGGAACGATAGTTTGCAACCGTCTGGTCACCCCTTTAACCGTTACCCCATACTAGAAATTACCTATATGTACTTACCTATAGTAATTTTATGCTTGTTGCTTCAAATATGCCTATACATAATTATTTCACACGATGCAGCAAAAGCATAAGCATAGCAGTATCAGCCTGCCATATTTCACTAAACCCAAGGGGGTCCTGTGATCCAGCTATGGTGTGTCTCTGGGAGTGGCCCTGGTAATCAACCATCCATTACGTGGGCTCAGTGCAGATTGGTGGATATCACCAATTGTCTACGAATTTATACGTCTAAGACGGGCTATGAATGGACATAGTTTGTCCTTTTTGAAGAATCGCCAGACTTAAGTGGTAGTGGGCAGGGCACATTGCTCACAGAACAGATAGTTGGTGGATCCAAATGGTTCTGGAGTGAGCGAGCGTGGAGACGTAGCGTTAGAAAACCTCACTTAAGGTGGACCGATGACCTGGTGAGGGTCGCGAGCGAGGGATGCGAGATGCACAGGATCGGTAGTTATGTCGTCACTTGGGGGAGGCCTATGACCAACAGTGGACGTCTTTCGGCTGAAATGATGGTGATGATGATGAAATTATGTCTTTTTTGAGGACAGTGGTGATGAAACACTAATTGAAGCACCTTCCTAGGGTCGATCTACGCGATGAAGTATATTATCTAGAATCAACTGTTTACTGTCTAGTTTCTATTAGATTCGCAGAAGGTAAGGTAAACACGCCTTTATCAGAATCACATCATTCAGTTCGTCGTTTACTTGCGGTGGGCACGTCTCGCCCATTAGAGACCAGCGAGGTCTCATTATGTTGTTTAAAAAAGCGTACGTGTCTTTAGATAGAAACAGCAATAGTATCCGCTGATGTAGAGTTGTTTTGTATTTGTTTGTTAACGTTAATAAAATGTTTTCTATAGATCGAATCACTAATTTTATTTTGGACTATATTTTTATAATATTCATTTATTTCACCTTTCTTTCCTATACACACACATTTTGTTGATAGTACATCATCATCATCATCGTCATTTCAGCCGAAAGACGTCCACTGCTGGACATAGGCCTCCCCCAAGTGTCATCACAATGAACGGTCCTGTGCGTCTCGCATCCATCGGACTCCCGCAACCACTACCAAGTCATCGGTCCACCTTGTATGAGGCCTTCCAACGCTACGTCTTCCGATACGTGGTCGCCTTTCCAGAATCTTTCGGCCCCAACGGCCATCCGTTCTGCGAGCAATGTGCCCAGCCCATGGCCACTTAAGTTTGGCGATTCTTCGTGCTGTGTCGGTGACCCTGGTTCTCCTGCGGATATCCTCAGTGTTGATAGTTATTGCAAGTAAATCGCTTGCTATAACTGGTGTCGTGATGGCTTAGTGATTAAGGCCTCTTATGCTCGAGGTTGCGGGTTCGGAAACGGGCAAGTAGCAATGTGAATCTTTCTATTATGTGATATTACTGACGCCCCGTGCCTCGAAAAGCCCGTTGGTTCTTTAACTGCAGTCGTTACAGGTAGTCAGACGCCAGAAAATCTGATAGTCGCTCCATGTGAACCATGGGTGTTCAGTCGCATCCTGTTAGCCTGGGAGCCATTCCCAAGCTAGTTGGGAAAAGGCTAGCGAAATGATGTGTTCATGTGTTGCAAGTACTGCGTAATCGTGCTGCGCAAATCGTTACTCGCAGGTTTACTGGGCAGAATTCCACTTGGGCAGGATTAAGTGGCTTGATAGTTGTGGATGGTGCAGTATTGGCAGGTATTTTACTGCGGATGAAATCGCCTTGTAAGTTCGCGATGTCTCTCGTTTTTTTTTCGGTGGGAAAATCATCCAATGACATCCCCCGCACTTGGGCGGAGGGGAGATAGTGTCAGACTTTTATTGACTAAAAATCCACTTCTGTTCCTTCGTTGCCTTTCATACCAGGGCCGAGTCTTCCTTTCAGAAGCAGACCCTTGGCCCCAGTAGGCTTCGACCCTGCTGGGCCCCTACGGGCGATGCCTCTGTTGGTAACTTGTTTGTTTTTGTGGAAACGGTCATAGACACCTCGTTCATCTTGCCTTGGCAAAAGCGATATTATTTTTAATTATGATTTTATGTTACATAATACGCATGATTAACATTCCATGCTTCGTCAGGAAGATAGTTATTTATTTTGCGGTATATCGCGATTGGGGCGAGTGTGCCAATGTCCGGCAGGAGCCGCGTGCACATAATTAACTATTTTACGATCAGCTATATTTGAGCCAGCCCATTTGTCTGAAAATTTACGATATTATAACGTAAAATAAACGGTATATCAGAATTATTCGTAATACCTGACAGTGCGTTAAGTTCACTATTGAAATTAGATTTTCTTGGAAAGTGTACGTACAAAGTAACTAGTTTGTCTAATATATTACATTGTTTACAGTTGATGAAACGTGGGTGCAATGTATTCTATTTGCCAATTTTTCTAAGTTAGGTATTAAAACATCGTGAGGAAATCGGCATGTCCTAGAACCAAAAAATCGAAGACATTGCACATCTACCAATCGGCACTCCCGCGTGGCGGATTACGGCCCATTCCCTCTCCTAGAGTGGTCCGAGTCTCAGCCGTGAGACATTATAAGGCTGATTATGCTGCTATGTTTATAGATGCCTATAAATGCCAAATTGATCACTTGAACTGTTATGCTAAGTAAACACCAAACAGTTTTCTTCATAAAATACGGGAGAAGGTCTTGGAATTCTTGTACCAATGTTAGTTCAGGTGGCTAAAAATCCTTGCACAACAGCTAAAAGCAGGCTTCGCTAAAGAAATTTATACACCAAAATTTAATTATCGTCTAGCATATTTTATAAAACCTTGTCAATCATTAAGTCAATTTTATTTACACCTGTGCAAAGAAGAAAGAACCACACTTTACTTTTAGGAAATACCCGCAACACGTACATACTGACCGTTGCTATAGATTACTCAGTTAGTAGGTATTTCTTTTTGAGGGTGCTAAATCACTGAGTGGAGCAAAAGTGTTATACTTTTCCTGAATAAAACGCAACAAGAGTTCCCTTAGTTACCTTGGTTTTGTAGTAGAAACTCTTGCCAACAATGCCGCGGTCTGTTGGAATGTGAAGTCAATTAGAAAGAAAGGCTAGCGAATAGTTAAAATTACACATACCGGAGAATAATGTAATTAGAATTGAAATAGTATTAAGGGATGTTTTTTCCAATACCGTCCCCGGTACATGTTACGATATTTGTACTTAGTAACATAAGCAAGCAAGCAGCAAATGATTCAGTTTGTTAGCAAAGCGAAGCGACAGGGAAGAATGTGATAAGAATTGCGGAGAGTATTGGCTACTGGGCTGCGTGTCGCGGGTTCGATTCCCGCGTGGAACAAATATTTGTATGTCCTACAGATGGGTGTCCCGGGTCTTGGTGTCTTACGTATGTTGTGAGTTTACATGTTTGTGAACGCAACCAAGATATAGGAGTTATTCCTAGATCAAGATAATGTTTTTTTTTTTAAATAAATAAGTAGCATGAGACGCATCGCTATCATCAGGGGCGGCCTTGGCCGTTATCGAGGCACCGGGAGGCCCTTGTCCTTTTTGCAAAGTGTGTGAATTAGATAGAATCAAAACTGGGTATTTATAAGGACAAGAAAGAAATACAAAAAGGTCAACCAATTCAATTCAATTTAAAATCAGGTCTATTTAGACTTAAAAATATTATTTTATTATGAGATTTATAGTAAAAATTAACAATAATAAATTCGACAACGATGATAAACTATGTACTTACCAAGATATTCACACGGATTTGAAAGTGATGTTTAATACTTTTCAAACACAAAATATGTTTGAAAAATTTCAAGTTATCATTACACTAATATTATAAAGGTAAAAGTTTCTGAGTGTATGTATGAGCGTGTGTATGTTTACGGCCTTGGGCGGAGCGGGAGGCCGTGTCACAACTTTTACTGACTAAAACCCACCTATGTTCATTTGTTACCTTGCATTGCAGGACCCCAGATTTCCTTTCAGCCCCTTTGATCCTACTGGGCCCTTACGGCTCTGCGGGGCCACTATAGTCCTGCTGGGCTCCTACGGTAACTTGGTATATAGGTAAACTATGTCTTGAAATAGCACATAAGATACTTTTCGTTTCGAGAGTATGGTCCCTTGAGATAATTTACTATCACGCGGGAGAAGCCGCTGGCAACAGCTAGCTATTGTATAACAGAAATAGTAAAGACTGATTTATAAGCTTACAAAAAAAAATTTTAAACTGTTGATACTATTATCAACATTTTAAAATTGTTTTTTAACAAAAAACAAAACAAAAAACAATTAACATACACAAAACAAAACAAAAAACAAAAAACAATTTTAAAATGTTGATACTATTATTATCAACATTTTTTTTTTTAAGCTTATAAATCAGTCTTTACTATTTCTGTTATAGGTACAATAGCAAGCTGTTGCCAGCGGCTTCTCCCGCGTCATAGTAAATTATCTCAAGGGAGAGAAAGACTGGTTTACAACCAGTCTTTACTATTACTTTTATACAATAGCTAGCTGTTGCCAGCGACTTCACTCGCGTGATAGTAGTTGTGATAGCACAAAATCACAATATAAGTGATTGAATGCCTTGAAAGGAAAAGTTATGCATACTCTGACCATAGTGTTCTTAGGTTTAAAGTTGATTGTATCACAATTATTTTATCACAACTAATTTAACTGCTGATAACAATTGAATAGAAGTATTTTATTCATTATCTGAACATCATTTTACTCTAGTATGCTTTTTGCTGTTTTTGCAGTTTCTTGGATACAAATTTAGTAAATAAATGATACTATTTAATCCTCTCGACCGAATTTCGATCACGGTGGCCAATTTCGACAGAGATTAACCAAGAACAGGAAATATTATAGTGTACAAGTATGTAAAAACAAGCGCACTCCCTGTTTCTTTGCTCTCAAAGTCTGATAGGACGGCAATCCGGAACGACTGGAGAGAGATCAGAAATCAGAAACGTTTATTTCAAATAGACTAATTACAGGCACTTTATCAGTCAAAAAAAAAACATGTGAAGCTAACTTGCACGTTCCAAAGCGTAGATCTCTATTGAGAAGGTGCAAGAAACTCCATGGACACTCTTTTAAATCATATTATGTTATGATCAGGCGCAGGACCGCTTTAAGTGCTGTTCGAGACACGGGGTATCACACTACCAACTTCCAAACTCCGGGCAGCTACAGAGTAATTCTTAATGGCTTTTTTGCCCGACTCGGGAATCGAACCCAGGACCCCACGCTCAGCAGTCGCGCTTGCGACCACGAGACCAACGAGGCAGTCAGACTCACAACAGTATGTTATTTAGTATAATTATTTCTTATTCTGTGGTATTAGCATTATGATATCACAAGTTGAACGTCAGTCTACATTGTATAAGTAACATTTACATACAAACATCAAAGTCAGTATTCGTGTTTGTAAATAATTTGTCTTCGTACAATCTTATATTTCCGTCAGTAAGCGTAGCTACAGCTTCCGGTGGAATTTACGATGGTGACGTCATAGCGCCTCCACAAATTATGACGTCAGTAAATAGCTGCTGATAAATCATCTCGTTGGTAATGCTTGGGGACATTGGAGAAAATACAGAAGGTTAGGTCCGGGTTGTTATTTGATTCGCGTATTTCTAATTCAGACATTTTCTTTAGAATTTATGAAATATTCCAAATATCCGTAGAGGTTTGTCTGTAGCTGCCAGGGCATAAGGTAATAGAAGGTGCATGATAAACAAAATCTAAGAATTTTTGACGCCATATTTTAGATAGGAGTTATTGTGTATATATTATGTATTTTTAATTAGTTAAGTGTTTTTATTGTTCTTGTTATATCATTTTGATTTCATTTATTGTTTATTAGATTAAGATAAATGATATTTTATTTGTAAAACATGAGTATGCATTAGTCACAAATTGGATATAGTACCTACAATCAGATTGTAAAATATCGCAAGAAATTGTGAACTATTTTTTGGCTAACTCTCTCTCTCACTGAGTGGAAGCCTGTGTCCCAGCTGCGTGATCATCATAGCCTTAGCCTTAGCCATTATGATTGATCAACTTCTTGTACTTTCTGAGTTGTGATCAGTAATAGGTTTTAATGCCTGCTTTTACTACTTTAAAGTTTACGCTCTGCATATGGGTAGGAGAGCAAGTCCTACTGTAACATTATTTACGTATGTTGTTAGTACACCGGCTGCTACGAGTCTTTTATGGCTATTGTTACTAGTAGCGTTTCCAGGCGTCCGGATAAAGCCGGACACGGTCAGGCTTTTTAGTTGCGTGTCCGGCTAAATCAGGCGAAGTCCAGCCTGTACGGCTTTTGTTAAGCTTTTTAAATTTGACCATTTTGTTTAGAATTGTCAATTTTTTCTGCCTTACCTTGTATCGCTAGCACAAGCAATGCGGACATGCAATTAGTCTAGCAATTATATCACTTAATTTTATTGCTTTTTCATTAGAATATTAAAACATTTTATGAATTTTATTGTTAAAAAAAAATGTCGGCCTTTTTGACCAAATGTCCGGCTAAATAGGATAGTCTGTCCGGCTTTTCGATTTCAAGACTTGGCAACCCTAGTTACTAGTGACTGTGGAATGCAAGCATAATATGTACTTGGTTAAAGACTGTTTCAACTTTCACAGTTTTGCTTTAGGCAAAGGTGATGGGCCCTAGCTTCTACAGATAGGGAGACTACCTGCAGAGGTTTGAAGGTATATTAGAAAGTGGTTCAGTTATTGCGTGTGTGCGGTGCGCGGTCTTATGAATGTAAATGTTAATAGTTTTTTTGCTAGAATAGCTTATTTGCGTAAAATGATGACTTGCAAGACAAAACCAGAGTTGTTAGGAAGTGCCATCATGTTGTTTATTTTATGGTCAGCCATTGTAATCTAAGTCATTGCTACCAATGTATGTATGTATGTCCATAGTTAATGACCGAAAGAAAATTCGGTCTATTTGTGAATAGTAAAAGTGAGAATATTGCGATAGTGAAATTGGAGTATGTAAATAGATTTATAATACCAGCATCGGAAAATGTATAAGGGGGTATTGTTCGAATTATAAGAACATATAATATATAAAAATCTTTAATATTTTTTTCACTCTCAGTATACCTCACCTCATCGATATATATAATGTACTAAGCACGGTAGTGCAAAAAAAAGTAAAAAGCAATTCTGAACTGGCTAAATGGCTTGACCGATTTTTATGTTTTTTTTTTGTGTAAGTGTGTTTAGTAGGTTTGAGAATAGATCGTAGGCACTTTTTCACCCTCCTATCACCACTCCCTCTTTTTTCTTTGATAATTTATATTGGCAGGACAACGCTTGCCGAGTCAGCTATTAGGTATCTTATAAGAACATTAGGTTTTTAGAAATTTTGGTGTTTGAATCCCTCTCCTAGAGAGGAGGACTGAGTCCTTACAGTGGGAACATTGTAAGGCCGACTATGCTATGCTATGCTATGCTTGGTATTTAAATCGATTATTAGAAGAAGGTAATTTAAACTACCACTACCATTTGCAACAAATGCCAGAAAACATCAATTTTATCATGTAGGTATCTATTTGCTTTAATTACCGGTCCGAATCAAAAGGCTATTTTACAAAACAATTAAACTGCTATTTCAATAATTATCAACAAAACGTGCAACATTTTCAAGTATACTTTTCACGCACCGCTGATATAGAGTGCGGAGGTCGGAGTGCCTCGCTCTCACAGTCACTTGTCCTGACTTAACCTTTGCCCGACTCGTCTCATCGCTAGGGTTGTCACCTGCAAGACTTACTTCGATGATTCACACCTGTGTGATATCTGTAAGTTTTATTGAATTAGCAACAAAAAATACATTAGTTCCAAGAATATTTTTCATGTACCGCTGCTAAACAGTGGAGGTCGGAGTGCTTCATTCTCACAGGCATTTGTCCTGATTTGCTTACGCTCAACTCGTCTTGACGCTAGGGTTATATTCACCATGATATTGATATTGGTGATTCATTGTTTTGTTTTTGATATCTCTTCTTTTGTTTGCAAAGATTCAGATTAGAAATAAAGTACTCGTCTTTGAGTTTGGTTACAGTATTCAGAATGCCCGCTTTTCTGTTTCACCGTACTTTGATAAAGTACTAAGAATATAGGTTTAGAAGAAACTGCGTGTATCTACGTCCTTAACGATAATAAAGCTTGAAGTTTCGTCGAAACAATTTTAATTTAACTTCCTTTGGGAAACGCGTGGAAACATTAAAACAGGGAAACTGAAAATTACACTAAACTGTGTTCGTGTAAGTTTTTAAATTAACTTAACACTAAGTCGTTTCTCTTAGAGTAAAACCTAATTCAAATCTTTATTATGGTTTACTTTTTTATGATTTTATTAGCACTCTTTGCTAATAAAATCTAATGAGACAAACCGTTTGCAATAAAAAACGTACTAATAAGCATATTTATTGTTTTACAAGCTCATAATGTAGAACAATTATAGTGTCACGATTTTAAAATATCGTTTATTAAAAGTGACAACCCTACACGTTCATTACACTCTCAGGGCCACCTTATAATAATGGCAAGATTTTTTGCTACGATCGGCAATGCATTGTTGAGTCGCTGCTAACCGTCAGTTATCTGCAGAAGTTACGAACAACGAATGGTTAGTTGTCGCATTCACTTGCATCATCTGATTATGCATACTAACTCATACCTAGTCTATTGCATGCCATTAATGTTTTATGGCCTTATGAATAATTTAATGAAATCGAAAGCTATGGTCCAGTGAGACAAAACGTGCCTTTAATTGCTGTTCGTTAGAATATTGTCATAATTTTGCATTTAATTAAGTTGGTAGTCATGTGAACAGTTTTTCTTCTTTTCATGTCTTTCAGTAAATGAATATGTAGATACTATTTCAATTTCTGTGAATTCTACCTCAAGTGTTTGTGTTAACTGGACTAGAATACCTTTGTTTTTATGTAGGTATCTAAATAAAAAAGTACTTATAGTACTTTAAGTAACGGCTGGTAATGTCATCGTTTATCATTTAAAAATTCTTCAATAGAGTAATGTCTTATCTATTAGAAACAAAAACAATTTACTTTTAAATTTGCGGACATTATCTTCATTTGTTATACATTTTGGCAATTTATTATATACCCTTGGAGCCATTACAAAAATACTGTTTCTGTATAATGCAGTACAAGATCCGACAGTTTGTAACTGATCACAACGGCGCTGACTAGTCACTCGAGCAAACTTATGTAGATTTCTTTTGACGAACATAGATGTTTCATAGATGTGCAATGACGGCATTGTCATCATCTTCGTATTAAAAAAAACTGGACCAGTGCGAGTCGGACTCGCGCACTGAGGGCTCCATACAAACTTACCTATGAAAACTGTTCATTACCTATGAAGATTTCTCCGAATTTATTTTTTGTGACGTAACTACAAATTTACAGTTTTCAGATTTTTTTCTATACTTGTGCTATGAGACCTAGCTCCATGCCAAGTTTCAGGATTCTAGGCCAACGGGAAGTAGCCTATGAATTTTGATTCCCTTGAGAGTGTCAAAATACACGTTTTTGCGACCTAAACGGCCGTATCTTTTTTTTTCGCCAACTCAGAAGTTTGATTTTTTCATAGCTTCAAGGGACCGCAGACTTGGTTATAATTTCAACTCGATACCTCCACGCGTTTTCGAGATAAAGGGTCTTGACAGACAGACAGACAGACAGACGGATGGATAACAAAGTGATCCTATAAGGGTTCCGCTGTTTCCTTTTGAGGCACGGAACCCTATAAACGGTTTGCAGCTGTCTGTTGTCTGCAAATTATTTATGGCTCTTATGCACCTTTTTTGGCATTTAAATACCATATTTTTACCCGTGGCATTTCCCTAAAATATGATTCCATATCTCAATGTTGACGCTACTAAACCATGATAGACTGCTGCTTGATTGGACGTTTTACTTAACATGTGCAAGGCATAGGAATGTTGGTTTAGCTTACTGCATACTTACATGGTCAATAATTATATGAATTCCATTTTAAAGCGGTTCAATGTTTAGTCCAAGAAACTTAGTCACATTTGTTTCATTAATAATTTTGTCATTGTATTCGTAATTAATATTCAAGTCCGGATGTAGTTTAGTCTTAGTCGAAATTTTATTAGTAACTATTGTTTTGTCAATATTATTTTGCAACCAAGGTACAAACCAATGATTTCAGCAGAATAAGAAAAATTAATTTTGGTTAAAGTCATATGTGAAAAAATTTAAGACGAAATATCTATAATTACTTACATACATTCTATGAAAAGTGGCAACATTACGTCACCGCTCTCACTATTGTGATGCTAGCAGTCGTTGATCACATTATAACTTTTTGATCAGTTCATTAGATGAAGTGAGTAAAAAAGGTTTCAAAACGGAATATAATGACTGTCTAGTTATTGTCACATGTACAAGCAAAGCCACGGACATATGTAACATCTCGGATGCGACAAGTTTTTGCTCCTCTCTGCGCGCAGTCATGCGTCCAGATGCGCAGTCACAATAATATGCACTTTCCTTCTGTTGTACATTTTTCTTATCAACTTTCAACACGTAAATACTTGACGATCTTTATGAATATACCGATAAATAAATACAATATTTTTTGTTGATACCTTTTCTTAGGGCCTGCGCACACATGAGACAAGACTGTCTTACACAGACTTGTCTACGACGTCGCAGACTTGTCGCGACAAGACAATTTGTCTACGACACGGCGCACATCATCAACAAAACAGTCTAGCGGCGTACGGCCAGTGTTGCCATCTTAGTGGATTTTCGACTAAAACTGGTGGTTTTAACCCTCCATCGATGAACGGTCAGTTCGTTTACAAGCCGAACAAAATGCGATCGTTGGGCAGGATGAACGATGTCATGTTATGTCATGATTCTTAATTGGGGAGTCTCAATAAGGTTACTAAAAGTCATGTTTCCGCTTCAGCACTAAAATAAAATTCTTTTCAATGGTCATTAACGATTATAGTGTAACCGACACGTGGATGTTCACTAAAGATAGTAGTGACTAGAGTCTACCCCTTTGATTAAAAGATACGGAACATGCTGACGCATATTTACTTATCTTTGGGTTTCGACTCTCGTGGGACTATCGAGGGATCCTCTTTCCCTTGAAAACCAATCAATTCGAGATTGATGGCTCCCAAATTAGGAAAGCTGCTTGTTTTTTGCTTTTTTTTTACGAACAATTCTATTGATCGAGTCTGTTTTTTTGCATGTTTGGTGATAAAATATTGCTAACTACAGGTTCCCAAACAAAAGAAGACAATGTAGAGCTATTGATTCAATTGGCTACTGTGTGACGTCAAAAGTGCTGAGTTAAATATTTATTAAGTATTTAAACTTGATTGATAATTATGATTTGAGGATAATATTAGAGGACCTCATGGCTAAAATAAGAATCTATGGGATTGTTCGATAGAGTTATAGTTACTGTCATATCACGTACTACGTACACAAGTATTTAGGTAACTACAATGTGTTTTCTTTGTCTTTTTATCTTTTGGGTGCGCTAAAATAGCCTTCATGAGCGGTGATCGTCAGGCGCACCCTGTAAAGTCTGACCCGCTACTACTTAAGTACTTACTTACTAACAAGGTATTTTCAGAGTGGTATGAGCTATTTTTAAGCTTTATGCCAAGTAGAAAGAGCTCATTTTCCTTAGACTTATTTAAGGACTTGTAACGGGTAGTATTATTTGTATCAAAAAGTAGATAACTTAATCCAAAATCGCAAATAGAAATAATTTTTAAAATCCGTTTAATATTATAAGTAAGCTAGAAATGTTTCGAATCTAGTGGAAAAGGAAACTGTCAAGCAACAGAACAAGGATGCAATACTAAAACTGTGACGTCACCGCCATTAGGTTACGTGTGTACAAAAGAGATAGCAAGATAATTCCACCACGCCTCCACACTTTCTCATATTTGAAATAATAATTGCTGCTTCATTTGATTTTATATAATATGATGCAGTTTTTAGAAAAACATTTGTTAAACACAGGCAAATGGGTGATTCTTTGAACCCAAGAAAATGTCTCATTCATCTGGCCTAGTTTTCGTACAGCTATCTATTTTATGTCGTAAGCCACTGGGTGCAAATGAGTGCCTTTGATAGATTTAGTGATCGAGGAAAACTAATATGCAAATAAAAATATAAAATTGTAAAGAAAAAACTAGGCCAGATGAATGAGACATTCTCTCGGTTTCAAAGAATCACCCAAATGTCTAAATCATCGATATGTAACCAATTTTAGTTGCAAAAACGCGTAGGTGACGTCCACCAGACGTAAGTACTGATTATTCAAAATATAGACCAGGGTGGTTTATTAAAGTGTTCCTAAGCCCGGCCTAAATCTAGGAGCGTTTATTAACAGGCAAATATGATGATGATAGCTACTAAATTAGACCTTCGCGTGAGTGAAGATATTATAGGAAGGTACTGGTTTATGATTTACATAACTATTTCATAAACATATTAAGTTTAATTTTAGCTGTAAAGATAATGATATTATGTTAATATTTTCGTGTTGTGGTAGGTAAAGTGTAATAACGATATACATAAGTTAATTTAAAAGTATATTTATGAGAACTTGAAATAACACCTCAAGGGGATTCCGGTGTTACATATCTGTGCTTTTGTAATAAACACTAGGCCGCAAAAATAATGGCTCACATATAAATAAATGCGCTATCTCCTAAAGTTAATACATAGATCGCTGGAATAAATATAATGTAATATATAAAAATCTCGTGTCTCAGTGTTTGTTATAGAACTTCTCCGAAACGACTTTACTGATTTTTTAGATTTTTTTTTGTGTTTATTTGGTAGGTCTGAGAATAGGTCGTACGCTATTTTCTACCCTCCTACTTCCACCCCCATTTCATCATCATCATCATCATCATCATTTCAGCCGAAAGACGTCCACTGTTGGACATAGGCCTCCCCCAAGCGTCGCCACAATGACCGATCCTGTGCTTCTCGCATCCACCGCACTCCCGCGACCCTCACCAGGTCGTCGGTCCACCTTGTGGGAGGCCTTCCAACGCTGCGTCTTCCGGTGCGCGGTCGCCACTCTAGAACCTTTCGGCCCCATCGGCCATCCGTTCCACCCCCATTTATTCTTTAATAATTTAAATGGCAGAAAAACGTTAGTCAGGTCAACTAGTAATGATATGTTATACTAGCTTTTTCCCGCGGCTTCGCCCGCGTGAATGTAGGTTTCTCCATACAAACTTTAGATCCCCGTTTCATCCCGTTAAGGGCTGAATTTCGGAAAAATACTTTCTTAGTGCTCGCCTACACTATAAAATAATCCTTTTGCAATAAATCACGTTCCTAGGCCCTGTAGTTTCGGCGGTGCGTTGATATGTCAGTCAGTCAGTTCCTTGTTTTATAAGAAGACTGCCCCAAAAAGGGGTGTTATGTTTTCAGGGTTCATGTATGTATGTATGTGAGTTTCTTTATTCCACTATAACTTCTAATTTATTATACATAGATAAGCAAATTAGCAATGCTTATTATAAATCTCAAAAGAGGTTTCATATGTATAATACAATATCAGGAAAAAGAATAGATTTTTCGCTTTCGTTTCAAAGCGAGCTCTTATTATCTACATTTGCTTGGATTGGTCACAGTATTCAATGTAACATCATGTCGCTAACATTGGCAGAATGTAAGTTTTTTTTAAAGATAACGCTTTGTTTTGCAGTTTGAACGCGGCATTTTTAGTAAGTTATTGCAATTATTAGGAAATCGAAAATATTAGATTCATTTTTATTAAAATTTAAAGTATTAATACACTCATGGGCATATTTACAGAAACGCAAAAAAGGGACATTTTTAAAAAAATTAAAAATAGCCTTAACTGTGATTATTAAATGATTTATTAAAATTAATCAAACCATGATAACGATCATAGTTTTATCAAACAAAGAATTTTTTGAAAATAAAATAAAAAATACAGTTAAAATCTAGATACTTTTGGATTGTCAAGAAGTCAGTCAGTCAGAAAAATTATGCTAATTGCACATTCCAAAGCGTAAATCTTTATGGAGAAGAATGTGCGAGAAACTCCATGGACACTCTTTCAAATAATTACTATTTATTACAGTAATAAAGATGGCCAGTGCGTAATGATACCACCTAAAATATTATTTCTCCTTTTTTGACGTTCCTCTAAATATGTCCATGAGTGTAAATTAATATTTAGAGTTAATTTATGGCATTAAATAACAGGTACCTAGGTAAGTACTTAAATAAAATCATAACATAATTGGCATAATGTAGATTATTATTGGAGATACAATTAGCACTTCCTATACTTTAAAAATGAAACCTTGCTGTCACCGCAATCCGGTGAATGTTGTCTTTTAATGTTTTTCAAATACGGGTTAAGTGAACTACCAAAATTGGGGGTCGGATCAAATTACGCTGTAATATGAATTCTTATTTTTTATACGAGTTGATTATACCGGAAGATAAGAATTTAATTTTTTTAAAGATTATAATCTTGGGTTCGTAATCTCACTAATAAATATATAAAAGCGAAAGTTTGTGTGTACCTGACCTATATTTGTTACTTCTTCACGCACGAACGGCTGAATGTATTTCAGTAAAACTTGATGCACGGGTAGACCATGTCCTGGAATAGCACATAGGATACTTTTTATGTCGATAGTATGTTTACATAGGATAATTTTCTACTGTCACGTGGGCGAAGTCGCTAGTCTTACGCATTTCTGTCTCGCTTATGTATTTCCGAGGTTTTAATTCTGTAGGTATTCGCTTTAACTTGAGTGGCAATGGGGGGCACTTTGCTCAAAGAACAGATGGCCGTTGGGACCAAAAGGTTCTGGAGTGCGACCGCGTACCGGAAGAAGCTGCTAGGTTGGGAAGACCTCCTAAAAGGTGGAACGATGATCTGGTAAAGGTTTCGGGAATCCGATGAATGCGAGATGCACAGGGCCGTTCATTGTGGCGACACTTGGGAGGGCGGTATGTCCAACAGTCGACGACTTTCGGCTGAAATGATGAAGGTGATGATGAGGTATTGGCTGCAAATAACTGTATTTTATTCTCCACATTTCTACCACAAACAAACCATCTCTCCCAGTATAAACTTACTCAGAAACACATTAATCAATCCGCTCTTGTTATTCCGAAACACCACATAAAACTCGAGTAGGTACTACAACAATTATTTTTTAACTGCCACATTACCGTTGTCTAAAACTCTTTTAATGCTAATTTCACGATAGAAATAGCGTGAGTAAAATGCTCAGTGTTTCACAGGGAAGTGAATTTTCCGTGAGAAAACGTGGCTTAAGGCCCCCGTAGACGGAACGCTGTGATATGCGACAGCAATTTTTTATAGAAATTATTTTACAGACGTAGAACTTGTTGCTTTTTTATTAAATGTTGTTGTTGTTGTGGGATCGCAGTCAATCACAAGTTTGTAATATTAAAAATAAAGTATTGTCGTATTGTCGCGCCAGTTTGTGGGAACCTTTATGGCCTGTGTGATCGTACGGCACGGCTTGCGCTTCCTCAGTAATTAAGTGAAAGGCGGTATTCGTAAGTTATTGTCTTTCGTCGAACAAAATACCGGTAATTGCCTTATCTTTGGTAATAAGTCAGTATGTGTCTCGCACTTTTTCCTGGTTAATTAAAATATCTCACATACGATGTTACTGACGTTCACACGGAGTTCTCGTGTGTTATGGAGTGGTGGCAGAAAAAAGTTTACATTGTTTCTTTATGATAATGATGGTGTCTTTACTAATTACGATCTTGTTCTTATGTACCCAGTAGTTAAAATGATTAATGTAAGAATTTACTATCACTTAGTTACGAACTTATGCCGTGTGCTACTGATAAAAATGAAGTTTATTTATTTTTTGGACTATTTACAATTGTTACCAACACTTTACAATCAAAAGATACGTGCTATTATAGAAACTAAAGCTAGTACTACATTAGGCCGACGCCCACGTGTAACGCGCCTGATTTGTACGTAGAACGACGTAGCGTGGCGTGTATCAAGTGTAGCTCTACAAGTCTAGTTTCCATATAAAATGTATGGGTACCGATGCACCCAGATCGGCATTATTTTGTGGTTGACGTGTGAGCAGTGTAGTTCTACATTAAAACTAGAACTACATTAGCCCGACCCACACGTGAACCATGCTTAATTTGTACGTAACACGACGTCGCGTGGCATGGCGTGGCGTGGATCTAGTGCAGCTCTACAAGTCTAGTTTCCATATAAAATGTATGGAGACCGATGCACCCAGATCGGCATTATTTTGTGGTTGACGTGTGAGCAGTGTAGTTCTACATTAAAACTAGAACTACTTTAGCCCGACCCACACGTGGACCACGCTTGATTTGTACGTAACACGACGTCGCGTGGCATGGCGTGGCGTGGATCTAGTGTAGCTCTACAAGTCTAGTTTCTATATAAAATGTATAGAAACTGACACGCCCAGATCGGCGTACGTGGCACACGTGTGCGCGGTGTAGTTCTACCTTTAGTGTATAATATCATACGACTAGCTTCTGCCAGCGGCTTCGCCTTCGCTTCAAACTTTGAACCCCCATTTCAACCCCTTAGGGATTTAATTTTGGAAAATCCTCTCTTAGTGCTCGCCTACGTCATAAAAGGAAACCTTGTGCAAAACTTCACGGTCCTAGTCCCAGTGCAGTTTCTTCTGTGCGTTGATATGTCAGTCAGTCAGTTTCTCCTTTTATATATATAGACTAGCTTCTGCCAGCGGCTTCGCCCGCATGAAAGTAGGTTTCTCCATACAAAATCTGGAGCCCCGTTTCATCCTTTAAAAAGTGAATTATGGAAAATCCTCTCTTAGTGCTCGCATACGTCATAAAAGGAAGCCTTGTGAAAAATTTCACGCTCCCAGTACCAGTGGTTTCGGCTGTGCGTTGATATGTTAGTCAGTCAGTTTCTCCTTTTATATATATAGATAATATAGATAGAAACAGGAAGTTTGAAAGTGGTACCAGTGACTGAAAAGTTGAAAGGAAATCGTTGGTCTTGGTATGGACATATGACGAGGAGGGATGAAACGCATGTTACTAAAAGAGTTCTGAGTATACATGTCTATGGATCGAGACGGAGAGGAAGGCCAAAGAAAAGATGGATGGATTGTGTGAGGAGTGTCATGAAAGAAAAGGGAGTCAGTGATAGTGTGACGGGTAACACGACATAATGGAAGCAAAAAACGTGTTGCGGCGACCCCAAGTAATATGGGATAAGGGCAGGAAAAAGAAGAATATAGTAGACACAGCATGATGCATAAACATTATTAAAACTAAAAAGATTTTACAATTAATATAACACTAAAAAAAGAGAAAGAAGAATGAGTTACGTTATTATAAATGTAGTGGTTAGTTATTTCAGATGGACTGTGTGGACGGTGTTACCAAAATAAAACATTGAAGTACTGTGTACCTAATAATTTAAAAAGGATACTCTTCTTGAGTGTTTCGAGTGCTCCAAATTAAATCAAATATTTTATTCAACAAAGAAAGGTACACAAAGCTGTTTAATTACCTCTGGAAGAGAAGTCTACGGTGTAAACGACATTTTAAACCACTTCAAAAACTTGGTGGACGTTTAATTTTTTTTAATAATACCTATAATTATCTCCACAATTGGACCTTCACCTACCTAATTACACCAACAATAATGATCTCCAATTTAATGTCAATCCCAACTTTGAACATCATTCTTCCCGACAAAAGACTGATCAAAAGGATCCCTAATTAAATAAACAAATATTAAAATTCCAGGGATTATAAACATCTGGTTGCATCGTCTCAGTGCTAAAAATATGGCTCTTTCCCGGCGAGGTTCACCTTTATGACCCATTTACTTGCCACCTTGAACGAATCCACAAACATTAGCTTTGATATTTAGGAAAACAACTGAAAAACAACCTGCGCATGTCTCGTGCCAAATACTCCGTTAGTTTTGGCTCAATTCAATATTTTAGCATTGAAGTATTACGAAGGTCGGTAAATATTTATGAGGACTAAATCTCATTTATTATTTTTTATGGTCACTTCATAAATATCATTATAAAACCTGTCAGTGCTGACGCTAATATATGGTTAACGTCATACTTCAGTGTAAAATGAAGACCAGTGCTGATTTCGTTTCTTGAACCCTTTCTTCCTTAAAGAAAACAAAGTCTTTCAATTCGTCTGTCTGTCTGTATGTTCACGATTAACTCAAAATCTAGTGAACGAATTTTTATGCGATTTACACCAATAGACAGATTGATTCATGAGGAAGTATTAGGTATATAAACCATATTATTTGTTATAGTAGAGAATTCTGGATAACCCATTCATGCCTTGGCAGATCCTTCAATATTGACTGATTGGTTTTTTATTTAATTTTATTTTGCTGTGATATCATTTAAAAAAAAATCTTTACCAATATGATAGACTATCTATAACTGTGAAGACCAATATTTATGTCTAATTCACTGTAATTACCCTATCTGTTTTTTTAAACAAACTTTTGTATCATGATTGTTTTTGCATAATTACTTAAACTGACACGCACAACACACGTAAACACGAAACGACTATCTATAGGCCAAACAAATATTTGTTACAGTACAAATATTTCCAATCGGAATCAAACCGGCGACACGAAGCACTGCAGACTGTTGCTTAATCACTGCACCAACTACACTGTTTAGCTACACCGCCTTCAGACAGTTTGTATAGAAAAAAAAAACGTTTAGTTATTGCACACACAAAACAAAACAGAAAAGCATGAAAATAGCCGTATCCAGGTACTTATAGATACTTCATTATCACAGTGCTCATGTTTATGACTGTTCAAGATTCATGTCCGTATACTGATGCTAGTGTGGCGACCCACATTTATGTTGTATTAACATTTATACTGTAACATGATTGAACTGTGTGTGAACTATGGTTTAGTTTATGCTTTAGCTTAGTGCTCTATGATTTAGTTCTCTCTATGGAGTGATTTTACTCTCTGGTTTGTTCTTTTCTCGAGACATTATAAATGGCGGTTAAGCATACATATTTTACTCAACAATTTAACGACTTTTATTGCAAGTCCCCTAAAACTAAACGGCGCTAAACGCCAAATTGGTGACCCCTACAGTGAAAACTATCACACGCACCGCCCGACAGTGAAAACTATCACACGCACCGCCCGACAGTGAAAACGTATCACCCGCACCGCCCGACAGTGAAAACTCTCAGACGCACCGGACGACAGCGTGCGGAGGCCTAGCCCGCGCGCCTTTTGTCAACACTGCGTCATTATTCGTCGTTCGAGGGCGCTCCGCTCAAGCAAGCGTAGCCCCACATCACGGCGCTACGAACGTGCGGGTGCGCTGACCGCGTTCAATCGGCTTCCATCGAACAAATATACCTAGCATGAACATCGCGCTGAAAACGCCGACCTAATAGCAGTGCTCATAAGTGTAAACGAAGTGGTTTTTCCCGTGCTATAACACAAAGTAAAAACACGCATGTACGTTTCAAAAAATATTGTTTTTACAACTCAGTGATTCAAGGTCAAGCAGACATTTTTGTCTCCGATTTTTTATTACTCAGTTACGAAACTTTTAACACTTGAAAAAAGAAGCATGTTCGAGTTTATTTTTTTTAAGGACAATAGTATAAATATATATTTTTAACATATTAGATAAAGGGTGTTTGTGCATGTTGACTAAGGTGGCTTATAATAACGGTTCTAATTAGAAAATAACATTGCAAATTCTGTGTGAGATCTAGCTATTGTTTATAATACTGGTGTGTGTCCTGATCCTTCTTGGTGTGTTCCCTATTTTATTTTCGTCTCTGGCTTAACACTATCAAAATGGCACAAGAGCATGTTGTTAACCACATTGCTGTCAAGCTCCCTCCGTTCTGGCCCAGTCATGTGGCAGCTTGGTTTGCGCAGGCCGAAGCTAGTTTTGACATTTCAGGTGTTAAAGCAGAGGATACCAAGTACAGTTATGTGCTCAGTATCTTACCTGAGCGGACAGCAGCTGAAATGGAGGACATACTCACAAATCCACCAAAAGAAAATAAATACCAATATTTAAAGTCTGAATTAATCCGCAGGCTTTCTTGTTCTGAAGAGAAGCGTCTGAACCAACTGCTCAGCGATGAAGAGTTAGGTGACCGGTCCCCATCGCAGTTCCTGAGACACCTGCGCTCACTTGCTGGTGCCAACCTGCAGAATGAGACCATCCTACGGCAGCTGTGGCTGAGACGGCTGCCTCAGAATGTACAAGCCATCCTTGCTGCACAGGCTGACCTGCCACTCAGCAAGGTTGCAGAACTAGCCGATCGTATCTTGGAGGTAGCCCCTACACAAACTATTTGTTCCACCAGCACATCAACGTCAACTGATTCTGTTTTGCAAGCTATTACTCGTAGATTGGATGAGCTGACGTTACATGTGGCTGCATTGGATGGAGGTCGCAGCAGCCGCAACAGAGACAGGAGTTCTGCGAGAACATCAACACGCTCTAAGTCCAGAGGTTTTCCACAGATAGATCTCTGCTGGTACCACCGTCGATTCAAAGAAAAGGCTACCCGCTGCACTACACCATGCAGCTGGAAAACCCAGCCAACGGGAAACTCGCCCGGCGGTCAGTGATGGCGACTTCTGACTGCCAGCAACCACAAGACCTAGTAAGTCGCCGGTTATTTGTTACAGATGTTTACAGTAAGCGTCGATTTTTAGTAGACACTGGTTCAGACATTTGTTGCTACCCTAAAACTTTTCTGCAAGAAAAAGGCAAGGAATCCAATTACCATCTCACCGCTGCTAATGGTAGCACCATCAGAACGTATGGGTTGATTAATCTGAATTTAAATCTTGGACTACGCCGTGATTTCAGATGGCAATTTGTTATAGCTGATGTCAGTACCCCTATAATCGGGTCAGATTTTTTAGCACACTATCACCTTCTACCTGACTGTGCTAACAGACGCCTAGTTGATGGGAAAACGGGCCTCTCAACTCGTGGCAGTATAGCTACGATTGAGCAGGATAGTGTTAAAGCTGTAAATACAAATTTTATTGATTCACCATTCTCAAAAATTCTGTTGGATTTTCCAGACATCACACGGCCACCTGGACTACCACACGAGGTGAAACACAATACCTTGCACCACATCATTACCACTGATGGACCTCCCGTCGCAGCAAAACCACGCCGCCTTGCACCAGAGAAATTACGTGCAGCAGAGAAAGAATTTGCCAACATGGTTGAGGTAGGTACTGCTCGGCCTTCTAAAAGTTCCTGGGCATCTCCCTTGCACCTTGCCCCCAAGAAAGATGCTACTTGGCGCCCTTGTGGAGATTACAGGGCTTTGAACGCCCGGACAGTGCCTGACCGCTATCCCGTTCGTCACATCGGAGACTTTGGCCACAACCTTGCTGGAGCAACTGTCTTCAGCACTTTTGACCTGGTAAAGGCATACCAGCAAATACCGGTAAATCCTGCTGATGTGTGTAAAACAGCCATTATTACACCTTTTGGCCTGTTTGAATTCCCATTTATGACTTTCGGGTTGCGGAATGCTGGCCAAACGTTCCAGCGATTCATGGATGAAATCACGAGGGGACTAGATTTCTGTTTTCCCTATATTGATGACATCCTTGTTTTTTCTAGGAATGCAGATGAGCACAAAGAACACCTTCGCATTCTCCTGCAAAGACTGGCAGACCATGGAGTAGTCATCAACGCTTCCAAGTGTGTATTGGCTGCCTCCGACGTCAATTTCCTCGGCCACTCAGTATCAAAAGATGGCATCCGTCCACCTACAGAGAAAATCGCTGCTCTTCGTGATTTCCCTCTTCCGAAAACCGCTCAAGGTTTACGACGGTTCCTAGGTATGCTTAACTACTACCGTAGTTTCCTACCTAGGGCCGCAGAGACACAGGCCCCACTGGTTGATTTCCTGACAGCAACAGGT
The DNA here is from genome assembly GCA_961205895.1 of Mythimna pallens. NCBI lineage: Eukaryota > Metazoa > Arthropoda > Insecta > Lepidoptera > Noctuidae > Mythimna > Mythimna pallens. The sequence goes on from OY540833.1 coordinate 23,589,575, forward strand.
TTAAAAGGGTCAAAACCTATGCCTTGGTCACCTGAGCTAGAACAAGCATTTTATAAATGTCGCGATAGCCTCACTGGAGCTACTCAACTGGTACATCCAAAGGCAAATGCTCAGCTCAGTTTATATACGGATGCATCTAGCACACATGTGGGAGCAATTCTCCAGCAGTTGTCAGAGAAAGGTTGGGAACCACTTTCCTTTTTTAGCAAAAAATTGACTGTTTCCCAAAGCACCTGGCCTGCTTATTATCGCGAACTGTATGCTGTGTATTCTGCGGTTCATCACTTCAGGCATATATTGGAGGCACAACATGCCACTATATACACTGACCATAAGCCGCTCCTGTACGCTTTTACACAGAAACGAGATAAGCTGCCTCCGGCACAACTCAACCAGCTGACATATATCTCACAATTCACGACAGATATACAGCACGTCAAAGGTGAAGAGAACGTTGTCGCAGACACCTTATCTCGTATCGAATCCATCACACTGTCTGATGACTATGTATCTCTTGCTGCATTGCAGCAGTCAGATGCAGAATTGAAGACCATTCGCGAGAATTCATCACTGAAATTAGTACCGACGCTCATTCCAGGCACAGATACCACGATCCTGTGTGACGTCTCTACAGGCAAGCCACGGCCGTATCTACCACCACAAATTCGACGCGCTACATTTGAGCGTCTGCACGCGCTGAGCCACCCTGGTCCCCGCGGGTCTGCACGCCTAGTATCGCAACGATACGTATGGCCTGGCATCAATAGAGACTGCCGTTTCTGGGCACGAGCCTGTATAGCATGCCAGAAATGTAAGGTGTCTCGCCACATCTCGACGCCGCTGGGATCGTTTTCCACACCATCTGGAAGGTTCAGGCATGTCCATCTCGATTTTATTGGTCCCCTCCCTTCTTCTGAGGGCTTTACTTACTGTATGACCGCGATAGATCGATTCACCAGGTGGCCTGAGGTCTGGCCTTTAACGTCCATCACGGCCGACGATGCAGCAGAGCAATTTTTCCGCGGTTGGATTGCGCGTTTCGGTGTGCCCCTTTGGGTCACAACAGACCAAGGTCGACAATTTGAATCGGCTCTCTTCAACAGACTCTTAGACTTTGGTGCAACAAAACGCATAAGAACTACCAGTTACCATCCGCAAGCGAATGGTATGGTAGAACGCTTCCACAGACACCTGAAAAGCGCATTGATGTGTCATATCAACACCTGGCACAAGGCTCTTCCATTGGTGTTGCTGGGTATCAGGACCGCTCTAAAGGAAGACCTCAATTGCACCGCAGCAGACCTCGTTTATGGCGAGCCGCTACGTCTACCAGGTGAGTTCCTGGTACCTAGCAATGCCACACAGGAGAACTCCGAAGATTTTGTTGCACGTTTACGTGCAATGATGTCCAGCTTACGGCCTGCACCTATTTCGCGCCACTCTGTTAACAAAACCTTTATTTTCAGAGACCTAGATCGCGCCTCACATGTTTTCTTGCGTGACGATTCTGTCCGGCGCTCACTTCAACCTCCATTTACTGGGCCTTACCGCATTCTCAAAAGAAGTGACAAGACCCTTACCTTACAGGTAAACGGGAGAGAGACAACTGTCAGCATTGATCGTGTTAAGCCAGCTTACCTAGATTCCGAACTACCTTGCTCTCCTCCTATTTCAGTTCCTGTTCCTAAATCTTCTCCTTCCTCTGATCAGACGCGTATCCTGCAATCTCCAACTACTCCAATACCTACAACCTCCCTAACTCCTCCACTACCTACAGCTCCTATCACTACCAGGACCGGTAGGAGAGTAAAATTTAGGGATGTGCTAGATTTGTAAGTTGTTTGTTATTTTTTATTTTCATTTTTTTTTATTACTTTTGTCTTCGCCTTTTATTTCTCTACAGATATGATAAGCTGTATTAATGTTGTTATGTATACCGTTTGTTTCTCCGTAGGGGGGTGGTGTGGCGACCCACATTTATGTTGTATTAACATTTATACTGTAACATGATTGAACTGTGTGTGAACTATGGTTTAGTTTATGCTTTAGCTTAGTGCTCTATGATTTAGTTCTCTCTATGGAGTGATTTTACTCTCTGGTTTGTTCTTTTCTCGAGACATTATAAATGGCGGTTAAGCATACATATTTTACTCAACAATTTAACGACTTTTATTGCAAGTCCCCTAAAACTAAACGGCGCTAAACGCCAAACTAGTATCGCGCGTGTTTATACATCGCAATCTTTATAAGGTACGGAGATTGTATTGTGTAACTGTGGTTCTATTAGAATGACTGTATTGATTTCAATATTTTTTTTACATTTGTGTTCTGGTGGTAATGAGATTTTTCGAAAGTCACTGTAATGCAAAAGGCAACTGAAGGGACTCAGGTGGATTTTAGTCAGTAAAACACAAACATTCCCTCTTGCTCCACCTTAGAGCTGGAAAAGTTATTACATGATTACCCACCTCGAGGGTCATGCGGAAGCGACGCCCGGGTGTCGCCACTGTATGGAACGCCCGGAGGACACGGTGGAGCACACGGTGGAGGTGTGCCCCGCTTGGGCAGAGCAACGCCGTGTCCTCGTGGGGGCGATCGGCGGCGGCGATCTCTCGCGCCAGGCCTTGGTACAGGCCATGGTCCGGAGCGAGGAGTTGCAGGCGGGCGCCTCCTTCTGCGAAGCAGTAATGCTAGCAAAGGAGGCGACCGATCGCGTGAGGCAACGGTCCTCACGCCCCAACCGCCGCCGGGATTCCGTAGGCGCGGGCTTGTGGACGGCGAGCAATGGGTGGCTCGCCGTTGATCGTCCGGTAACCGTCCGGACCGAGCCCAAGTCGTCGACGGCGATTCTTGTTCCACGCGCGCCTCAGGGAGCTGTCAGCAAATCGTAGGGGCCCAACAGGGTCGAAGCCTACTGGGACCACGGGTAGTGTGAAAATGAAACCCGGGGCCCTGGGACTACTGCTACTACTGACGAAAAACCCTCCTTTCTCCTTCAGATATTCTTTAAGTTTTAGGATCACAGGATTGCTTTTAGGAATTCCCGTGGCCTTAGCGGGCATCGACCCTGCTGGGCCCCTTACGGTTTTGCAGACATTCCTTTGAGGCTCGCGTGGAACACTACGCGCCGTCGGGACACAGATATGCCGTGGATAACAAGTACAGCATGTTTGCTCTTTAAGAGAGAGGGGGCTTGTTTCCTAGCAAGCAGTGATAACATAAAGGGGCGACCAGATGGTTGCAAACCAACGTCCCAACCAAGGTGACCTTGCTAGTTTCAATCCATGTAGACAGCAGTTGTAACCATGACCTTCAACGCCCTTGGTTGGGATGCGCGTTTTTCCACCCAACGACCGTGTTGGCGTGTGGTTTACATCCATGTAGCCGCAACACAAATCAAACATAAACAAGGTGACTTTGGTTGGAAGGCTAGTTTGCAACTGTCTGGTCACCTCTTTATGGACCGATTCCCGTGACTGACCTTTTGGTCTAGTGGTTAGTGGCCCTGACTGCTATGCCGGAGGTCGTGGGTTCGATTCCCACCCAGGACAAATGTTTGTGTGATGAGCACGATCATTTGTTCTGTGTCTGGGTGTTAATTATCTATATATGCATGTATTTGGAAATATATAAGTATGTTTATCAGTTGTCTAGTACCCATAAACAAGCTCTGCTTAGCTTGGGACTAGACAGCGTTGTGTGATAGTTGTGAAATATTATTATTGATTATGACCTAGGTAAATTCTGGAATAGAGAGGTTTTCAAGTTCTATCAGTGAAAGTAATTTAAATAGCAGATAACCACTTACCTTGTGTTAGTATGAGTGTTTTATCATGATAGGCATTCATATTATTATGCTTGGTGACCAATTGTTCAAGGATAAGGTTGTTTTTTGTTGTTTTAAGTTCACAATAGAACAACTCTAAGAAAAATTCTCACCTGCTGGGAAAAATAGTGTCGTAAACTTAATTATAAGTTATAAATATTAGGAGGGAAAAATGCCGGAGAAACTGCGAGCCAAAGTAATTTATTTACAAGGTAGATGTAGTTTTTTTTTCGGTGGGAAAATCATCTAATGACATCCCCCGCTCTTGGGTGGGGCGGGAGATAGTGTCAACTTTTTTGACTAAAAGCCCACTCCTGTTCCTTCTTTGCCATCGTTCCAGGGCCCCAGGGTTCTCTTTCGCATCACCCATAGCTTCAGTAGGCTTCGATCCTGCTGGGCCCTTACGGTTTTGCTGACATCTCCTTGAGGCGCGCGTGGAACACTACGCGCCGTCGACAACTTGGGCTCGGTCCGGATGGTTACCGGAAGGTCGGACAGCGAACTACTCATTGCTCGCCGTCCGCAAGCCAGCGTCACGGTGGCTAGAAATCGGTATCGAGATCCTGGCGGCTGGGGCGTGAGGGCCATTCTCTCGAGCGTGCGGCCGCCTCCTTTGCTAGTATTACTGCTTCGCAGAAGGAGGCGACCGCCTGCCTCTCCTCCTCACTTTGGACCATGGCCTGGACCAAGGCCCGGCGTGAGAGATCGCTGCCACCGATCGCCCGCACGAGGACACGGCGGTGCTCTGCCCAAGCGGGGCAGAGGTAGAGGCAGTAAGTTGAGGTTGTGGTAGACCTATGGGTTTACCACAACCGGTACGTTGGTAGATTAGAGAGATGATATTGGCAAAATTGTAACGAGGAATCACAGGCTCGTAAAAGACGGAAGGACCCAGAAGTCAGACAGAGAAAATTAACTAAATAAATGTCATTCTGGGATTGGGGTACACTGCAAAGAACCTTTGAGACTCCCGTAGTGTTAATATTTTTATATTTTTTCGAGATAAATAATAAATGATTAAAAGTTGAAATTAGAGATAATCATTTCGAAGATAATGTCAATTGGTGAACAAAAACGATAAAATATTATTATTTATATCGCTGAACAGTCTTTGTTTTTGCTTATTGTTATTCAGTTCTAAATAGAATGGATGATTCATTATAATTTAAATGGCTCGCTTGGGCTGCGGGAAATTTCTGAAAAGGAAACCCGTGGTCCTAGAACGCATGGGATAACTGAAGGACACAGGTGTGGTTTTAGTCAACAAAAGTCTATTACTGTCCACTCGTACTTAGAGTTCCGTTCATCTCAAAGAGATGTCAGCAAACCGTAGGGGCCCAGCAGGGCCATGGGTAGTGTGAAAACGAAACCCGGGCCCTGGGACGAAGGCAACGAATTAACAGGAGTGGGTTTTTAGTCAGTAAAAGTCTGACACTATCTTCCGCTCCGCCCAAGGGGGATCCGCGGGATTTGTCATAAGATGATTTTCCCACCCAATAAAAAAAAAAGGGCCCAGCAGGGTCGAAGCCTACTGGGGCCAAGGGTTGTGCGAAAGAGTATCCCGGGACCCGAGAATGAAGGAAAAGAAGGAACAGGAGTGGGTTAAATCAGTAAATGTCTGACACGCCCTCTCGCTTCACCCAAGAGCAAGATAAGTCATTGGATGATATCCCATCTCAAAACAAGAAATGTACTAGTGAAACTGAAACGATGGCAAAAATACACTATTTACTCGGTACACTCCTAAGTAACTATCCATTTTTATCAGCCATGAGAACTGTTACCTGCACATGTCATGTTAACGTAAACGTTCACGTTTCAAAACAATAGTACAGAAGAACCAGATAATTGAGCAGTCTCATGTCAGCAGGGTTTTTATTGACTAACTAATAATTGATTGGTCAATGCAATTATTACGTATTAATTGACGATTATGATGTTAGTAAATAGTCTCTGATGTCAATTTCTAGCTATTTCCTTAGATTTGTTGTTTTTTTTTATTGAATAGATTATTTTCGAAGTTTCACATATTTTTAAGGGCCAACGCTGCGTTAAGCGGGCTCCCGCGCGGACACTCGTCGCTTACGTCGCGCGTTTGTCATATGCGGCGGTCCTCGTAGCGGTAACCGGATAATTAACTGTGCAGTGTCGCTAGTTATTTTTAGGAGCCTGTTGTGTCTCTTCCTTCCATTTTTCCACTCTTCTCTGTCCTAGTCACTATTTGTATCTAAGGATAGATAGTGACTAGAAAAAAACAAAATGTACGTTTATTATACTGTTAAAAGCGCACTGCCAAATTCCCATAAAGATAACACTTAAGTGCAATTTTTATGAAGTGCTTCCTACAGTCGATAAGTACTGTTTATTCCCGCTGTGACGTTGCTAATATTTATTTAGCACAAGTGCGCTATAAAAGCGTTGATCTAGCTAGCAATGTGCTGCACCTATTGCAAGGGAAAAAATGTGCAGAAGACCCACTTACACTAAGGAAGAGACGAAGATGCAAATACAAATTTCCTCTCTCGTATTACACAAGTTATAATAGTAAAAGTAAGTAGCTTTCAAAAAATTAAAATGTTTCTATTTCACATAGGCCTACATGGGCACTTATAAAACGTCAGAAGCTAGTACACGGTTCCAAGTTGGTCGTTTCCTATGGAGAAGAACCGGCAAGAAACAACATGGTTACTCTTTTTTAAAATAAATGTTGTTCTTACAATATTTCCATATTACAGTATTAGTATCTAGATATTATGTAAGGCCAGTGTAGACCAGTCAATATTGTACTCAAAAGTACAATAAAAATAATCATAATAAAAAGTGAGTCGTAATAGGAAGTAATGTAAAAATTCGCGGAGTCTACAGTGTTCTCACATTCACAAAAAATAAGGCTATATAAAAAAAGAAAGAAAAATAAATAATTACAACTATCAATAAATGAGATGTTAACAAAGTAAATTACTAACGAATTTATGGTGGTTGGGGTCTAATAATATAAAAAAAATATTACAAAAGCAATGTGTTAGAAAAAAAGTATATATTACAACAAATGTGGAGCAGTTAATTAGACACATTTTCACAATATTATCAGTTACCAGGGGGCCACATGTGCAGAAGCAGTCATTGCCAAGCAAGCGTCTTTAACATAGTCTAAACTAAATGCATACCTTTGTGTGTATACGTTTATACATTTGTTATGCTATGCAAACAATTTCAAAACATTTTATCATAATACTAACATATTTTTTTTGGTGGGAAATCATTCAATGACTTCTCTCACGTGTCAGTTGTTACTGATTAAAACCATTACTGTGTCCTTCAATTGCCCTCTCCGTCATAGGACCGCGAGTTCTTTTTCAGAAATTCCCCGCAGTTTAAGTAAAATGGACTGTACTACTTCATCTCTTCTATTAGCTTATTCTTTCCTTTTGTTATAAATAATACGTAATAATACGTTCTTTATGTTATCATTCACATCATTTGTCTAAGGTTTGTATGATCACCATCATCGCCTTTATCACCAATATAAATTAACTGCCTTATTTTAGTTGGCAATTGAGCTGTTTATGTGGTTCCGCACGCCATAATTATGGCGGTAAGTCCCCTCGTTGAGGAGTGGCTGGAAAGGCAACATGGCGTTCTTACCTTCCGCATGACGCAGGTCTTCACCGGACATGGTAAGTTCGGGAGGTTCCTCCTCCGGATTCGTGCGGATGAAACGCCCGGATGTCGCCATTGTGTGGACCACCCGGAGGACACGCTGGAGCATACGGTAGAGTTGTGTCCCGCCTGGGCAGAAAAACGCGGTGCTAGCAAAGGAGGAGGCTGCACGTGCACGCCCTCGTGGCCGAGCCGCCGGAATTCCGATCCTGATTTCGAGACCGTCCGGACCAAGCCCAAGTCGTCGACGGCGCGTACTGTTCCACGCGCGCCTCAAGGAGTCAGCAACCGTAGGGGCCCAGCAGGGTCAAAGGCTACTGGGGCAAAGGGTCTGATTCTGAAAGGAAGACTCGGCCCTGGTATAAAGGCAACGACGGAACAGGAGTGGGTTTTTAGTCAGTAAAAGTCTGACACACCCTCTCGCTCCGCCCAAGAGCGAGGGATGTATTGGATGATTTTCCTACCGAAAAAAAGCTTTTTACGTGGTCATACCTCAATTTTAGGTTTCCGTACCCAAAGGGTAAATCGGGGCCCTATTAGTAAGATTCCACTGTGGAATACAGAGAGACCGTCTGTCACTAGGCTGTATCTCATGATCCGTGATGGCTAGACAGTTGAAATTTTCACAGATTATGTATTTCTGTTGCCAGTAGGACAATAAATACTAAAAAAAAATGTGTAAAAAAAGTTAAAATAGATGATTGTACGGAACCCTTATTGTGCGAGTAGGTACGCCTTGAACTTGGCCGGTTTTTCAGTCATTATGTGGTTAAGACTGGTCTTTTTATTCTGATTAACTGGTTTGACCTTCTTCTACCAAAATATTTGTCCATTGGTTGTTTGCTCCACCTCCGTAAGTACTCCTAAGTACAGCTCATTCGCTTGGCCTTGTTCAAATGTTTTTATCGTTGTGTTTTTATTGACCAATGTCTGTCCCTCCCTTTCTCATGAATAAATAAATGTTACGTTCCTACTAAATTGAATTAAAATCTAAAGCTAATGAAGCTAGAATTGTGTAGCCGTGGTCTAATGATAGTAAACTCCCTGAGGGGACCTTATTTCCGTGTGATTTATGAGGTGACCTTTTTATGTGGCATAATGTAGTTTTGGTTTGAAGTATAGGCTCCTGGGATCTGGTGTTTATGGCAAAATATTTGAGTACTTTATATTTACAGCACTGCTGTGTGTCACCTAACATAAACTTATTTAAAAATTTTTTTTTGTTACTCTCATTTTCTAATTCCATTTTAAAGCATAACCCTTTAAAAGTATATTTGTCTGACTAGCCCGCATACTATTAAGGTACCTTTCTCATCTCGTCTCAGGACCGGTCATTGTGGCGACGCTTGGGGGAGGCCTATGTCCAACAGTGGACGTCTTTCGGCTGAAATGATGACATTTTTCATGCGATCCCCTTCATCTTTCATGTCCACTGTTGGAACCAGTTCTTCCCCAAGTGTCGCCATAATAACGACCGGTCCTATGCGTCTCTCGTATCCATCGGATTTCCGCAACCCTCACCATGTCTTCGGGCCACCTTGTTGGAGGCCTTACAAAGCTGCGTCTTCCGGTACGTGGTCGCCACTTTAGAACCTTTCGGCCCCATCTATCATCTGTTCTGTGAGCAATGTGCTCTGCACACTGTCACATAAGTTTGGCGATTCTTAGGGCTACGTCGGCAACCTTGGTTCCCCTTCGACATCTGCATTGTGTATCTGTGTTGTTTTTTAGAATATACTTAATTTTACACTTTATTTCAGTAGTTCAAACTATCAAATTCCTCCTATGACTCATAGGTACATACACTTTGAACTAAAACATATTGTTGCTACAGTAAAAATTTCTCACACTTCTTTTACGGTACTTAATTAGCGCAATTAAATAATAACTAGAATAGTATATTATTCGAATATTATGTACGAGAATTCCGTCAAATGTCGCCTGTTATGCGCATATTAGCACTGACATGTGAAGATTGGAAACCTGTAGCATTTTTACGTACCCAATGATGATGAAGATTTAGTTATCAACTGGTCACGTTCTGGAGACGTGTATACAGTTAGTTTTATTTAGACTGTTTACAGACTGAGACAAGATATGACAGACTATCCGTGGAAACAACGATGATACGTAGGTACCTACATTCGTAATAATATAGTCTCTCAGTAAAAGTTTACGAAATGTACTGAAAATTGAGACACAAGAAAAAACATTTTCTATTTGCGATAGACAAAATTGTTTTGACTTTCGTGTGCTCTGTGGTTTTTAATGCTTTTGTTTGTATGTCGAAGGTTCTAAGTTCCGCATAGTTTTTATTTTGACGTCTTTGTTAATTAGATCAAAAGAATTCCTTGACCGAGACTTTATCTGTTAGCCGAATAATTTTTGAAATAACGTTGTCGTCATAGGTTCTTTGAATTAATGGAATTTTCTATGTATGTTCGAAAGAGTTACACGAAACGGGCAACTGTAGCATCACAGGTGGAGTCCTCTCGTTCGACGCACGCCTAAAAGGGTACTATTATCGCCGGCAAGACAATGTTCAAGACAATGCATCTTCAGAACCCCGCTTCGAATAGATTTTCTTCTGCACATTCAGAGATAGAACAAGCTTTGTCGAGTTATTCAGAAAAGTTTGGGAATTAAAGAAGAATTGACAAACGCGAGCGAATCGAAATCTGACGTAGCATATTCAAGGCGAGGTTCTAAAATTTCAATTCTTTCGCTTTTCAAAAATAGAAGCCGAACATAATGTTAGAGATAACGAAGGGAGAGGTTATGTTGGGCATTTTTATCTACACTAATATAATAAAGCAGTAAAGTTTGTTTTTTTGTTTGTAGGAGGGAATTTCTGAAAGTACTAGTCCGATTGCAAAAATTTTTTCACCGATAGAAAGCTTTATACCTGAGTGACATAGGCTATATTTTATGTATGCGGGCGAGGCCGCGGGCGACAGCTAGTATCTAATATTTAAAAATCTCGTGTCACAGTGTTTGTTATCGAACTCCTCTGAAACGGCTTGACTGATTTTTGTTTTTTTTTTGTGGTTATTTGATAGGTCTAAGAATAGGTCGTAGGCTATTTTTTATATTATCCTTAGTTGCTATGGGTGACCCGAAATCTTTATAATATAAAAGCGAAATACCACTTACTGCTTAATCACGAAATCTCACAAACTATAACACCTATAAACTTAAAATTTGGCAGGTAAGGTCCTTATAGGGTGTATACATCCGCTAAGAACGGATTTTACGAAACTCCACCCCTAAGTGGGTAAAACGGGGGCTAGAAGTTTGTATGGAGAAATCTACTTTTTCTAGCTAGTAATTTATATGATAAAACAACTTTTGGAGTTAGTTAGTATTTTTATAGTTTCTGTATGTTTTATTGAAGGTCAGGGAGGCGCAAGTTAACCCTTGCATCCCCCTTCCCAGTATCCATGGTTACATTATTTATTTCGTACGAGTAAGTAGTTACGTGTTTACAGTCTATCGTGTATTTTGTCATTCTGTGGATGTAGTTAAATTGCATTAATTAATTGACTTCATTGTAAGGATATGCATATAAATTAACACTTATTGTTAATGATCTTAATTAACATTAATGGGGGTCAGGATCAGCAGACAGACAGACATAGTAGCAAACCTGAAACGAAACTCGATAATCCTGCTCAATGTAGGAATTGTTGAACTTAGTGATGGTTCCCAAATACTATTGCATAAAATTAATATTAGGCCCTCTATTTATTATTGATAGACTCGCGGTTGACCGCTATCTCGCCTGATGGTAAGCGATGATGTGGTCGACGGTGGCGCACTTTGCCTAGAAGTAACCTATCGACGGAGCAGACTCCTAGAGATGTCCTAGAACCAAAAATTCGAAGACATGTGATATCCGCCAACCCGCATTGCGCCAGCGTGATGGATTATGGCCCGTTCCCTCTCACGGAGAGGAGGCCTGAGTCCCAACAGTGGGAACATTATAAGGCCGACTATGTTATGCTATGCTAACTTATCGACTCTTGACGTTATTATCAGTCAGTTTGTAGTCATTATCATATGGATGGGACTTTAACAGTACGGGATTATTAAAAAAAGTTACGGCCACCGTGGAATCCAAAGGGTAATTGAAGGAACACAGGAGAGTTTTAACCAGTAAAAGTCTGACACTTTCTGTCGCTTCACCTTGAGCGGGAGAAGTTATTTAATGTATTCTGATCCCTTATAAAAGGCCCTTTTTAACGCAGGTTTTATTCTTTCTTGATTGTTCAAGTCCCGTAGAAGAAGATTCAAGAGAACCTTGTTACGTTGCCAGGAAAAGGAGGAGGCCGCCCGTGCACGCGCGATGTAATGGACCCTCGCCTCAACCACCGGGATTCCGATCCCGATTTCCAGCCACCGTAGGCGCGGGCATATGCCGACGCCGACGGCGAGCAATGGGTAGCTCGAACGTTCGGTAACCGTCCGGACCGAGCCCAAGTCGTTGACGACGCGTAGTGTTCCACGCGCGAGATGTCAGCAACCATAGGGGCCCAGCAGGGTCGAAACCTACTGGGGCCAAGGGTCTGATTCTGAAAGGACGATTCGGCCGTGGTACGAAAGGCAACAAAGGAACAGGAGTAGGTTTTTAGTCAGTAAAAGTCTGTCACTATCTGTCGCTCTGCCCAAGAGCGGGGGATGTCATAAGATGATTATCCCACCGAAAAAAAAACCCACGTTCGACGTACACGCATCATCATCACCCTACCTTTCCCCTTGTTACTTGGGGTCAGCACAACATGGCTCGTGGGAGTTGAAATTTCCTCAGACCTTAACTTTGGGCGGTTCATTGAGACCAAAGCCAAGGTAGCTGCTAGGAAACTCAGCGTTCTTGCAAAGGTACTTCACACCAGGACAGCTTTTAATGTTATGAAAAGCACAAATCCGTTCGTGTGGTCCGTTCGTTGTGTGTGGAGTACTGCAGCCACATATGAGCTGGTGCTGCAAAATGCTACCTGGTAGTTTTGGACTCGGTGGATAGGCGTGCAAAGAGGTATAATTGGTGATCCAGATCGTCCAATCTACAAAGCCTTGAGCACAGGCGTAGGTTTGCCAGACTTTTGGTGTTTTGCAGGATGCATTTTGGAGTGTGCGCGAGAACTGCAGTACTTGATTCCACCATCTCATTTCTACCATCGGACAACTCGGCGGACGGCGAATATCCACCCTTACGTTGTTGAAACCTCTACGGTTCGGACCAAGTGTTTCGCTTCGTCGTTTATACCGCGTACATCGAGGAACTCGAACAATTTGCCTGCTGCGGTCTTTCCCTCCTATTATAGTTTAGGTGTCTTCAAGGCTAGAGTGAATAGGCTCTTAATAAATTAGTGCGCCTCACCATCAACGATTGCATTACTACTTACCATCAGGTGGGATCGCATTCAAGCGCTAGTTTATTACAATTAAAAAATATATATTTTTCTTCCATTCTGTCCTATCATCCGTCACGCTATCATTAACTCCATTTTTCTTTCAAATCATTCATCATCTAATGAATACGAGATTTATGTTATTAAAAAAAAATTGTATCTTCATCTTGGTTCATGGGAGGTGGCAAATAAAGATTCAAAATCTCAATTTCATACCCAGTTTGCAAAGTAACTTTGTAATTAGATGGCACATCGCCAAATCAGTAATTACGTAAGTATATTCAGATTTTTGATACACGTCTGCATGTTTGCGCAGTTTTAGTCTATTAGAAATAGCAACCAGTTACCTCAGGGCTACGATCAAAAACATCAAAGGGAAAACTCTAATAATAACTTAAGGCGTACAGTCCCTTGAACATTTGGCCGGAGTTAAAAGCACATAGTACTCGTAATGTCGCCTGCATCCGCATAGAGTCCCGCTGACCTTTAAAGCCATTTTGTTTGCGAAATATTGATTGATTTACATATGCTATGTACCTACATTCTGAAGAACAATTAACCAGCATTTTTTTTAAACGTTTTTCTAAAAAATCAAATAGTTTAAAAGGAGTAGGAAAAAAAGGAGAAAAAATTTTTTTCGGGTGAAAGTAGGTATTAAAAATCATATAATAATGTTATAAATATATTATATTTTTTTCAAACATATCGATATAGTCGTTACCGAGGAGTAGGCTTCAGAAAATCATTGTTTTATGGCCCTGCTCGGGAACTAGGGCCTTAATTATTCATTTTCACAGTATCTTTAGGTAAACATTATGACAGATTCTGGAAGGTAGCGGCAAATACTTTCATCACAAATAGCGGTGATGAGATATGTCGTCATATCTTGCGCAAATGTGAAATGAGTCACATCTAGAAGATGTAGATAAAGTTAGATATGATTGTGTTATCATTTGCACATTGTTGACAGGAGATGTGTTTTACTATCTTGTTGGTTTAGTTGAAGAGACGTGTAGTTTTTTCTCATGCATCTAATGTATGTACCGGTGTAGTCTTTGTGCTCTCTTTTATATAATTTGTGCTCAGTTTGATCTAGCAGGTCACAACTCTTTGAGTTCGTACCGATACGTGAATCCATAGTACAAAATTGAATACACTTTACAAACATTTAAAACTTATTTAGTTTTTGTTTATTATTGTGATTAAGCAGTGTTAACATTAACTTACAGTACTTACGTCTAATAATAATAACTTAAATTTTAAGTTTCCTAAATATACAAATACAATATTTAAAATATAAAACTTCAATCTATGGGTACAATGGCAGTATATTGCCGACAATTATCATTTAACATTTAATCTGAAAGATTGACTTACGAATTGGTTGTAACCGAAGACAGGTGAGATCCTACCGAAAAAAACCGGGTAAGTGCGAGTCGGACTCGCGCACTGAGGGTTCCGTACAAACTTACCTATTAAAATAGTCTGTTTTTCCTTTTGAGGTACGAAACCCTAAAAAAGAGCCATCCTTTTGAGAAATTTATATAATGATGATAGTTAAATAATAAGGACGGAAATCTTAGAAAGAAATATGTATGATTTTCAAGATTTCATGCTCAAATTTCTGAGACCGTGCCTCACTTTAAGTGGACGTCCATCTTAAAATCAGAAACGTAATCTGAACAAAAATGACAGAATTGTTTTTTTTTCTTCTCAGTCGGGCACTCTTGCCCTGCGTTCCGAATTGCGTCAAAAGCGATAATATCGCGAATTCGACCAACGCGCAACGTTTGTGACGTTATTACTCAATATTTTGTGACTATTAAATTCGGTCGGATTCGCGATATAATCACTTTTATCGCAATTCGGAACTGATTGTTAGAATGCCACGTACCACGTGGCTGTTGTTGATGGACTGGGCTGCGATGCGCCTCCGTCGAATTTCCTCTGGCTGCGGCACATCGAGCGATGTCTCCCCATTTCTGGCGGTTATTACCGCAATTTTTTACTATTTACATTGTTTATTTATTTAACGTAAAAAGTACAAAGCAGACGGATTAATCATTAGGTCCAATACGGTATAAAAAGTCACCATCAAACGCGAATTTTCCACAAAAAATCGTCCCTGACACAGATTTGTTTCCATTAGATCATAATACGGTAATCTTGACCTTTGTTACAATATTTCTTTTCTCAAACGTTTCCATTAGGTTGATCCTAATGGAAACCGATGACGTATTCCGATCATTTCTTCCAATTAATTGATGCTTATCACGCTACTGAAATTAGTTAGTGTAGTTGCTAAGCCAACTGTATCACCTGAACATTGTTTTTTTCCTTTAATTATATCCACTAGTGCTTGTCTGCGATCCCACTTGACTGTAAGCAGTGATGCAGTCGTTGATGGTGAGGCGCACTAGTATATTAGGAGCCTATTTACTATACATATAAAAAGTAATTTAAAATCAGAATACATATAAATTCTAGAACATTTTGGAGGACGACCATTTCTTTAATAAGAGGTGATCGAAATCAACACACATTCATAATGTAGAGCCAAGAGGTGCTTTTTTGGCACTGATCGAAGCTTCGACCGTGACCACAAATCAGCAACCCACCACTTCTCCATTTGAGCAAAAAATCCGGATATAAACAATACGGCTGATTTTCTGTCTTAATCAGAATTCAGAATCAAATGCCACCCAGTGCTGACTTATGGGTGCAAAAGTTAAGGCCCCAATTAAATCATGATCCCTTGACATCTGACACGACACTCAACAAGGTTAAATGTTAAACATTCGCATTAATGACACCCTTTAATCTTTCCAGACGAAACCGCGGAACAATCCAGTACAACTACGGTGCAACCAAGATTGATCCTCAGTACCTAAAAAATAAAGTCGTAAATGGGACTGTAAGATGAGCTGGCGCAAAGGACTGTTCGTCATTCACGCTCAAATCACTTAAAGCAATGAAGGTGAGAGAACATTTTTTGTTAATTTATTTAAAACTACTGATTGTCCGTGCCTGCACTTACGCAGACGATTACAGTAGGTATGTTTTAAGGAAAATGTTATTATATTTTGATTAGGTATTTACTATCGGCGACTAATCGAGAAATTCAATCAAAATGGGGCCATGATAACAGGTGTTTGTGCTCATCACCATAACGAAGGACTGCTACACAATTTGGCATGATAGATACCGAAATAAATAAACTTATGCAATAAACCCATTGATATATAGATCTATTCTAAAAGTATCCATAAAGTCGGGTTACTTTGGTCCTAACCTTAGTCCAAGCTCTTTATCTAATAGAATTTCTATTATAGAAAAACAGTGCCAGGTATTGTTAGAGGTTAGTAAGCTTGGGCCTAAGTTATACCTCAGACGGAACCAAAGTAACTCGACATAGCATAGCATAGCATAGTCGGCCTTATAATGTTCCCACTGTTGGGACTCAGGCCTCCTCTCTAGGAGAGGGAAACTCGACATTACTGTAGGTAATAGAAATGAAATTCTGTTCATTGGTACGTGAATCTCTTTAGAACCGTTGGACCAATTTTTTGTTTTAAAAAGAAATGGCTAGGCAGATTAATAATTTGTTTTGAAATGTTCGTTAAGTATAAAGTTTCTAGGAAGAACAAATTTCAAAAAAAGACTGGGTAAAAAGTAAGCGCTTTACCTGGGAGATATTTGTATTAACTCAGTTTGGACAGGCCAATGTTTATCGAGAGAGCTAGTACCTATTTAAATAAATTAATATATCTTTCTCTTTGGATTTGCTGATAGACTGTACCTATAGTTAGGGTGGCAAGAAAAGACTATTGGGGACCCCAGAGTCTCCTCAGCCTTATCAGGCGTTGCATAGCCTATTATATATATTGCCTTTTAAGAAGTAATGGGACCACCTGGGATCACCAGGGTGGTAAAAATCCTACATCATCTATCTGGGCTTGGCCCCAAAGCCCGCGCGTCTATTGAAGGTTTCCGGTTTACATCCGAAAACAAAATACAATTGATAAAAGACCGTTTATTCCTATAACACGCGAAGGCGAATTCCATTAAAAAACGCTTAAACTGTTTAAGCAATTTTGGTAAACATGACGTTAATTCCAACACGTGTAGGTAGAGTTCAATTCTCCGAAATTCTAAAAATAGAATCTAATAGAATCAAAACTGAAATGTCCATTTCAGTTATGATTCTATATTCAATGCAAAAAAAAAATTCTACGTAGTACGTATTTTTCAAATCTGCTATTTCTCACAATTATTTATCACTAAATAGTAACAATGTTTATAAATTTTATTTTTAAGTATCTGTGTTGAAAAATATCGTTTGACACTCGTGGCCATTTGTCATTGCAGTCTCGGCTTCGTAACGACGTCGCCTTCGGCTCGGGCGTATATTCAGTTGCTATGACGTTTGCCTACTTGTATGTACTTAGCAGCTAAATAAACAAACAAACGGTACAATACAATAGTAAATAAGATGGACCTCGTTTTCACGATTAAGGCCATTCGAATTGAGTCACAATTACGTCGGCATTTTTTTGTTTCGTTGAGAATTTAATTCTCTCTCTTACTTAATAACTAATGGATTGTTTGTCACGTTTACAGTAATGGCCGATTGCCACTGGTTTAAAAAATTGTGCGTGTTGTAATTGCTTGCATGTTTTAAACCTATTTGCAGAATAAATATCGTTTATCATTTGTTTTCATGATTTTATTTAAACCAAAATAAAAGATACAAGTTGTCTGGAAGAAATTGCAGTTTTTAGTGGAAGGTTTCCAATTTACAAATTGGAAACCTTCCACTAAAAACTTCTGATTATAATAAATTTAATAAAAAGTATAAATAAAATTGATTTTCTTTTGTTTTGTAGAATATTATTTGTGAAGTTAGGATAGAAAGCCAGTTGGTGGGTGCCATTTTCTTTCGTAAAATTCACGACTCCTATGGGATAGGTTAACGATAGCGAAGCATTAGAGTAGCTAGCTATAGAATATCAGTCTGTTTTTGTCTGGGTGTAATTTGGACTTTTGACTATTATAGTGACAGTATACTATTAAGAGTGATACAGAATATTTTTTCTTTTTCGTTGGTAAAATCATCGCCTCATCGAGAGCGCGGGATGTCATTCATCCCGCGCTCTCGCGGGCGGAGCGGGAGATAGTGTCAGACTTTTACTGACTAAAAACTCACTCCTTTTGGGGCCGAGTCTTCCTTTCAGAATCAGACCCTTGGCCCCAGTAGCCTTCGATCCTGCTGGGCCCCTACGGTTGCTGACATCTCCTTGATCTCCAGCTCCATGCGCGCGTGGCTACGCGCCGTCGACGACTTGGGCTCGGTCCGGACGGTTACCGGACGGTCGGACGGCGAGCTGCCCATTGCTTGCCGTCCGCGCCCGCACCTACGGTGAAAAGTCTGACCCTGTCTCTCACATCACACGGAGCGGTAGGAGTCATCAGATGATTTCCCACCATCTAAATAAAATAAGGCATGTTAAAAACATTAGGCTGCTCATTTTCTCGTACCCACGTCACTATTCAATCTCCGGATCGTAAAGGTCTCTTTTTCCTATTAACTGGTTTACTGTAGCAGTCCCATTTCCCACCACACAAATGGAAATACCTGTGAAAGGATGATGCCGAGGTATGATGGCCGAGCCAAACACGAACTTTGGTCTTAGTCTATAAGTAAAAATGTATTGTCTAAGTTTTTAAGTAAAAAGATGATAAACAAAAGACCAAAATCAAAAGAGGGAAAAATAATTGGCATAATCAGGTACGCCTCTGATTACGTGATTCTATTGTCAATTGTCTAAAAAATACATCAAATAACAAATTAGGACACGTTTATTTATAAGTTAGTGATAAATGGTAATGAGTGCATGAAGATAATCATTTTGTTAGTCTCAAGTTCCGCCGCGATCAATCAATGGCGACTTAATCAGGAGTTACGATATCACACACTAGAATAGTGTTATCAATCTGTTTTTTATTAATTATTCGACGTCTTTGCATTTTATCTGTCTGATTCACGATTTAGTACCAAATCGCTTCGACAAACATCGCCAATCTTACTTTGTTCATGAAATCAGTAGTGTTGCTAGTAGTTGAAGGCAGGTAGGTGGAATACGACAATGCGACAACGATGCGATGATTACTTTTATAAAGTCTAATTTGTCTAAGTCAAAGTTTTCTCTTCAGGCATTAATCAATAGATTTCTTCAGCTACATGAACAACATTTCCACATGTTGTCCGGACATTGTATAATAATGTGAGTGTTGTGTGTTAAAATGGATTACTAACCAATTTGAACAACACACAACAGTCGCACTTCTATTGATCAATGCCTGAAGAGAAAACAGACTCAGACAAACTAGACTATTTAAAACTCACTGTAACTCTTTCGAATAATCTCGTAGCCCTTAATTATTGCTAACTAAATATTAAAAACTTTTGACCAGTCAGCCAGCTTACATATTAAAAGTATTATTAAAACGAATCTTGGTTCACAAGTAGGAATCTTCAAAAGACAGAGTTTTGTCTCTATCTATAGACTAAAAAATGTTATATTTATGTATCGACGAAATCATGACACCTCATGAATGAATTGCCAATTGTTTGATAAATTCAATTCATGGAATTTTTTTATTCAATTACTTGATAACCATGTCGATTGATTCAAATTATCACGATACCAATTAAATATCTCCATCCGGTGATAAGTTAAAGTATTAACGCTCGATTGCGCAAACCAGGGTTGTTATTAACTCCAAGTTTGATGAAATATTATTTTTAGGGTTCCGTACCTCAAAAGGAAGAACGGAACCCTTATAAGATTACTTTGCTGTCCGTCTAATCTGTCTGTCTGTCAAGACCCTTTATCTCGGGAACGCGTGGAGGTATCGAGTTGAAATTAAAAACTTACACTCAGGTCTGCGGTCCCTTTAAGTTGTGAAAAAATCAAATTTCAAAAATAACGGAAAAAAAGATACGGCCGTTTATGTCGCAAAAAACGTGTATTTCGACACCTTCAATTTCCTTGTCCCTTTCCTAAATCCTGTCCTTTCCCTAAATCGAAATTGATAGGGTACTTCCCATTGGCCCATTCCTGAAATTTGGCATAAAGCAAGGTCTAACAGCTCAGGTATAGGGATAAATCTGAAAACAGTAATTTTTTTGTTACGTGACAAAAAACACTTTCTTTGCGATTCGGAATAATCTTCCGAGACTCCAATCGGGAATTAAACCTCGTATTTACATAGGTAAGTTTTTCATGAAGTTTTTCAAAACTAGATGAGGCCGGTGTTTCCTAATTGATTACTCTGAGAAGACTGACACAACCTCAGGGCTCCAAGTCTCTTTTAACCTCCATACAGCAAACATGTAATGGTCAAATCATATGAGAACTATGCAGATTAGTGTCTGAGATAGTCTTTTGAGGAAAAAACTACACAAATTGGAGTAGACCTGTCCAGTCAGTGCAAGCATTTGTCAGAATTCATATAGCTCAACTCAGTAGTAGTCATACTCGTAGTAAGTAGCCTTAGAATGTAGTTATAATGAGCAAGTAAAATCAACCTTGTTAGTATGTACAATCAAACATGTCTTGATAACAGCGATAAGGTAGCTAGGTTTTCATTGAATCATAAGAATAAAAATAAATATTTTTAAGCAGTTTATTCGACTGTACGAAAACATGAAACATCTATGTCCGTAGAAGTACTGATTCAGCAAACTAATGATGACTAGTTGTTTAATTAACAGTCCCAGGCCATTGATCGCTGAAATCAAGTTAATTGGTAAACTTAGCAGTATAAATTTTGATCAGTAGGTCACCACGTTGCAGGATTATTAGTACGGATGGTGCGGGGATACCGCACGATTTCCCGCGAAGCGGCGAGCCTCCTTGCTGGCCTGCCACCATGGGATCTGGAGGCAACAGTCCTTGCACGCATGTACGATTTGCGCGTGGAGATGCAACGCCGGGGTGTAACTGGCGACGACAAATGACGCGACTCAGTCCTGAGCACGCCATAATTATGGCGTTAAGTCTCCTCTTTGAGGCGTGGCTGGAAAGACCTCACGGCGTCCTCACCTTCCGCATGATGTAGGTGGTCCGGAGGACACGGTGGAGCATACGGTGGAAGTGTGGCGCCTGGGCAGAGCACCACCGTGTCCTCGTGGAGGCGATCGGCGTCGGCGATCTCTCGCGCCGGGCCTTGGTACAGGCCATGGTCCGGAGCGAGGAGGAGTGGCAGGCGGTCGCCTCTTTCAGCGAAGCAGTAATGCTAGCAAAGGAGAGGCCGAGGCCGCACGTGCACGCGTGAGGCAATGGTCCTTGTGCCCCAGCCACCGGGATTCCGATCCCGATTTCCGGCCACCATAGGCGCGGGCTTGCGGACGGCGAGCAATGGGTAGCTGGCCGTCCGACTGTTCAGTAACCGTCCGGACCGTGCCCAAGTCGTCGACGGCGCGTGTTCCACGCTCGTCTCAAGGAGATGTCAGCGAATCCATAGGGGCCCAGCAGGGTCGAAGCCTACTGGCGCCATGATCAGGAGTGGGTTTTTAGTCAGTAAAAGTTTGACACGCCCTCAAAAAACCCCAATGGCGGTGACGTCAGATTTCAGTGCGTGCATCCTTATTCTGTTACATAATAGTTTGCCCTGCCACTAGATTTGATAAATTTGTAACTTAATATTGAAAGGATTTGAAAAAAATCTTTGTGTTTGCGATTTTTGTTTAACTTAATTTTTTAAGAAGTAATAAAAAAAATTGAATTAACTTCCTAATTATGCCAAAGTAGGTATTAGTCTTACAATGAGTTCATTAGGAGTTATTTTTCGGACGTAAAACAACACTGCAAACGTTAGGTTTGAAGTACTGTATTACCTATATAAATACTTAACCATCCACGGATACATATGAGTGTAGTAATGTATCATTGTGGACGGTTTTCTCAACGGTTAGAGCCTCGAGGAAGACCAAAGAGGTAAGAGGGCTGGATAGTGTGAGTAGAAATACGAATGTCTATAAAGTAGGTTATTATTAAGATGGTGGAGAAGAAGGCGATTTTATATAGCCTACATATAGCCTTTCTCGATAAGTCGACTGGTTCAAAGTAAAAAAAAAAGTTATCTGCAATTAACTGATAATTAGTACGAGTAATAAGTGAAAAATAAGCAGTTATTTAGTAATTTTTTCTTTTCAAAAATATTATTGCAAAATACAATTATTTCTGCATTTTTGACTCTTGAAAGACGATTAACCATATCTTGGAATATGAATTATTAGTAAGTTTCTGCAACTATCAGAAAATCGCAAAATTGCAGATAACTTTCTTTACTTTGCACCCGTCGAAGTAGACTATCCAACACTAAAATATTGTTTAATTCGATTATATTTTTCGTTTTCGAGTTTTTGAGATTAGCGTGTACCATACCCACAAATAAACTCATCAACTTTATAATATACGGTTAACCAATGCACGTCAACGGATTTTATTCTTTGACGTCACCCTAACATCCAAACGTCTCAGCATGAGCGTACCGAGGCGCTTGAATGAAATTGACCGATTTTAGTCGCCCGCTGAAACGGTTCAATGATTACGTTTTACAGGGGGTAATCGATTAAATCTCACTGTATTGAAACAAGAAGAACTAAACCAGGAACTGCACTAGAATGTCGTAGAGGAGCACGTATTAGAGATAAAGAAGGTTCCCACGAAAATTGGTTTTATTTTCTATACCACAAAATTATCAGGTCGATGTAACAAAAATAGAGTTATCAGAGAGTTCATGAGAAAAATAGGTATCTGGTTTAGTAAAGAATTTCACGCAATCAGCTGTGATAATGTCCGTGTATATCGGTAACAATGCTGAGTGCTATGTTGTCAGAATTATCTCCAAATAGGTTCACAAGGAGATTACTTTGATATCAAATAACTGATCCATGTTAAAATCCTAAATCATTAATGTATACAGAAAAAATTGTAACTAACATTTCTTCCAAACCACTTTTCTCAGAGGAATTACGTTCCATGTGTACTCTTTTTGATAAATAAAACCTTGATAAAACCAATGTCAGAATATCTGATCATATCCACTTCCACTTTTTGAACAAAACAATATTCTGCTTCTGCCAGCGGATTCACTCGCGTTAAAATAGGGTTTTCCATACAAACTGTGGATCCCCATTTCGTCCCCTTTGGGGGTTAATTTTGGAAAATCCTCTCTTAGTGCTCGCCTACGACATAAAATTTCATGCTGCTAGACTCAGTAGTTTCGGCTGTGCGTTGATATGTCAGTCAGTCAGTTTCTCGTTTTATTATAGATAGATTAGTCAGTTTGAGCAAAGGTTCAGATAAGTGTAAAAGTATATACGATTTTATTTATACTATTTTTTTTTCTTTTTTCAGATGGTCCCACCTCATCGAATACCCACCGTAGCCACGCTAATATTACTATTGTTACTACAACCTGCATTAGAAGCTAAGAAATCGAAAAAAAAAGTAATATGTCCGATAGGATTCCAAATAACATACTCCAATATCGATGGAGAACCACTATGTTACAGATTGAAAGGCCCAGAGAAGCTCACAGACAAATATGTCGGGTGTACCGGTAACCTGTACACATACAAACTTTATAACAGTTTGAATATGACCAAGTCTGAGTTAGTATTATGGACAGAGTACAAATCATTGTACCGTGGGGGACCCTTTATTGATTACTCATTTACGAAATCAACAGGATCTCTTTTAGAAACTACATTTGAAGTAGACAACCCTCAAAAGAGTATTGAAGAAGAACTATGTGTCGTTGTAGACCCTGTAAGTAATTTTACTGCGACGAGATGCGATGACGAGTTCTACAGATACTGTCTTGTAGAGCCTTACGTTGATGAAGATGCTATGTCTAAAGAGGGATGTGATGAGTTCAAAGGGTCTTGGAGGTTTTGGTCTCCTAAAGCGACGTGCTTGTCACCAGCCACCGCTGTCGGAGGCGGGGCAGTTAGAGCTACTTGGTTTCAATCAAAGGAAATATGTGAGAAAAGAGGAGGCACCGTCCTTTACAATGGGTGGAGGTATTCAAATAATCCACTGTTACATATCTCAGGATCGCTTCCTGTTTATCCACTGGGCATTACGTACGATCCTCAACGTCACAGTCACATTGTGAATGAAGATGCTACGGTGAGTTACGTTTTCTTTCAGTCTTGTTTAGTTTATGTCCATCAATGTTACTTTGTCTTTGATCGTGAAAACGTCTATAAAAGCATTCCTAAGTATTCCCAAGAATAATTTTGAACCAGAAATAGTTTTCCATGTGTATGTGTTCTATTTATCACGTGTTTCATTTCTGTGAAGTGTATATAGTTTTCCTTAATATATACGGTGAATTTCGCGTGGATGTATGTAGTCTGAATCTAAGAGAAATAGCGGAAAATAGTCAAATGAGTCGCGAATCCGATTTTAGTGAAAACTATAACCGTAGCGTTAGATTTTGAAATTAATATTCCGAGTCAGATCCCGTCGATTTTAGAAAAAATATACTCTGTATTGTTACATCATTCGATGTGTTTAAAATAAGGTCACATTCTAGATAATCATCTCAACCTACTCTGTTTACACGCGGGGTTGCGATAGTCGTGGAGAGGATCCAGCAGTTGGGACTCGAGGTGGCACTGCACAAGTCCGAGGCCATGTGCTTTCACGGCCCTCGGAATGCGCCACCACCGGGTTCCCAAATAACGGTAGGAGGAGTTCACATCGGCGTCGGGTCGACGATGAAGTACCTGGGACTCGTCCTCGACAGCCGATGGAATTTCGAAGAGCACTTCCGACGTCTGGCTCCCAAACTGGATCGGACTGGGGCTGCCCTTAAGCGGCTTCTGCCTAACCTAGGGGGTCCAGACGCCTCCTGCCGGAGGCTCTACGCAGGAATCGTTAGGTCCATGGCCCTTTATGGGGCACCGGTATGGGCGCCGTCGCTGCGAAAACGACCGGTGGCCAAGCTGAACGCATGCCAGAGGGTCATGGCCATCCGAATGGTGCGGGGATATCGCACGGTTTCCTGCGAAGCGGCGAGCCTCCTTGCTGGCCAGCCACCATGGTATCTGGAAGCAACAGTCCTTGCACGCATGTACGATCTGCGCGTGGAGATGCAACGCCGGGGCGAAACTCCGCTGCCGCGCCAAGTTGCGGCATGGCGGGAAGAACTCCGGCGGGATATCATGGTGGAATGGCGACAGCGACTATCGCAACCCAGTGCTGGGCACGCCACAATTATGGCGGTGAGTGCCCTCTTTGAGGAATGGCTGGAAAGACCACATGGCGTCCTTACCTACCGCATGACGCAGGTCCTCACCGGACATGGTAAGTTCGGGAGGTTCCTGCACCGAATTCGTGCGGAAGACACGCCCGGGTGTCGCCACTGTGTGGAACGCCCAGAGGACACGGTGGAGCATACGGTGGAGGTGTGCCCCGCTTGGGCAGAAAACGCCGTGTCCTCGTGGGGGCGATCGGCGGCAGTGATCTCTCGCGCCGGGCATTGGTACAGGCCATGGTCCGGAGTGAGGAGGAGTGGCAGGCGGTCGCCTCCTTCTGCGAAGCAGTAATGCTAGCAAAGGAGGCGGCCGATCGCGTGAGGCAACAGCAACGGTCCTCACGCCCCAACCGCCGCCGGGATTCCGATCCCGATTTCCGGCCACCGTAGGCGCAGGCTTGCGGACGGCGAGCAATGGGTGGCTCGCCGTCCGACCGTCCGGTGACTGTCCGGACCGAGCCCAAGTCGTCGACGGCGCGTATTGTTCCACGCGCGCCTCAGGGTGATGTCAGCAAATCGTAGGGGCCCAGCAGGGTCGAAGCCTACTGGGGCCACGGGTAGTGTGAAAGCGAAGCCCCGGGATGAAGGCAAAGAGGGAACAGGAGTGGGTTTTTAGTCAGTAAGAGTCTGACACTATCTCTCGCTCCACCCAAGAGCGGGATTTGTCATTGGAAAAAAAAAAAAAAAAAAACCTACTCTGTTTGAAATGATACTGAATATGCTCAATTTTATATTTTTAACACACTTGTAGTAGAGTCAACTTCATAGCAATATAATTCTTAGGTTTTTACTTTAGGTATTTTTTTTTATTTTTTTTTTTTATTTATTTTTTATTATTTATTGATTTTAAGTTAATTATTTTGTATGGATGATCTCTAATATGGGTTTTTACCTGATATAAATGTTTTTTCTTTTTAATTATTTTTTTATTATAATATCTCTTCGAGGTTGACAAAAAGTATTTTGTAAAAAATATATACTTTCTTATAGTTAGCTCTATGTAATAAATTCACAGAATTGTATCTATGTTAAAAATTTGCAGTTATTAGGACGTAGCGACATCTACGACGTTATATAGTAACTAAACTTTTACATCAAAATCCCGCATCGCGCAATTAGAGTTCTCCGCGGAATTTGAACATATAAAACAGCCCGAATCAACCATCGGGCAGTTGCCCAAACCAGATATAACACCCGGCTCGTCGGAGGAAGCTTCCTTTTCAATGGAGGTGACTTTACACTTTGTTCCGCATACCTTCAAAAGTATTTAAGTATCAAAATCAGGTCAGAGGCCCCTTTCAGTATTTTTCACTATTCCTCATACAGTCGCCTCTCGTTAGTTAAAACCAGCGATAATTTGAACCTCTCTACAATTCAAACTTATCACGAGTTCCTTAGAACATCTCTTTATATTTTGGAAAATCTATAAATTTTTATGCACTTCGTAATTCGAATAAAAAACATCCCCATGTACCTACGTGTAATTTCGGATTTAGCCATCCATGCCTACTTGGAAAATTCACCCTGTATATTAAATCATATTGCTATATATATGTATGTAATTTAAGCTATTGATTAGAGTCTGTTAGTCTCTCTCGTCGAGTATATTTAATAATATTAATGTTAGTGACAAACCAAACACTGCTTTTGTTGTTTTTAGAATGTTTTGTTTTTAATAGCTATTGGACTGTGGTGGCTGGTTTCCATTAGTATCTCCTTCGATCACACAAAGGCCTTTTGAGCTCGAAACATGGGGCTGTTGTAGGTATGATATTGGATCGCCAGGGTCATGCAGTCGCAGTGTGCCGCCTCGAAGGGTCTCGCAACCCGTATTCCGGGATGTGTGGGTGTTGGTGCGAATTTTTTCAAATTTTCTTTCATACTATAATCAATGTTACTAATGATTCTGCATGAATGAAATTTGGAATAGCATTATAAGTCTAAAAATACATTGCTTAGCTTCTAACATTTGTATTCATTAAGAACAGAGTACAGGCTTCGTTTGTGAGCTTGTTAGTTTTTAAAACCCAGTTTTTGGAGCGCTGGTTTGTGAAAGATTGTCTGCAGGCGCAGAACTAATTACTTTTTTGGAAGAAATTCATCAGAACGCCAAGGAATTGGAATTATGATTTTTTCCAAACAAAACTGATGAATGCTGCTTAATGCCATAATTATTTTTTTCTAAAATGCCCGTATGTGTGGTGCTTCATTAAAATTTGAAGAGCTTATTAAATTACTAATATACATTATTAACTTGTAGACGCCACCAGCGGAATGGGGACTAGAAGACACTATTGAAAGGGTCAGTGGTAATGAAACTTCCTATGGAGCAATCCGCAACGATATATGGGAATTAGTGAACAGTTCCTACATATTTTACGATGTTATTTGCGAAAAAAATGTTGAATTAAGAAAAGTTGAAATGGTAGTTAGTGCTGATGAGTAAGTATCTTTTACGACATAATATAATATTTTTTTATTCAACTTGAATGTGTCTAGTCATTCGTGTATCATTGTTATGACAGGTTCATGAATACACAAAGCAAAGATTAGCGGTGATACTATCTTAACGTTGAAACGTTTATTTCCACAGACAAAACAAGCTGATATTGACTGTAGGAGATAACGTCAATGAAGAAAATATCTACTGCTTCACTGACTCCGAGACATTTTCCCCAACACCCGTCAAGATTAGCTTCGACGATATTCACAACAAAATTTTATCCTACGTCCTTAAACCTATAGGTGATGGTTACTATTGGTGTGTTCATATAGATTCCAAGAGGTTTCTTGTCTCAGAATCTAACAAAGCTCTCTGGATCAGAGAAGAACAATCCCTCCGATATAACTTTGCAGTCAAACTTGCTTTTAAGAAAGAATATAGGTTTGACAGCGTGGAAAGACTGAAGAAAATATGGGAGAAGAAGTTAAGAGAATATATTTTCTACTCAACAAATTATTATAAAATTAATGGAGGGTTAGAACAGATTCAAGACCCAAAAGCCTTCGAAGGCATCTTAAAGAACTTTAAATCGGCGCACCCAGATTTGAATCCGAAAGAGAAAGATATACTATATGGGTTGAAGTTGAAAAAAATATTTCTGGATGGAAAGACTGTGGTGTTACATTTGAACCTGAACCCTCGGATGAAACCTGTGCAACCTGGAACTTGGGAGGACATTGAGATCATTTACATGAAACCAGTATATTACTGTATGACTAATAACCATGAATTTGGTAAGTAGAACTAAAAGGTTTACTTATTCATTGTATATTCGACGTAATTTTTTACACTTGAATCAATCAAAATTACTGTTAGGGCGATATTTCACCGGGACATCATGGAGGCGCGACCAACAAAATGTATACAGTTCTATAGAGAGTTACTCACCTGGTTTCCGTTTGGTTGCGCAACCAATTTGGCGGAGCCATCAACTCGGATGCGTGCATTTAAGGTCCATTTTGATACTGTCTGAGTGTGGTGAAAAAAATATACACTTTGGTAGCTTACGGTCACCATGACGGCGCAATTGGTCGCGTCGCCATGGTGTCCCGGTGAAATATAGCCCTAGTTTGTAATTTATTGACATAAATCGACGGTTTTTTCCGTTCCTATTCCTACATCGAGTGGAGTGGAGGAAGACCAGGATTTTTTTTGTCATTCTTGTGACATCATCATCGTTATCATTTTAGCCAAAAGACATGGGTCACCATAACGACTGGTCCAGTGCGTCTCGCATCCATCGGTTTCCTGCGACCTTCAGCAGGTCATGAGTTATTCTTGTGTGGTTAAATTTTATTTTCTTTCCTTAAGTCCTGATTTTCATCCGGATAACCTTTGACCGTTTTATGAATCTTATCAAATCGTCGGTATTTTATAAGAGAAAACTTGCTGGGTATCATATCTGAATAAACTAAATTTGTGTGTGTCCTAATTAATCTCATTAAATCCAAGTGCAGAGGTTAATTTAGTCCGACAGTCAGTCGTTGCGTTTGTAATAATAGGAATCTTCAATTATAAATAGGTAGGTAGTTTTTGTTGCGTCTATGGTGTCACAGTATTTACGGCTTATTTATTAAAAATTTTGGCCGGTCAGTTATAGGAAATGAACATTTTTACCTTGCACAGTTAATAGCAGAAATATATGTACGTAAGACACTCGGAAAATTTTGTGAAACTAATCTTCATGCGAAATGGATTCAAAGTTTCATGCGTCTGAATCAATTTTCAAAACATTTTCCCAAATCCGCTTCAGACACGTTTTTCTATTATTATAATAGAATAATAGCTCACCGATATCGGGTACATGGTCTATGCTACCAGCGATCAGAGCTCAGGGCTGACATGACTATTGGTACAATGATTGCTGAGTCCACATCTCACATGTCGACAACCTCGCGGGCCAAGTCAAGATAGATATATTCTTTATTGTACATCAAAAATACAAATAAGATTCTTGATTTGCTTATTTTTCTCGGTTTTCATATTATATTATTATTATTTTAACTGAAATAAGTTCTGGGTGCTCACAATAATCTGAGAACGTTTATTGCTAACAATAAACGTTTTTTTCTCATTCTCATTATTATAAATTTCGAAATATGGTATGACTTCGAATGTATGGCACTATGTGGACACCTGCTTGTTACTCTTTATGCTGACTGAACGTACATATCATCTTGTCTTGGTCTCATTGTCACTACCGAAGGAATTAAATCATCAATTAAGGATAATATCATTCATTGTTGACGGCATTGATGAATTCTTTTCGTCCGCATTGTCTTGTTTAAGTGCTCGAGATAAAACCTCGGCATAATAAAAAGGTCTGTTGAGGGATTAATTAAAAGGTTATTTATATATCGATGAATGATTGAGACAGAATGCCTTCTGAAGATTGTATTATGTGTGTCACAAAATGACTTGTATTTGATATGCTCTTACAAGGCATGTTGAGAGTTCAGCGTGATTTGAGTCGCCGTAGTCTTAGAGCGCAAAGAGCAACTGAAAAAACACGAGTGGCTTTAAGTCAGCGAAAGTCTGATACTTTCTCTTACTCCACCCAGGGCGGGAGAAGTTATCAATAATTTCCTATTCTTAATAAAAGAGGCATGTGTGTGATGTCGCTTAGTGTAAAAAGGGTTAGACCGGTCTTATTCGGAATAAATATAAAACAGTCTGAATATCGTGTGCTGAATATCGCGTAGTGTAATAGGCTCTTAAGGATTATATTTGCATTTTACTTTTTATTCTAATATCTATAACCGAAGCTGGGTACCTAACTAGCGGTAATCCGAAATAATTTCATATCCAGAACTCTATACGAATTCGGTACAATTTTATTCCTATATCTGTATCCAGATCCGAAATTTGATATCCATAACATCCCTGCTATACACCTTCGGGAAATACTATCAAGCTTTAACATATATGTTTATGTTTTCCAGTGGAATCAATAACAGTGCAATGCCAGATCCACACCTGCGTCGGCAACTTCAACGACGGCGTGCAGGTGGTGACGACGATCGACGAGAACTGTTCCATGTCCACTAATATCCCGACTGCGTACTACCACGGCATGACGCCTCGTGTTGGGCGTAAACCTGGCAACGTTGTAAGTGTAGTTGTGTGTTCGTAGCTGGAACTTATTTTTTTCGGGATACACTTTTGGTTTTTGAAAAAAGAATTTGGCGTTGAGAATTATATCGTGAGATTTTTAAAAATTTTTTGGCTCGCTCTTAACTTCGAGTTCTCAATTCAAAAGTCAAGTATTGGAATTAAAGTTTTTTTTTAAATATTTGTTATGGTTTTAAAGCTGTCATATTTATGTATATGTTACAGTCTAATTCTAACTGTTAATTAGTCAAAACTAGTTTTATCTGGGTTCGTAAAGAATATCGTTATATATCAAACGCGTCTATAAGTAACTAGAATTACCTATAAATTATTGTTTTTAAAATGGTCACAGCAAAAACTTGCCAACCTAACAGGTTCTTGAGTAAAAGTTATAATTAATTTTAGAGTAGTTGCAACTGGTTAAAAGTAAGTACATCTGACTAATTCTTGCAGTTAAAAGTTGGTTTTGGGCAATGAAACACTTTTGCATGTGACATACATACATACACTTACTATCTAAGTGTCTGTATCTGATTTTTGCAGCAGGAATTTTTAATATTTGAATACGTTTAATGGTAGTTCTTAAAAGCAGAAAAGGTAGGTACGATGTAAGCTCTATGACTTGAAATAATATAAGGTTTGAACATTTTACTACTTCGCTATTTTTGACTAACGCGCATCGCATGCCATAGCCACAAGCTACATCAATATATTGTAACTAACTACAGAAATAATATTTTTAATAGAACATCAAACGCATGTAAATCAAATTCTGGCAACAATTTTGCTCCATTGTACCTGGTACACTTAAACGTAACATAATCATTAACAGATATATTACTGTTCATTAAAAAACTGGCTTGTCTTATGTCTCACTGCCTCACATCACCCTGTGTATCAGGGTGGCTAAATCCGATGCAGAAAACTTTTACCGATTTGAGGTTAATTTTTGCCTTTTTTTTTGATACCGTTTGCTGTTGGGTAATAATGTGTTACTCCTTCACATGAAACAGCTGAATGGATTAGGATGAAAATTTGACACACGGCTAGATTATAATTATATCCCCTAATAATACTTGGGATGTTTTATATTCTGACTAGCTTCTGCCAGCGGCTTCGCTACCGTAAAAGTAGGTTTTACCATACGAACTTTGGACCCCCATTTCAACCCCTTAGGGGTGGAATTTAGGAATATCCTTCCTTAGTGCTCACCTACATCATAAAAGGAAGCCTTGTGCAAAATTTCACACACCTAGTCCTAGTAGTTTCGGCTGTCCGTTGATATGTCAGTCAGTCAGTTTCTCCTTTTATATAATACTAGCTTCTGCCAGCGGTGTCGCCCGCGTGAAAGTCGGTTTCTCTATACAAACTTTGGACCCCCGTTTCAACCCCTTAGGAGGTGAATTTTAGAAAATCCGCTCTTAGCGCTCGCCTAAGTCATAAAAAGAAACCTAGTGCAAAATTTCACACTCCTAGTCCCAGTAGTTTTTGCTGTGCGTTGATATGTCAGTCAGTCAGTTTCTCCTTTTATATATAGATAGATGATATTTTTATTCCTTCAATTGATTTAATACTTACAAGCGGGCGAAGTCAACGGCAATAGCTAATTTGTAATGAAAATCTAATCACTGCACTGAACTCATCCTGCTCACTAACTAACGAACTAACAATTTTAGATCGACAAACTTCAAATGGACACTTCGGACAGTAATTCAGAAGAGGGAACGACTCCCAAATCGTCTCCTACGGCGATAATGCCAGAGTACACGGAAAGCGGTCCTGGAAATACGACAACATCTAACAGTACTGAGGCAGATGACACAAACAATAATCAAACAATAACAACAACAAATATTGTTACTGCTGTTCCCCCTCCTGGTACTACAACTACTACTGAAACATCTTCTGACACGTCTTCTGAAACTATGACGGAAAGTACTTCTGAAACTGTTCCGGAAACGACTTCTGAAACGGTGACTATAGTCGACGGGACTACAACCACGCGTGAGACGCCGAAAACTGAAATACCTATTATAATTACTCCTCCATTGGTCACCAGTACAACACCAGTGTGGACGCCCCCGCCTGCTCCACCACCAGTAAGTCCTAATATACCTACGTTTGTGGATGTCGTCTAGTTTTTGTAAAGTTAATGGATGTGATGTGGTGTTTTCGATGTACAGAACTTAAAAGAAACGTATATCTAAGAATTTATTGCTGTAAGGAGTCTGGTCTTTAGATTATGAAGTAGAGGTGGGCAGCTGAAGGAATATAGGTGAGTTTTAGTCAGTAAAAGTCTGACATTCCCTGGCTCCACCCTCAGCGGTAGGAGTTCTTTGATTATCTCTCGAAAAAAGCAGTGTGTTTCAAAAGTTAGAAAGTGGGTATATGTATTTTTATTACCTTTACTTTTAACCTTAACATTGCATGAATCGTTGGCATAAACCGCTTGTGCATAATCATATATTTAACAGGTGTTAGTTTAGTGAAGTATCGTCTAAAGAGGTGACCAGACAGTTGCAAACTAGCGTTCCAACCAAGGTCACCTTGGTTTATGTGTTTGGTTTGTGTTGCGGCTACATGGATGTAAACCGCGCGAAAACACTTTCAGTGGTTGGAAAAACGCGCCTACCAACCAAAAAAACACGGATTGAAACTAGCAAGGTCACCGTGGTTGATACATTGGTTTGCAACCGTTTGGTCACCCCTTAAATGTTCCTGTATGTTTGAAAATAAATGCCTATATTTATGATTGAATATTTCCAGCCTTCAGAACAACTTCAGCAAGTGATGGATGAACTGCAGAGCCTGCTTGATAACGAGACAGTACCATTGTTTGTAGAGGATATTAAAACAGCGTTTGATCAGGTAGTTATTTCATTGCGTTTTTACAATGTTTTATTTTATTTGTTAAGGAAAATTAATATTATAAGTGGCTAAAAAAAAACTTTTTTGAAAAAAAAATACAACCTTACTATAGACCTTGAATTTTTATTTAAGTTTGGTTGTAAAAAAAAAAACACTAAAAAGTGCAAAATAACTTTAATTTCGGAAGTCGGTGTTTTTATTTGTCTCTTCCTTTTTCTCTCCGTTATTTAAGGGGATGCAACTCAACATACATTTTCACTGTTTTTCATACAACCGCTCTTACGCGATTATGACGTTATTATACATTTTTCATTAGATATTTTGGAAACACAGTATCTTGTGGATATTATCTAGGTTTCTGTTGTAATCAAACAAATAAAACAGTACTACTCCTGCTGCCTAAAATCTGCTATTTTGCATGAAATTTGACACTACATAATTTACTAAAAAATTTGAAAAGTCAAAAAAGTATAACAATAGACGCCTTGCAAATTTAATCAAGATTCAGAATGATGACAAATTTTTTTTCAAAAACGTTTAAGGGTTTAAAAAAAATACGTATTCCCTAGAACAAGTTTTAGTAAATCTCGGAATTACCGAATGCTGACTTTCAGGCGTTATCTCTCTTTTTCGCGTTGCCTTTTCGTTAATTATCGCTTTGGATCGCGTTACATGTAGTAACAAGCTTTTAAACCATGCTCGATGTTGACGATAGGCGAGTCAAAAAGGAACCTTTTAACACCGACTTCCAAAATTGAAGTTATTTTGCACTTTTTAGTGTTTTTTTTTTTACAACCAAACTTAAATAAAAGTTCAAGGTCTATAGTAAGGTACCTTTAAAATTTAATCATTAAAATATTGTATAACAATTCCAATAAGCCACGCCCAGGCCTAGCTTCCGGCTTCATCATCAGATCAGTTTGATATCCCCCCCATCTTTCTTTCAGTCAGTTGTCGACTACACGTATAAACAAAGCAATTTTATTTGTTACGACAGTTCTGCTGTGATCCTATGAGGAGTTCCGTTCCATATCTTCGAGGTTCATGAACAGATCATAACAATATTTCTATGGAATTGTTTTTCTCCACCTTCCTGAGAGCAGTGGTGATGAAATAAATTACAGAAAGTAATGTGCCTGACTTGGCCACCACTGACTCTTTGACTTGTGATAACACATTATCTCTTCAATCAAAATAGCTTTGAAATGATGTGGAAACGGCATTAGCGTTTTACTAGTCCTGCAAAAGATGAGCACCATTCCCCCATAGCCGATTTTAACGCATAAGTAGCTACATAAAGAAAATTCTTGCAATTTCCAGGTAGATGGGTTCCTAGAAGAAAACTTGGACCTGTCCATTCCAGGAGAACTACTTCACATCCTAGACGGAATTGGATCTAGACTGGATCTGGGTGGCTCTGAGAATGCGACGACCATCAGAAGCAATATTGCGTTATTGGTGACGAACGCTGATCCCAGCCAACCGGTGAAGGGTCTCAGGATTGCTGCTAGGGAGCAGGATACTTTTGCCGAAGGGGCTTTTGAAATCCTTAGAGGTACGTACATGTTGTGATACTAAATACTATGATTGAAAAAAAGAAACATACAAAATGCCATATTTTTCAATATTGTTTTTTAATTTATGTAATTCATATATTATGTCAACGTGAAAGTTTTTATTGTGAAGAAATTCCAGCAATATATTACATAAAAAACTTAAATATTAACTATTTATACTGAACCTGACTGTGTACATATTTATCACTTTTCTTAAAAGATAGGTCATAAAATTAATAGGAATTCCAGGTTGTAATTGACCTACTGCAATGTTAATATGAATCAGTTTCTTGTTCAATAAATTAGTAGTCGATAAACGATAATTATATATTTAAAGTGTATGTTAAAAGAGCTCCTGACCAAAAGGAGCACCACAATCGCACTCGGTATCGTAGGGGTATATAATAATCCAAAAGGCACCCGTTCCGCGTTAAAACCCCGTCAGAGCGATTCATTTGGGCCAGTGCGCAGTCACTACACGTTTGCCCATACGTTTTGCTCAAAAACATTTTTCTTACCATGCACTCTGCCATACGTACGTCTCCTAATACGTCAGATGAAAAAATCTGACATTTTCTACAAAATTCCCAACGTTTTCAATGAGCTTTTGTTCACGTTGTATGACGCACGGCATTGAACGCGACGTTGAACTAATTTGAATCAGTAGTAACATGTGTAAGATAATTGGCTTTATAATGTTATGGACGTGGGAACGATAGACTGTAAGGAAACACTGTATAATAAAAAAAATGCACTGAATGCTTGATTCAGGGCTTTTATAAGTGAGAAATATAATAAATAATAATATTCCGTAACCGTAACGACTTACGAGTCGCGTGTTCAAACCCAACCGGGCGCAATTACTTTGTGTAATTTATTTCATCACAACTGCTCTCAAAACGGTGAAGGAAAAGATCGCGAGGAAACCGGCATGTCCTAGAACCAAAAATTTGAAGACATGTGACATTCACCAACTCGCACTGGGCCCACGTGGTGGATTATGGCCCATTCCCTCTCCTAGGGAGGAGGCCTGAGTCCCAATAGTGGGAACATTATACGGCCGACTATGCTATGCTATGCTATTCCGTAACTTCCACATAGTGCCATCTAGTCTCAAACTAAGCAGAGCTTGTGCTATGAGTACTAGACAATTGATAAACATTTTATATATTTTTAAAAGCATACATATAATACACAAATTACACCTAGAATTTTAGAATGAATGACAATGCTCATCAGTAGTATATTATTGGGTTCTCTGGATCAACGGAAATCAATAAGTCCAGTTATATAGAACTAATACCATTCACCCACAATCTATTCAAATAGATGAAAACAGGGGTTATTGAAAAAAGAGTAACATCGAATTAAAAATCTTCAGATTTTGAAAAGTAGATATACCTTCGCAGAGAAGCGCAGGTAAACTTTTCAAAATCTGAAGATTTTTAATTCGATGTTACTCTTTTTTCAATAACCCCTGTTTTCATCTATTTAAATAGATTGTGGGTGAATGGTATTAGTTCTAAATAACTGGACTTATTGATTTCCGTTGATCCAGAGAACCCAATAATATACAGTTGAAAACTTAATTACTTCTTATCTCTAAAAAGGGGGAAAAAAAAAACAACAATTGCTAATCATTAATTTTGTCTTTTATTAATAACACTATGTCTCTATATGATTTATAAACATCGTCCATAAACATGTTTTTGACAATATATTGCACACATAATTCGGAATGACACTTGCAATTTAACAATTCTGCAGGTAGATTTTCCACATCATATAACTCAATTCGTATCAGAAAACTTAATTACTTCTTATCTCTAAAAAGGGGGAAAAAAAACAACAATTATTTTCTGGTTAGTCAGGTCTTGAGTAAATATAATCTCGCCACTAGCATTCTTGAAAATAAGTTTAGAATTGCCTTCCAAACCAAATTTCGATGAATGAAGCATTCTGTCAATTTTAATTTAATTTATTTAATATATTCTCTCTCTCTCTTGTTGAAGCAAGCATTGATTAAAATTGAACCATCACACTACAATGCTGAGAGTTTAATGCTGAGATGGAGATATGTGTATTTAATTATATATTCTTTTCCTTTCACAGCGTTCAAGTAAAAACACTCAGGATAATGTATAGCATGCTGCATCCAAGGATCATCATAAATCTCCCAATCTTTGATAACACCTCCACATGAGAAACATGCTGCAATATCATTTATACCATTTCCATAATAAAAGAATCCCGCGTCAGCCATTTCCCTCACTAATCTTTTCTTTTGATTAAACGTCCTCCAGTAATAATTAAATGAAAATTCACGCATTTTGAACATGTTATACATGTCATATCGAGGTTTGTATTCATTTTGAGACATGTTCTATTAACTTTCTAGTTCAATTATAAACGTTCAATGGTATCGTCCAGCGTTTGTCAATAACTTATAAAGACCGGACAGAGGTGGGCGGAGGGGAATAGAAAACTTTAAGATGCGTTTTACCTAACTATAGAAATAAAACAAGAAACTATTTATTTTAGAATTTTATTATCAAAGCACCACTTATTTAAACACAATACATTTTTTAAAGCACATACAGAGTCATGATAAATACAGTTATATAAATCTTGAGAATACTTATATAGATCGTATAAACTTATCAAACTAGAACATCCTTTATCTTCTAAATTGAATATATTAGAATTACTGTTTTCTAAAATATGCTTTAACCACAACACTTTTTCTGAACCTTTAACGTAGATACATTTATCTCTTAAAATATCTATAACTAAATTCTGATAATTAGGGTAGGGTACAAATCCTTCACGCCAATGTATCTTTCTGTTACGTTCAATCCAACAAACATGTTTTTTTTCATGTTTCGTTAATTTTGAAAATGGAAATGGTGGCTTAATTAAAAACACTTGTAATGTTTTATTATACAATATAGCGATTTCTTTTATTATAAATTCATTTGTTTCTGTTTTAAAGCCTTGAATATCCACAATAGCTATCATGACAATCTGCGCACAATGTTGCTGAGAGGTTTGTATTCTACGAGTCGATCGTTTATAATCAAACAATATGCAGTCGTCTTATCTGGTAATGCTGTGGAACATTCAATTTCCAACCTCACGTCCACTGGACCTGTTTTCAGGCTATCGTTTTGTCTTGAGCAGTCTAAGATAAAAAGAGGGGCTTTTTCTTTGAACTCCTTTAGGTCAAGCAACGGGTCTACTGGACAGTTGTAATACGACTGACGAAATTTCACAAACATTTCATATAATATACTATATTTGTTCTCAGAAAACTTTAAACCTAAAGGTTCATATGGATAATATTGTGAATTCAAAAAGAGTGTAACGTTTGTTACTTCACAATGATCGAATAGTGAACTGTCTTTAGTTTTATTATTTTTTCGATTTGTTTGTAAACAAAAAATTACATATCTGGGTTTTTCCAATTGTGAAGCAGTTTTAACTGACCAAGAATGCTTTGTGGTTTTAGGTAGTAACGGATATTCATATAAATCCCAATTTCTAAACGCCATCTGAATAGGTTTATCTCTTTCTAAATGTTTTAAAAGTGACAGTCTTTCTCGGTCTGATACTTTTATGTGTGGCACCCTCCACTGAACTCTTTGCACGTCTATTTGAAAATTAACAATATCATCAGAAAGGATAACGCTATTTAAGTTAGTATTGCTTCTGTTCAATATAAGTTCATGTTTACAATTTATCACTATTTTATTGTAATCCTCTGCAAAACCTAAAACCTTATTTAATGGGATAACAGCACTAAAATGCCCATCACTTTGAAATCCCTCTAAATTCCAACCCCATAGAGCAGCAACTTTATTTTCTGCTTCATTTAATGAGATGTATGATTTTATTGTTGATGTTATTCCAGAATTTTTTATGCGGTCTATTTCAATACCATTCATTTCGTATCTGATGTCTTGAAACAAATACATAACAGGGTTATTAGTGAATGAAAAAGTTTTCTTGATTGGATTCCCATCTTTACCGAAGAGCTTCGCTTGTCCTTCGATGTAAATTGAACTGGCTGATGGTAGCACGTATATGTCTTGCTGGTGGATGGGAATTCTGATTTCATCGTTTTCTCTAAAGCTGCTATTGTAGGGATTGTATGAATGGACTTCATAACTTTCGATCGAAGTGTCGAAGTGCGGTAATTCAGTAATCTGTAGTATATTCATACTTTGAACCCTAGGGCTTATAATATATTAATAAATTTAGATAGCTCTAAAAATCCTGGTTCTCATTGGGTAGCCTATGCAAAATACAACGATTATATTGAGTATTTTGATAGTTACGGAAATCTTAAGCCTCCAAAGGAATTTATAAAATACTTGGGCTCCAAAATTCACTATAATTATGATAATATTCAGCGTGATCACCCTTTTAATTGTGGACATCTTTGTTTAAACTTTTTGAAGAATTTTTGGTGTAGTGAAGGAATAAAATAAACATGATCTTTCGAAAGAGGTCAGTATAGAAGCATGTCTACTACGGTTACCATCTCTGGGAATAAATCGGAATTGGTTTCATACTTTCAACCACCATTGCATTTGTCAGATCAATATGAGTGCGGTTTGGTATACTTTTCAGTATTAAAATCAAGACCAAATATTCCCATTATTAACAGAGGTCTGTCTGTAATCAGAATCGAATGTGATCTTGTTAACGGTTCGTACTGCAACGGGTTACCAACTCATTTTATTCATGAGTTTGTGTCTGATACTACTCCAGGTCATCAGTGCATGGAAATACCACTACATGTTATTTACTTTCCAGTAAACAAAAATATAATTTCATCGGTATCTGTTAAGATTGTAGATCAATTTGGTCACTGTATTAACTTTGGAGAGGAACAAGTTCAGTTACGTCTTCATTTAAGAAAAACAAAATGATAGTATATTATAAAAACACCCAAGCGAATGAAAAATGTCTTAGTCCTTCTGCGATTGCTAAAGTGCAAAGACGCAAGAAATACGTTAAGAAATTGACTAAAGCAAATAAAGATTTTCTTAAAGCCCTAGGGTTCAAAGTATGAATATACTACAGATTACTGAATTACCGCACTTCGACACTTCGATCGAAAGTTATGAAGTCCATTCATACAATCCCTACAATAGCAGCTTTAGAGAAAACGATGAAATCAGAATTCCCATCCACCAGCAAGACATATACGTGCTACCATCAGCCAGTTCAATTTACATCGAAGGACAAGCGAAGCTCTTCGGTAAAGATGGGAATCCAATCAAGAAAACTTTTTCATTCACTAATAACCCTGTTATGTATTTGTTTCAAGACATCAGATACGAAATGAATGGTATTGAAATAGACCGCATAAAAAATTCTGGAATAACATCAACAATAAAATCATACATCTCATTAAATGAAGCAGAAAATAAAGTTGCTGCTCTATGGGGTTGGAATTTAGAGGGATTTCAAAGTGATGGGCATTTTAGTGCTGTTATCCCATTAAATAAGGTTTTAGGTTTTGCAGAGGATTACAATAAAATAGTGATAAATTGTAAACATGAACTTATATTGAACAGAAGCAATACTAACTTAAATAGCGTTATCCTTTCTGATGATATTGTTAATTTTCAAATAGACGTGCAAAGAGTTCAGTGGAGGGTGCCACACATAAAAGTATCAGACCGAGAAAGACTGTCACTTTTAAAACATTTAGAAAGAGATAAACCTATTCAGATGGCGTTTAGAAATTGGGATTTATATGAATATCCGTTACTACCTAAAACCACAAAGCATTCTTGGTCAGTTAAAACTGCTTCACAATTGGAAAAACCCAGATATGTAATTTTTTGTTTACAAACAAATCGAAAAAATAATAAAACTAAAGACAGTTCACTATTCGATCATTGTGAAGTAACAAACGTTACACTCTTTTTGAATTCACAATATTATCCATATGAACCTTTAGGTTTAAAGTTTTCTGAGAACAAATATAGTATATTATATGAAATGTTTGTGAAATTTCGTCAGTCGTATTACAACTGTCCAGTAGACCCGTTGCTTGACCTAAAGGAGTTCAAAGAAAAAGCCCCTCTTTTTATCTTAGACTGCTCAAGACAAAACGATAGCCTGAAAACAGGTCCAGTGGACGTGAGGTTGGAAATTGAATGTTCCACAGCATTACCAGATAAGACGACTGCATATTGTTTGATTATAAACGATCGACTCGTAGAATACAAACCTCTCAGCAACATTGTGCGCAGATTGTCATGATAGCTATTGTGGATATTCAAGGCTTTAAAACAGAAACAAATGAATTTATAATAAAAGAAATCGCTATATTGTATAATAAAACATTACAAGTGTTTTTAATTAAGCCACCATTTCCATTTTCAAAATTAACGAAACATGAAAAAAAACATGTTTGTTGGATTGAACGTAACAGAAAGATACATTGGCGTGAAGGATTTGTACCCTACCCTAATTATCAGAATTTAGTTATAGATATTTTAAGAGATAAATGTATCTACGTTAAAGGTTCAGAAAAAGTGTTGTGGTTAAAGCATATTTTAGAAAACAGTAATTCTAATATATTCAATTTAGAAGATAAAGGATGTTCTAGTTTGATAAGTTTATACGATCTATATAAGTATTCTCAAGATTTATATAACTGTATTTATCATGACTCTGTATGTGCTTTAAAAAATGTATTGTGTTTAAATAAGTGGTGCTTTGATAATAAAATTCTAAAATAAATAGTTTCTTGTTTTATTTCTATAGTTAGGTAAAACGCATCTTAAAGTTTTCTATTCCCCTCCGCCCACCTCTGTCCGGTCTTTATAAGTTATTGACAAACGCTGGACGATACCATTGAACGTTTATAATTGAACTAGAAAGTTAATAGAACATGTCTCAAAATGAATACAAACCTCGATATGACATGTATAACATGTTCAAAATGCGTGAATTTTCATTTAATTATTACTGGAGGACGTTTAATCAAAAGAAAAGATTAGTGAGGGAAATGGCTGACGCGGGATTCTTTTATTATGGAAATGGTATAAATGATATTGCAGCATGTTTCTCATGTGGAGGTGTTATCAAAGATTGGGAGATTTATGATGATCCTTGGATGCAGCATGCTATACATTATCCTGAGTGTTTTTACTTGAACGCTGTGAAAGGAAAAGAATATATAATTAAATACACATATCTCCATCTCAGCATTAAACTCTCAGCATTGTAGTGTGATGGTTCAATTTTAATCAATGCTTGCTTCAACAAGAGAGAGAGAGAATATATTAAATAAATTAAATTAAAATTGA
This sequence comes from Mythimna pallens, assembly GCA_961205895.1. Lineage (NCBI taxonomy): Eukaryota > Metazoa > Arthropoda > Insecta > Lepidoptera > Noctuidae > Mythimna > Mythimna pallens. Next base: position 23,632,174 of record OY540833.1, read on the forward strand.
CAGAATGCTTCATTCATCGAAATTTGGTTTGGAAGGCAATTCTAAACTTATTTTCAAGAATGCTAGTGGCGAGATTATATTTACTCAAGACCTGACTAACCAGAAAATAATTGTTGTTTTTTTTCCCCCTTTTTAGAGATAAGAAGTAATTAAGTTTTCTGATACGAATTGAGTTATATGATGTGGAAAATCTACCTGCAGAATTGTTAAATTGCAAGTGTCATTCCGAATTATGTGTGCAATATATTGTCAAAAACATGTTTATGGACGATGTTTATAAATCATATAGAGACATAGTGTTATTAATAAAAGACAAAATTAATGATTAGCAATTGTTGTTTTTTTTTTCCCCCTTTTTAGAGATAAGAAGTAATTAAGTTTTCAACTGTATATTATTGGGTTCTCTGGATCAACGGAAATCAATAAGTCCAGTTATTTAGAACTAATACCATTCACCCACAATCTATTTAAATAGATGAAAACAGGGGTTATTGAAAAAAGAGTAACATCGAATTAAAAATCTTCAGATTTTGAAAAGTTTACCTGCGCTTCTCTGCGAAGGTATATCTACTTTTCAAAATCTGAAGATTTTTAATTCGATGTTACTCTTTTTTCAATAACCCCTGTTTTCATCTATTTGAATAGATTGTGGGTGAATGGTATTAGTTCTATATAACTGGACTTATTGATTTCCGTTGATCCAGAGAACCCAATAATATACTACTCTCATCACATGAATATTTTTCTTGGTTGGAAACCGAAACCACGACTCCCGACTTCTGTCAGGGCCCCTAACCACTAGACCGACAGGCCAGTCAAAATAAAATTAAATGCACTGAATCATTTTTTTTTTAAACACTGTTGGAAATAGGCCGCCCCCAAGTGTCGTCACAATGAACGGCCCTGGGCGTCTCGCAGTCATCGGATTCCCTCAACCCTCACCAGATCATCGGTCCACATTGTAGGAGGCCTCCCAACACTGCGCCGTCAAATACCTTTATATTATACGCTTTTAACAAATCAAACGCATTAATCCTCAGATGAATTCGATTCAGCGAACTTACAACTAGAAAACAGTGAAGCGGTAGTGAAGCTGCCCGACTCAGTGGCCACGTCGTCGCGCCGCATCAGCTTCGTGGTGTTCCGCAACGACCGCGCCTTCCACACCAAGCGCCCCGACGACTACTACGTCAACAGCCGCGTGCTCAGCGTCAACGTGGAGAATGTCACCGAGTTTGATAGGGGAGAGGTGAGTGAGAAAATCTAGATTAAGTTTAGAGCGCCAAATCTGGATTTACTTTGGAGCACCAAATCTTGATTTACTTTAGAGCGTTAAATCTTGATTTACTTTAGAGCGTTAAATCTTGATTTACTTTAGAGCGTTAAATCTTGATTTACTTTAGAGCGTTAAATCTTGATTTACTTTAGAGCGTTAAATCTTGATTTACTTTAGAGCGTTAAATCTTGATTTACTTTAGAGCGTTAAATCTTGATTTACTTTAGAGCGTTAAATCTTGATTTACTTTAGAGCGCCAAATTTGGATTTGCTTTGATTTAGCTTTAGAGCCTTGCCGCAGTGAGCGGTAAGATCAAAAGTAAGAAAATGTTTGAAGCACGCCACGAGACGCTGATCATAGCACCCCGCGTCCGTTTACCGATGCCGCCCCACCCGCCACGCCGATCGCCGCTAAGACCGAAATTGAATTTCCACGACCCTCACCAGGTCCAACCTTGGTTTTCCTGCGGATATCTTCACTCCATATGTGATCACGCAAGGAAACTCCGAGCATAGTTCTTATGAATTAATTAAATGCTTAGATTTCCATCGAAGTAACGTACTTTGATGTCTAAAAGTTTGGAAATAAATAATTACACACGAAGTGATTTGGGTTGGATTTTAACTCTGCTTTTACGTTGCATCATAGTCCGATAAAATTAGTAAAGAGGTCAGACCGTCAGATGCAGTTCCTAGACTAACCAACATCTAATAATAATCTTTATTTCTGTTTTACAGTCGGTGGACATCCACTTCAGTTCCTTAGGCGCCGGCCCCGAACGGAACCAAAGTCGTGCGTGCGCTTACTGGCACTTCTTAGAAAGTGGCCAGGGCTACTGGTCGCAGGAGGGCTGCACCTTCATCCGCGCCACTCGCCCAGGTATGCTCGACACCTGCCGCTGCAACCACCTCACGCACTTCGCCGAGATACTCGTCCCGCGCGCCGTCTTCTCCGAAGAAAACGAACGAGCCCTCGAAATACTCTCCGTCATAGGCTGCTGCTTATCTATGTTCGGCCTCATCGTTATAGGCATCACTGCTGCTCTCTTCAGATCCTGGCGAAGAGACTTCAGTAATAAAATCTGGCTACAACTCTGCATCGCTATACTTCTACTCATGATATGTTTCATAGTCATCGTTTTTGCCAAGTTTGAACACTACGGTGTGCCTTGTATGTTAGTGGGAGTGCTGTTGCACTACTCTGTGCTAGCTTCTTTCTGCTGGATGCTGATAGCTGCTGTGCTGTCATACAGGAGACTGGTGCTGGTGTTCAGTCGCGACGCGTCGCACAAACTGTTACGGGCTTCAGCGTTTTCTTGGGGAGTTCCTTGTGCTATAGTCGGTATCCTCCTTTCTGTCGCCCCGCACTCTTACGCGGGACGTTTCGAAGAGAAGACCCCGACGGGAGCTTTCTGCTATCCTTCAGGGCTCGGGCTGTGGCTGGGCGTGTACGCGCCGATCGCCGTCATGCTGCTCGCAAACTGGACGCTATTCGTTCTGATAGTGCGCTCCGTGTTTGCTACTAACAGAGGGATCACGAGGCACGGCGACACTAACGAAGCTGTCCGATGCGCCTCCGTCAGCTGTTTACTTGTGTTCTTGTTCGGTTTGCCGTGGATATTTGGTTTGTTTGCTTACAACATTGTCTTAGCTTACCTGTTCGCTTTGACGGCCACCTTCCAAGGGTTTGTCTTGTTCATATTCTTTGTTGTCGGGAACAAAAAGACGCGAGATCTTTGGCTGAACAAGTTGAAGATCAAGCAGACTCGCAAGATTCCTGTCACTTCTTCTACTTATACTAACAGGAGTACAGGCCCTGGCTTCCGAGGCGCGCCTCAGAACTCAGTGGAGGCGAAGGTTTCGAAGCCCAGGTCATTATCAACTCCTGATGATTCGAGATTCTCTTGACAAAAACCAGAAAGGTCCTTCAGAACGGACCGGCTGAGAAAAAGGTAGATTTTCTAGTTCAGTACACATATTACGGCTTTTAACTCCTGAGAATATTAGTGCATTTACATTCCAGGAGTTATGCTTGTTATTGTGAAGGTCTTCAAATTATTTTTTTCTTCTGTATGGAAATTCTCGTAGATGTCCTGCGCCTTGGGGTGGGTGGAGGGGTTTGTCAGACTCTTACTGACTAAAACCATTCCGGTGTTTCCTCGTACACCTGTGACGGAGGCTGCGGTTGCAGTTTGGCTTCCGCTGCCCCGGACTAGAGTTGACCCGTGGGCTTCGTCCCGTATTGGGGAGTAGCTCTACGCGTCACCATCTCGGGTAGATCTTCAAATCCTATACCAACATAGTTCCTTATGATTTGGTTGTTAATATTTCTGCTTACATACGGGTTTACAATAGTTAAATTGTTATTTCTTCCTTCAGCGCTATGCAGCAGCCTATTACTTTTAAACTTACGGAGACTATAAAACAAAGATTTCATTTGCTTGTTATTTGTTTTTATTTATTTACACTTTAACTTTACTAAGACTTCTGTTGCCTTCTTGAACATGATGAATACACGATCACTATTTGAGTAATTTATTGTATTTTGTAGTAAAATGTATTCCATCTTGAATTATATCTTCTGTTTAAGATATGTATATTATATACTATTTAAATTTATGTAGATATCTTGTAAATTAATTTGATATGTCGTTCGCCAATTTTCATTACTATTGTGTGGTTGGATCAAAGCGTGGTCCACAGTTATGCCCCAGTTACTCATTATTTCATTCGTCATCTAGAGTATCTTAGCCAAAAGGTACTATTATATATTATTAAAATATATTTCAGTCATAAGCTTGCCATGCACAAGGATATAGGTCTGTTTAGATGTGTCCCAACCAGCGACTAAGAAGGGGGGCAGTATGGTTACAATGCCGTGATGTGGTCTATGGTTGAGAGGTGGTTGCTTCTGTGGTCATGGTGTCATGGTCGGCCGATTGAGTTTGTGGTGTGTTGATTGGCAAATAATGATGGTTTCTATGAATTCTGGGTCCACCTTCCTATCGTTGGATAGGTCAATTTGAGCTGTATAAAAGTTACACCAAGTTCCAAACCTTAGTCCGTTTAGAGTTATTGAAACTGTAAGGGCCTTTACAATAATGTTGAATGTTATGAAATGAAAGGATGTTAATGTTCTATAAATAATGTTTAATAATACACTTCACTAATTTAATGTTACTTAAAAAATTTAAATAAATGTTACTTATAGAGACTAATAAATGTTCTTTAAAATGTTAAATGTTACGAGAGTTCGGTGCCAAACGTACTACTGACGCACTTGCGTTCGTGATGATACAGCAAACCTACTTTTACCCGGTTTGCAATAATTACTAACTAGGCCTAAGTCCAATGTACGGATGCTGACCGTACAGAAACACTTCTTTTTTTTTTTACAAAATATTTACATGCTGCATGACATGTATAAAACACAGAAATGCAATTTATTACATTTACAGTTAAAACTAACATACTAAACAAGGAATAACTTTGAAGTGACTAAGATTTAAAACTTAGTGCCAGCTTAGGCGACTTTTATCCAGCTCAAAAATGTCTTTCCAACGGTGTAAGACACATATTTTTTGGAAGACGGGCCTAGGATTTGCATCCGTCTTTCGTTAGACACAAATGCAAATAAATTTTCCTACGTGTAAATGTGTTTAGCCACCTTTTTATCGCTGCAATGTGGCTATGTATGCAGTGCCGTACCTAGCCTTTTATACGCCCGGTGCGAGCTTCTATAACTACGCGCCTAGAAAAAAAGTACAACACAAAAGTACTAAATATGAATTTTTTGCGCCCCTCCAGGGGCTGCGCCCTGTGCTTGGTCACCGCTGGTACCGCCCTAGTTACGGCACTGCTTAACATAATGCGTTACATAATGTATGCGGCACATCTAAACAGACTAATGTATCGTCAGATTTTAAACGCTAGCGTTTTTTTATTTCATTTTCATATTTCGTATATTTGACGATATCAGTATTATGTGTAAAGGCACGCTTCATGAAATTCACTTTCTAGTCTGTTTCTAAAAATGCGTTCCGGTCCACGCTAACCTTAACTAAAAATAAACTTGTGACTAGCTACTAGCTTGTAACGGAACGCAAAGGTAAGCATCAAAGATAGTTACCAAATAATTAATTTATAATTAGATCCATATGTTAGTTTGATATTTTGAGTAAAAGAGCTATTTGTATCAGATTTTTAGGTATTTAGTACTAAAGTGAGTACAGTAAAGTCGTTAACCAATAGAAACACAGGAAATAAGGTATTCCATGTTCTTATTGGTTGATGAGCTTGGGCCAAAGTAACCCGACTTTACGGTATTGTATGATATTGATTTTACTATGTAAAAGTAGATTTATTAATATGGCCACAATTCAATAAAATATCCTAATTCAGTGGTTTTACAGACTAAAGGCTCTCAAAGACCTGACAAAAGCCAATCCTGAAAAAAAGCAAACAGACTATTGGCATGATTTACCATTTTCTTTTCGCCAGAAATGAAACCTAGGTTATATACGGACATTACAAGGAATCAGTAGCAAAAAGAACCAGGTCTTTAAACCGTAACCAAATTATGTGTATTGTATTGCTAGTATCTTTTTGTCAGGCGTTACCTATTTTAATGAAATGGAAATATAATGCATAATATTTTGAGGTTTCCATTGATAAAATAGATTAAGTTGGTTATTACTGTATTTTTTTATTAACTTGAATAACTCATTAGAGTTGCCATGAAGTTTAATTAACGATGAGAAACATAAAATACCAGACAAAGAATATTTTTATTTAAGAAAAATAACGCCTGATAAAAAAATAATAGTAACCTACTAAATAGTCTCCAACTTCGTTTGGTTACGGTTGGTAGACATAATTCTTTTTGCTATTGATTTTTCATACAGTGCTTTAAGATATGGCCTAGGTTTCATTTTTAGCGAAAAGAAAAAAAAATATATATGCCAGCAAAGTATGGCAAAAGTTTTATTCCCCTTTTGACTCCGATACGATGAACATTTTTCATAGAAATTGTTACCTACTTTCAAAGATGGTCGTCGTATCTTTGTAAAGATGGGTCTACGCTAGAGGAGCCGAGCACGACCGGCATGACACGAATTTGAGCTCGGTTCGTGCTCAACTTGTGCTCGGCTCCTCTAGCGTGCACCTTTACATTATTGCGTCTCACATTATCTGTGGCAGCATAAAAAATATACTTAAAAATATGATTAAAAAAATCACTGTTATTTTTGATATATTCAATTTATCTTCTGAGTGCATACATTAGTCTAAAGCTACAAAGAACTATATAGTTATGTATTTGAATCCTAAAACAGTGTTAGTTTAGTACCTAGTTGATACCAAATATAAAAATAAAATTATTGGTGTCGAGAACAATGATGCTACGAATAATTTTAATATAAAAAATATAGCGGCTGTCCATTGAGGTGTATGAAGTTTTTTTAAATTTAAAAAGCTTATATGTCAAGGGCGTTGAACACAGCTAGTTCCCTTTTTTTAAACATAGACGCTCGAGTGGTCTCGACCTTATACACTTCAGTGGGTAGAAGCCTTTAGCTAGTATGTTATTATGTAAACTGTAAATATTTATTAGTAGATAGTAGATTGTATATAACGAACAAAATATCTAATTAAGTGAAAAGACCAGAAGACTACTTCTATATTTAAAAAAAAAAAACTGATGAACCACATTTTACGTTATTTCGTAAAAAAAATCCTCTACTCCACTCGACTCAGTCACCGCAACGGAATATATTTCTCGAGTCGAGGACAACTCGCATGCTTACTCATAAAAAGACCTAACTCAAAAAGAGGGTGTTTGAATTTGAAAACACAAGTTTCAAAAATAAGGTTAAATTTTCAATGGCTTTTTTGAGTTACGTCTCTTTTTATTAGTAAGCGTGCGAACTGTCAATTTGTTAAGACAGCCGAGTGGAGCTACTGACTTAGTACCTACTTAAATCTGTCTAACTATGATATGGTTATGTATTAAGTTATCAATTATGTTTTTTTTTATTGTGTATATTTGGCTTTATTATGTTACATTAATGACTCAAATATCAACTTACAATGCGTTCCAAATAAGAATAGGATCGATTGCCATGTTGTGACGTCACGTCGTACGTCAAATCGAAGAATTTTTACAACCTAAATACGTACATCTGGGCACGCCAGCGACGTGCTCAGAAGACTGGCAGTATTGCCACATTGAATGCCAATTCTAATTTTTTGGGCAAAGAACGACCAAGCCCTCGCCCTTGTTCACTCAAAGTGATCAGTCGGTGTAAAACATATTTGAATATAATATCCCAATATACAAATATACAGGTTTTTTAGTATCTACTTCACGTAATGCTTATTGAAATATTGAGAGCTCGAATACAGCACTGTCTTTCTGGTCAGGCATATTGTACTATTTTTGATAGTTAAATATTTATAATCACAGAGGCATTTACTATACTATGAAATTATTTAATAAAAACTATCTTAAGAAATCGTGTGTGTTTTATTATGATGTTAGTTTTATATTACCTGCCGGCGAGTGTCCACCCTTAAATTGTTGTCACCTCTACGGTGCGGAGCAAGCGATTCGCCTTGTCGTTTGTACCGCGTACATCGAAGGACTGGAAATTGTTCTAACAATTTGGATGCTGCGTCTTCCCGTCTGATTATAATGTAGGTGTTGTCAATACTAGAGTGAACAGGCTCTTAATAAATTATTGCGATTGACCATCAACAATTTTATCACAGCTTACCATCAAGTAGAATCGCAGATAACTACAGTACCAATAACATTATGCTATATATATGATTACCAGATTCTGACTAGAAACTTATCTGTCGCCCAGCAAATGCTGAATTGGTAATCCTTTCGATACGAGCACGCTCACTGTACCTACATATATGTATAATAGGCATAATCAGCCTTTTTTAATATTCCCACTGCTGGGACTCAGGCCTCCTCTCTAGGAGAGGAAATGGGCCGTAATCCACCACGCAGGCCCAGTGCAGGATGTCATATGTCTTTGAATTTTCTATTCTAGGACATGCCGGTTTCCTCACGATGTTTTTCTTCACCGTTTTGAGAGCAGTGGTGTTGAAATAAATTATACAAAGTAATGCGCCTGGCTGGGTTTGAACCCGCGACCCACAATTCGTAAGTCGGGGCCGTTACTGCTCGGCCACCACTGCACTCTATCAGTTGTACTATTCTTTTCGTTTCGAAGTGTTTGCTGCTGTTGTGATGTTTTTTTTTTATTATGGACAGGCTCGCGTTTGACCACTATCTCACATGGTGGTAAGCGACGATGCGGTCGACGATGGAGCACGCTTGCATAGAAGTAACATATTCACTCAAGAGTGATCAAGTCAAGACTTAAAATTCCTTAGGTTGTAGCTATCAAGAAACAGACTTCGGCAAGGAATTTCACTCCCACACAAAGTGTTCCTTAAACGTCTTGTGCGTATGGGTGGGTAGTCCAACATGTAATGGTGTCGCATCGCCATACGTCTAGTGGTCCGATGATGGAATGGGTTTGTTATGTCTTTATCATTATCATTTCAGCCAAAAGCCGTCCACTGCTGGACATAGGCCTCCCCCAAGTATCGCCACAATGAACGCTCTTGTGCGTCTCGCATCTATCGGACTCCCGCAACCGTTACCAAGTCATCGGTCAACCTTGTAGGAGGCCTTCCAACGTTACGTCTTCCGGTACGTGGTCGCCATTCTAGAACTTTTCGGCCTCAACGGCCATCCGTTCTGAGAGCAATGTGCCCTGCCCATTGCCACTTAAGTTTGGCGATTCTTCGTGCTATGTCGGTAACCATGGTTCTCCTGCGGATATCCTCATTCTTGTTTCGATCACGCAAGGAAACTCCGAGTATAGCCCTTTCCATTGCCCTTTGGGTGACTTTAAGTCTGTATTAAATACAATAATTATTTATTTATTATGAGTTTGTTGTGTCCCAAAGCAAGGCAAAGGCCTCTCTTCCATTTTTCCACTTTTCTCAGTCCCTGGTTATTTAGATAGGAATGTAGTCGTCGAATAGTCGCAAGTCGCAAAGTGGTCGAATAAAGTAGTTTTCTATTTATGGCTATACTAGCTTCTGCCAACGGTTTCGCCCGCGTAAAAGTAGGTTTTTCCATACAAACTTCCAACCCCCGTTTTACCCCCTCAGGGGTAGAGTTTCGTAAAATCCGTTCTTAGCGGACATATTATTCCTATAAGGAACCTACCTGCCAAATTTTAAGTTTTTAGGTGTTATAGTTGCGGAGATTTAGTGAAAAATCAGTGAGTAGTATTTCGCTTTTATATATATATATATATAGATTTCTATTAATTTATTAAACTCCAAGCGAACGCCGGCGTTGCCTCTCTCATTTTCTTTCTGTTGTGTGTCTAATTACGGTATAAGCATAAGCGCAAACAACTTGACGAAAGTTTTACCTTTGGAAGAGAGGGTTCGAGGTTATATATTGTACGAGTACCTAGATTGTAAAACGTGAGAACACCTTCGCGATCAGGTCACGATCTATCATCATCATCATAATTTCAGCCCGGGAATCATCTACTGCTAGGCATAGGTTCACCCTTTTCTCACGCTATTCATCCCAATTCCCGGCGTCCATCGGTCATCCAAGTAGGAACGCAATACGCAGGAAAGAGTGTGAGTGTGTGAGTGTGTGTGAGTGTGTGTGTGTGTGTGTGGGTGTGTGAGTGTGCGAGTGTGTGTGTGGTGAGAGTGTGTGTGGAAAGGTTGACTGGTAGAAAATGCCTAAGGCATTAAGTCCGCCGCTGTACGTTTGTGCATGGAGTATTTATTAAATAAATAAATAGTATCAAAGCGTGAGCAATTTTAGGTACCTACATATGCCTAAAGATAGAAGGCAGGTGTGGACAGAAAAAGACAGCAAAAAAAAAAGTCTGTTCGTACTAAATATTTAAAATGCTAAAATGACGTAGGTTTATCTAAGGGTTCTAAACTTTTACTCTTTATTGATTACGAACAGCTTTCTCACCTTCATATTAAAAATAGACTATCTACCCACGTTACAAGCAAGCTACCTTTCCTATATAAATCAATACCCCACTTATTGCCACTCGAGCGACTATCTAGGACCTTTTATTAATTAGCGATATAATCTGATATATGCAGCCTTTACGGTGGCAAGCCGTTCGCGCGCCAATCAACCCGGAGGCTATGAGTGCATAAATAGATCGTAACTATGGCAACGCCCCCTTCGCCAAATAAACACGCTCCATTGAACGTCGCCATGACAATGACTTTCATTCTATACTTGTCAGCCGAGGCGACCACACAAAATGTTCTGGGGCATCAGTCCTGCTATCGATTTGCAAGAAGAGTACTTAAAATACGGCGACAAAAATGCCTACGAGCTTAACTTCCTCGTCATCGGAGGCTGTGATGGGAGGCATCTTCTCAAAACGTTGGCGCAAGCTTACCGACACACCAGGCGCTACATGAACTTGTTTGTTGTCGATGGATGTCCGGAGCTGGTGGCGAGACAACTCCTCCTCACGTCGCTGGCGCTGGAGAAGACAACACGATGTGGACTCTTGGAGAAAACTCGACGCTACCTGGAAGTGTACGGGAACATGCTGTTGCGACCTGCCACGTCAAGGTACTTGATCGCCAAAGCTCGTCAACTAGTCGGAATGGTTACTAACCCTGAGTACATGAACTGCCTTCTACCATGTGTCTCCATTGAGCAGATGAAGTATCGCGAACGGGATTACATGGAAAACCTCGTTTGTTTCTGGACTACCGGTAACACTAATCAGTTCAATGCTTGTGAGCTTTGGGAGCACCGTGTTAGACATAGTCTTGGCATAAGATATGACTCTAGAATGGGTGTGTACGATTGGGATTACCATATGAGGCTGAAAGAAATCGGAAGCCAGATTTGCTACCCAGAATATAAACATTTTCGAGAGCACGGTGTAGCTTTTACGTGGCTCGAAACAGAAGTGTGTCGACCAAACGTGAGCCTTGCTGCTGGTGTTTATAAGTGCGGGGATAGATACCTCCACAGGGGCTATCTAGGAGACATAGTGACCTCTCCGTACATAGGATATGGTCTCAACTGTGAAGATACAGATATGCTGAAATCCTCCCACGGTGTCAATTATAAACGTGCAACGGATGTCGCGGAAAGAAATGTAATGAGAATGCTATATGAAATTGAAAATCGCCAAGAATTTGACGCCGCTGCTTTCAACTTGGAAACAGAAAAGAATTTAGGTATGGTCGTGTTAGCTCAGATTGATGCTAAGATATCCGAGAGTGGACCTGAAGCTCCTTTACTTTTACGTGAAGATCGAGACACATATATAAATGTGGATTATGGAAAGGTGCACTTCCTGTCTCTGTCAGCTTTGGAACATTATCCACATAAGCCGCAGTTTCAAGGTCTCTTCCATGGAGTGTTCGTGGGTCATAACATGTTGCCTCGTGTTAAACCAAGTGTGTGGTCGATGGCGCGTGATGATGCAGTGGTTCTTATGGAGTCGCGGAAGTATTTGGTGGAACAGAAGAGAGATGATGTGAAGGCATATGGTGAACAGATCCAGCAGGCGGCCACCGCAGCCCAGTGCGAAAGAATCGCCACGTTCGATGCCGAGAAAGATGACTTTGCCAGGTTTTTGATAAAGCGGAGGAGCGAGAGTACTGATACGAATATTTCGTTTTAGATTTCTTCTCAGTGTACTGGATGTAACGGAACTGGGTGGTCATATATAAATACTTTTTGTATCTATAGAAATGAACAATTTCCTTCAAAAAAGTTAATCAGTCATCATCATATCGTAGACCTCCCCCAAGTGCCCAAAAGACTCAATCACCCAGAGCCGAAAGTTTATTTGTTATTTCTTCACGTTCGAGCGGATTTCTATGAAACTTGGTACACAGGTAGTCCACGTCCCTGGTATTCCAGGACATGGTCTACCTGGCACATATGTAGATTTTTTTATACCCGGAGTATGTTTCCTTCCTCATAAAAAAAATAGTACCTCCCTCATTCTGTTCAGCAGGCCTAGCCAAGTTACAACCGTTACGTTTAGATTTTCTTTCGTAGATTCCTTTGTTCTGACGTCTTGTCAACGCTCAGTCACGTGGTCAGAACAAAGGCATAGCAGGCGTGGCCGACTCGAGGCGATCGAGGAAAGACAAACGAAACGAAACGGTTGTAACTTGGCTAGGGGGGCAGATGATGGTAGCTAAAAAATGACCACTCAATTATGTTGCATCTGTGTATCATTTAATGATATACTTTCAAAGGCATGTATTTTCTCTACCACCAGTAATGTTTATTCAGAAACATGTTTGTTTTTAGTTAATAGCAGCTGATAATATCTAGTCTTATTTAATGTATCTGATACTAATAAATGTGTTAATATAGTCGCGGTTTTACTTTGAAGACTCATTGAATTGATTGCTTGTAACTGCAAAAGGTAACTGAAGGAACATAGGTGGGTTTTAATCAGTAAAAGGTCTGACACTCACTCTCGCTCCACCCAGAGCGGGAGCGATATTTAATGACTTGCAATCCTAAAAAAATAGTACCTTTTGATGCAACTGGAGAAAGTATGTCATTGCACGGGGGTGTTATGGAGCCGAGGGCTGCAGTGACAACCACGTGTATCAAATCACGTTTTTCAATTCACTTACGAAGACATAAAAGGGGTAGACGCGCGCCTCGTGGGGGTCGACGCGTGCCGAGCCTGATTCGGTAAATATAATAACATTGTGGCGGGAGCGAGCACCTGCACTTTTCCGCACTAGTGCGAAAAACAGTAAATTGCGTGCCTAAAAGCGGTCGGATAAGATCGGATTTTTTAGTAAAATATAGTAATAGTAGTAAATATAGTAGTAGTAGTAGTAATAGTATTGAAAATGTATTGCCGGGCGTGCGTCGACCCTCACGAGTCGCAGTTCAACCCCCGCTTATTCATTTTGTAAGTGAATTGAAAAAAGTCGTGGAATACACGTGCAAATTTGTCACCGCAGCCCTCGGCTCCATAACACACTCGCCTACAGCTCGTGCGAATTCAGCCTCGGTCGCAATGACAAACTTTCTGCACTTGTATCAAAATGTACTATTTTGCCTAGTTCAACAGTCCTCACTGTAAGAAAGAAAATATTACCTGTCTCACTCTATATTGTTCAAGTTATTTACAAAGATGGTTAGATCCATTTTGTAATTTACTTGTCAGTGCCATCGATGCGGGACAAAGGCCTCTTCCCAAACAGAAAACGAATGAATACTTACAATTATTTGTATAGCTTCTAGTTCCCAGGTACACTTTCGTTGGGGCTAGTTACTCGTAGAGCTAACGCCTGACAGGGCTGTGGATTGTTAGAAGAAATCACCGTAGTCCTCGCAATAAACAGTAGTGTAGCAAGGCGTGGGCGAAGTGGGCCCTCGCCCACGGCCTCGCACTCAAAGGGGTCCACGTCTATATTAGTCCACGCTACGCCTCTGGCAATAAAGGGTGACTCAAGGAACACTGTGGGCTTTAGTCAATAAAAGTTTGATACTCCCTCTTGCTCCACCTAGAGTGATAGAAGTTGTTTGATGATTTCCCACATAAAAGGTACACTTTCATTCGTACACTCAAAGTAAGGTTCAGCTGAGAAACAGGCGTTAGCAACTGCTATAAACTGGACTTATTTGGTGCAGCCGTCAGACACAATGTGACGATTCTTTTTTAATTTAAAGCTTATACATAGTTCTTGCTACATTGTGTGCCAAATCAACATTTTTTTTGTTGTTTTTTTTTCAGTCTACCTTCATGCAGCGAGCCGCAAGTCTTTAAACCTCTGAGATCACTAAAGACGGCTTTTTATGGCATTTTTAGAATGCCAATTAATGACATATTAGTCTTCTTTTAACCATATACAGGTTTGTCGTAAAACCTATATTGAAACATATTATAAAGGGTGATGGTGAAGGAGAAAGCAAAAGAAAAACAAACACTCAAAATGTGTCATCTATTTTTTCATTAATAATATGTTACATTCATTTAGTAAATCATATAGCAAATATATTTACAAGGACAAAATCAAACGGAAAAATTACAACGTCTTAACGTTTTTTTTTTCGTTTAAAATTCGTATTTTTATATTATAATATCACTTAATTGTAATGTTCTATATCAGTAGTTCGGTAGTGGTGAACGGTTCCTACGAATCGTCGCAACTTCGCGATTGAGGATACGAAACTTCATCTTTATTGAGCCATTCCTCTTTGCTTGTGCGCCGCTTTATTATAAGTACAAAACATTCAATATTCAGTGTACACGATTAATTACTGTTCGATACATACAATGCTTACTGCTGTTACCCGTGTCTGTGCTATGCACGTTAACAAAATATGAACAATTAGTATCTAGATCTAATTATATATTATCCTGCTCTGCAAGTTAAGTCCCTACGCCACAGTTCACAGGACAGCTCTGTGGAAAGTCAAGTGTTCCACAGTTGATCATTTCACAGCGCTGCGCTTGAGGACGCGGGCGTGACGTCATAGCACAGCACGGTCAACTAACTCCGATACATTAGTTACGAGAATTCGTATAAAGAACAGAGCACTACCGTGAGCAATGGCGGCGTCGGTCGCCGGTCGCAATTGACGTGTTAGGCCTACGCGTGCCAGCGGCACGCGCGCGCGACACGTGCGGCGCGTGCGACTCGTGCGGCGCGAGCGGCACGTGCGCGCTAGCGGCCGCCGCACTGGCGCGCACGCGACGCCTACTGGGCGCGCGGAGTGCCGGGCGCAGCGCGACGCGGGGGCGCCGGCCGCCGCCGCCCCGCACTGCGGCCGGCGAGTGCCACACCCAGTCACAGAGTATTGCATTAAACATCTACCCTGTACGTGTTCATAGTTCCTATTTAGACTTACTTAAGTTTTAACGATTATCTAGGAGAATAATTACGAAAACAGGGCGCGCAGCCTCACAGCGCCAGTGAACATCGTACCAGTGTGACGCAACCATACGCGGCCGCTCCACTTTACTTTATTATTCAATATTTAACTGTAAGTCAACTACATAATGTGTTATATCTGTGGCCGGGCCACCTAGCCTAGCGTAAACGCGAATCAAACGATAACGTCCTAAATTGTCACAATAAAATAAACTTGAAAACTATAACATATTTTTCAATAACATACATTCTCTTCTAATTGTATCGGCATAAATTCGTTTTAAGTCAATACAATAATAATAGATATTCTGATAAAATCGAAATAACTTTTCACATTAAAGTTTTAGAATATGTGTACGTTAAGGGCTAATTAAATTAGGTAATGTTGTGCACGGTGATACGAGATCGCTGAACTGTCTCCAGGTACTCCCTGACGCACGGACGTGAACACAACGGACAACACATTGTAACTATAACACAAGGATGCAGTGATGACCTCATTGGTGTTCATTGTCGTGTCAAGATCGCGATCGTAACAAATGGAACACGAAGTTGGGCGTATATTCGGAGAGGTGATAACAGTATGAAAGCGATAGTTGTTGACTCTCCGGGGACGGTTGCATGTCGCCCACCTCCTGACGTGATGAGACGAACTCAGACAACTTAACTACAACCAGCGAACGATACTCTAGCGTGTAGAGTGTAGGACGACGTGACGTCGAGACGCGACGCCGACGCGACGTCGAGCTCAGCCCTCGCCTCTCCCGCTAACATTGTGTTACATTAAAGCTTCGCTTAAGAATTAGCTCAATTTGTTAATCGCCTATCTAATTTGCAAGCTACTTGAGCTTCGTCTGTCGGAAGTGAAACGAAGCTCGAGCTCGACGTGTCGGAGGACCTCGGCACCGTACAGTTTCACTTAACACTACGTTCATACACCAATGTACTTAAACTTACTTTAGACATACAATCTGCCGCACCTCCGCCAGGGTGTGTGAGAGTTATAAAGCGTATTGATTGAATGAACGAATATAATATGAATCAACGTAACAGAGGTCACCCTCCGGCGGCACGGCAGGCAAAACACTTCCAATCGAGACTTACATTCGACGGTTACTCTAAATCGTTTATGAGTACAATACAAGTTCAGTCAATGTGCAATTAATATGTACTTCATAGGTCAATAATATTTACAAGTCACTGATTCGCTAACGATAACTACGTATTCACAAGCGGCGGCGCGCCGGCCGGGGCCGACGCCGGCCCTACGTCCGATCACTATTCCTTTATTAGATTAACTACGCGTGAAGAGAATTATCGTGTTTCTTACTAACGGTTAAACTATTCGACGTGCTTACCCTAACAGTGCAGACAGAGCCGGTTACATCATATCTAGTAGCCTAGGAGTCCTAGTCCCGGGGAGCCGTCGGGCGCGGCCCGGCCGTCAGTGCGTGTACTCGGGGAAGCTGCCGGGCGCGGGCGGCGCCGGCGACGCCGAGCTGGCCGGCGACGGCAGGTAGCCGCGCGCTACCGCCTCCTCACTCGCCCACCGGGCTAACTGTTGTTGAGCTTGAATAAATTCATCACTAGAAAATGATAGAGAAGAGGAACGGAGAGTCGAGGTGCGGCGCAGCCTGCCGGGCCCCGAGCGCCCCGTGCGCCCCGAGCGCCCAGGGGCCCCGAGCGCCCAGGGGCCCCGAGCCCGCACAAGCCGGCCAGTGTGTCAGTGTAGTTACAAAGTGGTGATGACGTAGAAATGATTCTAATTAGGGTAATAACGCCAAATCAATTCAATTCAATTTGAAAATCTTATTGATGGTTTACGTTTCACTTGATTTGTAAAAAGCTTTTGACTGTGTTAACTACAGTTAACTGATCTTGAAGTGAAAATGTTTTTTATATTTTTCTTGTCATTCATTATTATTTTACAACAATATATATATATTGTTTGGATTGTATACTACTTCACTTTTTTGAGATAGTCTATAAAGATTGGTGTACCTCAAGGGTCAATTATAAGACCATTCTTATTATATTAAGTATCATTTCCACGTCTGTTTAAGTTATACAGGAAACATTTTCAACCAGTGCGCAAATTTTGACATGATGACACATTTTTATAAACATATATATTTTTTATTTTGGTATGTGTTAATAGTAAAAAATAAAGTTATCGCTTACGAGACATGTTCACTTAGAAACTTATTTTATGGTCTCTCGCCGGTCGAGCGCGTGAGTATCAGCTGAGTCGGTGTGGTCACTGACCGCTATTTTTAACAATTACGAACTACTTTTTAAGTTTAGGCCATAAAGTTATTAATTTGTAAATTTAATTCTAATTTTTCTTTTATACTTTTATAGGCTTAAAACCAACAAAATGCAGAAAATAAATAATATTAAACAATTTATAATCCATTCAAATTAAAAAAAAAAACTTACGTATGTTACATAAACATGATACAATTCAGATTGAAACAATTGCCTTCTGCGGTATTTAAAATATTGACAATAATCTCCAATCCAAAAGAATCTATTGTTGAACCCAAAAACACGTATTGTTCGAATGGAGTAACCTCCTCCTTTTGTCAGACATAAACATGCACGTTTAAATAAATTTGCATTACGTTTGTATCTATCACTTTTCACTTAATTAAAATCGGCATTTATTTTCTGTTTCAAGGCTCCTCCTCTACATACACCCGGAGTTTCACTTCTCCCCAGAGAAAAAATGACAGGGAGTGAGGTCTGGGAACGAGGCCGAGCCGGCCATCGTACGGGGCCATATGCACGAGACCGATACGACGCGAGTAGGACGCGACACACGCGCGCGTGGTGAAACATCCGCATACGACTTCGCGTGTGACGTACTGGCCACAGAATACTTGGTACTGGCCGGCCGGCGCTCGGTCAAACGTCCCATACTACGATGTTTTGCTTATTTCAAACTCGGAGAAAGTAGGAAAATGAAAAACAAAGTCATGAACTAAAAATGGAAATGTGTTCTATTACACTGGACCACCAAAAAAAAATTTAGGCACTGGTTAAAAACTTTTCCTCTATTTGTGCAGTGAGTAGCCTAACAGAATTTGGAAAAATAACCTTAGCGGTCTGATAGCCAATTAGTAGAGTTCAGCAAAAGGCTGCTATAAATGAGGCACAACGCTCACCTCTCACTGTCGGGCGCGTCGCGGAGACGTTCAGCGTCGGCAGTCTCGTAGAGTGCATCATCGTCAGGCGGCGCGCGCGCGTGCGCCGCGTGCGGCGAGTGCGCGGCGTGCGCCACGTGCGGCGCGTGGGGCGCGTGCGGCGCCAGCGGCGCGTGGGGCACGTGCGGCGGCAGCGGCGCGGCGGGCGGCGGCGCGGCGCCGGCGAACAGCGGCCCGTGGTGGCGCCCCGAGCCGCGGAAGCGCGGGTAGCCGAACCGCGACTCCTCCTCGCCGCCACCGATGCGACCGCGGCATCGACTGGAAACAGATAAAGATAACTCAACATTACGGACTTATCACAGGTGGCTACTGGATATGCAAAATGCATTCACAGCCAGATCGAATGGATTCATTCATGGACATCATAAAAACCATGCTTTCACTTGAATAATAAAATAAAACAAAACATTTTAGATCTTCTCTAATCTTTAAAAAAAATATTTTTAATACTTTTTGACTCTTATTCGCGTCTGCATCATACCTATGAAACTAAAATAATGTAATGTGTTCTCAATTTCGAAATGCCAAAAGGTTGTTAAGAGTTAAAACTTAAGAATGCTACGAAAGATACCATCAGTCTATCCGAGGGGTATCGTGTTGCTCAGTAACCCGGTTGTGAAGGTCTGATAGGCAGTCGCTCTATGTAAAACAGGTATTCAGCTGCATCCGGACAGACTGGATGTCGACCCCAAGTTAAGTGAGGAAAACGCTAGGGTGATGATGATAAGGTCCTCAAAAGCACCACTGAATACAGGGAAAAGACGAAAATGCAGATAAAAATGGACAAGGCAGCGGTAAAAGTAAAGATGAGGATGAAGATGTAATCAGTATTTTTAATGTTCCCACTGCTGGTTCTCAGGCCTCCACTCTAGGAGAGGAAACGGGCCGTAATCCACCACGCGAGCCCAGTGCTTTTATGTGTTTGTTCCTTATTGGTTCTATTACTATGTTTATCTTTACTAATTCGGAAATGAAACTCAAATAATAAAACTTACGAAGATGCCATATCTCCAGGTTCAATTCTATAATGTCTATCAGCCTCTGACTCCGACATTCTGATGTCTTCGGAGCCGGAGGGGCTCATGTGCCTGCTCGAGTGGTGCTCCAGCTGCCGGATCAGGTCCTCTAGGTTTCTGATCCTGATGGGCCCGCACTGGGGCTGTTCATCTTCTTCGTCGTCCCCGGCTCTTTGTCGCCGGAGTTCGGCCTCGTGGATCTTTTCGGCAGAAGGTGCTCGCTCCCTCTTGTACTCATACTCTTGTAACGCTCGCAGGTCACCGGAGCCACCAGCTGCGCCGGCGCTGGCACGTTGAGCTGCTGCAGTCTTTAGTGCTACGATTATGTTTTCGTGGTAGCCGTTCAGGTCCTGGAATTTTGAGAGAAGGAAGTTAGTATTATTTTGAGTACTATACATATAAAAGCGAAATACCACTCACTGATTAATCATGAAATCTCAGAAACTACTGGAAAAAGCCGACGAAAAATTTTACCACTGGGGGGTCCAGAATCATGTACTGGATTCATGGTATTCGTTTGTGCGTCGATGTCAATGACACCCTGTATTTCTGTATATATTTAAGTGACATAGTCATGATTTTATTATTTCTTATGTATTTTTTCTTCTTGTGCGAATTTAACCAAACTTTCTACTACGTATACTAAATCATCAGCCGTGTTTATCTTTATTTGGACTAAATCTTTTTTCCCGGG
The DNA here is from genome assembly GCA_961205895.1 of Mythimna pallens. Classification (NCBI taxonomy): domain Eukaryota; kingdom Metazoa; phylum Arthropoda; class Insecta; order Lepidoptera; family Noctuidae; genus Mythimna; species Mythimna pallens. Next base: position 23,652,328 of record OY540833.1, read on the forward strand.
AACATATAGACCGATGAGCGTTATGTGCAGCTGCAGATACGACCCATAATTTCCCTGTGTTCAGATATCATCCATTTGTCTACATTTTTTTATGTGTATCGTTCTACAAACTGTTTTTCTTTTTAATTCACCTTAAACTTATACTCCATATCAGCGACGGCCCCAGCTGGTTCCTGTCCATCAGACTGCGAGCCTGCCTCCAGCTGCTCTGACTGCGAGTCGTCGCCCCACTTGTCCTTGCCATCCACGGCACCGTAGCCATGCTTCTTGAGGATCCCCTTCTCTGGGAGCTTCGCCATCGAATTAGCGGCCACGTCGATGAATGCTATGTCTTCTTCACCTGAAAAATAAGGTTTAAAATATGTACTTGATAATAATGTAGTTGAAAAAATAATCTGGGAAAGATAATTATTTGTATAATAAGGCCAATCCATCGACTTATACTCTAAAGATAGACAAGCACGTTCATGGAAAATATTTGTCAAAATACTGAAAAGTTAAAACAAAAATTTGCTGCGGCGCTATATTGGCATTACGTCGTTTAATAGAACTATTAAAACATACAGCGCTAAGATAGCTTTTAGAGGATACTTTTTTCGCGACCAAAATGTCTTAAGTGCCATGAATTTCGTGGCACTTACGCGTTTCGTTCAATATAGTGTAATGTTCAAGGTGTGTGGATTACAATACACCTGAGTCAATTAAAGTGAGTGTTCGGCACGCGTAATCTAGTGCGTAGTACATATATATTGATGGGCCAATCTTATTATTATTAGGCTTACCAAATATCAGAAGGCTGGACTAAAGAAAATTGTTAAGGAATATATTTAAAAAGGATTTTAATTTATGGAAGAAGGACCATCTAGCAGATTGAAAAACTAAAATTGTATATATTTCTAGAATAGATTGTAACTCAAAATAAATTTACCCACCTGAATGAGTAGGCTCATCTTCGCTGCCGGAATGAACACGTTTCATTTGCTTGTGATCTCTGAAATAATTAAAATAAAAAGATATGACTTTGGGATTCAGCCCAAGCCTACGAACGGATATGATTATATAAAATTAGAACAAAAAAAAAATGACAAGTAATTGGTTGGTCTTTCAGAGGTTTCCATGCAATTTCACGCTTTTATTACACTGACTTACACGTCTACAATATCGTGGATTGCCTGGAAATCTAAGAAGGTACTTTTAACATTTTTTCGATCGATATATCCAAATTTCACTTACGGATATCTACTGCTACTGCCAGAGCCTGACATGTGGTTGCCATGTCTGAAGATCACACGCGTCGAATCTCCACGACTGTACATACAAATTGCTTTTAGAATAGATTCTTTTGCCATAGGTTATGATTAGTGGTATTATGATGCCGTCAGATGTCAAGTTAGATAGTTTGAGTGACCCAAAAAGCATGTAGTTCGTCATGTAATTATGCCTTTTTAATAGAAACTGCAATGTGGTATGTAGTTTAGCAAATTATTCACATGATTGTATTCTATTGTTTTGAAATCTGTATGCTTATGTAAAAAAAGAAGAATTCGAGGTGCAAAGTGTGACTAAATATGTACTAATTTCTTTTTTTCTATCAACCAAAATGGATAAGGAAAAAGCGTGTTTAGTGTGAGTGCTCTCTCATGTTGTGAACACACAAATAATAATTGCAAAGTTTGCTCAAAGATCTGCTCTAGTCCAAAGCGTTTGGGACTTAAGCTCAGTGTAATAAAAGCGAAAATCGTGTGAGCGGAAATAAACAGCGGTGCGCAGTCCAATCCACGCGAAGCTTTCGACATACCTTAAAAGATTTCTTTGAGTAGACGAGTTCCGTTAAAAAGAGGAAAGAAAATTTTAATTTGAGGACAAATATCGCGTAGTTACCCATTATTTATCTTTTATATGAGACACAAATTCTAATGTATAGAGACATCAATATGTTAAATCAGTAAGTTCTTAAAATATTTGTGAAATGGGTGACTACGTAGACGGAGAAATAAAAGGGGCTTATAATTTATAAAAACCAAAGTTAGCTGTTCAGTTTATATGGAAAATAAAAGAGTAGGATTTTATTAATATCGTTCAAGTAATTTAAACATTTTGTTTATAGACACCAAGACATATAAAAGGAAATTAATTTAAATATAAACGTTTGAATTTGAACTTAACGCTGTCATCCGTATCATTGAAATTTAAAAAGAAATTACTTATTTTTTCAACATGATCTTTCTTTGCAGATTCAAAGATGGCAGCATTAATTTCTTTCCAAACGTCTTCAACCGTTCAGACCTACCTAAACGTATTATTGAAGGAGTGCATCTTTCCTCCGTCCAACGAAATGTCTTCCTGCGAGTTGTTAGAGGTCGTAGAGCCAGCAGCGAAACTCTTCGCTATCGGCTTCTTGACGTAAGGTGGGTCGTATTTCCGTGAAGTACTCTTTTTCCTGAGGCAGGCGTGGCGTGGGGAACGCACACTCAGATCAATCGATAAAGTTTACGAAAATGGAGAACGGTGACGTACAACAGGAGCTGTCGTCACCGAGGACCAAAGGCGAGGAATAGAAGATGATAATAGACATTTTATAGGTGCCCAAGTTAATGGATTCCACAAAAATTATGACAAAAACGATAATGATGATGAAGATGATGACCATACGTGAAGGCGTATAAAAATCAGCAAAAGCTTTAGATTTGACGGTCACCTTCTATTCCTCAATAGTAATTGATTTTACAGCAAAGACTGGCGCTTTTGGATATTACAAAACAAAGTTCTCTTTATAAATTTTTGAATTGGACTTTAGAATCAACTTTTCGTTTCATTCCTCTTGGGAAATGATGTCATATGGAAATTATTATCAAGAGATCGATCTTAGCTTAGTGATTGTAGGCTCCTTCCAGTAAAATAAAAGCGGGGGACATCAGGGTATATTTTTACTTCCAGAAGCAAAATTGGTATTTTTGCTTGGGTTAGCAAAGGTTAGCATTGTTTGCTGGAAAGATCCTTAAGTCTTAAATGTAACATTAGGCGTTGCTAACTAGATAGACAGCTGCTTGAAAGAAGAATCCGTGCATCGCACATTCGCTTCTCGTGCAAAAGTTAATAGAATTTAGTGGTAGTGGTAAGTGATTGGTGACGTTAGAGTCGAGCGATCTATATCTTCTCCGGTTTCATAGTAAGTAACTGTACATACCTCGGCGTGGCACAACACCACGTACCGTGTGCAGCGGTCTCTGACCTGCAACTCGCGCGCAAACGTTTGAGAGAACATCGGAAGATATAGACGCGGCGCGCCGTCGGGCCCGCCGAGCCCGGCGGCGCGGGGCCGACCAAGAAAGGAAACGAAAACGAGTCACAGTTCACATAAGCCAATGCATACATCCAAGAGCCCAGAATCTTAAGGGTTTGAGTCGAGGTGTCTCGAGTACAACGAGGAAAGCCTTGTCGGCATGCAGCGAGGCGGCCGGGCGGAGCGTGGCGCGGCCCGGCCGCTCGCGGACACAGAACCACAGATCAAATGCAGTTGTGGCGCGCCAGCGGGCCGGCGCGCCACCCGCCAACTCTAGCTCTACGACCACAAAGTAAACGACATAAAGAACGTATGTCCAAAAGGAAAAATAATAAAGTAAATCAAAACCAATCGCCGACGTAAAAACGAACAGAAACACCAACGCTAACGTCTAAAATAAACATACAAGTATACGAAGGTGACGATTTAAATTTCTTCTTAAAGACTACCTTTGGTCTGTTTTCTGCTCACTAACCTTAGGCACAGGGAGAAGTTTTTGTGTACTACGACTGACCTGTAGCAGAGAGCGCTCAGGGCAAATACTATGAATACCCCCCCTACCACAGACATGAGCACCGCCACGAGGAAAACCGTGTTCGAGCCGTGGTAGTTCTCTGCGCCCAAACAGAACGAAAGTGAGTCACGGCCGGCGCGGTCGGTGACGTCACGGGGCGTGACGTCAGCGAAGCGGGCGGCCGGCGCCGGCGCCGCGGGAGCTCGCGGTCGGCGTCACACAACACGACACGACACGACACGGCAGGCACGTGCGACACACACAGTGCGACAACACCGAGTTACCGTCCGTTACCTGAAGCAGTACGCCATCCAGGCGAACCCCACGAACACAGACAGCACGACCGCGAGCAACAATATCACCATGTTCATGGTGCTCATCTTATTCCCCTCGTGCTCACCTGCAAGAGAGGGGTCCCGCGCGTTAGTGCGCCGGCGCCGCCCGCCGCGTCGCGCTTCCGAGCAATGCTGTTGTGCACCTCATACTGTGGCGTGCTACGACGACGCGGGTACCACTAGTCTTACGTAAATTGATGAAGACACAACGCAAAAACAAATTGTCTCAAAATGCTTTGTTAATAAACCCATGACAGGTTTGTAGATGACCCCTAAATTGGTTTGCAAATAACCCCCAAAATGGGTTTAAAAATGACTATAAAATGGGTTCATATGCACCCCCAAAAGTAAGTTTGTAAATTTCTCCAAAAAGGGTTCTATCTACATAAAAAAAATTAAATAAAATCTACCTTTCATCATCAGCTTACATGAGACTTGGTAAATTATATTTACTATTGATGAACTTCGCAATTTCCAAAAAATAACAATTCACGACTCGATCCTATACAACGCTTGGTTTAAGCGTAATTTTGAAAAGCAGTGCTCGGATGTTATGGCCAATTGATTTAGTTTAAAGTAGGGGGAATATTAATAGAATACAGTACAAAAACACCTGAAAACATAAACATGAATTATAGTAAAATTATATAAGTGTTAGAAGTAGTAATAGTTGAGGAGAGAAAGGGAAAATAGCTGAACAAGTCTTTTATAATTTTTTATTTTTGTCATATTTTGTAGTATATTTTATGGTAAGCAAATTTTCATACGTGTTCAACGCTATTGGAGTTTTTTTTACCGACTTACGGTGTTTATAGTGTAAAGTTTCACGTTTGATCGTTTTTTCAGCTGATTTATTTGTTTTTCGCTAAACCAGCAACGGTAATCTGGTTTCCAAGATATATTATTGTATATATAAGTAAATACCCAAAGGTATTGGTATTAATTTGCGTCTTGAGTTAGTTTTTGAATTTTATTTTTATTTTATTGTTTTGTTTGTGAATTGTTTAAATCAGCATTCAATGTGATTGTGGTAAAAGTTTCCAATATAATTATATTTAAGTTAACACAAGACTGCAATAGATTAAATTGAAGTAGAGAAGTAGTAGTGAAATAAATAACAATAGAAGAATATAAATAAAGAAGGGCCAAATTAAACAAAAATTTAAATTTTCTTATAACTAAGAACTTAATCTAAATTCTAAGACTATGGCAAGTCATAATGTTAATTTTTATGTTAATAACTGACATGATTAAATTTTTTTAAAGATCATCTCCAACTTTTTTCAACTAAATATTTTGAAAAACTTGCCAATAATTTTTTTTAATGTCCTATATAAATGATTTATAAATATTCTTAAATTAATCTTAACTAAGGCGTATATAACTGGGGTCGACTCACCATACGGTGTTTCCTTCTTGGTCATGTTGTAGGCAGCCTTGGTGCTGTTGTCGGGGACGTAAGGGGTGGGGGAGGGGGGCAGAGCGTCGTGGTGTGAACAGTCGGGACCTGTCCAACCACGGTCGCAGACGCACTTGTTCATGTTCGAACAAGCCTGGAATTAGAGAGACGGTGGTGGTTGAAATGGTGATGCAGAAGAATCTGTACAGGCGTAAAATTTTTGTGTCGAGGAATATTTTAATAGGACCCAAAGTTATATATTTATTATATCCTAATTGAAGATATTCGCTTCATTCACTTTTTTATTTTAGACGCGGCAATATACTGTGGCTGCACTAGTCTTGGTCCGCAAAGGTTATAGATTATCTGTTACTGCTGTTCTGGCAGATAAGTTTACGAATAAAGAATAAATAATAATAAAAATCACTAAATAAATACATAAATTCATTTCAAAGAAAAATTTAAACCATGGCTTTAAATGTTGTGACTCTTTGTTTTTAACAGTGAAAACAAAACACTGATTATAGCAATATTTTCTAAAATATCTATAAAATCCAAAAGTCCCACTAAATTGCAGGTAAAACTACCTACTTACTAGTCCAAGTAGCGTAGTTATACAACATCTCTAAATCCCAATATCTATGTAAATCTCACATTATTCATTGCAGTAACAAATGAGTTTTAAAACTCTCCACATAAGCCTTACACATCAATTTCAAAAGCGATTAAATAAAACGAACCCAAACTTATCCCATTTGGCTTCCAAACATGCTCTATTACAATCCAACTTAGTACCATCGAATCAATTCTAGACTTAGAACAAGTTTCAATGATATTAGGGGAATTAATTTCGCTGTAGAATCGATTCGTACTAACTGCCACAAATTGGAGTCCGGTAGTTGCTACTATTGGTAACTATCTCTCTATCTGGTTGGCACATGTGATGAAATGAAATGGTGGTTAACTAATCTTTCCGCTTATAACTTTTGGTGGGTATTAGTTGTAATATAGTTTTTATCATTATCATTATCAGTGATATCAAAAGCCTGAACCATGGTTTACGTAAGAAAATGATCGAAAAACTTCTGGTCACCTTCTCATGTGACGAAACAGAGACTAATGCTGTTCAGCTATTTACAGTTTGTGCTAATCCGCCATCACAAACATACACTCATTCAACCTCTGGGTGATACATCGCTTCCATATCTGAGACACCACACACTGGTACTGGTAGTAAACATTGCATACTTATTTAGACTGGTCATTATTTTATTTTACGCTTATTTTTTATCATCTTAGGCTTGATTTCAAAAGGCTGGTTATATGTTTTCTGCTAATGCTTTATCTTTATTACTGAGTCTTATTACATTGTTTACAACACTGTTTTCTTCAATAGCTTCTAGCGCCAAGATTCAGGAGTCACCTAGTTTGACGGTCACATATTAAGTACGTCTTATTTCGTTAAAACATAATGTTACCGATATTTATTCAATATTAAGCATTGTTAAGTAATTTTTATGATCTACCTTATTGTGTTCTTATTAAACAATGTCATTAATTCTCTTAGTGTTCCTACTATGGTTGTATACTATGTACTTCCTTCTATGGTTTACCAACTTTCGCAATGTTCAACAATGCATTTTTCATATCGTTTGTTTATTTTTCTCTATCCATAATTCACATTCACGCTAAAAAAGTTACTTGTAACTTTGTACTCAATTGCTACTACAAATGTACGCGACAATTTAAAATCTATATTTGCCGATTTATCTCCGAAAACACCAATAAATAAATCACTTTACTAAGTTCTAAAGGATGCAAATGAACGAATTAAAAGCGTCTTTGAAGTGAGTTGCGTCAGTAACTCGATTCCGTGCGGATTGAGTTTAGGCACAAATCGTCGTCAGCCAGTACGGAATCGTGTTGGGTTTCTCTCGTCTCCGCACCTCTCCTCTCCACAATCAGAGGTGAGGAACGATTGGAGGACAATTATTAAACTTTATACGAAAATTATTCATGGCAAAAAGTCCTTTTAAGTACTTAGTTCCTTTATAATTTCAGATTTCAAACCGATTTGGTATTGAAGGCGGATTTGAAGGACGCGGTGAGCGCTGCTAGTTTGAAACTTTAGCTTTTTATTTTATGAGTCAATAAGTGGTTCTACCTTTTCATGGAATTTCGTGATGAATAAAGTTTTCTTATTGAACACAGATTTTCGGCAAGAACACTAATTTTCAGCAAACCTAATTTTCTAGTAAACCTCAGCATTGTATTCGTCAACATATCTTTGAACATCCAAAGCAAGCACATTCGTAACAACAAACAAATCCAGGTCCAATCTCTTCCACGAAGCTACATATTTAACTAAAACCGTACAGAGTTACTATTTAAACTATTTACGTGCTAACTCGGCCAGTCGGGACAACTGGGCCCAACTATTCGGGGTCGAGGCATAATTCGGGGCACAGCTCGTGCAAGCAATCTGATTTTCTCGGGGGCCGGCCACCCGTCACACCGAGATTTCGTTAAGGTGGTACGGCGGTATTTCCATAGGTTTGCTACAACATTTTTGTGTCGAAATTCACTTTGCTGGATAACGTTTGGGGAATATGACGTTTTTAATAACATTTTAAGTCCCATGAAGTCTTGATGACGAGTTGTTGTGTAAGTTTAGAGCACAGTAGTGCCTATTCCTAGGTGACGTGAAAAGTTGACAACGGCAGTCCTAAATATAATTGCAAGAATGATTTTTCTAATTATCTTTCTTTTGTGTGAGCGTAAGATTTCAATACAATGTTAAAATTGTGAAGGAAATAAATAAATGAAAAAACAAATGAATGAAATATGAGCTTCAGTGTCGTTTACATATAAATAATTTGTGACAATAATTCATTACATTAACCACAATTTCGCAATCTATGGGCTCGTATTCCATATTACAGTAATATAACCAACAATACTCCATATTACAGGTTTGCCTAGTTGCTGGCTGGGTAAACCTGTTAGTGGTATAGATTCAGTTTGTATGTAAGTAGAGACTCCACTTCCAACAACGTAGCTAACGAGAAAGTTTGCATTGTCCAAATACGCCAGGACTCACAGACAAACAGCGCTATTATATTAAGCCAAGTAGTCTTGAGATCTGACGTGAACATGCGATGCATCTGTTTTCAATTTGTCCTCGGCTCAATTTTGATTGACTAGCTTCTGCCAACGGTTTCGCCTGCGTAAAAGTAGGTTTCTCCACACAAACTTTGGACCCCCGTTTCATCCCTTTAGTGAGTGAATTTTGGAAAATCCTCTCTTAGGGCTCCCCTACGTCGTAAAAGGAAATCTTGTGGAAAATTTCGCACTCCTAGTCCCTGTACTTTCGACTGTGCGTTGATATGTCAGTCAATCAGTTTCTCCTTTTATATAATTATGTATAATATGTCGTAGCCAGATCGTTTTAATTGCTAAAGTTTGATGATATTTCAATCCTCATTTGGCCTACTTTCTTTAGAATTTTAATTAAGTATCATAGAAATCCTACATCAATGATATGGCCAAACGAGGCCTGACATATCATCAAATCTTAGCGTTCGGGCCAGTTTTAGTTGGCCATATCATGAAGTGAACAATTCTAAGATATGGCCACGACACATGTAAAAGAATACACAATTCCGGGAATCTTAAATAGCTGCAGTTATAGATTTATTCCATGGTACTTATATTTATAAATGCGTTACTGAATTTTAACACGACAAATTCGAAGACTATTAAGATAAATAATGAACAAAGACCTAAGTAGGATTTGAACATGCGCAAAGGTCTAGTCCACGTGACCCTTAGTTCATGTGTTTTTAAACAAGGCTAGCAACTTGGACGTCGCTCCGGTTGCTAATTACAATTTTACGAATTCACTGGGCCCTGCTAAATATCAAAGCGTCTGAAGCGACCTCAGCGTGGGACAAGGCATAAGAGATTTTTATAAAGGGAGAAACATTTGTATTTTTGTTTGTATTGAATAAAGTCAAAAACTAATGTCCCCCCTTAACTCAACCTAACCCTTACATTGTTAACACCTCTACAGTCCGGTGTTCCGCTACGTCGTTTATTACGCGTACTTCGAAGGATCGGAATAATTTGCCTGCAGCGGTCTGACCGCCCGATTATAATTTAAGTGTCTTCAAGGCTAGAGTGAATGAGCTCTTAATAAACTAGTGCGATTCACCATCAACGATTGTATCATTGCTTACCATAAGGTAGGATCGCAGTGAAGCACTAGTTTATTAAGAAAAAAAAAATGATGTTAAATTTTTTTTTCGGAAAACTGAAGTTATATATTTGCGGTAGAAACACGAGGGTCCGAGCGCTCATCAAGTTGTTCGTGATATCAGCAAACAGCTGGTTGACTCTTCGGCAAAGATTTTCTTCGGTCAACAAATCGGCATTGCTATCCAACGTGGCAATGCTGCCAGCGATCTCGGCACTTTTTCCGTTGATATCGATGTATTTTTTTATGCCAAATATTTAATTTTTCTACCCGTTTGTAAAAATCATTATTTTTAGTTTGTATTTTATATACCTATTAAGTTTTAATATTTATTAGTTTATATGGTTATAAGAGTTAAATAATCACAGATTAAATTATTAGAAACGTATAAGTTCAATACTAAGCCAAAAAATATATCAAATCTAAAATATGAAGAAAAAAATACTATCTCATTACATACGATGCGCTGTTATTTTTAGTATTGTTTATATTTGTTTTATTTAGTATCAGTGCTTTAGTAATAATTTTATCAAATATTTATATATTACATACTTTTGTACCCTTGTTTTCTTCATGTTTTCTTTTTTAGGGTTCCGTACATCAAAAAGAAAAAATCGGTACCCTTATAGGATCACTTTGTTGTCCGTCTGTCTGTCTGTCTGTTAAGACTCATCTCGGGAACGCGTATACTCAAGTCTACGGTCCCTTGACAAAATACTGTGAAAAAATCAAACTTCTGAGTTAACGAAAAAAAATGATACGGCCGTTTATGTCGCAAAAAAGTATATTTTGACACTGACAAGGAAATCAAAATTTATAGGGTACTTCCCGTTGACCTAGAATCCTGAAATTTGGCATGAATTAAGGTCTCATAGCACAAGTAGGTTTAAGAAAAATCTGAAAACTGTGAATTTGTAGTTAAAAAAACTATTTTTGCGATTCGGAATAATCTTCGTAACTTAATTCGGGAATTGAACTGTTCTTATAGCTAAGTTTGTACGGAACCCTCAGTGCGCGAGTCCAACTCGCACTTGTCCAGTTTTTATTTATGCACCTGCCATGTTGTCTCTTCACCACCCTTGGTTGACTGGTACAGAATATCCAAAGCTTTTAGGGTGCGTTTCCATTGAGGTGGAGTTGGGCGGAGTAAAGCGAATAAGAGCAGTGAAAAGTGGCAAATGTTTCCATTGATACGGACCGGGGTGGAGTGGAGTTGAGCTACCCTCCACTTCGTGGTCTTCGTTCAACTCCGTTCTGTTTAGCTCGAGGCCGCGTGTTCACTCCGATCCATTTACACTATTTCCACTGATGCGGACTGGAGATTTCAAGCACTGTGATTGGCCAATTCACGGTCCGCTCATCTCCACTGCACCCAGCTCCATTTCAGTAGAAAAGTACCCTAAGACTGCCTTTATACCTTTGATGTTGTTTTAATAAATAAATACATTTATTAGTCCTTATTCGAATGATAATAAATTAATTTATTATTATTCGAATAAGGCCTACTTAATTTTCTCGCTTGCTCTTATAAATTGGCACATACTTAGGGGAGCCGCATATAGTCCAACTTATAATTAACGGCGTCCAAACTATAGTGCGAGCGCCAATTAAATGATATTGAATTAAAACCCAGAACGGAACTTATTAATCCCATTAGGAATAATATTCCTCCATTTTGAGGTATGTTCCAACTTAATATTACATTTAATTTATAATTTTGTAATATGAAATGTTCTGGGAACCTGTGGCAGTAATTAAGTTTAAATAAGTAGGTACTCGTGAAAATGAGAATTTTTAACGAAAACATGTTACTTATTTCGTGGTACAGAATGTTGTTTTCGTTTTATATTTTTTTTTTTACTTTGGTAAACCTACTTTATTGTGTAACGTTTCCTAAAAGCACTTTTTTGTCTTGGGATACGTATCCGGGATTCCACACACATCAGTCGTGCTTCCGCCCCGAGACCAGCGAGGGTGACGTGAAACTATACCTAGACGTTTATTGAGTTACATCTACTCAATAAACGCACATGAAATCAGAAATCAGAAACGTTTATTTCAAATAGACCAATTACAGGCACTTTTGAATTGTCAGAATGTCGGTCAGTCAAAAAAAAAATACATTTGAAGCTAAATTGCACGTTCCAAAGCGTAGATCTCTATGGAGAAGAACGTGCAAGAAACTCCATGGACACTCTTTTAAATCATATTATGAGTTACATAAATCTTGGTTACATAATTATGTGTGTGTACATGTTGAAAGTAGCATATTATATGCCTATATTACAATTAGGATGACTGGATAACCAATTTGTCACTAATTGAGTGCATTTAAGTAAAATTTCAGGGCTAAAATTATTATCCCACTTATTTTTCTATTTGGTGTGTAATGCTTGACTGCGATTCCACCTGATAGTGCAGTGATGCAATCATTGAGTGTGAGACGCACTAGTTTATTAAGAACCTATTCACTCTAGCCTTGAAGATACCTAAATTATAATCGGACGTGAAGACCACAGCAGGCAAATTATTCCAGTCTTTTGGGATAAGCGGCGAGGAGAATCGCTTATTTTAAAAACTCGAAGTTAACGTTTATAACTAATGTGTGTGCACCTCTAGAAGTACCCAGTCCACACACATACATATACCAGTTATACCTACATATCGTAACGTTGTGTATAAAATTTTTATATGAACGTGGGTCTCGCGGAGTTACTTTTTAATAGTTTGAGTGGTGCCTCGGGTGGGTGTTATTCAATTTTTGCTTCACCGTGGCGTTGGAGTTTATACGTTTAGTTATGATATGTGCGCGTGTACGAATGTATGTAGGTTTTAGGAAGGAGATTTGGTTTTAATGGAAGTATTAGAAAATAATGATGGATACGTTGTTATACTATTACTCAGTTCGAAAATGTGCAGACTTAAGGCTTTCACACAAAACTGCGATGCGTTGCGATATGACGCTGCATTGTTGAAACTTGCGATGCGATTTCGTGCAGTAAAGCAGCGGTTCAGGTGATTATATAGTGTGCGATGTGAATCAATGTGCAAATTCTTGCGAGGCCTTGTGCGAGCTTCTAGATTTTTACACCGCATTGCAGTTTACGCTTTGTGTATGGGCCCAAAAATATATTTCAAAGACAGGTCTCTTTCCTTTCTGTGTCTTTTGAGAAGTGGATATTTTAGTCAAAAATCAATTACGTACAAACATATTATATTGGCGAACATTCATCACTCACATTACGGCCACGAGATTTAGAATATAAACATACATGATCAGATTTCCAATTTACTTCATAGTCTGCAATACGAACTTATTCACACACATGATTAATTAGTGTTTTGAGACGAATCGTAGAAAATCCTCTAGAAGGCATTCCGACCACGGCGGTCAATTTCTCACTAAAGAGTAGTTCATCGGTGAGATAAATATCCTAGTGCACAAGTATGTGCACAAACTTTTTTTTTCTAGGTTTTATGACCTGGTAACTGAGATCTTTAGATCAAGTTTTTATTTTCATTGCATACAGTTACTTTGTTTACTATTACAATCTCATACCAATAAACTAGATACTATGACTATGAATAAAACACATTCCAATGTTTTTTGTAGTCAACCTTCTTGGCAAGCTTGCCGAAAATAGTCAAAACTACAAAAAAAAAAAAATCGGTCCCATTTACGTGTTTCAATAATTCCACATTTTGCCCTGTTATGCGTCTGTAACATTAGTGTATCTCAAGTGTTTACTTAAAATACAAAACTATACCAATTTTACATCACAATATTCACTTGGAATCAATTGGCAAATAATGAAAATAGTTACTGAACTTCACTCGTATAAATCCCGCCAAAAATTGAATTGTGATGTTCGCTCAAACATGCTTCTAATTCTAATAATAACAAGTCACAGATGATATACTGTCTCGATGGGGAAAATTGTTGTTTTTTTTTTAAATAATGTAAACTAGTGCTTAATTGCGATTCCGCCTGATGGTAAGTAGTGATGCAGTCGTTGATGGCGAGGCGCAATAATTTATTAGGAGCTTTAATAAAAATAAAAAAAAACTGAAGAAAAATGTTATAGAAAATTACTCACCCCTTTTCCAGAGCACTCGTTATTATTATGATCTGTGGGGCACTTGGTGTGGTCTATGTACGGGAAGATGGACGTGCAGGTCTGGTTCACGCACACCAGGTTGTCTCCGCAGGGCGTGCCGTCGCGCACTAGGCCCAGAGGTGCGATTTCCGAGTGCTTCGGAAGGCCTGTCGTAGCTCTGGAATTGTGAGAGGTTGGAACTTAGACCTTGATTTCATTTGATGGATTAAAGGTTTGGGAAGCTCAAAACTTATGGATAGCATACGGGTAATGTTTTTTTTTTTTATAATCAAATAATAGCATACCATAAGAAATCAGCTTTACAATTTCCCCCCTGCTGGGATTTAGGCCTCTTCTCAAGGAATGAGAATGGTCACACGGGCCCAGTGCAATTGGTGGATGTCACAATTTTTCAAATTATTGGTTATAGGACATGCCGGTTTCCTGACGACGTTTTCCTTCACCATTTTGAGAGCAGTGGTGATAAAATAAATTACACAAAGTAATGCGCCTGGCTGGGTTTGAACCCGCGACCTACAATTCGTAAGTCGGGCCGTTCTGCTCTCACTACTACTGGATAAACACAAGAAAAATTTTAATTTGAAAGGCTGTGTAATGGATCTAAATGGTCTGAAAAAAAAGTTTTTATTATTATTATTATAGGCCTCCCCCAAGTGTCGCTACAACGACCGGCCCTGTGCGTCTCGTATCCATCAGATTCCCGCGACCCTCACCAGGTCATCCGTCCACTTTGTGGGAGGCCTTTCAACGCTGCGTCTTCGGAGCTATACTTACTTGCATTCATACTCGTTGCCTTTGATGCTGATGACGGTCCTGGTGTAGTACTCGTCCATGCCGGTCACGATGGGGTAGCGGTTCCCCTGCTGGCACTGCAGAGAGCCGCAGCGGACGTTTCTGAAAATGATCACACGGTTATACTTTGTGTTTGTTGAAAACATCGTATATGTAAATATAGCCTCTAAAAAGGGCCTTGTACAGTCTGTTATTTGTATATTTATTTATATAGATTTAATCATTAATTTTGTAGTATACCAAATTGTTAATTAAAAATAATTTAACCACCATGGCATGTGCACAGAATCTGTTGGAACACGGTTTAAGCAATCGCACAATATGGAGTGTTTTTTACCAATACAGCTCTAGTGCATATGCACAGATGTTATACATATCTATAAAAAATTTCCTTGTGGGCAGATTATTCAAACTGTATTACAATATAAAACAGTGAAAATGTCGGTTAAACTTCAAATCCAACTCTCTAATTGATTTTGGTATTTTATTATAGCATAAACTTGTAGAGCTCCTCTGCAGAATATGCTGTTCCATTATCTCTAATTCCATTAGCTCCCGCTCATTATTGCAGTTATTATAATTTATTCTGATATTTTCAACCTGCATGATCACGTTGCTATAAATATAATGAAAGACATTATATTATCAAAACAATACTCACTCAGTCTCACACTTAATAAAATGTCCACTGCTATCTTTCCCGCAGTGGCCTGTCACGGCCCCCTTCGAGTTGAATTGTTCAAAGCACTCCTTATCAGCTCCCACAGTGCCCTGCCCCCAGATACTGTCACACTGCAACGATAGCGTGGGGCACTGGCCCGCGAAGCAGTACCCCTTGCCGTCCTCGCAAGGTTCCCCGTTCTTCCGGTGCGCGTCCGGCGGGCAGGCGCCGGACATGCCCGTGCAGGTCTCTTCGAGGTCGCACTCGTTTGTGGCGTCCCGGCAGGTCACGCCACGTGGTTTTAGCTGTGGAGATAGAAGGTCAAGATTTATGTTATTTTGACTACTTTTAACTTAGTAAACTATTTGCCTTGAGTACTATCACGAAGCTTTGTGAATTTCTAAGAAAGTGAAAGCAGAAGCAGAGAACACACATACACACACCCCCACCCTCTCTCACACACACACACACCCTCACATACCATCACACACATACACCCAAACACAACTTATATTCACTTAAATACTAACACTGAATTTTAATAATTTTATTGTAAACATGATCTGTTATAAGTACCGCATTTAATAATGTGAGAGTACATAATGTATGTAAATGTTACTATCTCCGAATGAGAGGGAGTCCTGGTGTCCTGAATTACAGGCCGTACTAGCTTAGGCACCAGTCTCCCACAATATAATATTGTAATTGTAAAGCTGCAGTTACGTATTGCTTTCATTATACTATGTAAATGTACCTTATATTGTGGTGAGAAAATAAATCTTATTATTATTATTATTAGATTCTCAAACACAATTTTACATTCAAGAACCGAAACCATACTCCACTTGGTACTTAAATAGTAATTAGTAAATTGGCTACTAATATACTAGTAATACTTCTTATTTTTCCATGGTTTTCTTCCCTCAATTTGGGCCCAGTAGGTTGCCACGTTTATAGCGGCGTCAGTCAGTTTAAGGTCCACCAAAGTGCAAATATATGGGCGCTTTGGTCACTCTAGTAAGTAGGCCATCGTCTGGTCAAGGCACCGCACTTGCACTGGGTGTCGGAGAGGTCTATAATGCCCCGTTATGCCATGTTGTGTTTGCAACGGCCTACTTGGGTGCGCAGTCTATTGATCACTTTCCATATGGGTCACTGAAGATCGCGTCCGAGTTGCAAATATTCCTGGAAGTTGAACGAAGTCTTGCGATGGTGAGTTGTGTTCCTTCCACGACTTACATCCTACCGTGGGTGGTCAGTTCCGAAAGGCCTGTGTGCCGATTTGACACTATAATCTATTAAGTGATAAACCTTTTCAAATTTCCCCTCAAACCATTTCAGAAACACACATACACATGATTATGCTTCATCCCTAATTTCCAACTAAATCACTCTTTTTGCGGCAGCAAGCGTCGCATTTGCATAGTTGTCCGAAACTTTATGTGGCATTAACTTTGTATTATTCAACATTATGACACACGGAGGAGCATTAATCAGTTTGAAAACTGATGAAATTCAGACGCAGCATTGTAAATTAGTCAGAATACATTTGCCTGAACAAAATGCAAATATGTTTCGACTGTAAGACTTGTATTTAAATTCGCTAAGTGCCTGTTGTTTTGAGAAAACTTTGAGCAGTAGATACCTATTTTAAGACCTAGAATTTAGTGTTCGTTGGAACCAAAGCGATGAAATATGTAGGTATCTTTGAAGGAAGTTAACGTTGCTAATTAAAGCATGATTTATCAGTGAAGCGAGCCTTATCAATATACAATAGGTCTCTAGACTCCTTTGTTGAATGCATAATAATAGAAATGAGAATGTTACTTCAAGTAAATTGTAAATCAATACCTAACTGCCTGTTTTTCTTAGTACGGCTTATTTTAAGTGAAATGAATGGGCATGTATAATTATTAATTAATACTGAATTAACAAGTAGCTTCGTATGAACTGAACCAAATCCAAAATTATTACGTCTAAATCTATCCTTCTCGTAAACCACAATTTCTGAAATATCTTATCTTAAAATGTAATTTACAAGACGTTTCATCTTGACAGCTCTTCTTGAAATTGTATTCCTGGGAACCATTTTGAGACAGGTTTATATAATAAAGAGCCGTCAAACTTAACCTATTCTTAAAACTTATTTGTTGTCATCGGTTTACAGATCAGTCAAGGACGAATCGGCCATCTCTTATAGCACTCTCCGGATGCGAATTGCGACTTCTTGGTGATTCGATATGTAAGGGTCCCACAAGGGTTAATCATCTGACAATTTGTAATTATATTGTAAAATTTTTGTCCTTACATGACACTTTTGACCACATTTGTGGACGCGCACTGAAATGTCTTGCTGAGTTGACAAGTGAAGAGGTTTGGCAAGAGTATTGTAGTATTCTGACATTTCTCATGGCATTTCCGGACGCGCTCTGCTACTTTTTGGTAAGTCGACATGTGAAAGGTTCGCACAAGGGCTGATGTTCAGACACTCTGTTACTATAGCTACTGTTAGATCTTCATCCTTAACTGATACCTTTCACAGCACTTTCTGGATGCGTACTGCTACTCCTTGGTGAGTCGACATGTGTAGGGGTCCCACAAGGGTTAATGTTCTGACACTCTGTGATCATATTGTTAGGTCTTCATCCTTACCTGGCACCTCTCACAGCACTCTCCGGACGCGCACTGGGACTCCTTGGTGAGGCGACACGTGAAGGGGTCGCAGCAGGGATTGGTGTTTTGGCACTCTGTGATGGTGCCACAGTCGCACTCCTCGCCTTCGTCCAAGCGACCGTTGCCACATTGGTGGTGGATTATTAACTGTGGGAATATAATTTTGAATTATTTTAAGAAACAAAGTAAAAAAGTTTGTATCCCGATAGAGGAAGCCATGTAGATGCAATCGATTATGCTATTTATACATAGTTGTATTCATAGTTTGTTAAAAGTCATCATGATCATCATTATCATATCAGCCGAGACGTTCACTGTTGGACATAGGCCTCCCCCAAGTGTCGCCACATTGAACGGTTCCGTGCGTCTCGCATTCAACGGATTCCCGCAACCCTTAATAGGTCATCGGTCCACCTTGTAGGAGGCCTTCCAACACTGCGTCTTCCGGTACGCGGTCGCCATTCCAGAAGTTCTTCACTTCTGGAGTTGTTAAATGTATTTTGTTAAAATCAGTTTTCTCTTAGGCATCAAGTTTGCCCATATTACTGGTATCATCATTTTTTGTTAGATCTATTGCGGCTGGTTCTGAAAAGGCCAAGGTTTAATCTTAAGGTGGAATACTCTAGGGCAGCCCACAATTTTTTTTTTTTTTTATTGACACATTCATGCTAAATGCAAATTTTCGTTATTGTAATTTTTTGCAATTGGCAGTTCAATATCGTATAGTAGGTTTTTTTTTATTGGGTGGGAAAATCATCTCATGACTAATCGGGAGGGAGATAGTGTCAGACTTTTAGTGACTAAAAACCCGCTGCTGTTCCTTCTTTGCCTTCGTCTCAGGGCCCCGGGTTTCACTTTCACACTACCCGTGGCCCCAGGCTTCGACCCTGCTGGGCCCCTACGATTTGCTGACATCTCCCTGAGGCGCGCGTGGGACAATACGCGCCGTCGACGACTTGGGCTCGATCCGGACGGTTACCGGACGGTCGGACAGCGAGCCACCCATTGCTCGCCGCCCGCAACCCCGCGCCTGCAGTGGCCAGAAATCTGGATCGGAATCCCGTCGGAATTTCGTAAAGTAAGTAATTTTTTTTTTAGTCAGACTTTTACTCTAAAGCATTTACCTAAATTAAAACCAGTCTAACTACTTTGACAAACGAAGCCAAAATAAACAAAATACTATATTTATCCCTAAAACAAGAACAAAACGTATATTAAGAAAACCTCAAAATACAAAAAGAATCAACAAAAATGTCGACGAACCATCGTCATGTCAAACTCAGTCAGAAAAGCATTAGTCGTACAAGAGAAACATCTCAGAATGCCCAAAGGGTGTGGTGAACACACACATACATATTGAATTTACATCGGGAATCGAGATACCGACGTACTGTATACACGGGTAGTACAGGAATCCATCATAAAGAAAGGTATATTGAATGCCTTATAAGAAAATCATCTAAAATATCGGAGATACCAATGCTCAAGAGACCTAAGTAATTTGTAAAAAAAAGGTAGGCTGCGTATCTGCTGGAACGCAAAGGGTAACAAGGAATACGGGTTTTAGTCTGTCAAAGTTTAACGCTCCCTCTTGTTCAACTGAGAGCAGAAGAAAAAACTGGGCATGTGCGACTCGAACTCGCGCACTAAGGGTTCCGTACAAACTACAATTCCCGAATGGAATCTCGAATATTTTTCCGAATTGCTAAAAGTTTTTTTTTTGTGACGTAGGTAACAACAAATTCACTGTTTTCAGATTTATTCCTATACCTTTGCTATTGATACAAATTTCAGGGGTCTGATTTAAACGGGAAGTAATCTATAAATTTTGATTTCCTCGAGAGTGTCAAAATATACGTTTTTTGCGACATAAACAACCGTATCTTTTTTATTCGTTAACTTAGAAGTTTGATTTTTTCCCAGCTTCAAGGGACCGCAAACTTGAGTATATGGTTTTAATTTCATATATAATTCTCGATACCTGCACGCGTTCCCGAGATAAAGGGTCTTGACAGACCGACAGACAGACGGACGGACAATAAAGTGATCCTATAAGTATTCCGTTTTTTCCTTTTGAGGTACGGAACCCTAAAAAGTAACACCCGCTAAGAGTTACTCCTGTATTGTGGATTAAAAAAAATCCACCATTGTGCGTAGGAAATGCTGGCCAACTTTTGGTGGGTTTATTCCTACCAGCCTATCTCTCTCCAAAAACAGATCAGGCCGCCCAGGCTATAGAGAGAACCAGATTTCATTGAAATCCGTGCAGTCGTTCAAGCGTTACGAAGCAACAAACTGCCACATAGTCTCACAAACTTTCAGCTTTTAAATTTGTTAAATTAAATTAAATTAAATTTGACTGGCCTGTTGGTCTAGTGGTTAGTGGCCCTGACTGCTATGCCGGAGGTCGTGGGTTCGATTCCCACCCAGGACAAATGTTTGTGTGATGAGCACGATCATTTGTTCTGTGTCTGGGTGTAATTTATCTATGTATGTTTGTATTTAGAAATATATAAGTATGTTTATCAGTTGTCTAGTACCCATAACACAAGCTCTGCTTAGCTTGGGACTAGACGGCGTTGTGTGATAGTTTTGGAATATTATATTATATTAAATTCCTAAACTGATAAGAAACAGCATCAACAACATCAGACCCCACTTCTGGTATCAATCGCCAGCAAATCCCGTATTACTATGAGCAACCGTGATCTGCAACAGGGAAATAAAGGCATTCACTCACAATCATCCCCCGATAAATATGTAAACGTGAGAAATCGAAGGGGAGAAGCAGGGCTCGGCATTATCATTCCTGACTATGCAAATTTATTCCAATAAACCCTGGCTGGCGCTCGTTCCTGTTATTATATATTCGCAAACGAAGAGATGATTCAGAGCGCGAGGGCAGCCTGTATTACCATAACTTTTATTAAAGGACTGGGCCTTAGCGCGACTGACGACAAACAATACGACAACCTCTGATTAATTTTCTACGTGAAAATCTGTTTTGAATTCGAATGAATTCTTGCGTGCAAGTTGTATGGTGTTGACGACCTATCCACACGAAACTTTCGTCGACGATTCACTGGTGCGTTTACTTCCATGTTCAAATTATCAAATTATAAAAGCTTTGTCATTCCTTCAAGCAGATACCGAGTCATCGATTTCGCATTCAATGAAACCCATCGTTTTTAATCGAGAATTAAAGTGATTTCACTCGAAGATCTCACTGGATTGGATTTGATTTTACGATTCCGAGTTAATTAAAGTTTAAATAGGTAAGTTTGAGGACTTAAATCTGATTAATTTAAAATGGAATTGTGAAATGAGTTTTTAATCAAATTAAATGGTATTATGTTAGTGAAGGTTTAGAAAATACTTCATTTCACAGAAATTTATAATTGGAGTGTAGCAATTTAATAAATAAAATATTAGAAACCATCATATCGAAAAGGGCACGAGTCACACTTAATTCAAATATGACTTTTTGGCGCCATTTTATTAATTGAAGGTTCTTTCATATTCTCTGTGAAACACATTTTCAAGTACCTTCCATAAACCAACGTAGCAATAAAAATTAGACTCGAAACAAAAGTGGTACGCAGGTTAGAGATGTTTTTGTCAATCCTGTAAAGTATTAATGGATAGTCCATATTTTTCTTTTTAGTTAGAAAATTATTCAATAACTTCTCTCACTCTAAGGCCGAGCGAGAGGGCGTGTCAGACTTTTACTGATTAAAACCCACTCCTATGTTCCTTTTTTGTCTTGCATCAGGACCCCGGATTTTCCTTTCAAAAGCGAATCCATGGCCCCAGCCTACTGGGGCCGAAACTAATTTCGGCCCTGCTGACCCCTACGGTATTACTGATATCTCTTTGAAGCGTGCGTTGAACACTGCTCAGACAGCTGGACTGCGAGCCACCCATTGCTCGCGGCTGTTAGCCCACGCCATCGGTGGCTGGAAATCAGGGACCTGCATCCATTTCGTAATAATGGGTTCAAATGATTTCAGTAAGTATGTAATTCTATTATATTTATGTCAGTAAAGCCGCTACAGCAGCTGTTACTGCGGTCATTGATAAATAAATATAATTTCAGTGTAAAATATTTCGGTTGGTTGGCATTTCAATCCTGATATGTATATACCTAGTTCATGAATTATTGTTGTAGCATAAATAAATTGAATATCTGTGTTTGCACGTATGTAATCATTATGTCAAAAGTTATGGCTCGAATAAATCGTTTCAGTTCGTGCAGCTGAAGCCCTACCACGAGCTCTTAATGCAACCCATTTGACGACCTAAACTGAACTGTTAAAAGGATGGAGCTATATAGGGTGTCTAGCTCCATCCCTCTTACTCGCTCGCGCGCCTGACGATTTCACCGTAGGCGCGGGCATGCGGACGGCGAGCAATTCGCAAATCGGCGTCCGACCGTCCAGTAACTGCCCGGACCGAGCTCAAGTCGTCGACGGCGCGTACTGTTTCACACGCGCCTTAAGGAGATGTCAGCAAACCGTAGGGGCCCAGCAGGGTCGAAGCCTACTGGGGCCATAGGTTGTGCGAAAGTGAACCCCGGGGCCCTGGAACGAGAATAACGACCAGGAGTGGGTTTTAGTCAGTAAAAGTCTGACACAACCTCTTGCTCCGCCCAAGGGCGGGAGATGTCATTAGATGAGTTCCCACTTAAAAAAGAAAAAGAAACGCCTGACGATTTAACTTATCATAGTAAGGCTCCTTCACTTCAAATTGAACTTAGAAGCATCATATTTATAGCGTTGGGCTGCAGGCTTGTTTCAAAGAGTTACAATAGCCCTGGAACACAAAGGGTAACTGAGAGAACATAGGTTGAGTTCACGTGACCTAAACAAACGCGATCGCGAAGCGAAGCTGCGCGAATGCCAACGATTTTATTGATACTCTATCGCGGTGGCTTTTACAACAAACCCGCACGTAGGTGTGGTGCGGTCCATCGAAGCGCAGTGGACGCGTTCAATTGGTTTAATATTTCACGCGAACTCTTGCAGTGTGGTGTTATTTTAAATAAACTGCGGCTAAAGCGGTGACTTCACGCGCACGTAGGATGAAGCCACCGCATCGCGTTAAATTTCCTTAAACCGCGTTTCATCGTTTGGCTATCGTATTCACCTAGTCAATTAAAGTCTGATCTGTCACTCCGCCCATAACGGGAGGAGTTATATCAATATTCTTCTGAGCGATTGTTACTAACAAGACTGAAGGTCACCTAATGGGGCACCTGCGTGCAGTGCATCTACTGTTGCCAGTTGTCTCCGGAAGGTGGCGTAATTAAGCATTTCTTAAGCATTATTTTTTTAAAGATTATTGTCATTTACACTAAGATATACTAACGTAGCATGGATTATACTAACATAGGTTAAGAAATACCAATGAATTTATGGGTAACCTACCTTAAGTAAAGATAAATAAATAAATATCATTATTTCCTACCACACAAAAAAGTGTTTTTAATGTAGTCAGAATACAGATACCAACAGCTGTTTAATTCTGGAGTTATGACTCAACATGATAACTTTACTGAGCACTCAAAATCTATATATATAAAAAGAGAAACTGACTGACTGACATCTCAATGCACAGCCTAAACTACTAGGACTGGGAGCGTGAAATTTTGCACAAAGTTTCCTTTTATGACGTAGGTCAAAATTCACACCCTAAGGGGATGAAACGGAGATCCAAAGTTTGTATGATGAAAACCTTCTTCCACGCGGGCGAAGCCACTGGCAGAAGCTAGTCAATGTGTAAATTATACAGTCATGGTAAGGATGTTTAGGCAGAGCTAACTCGAGTATTACAGGGAGGAAACCAGCATCTTAGCTGTGGGAACCTTAGGTAGGCTGATTATGCTAAGGGTCTTTAAATTGTCATCTTAACTCTGAGTTAAGATGACAATCTAAAGACTCCTCCATTAAGTTTGTAGAGTAAAACCCTCTCCCACCAATTTCTAGATAAGTCCCATCACTTTAGTTGCTTTTTTGGGGTGGGAAATTATTAAGTAATTTATTCCGCTGTAGATGGAGCGAGCGACTTGTACATGTATGCCTTCGATGGGTACAGAAGTCAATCTCATGTATGTACTTCACTTTTCATACTTACGCTTGGCGATCGCGCTAGGGTCAGCGCGTGGCGCCGAACTGTCCGAGTGCGACCGGGCGCGGTGATAAATGCCTACATAATCTGAATTGTCAAAATATTACATGGCCACAAAATCATCTTTTCTTTCTCGGTGTGGGGTCTGTTCTGTTGTTTAAATTCAACAGTTAAAAAAAACCTTATTGTAAATTGAACAGTTACAATAAGGTTTATTTTTTTGGTTGGTCCATTTTTCCACAAAAAAAAAGTTCACAGACGCGTGTCTCAAACGGATAGCACTCGAGCTCGCATTGAGCTGAATTGAGCCGAGATATCGTGTCCGTGAGCGGTGTCCATGTGTGCGTTGCTCGAGCGCGCTTTGTATGTAGATTGACTTCTGTACCTTTCTATTTTGTGTCCTTACGTTTTGGGATTGCAACTTTCCTTTTCAGAAACTCACCGCGGACACAGCGTGCATCGGCCCTGCTGGTTTTGCCGACATTCCTTTGAGGCGCGCGTGGAATAATACCCACTGATGTTCGAAGTTTCTCTTTGCGTTCCAAGGTAAATCTTTTTAACAATCCCGCAGAACAACTTTACCTTGCCCTTATTCTCATACATAAGTTCAAAATCAACTTACTTCATTAGGTTTGTTGAGCAAGCATAGCCCCTGGCCAACCCGGAGCTCGTTGATGTAGTCGTTCTTGGAGCAGTCGGAGAACTTGTAGGGTTGCACGTTGTCCGACCCCACGATGGACTGCGCCATGATGCAGCCATGCCAGTCGCGGCAGAAGCATTGCTCACGTCCGTCATCGTGGCCCATCCCTGAGGAGAAAGGTTTATGGTTTGTAGATTTAAAATGGAGAATAGCGCCTATTCTCTGGCTGACTGACGATTCGGAGACAATATGTTCGGACACAATATCCGAATTGGTACATTTAATATTTTTTTTCAATAAATTTGGTGGTGTCCGAATATATTGTGTCCGAATCGTCAGCAACTCGATTTTCTTGTGCACTAACTAAACTTATTTTAAGAGTAGCTGAAGATTTGGTCACAATGTATTCGGACAGTGTCCGAATCGTCACATTTTATATTTTTTCACTGACGATTCGGATACCACCAAATTTATTAAATCAGATAAAAGTCTTAAAATACAATAGGTATAAATAAATTTATTGTCTAAAGTTGCCGTCTTAAATCCAGCCTAAAATAGTTTTGGTAACGCTTATTTTCCCCTTAAATTATATTTTGAAACATTTTATCTGACTGTACAATTCGTATCCGAATCGATAGTGAAAAAAAAATTCAAATAAAAATATGTCAATTCAAATACCTACTGTGTCCGAATATATTGAGTGCGAATCGTTGGTAACTCTATTTTAAATAATCGCTCTTTCTTATATTAGTAACGTATAAAAAATCACATCTTTTTTAGAATTTTGCTTCAGTTAAATTAGTCAGAGTTTTTGAATTTATTAATTACAAACAAGAAAACAAATCTTTCATTATATTATTAGTATAGATTTAATCTGCAAAAATCATCTAGTCAAATGGGAATTCATTGGCTCATCTCTAACACAGTGCCAGTGTGGAGCCGCTGCACAGGGCATTTCATCTGCTATGGTGCGCAGCACAACCACCTGTACTTTACAGGATCTATACGAGGCTAATAACAGAGCTGTACAGGTTGCCATAATTATGCTGGTCATAAAAGAAATAATTTGGGGCTATTGGAATGAAAGAAGAAGAAGATTTAAACTTTATGTACAGTAGTGGTACATAGCATAATCAGCCTTTTAATGTTCCCACTGCTGGGAATCAGGCCTCCTCTCTAGGAGAGGTAATGGGCCGTAATTCACCACGCGAGCCCAGTGCGGGTTGATGAATGTCACATGCCTTCGAATTTTTGGTTCTAGGACATGCTGGTGTCCTCACGATGTTTTCCTTCACCGTTTTGAAAGCATTTTTAATTGATCATTCATAGATTTAATGTAACTAGGCATTCACTTATAGTCAACCTTAGTTAAAATAGACTACACGATCAATAACAAAGTTTTTTGTTTTTGTTTCTTAATAATCATTATTGGTATTGGGTTAATTGGCTCACTGTTACCTGTCTCATGTCTCAATAAATACAGATAGATGTTGCATAAATACTTTTTCAAAGAAAAACAAACGCCCACAAACCGGTATAGATATAACGATATAATAATTATGATACGAAGAAAATAATGCTAAACTACAGATATCGTATAAAAATCTTGTTCTCAAAGGAAAACGAACGGTAAAACACAAATATTGATATCAGTTACAATATAATTAGGTATAACGGGAAATTATGATTCAAAGAAAATAGTTTTTTCCACCAAGCTTCTGTTGATATCGATCAGTTTTTGTTTACACGGATATTACATTGAATAAGGAAAACCATCTTTATTATCATTATAACAGAGTGCCTATTGCGAGCTTGTCTTACGTTAACGAGATGAATACGTTTATGACGTTCGAAATTCCGATTGCCGCTCCAAGCTCTTAAACAATCAATCCCCCTAGCCAAGTTACGACCGTTTCGTTTCGATTCTCTTGAGTCAAACGTCTCGAGTAGGCCACGCCTCCGATTCCTTTGTTTTGTCGTCATCATTGGGATGGCTCTGAGGAGAGCTCAGTTACGTGGTCAGAACAAAGTCAGAAAAAATCGGAGGCGTGGCCTACTCGAGGCATTGGACGCAAGAGAATCGAAACGAAACGGTCGTAACTTGGCTAGGGGGGCTGAGAAACAAACACGAGATATATTTAGCACTTGTTACAGATTGAAAGTAATTGTTGTATTCGACAAAATGGCAAAGTGCAAGGGTGTGCAGTTGCAACCTCTTCAAATATAGAAATATCTAGCATATCCAAGTCGATGTGTTAAAATTTAACGAGCTCACTCTTGTATCTTTAAAAAAAAGAAGTAGATTTACTTTCTCCTAATATATCTGCGTAGGTACCCGAAAAATAGACAATAAACTGTTTTTCATTACTAGAACATGTAAAGGATCACGATAGGTGTCAATCAAATCAAATCAAGACAAATTTGTCTTTATTTCCCATTTTAAAAATTAAGAACGTTAATATATTTAGAAGGGTCAACGACCGCTGTTTTGAAATTATCTACCATATAGTAAAAACTTTGCGTGACCAGAGGGTTGGCTAGTTCTTTGCCCAAAGAATAAAGCGGGAACTATATTTGACCGACGCAAACGTGGGCCACGCCTAATTTGTACGTAGCTGCGCGGCGTTGCTTCGTGTGGCGTTGCGTGGCGTGGATCCAATGAAGCTCTACAAATCTATTTGCCATATAAAATGTATGGAGACCGGCGCGCCCTGATCGGCCGTACGTGACCCACGTGTGCCCAACGTAGTTCTACTTTCAGCATTGTCATTTAACGTGGCAATGCTGCCAGTCTTCTGGGCGATGTGGAGGAGTACTTCGACGCCTGAGTTTATTTTGTGTTTTTGATTTATATGTAGTTACGTTTAGCATAAATACTTAGTTTAGTTAATATTTCATTGTTACATATATGTAGTTTATTAGTTAATAAAAACTATACGTAAAAACTTAACTTATTATAGTCAAAACTCACCTATATTATGTCCAATCATATGCGCCATGGTCCCAGCAAGTAGATGCGGCTCGTAAGTGTTGGTGTCCACGGATATGCCCACGGACTTGGGTGTGCATAGCGTGTCCGGGACAGATATCCCTGACTCGCCTCCGGGGAACGTCAGCCCTCTGGAAATGACGTCACGAATTAACATGGCCGCTGATAACGTTTTTTTTGTGGTGTACCGTGTACATGGTGCATTTAAAATGTAAAAGAGATTGGTTCCGTAATATGAATATTGAAATTCAGATGGATCACTTTTTTACTGTCCGCCATTTTTAAGTATAAATAAAAGCGAAATACCAGTCACTGATTAATCAAGAAATCTCAGAAACTATAACACCTACAAACTTAAAATTTGACAGGTTCCTTATAGGGTGTATACATCCGCTAAGAATGGATTTTCCGAAATTCACCCCCTAAGGGGATGAAACGGGGATCCAAATTTTGTATGGAGAACAACACAACAACAACACATACAACACACACACACAAACCGCACACATTCATGCGGGCAAGGCCGCTGGTAGAAGCTAGTGCTAATATGTAATTTATTGTTTGTAAGTCATCATTCAAATATAGTAGATGGAACGGATTTGGAGGAGCATTCATTGTGCGTACAGCTAAGGAGTGGAATTCCTTGCCGGAATCTGTGTTTCCTGATGGCTACAACCCGGGAATCTTTAAGTCAAGAGTTATAGAATAGGTTACTTCTAGGTAAGCGCGCTTCATCGTCGACCGCATCGTCGCTTTCCATCAGGTGAGATAGCGGTCAAGCGCGAACCTATAAAGAATAATATAAAAAAAAAACAGTTGAAGCAGTGTTTGAGCGATATGCTGCTTAGCTGCGTGTCGGGGGTTCGATTCTCACATGGAGGACACAAATATTTGTATGGCCGTATAGTTGTTTGGGGTCTCGGTGTATTGTGTATGAGAGTTTATCTGTTTGTAAACGCATCCACGATACAGGAGTAATTATTAGCGGGGGTTACTTTTTAGTGTGTTCTGTGAAGACCGTTTATTTCGGAAATGCGTAGAGGTATCGAGTTGCAATTAAAACCATATACTCAGGTCTACAGTCCCTTGAAGCTGTGAAAAATTCAACCATCTGAGTTGAAGAAAAGCTGTGAAAAAAAGATACGGTCGTTTATGTCGCAAAAAACGTGTATTTCGACACTCTCAAGGAAATCAAAATTCAATAGGGTACTTCCCGTTGACCTAGAGTCCTGAAATTTGGCATGAAGCAAGGTCTCATATGGACAGACAGACGCGGTGGGGGAATTACTTTTCTAAATTTAAGGATTCAAGTTTTATTAATAATTAGAATTTTAAAAACTACATTATTCTCCTAACAAATCATAATGAAAGAACATACTTGAGCTCTATGCTATTAAAAAAAAAAATCTACAACTTTTTATCCATACAGACTGCTCTCTACATTCCCATTGGTTTTATTACCTTTAATTATAATATCGGCCCATTCAATTTATAAGTACCCGCCAATTAATAAAACAACTCAACTCGTTCTCAACCTCATTGCCTCATAATTTATGAACTAAAAAGGCCAATATACCGCACATATGGCCTTAATCCGCCTTATAACGGGATAATGGCCTGAAACACATGATTATTATAATTTTTATGGCCTAACAGACCTAGCTAATTGTTTTAGAGGTCCCAGTTCGGCAGTTAATCCCTTTGTATGTGAAATGGCGTTTAATTTTTAATGAAACTTCTATAGAATCTTATTATGGGGCTAACTGATTGTGTTGTACCCGTTATGGCAATAAATGGCACAGAGATTAAGCGCTTAACTGTTGCACTGCGTGTCGCCTGTTCCTTTCACGAGCGGTTCAAATGTTTGTAAGGCCTACAGATAATTGTTCCATTCATGCACAGTTCAACTGTTTGTATGGCCTACAGATACTTGTTCCATTCACGCAAGGTTCAAATGTTTATATGGCCTGCAGATACTTGTTCCATTCACGTACGGTTTTAATATTTTTATAGCCCACAGATACTTGTTCCATTCACGCACTGTTCAAATGTTTGTATGGCCTACAGGTACTTGTTCCATTCACGTACAGTTTTAATGTTTTTATAGTCCACAGATACTTGTTCCATTCACGCACTGTTCAAATGTTTGTATGGCCTACAGATACTTGTTCCATTCACGTATAGTTTTAATGTTTTATAGCCCTCAGATACTTGGTCCATTCACGCACTGTTCAAATGTTTGTATGGCCTACAGATACTTGTTCCATTCACCTACAGTTTT
Organism: Mythimna pallens; assembly: GCA_961205895.1. Lineage (NCBI taxonomy): Eukaryota > Metazoa > Arthropoda > Insecta > Lepidoptera > Noctuidae > Mythimna > Mythimna pallens. The sequence goes on from OY540833.1 coordinate 23,682,394, forward strand.
AATGTTTTTATAGCCCACAGATACTTGTTCCATTCACGCACTGTTCAAATGTTTGTATGGCCTACAGATACTTGTTCCATTCACGCACGATTCAAATGTTTGTATGGCCCTCAGATACTTGTTCCATTCACGCACTGTTCAAAAGTTTATATGGCCTACAGATAGGTGTTTCGGTCTTTGTGTCTTGAGTATGTGACTTTACTTAGTTGTGAACGTACCCACATTTCAGGAGTACCTCTTAGCGTGAGACATTTCTTTTTTAAGAAAAAGATAAAGAAAACTAAGCTTGCCTCTTATTACATTTACCAGTGCTTGACTGCGATCCCACCTGATGGTAAGCAGTGATGCAATCGTTTCTGGTGAAGCGCACTAGTTTATTATTCCCTATAACCTTGAAGACACCTAAATTATAAATGGACGGGAAGACCGCAGCAGGCAAACTGTTCCAGTCCTTCGACGAACCGAAACGCTTAGTTCGGATCGTAGAAGTTTCAAAAACGTAACGGTGGATACTCGTCATGTGCTCTCATACATGAGCCTGTAAAGTAACGTCAAGTGTGGGTGTACAACGATAGTCACACTTCTGCTTAACTTGAGACAGTGTCATGAATAACAAAACACAGCTACACTAAACGGCGTAATTGTCATTTTTCTTTAAATTAATTGTTTTAACTTTATCCAGAATCGCAAAAAGTAGAATTTTTCAAATCCGTACGACATTGAGTGAGTTAGAAACCTTTCAAATCTGGTGGTAGGGGAAAATGTCAAATAATAGAAAAAAGGATGCACAAACTGAAATGTGACGTCACTGCCATTAGACTAGGTGCGTGTAAAAGAGATAGCGAGATGTTCCTGCCACTCTTCTTCTTCATACCAATATTTGAAATGTTTATGTTGCGTTATTTAAACCAATTTTGTTTTTTTTTTATTAAGGAACTTTGTTACAATATTGAATATGTTGCTCCATCATAGTCTATTTATAGAAAAAGAATTATTTTTAGTGTTTTGTGTTATTTAGTATAAAATAAATACGAATAGGAAAAACCCCAATTATAAGATCAATTTTATGATCATTGATGAATATTAAAAAAAGACGTTTATTTCGGACCTTTCCATCCATAGGTAAAACTTACAGCATTTATACAGCCATATTAAAAACAACACGCAACAAAAATAACAGATGTTAGTAACACAAAAAACTTAACAACTATGTTAGTAGAAAGAATTTGCAGGAGCATGTAGTTGGCTTAAGGACCAGATAATAGGACACTCCAGCTTATTGGCAATCACACCTAGGTGGCCGTTGGTACTGGCCCTGCACAACAAAGATGCTGCTCGCTTGCGCCTGACCGCGGCGAAGCCGTCAGTCTAGGCATCAGCGAACATCCCTGAGGCACTACAGAAGCGAGGCAGCCCCAATAGCATCTGGAATGCACTGGACGCAAAGAGCATTAACTACTACTTGATCTACTTGATCTTGTACACAAACCCTTAATCGTTGAAACCTACAAAATATCGTATTATCATAATTATGAATACTCATACAAAATGTAACTCAAACAAATTTAAACATGAAATTAAACAGGGTTCATGCAAAGAACTTGGAGTGCAGTATAAAGACGTGTGTGCAACTATTCATACAAAGATCTATCTCAGTTGAGATTCAAGTACACAAAGTTGCAGCATCCTACGTATATGGACGTATGTAATTAGGGTTACCAACTGTTTTTAAAGAGAAATACCGTATCACAATTTTTTTTGTAGGTACGGAAATAATAATTTTAAAGAAAAAAAGTATTTTTCGAAATTTTATTTATTTGTTTTGTCTCTTCTCGTGAATACATTTTTTCTTTAAGTAATATAAACTATTACTGTGCTTGACAGCGATTCCACCTGCTGGTAAGCATTGATGCAATCGTTAATGGTGAGGTGTACTAATTTATTAAGAGCCCATTTACCTAGTCTATCTAGCCTTGAAGACACCTAAATTATAATCGGCCGGGAAGAACGCAGCAGGTAATTTGTTCTAATTTTTATGTGCTCCTAATACACACTAACAGTTTTTTGTTAGTTATCCTTTAATTTTCTGAAAGGTATTCGTGTTTCACCGTAGAAACTTTATTAAATAATGGTAAGGTTTATTCATATTAATTTTCCGTAAAGATTGAAAATAGAGTATTTTCATAAACTTTATTTTTATGCAAAAGTATAAAGTTTATTTACCAAAAATAAAGAAGGTACTCGTAGGATACTTTATTACAAAGTATGGTTGGCAACCCTGCATGTGATACGTATGTGTAGAATATACGACCTTATAGAAGCGTATTTAGGTCTTTCCTCATATTATAATATTCCTAGTTACTTTGCAACGCAGACGTTTTCCGTACCTACTATCTAGATAAAAGTATGCAAATTTAAACTAGTACATGAACTTTTATTTGCCTTGCGTAACAGGAGCTCACAGTTTGTAAAAGACAATTATAACAAGATAATTTGTTGGACTTTAACTTGAGAAACTATGTTACTTGTATGCAAGCTTTAAAGTCCCATATACCTCCGTTCGAAACCCGGGGCCCTTGGACGAAGGCAATGATACAGGAGTGCATTTTTAGTCAGTAAAAGTCTGACACTATATCCCGCTCCGCCCAAGAGCCCGATTTCTCATTAGACGATTTTCCCACCTAAAAAAAAACATACCTCCGACTAGATGGGTGTTGAGTCTGAGCCAGGCTACTGCCCGATAGTTATGTACATGTTCTAATTGCCCGGAGAACTCCAATACGCGATAAAGAATTTTGAATTTTAGTTCCTACGTGGTGTCGCTACTATAGGTTTATATTTTGATCTGAAGTGTTTACATATTCCAAAGCACGGGTGTTTTTAATATCGTGCGGATTTCATCACGCATGCCGGATTGCTCCGATCGCGAATGCGTGGAATACGCACGCTGGATGCGGGGCGCGATATCGGTGATGAAATCCGCAAGATATTAAAACCACCTTTGGAACGTTTTAAGTTTAAAAAGGTGCGTTTACAAACATGTCAATTCTTACACACTCAGACCTGAAGCTTCTATGTACAGGCCATAAAACCATTTCTTCCGTGCGGGAATTGAACCTGTGACACACAGCGCAGTAGCCAGTCGTTCAACAACTGCACCAGCCGTGTCGTCATCGATCTCTAATGAAATTTCTGAGACAAGTAGATAGGAGCTATCATTTGAAAGTATTCCTAATCGCTTATCGAGCTTCCGATCGAACATCGAACGCGAATTCGACAAACTTTGTAACGAGACGCGATAACGTCTCAACTTGTAGAAATATTACTATTTGGAACATACTGATCAAGAAAATAAACGTTCCAGAAATAATATACTTTGGTGGCATGTTCAAGATGGTCAGAGTTGAATCTGCCTATGAGTTCTTTTTCTACCCGTTTGTACATAATTATTATTTCAGTTATATACATATTGCGGTATAATATTTACTAGATAAGATAATAATAATAATAATAAATAATAATAATAATATTTTTTATTATCCAAAAATGCACAGTTATTACACGAGGAGATATTGTTTCCAATAAAAACTGCAATGTGTAACACAGATTAACGACCTCTGGCACCCAAGCTAAGATTTAACTTGTGTTATGGGTGCCAGGGCTCACTCCATTAAAATTCTACTTTGTGAGAACATGTTTGATTATTTAATAAATTATGCACTTCAATTTATCAATTTTTAAAAAAAATAACAATATTCAACCATTAAATACAATATTCAATAAAAATAAAAATTATACAAATCAATCCATTAAAATTCAATATAATTAATTAAAATAATACAATTCTTCAATTTAAAATACTAATTAGGTATGAGTCTTCAGTTCAGTTCAAAAATTAAATGCAATTTTTATAATAATACAACTAGATATAAATAAATTATTCAACTTAGGTAAATAAAAACAATATTCTTCTCAATTAATTAAATAAGGAATGAAGGAAGATGTATATGTCGTGATCAGATCTTAGAAATTGATCACTTCATCATATGGCCAAGTGAAACTGACCAGATCGTTTTAAACGTTACAGTTTGATGATATTTCAATCTTAAAGGGTGATCAGACGGTTGCAAACCAAAGTCTCAACCCAGGTGACCTTGCTAGTTTTAATCCATGTAGGCAGCAGTTGTAATCCATGACCTTCAACGCCTTTGTTTGACAGGCGCGTTTTCCCAACCACCGAACGAGGTTTACATCTGCGTGGTTTCCATCAATTTTTTTTTTTGCGACCTTCACCAGGTCATTGGTCCACCTTGTGGGTGGCCATCCAACGCCGTATCTTCCGGTACGTGGTCGCCACTCCAGAACCTTTCGTCCCCATCGACCATCTGTTCATCATTATGTCATTTACACGTGTGAATTATTAATAGACCGACCATCAAATGTTGGAGAATATTTAGTGAGTAGAATATTAAAGTTAAAAATCGAACAATTTTTCGAAGACGCCGACTGACTACAAGACAGAAACTCGAAAGAGTGAATGATAAAGAAAAAAAACCGGGCAAGTGCGAGTCGACATCGCGCACGAAGACCATTCATTCATTTAAATATACAACATTAAATATATATTATATAATATATACTATATAATAATCAATTATTTTTAAATCACATTTCTTGTATGAGAGCCTTATTTAAATATTTATTTTAATCTGTTTTTAGTATTTGTTGTTATAGCGGCAACAGAAATACATCATCTGTGATAACTCCAACTGTCTACTAGCTATCACGGTTCATGGGATACAGCCTGGTGACAGACAGACAGACTGACGGACAGCGGAGACTTAATAATAGGGTTCCGTTTTTAACCTTTTTGGTGCCCTAAAAAAATACAACAACAAAGTTACAACTTTATTATGTCAATTTCAATGAAATACACATTTTACATTTATGAAGAGTAAAAACAAATTTTAATACCAATAAGTATTTCTTGACTTAAGTCTTGTTCTAATTTATTTCTTCCACTCAAAACAATGACATTGACAGTTATTTCCATTGTCATAGTTTATGATTCGGTTGGAGAGGAGGAAGTATCCTCCAAAAGGACTTAGATCAAAGCTCAAAGACTGGCACAACATTCCTGCTACAATCTACCTCAAAACATCGCACACTAGATACAAAGTCAGATGCGACACGATAAATAAAAAAAGTGCAACACTAGTTGGAAACATTCAGTCGAGCACGCCACGCCGTTCCCTCTGTATGTTTCTATCCTGTAGAGTAGGTACTTCGCGACGCAACTTTCAAAGGTACACTCGATGCTCAAAGAGCCACGCTTCCCCGAGAACCGATTCGACTCGGATATCGGAAATTATAGTTGAATTACTTCGCCAACAAGCGATAGCGGTGACGTCACCACCGCCATCTTGGGTTCTTTTGTAACAAACGTTAAGAGATAATTAGAAAAAAAAGTGCTCTGTTTGTGGATTTATCTGATTGATTTTGAAATTAGAAGCTTTTGTTTTGATTAGGTTTGTAATGGTGCCTTTAAGAGCTGTCACTATGAAATCAGTGGCAAGCTTTTAAGGCGTATAGTCCCGTGAACATCTGGCCGGATAGAGCCCGGCTGACCTTTAAATCCATTTTTCTTTGCGAAATATTGATTGATTTACATATGCTGTGTACATTCTGAAGAACACTTAACCAGCAATTGTTTTTGTGTAAACGTACTTGTATTTCTAAAGATCAAAGCCGTTTGAAAGGGGAAGGGAAAACAAGCGAAAAAATATCATGTTGTTGTTGTTAATTTTATTTTTTTGAAAAATGACTTGCGAAAAAATCTTATGTTGAATTTCTAATAAATATTTTTTTTTCAAACCTATTGACTTAGCCGTTACCGAGGACTAGGCTTCGGAAAGTCATTGTTTTATAGCACTGCTCGGGAGTTAGGTCCTTAACTTCATATACACCCCTTGGCCCGCCGTCCGACCGTCGGGTAACCGTCCGGACCAAGCCCAAGTCGTCGACGGCGCGTATTGTTCCACGCGCGCCTCAGGGACATGTCAGCAAATTGTAGGGGCCCAGCAGGGTCGAAGTCTACTGGCGCCATGGGTAGTGTGAAAACGAAACCCGGACTCTGGGACGAAGGCAACGAAGGAACAGGAGTGGGTTTTTAGTCAGTAAAAGTCTGACACTATCTCTCGCTCCGCCCAAGAGCGGGATTTGTCATAAGATGATTTACCCACCTAAAAAAATAAATATACACTCCTATTTTTTTATTAGTACAAAAAAAATGGGTTTTATCCGTACACGTTACTGATCATATTTATGTAGTTCTCTGACCATACGAACACGCCGACCAATTTTCAGCTCTACTGGCTCAGAAATAGAAGGTCGTATTCAGCATAGCACAAGATACCCTCGATACCCTTGTAACAATTGGTAAGAGATCGTAAAACAGCCTGAATCATCATTAACAGAACTCTAAAAAAAGAAACGACAATTCCAAGTACTAATTAAAGAAACACACTCATAATACGATACTAAAGCTTCACCCAACTTTGGTAGAAATAGCTATAAAGTCCAGCCTACCGCATAGGCATAAAACGGCCTACTTTTTATATCTACCTAATCAACCTGTGAGGTACCATATCCGCCAGCCCAGTTACCGGGTGCCAGTCATAAAATCCAGGCATTTGTGCCTGGCATTCGAAGCACGTTGAAAAAGTGAGCTTTGGGAACCAATCACTTAGATTTTTTAGCCCAGTTATGTGGTATACATTAGTAATATTGGTGCTAAACTCTGATCAAGGTCTTTTGAGCTCAAGATATTAGGTAAGAAGGTCTTATAAAGAAGGATTTATACATCTAGTTGGGTCGTTATGTAGGGTCTTAAGAAAATGGTATGCGTGTCTATTTTATGAGAAATGGCAGACATGTCGTGAGCCACTTTTATTTAAGATCTTGCATGCATTTATTATTTTAATTCTGTATGCATACACATGTTTGAGCAAATAAAATTTCTTATTCATATTCTTATTCATGTTTGCCCTAAACAATTTGTTTTTCAGGTAGCAGAAGAATAAATCAATTTTAGTTTTTTTCTGTTGATAAAGCATGTGTCAAATATAACAGTTCTGTGTGTGTTTTTGTAATGGATACATAGGATGTCTGATTAGATTTATGTATTATTATCTCTTTATTTATTTAAGTACATATTAATTACATGTAACATGTAAAAACATTAAAATAGTAGCTTCGACAGATGGTCGTCGAGCGTTTTTGGCCAACAGACCGTTGGCAGTCACAACAATCGGCAAACGAGTCCACATTCCACATGTCGACAACCTCGTGGGTTAAGTAGAGATATTTGATTTGTTTCTCTTTCTCAGTTTTATTATTAAACTTGTTAAAAAATAAAAGGCCCGTTTTGACATTTGAGAAATACCCTAGAATGTGACTTGGAACGAAACTGAAAGAAACAATTAAATAATAATTAATTACATAAAGTGTTTTAAAAAAATACATACATTTTTTGGCGCGTTAAATAATACGATGGAATATATTGCGAGTATTCTTTTTGCGTATTTAAGTATGTTTTGACAGATGTCAAAACAAGCCTTTTATTTTTTAACTTTATTATTATATGAGTGCAAATTCGAAATAAATTATTTATTATAGTGATAATGACAGGAGACATGTATGATCAGCAATTAGTTTGTACTAGTTTGACGATAACGATAATATTAACAAATCAGTGTGCAACCATAAACAACATATACAACCACTAGCTTCTGCCTGCGGCTACGCTCGCGTGAAAGTAGGTTTCTCCATAGAAACTTTGGAACCCCGTTTCACCTCCTTAAGAGCGTCCATTTCGAAGTACATTTTCATATAACCGCTCTTACGTGATTATGATGTTATTACACATCTATCGCTAGATATTTTGGATACACAGCTATCTTGTGGATATTATCTAGGCTTCTATAGAAATAAAATATAAATTTGTGTAAAACTAATCTAGTAAAGACCTCTGAAAATCTGCTAATTTACGTTAACTTTGGCCCTCCGTAATGTACTTATATATTATAATAGAAGCCTGGCATTTAATCGAGATTGAATGACGATAATTTTTCTGAAAAACTTTTAAGGTTGGTTTAAAAAAACCACGTAATCCCTGGAATAAGTTTTGTGAAACATTCGGTTGATCACGGAATTACCGAATGCCAACAGAGTTTTCAGGCGTTATCTCTCTATTTTTGCATTACCTCTTCATCAGACATCGCGTTGGATTGCGTTAGATGAAGCAACAAGATTTTAAACCATTTTATTTATTTATTTACAAGCACTTGTACAACATTACGGAGGAAGTTCAAGGCGTTGTACAGTAGAAACTTACAAACTTAAAATAAATAAATTAAATAAAACGATAATAACACATTGAAGAATAAAAAGAAAATACATATACATTACCACCAAAATAATATACAAATGAAACAATGTTTACTTTTTTTTTTGCTCGATGTTGACGATAGGCGAGTGGAAAAGGACCCCTAAAACTTGAATTTCCAAAAAACCCTTCTTAGTGTTCGTTTACGTCATTAAAGGAAGCCTTAAGCACAATTTTATGTTCCTAGACGCAGTAGTTTCGACTGTGCGTTGATATGTCAGTCAGTTTCTCCTTTCATATATAATTATAGATAGATAAAGTACTCAACGAACGCGACCTCTTTTGAACACATCTCATTTGGAAGCATAGAGAACCCAATTAGTTTACATAGAAACATACGAGTCCGTACATAAAGAGACGTTGGAAATTAGATAAAATTCGTGTTTGTCTATGCCCCGAGGCGAAAGGCTCGGTGGTCAGACTATTTAATTTTGCTACAAACTGTTATTGCGTTAGTCCTGTTTGAGTTGGACCCGGGAAATACATAAATTAATGACATTGATTTGATTTGTGTGATTGAGTTTCTTAATCCAATGTGTCAGGCTTGTTTGCTATGCGTATAATGAAATCTCTTGAATAATCATAAAACAATAAAGATAATATTTCAACTAGTAATATTGTTTTACTAAAAGTTTTCTTATGTCGTTGTATGGAGGTATGCGACGATATATAGGTACATATTGGACGCTTTTTTTTTCTGTGGGTGGAAATCCTATGGATGTTTTCTGCCTTGGGGTAGGCAGAGGAGACATACACATCACGACACATATGTACGAGGGGCCGCAGGTGTATTGTGACTACCGCAGCCCCAGACTAGTGTTGACCCGCCACCCGAGGGCTTCGTCTCATAGTGGGGAGTAACTTTCGTATACGTCTAAGAGAGGCGCGCGTGGAACACTACGCGACAACATCTTATAATAGCAATGGGCAAGGGGAATTAAATAAAGGCTATCCTAACAATAACACTTAAATAATATCAGATCATAAATGTATTTCCATAGCAAACAAAGAAATACAAAAGTATTACAAAAATAGCAAGGCAAACGCTCATACTTGTGTTACGTCACGCCACGTCATCGATCTACTTGGCCAGATTCCTGAAAGCTCACATCGACACAAAATGAATATGTAGATTCAGCGATATCCCAAAAAAACGGCCAATAAATGCCAAGACCGCATTGTTCGACTGTCAATCCGTTGGCGGTATTCTTTCCCGAAGGAACCCAGCCATTTCAGGCTACAGCTATCGTAAATATTTGATAGACATCAATCATTCACACGACATACCCAGGAATACACCCTCAAATAGAAACGGAGACACAGTAGCTCGGAGGATATCGGCGTATATCTGCAGCTGACATCCTAAATTATGACAGGATACCGCCTGTCGGAAACATTACCGCGAATTCGTAGTAATTTGTAAAATTAGAGCGATAATAGAGGATGATATTTCGCGGTTACAAGCACACGCGAATGTAATCTCAAAAACTAGGCTGTTACAGTTCAAAATGTGAAACAGGATCTGCTGTAACGCTTTTCGTCAGATTCGTTTATCGCTCGAATTAATTCTCGACCTCGGTTCGCTTTCGAGATTAATTTTCGAGCTGTTTAGCGCACTGGCAACTGTCTATCTAGCAATTTCGTTCGTTCAAAGCGAAAAGGGTTTTGTAAGCAGATTTGTGAGCTTCGCCCGCCGGCGGAAACGTCTCCGGCGAAATATTTGTATTACTTTATAAAATGCAAACGGGGGAGGACGTTTTCATAAAATGCAATGTAAGGAGTGTTATCGTTCTGTATATATGGTTGTTTTAAAATTTTCAAACAAGATCCCGCGGATATTGGGATTACTTTTGAAAGCTGGTGGATTTAAACTGTTTAGTAGTTCTGTTACAAAATAAGCGTTATTTTAAAGAGCGAGAATAATTTTTGAGTTTGATGTGGTGAAAAGTATTCGAAGATGTTTGTTGATATTTGCATTATCACTAATTTACTGCACCCTATTCAGACACAATTGAATATGAATACTTACTTATAATTAAAAAGCAGTAAGTATAAGTAAGTAGCAAGTATAATTTGCTTAAGCCGATGATGGTCAAACTTGTACACCCAGTATTTCTTATAAAGCGTATATTAAATATTTAGCGTCATTTTTTATATCTGCGTATAAAGACAAACAATATTTGAGAAGTATTTTCATATTTTTAATCGTTTGCATTCTAATATAACTGGCCTGTTGGTCTAGTGGTTAGTGGTCTTGACTCCTATGCCGGAGGTGAGTGTGTTCTTGAGTTAGATTCCCGCCCAGGACAAATGTTTGTGTGATGAGCACGATCATTTGTTCTCTGTCTGAGTGTAATTTATCTATAATATATATGTAAATAAGTATGTTTATCAGTTGTCTAGTACTCATAGCACAAGCTCTGCTTAGCTTGAGACTAGATGGCGTTGTGTGATAGTTAAAAAAACAGTCTCATTCTGTCAATATAACTGTAAATACGACACATTTTGATTTTCATTGATCTTCATCTAGTTGAGATTGTTTTGTGTGTGATTTTTTTATTTAAGAATATCTTTGCCCCACACTAGGAATTACACCTGTATCTTTGGTGCATTGGTAATAGGTAATAGGTAATATTCCACAACTATCACACAACGCCGTCTAGTCCCAAGCTAAGCAGAGTTTGTGTTATGGGTACTAGACAACTGATGAACATACTTATATATTTCTAAATACATACTTATATAGATAAATTACACCCAGACACAGAACAAATGATTATGCTTATCACACAAACATTTATTCCGGGTGGGAATCGAACCCACGACCTCCGCATAGCAATCAGGGCCACTAACTACTAGACCGACAGGCCAGTCAGGCCTTCACGAACATGTAAATTCACAAACACAAAAACACCCGGAACACCTGTAGGCCATACAAAATAAATATTTGTTCACAGTAACCAATCGCTCCACCACATGCCAACCGTATCATCAATTGGATTTCTGACTTAAGTCGAATAAGAACTTCACGAAGTACACGAAGAGTGACATCATTACTTCAATAAGACTTACGTGAGCAACTGCGTTGTATCCTTCTCAATCTTGAAGAGCTTCCTGGCGGTGTAGTCGCTGAATTTGTGGATGGCTCGCGTGATGTCCTGCTTCCTGTCTATGTCTGCTTGGTCAGCGCTCTGCCAGGACTCGATGTACACCAGAGATACTCGCGTGTTCAGGGTACGGAAGTACTGTAAAGAAAAGTATAGGTTATGGATTGGAAGCTTAAATTGCAACTGTTGGGCGTTTGATTACTAGAATAAATCTGCCTTTTTCTAATTATGTGTGGGTGGGATTTTATATGGAACTAGTTCCTGTCAGCGGCTTCGCCCGCGTAAAAATAGTTTTCTCCATAGAAACTTGGAACCCTCTTTACATCCCTGTAGGGGGTGTATTTTGGAAAAAAATATTAGTTGTTGCCAACGTCATAACAGAAAACCTTGGGCAAAACTTCACAATCCTAGTCCCAGTAAGTAAGTCTGAGTGGCAGGCGGTCGCTTCCTTCTGTGAAACAGTAATACTAGCAAAGGAGGAGGCCGCACGTGCACGCGCGAGGCGATGGCCTCGCGCCCCAGCCACCGGGATTCCGATCCCGATTTCCGGTCATCGTAGGCGCGGGCTTGCGGACGGCAAATAATGGATAGCTCGTCGTCCAATCATCCGGTAACCAACCAGACCGAGCCCAAGTCGTCGACGGCGCGTAGTGTTCCACCCGCGCTTCAAGGAGATGTTAGCAACTGTAGGGGCCCAGCAGGGTCGAAGCCTACTGGGGGCCATGGGTGATGCGAAAGAGATCCCCGGGGCCCTGGAATAATGACAAAGAAGGAACAGGAGTGGTTTTTAGTCAGTAAAAGTCTGACACTATCTCCCGCTCCGCCCAAGAGCGTGGGATGTCATTAGATGATTTCCCCAGCCGAAAAAAAGTAAGTAAGTCTATTTTGGGCAACGTTGAGGGCACTAGGCCACGTGGTAGATCACCAATTCAGGCAGACCAGACCAAGGCCGAAACTAAGTGCTCGGTTTATGAATGTACTCGGAAAGCTGCATTCCGCTATAAATGGCGGCCGTATTACCAGGATAATCACTCATCGTGATTCACAGTGATGACCACGACCACTCTGGCAAGAGTGTACCGACTGAGAAGAGAGTCCCAGTAGTTTCGGCTTCTAGGCCAAGCAAGCAAGGCAGCGTTCTAGGGCCAAGGGCTGGGCGTTGGTGAGTAAGAGTCAGGACTTTGCCATTTATATAGGCTTCGCCCACGTGAAAGGAGATTTCTCCATACAAACTTTGGAACTCAGTTTCATTTGGAAAATCCTCTCTTAGTGGTAAAAAAAAATACCTTGCGCAAGATTTAACAATCCAATTCCCAGTAGTTTCGGCTGTGCATTGATATGTCAGTCAGTCAGTTTCTCCTTTTATACACGGTGTCTTTGACATCGTCGCACAAATGAATACCACGGATCTAGTACATGAATCTGGACGCCCCAATGTGGAATTTTTCCTAATTAAAAAAAATATCTGTACTTTTTTAAATTTAAACAGTGTAAAATCGTTATTCTAACCAACCCCGGTGATATACCATAAGCATAGCATAATCAGCCTATTAATGTTCCCACTGCTGGGACTCAGACCTCCTCTCTAAGAGAGGGAATGAGCCGTAACCCAACACGCGGGCCCAGTGCGGATTGGTGAATGTCACATGTCTTCGAATTTTTGGTTCTAGGCCATACCGGTTTCCTCACGATGTTTTCCTTCACCGTTTTGAGAGCAGTGGTGAAAAAATCAATTACACAAAGCAATGCGCCAAGCTGGGTTAGAACCCGCGACCTACAATTTGTAAGTCGGGGCCGTTACTACTCGGCCACCACTGCTCAATGATGATATTTAAAAATAAAAAAAAACAATTAAGAAGTTATCGGGGTAGATAAAATCGTTATTTTAATCAATCCCGATGACATTTTTAATTTTAAAAGTAATTCATTTATGTTTTTCACAAAAAATGTTACACCCTCTGTATGTAGATAAATGCTGTGTATTTAAATTTTCAACCCTGTAAACGTGGTAGAACGGTACCCACGAATGTTTGTGAGAAATTCGGGTTTATGTTTATTATCTGTGACGACGCACTCAGTATCAAGATTGTAAATCTCGAACAACATTTTGCTGTTGGATGTAGATTACCAATCTTAATATTTGTTTGGCCTTTGATGGTTTTTCTTTTTAATACTTTTCAGTTGAATGATGATGACTTTTCAGGTTCGCGCATGTGAGATATTTTTTCCTATGCATACAAGGGAGTTTTGGCAGGCCAAACCTGCCTCCTTATCCATAGTTTATAATCCATTTTAATATTATAAATGTAAAAGTAGCTCTGTCTGTCTGTCTGTTATGCTTGAATGGTTTAACTGCTGAACCGATTTTGATGAAATTTAATATGGAGGAAGCTTCATCTCCAAGGATGGACATAGGCTACTTTATATTTGGCTTCAACTTCGATTTCGCGTCCGCATAAACTGATAATCACACGGACGAAGTCACAAGCAAAAGCTAATAAAAATATTGTTTTAAGTCTGTAACTTTGTAGGATATAGAATATTTTGAACTAACAAATGTATTTCCTCTAGAAATGATTGCTTAGTTATTGTGATTGTGTGTATGTTTGTTACCTCTTTACACTCGAACGGCTGAACGAATTCGGATGAAATTTGGTACACGAGTAAATCATGTCTTGGAATAGCACATAGGCATATACTCATTCTACCTTTTTATAAAAAACATTTTGTTAGTTTTCACTAATAGAAAGAGCAATAAGCGAGATTACTTTAAAGTATAATTAGCAACCGCGCAAAAGCAGGACGGGTTACTAGTTATACATAATATACCTTTGTTAACTAGGAACAACCTCTACATTAAGCATAAGCATAGGCTTTACCAGTCTTATAATGTTCCCAGTGCTGGGACTCAGGCCTCCTCTTCTTTCTTTATTGTACACAAAAACATAACATAATATATGGAGATACAGACAGTTCATGTACAAAGGCGAGGTTAACTCAGCAATGAGTTTTCTCCCAGCAAACCTTTGAATTATAGAGAGAGAACATATTCGAGGGTAGGATGTGCACAAAATAAAACCTACATAACTAAGTCTAATATAATTATATTATACATACTAGTACATAGACGTAAATTAAAATTATATTATTTAGAAATGTTTTAAGTTTTAGTTATATAAGTGTAATGAGTTAGTTTTAAGTACATTTAAGTATGTCTAGAGACTCACCGACCCCGCTTACAAGTTACTTACCTTTTTGGAAAAAACTAAATAAATAAAATAAAAAAATACTAGGAGAGGGAATTGGCCGTGGCCTCGGTCCATCACGCGGGCTCACATATCATTGAATTTTTTATTCTAGGACATGACAGTTTCTTCACGATGTTTTCCTTAACCGTTTTGAGAGCGTGATGAAATAAATTACTGGGCCACCATAGCCTCTACATTAAAGTTTACTAATTTACCCAACAGAACGCCGAGCCTAACTCAACAATTTTGGAATAAAAATTCTCGTCCAAATGTTCCATACGGTCCTCTTTCGGAAACTAGCACGCCCAGCTCTCATGTGTACGACAACTTCGTTAAGTTCACAAAATTGGTTGTTCGGCTCTGTTTTAAAGCCGGAACACGCTATTATAACCTAGCAAAATGGTTTTGATTAACTCAAAAATTCAATTTTGGACGGGCATTACTTATTTTGAAGGTAAAGAAGTTTTAATGAGATTAGTTCAGGAACCGCTGAATATGATTGAAACTTTTCGAGTTTTACGCAACGTTTTTCGGATATTATTATCTTCCCGGTTTTACAGTGTGAATATAATTCTTTTTACAGAGTTATCAAAGTTTGTGCCAAGGACTTTTTATTCAGGTTCGCTTTATGTGGCTTGGTTTTTCGGAAATGTTTTGTGCTACGTATGATTAGGTAATAATTATTGTCATGATAAAATATCTATAATTTTCTAAAATAAATTGCTAGGGCTTTGGGGATTTTCTGAAAAGGGAACCCGTGGTCCTAGAACACAAAGGGTAACTGAAGGAACATAGGTGTGTTTTAGTTTGTAAAAGTCTGACACGCCCACTCGGAGCGAGTGACCCTAGAGCACGAGAAGTCATTAGATGATTTCCCACATTAAAAAAAGGATTGCCTAAGTATTATTTATTTTGTAGGTACATTATAGATACTTAATGTACAGAAAAGTGCGGAGGTGGATTTAGTGTTTTAAGCATTTTGTACCAGTCAACATTTGGGTGAAGCAGAGAAAAATACTGGTAGGTACAATAGAGAGAAAAAAGGCAATTAGAAGAAACAATATACAAATAAACCATAGATAAAATAGAATCGTGTAACTCTTTTTTTTTTTATTCTTCATAGGTTCGCATTTGACCGCTATCTCACCTGATGGAAAGCGACGATGCCGTCGACGATGGAGCGCACTTACCTAGAAGTAACCTATTCACTCTTGACTTAAAGATTCCCGGGTTGTAGCCATCAGGAAACACAGATTCCGGCAAGGAATTCCACTCCTTAGCTGTACGCACAATGAATGTGTTCCCAAAACGTTTCGTTATTATGTGTCACGTTATGTATCTTTTACTTTTTGATAAATATCTAAGCACATGCTGAGATAGGAGCCTTTTTGGGCTCGCACAGGTCTTTTATTTTTATCTTTTAACATAGTTTCCTTTTATTTTAAGTCATAGATCAAGAATTACTTTTTTGATTTATTGTTGTTTGTCCTATGCGAGTCTCAAATAAATGTTTTCTTTCTTTCTTTGCTTTCACTAGTTGCTGTCAGCGGCTTCACCCGTGTGACGGTAGAGAAATGACCTAAAAACTCCCGTGATAAAAGGTATTCTATGTGCTGAAAATCCAGGACATGATCTACCCGTGTGACAAATTTCATCCAATTCCGTACAGCCGTTCGAACGTAAAGAAGGAACAAATATACACACACAAATTTCGCCTTTATAATATTAGTGTGATAGTCTCCTCCTTCCTCAATGCTGAGAAGGCCGTAACCCTGCTTCATTAATTTTACTCGTATGATATTCTTCCATCTGTTTTTGTTACTGGCGCTGTGAAGGGCATAGAGACAAGAGCGTGTGATTACAAAGTAATTAAAAAAAGTTAAGCATATAACTACTAGACTTGCGTGTGTAAATTATTTAAAAGATTTAAATATTTTTGCAGTTGCTATACATATCTTTATCAGTTGCCTAGTACTCATAACACAAGCTCTGCCTAGCTTGGGACTAGACGGCGTTGTGTGATAGTAGTGGAATATTATTATTATTATTATATAAACCGTGGCGGATCCATTCTGACTTACTTCTACTACATAAAATTATAAATGGTTCCATAGATGCGAAGTTGGTTAATTATTTTAACTTCAAGGCTAGCTAACGCAGCAAGCTATATCATCGCATTTTTCAATTGCCGACATTCACCTTAAATATTACTTTTAATAGTCCTCTTACACGTATGGCAAGGCTTTATAATGAAAGGTCCAACGTGACGGATTACCCTATCGATGTCTTCTCCATGGGTTTCGCTTCATACAGACGCTGCCTATATACCTAAACAGTGCGAATAATGTACGTCTTTATATTTCGGTGTGTTTTGTCTTTGTAGTGTTCTAGATTAAGGTGTTCTAGACACACTTTTTATTCTGTGTTTGTCTCTAATATTCATTTGGTCAATGTCATGCTTAACTGTTATTTGCATGGTTACTGAAATGCCAATTTTAGATGTAAGTTTATTTGAATTGTAAGTGACTGTGCCGTTGGTGTGCCTATTATAAATAAATAAATAAATTGATTTACCAATATGGACTTGAAACATTTATTCTATTTGTAGACTAGCTAATCTCTCTCATTCGTAAATTCAACACCATTTAATACCCACAATTTACAGTCGAAAAGTATCGTTGAATAAAATATACAAAACACCGCCTTCTAAAGAATAATTAACAAACAATAAAGAGGTTTATCCATTTCAAATTCAATTTTAAAATTAAATTTCTACTGGTTGTTTCAAAATAAATGGGATCTGTTGATTTGATTGATGAAGTAGATTACTGGAGGCAATGCTTAGTGGAAACGAGTCTTTTTGTCGGTCTGTTAGATAAATAGAGTAAATTTTCCGAGCACTTGTGTCATTTGCATTTAATTTAAATGAAGACATAAAAGGAACTTGCTCTATCAGGGGTTGCCATCATTTCTAAGAGGTTGAAGATTGAAAAGGGTTATTTTGTTACTTGAAACGGAATTGCTGTTATTTTTATGCAAAGGGAAAGCAAGATGTTGAAAATATTTTTTACGTATCGTTCATACCTGTTGATTGTTATTAACAAAAACTATTTATACAAAATGTAACTAGAATAAGGCACACCCCTATACACCCTAATTAGAAGACTAAGTTACGATCACAATTTAAGCACTGAAAATTTATTTAAATGGACTTAGATAGTGTTATCTACCGCTAGTACTGCTGACTGTGCTGTGCTGTACTTTTTTTTGTGTTGTTGCCTATTGTATTGCCTGCATCGCAATTGCATGCAATTAAAATTATTCTTTTTAATTTTAGGATAAAAAAATACCTATTTTAAAAATAGATGAATTGAATTCAGTAGCCGATTCGGAACATACTATTTTCAAGATGTTCGTTTATTGTGTTATACAACAATTGTAGGTACAGTAAGGGATCAAAAGTGCAGTTGTACTCTACAAATGCTAAAGTGTCTAAAATTTCTGTTTTTAGGTGGAACTGCTCTTTTGACCCCTGACTGTACATATGTATATATAAAAAGCAAAGTCCTGAATCACTCACTCATCAACGTCCAGCCCAAAGGACCTAGAAAGCCAAAATTTTTCACTGAGGAGCTTTTTATGATGTATATAGTTACCGGCAATCTTTAGAATCCGGTATTCCATACAATACCTAGGCAATGTATAGAATACCTAAAACGTGTACGTAATGTGCGAAATAATATTTATTTTATACTTTGCATAGGTATTTTATGCAATACTGAATGCGCAACCGGTGTGTAAAAGTGTGTGTAAAAGACGAGAGCAAGGAAGGAAATGGCGTAGTTTTAGGGCACCCTGACACGGATTCCTGTCCGCGGAGTTTAAGATAAGGCTTCTATTTCCTGGTGGTTAAAAAAAAATTACGGGAGCTCCGCTCCGCTGCGCTCGTCGCTAGCCTTCTAACTTAACCTGCCGATATCGGTGTGCCTTAAATTACATCAATTCTTCCCCTGCTTTCGTCTTTTACATACATTTATTTTAAGTAATAGAACATGTTTCTTTGCCCATCATTTTATTTTATAGGTGTGTCGGTTAACATTAATAAATATAGACCAAAATCAATATATTTTACACATTACCGGTAGACCAGCAGGTACTATAATCGCTAGGAATTGCATATATTGCCTAGATAAAGTACGTAATGGACAATAATATTCATAATATTTCATACATTGCCTGGACGTCCCAGGACGTCGCGTCTATACATTACCTAGATATTGTATAGAAAACCTGAATTATACAGATTGCAGGTAACATATAAGAATAAGAAAAAGTTTTTTTCACCCCCTTAAGGGCGAGATTATGTCATTAGATGATTTCTCACCTAAAAAAAAACCTTAAGGGGATGAAAACGGGGTCCAAAGTTTGTTTGGCAAAACCTACTTTCACGCGGGCGAAGCCTCAGGCAGAAGCTTGTATTGTATAAAACGAAAACCAGATGCCAAACCACCATAATAAATATTATCTCTCCAACGAAAAAAATAGGTCCAAAACAGACTAAAACAACACTACATCTTCATCAAAAAAGTACACTTTATCCAAAAAAAGGGATCTAATCCTGAAGTGTTGGCTGTCAAGTCCATCTCCAGAAGACTAGAGCGGCGCTCATCATAATTTGTTTTACCCTTCTGTGACATATGTCACGCGTAGTCGCCTGCGTCCTGACATGTGTCGGGACCCACGCTTTTTATTGTTCATACTGTAATTAGGTTCCGTAGCTCCAAAACTTTATTTGTCAGTACATTGTGAAGCTTATTTTAAGAGCCAGTTGTAGCCAGAGTATTTTGTGGGTACCGGCCCGGGTCTATGTTGACTTCTCGGCCCCGTAACAGCGATATTATTTTTATAAAAAAAAAACATAGTAACTATTCAAGATTTTTGTTTCTGTCAGACAGTTTAAAAAAACAAGCTATTTTATGTAACTTTCAAATATATCCGTGACGTAATCTCGTAGATATACACATTTGAAATCGTAAGTCAGGGTCAGAATCGTGTTTTTTTTTTAATCAATCTCTACTCTAAACTAGTTTCTATATCATGTTTTATTTTTTTACCCAGCGGTTGGTCATATGATTAATTTTAATCAAATGATTTTTCATGGTATTTTCTTTTAAATTTGTATATTTCCAGAGGTTCAAAAAGTTCAAAATTAGTGCAACCTCGCCTTAAGTATGACTGGGTCTGAGCGGTCATTTCGGGTTTAGTACTAAAATTAGGACGCAGGCTTCATTACTTGTGCCTCGTAAAAACTTGGTTAGTTTTTTTTTAAGTAAGCATTAAATGGTACAGACGTTTGAGTCGAGTTTTTGTTAGTATCAGTTTCATTTATTACTCTACCCTACATATTATAATTTATTTGTTATTTAGTTACTTTAGGAGTAAGTAAAGTGTAATTTAGGTGTCTTCAAGGCTAGAGTTAATAGGCTCTAATAAATTAGTACGATTCGCCATCAACGATTACATCACTACTCACCATCAGGTGGTATCGCAGTCAAGCTCTAGTTTATATGAATAAAAAAAAGTATTACTGGCTTAGAGCTTTTTGACATATAAAAATAATGAAATAATAATATCTAAAGGTAAATAAATAAGTCCTAAGTTTGACATCAAGCCTGGATGACATTAAAGAAAACTCCAAATTAAAAAAATGTAGAAAAGGTGTTTAAATCCCTGCAATATAGATGGACAGGTCACAAATGTAAAATGTGGTACCCAAAAGATGGAAAAAGACTTAAAGGGCGAAACGATGGGAAGACGAAATAAAAAAGGTAGCTGGTCCAGAATGGACAACAATAGCAAAAGGCCGAGTAGAATGGAAAGCTTAAGAGGCCTTTGTTGAAGTACAAGCTGAACCGGTTGCCGATAAATAAGTAAATAAAAATAAAACGTTAGGAAATAATACTTTCAATTATAAACTAGTTTTAAGGCATGTAAATAGTCATTGTATTAAGAAAAGAAAACCAATAAAGTTTATTTTTATTTTATTTATTTATTTTTTATTAATTTTCACATGCCAAACTTTGCTTTTATTTTATTTTGGCCTCTTTGGATAAAAGTAACTGGTAGTAGACATTACTGACATTCGTAATTCAGTCGTATTTTAATGAATATTATTGTGCTAATTTTATTATAGCAGTAAAAGAGGAAGTGATAATTATGCATATTTAATAAAGAATAAGGCATGCAAATATTTTATTTGCCAAATTAAATAATTTTTAGCTCTAATAAACAAATATGAAATAATTTTTAAAATATCTTCCTTAACAACAAAGTTATACAAGCTTCAAAACTGCTAATAAGAAAAAGAGCTCCGCCATGGTTTTTGACGTAAAAGATCATCACGCCCATAGTACGACCGCCATTAAAAAAGACGTTTTGAAGAAAGAGAGAGATATATTTATATAAAATTGTTATATCTCGTTTACTTTTTAACCAATTTTGAGGTTGTTTTCACTGTTAATATTCTATTTTTACAGATTTATTGATAAACCGGTTAGATAACAATTTTTTTTTCATGCTATTCTCTATTTCTAATATAGAATAGAATAGATAAAGTGAGAAATGAGTATATTAGAGGAAATTTGAAAGTGGCGCCAGTGACTGAAAAGTTGAAGGGGAATCGTTTGTCTTGGTATGGTCATGTTCAGTTATGCAATATAGATGTGGATCTGTGTGTCCTTC
The DNA here is from genome assembly GCA_961205895.1 of Mythimna pallens. NCBI lineage: Eukaryota > Metazoa > Arthropoda > Insecta > Lepidoptera > Noctuidae > Mythimna > Mythimna pallens. Next base: position 23,703,936 of record OY540833.1, read on the forward strand.
CTCTCCCTCTACACCGGGAGAGGGAGAGGAAGCCCAAAGAAAAGATGGACGGATTGTACGAAGGAATGTGTGAAGACTTGAAGAGTGATATGAAAGAAAAAGAAATTAGTGATAGCATGACGGGTGACAGGACAACCTGTAATTACTTACCAGATCAGCAATATTAGCCACTTGTATAGCATCATGGACGACCTCCGACCGGGTGCTACCGTTCCTCCTGTCGAACATGGCCTTGTCTATGACCAGGGCCGTCTCGATGTACTTGGTGGTCTCCCGCACATCGCGCCTGCGTCGGTTGAGGGCGCGCAGCCCTGCGTCCTGCCACCAGCGCCATGCCCGCTCTTCTTTTGTTCTTGTTGTTGTGTCCCTGAAATAAAAATGGTGGTGAGAATTTTGATAACAGTTTGTTTATTTATTAGATAACCGAGATCTATTGGGCAAGTAGGTAAACATATAAGTATGTGTTTTGAATAGTTGTACCTAGCGATCGATCGTTTTTTTGACGCCATACTTTAGATTAGATATGTTTAGTTAGTTCTTAAGGATTTTGTATTTTATTTTTATTTTGTGTATATATATTTATAATGATAGTTAAGAATTTTTAATTAGTTTGGTATGTAGTATTGATGTTTACTTATTTTTAACCTTTTCCAATTAAATTAATTAGTGAATATAATTAATTTTTGCTTTGATTCTTTTAATAAGCATAAATCTAAAATTCTTATCTATTTCTCTGTTTTGTTGTAATTGTAAAGCATTCAAATTTTCCAAATATTATTAATAATAATTGTCTAAGTTAGACAATAGTCAATGTTCTTTCAATAGTTTTAAGTTTGCATGTCAGCGTTATATGTACAGTCAGGAGTCAAAAGTACAGTTGCACTCTACCAATGGTAAAGTGTCTAAAATTTCTTTGCAGTAGAAGTTTCATAGACCACAACAAAGTAAATGAATACTATAGATTCTATGCTACAAATCAAATCAGGCATAAACCATTCACCCTCTTCTACAAAGACATTTTAGACCCTTTAGCATTGATGAACTACTGCAACTGCACTTTTGACCCCCGACTGTACCTAAGCTTAAAGTAACTTAATTTATTTTAGTTCATGTTGTGTTTACTTTTAACTAATTGTTGCACTGTCTTAAGTTTTAAAGTTGGTAATGTAAATAATTGTTGGTAGACCAAATAAATAAATGTGTGTATAAATATACCATGTAGGTAAACTTTTAAACATTTTCGTTAAGGAAAGTAGGTATAAGGTTTAAAGATTTGTTTCCTCAAGGAATATTAATTTGAGGAGAATTTCCATATTCTTATGTGTAATCGAACAAAGTTCCTGCGTTTGTTTATGAAAATATTTACATATTAATGATGTACCTACATTATACATGAAGCAAATATAAAACTGTTACTGCGTGTATTTTCTTCAATTTTGGACTAAGCTAAGCACTTTTGTTTATTTAAGGACATAAAAATACTGAAATATTCTTAAAACAGCAATATTAAAAACTACATTAAATTATTAGGGGTCCATTACACAATAGGTTTTGCTATCAGTTTTGCCACAGTCAAATATCTTGACTGACGAAAAACCTACTGTGAAATGCGATGACTGACGTTTGCATGACGAAAAATGTATGGCGATAGAATTCCGTCAGTCAAGCTTCATTCATGATTGATGGTTTTGATTGAGGCTTGCATGACCGTGTAATGGACCCCTTACATCAAATCGCGGCCATTTAAAGATGGGGCAAGTGCGAGATGGACTCGCGCACTGAGAGTTCGGTACCATACAACCTATGAAAACAGTTAATTCCCGAATTGAGTTACGAAGATTTTTACGAATCGCAAAAAAAGTTTTTTTTTGTGACGTAACTGCAAATTTACAGTTTGCAGATTTTTTCTTGTACTTGTGTTATGAGACCTTGCTTCATGCCAAATTTCAGGATTCTAGGTCAACGGGAAGTACCTTATGAATTTTGATTCCCTTGAGAGTGTCGAAATACACGGTTTTTTTGCGACATAAACGGCTTATGTCTTTTTTTCCCGTTAACACAGAACTTTGATTTTTCACAGCTTCAAGGGACCTGAGAGCTGAGCTGAGTATATGGTTTTAATTTCAACTCGATATCTCTACGCGTTCTCAAGATAAAGGGTTTTGAGTTCTTAACAGACAGATAGACGGAAAATAAAGTCATCCTATGGGTTCCGTATTTTCCTTTTGAGGTACGGAATCCTAAAAAAACTTCAAAGTCATTTCGCGGTAAATCACTCAATTTTCTTAATTTTTTATAATGTTTTTGGCTTGGATACGAAGTCCTTTAGGTAATGTCTTCGCATGAAAAGAGATATTTTGTTTAGCATTAGAATATGGATGTAAACATTCAAATGTTTTTGTAGCATTTGGCATCAAATGTATCGAGTCAGCCTTCTTAGCAAATTTTTTTGTAGTGTTGATTACCTCAGCAAAGGAAATCAACACTACAAAAAAATTGCAGCTCCATTTTACTGAGATTACACCTGTTTCAATGATTCCACATGTTGTTTAATAATTGTGCAAACACTTGAGATACAAAACTATACCTATTTTACATCACAATATCTACTAGGACTCCGTTTGCAAGTAATTGAAACAGTAACTAAATTTCACTCTAAAAAATCCCGCCAAAATGTCATTCATTTGCAATGCTCACACAAACACACTATGATCGACCACAGATAATGACAAGCCACAGATGATATAAAGTGCGTATCCTTAAAAATCGGTTTTAAGGCCATTGGTTGGGGGAGGTTTTCCCCCGTTTAGATGGAGGGGAGAGGGGGTGCTTAATCAAGTTTATCAGTCCCTTCACGCCCCCATTATTGGGAACTAGGGAAATTTCCCGAACCCGCCCGGGTAGATTGCTTCCGGATCTTCGATTGGAGTATTGTAAATAGAAAATGTTTTTCTTGGCTGTATGTTGGATCGATGTGTGATATGACGTATATGTAGCTGAAAAATATATTTGGACGGATGTTTTTTTATTGGGTTTGTCTGAATAGGGCCTTTATTATGTTTCGATATATAGTTTATTTTCTGTAAGTTTTCGCTGCATGGACATTCCATTTATTTTTGATGGAAATAATAACTTTTTGAAACAAAAGAGTGTGTTGCACTTTTTTCGTGTTACTGCGGTTAACAAAAAGACGTTTTTTTGTACGATAAAAAACTGGAAGTCTTTTGTTTTAAATTCACTTTTTGATACTTTTATCAACGTTATTCTATATAATTTCTGAAAATAAAAAAACATAGTTGCCTGCATAAAAATACCTCAATTCTTGTTAAACACAAAATCGGAAACCGAAACAAATCCAATTAAAATATGTTAAAGTCAATTTTATGTTCAAGATTAATTCGTTTTTGAATTGTTTTCACGTTGGATGAGTCCGAGGGTAGACAAGGGATGAAGAGAGGGGAGTTAACCTAGGGGATTTGTCACTAGTAAACCACATATGGTACCCAGTAAAAAATTGGGCATCCCTACCCTAATGGTGAATGTCGTATCTGAGCAACTGAGGGATTATTATTGAGTTTTCTTAATGATTTGATATTTTTCATAGTATTTATTAGTTTATAATTTTAGCATATATATGTATTTTATTATTATAAATAACTTATTTTTTGTTTTATTTGTTCTGTTTGAAATATCTGTTATTTATTTATTGTGCAAACTTACCACATTATTGTCTTTTTAACCCAAAGGTTGACTGGTAGAGAATGCCTTGTTGCATTAAGTCCGCCTATGTACCACTACTGTACATGAAGTTTAAATAAATAAATAAATAATTTCCAAAAGGCTACTTTAATGTCTGCACTACATAAAAGTTAAAGTAGTCTAAAATAATCAACAAAATATGTATTGTCATCCAATCTTGAAAATTACGAATCTCCATTTCCCATCTTTAATAGCAGTCAAGATAATAATGATAATATTATATTTTACATTCTACAAATTTTCTTTTCAGTAAAACCAGCGTCGGAGAAACTTTTTTCTATAGAAATTGAAACTCTGTCCTAAAGGAGACGCTCAATGTAACAAAATTTTGAAAATCGAACACAAAACCTTCACATAATTAATTAAAACTTCAAAACGTTCGTTCATTCCGTTCGTTCATTATCTTTCTGAAATCAAATCATTCAGTAAGCGACACTTTTTGGATGTCAATGCTATCATTAAAATATTGCTGAGACTTCAAAGTGAGTGAACGAATGAATAGGAGTGGTGGGGAGAGCCTTTGTGGAAATTGGTTTTGTCATTTATATATAGGAGTTTAGGTGCTTTGTCGATAAGCTACTTTGCTAAATTCTTTGAAGGTAAAACATCATTATACCAGAATTATGATTATAATGTCAGCATCTAATATTAAGGTTTGTTTTCATAGAGAAGAAAAGGACATTGGCCATCTATGTATTTTTTATTAAATTGGAAATCATCTAATGACTTTTCTCGCTCTTGGGCGGAGCGCGAGGGCGTGTCAGACTTACTGAATAAAACCCACTCTTTGTTCCTTCTTTGCCATCGTTCCAGGGCCCCAGGGTTCTCTTTCGCACAACCCGTGGGTCATCTATGTAAGGAGTTGGACAAAGTGTTACCCAGAATGGGCACATAGTGCAATTAATTTTAATGAGTTATCATTAAAAATTGAAATACATTCCATCGCTGTCGGCCGCTTGACAGCTGTATTTTTCTATTTTCAAAACCAATTTATCTTGAAAACAAAACAAATTTCACACTAATATTAAGGTGCGTCCAGACCTGGTGAATGCTCCGCTCGCGAACGGTGCACGTGCATTTCGTGCACAACTGGTTAGTACGAAGCCCCTGCACCGCGCGCGCTTCGTACGAACATGAAATGCATGCGCGCAGTTCGCAAGTAGCTTGCGAGCGGCGTTTGCTTATTTTTTTTACCATTATAGAAGCAAAAGTTTGTTACTTTCGAACGGCTGCATAGAACATAGGATACTATCTATCACGGGAGTATGTTCCTTTGGGATAATTTTGGCACCAGCTAAAACAAATATATTATTGTTTTATATTATGAATATTTATTTAAATTAAGTATACCTACTTTTGTACCCATATTTTCTAAATAATTTATTCTTTATTTATGGCCCTAACATAATGTCTCTTCACCACTCTTGGTTGACTTGTAGAGAATGCCTAAAGTCCTATTTGTACCTATGTATTAGCATTGTAAGGCCGACTATGCGGCCTTACAATGTTCCCACTGCTGGGACTTAGGCCTGGCCACAGTGGCCACCTCTCCAGGAGAGGTAGTAGGCCGTAATCCACCACGCGGGCCCAGTGCGGGTTGGTGGATGTCACATGTCTTCGATTTTTTTTTCTAGGACATGGCGGTTTCCTCACGATGTTTTCTTTCACCGTTTTGAGAGCAGTGGTGATGAAATAAATTACACAAAGTAATGCGCCTGGCTGGGTCTAAACCCGCAACCTAACTCTCGTAAGTCGTATTCGTACCTATGTATTACATGAAGTTCTTATATGTAATAAATAAACTCTGGACCAAAACGCCTATTTATAAGATTTTTTAAGATTAGAAGAAATATTTAAGAAATGGGCTTTTGGAAAGATCTACCATGCCTTACCAATCTGGCTTACAAATAGATGATATGACCAAAAAACCTCAGTCCAAATCTGTTATTTACAAGTTGCGACTCATACGAGGACATGTATTGTGCAGACCGGCACTTATACTCCATCAATGATTCACGAGGACCCAATTTGCAGTGTCTGGCGAACGACCCCTAACGCACGGCGTCTCGGGGGACTTGAATTACATTAACTACCAACAACTGGTGGTAATTTTAACTGTTCTTTGAGTAATTAACAATGTGTCCTGTAATATTATTGTCAATACCCTTACTCGGAAAACCGTTCTGATCTTTTCCGCTTTTATGTGCCCAATTTACTTTTTTCCGCACAAGTTCGAAATATCACTCACTGATTAATCACGAACTCTCAGAAACTATAACACCTACAAACTTAAAATTTGGCAGGTAGGTACCTTATAGGGTGTAGACATTCGCTAAGAACGGATTTTACGAAACTCCACCCCAAAGGGGGTAAAACGGGGGTTTGTGTGGAGAAACGTACTACCACGCGGGCGAAGCCGTTAGCAGAAGCTAGTTATATATTAAGCATTCTCTACCAATCAATATTTGCGTCTCGGAACAGATAGGCGACTAACAGAAGAGCAGCTTATTTCAAAAGAAGCTTCCAGCAGACCTACGACAGGAGAGTTGAGTGAGAGATGCAGATGTAGAACACCGTCTCATTCATTAATATTATTAAAATAATTAATAATTTAAAAAAAAGCACAAACACACACATACAGTTGCTGGGTTTAGAATCTTGAATATTTTTCACAAGAGTTCATTTTACCTACAAAGGTAAAAAGCAATAAGGAAAGATTTGAAAATTCATCTACTAAAGAGGTTTTACTGATTTGGACTTTAAAAAGCTGCCTCGAAAAAGCAAGTGCGCCATTTTGTTCATCGAAAATCTGGTCCCACAATCCACCTCCCTGCATATCAATACCTCCACAGCCAGCTCTAAAAGTTCTGTCATCACTATGCGTGACGTAGGTGTCAATAATTAATTCGAATTAACGAACCAGTCGCTGCGGTGACAATAACGTGTGCCCTACATTTTCGATGAGTATGAGGGCGCCGGCATTTTGGATTTTATGTCTGTCAACAATCGGTCATGGTGAATTAAATGGGGCGAAAGTTGCGGTGCGTGGTTGCAGGTGTTTGTTGATTGTTAATGGGAAACTGTGTTCTGTTTTATAGGTTTTGTACAATAATAGTAAAGTGCGAAGGAGAGATAAGTTCAGCAAGAAAATGTGTTGTGTCAGTAGGCGTAGGTTAGCGTTAGGCTGGTTGTACACACACTTTTTTGCCGTTAAAATCTATGATTTATTTATTGACCTTGCGTAGTTGTGCACACAAGTTTTGTCTCCGGCACGATAACTCCACCGCGATTTATGCAACTTTTTTGTCAAGAAGCTTTCACAACACTGACGACCGTACGGCGAGTTAACAGTTGCTTTTCACGTCATAAAAACGTGTGTGTACAAGCGGCCTTAGACAGTAATTATCCAATGTCCTTTAAATCAAATAATCTTTATCCCAAATATAGTGTTCAATACGATATTTAGGTGTGCATCATGAGATTTTTCTGTCTATGCTTCTAAATAGAATCTACAACGGTTTTATCTTACCTTGACTGTAGCGACATCTAGAACGCCCAATAAAAACTAAAATTCAAAATCCTACATTACGATATTAGAGTTCTCTACGCGATTGGAATATATATAACAGCCCGAAATCAAGAATCGGGCAGTCACCTGGACCAGACGCAATACCTATCTGGTCTTGCGGGTTTTGCGGGACTTTATATACCTCTAAATGATTGTCCAAATGAATCTCACTTTCTCCTAGATGCTGATTAAAATTAACAAACCAAACGACTGCCTTTCCAGCACTTCACGCTATTTTCGAGAATTTTGTCTCTACCCCATAAAAAAAAAACAGATTCTTGGAATTGTTCCTTTCACTAAAACATCCAGCTAACATCAGAGTCACATTTTAACAGATCAAAAATATTCCACGAAAAACATAGAGAGCTGCATAATAAAGTATTTCCCTTTGTCAAAGTTTAAATTATTTCTCAAACAAATTCAAATAGAATTCACAGAGGAAACTGACAGTGTGTAGTCGCTCGGGGAAAAAAGTCCCTTGCCAACTTGGCACGCTGCATTATTCACTTTTCACTTGGCCTTGGCTTGCAGACAAACCTATGATTAATAGTTTGAAGTTTTTTTGTTCGCAGTTGGAGTTAGCTTTCCTACCAGTCAGTACTTAGTTATAATTCGAGTGGAATGTTTTTGGCGACGGTTGGCTTCATGATTATTATAAGTAGTTTTAAAGAACGGAGGTCGAGGCTAACTGCGCCATTTGATTTTTGATGTGGAACATCTATTGAGCGTAAGATTAATATAATAATATCTTTTGATTCTATAAATGAGTGTGATGAGTTTGCCCCTTTGTCACGAGCCATACGTATTATTAATAATATAGCACAATCAGAGGATATATTTGGCCAAACCCTGCCGAAATTCTTAGAAGCAGCTCAAATAATTATTGAGAAAGGTCTGGACATTACATCCTAATTAATTTATGAATATCATAACCATTTACATATTTTAAGTGTTAGTTATAACATCGCCTTGGACTTGTCTGTAAATGTGTTATAATGTAATAAATAAATAAATATCGTAATACGGAATCACAGACGTAGGCAACTCAGTCGCCAAACTAAAATGGAACTGGACAGGCCATATCTATCGCATGTCGCAACAAAATTGGGCGTAGGCAACCACTGACTAGATCTTGAACAGCAGGACCCGTCCACGCGACAGACCCAGAAGAAGTTAGCGTGATGAGGTGGACTTCTACCTAAAAGATTGGCAGATGATGTTAAGGACAGAGAAAAGTGGAAAATGGAAGGGAAGTCTTCACCTTCTGCAGTAGGATACAAGAGGCTCTATAATATAATACCACAACGTTGATTAGGATAAAGCATAATCAGCCTTTTAATGTTCCTACTGTTGGGACTCCGGCCTCTTCTCTAGGGGAGGGAATGGGCCGTAATTCACCACGCGGGCCCAGTGTGGGTTGGTGAATGTCACAGGTCTTCGATTTTTTTGGTTTTAGGACAAGCCGGTTTCCTCACGATGTTTTCCTTCACCGTTTTGAGTGCAGTGGTGATGAAATAAATTACACAAAGTAATGCGCCTGGCTGGGTTTGAACCCACAGTCGGGGCCGTTACCACTCGGCCACCACTCTCAAGATTAGGATATAGCAGATTTATTTTGATATCTCCTTGGGATAATAATTGACGACTTTGGGAATATAAAGTATCCTAATCCAGGACACTACAAAAGAAAAAAGAAGAGAAGAGAAGAAAAAGAACAGGAAATAGCATTGTTACTATTTTGGTGTACATTAAAGTTTATTCTATTCAATGAAAATTATCTGTGTAACAAATAGTGTACCATTTAGTCGTATAGGAATTACTGTTTAACAATCATCATCATCATCAACATCATTTCAGCCGAAAGACGTCCACAGTTGGACATAGGCCTCCCCCAAATGTCGCCACAATGACCGGTCCTGTGCGTCTCGCATCCATCGGATTCCCGCAACCATTACCAGGTCATCGGTCCACCTTGTAGCGGGCCTTCCAACACTGCGTTTTCCGGTACGTGGTCGCCACTTTTGGCCCCTTTTGGCCCCAACGGCCGTCTGTTCGGCGAGCAATGTGCCCTGCCCATTGTCACTTAAGTTTGGCGATTCTTTGCGCCATGTCGGCAACCTTGGTTTTCCTGCGGATATCTTCATTTCTGATTCGATCACGCAAGGAAACCCCGAGCCCTTTCCATTGCCCTTTGGGTGACTTTAAGTCTTCTGATGAAGCCCATTGTGAGCGACCACGTTTCGGAGCCTTATGTATGCACTGGCAACACGTAAGTACTGGTCAAACTTTCGTCTTGAGACACTGTGGTATATTGGACGAGAAGATATCGCGCAGCTTTCCGAACGCTGCCCAGACGAGTCGGATTCGACGGTTGACCTCTTTCTCGTAATTAGATCAGACATTCCACCTGTTCAAGGTAGATGTAGTAAGCAACCACTGACTAGATCTTGAACAGCAGGACCCGTCCACGCGACAGACCCAGAAGAAGTTAGCGTGATGAGGTGGACTTCTACCTAAAAGATTGGCAGATGATGTTAAGGACAGAGAAAAGTGGAAAATGGAAGGGAAGTCTTCACCTTCTGCAGTAGGATACAAGAGGCTCTATAATATAATACCACAACGTTGATTAGGATAAAGCATAATCAGCCTTTTAATGTTCCTACTGTTGGGACTCCGGCCTCTTCTCTAGGGGAGGGAATGGGCCGTAATTCACCACGCGGGCCCAGTGTGGGTTGGTGAATGTCACAGGTCTTCGATTTTTTTGGTTTTAGGACAAGCCGGTTTCCTCACGATGTTTTCCTTCACCGTTTTGAGTGCAGTGGTGATGAAATAAATTACACAAAGTAATGCGCCTGGCTGGGTTTGAACCCACAGTCGGGGCCGTTACCACTCGGCCACCACTCTCAAGATTAGGATATAGCAGATTTATTTTGATATCTCCTTGGGATAATAATTGACGACTTTGGGAATATAAAGTATCCTAATCCAGGACACTACAAAAGAAAAAAGAAGAGAAGAGAAGAAAAAGAACAGGAAATAGCATTGTTACTATTTTGGTGTACATTAAAGTTTATTCTATTCAATGAAAATTATCTGTGTAACAAATAGTGTACCATTTAGTCGTATAGGAATTACTGTTTAACAATCATCATCATCATCAACATCATTTCAGCCGAAAGACGTCCACAGTTGGACATAGGCCTCCCCCAAATGTCGCCACAATGACCGGTCCTGTGCGTCTCGCATCCATCAGATTCCCGTGACCCTCACCAGGTCATCGGTCCACTTTGTGGGAGGCCTTCCAACGCTGCGTCTTCCGGTACGTGATCGCCATTCCAGTACCTTTCGTCCCCATCGACCGTCTGTTTAACAATGTCCTAACACATTTAGTAGAACTAAAAGGATTGATAATGAGATGCTAATCACTCTAAGACTTTAAACCACTCTAAGCGAACGGATTAAAAACCCTACGCCATTGTTAGAAGAATTTATATCTCCTAACCTCTGAATATAATCGCTTAGCTAACTTAACGACACCCACGGGACTATTTAGAGGGATTGTCCGGAAGCCTAAATTCATTATCAAGATTTTAATGCTAAATTCGTAAGATTATTGTATAAAGATAAAATTGTGCTTTTTTTTCTCGTTTGTATGACTCCTGAAACAGGCTTTTTCTCATCACATTATTAATGATAAAGGTGAAAATTTGTATGTACAATATAGTGACTAAAATTAACATGACAATGATCGTATTCACGTGCACATTATTGTGTATTCATGTGTGAGTGAATTCAACGCAAACATATTATACCCGTCATATAACAGTATAACTACGAGAAGGTGAGTCATCATCATCATAATCATTTCAGCCGAAAGACGTCCACTGTTGGACATATGCCTCCCCCAAGCGTCGGCACAACGTCCTCAATTTGTCAATGAGGACTTACTACATCTACCTTGAACAGGTGGAATGTCTGATCTAATTACGAGAAAGAGGTCAACCGTCGAATCCGACTCGTCTGGGCAGCGTTCGGAAAGCTGCGCGGTATCTTCTCGTCCAATATACCACAGTGTCTCAAGACGAAAGTTTGACCAGTACTTACGTGTTGCCAGTGCATACATAAGGCTCCGAAACGTGGTCGCTCACAATGGGCTTCATCAGAAGACTTAAAGTCACCCAAAGGGCAATGGAAAGGGCTCGGGGTTTCCTTGCGTGATCGAATCAGAAATGAAGATATCCGCAGGAAAACCAAGGTTGCCGACATACACACAAACTTAAGTGACAATGGGCAGGGCACATTGCTCGCCGAACAGACGGCCGTTGGGGCCAAAAGGGGCCAAAAGTGGCGACCACGTACCGGAAAACGCAGTGTTGGAAGGCCCCCTACAAGGTGGACCGATGACCTGGTAATGGTTGCGGGAATCCGATGGATGCGAGACGCACATGACCGTTCATTGTGGCGAAATTTGGGGGAGGCCTATGTCCAGCAGTGAACATCTATCGGCTGAAGTGATGTGATGTGACTTAGACTTCATATTAGACATATGATTTAAAAAATAACAGGCTACGATTCTTTTTATAGGAATAGGCTTCCTTTGTGTAAAATGAGAACCAGATATCTATATAGCTGCTATGAATATGTATTGAACTTTATAGATCCCACTGTGTCGTCATAAATTCAGGAATGCTTCATAAACAAATGACTGGCTTAAGAAGGTATCCCTGTTGATGCTTCAATAATTCAGGGACTTGACCCCCCTCTATCCTGACCCCCCGAGGGTCCAAGACGGATATCTTAACACTCGAGTGACTCAATTATATAATCACCCAATTATTGTGTCAATATTTTGTACAAGATTTTCAATATTGTGGATATTATTTTGCAAGTGATTTGAGAGAGCTATAAATAGAGACGTGTTTTTGTGGATCTTTACTGTAATTTTATAACAAACTGCGAAAGTTCCTGCAAAGAAATTTTATTAGTTTACAAAGCACTAGATTTGGACGAAACGTGTGCCTTTATTTGAATGTTCTCAGTGGTCCTAATTATATTGACTCAATCGTTTGAGTTACTGCGTGTTAAACCTAAAGGCGAAATTTTGTATGCGTATGTGTAAGGTATGGGTGTGTCTATATTTGTTACTTAAAGGAGTCCTCACACTTGAACAACAGAACGGATTTCAAAGAAATTAGGCACACGGCTAAACCGCATCCTCGAATAGGACATCTCAGAGCATTTTATTCTGGAAATTTGTTCTCTTCGTCAGAAGCTAGCCTTGAATACACAGTCCCCCTAGCCAAGTTACAATCGTATCATTCGCGCTGAACGCTTCGAATAGGCCACGCGTCCGATTCCTTTGTTCTGACGTCATCTTAACGCTCAGTCACGTGGTCCGAACAAAGGAATTGGAGGCGTGGCCTACTCGAAGCGTTTGGAGTGAACGATACGATTGTAACTTGGCTAGGGGGGCAGGTCACGAAATTATTAACATTTTATCAAAGTATGGTATATCCTGGTTCGTCTCTGTATTGTATAAAGAGGCGTTTATCATGGTGTTGAGATGGAAAGGCTGATTATGTTACAAAATCTTTCCTAGTTTTTTTTTTTAGATTGTATATCATCCAATGACTTCGCTCGCTCTAGCGCGGAGACTTATTGACTAAAACTTACTTCTATGTTCCTTCTTTTCCTTGCATTCCAGGGCCCCGGGTTATCCTTTTAGAAGCGAACCCCAGTAGGCTTCGGCCCTGCTGAGCTCCTACGGTTTTGCTGCCATCTCTTTGAGACGCATGGAAAACTAAGCCCATACCTACGGTGTGGCCTATCAGCTATCGGCCTATAGCCTATCAGCCGCCTCTTTTGCTAGCATTACTGCTTCGCAGAAAGAGGTGTCCGCCTGTCACTCCTCCTCGCTCCGGACCATGGCCTGTACTAAGGCCAGGCACGAAAGATCGCCGCCGCCGATTGCCCCACCAGGACACGGCGTAGTGGCTGGGGCGTGAAGATAACAATTCCCTCACGCGTGCGGCCACTACCTTCGCTACCATTACTGCTATTTCTCATAGTATTTAAGATTTCGACCATAACTCCACTCGTAAGCAGTAATCAAAGTAAGAACAACATTATCTTTTCCCCCAGCCCGACCAAAGTTAGCTTCAAACATTGATTTTGATAACTTGTTCAATAATTAAAGCTCCTAAATTAGGCGCAGGCAGTAGCCGCGTGTAATCCTCTCCCTCTCGGTAATAAATCGATTCGGTAAGTACTTGTTACAAGTTAATTCTTCGCACTTTTCACTTAAGATTCGCTGCTTAAATTGCCGGGAACGGATTTTCAAGTCGGTTTCTTAGGAAGATAATGTGGAGTCTTGGTATAATAGATGCTCCAACAGCGGGAATTTTTAGAAGTCACGGCCTTGAAACGTTAAGGAGTCTGAAGGCAAAGGCAATTAAAGGAACACAAGTAAGTTTTCAAAATCAGCATTTCAGCCCAAAGACGTCCAATGCTGGAAATAGGCCTCACCCAAGTGTCGTCAAGCCATCCAACGCTGCGTTTTCCTATACGCGGTCGCTATTCTATATCTTTCGGGAGGTTTTAGCCAGTAAAAGTCTGACACTACCTCTCGTTCTACCCAGAGTGTGTTAGCCAATGAAACACGATTGATCTGCAACATATTATAAGTATAGATAGATAGATAAAGCAATAACTCACGCGTTGCCAGGGTCATCAGCGAGTGGTTCCTCGACGTAAGGCACGTGCTTGGTGCGGCGACTCTTGGGCCTGAACTCCAGCTTGTTGGCACAGCCCTTGTTGGCCTTTGTACGCGCCTCAAAGATCACATGTGGGTGCTTCTGCTGAAACGAATCGGTCAAACGGGATCTGATTAGGAGAGGCCTTGGACACAATAGTAAATAATAATTTAGTTTTATAAAAAATAGATATTGAGTCAGTAGATAATAGAAATAATTATAGACATAAACCCAGACTGAACCGTTATAATCTTTAAAATTAAAACAGTTTATTAGACACGTCATCTATAATCTCATAAAATATCAAGAAATAAATCAAAGTCGTGTAAACTAAACAACATTCTGACCAAATGATGTTACAGTATTGGTTCCTAACCTGTGACTAGCGGACCACCGGTAATCCGCATTTGCCAAATTATAATCTACAAAAGGCCTAAAGATACCAAACTATCCGATAAAATTAAAATTTACACTGATGTAAACTGACTAAATTTTTATAAAAAAATTTGTGTTATCTATAACTTTTAAGATTTTAAAAAATACCTAGGCGTGCTCAAAGTTTAAATTTAAAATAACTTTTACTTAAAGTAAGATTATTAGTAAAATACATACTATTATTCAATATTTATGTAACTCATCTTATGATATAAAAGAGTGTCCATGGAGTTCCTTGCACGTTCTTCTCCATAGAGATCTACGCTTTGGAAGGTACAATTTAGCTTCACCCGTTTTTTTGACTGACCGACATTTTGACAATTCAAAAGTGCCTGTAATTGATCTATTTGCAATAAACGTTTCTGATTTCTGAAAATATGCCTTCGTTACACTTGTTGGTACTGATCGATTATCGACAGAAAAGAAAAACGATCCAGCTATCAATTCTCAGTGCTCAAGCGTTCTTCCCATCCGATTATAATTTAGGTGTCTTCAAGGCTACAGTGAATAGGCTCTTAATAAACTAGTGCACTTCACCATCAATGATTACATCACTGCTTATCATCAGGTGGGATCGCATTCAAGCACTAGTTTATATCATTTGAAAGAAAAAGGGAGGAAGTACATATATAGTATACTAGCTGACCCAGCGAACTTCGTACCGCCTCATAGTTAGGATAACGCCATCTACTGGTATTATGAGAACAGCATAATTCATTTTATAATGACATTTTAATTAAAGATGGCGTTGTATACGGTTTTTTTTTTTTTTCGTTTTTTTTTCAATTTTTCTCACCGTTTAAACCTTCCCTGGACTATCACGAATATTTCAAGACCGAAATTAGCCAAATCGGTCCAGCCGTTCTCGAGTTTTAGGGAGACTAACGGACAGCTATTTATTTTTATATATATAGATAACGAGAACTATGTAGCAACTATCACCTTTCAACCAGGAAAAAACCTTCAAAGTCCAGGAAAACCCTCCGGAAAAGAAGTGGAAAAAACGTAATCTCTTTAAAGATAAGTAGCAGTAATATCCAGCTCATAAGCATTACGTTTTCCCGTCCAACGGCACGGAAACTGCGGGCTTACGTAACAAAATTTTGAGACATTTTTCCTGCTAAAATTAGTTTCATTAATCACATTTTAGATGTCCGTCGGTTCAACGCTTACTAATTTAAAAGGAATTACAGTTGATTCATGAAAAAAAAAAAAAAACTTTGGACTTCGATTGCTAACGTTTTATTGGTTAGAGGAATCTGTATGTCACTAATTACTTTAAAAATAATCCTCTCGACCAAATTTCGATCACGATGGCCAATTGCAACAGAGATTGGCCACGTACGCAAGAGATATTAAGCGAGAACTACACTAGACCGATGCACAAGTAGACCACGCCTGATTTGTACGTAGCAGCGCGTAGCGTGGCGTGGATCTAATATAGCTCTGCAAGTCTAGTTGCCATATAAAATGTATGGAGAACGACGCGCCCAGATCGGCGTACGTGGCCCTCGTGTGCGCAACATAGTTCTACATTTATAGTGCACCAGTATATGCATCAAGACAGGTGCACTCGATGTCACTCTAAAGGTAGCGCACATGTACGCCACGTACGCCGATCTGAGCGCGTAGTTCTCCACGCGACGCTACGCGACATTGTTCTACGTAAAAATCGGGCGTGGTC
Organism: Mythimna pallens; assembly: GCA_961205895.1. Classification (NCBI taxonomy): domain Eukaryota; kingdom Metazoa; phylum Arthropoda; class Insecta; order Lepidoptera; family Noctuidae; genus Mythimna; species Mythimna pallens. The sequence continues at coordinate 23,720,134 of OY540833.1, forward strand.
CACGGGTGCGCCGGTCTAATGTAGTTCTAGCTTTATAGTCCGATTTAATTACACTAACATTATAGCGGCAAAAGTTTGTATGTATGTGTGTATGTATGTTATTCCTTCACGCCAAACGGCTGTACGGATTTGGATGAGGCACACGGGTAGGCCATGTCCAGTTGATGGTTTTAATGAGTGTAGTTTATGTAATTACAGAATTTTTTCACACTATCCCTTACATAAAAACAAATGAGAGATGCAAATTGCATAAAAACTTTCGAAAATCTGAATTTGTTGGGCTAAACTGGAATATTTACATTAAGATCATACGATAATAATACAAAATCGTGATAGGTTGGCCGACTTAAGCCGATCTTACCCGAACGAGCGTTACATAGCCGAGCGTCACGGCTCAGTCTCATTCAATAGCTACAAAATAAATTGCTCAGCGCACCTAAATAAATTTCCATTTCAAAAACATACACACATCCGAGATCAACCAGCCTGGTAAGATAAAACAACTTATACATGAATTTTTTCTAAGTGATATGGATCCTTAGGGACACTCGACCTTCTTGGTACCAACTTGACAGTAGACAAATAGATGCACGAGCTTATCCACTAGCATAACTAGCCAGTGCTCCTTTATGATACCCGTGGGTAACAGTAGTAGGTAGATATGGAATATTGTTTTTAGGGTTCAGTACCTTAAAGGAAAAAAAAACGGAACCCTTTTAGGATCACTTTATTGTCCGTCCGTCTATCTGTCTATCTGTAAAGATCCTTTAACTCGGGAACGCGTGGAGGTATTGAGTTGAAATTAAAACCATATTATTCAAGTCTGCGGTTTCTTGAAGGTGTGGAAAAACCAAACTTTTGAGTTAACAAAAAAAAAAGATACGGCCGTTTATGTCGCAAAATTTTGATGGTCAACGGGAAGTACCCTATGAATTTTGATTCCCTTGAGACTGTCGAAATATAAATTTTTTGCAACATAAACAAATATCCGTATCTTTTTTTTTTCGTTAACTTACAAGTTTGATTTTTTCACAGCTTCAAGGGACCGCAGACTTAAGTATATGGTTTTAATTTCAACTCGATACCTCCACGCGTTCTCAAGATAAAGGGTCATGACAGACAGACAAAGAGACAGACAGACAGACGAACAACAAAGTGATCCTAGTGATCCCATAAGGGTTCCGTTCCTTCCTTTTAAGGTACGGAACCCTAAATAGGTAATTTCTGCTAAAATTACTGTCACAATTCGTGAGTTTTCTGTGATGTGAGTCATTTCTCCAAAAAAAGCTGATAATATCAGTTAATATGGGCCATTCCATGAAAGTATGGGGATTTTAGGGATCGCCAACATCATGTCGCTTAACGTGAAGAATCCCCAAGTCGTAACATTTGATAGAGGGAAAAGTTATGTCTATCGTAATAGAAGGTGTTTCACATCTGTGGAATATGATAAGGTAGAGTTTTCGTGTTAAAGGCCAAAACGTTGTACTTAAAGACCATATTGAAATAGTTAACAATATTTTTACAAGTTTAACTTGCATTGTTTATATGTTTGCTTAGGTTAAATGCTGCAATTTTTTTTTTAAGATTTACCCTAATTGATTGAGCTGAAATTTTGTTGCAATTTTTTTTTTAAGATTTACCCTAATTGATTGAGCTGAAATTTTGCTGCATTATTTTTTTAAGATTTACCCTAATTGATTGAGCAGAAATTTTGCAGATACTAGTATTTTTAGTTTGAATGAAAATGCATTTTTATGGTTTTATAGTTTTATATGCATTCCCATAATATGGGTACCAATTAAAATGATGTGTTGAATAAAATACGAAAAAAATACGTCACAATAAATCCAATATGGTGAACGATTTTTTTTTTTTAAGTTTTTATCGTTGAGTTTCACTTAACTTTATGCGACATTATTTGGACCTATTTGGTGCAGGCGCGAGACACACAATGTTAGTAATTTTATTTTTTTATCTTAAGTGTTTACATGTTGTACACATTGTGTGTATCTGTGTACGTGTGCCAAATAAATAATTTATTTTTCTTTTTTCTCTTTACATTTACAAATCACGCCTTTAGAACGTAACTGACCAAACTAAAAGAACTTAAATGCTGATTATGCCATAAATTACATTTAAAAGCATGCTCTGAAACTCATTAGTGCAAAAGAGTCTGAATTATAAGCAATATGAAGATTACGTAATATATACATATATATATATATGAAGATTTGGTTGCGTATAAAGAAAACCTAAATTCTAAACTGTATAATGAATTAGAATAAATGACTGACTGACCAAAGGTTGACCGGTAGAAAATGGCTTAAGGTATTAAGTCCGATTATACATGTATACATGATTCTTTTGTACGTGTGTTTGTCACGTAACTCACTCTAAACGGCTTGGCCTACTTGAATGAAATTTTGTGTGTGTATTCGAGTGGGTCCATGGATGGTTTGAAAATTAAATTGAAATTGAAACCTGAAGATGGCACTGCAATTGGGTTCTCAATTTTTTTTTTGGCTAAAGCCAGTTTTCAGGCAGGGAAACATTTGTCGGAACTACTAGTTATATATTTAACTAGCTTTAGCCCACGGCTTCGTCTGCATACATAAAAAATAGCCTCAGGAATAAAGCAGCTTCCTATCAGTGAAAAAAATTTTCGCAATTGGACCAGAACTTTTAGAGATAACCTCCTACAAACAAAAAAAAAACAAACTTTACCTCCTTATAATATTAGTGTAGATAATATAGATAAATTAAAATAAATTACTGAGTGAGAAGCTCAGTCAGATATCGGACACAAAATGGCGGAACCAGTTCACAAAAACTTCCAAAATTCCCGACTACAATAGAACTACTCATTTCAACACGATCCTTTTAGCAATTACTTCACTTATAAGGATGGAATGGACAGAATTCAATGTAAAATGAACTAGGGGATTCATCAGTTGATATTGACAATTGGGAGCAATCAGCTTTCGACAGGATTAACTTCGTTTACGAGTGAAAGGAACAATGGCGTCCTGACGGGTTCTATTGATAAAAGGTCCTGTCAGATAAAAAAGGGGTCAAGCTAATCTGAACTAATCAGCCAGGAGTCAAGAGGACACACTTCTGTGACGTTTGAACTGTCAATGATGCCGATGGCGAATTTTTTGGAGAAGATTTTGAAATGCCACTTTTTATCTAGAAATAAATAATAAGTGAAGAGAGTGAAGAGTGAGTGAGTGTAAGTGGAAGAGAGTGACAGCGGCTTGCTTCACTCGCAAGCTGCTACCAGCAGCTTGTCCCTCGTGATAACAATCTCGCAAAACGTAAAGACAGCTTGGTTGTCAATCTATATATATATATATAATTCTACTTTACACGTGTTTGTCACCTATCTCCTCCTAACCTCCTAAACGGCTTGACTGATTTGGACGAAGTTTTGTGTGTGTATTTGAATGGTTTCCTAGATGGTTTGAAAATATAATTGGATCCAGTAAGTGGCGCAGTAATCGGATCTCAATTTTTTTATCTGTCAAAAACTCAGTTTTCGGACAGGACAACGTCTGTCAGGACTGCTAGTTATTAATATATTACATTATCTTATTCAAGAACCAACTTGTTATAACAGGCATTTTCTAAATTGTGTGAATAATACAGTACTTGTTAACTATTTTCGTATGAAATATAAGAAAGAAAGAAAGAAAAAGAATTTATTTGGTACAGCACAAGGCACAAACACAATATAGGAGGGTAAACACGAAACAAAAAAAATAAAAAAAAGAAGTAACAAAAAATGTATTTGAGAAGAAAACTCGCATTATTGCGTAATATGAGTTCTACCGTTGAAACAATGTGTCTCAAGCGGCATGCAGTATTAATAATGTATATGGACTTAAAACTGCTAATGAATGGGATGTCTATTTTTCTTTCATTCACTTTCATGTGGGAAATTTTATCTCCCGAATAACTTTTCTCCTCAGTGCGGAAACAAGACAAAATTTCCAAAACGAAAGCTATGAAACCAAGAGCACAAAGTTCCTTTGTTAGAAGAAAATCGTAGGTATATGTAATTGATATTGCTTGCCCATTGAAATGCATAGTTTCTACGTTTGAACTCTTAATAATTATGAAAACAAAAATAATCCAACAAATACCTAAACTACCAGAAAAAGAATAACGTACCTTTAATACAAAGTTTATTTGAACTTATAATTCCAAGTCAATCCAAAGATACAGCACTTCAAAGCAACCCGTTTTAAAAAACGGCAATTTCACAATTTAACTCCTATTATTAAATGTTTACGTCAAATTCCGTTTCAGTTCTAAAATAATTTAAAGCAATAACAAGTAATACATCTAAAGTTACGTAATCAATTTCTTTCAGTCCAAAACCAACTTTACGTTCACAAGTATAAAGCGCAAAATTAGTCAACAAGAAGTCTTTTAACAAAAATATTTGTGCTGCTGAAGACAACGTAAGGTGGGAATTTAAAGTTTGTTGCTCTCAGTCTAGACTTAGACCAACCTTGGGAGCCCTAGACGTCCTTCGTATTTATTTGTAATACCTAGGTTTTGAAGGGATTGTCTAAGTCACTGAAATCATATTTTCAAAGGCTGAGAAGAACTAGTAATTAGAATCTGAGAGTAATGTTGAATTAATTTGATAGACAAGGGCTCTGAGTGCTTTCGAGTTTTTTTAAAGTGATAAAGGACAGAATTTTGACGACGGATCAGGATAATTGATTATTATATTGAATGGTTTGTGTACCGATGGACCTGCCTTGATAAAAATGATTTGTACCAAATAAACCAATATACGAGAAGGTATCAATCTTGCGAAATTTCAAATAGAATATGTCAATTCTGACATTTGGTTCTCATATTGATAACAAAGAACAGTGGTGGCCGATTGGTAACGGCCTCGTCTTACAAGTTGTATGTCGTGGGGAACCAAGTCATACAAATATTTCACCGCCACTGCTTTCAAAACGCGCATTAGCTTCTGATGTTTTATAAGTGCCCATGTAATTCTATATGAAATATATATATATATATATAATTAAAACGACAAAGGAAAACATCGTTTAGCATAGCATAGTCGGCCTTATAATGTTCCCACTGTTGGGACTCAGGCCTCCTCTCTAGGAGAGGGAATGGGCCGTAATGCAATACGCGGGCCCAGTGCGGGTTGGTGCATGTCACATGTCTTCGAATTTTTGGTTCAAGGACATGCCGGTTTCCTCACGATGTTTTCCTTCACCGTTTTGAGAGCAGTGGTGATTAAATAAATTACGTAAAGTAATGCGCCTAACTGGGTGTGAACCCGCAACCTACTACTCGTAAGTCGGGGCCGTTACCACTCGGCCACCACTGCTCTCACACAAACCGTTTTCAAACATCGTTTGAAAACGGGAAATTATTAGATACCTATACTTATACAAACTCAAATAAAATAACAACATAAAAAAGCGACTGGTTGAGGCCAAAGAGGCTCCTATCTCAGCGAAAGCTGCGATATTTAAAAAAAAAAATAACGCGGCGCTGGTATTCTCAAAAACTGTTCCAAAAATAAATTCCTGCTAACCCATTATGAAACACTTTTCCAACAGCACTTTACCGCCATTCAGTACTAACCAAAACACACGTAAAGCTTCACCACGGACTGTAATCTAATTTCGCCGTCAATACCTTACCAAGGACTATTGAATGCCGTAGTGACGGACCGGCCAAGCGCGCCAAGACACGTTGCCAAGCTTAATGATCTAATAAAATACGACTGGTCCACGCTACGTGAGGTGAGAGCCAAGTGCTCCGCGGATATAGAGAGACACGACTTGGCTGACACTTGGCCCAACTTGGCAAGCGGAGTGGTTAATTTAAATCGTGGGGGTTGGAGTCTGAAGTGGTGAAAAAATTGAATTGGGCGATTAGGATTTGTAGGTAAAAACACTTTATAATTAATGCGAATGCGAAGCTATGCGGAGACTTGTTTTATATTAACGGCGGGTGAAGCGGCGAATTCACGCGCACGTAGGATGTAGCTGCCGCGTCGAGTTGAATTTGCGAGAACCGCAACGGATCGCTTCGGAACCGTATTCACGTTCAATCACCAACATGAGGATATTGGTAGGATGGAACGCGTTGTTATTGCAGACATCCCTTGCATTGTTTTAAGTATAAGCCACGCCTATTTGCGTAGCACTTCTGCTACGCTTTTATAGATGAGTAGCAGTGACTACATCGTAGCAACTCCAGGCATCCCCCAAGCGTCGCCACAACGACCGGTCCTGTGGGTCTCGCATCCATCGGATTCCCGCTACTCTCACCAGGTCAGCGGTCCACCTTGTGGGAGGCCATCCAACGCTGCGTCTTCCGGTACGTGGTCGCAACTCCAGAACCTTTCGCTCCTTTTAGTGGGTTACTTTTGGAAAACTCTTTCTATCTTTGTATACATCATAATAGCAGTGGTGGCCGAGTGGTAACGGCCCTAACTTATGTGTTGTATGCCGCGGGTTCAAACCCAGCCAGGCGCATTACTTTGTGTAATTTATTTACATCACCACTGCTCTCAAAACGGTGAAGGAAAACATCGTGAGGAAACCGTCCATGTCCTAGAACCAAAAATTCGAAGACGTAACATCCACCAATCCGTACTGGGCCTGTGTGGTGGTTTACGTCCTATTCCCTCTCCTAAAGAGGAGGCCTGAGTCCCGGCCAGCAGACGGCGCGTGCCTCAAGGAGATGTCGGCAAAACCGCAGGGGCCCAGCAGGGTCAAAGCCTACTGGGGCCATGGGTTGTGCGAAAGTAAACCCCAAGGCCCTGGAACGAAGGTAAAGAAGGAACATAGATATGGTTTTTAGTCAGAGAAAGTCTGACACGCGCTCTCACTCCGCTCAATAGCGAGAGAAGTCATTAGATGATTTCCCATCGAAAAAAAAAGATTGATCACTACAAATTACCTGTCTTTTCTAGCTCCCTAGATCTATGTTTCACACAGTCATAGTTTGACACGGAACAGAGTTGATCGATGTAGCCGCCCAGCTGATATTGATGGAGGGTCGCGGGAAAATCGTTTTATCAAGACCTTATTGTACTTATTTATTTTTACAATTACTTTTGTTTTGTACATAGAAAAATATAGCTATTAATTGATTGGTTAAAGACTGATTCTCTGGATACATCACATCACATATTATTATCATCTCTCTAGCCTTTTCCCGACAGTGTTGGGGTCGACTTTCAGTTTAATCTGATTCGGCTGAATACCAGTTTTTTATATGGAGCAACTGTCTAACAGACACAACCCAGTTACTGAGTAAACACGATACTCCTCGGATAGACTGATAGTCAGACTTTTGGGTGTCTGACTACCTGTAATGAATGTTAAAGATCTGCGAATGTTAACCGGCACAAACTGAAGTACTAATCTAACAAAGTACATTTTATGTTTATGCAAAAAGACAGCATGGTCGTCCCCATCAACCCTAGTGTTGCAGCGCGTTGGGAGAAGCCACGAGCGACGAAATGATGTGGAGTGAGGTGAAACGTGGAGCTCAAGACCATTCGTGATGGAGGACTACTTTGGAAGTCCTCTACTCTATCTAAAGGATATAGGCATTAAGTCAAGTGAGGTCCGTTCAATTATTTTAAAATATAAATTATTGGCGACCCCAACCAACTTCACATGGATGTTAAAGTCACCGCACATGGGCCATATGCCACAGCCACAAACGCCGCCACGAGAAGCTAGAAGCGGCCACAAAGGAAGTCACTTGTGACCGGTGGCTGCTACTTATTTTAACCAATACGCGGAGTATCATAATGAACTCTGATGAAGAAGGTTCAAATGCGCGAGTGGCGTGTGACGGCGTTTTGTATCGGCGTTACGTTAGTGGCCAGTGCGGGCCACAAAAAGCGAGCAGCGGCGATTTGTTGCGTGTGGCGGCCACCGGCGTCAACCGTGTGCGGCGAATTCATATAAAATGTATGAAACCTACAAGAAATATGCCGGTGGCGGCGTTTTCTGGTTGTGGCCCGTGTGCGACGACCCTTAGAAGTCTTTGAAATTTTCGGATTTTTTCTACTACAATATGCATGTTTTATGCTAGCAAACTTTCTTCATGAATTCTGTTTAATGGTGAAAACTACATGTAGATCCGTTTAGTAGTTTTTGAGCTTATTATGACAGGCAGATGCGCTGGTAGACAGTGACGAAAAACATAATATGGTACCCTTATTGCAAAACCCAACTATCTGCAATTTTTACCCAAATTAAAGTTAAATCCATTTATCCATTCGTCTCATCAAGATGAATCTACCGGTAAAACCGGCTATTAGCTACGACACTTATTTACGAAGAAAGCTCCGGCAAAAAGTAAATAACATACAGATTGGATTGAACATAATAATAATAACATAATTATAATACTCGTAATACAAAAATGTTGGTGCATTTAGTTGGTTTTGGCAATAAGGATACGACATGCCGTAAATATTTTTGGCTCGTCATTAAAACTTCAATCTTTTCACAACTATCTCACCCTGCGCTGTCCCAAAAGTTTCTACAGATCTGCATACAACCCGACAGCAAGTCGCAACTTCGACAATAATAAACTTGAAACTTCCAAACATTATTCTTACGTTTGTTGCCTAAAAGATCATTTGGTTTTCCTTTTCCGAGTATAAAAACAGCGAAGTCTTAGTAGCAAGAGGTTCAGCCGTGAGAAATATCCAATTTAGCCGCGTTTGCCCTGTAAATTGACGCCATTTTTCATTTAGACCGGTCGCCATGTTGTGTTGTGCTGTGTGAGATGGCCGCGCTCCTACTCAAATATTAAACAAACAATAATAGTGTTTTATTTTCTTGTTGAAAATAGTGGTAGTTTCTTTAGTGAAGTAGGCTTTTTGTAACTTTATAAGTATTACCTTTAAAGTATCTAAGTGAGTATATTTTAATATTTTTTTGTGAAAGAATTAATCATGATCAAGGACTTTGTGAACATAAAATTACACTATTATTATAAAAAAAAAACAGACAAAACTTTGTGAGTGTGTTTGTATGTTTGTTGCTTCTTCACGGTCGAACGGCTGAACGGATTTCGATGAAATTTCGATGAAACTTGGTACCTACTCGGGCAGACATATCCTACACATACAGGACATACATGGGATTCACACAGGACACAGGATTTTTATCTCTGGACTATCTTCCCTTGAGCCAATTTTCTGATTACACGCGGGCGAAACAATTATTAAGTATTACAAGATAAATTACTCACCAATATAAAATAGAAACATAACGTTATCAATTTAAATATCAAATTTTATTCACAAACTTTACCATTTAACATTTATTTTGTCTAATTCTAAAACCAAACGCATACCGAACGTGATTGGATGCCTAATTCGTTTCACACCTGCCAACCCGGCTGAATGGAAGAGTCCCAATTTATGTACACCTGGGGCTTTCTCGTTACCTATTGTACTTGGCGGTATAATACGTTTTATTTATTACCGAGCGATGGGAATTTATCAGTCCAATATAATTATTAGAAAGTGGAATACAGGGAAATGCTTTTCGTTCAGCTTAGGAGAAAGGGTTTCGAAGTATTCAACGCTGAATAGCTCTGTTTTGTTCAATACATTCGCGGTTTATTGGATTCTGTTGGAATTTCAGGTTTATCCGTGTAGTCATCTACTAATTTATGGTTTTGTTTAATTTGGATATGTGGGGATAAATTCCTATATCGAAGTAATTATTTCCACGAATATTGGTTCGATCGGACCAATCGATCGGGTTATTGTTCAGATTTAAATATTTGTAGGCCAATTTGAAAATTAGTCTCTCAATATTTAACATCAATAACGCTTCATTAGGACTAGTTCACACGTATTTTTTTTAAATATTTGTTAGTTTGAGAAAGATGAGATCCTCTTATGATAATTTCGGGGTTCCGTACCTACCTCAAAAAAAAAAGCGGAACCCTTATAAGATCACTTTATTGTTCGTCCGTCTATCTGTCTGTCTGTCAAGACCCTTTATATTGGGAACGCGTGTAGATATCGAGTTGAAATTTAAACCATATTCTCAGGTCTGTGGTCCCTTGAAGTTCAACCTTCTGAGTTTGCGAACAAAAATATACGGCCGTTTATGTCGCAAAAAAACGTATATTTCGACACTCTCAAGGAAATAAAAATTCATAGGGTACTTCCCGTTGACCTTGAATCTTTAAATTTGGTATGACGCAAGGTCACAAAGCACAAGTATAGGAAAAAATCTGAAAACCGTAAATTTGTAGTTACGTCACAAAAACATCTTTTTTGCGATTCAGAAAAATCTTCGGGAATTGAACTGTTTTCATAGGTGAGTTTGTACGAATCCCTCAGTGCGCGAGTCTGACTAGCACTTGCCCAGTTTTTTTATTTTTACGATATACTTATCATTTGTGACAGAGCAACATCCCGCCGCCGGTTCAGCTAGCGTTTAAATAAAAATTAAAGCTGTAACGTAAATTCGGTACGAGTCTTAAGGTACGGATTTTTTTATTCATATTCTGTTGTCCTTCACTTACAACATTGAAGCTCAGTATTTTTTGTACTCGCAAAAGTATGTAATTTATTTCTTGAATGTGTTTTTGCGTACTGGAAGCCCCATAAATATCCATCATGAGAAAATGAAATATTACCTTGTAAGGTACAAAATATGAGTAGTAACTAGTACCTAGATGTTTTTTGTGCTTCGTAGTCTATAGGGCCTCGTAAATGGCACGTAATTGAGGAAACCTAAAAAGTAAGGTTTGTGCTTTAATTAGGAATAGTATTCGAAGAAACAGTGGTGCACACTGGTAATGGCCTGGTCTTTCGAGTTTTATCTCGTGGGTTCAAACCCAGGCTTGTGATTTATTCTATCGCTATAGCTCTCAAAATGGTATAGAAAAACCTGTGGGAACCGCCATGTCCTAGAACTAAAAATTCGAAAACATGTGACATTAATGAACCAGCTGAGGGCTGATTCCCAGCAGTGGGACTATTATAAGGCTGCCTATTATTATTTATTTTTTCTATTTTAGAGGAGAGAAGTGTTATGTCTGGTGGGTAACTGCTCGATAGATGATTTCGGGCTGTTCAAATCGCGTGGAGAACATTAATTGCGCGATGCAGCATTTAGTTCTTATGTGACGCCATAGATGTCGCTACAATTATTAATCTTTTGTGAAAAGTAGATTGTATAGTATAGTTATATAGTAGGTAGATTATGCTTTTGATAATAGACACAATGAATTTAACAGCGATTTTTTTTATTGATATAAACCAGTGTTTTTGTGTAGATCTGTTGATAATTAAAGGGTTTATTTTAAGATGGAATATGGCTTGGGAGATAAGTTCCCAATTTTGACAAAAGAATTCAATCTACGAACGGTTTCACGCTCAAACAGCTGGACGGATTTGAATGAAATTTGGCAAACGGGTAAGTTTAGACCACTTTCTGGACTAGCACATAGGATACTTCTGCCTGTGGTGACTTCTACGCAGCCGACTGATGAGTAATGCGGTTTTGTCACACCAAAAAACTGCGAAACCATCTGTGTTTGCTTCAGCAAATATTGCTGATGCACTACAAAACGTGGAAGCCGAAATATCACCCAGAATGCGTTGTTAAATTAGACCCGTAGAGTATTGTATGCTCTCTGGTGTAGTCGACCCATAAACTTCCCGTGTACAGTGACGTACAATACGTCTTTAAATAAAATAATTCTGACTGCTTCAGCACGACAGTAAAACCTGCGAGCTAACATATTCGCCGGAACTGAGAATGTTCTGCGTTCCCACTCCATGTCAATATCATATTTAAAAGGGATGTAACTCAACATACATTTTTACTGTTTTTCATACAACCGCTCTTACGCGATTATGACGTTAATACACATTTTTCATTAGATATTTTGGAAACACAATATCTTGTGGATATTATCTAGGCTTCTATTTAAATCAGTTCAAAAATTTGTGTAAAACTAATCCAGTAAAGAGCTCTGAAAATCTGCTATTTTGCATGAACACTATTGCTATTTTGACACATCATAATTTACTCAAAAATTTAAAAAGTCAAAAAAGTATAACAATAAAAAGCCTTGCAAATTGAATCAAAATACTAAATGACGACAACTTTTTTTCAGGAACTATTAAGGGTTTAAAAAAAACACGTATTATTTGGAACAAGTTTTGTAAAATATTCGAGTAAATCACGGAATTACCGAAAACTCTGTTAAGTTTTCAGGCGTTATCTCTCTTTTCGCATTGTCTTTTCGTCAAACATCGCGTTGGATTGCGTTAGATGAAGTAACAAGCTTTTAAACCATGCTCGATATTGGCGATAGGCGAGTGGGAAAGGATCCTCTTAAGTTATCAATAACCCATTTTACAGAAATAGAAAATTTTCATACAACATTGCTTCTAATACTCGAGTTGATTGCCATAACTAAGAGTTGGATGTTTTATGCAATTACAGAAGTAATACCCGTCAAACTTCTTATAACGAGAAAACTTTCACCAATGAGACCAGAACACATTATTTCTTTTTTTTTTGACATGATTCTGTTCAGCCAGTTTGGATTTTTGATGAGTTTTTTTTCTTTAATGGCTGGTTTTAACTTTTTTTTTGATGATGGCTTAAGTTATGGGAATTGAAATGAAATATTGTTTTCAATAAACTTACTCGAAAACCGCTCTTATCCCTACCGCTTCATATGTTGGCGGTGTGCCCCGCTAGGGCGGAGCACCGCCGTGTCCTCACGGGGACGATCAGCGGTAACAACCTTTCGCGCCGGCCTGGTACAGGCCAAGGTGCGGAGCGAGGAGGACTGGCAGGCGGTCGCCTCCTACAGCGAAGCAGTAATGCTAGCGAAGGAAGCGGCCGCACGCGTGACGGAACGGCCTTCCTCACGCTCCAGCCGCCGGGATCCCGACCCCGACTTCAACCCACCGCAGGCCCAGCCCAAATCGTAGACCACGCGTAGAATTCCACACGCGCCTCAAAGAGATGTCAGAAAAACCGTAGGGGCCCAGCAGGGTCGGAGCCTACTGGACCCATGGGTTGACTTCCAAAAGGGGCACCCGTGGTCCTGGAACGCAAAGGGCAAAAAAGGACCATAGGTGTGGTTTTAGTCAGTAAAAGTCTGACACGCCCTTTCGTTCTGCCCTAGATCGAGATAAGTCAAAGAAGATGAGAAGATTAGATGACATCCCGCCGTAAAAAAAAAAACTGAATTGGGAAAAAGCCATACAGAAGATGGCTTATTTAGTTTGATTGAAATATTGTACCGACTTACGAGTTGTAGGTCGTAGCCAGGCGCAATACTTTGTGTAATTTATTTCACCACCACTGCTCTCAAAACGGTGAAGGAAAACGTCGTGGGAAAACCGACTTATCCTAGAACAAAAGATTCGAAGACATGTGATATCCACCAACCCGCACTGGCCCCGCGTTGTGGATTACGGCCCATTCCCTTTCCTACAGAGGAGGCCTGAGTACCAACAGTGGGAACATTATAAGGCCGACTATGCTATGCTATTATACCAAACATTTCACAGCAATAGTGAAGTGTTTAGGTAATAGCTAATAACAAACATATTTGACACAAAATACGAACCTATTCGCCTATGTACAAATCTAGTCTGTATGTACACGCTGTTACAGAATATTTTGTTGCGAGTCAGCAAATATGTAAGCTAATGTTCAAATATTTGTATTCAATATTGACTTTTCCCAAATAGCTCCCATACTAATATTTGTTGAATAATGATGCTTATATTTTCATGCTTTCACATTTAAATGAAGATCCCGTTAAGAAAAATATACAAGCCACTTAAAATTGAATCATAAAGAAACTCTACTATTTAGTTAATGAGGCCTTAGATACACTTAAAAAAAACTTTTTACAAAAAAATAAAATACAACCGACTTCAATGTAAAAAAAAAGAACTGAAAAGTGCAAATCTTCTCAATCAATAATTTCTTAATTCGGTGTTTCTATAATAGTTAGTATAATAGTCTCTTCATTATTTAACACCGACTTCCGAAATGAAAGTTATTTTTTTTTTTTTTTTTTTACATTTAAGTCGGTTATAGGTATATATTTTTTGTAAAAAGTTTTTTATTTTACACTTTTTAGTTATGGTACCACCACTAAAGAGTACCTCTCAGCCAAACTTAAATACCTTATAGCCAGAGTGTATCTCATGACAATTCTAATAATACCAAAAACGGTTAGATTACAATAATTTATTACAGAGTTCGGGTGCCTAATTTCAGACTTTATCATCAGATCAGTTCGATATATTCCCCCTCTTCTTTCAGTTAGTCATCGACTACACGTATAAACAAAGCAATTTTACTTGTGACAGAACTCCTCATAGGATCACAGCAGAACCGTCGTATTCTGCTGTGATCCTATGAGGAGTTCTGGTCCATATCTTCGAAGTTCATGATCAGATCAAAACAATATTTCTATGGGACCAACTCAAAAGCATAACATTTCAATAAAAAAATAATAATTTCAAAATCAGTTCACAATAATTGACCGAGAAATTGGTGAACATACTTACATAAAACAAAAAAAATACATTCAGCCGAACATAAAGCCTCCTCCTTTTTGAAGTCGGTTAAAAAGACTTAGAACCATATATGATTATGTATATAAAGTTGATGGCAGCCAAAATATATGGACACCATTTAATATTAAGCGGCGCCTGGTAGATAGCACTTCAATCAAATCTTAGCAATATGGATTGGGATAAATCACACCCTCGCAGAACTCACAAATTTCTACCAGCTCGACAAAATATGACCCCATATATTCAGACAAAACGACCAAAATCCAGCCTTATTTCATCGGTATAAGATCTAACACGACCGCACGTCGAATTTGTATCACCGGAAAACATTGCAAATATCATTTTCACGTTTCATAAGCGAATGTGGACTTTAAGTCTAGGTTATAAGGTTGGTTGAAGGTGCATAGAATATTTGTTTAGCAAAGGCATTTTATGGGGAATACAATATTAAAGCGAATGATATTTCTTCATAAATCGTTGCAAGGTGTCGGAGCTTGTGCGGTGTCTTTAAAATATTTTGCGTTAGGTTTAAAATATTGGATGCGGCTTTAAGACCTGCCGTACACTGCAAGATTTATCGCTTCGATATCGAAACAAATTTGATAAATTGTTCTGTGGGTTTTAAATTGTTCCGTGCACTAGCCTAACGACATTTGAGGTCACCCCTAGCATAGCATAGTCGGCCTTATAATATTCCCACTGTTGGAACTCAGGCCTCCTCTCTAGGAAAGGGAATGGGCTGTAATCCACCACGCGCGCCCAGTGCGGGTTGGTGGATGTCACGTTATGTCTTCGAATTTTTGGTTCTAGGACATGCCGATTCCCTAATTATGTTTTCCTTCACCGTTTTGAGAGCGGTGGTGATGAAATAAATTACACAAAGTAATACGCCTGGCTGGGTTTGAACCCGCGACCTACAACTCGTATGTCGGGGCCGTTACCACTCGGTCATCACTGCTCTCAGATATATTTTATTCCAGATAATAAGCTGGAGGCTTGATGCTTGTCTTCCCGAAGTTGGGAAAGAAGCTTTGTGCATTAGACTGACTAGGTATACCCTGGAAAATAGCCCTTCATATCTATGTTTATTGGGCGGGCGGTCTTGTGGACGGCGAGCAACGGGTAGCTCGCTGTCCAGTAAGGACCAAGACAGAGTCGATGGCGCGTTATGTAAGTTGTATTCTACGCTCGCCTCAAAGAGATATTAGCAAAATGGACGGGACCCACAGGAGTATGTTCCCTAGGCATAATTTATTACTTTCGCGCGGGCAAAGCCGCTACCAGAACCAAGTTGATAACACAAATAAAATAACTTTGCAAAACGAGTGTAGAATCAAAGCAATTGCCAATAACTGGACTGAAAAAAAATAGTATTCAATTTACAAATCTTCCAGTCGACTGAAAACCTTTTTTTTTTACTGAATTCCCATTCGCCTGTTAACAGTGAACAAGTTTAAAATAAAAATAAAGCTCTCCACTTCGCTTTGAACTGCGAAATTATTTTTTAAAGGACCCTAGAATACGAAAAACCTAATATGTTTTGACCTTTGTAGAGTGGCTCTGTGTACCATTGATGGTGGCTCCACCTGGTGATGAAATGGTGAAAAAGGTCTTGGGAGGCGAGTTTGGAGATACATTTGTGTATGTTTAAATCTGAGCGCAGTGGTGGCCGAGTGGTAACAGCCCCGACTTACGAGTTGTAGGTCGCGGGTTCAAACCCAGCCAGGCGCATTACTTTGTGTAATTTGTTTCATAACCACTGCTCTCCTAGAGTCCCAGCAGTGAGAACATAAAAAGGCTGATTATGCTATGCTATATGCTACGATGTTTAAGTCTTAAACACTGGCGTAGGTACCTAAGGGCTAGGCAGGGCAGTACCCCGGGGCCACCAAGCTTGTGGGGACCAAAAACCTGATTAGAAAAACCTCTTATAGAACTAGCGAAAAATTCTCCCACCTTCGAAATCTAAATCAAATCAATCAATCAATCAAAAACAGGTTCAAGCGATACGATGTGGCATAAAGTTCTAGCGATTATGGGAGTACAGTAAACCTGTCTCTCTAAGTAAAGTTCCCTTGTGGGCAATTTGATGAAGACCTGTTTCTGACCTATAAACAGGTTGCAACACTAGGTTGAACTCGTTTTAGTCAGTAAAAGTCTGACACTCCCTCTCGCTCCAATCATAGCAGGACAAGTTATATATCGATGATTTCCTATGTAAAAACTGAGCCCTAGTTTTTTTTTTTATCCCAGGGTCATTTTTCAGTCAGCTACGCCACTGCTCATAATTTATTTCTTTGCAAACATGGGTAATTGATACATAGATGGTGTTATACAAAATAATTTTTAGTTTATGCGAAACATGAATATAGTTTGTTCAGAATCAGTAACTGAATGGATTCTAATAGTTTTTACTCAAAAATATTTAAAAAGGTCACAAGTTGGACACCACCGACACTGAGTACAACGCAGGTCATGGCAAGTCATAGCGAGCATTATGCGCTAAAAAACAGCTGGGTGCAAGTGCAAAATCAAAACGTTCTCAAATCTCAGTCGCCTGGATAGGTGACTATGTATTTTTGCTGACATAACAAGCTTATAACTTTGTGATTTTTCATGATACAGTTATGATATTATGTACATAGTTTCTTTACATAAAATTACGTGTTTCGGGTTTCGCATATACTAAAACTAATGTTGTATATGCAAACGAGCTCCATCGTCGACCACACCATCGTTTACCGTCAGGTGAGATAGTGGTCAAGCACGAGTCTATAATTCATAAAAAAATATTGACTTTAAGGCATATAAATACAAATTCTTAATTTATTTCCTTTCATAAGTCAAAGTACAACCTCTTAAGTTGTCAAAAAATAAAAGGCCCGTTTGACATTTGTATTTTGACTACCTAGCGGCTTGTCCGGTGTAGTGTAGCTACTACTAAAATAGCTACTACTAAACTGGATCCCTAATTATTATTTTATTGTTTCTTTCAGTTTCGTTCCAAGTTACATTCTAGGGTTTTACTCGAATGTTAAAATGGGCCTTTTTTGACGTGTTTAGTGGTTGAAGTGACCTTTTAGATAAAAATTGCCTGTGTTAGGGCACTTCGCTCTTCCGAATCGAAAAGTTGCGTAGTGTACCAACAATTTTGAACCTTCAAATTCAAACAATTCTAGTTTAATTACTTTCTAAATTAAGAACTGTCGAAACGTCGCGCGTCGGTGCAAACCTCTGTACCTACTAGTTCTTCTAGTTTATATTTTCTGACATGTAATCTTCTGCTGATGCTGTGCTTTGCAGTTTGGGCTACGTGTGAATTTCTAGAAAGGATACCGTAGTCCAGGAATACAAAGGACAATTGAAAAACATGCCCTCTCAGTCCACTCTAGAGTGGGAGAAGTAATTAAATGAAATACCATTTAAAAACAAAAATGCTTCGTAGTTTGAAATCACACTAAACCAATCCGCAGTATTTTAATTCAGAATACTACAGTACTAACTCATTGCATTTAACGTCCGTACCGACCCGTGACGTCATTCTAACTTGGAGCTCCATACAACATGGCGCCGAATCAAAGCGCACTTCACACCTAACTAATGTTTAGTGTCCGACCGAAACTAGTTTTTACGCCAAAACCGGATTTCGGCTTCAGTTTCGGATTCGGCCGAAACCGGAACCAAACTTCCTTGTAAGGTCATGTTTTCTTAGGGGAAAAGAATACTCAATCTTAATCAGTCAGTTGTTTTATTTTAAATCACACTAGTTGCTAGCAGCAGCTTCGACCGCGTAAAAGTGAAAAATTGACTCGAGGGATCATGCTCCCGTGATAGAAAGTATTAGTATGCTATTCCAGGACATCGTACTTGATGGCTTTTACGTCAGGTACTCTTCTGTCTGTATTTATTCTTTTCGATTTTAAGTGTTTGTGAGTACATAAATAAAAATGGTCTACTTGTGTAATCAAATTTTATGTAAATCTGTTTAGCCTTTCTAGCGTGAAGAAGTAATAAACATATACACTAGTAGTGAGATTAATCATCCAGTGTCTGGTATTTGAGGTACGAAACAAAATTACTTTTTGTGCCCGAAACCTTTCGGATTAAGTTTGGGTTTAGGCCGTGGATTTGGCTGGATGGCAATTGTAACTGAACCTAAGCCGAAATTATTATTTTTTGCCAAAACTAGGCCGAAGCCGAAACCGCATGTTTGCGGACATTACTGCTGTTTGATTATTAGAAAGTTAATTTAACCTAAAGTTTTGCATAACTATGCTAATTTTATGGTTACTCACATTAGAAGTGTGATTTAGTAGCATTAGGCGATTACGACGCGTGTGTTAGGGTCTTAAAATTCGTGAATGCTGTAAAACTAATGGAGAATTTGCATACGGGTGTAAGTTTGGGACAAGTTTGAATATATTATTATAATGTTGAATATGCGAGTACGTATGTTTGAGTGGTAAGTTATCTTAGAGTTTGTTTCTCAAGTAAGACGAGCTTGGAGATTATGAAAACTGTGTATAGTCAGCCGCACATTTGTAATAGTAATGCCTTTGAAATGTTATTGACAGTGTCTATATGACGCAGCAGTAAGGACGATTTTGTAAGTAGATATAAGTGTTAAGCGTTGATGTGCTCAACTTTATCTTGGTGCATTGTTAATATAATTACAACCAATTTTACAGTTCTTTTTTCTAATTTAGCGTCAAATAACGTATTGTATGAATCGTTTCGGCTTTGAAACCCTATTAAATTTTGACAGATACCCACAATATTTTTTTAAGTATCTGCAACTAACTGTCCTAACACAATGGCCATAGCATAAATCATAGAAATGCATTAAAAACCAGTCGTCAAACTTTTATCACCCCTTTCATCAGTTACCTTATCAAAGAAATCGCATCGCAAACTTGCATCCATACTAATATTATATTATAAATGTGAAAGTGTGTGTCTGTTTGTTTGTCCGTCTTTCACGGCAAAACGGAGCGAGGAATTGACATGATTTTTGAAGTGGAGATAATTGAAGGGATGGAGAGTGACGTAGGCTACTTTTTCTTTCTTTCTAACCCGTGTGGGGTCTTTCTTTCTAATCCCCCACTCCCATAAAGTGGGGGGTGTAAGTTTGTATGGAGAAAGCTACTTTTACGCGGGCGAAGCCGCTGGCAGAAACTAGTAATGCATAAATAGAATCTTTTTCGTTACAAGCTTCAGAGAATATTTGCTAGAAACTGCATTATTCAGCCATATGGCCGTATCTACGACTATAAATAAGTCACAGGTGGGGTCGAAGCAAATGCACCACTTAAATCCACTGCTCCTTTTTGAATTACATCTGCTGTTGGAACAGGGTCGGATTGAGACGGCAGTAAGGGCGCAACGGGGTGCAAAAAGTTGTTAAAAGATGAGATGAGTGTATTGTCAATGCATTGGTATAAATATAGTGATAAGTTGTTTTGGAATTATAGCTTGTTGTTGTTGGAAATAAATTCTTACTGTAATTACTCATTTAGATCTCAGTGTCATCAATTTACATTTATCCATAATTATGCAGGCTTTTTTTAACTCACATGTAATAAGCAGATAAGAAAAAAGGAATACAAAAAGTAAGTTTAGAGGTGATGCTTATTTTAAAAGAGATGTAAACACCGTATGTTATAAGGTTTTTTATTATTGATGGGCTCGCATTTGACCACTATTTTACCATTAGGTAATGTAAATTCTGCAAGTGTGTTGAGTTTAAACAGCATTCTATTTTAAATAAACTATTTTTTATCTCTCAATAGCGAACCCAATTACAATTTAATGGCTATTTGATTTTTTAAAGCTATTAATATTAAGTGTTCGTAAATTCAGTTTTGTATTAAACAAAATTGATTTTAAAGGCATTTGTTTTTAATCTTTAAACAATCCTAACACTATAGTGAATTTAATTTATATTTGTTTTAAGCTGCTCTGAGTGTATTAGTATTAAAATCGAATGAAAAACAATAGTGCAGTGATGGCGGATAACATTACAATGCAAATGTTGCTCTATTGTGTACCATTATAACATGAAACATGTGAGTTGCAATGATCTGTACTTATATAAAGTGGATAGCTTTATCACTCACATAATCTGTAGCAGATAACCTTTGACATACATTAGTTTTGAACGTTAGTATTAATGAATGAGAATAGTAGTCGTTGATGAACTCAAATGCGGTATTCCGTTGCATTAACCATGTTTATTGGATACCAACTTGCACCCGTAATCCCGTCCTATTACGGCCCTGGTATCGAAACAGATTCTCAGGGTATTGTCTCTTCTAGTTTTTCTCTGTAACATATCGGGGGTACATAAATCGAGATGCTTCTTCCAGATCGAGCACTCTATCCGTAGCGAATTATATATTTGTTACTCTTAGAAAAATGGTAAGATATAACTTGTTCCTGTAAGTTAATTTACTCTAAGACAATTTTATTGTAGGTACTGTAAGAATTGGTATGGCACAAAAACCGAGCGTTATTAAATTAGGAGAATACAGAATCTGGAGGGTGACAGATTAGTTTATGAATCAAATCTTATATAAAATACTAGCTAACTAGGCAAAAAACCATTTAAACCGTTTCGGTGAAATTCGATAATAAACACTGTGACACGATTTTTTTATAAATGAGATAATATGATATTTTGAATGCTTTACGGAGACGCTTGTGATGAAAGCAAATCTACCAGAGGGGCAATTTTTTTTTTATTTGGTATAAACCAGTGCTTGACTGCGATCCGACCTGATGGTAAGCAGTGATGCAATAATTGATGGTGAGGCGCACTAGTTTATTAAGAGCCTATTCACTCTAGCCTTGAAGGCACCTAAATTATAGTTGGATGGGAAGACCGCAGCAGGCAAATTGTTCCAGTCCCTCGAATTTCCGTTCTTTTAATAATCAACTGTCGTATTCTTATCTAAGTCTCAATATTTTAAAGAAACGTCTGATTTCCCAACATTTTTGACAAGTTGTCGGCATTGATTGTCGCTGGTCTGACGTCGTAACTTGAATTTTATGATTTTAAAGCCTCGGATGCACTAAGGGGCAAAATTTCCTCTAACATGACACGCACTGCTGTCAATTTGTCCCACCTCACGAGAATGCATGGTATTTTCTTTCTTGGGCGGAGTGGAAGATAGTCTCAGGCTTTTACTGACTAAAAACCCACTCCTGCTCCTACTTTGCTTTCGTCCCAGGGCCCCGGGTTTCACTTTCACCCTGATGTATCTGAGACCTCTGAGAGCTGCTGACACGACATTAGTATCAAACGTCGTTTTTCAGTACATTTACGAAGATACAATTAAACGTTCGGTTGAGTGGAGCGTGATCGACGGGCGCGCGACTCGTGGCGGTTGCTTAGCGCTCAGCCTGAGTCAATAAATGTACATAACAAATTGTGGCGAGAAAGAGCTCGCGCACTTCCGCACTAGTGCGAAAAACAGTAATCTGCGTGCCTAAATGCGATCGGCGTAAAAGCAGGTTTTCGAGTAAGTGTATTGAAAAATATTTTTCCTTGTACCATACACTAAAGGCCACGTTACCCAGGGACCTCTGGAGACAATTATGCAAAGTGCGCGAGCTACCGATACCGAGACAAAGGCGTCTATTTGGCGAGCCTCCTACAACACCAAGGATTATGTTAAAATCTTCCTAGTGATGTGCTCAACTTGATACGATTTGAAAACGGTTTATATCGACTTTATTTTTATCTTTAAACAATTGTCTTATTTTTAAAGTTTAGAAATAGTCTTCCCTTTTGCTCTATAAAGACCGTTTTATTTATAAGCATATTTTTTGGGTTTATCTAATAGTTTTAGCCTCATAAAGTTGATCACACGGTAATGTCGTCAGTGCATCACATATATTTGTAGTTTCATTTTTGTTTTTATTTTTATTTATAATTTTGTTGTGCGTTTATTCTCAAGAGTGAAATTTCATTTTCATTTATATAAGGTTTGCTGTAAGAAGATCCAATGGTGGGTTAAGCTCGCCTGTGTAAATTAGTAAAATCAAAAAACATCAGAAAATAATGAACATAAATAAAATAAAAGACAAAAAAGGAAAAATATGTTAAAGAATATGAATATATTTTTAGTGTAATCAAAAAGGTCGCTTAAAAAAAGAATTATACTTATGTATAAAATGGTTTCAAAACTCTAGAATAACACAATGTAATTAAGTACAACAAAAGTTAATTTCAGTTTAATGTAAATTAGAAAATGTTAAACTAGTTAAGCCAAATCGTTTTTGTTTTAAGCCGTTTAGTTAAAATCTTATTAACGTTAATTATTTTTACTTTAAGTCTTTACGCATTTAGCTTTGAGAGAAAATAATACTTAGGATCTTAACATGGCTGGTCAAAGCAAGGATGAACAAGGGTACTGGATACAATTCTATGAGTCAATAGTTTTAAAAATCTCGAGTAAGTAGATTGTGAAATTAAAATTAATTTGAAAATAGTGATATAGATAATGATAAATTAATTATGATTATAATAATGTGATTGCAGTATTTTACTTTTTCTGTTAACGTAATAAGAATTTTTAAACAGTCTCATCATCTTCCTGCCCTGTCACTAGTCATGCTATCACTAACTTCCTTTTCTTTCATATTTTATTTTTTACTTTTATTTCACTCTTCACACAATCCATCCATCTTTTCTTTGGTCTCCCTCTCCCTCTCCATCCATCCACATGTAAACTCATAACTCTTTTAGTAACATGCGCTTCATCCCTCCTCTTCACATGACCATACCAAGACAAACGATTTCCTTTCAATTTTTCAGTCACTGGCGCCACTTTCAAACTTCCCCTAATGAAGAATAAAGAAATGAGTATAATTTCTCACTTTATCCATTCTCGTCACACCACACATCCATCTTAACATTTTCGTCTCATCGCAATCTTTTTTCGTGCAATTTTTAATCAGTCTGTTACCCATATTTTCCTCAAAGTATCTCTATGTATAAAAAGATCAGTCAAAATAACATCGACATTAAATTCCGACAACATCACATCACTACAACCCAAAATATACACAAAACCATGCATGCTACTAATCATGTGTATATCTTACACGTTTGCATGTGTGCGTTCGGCCAATGAGGGGCCTTCGATCCCCGTGTCCCGTTTTTATCATTGTCAGAATGATGAATTAGCCTCATTTGTTAGGACAGGAAAGGCCTAGATTTTAAGCTACTTTAGGATAGGAGGTACTCTGTTTGGTAGAGGTATTTTGTAGGTATCGGCAAATAAGTGGTTCGGTTATGTGTTGGTAAAAGGAAAAGTACGATTAATGGGGAAGGTCGATGTTATTTATGGGGTGCCTGTTACACTAGACTTGTATAGCTGTATTTTTTGCTATATGTAATGGGCGACCCTTGTAGTTTTGCGAAATTTGAAACGATTTACATAGTTTTGATCTGCGTCTAAGAGGGATTGTACTACCTTAAAGAAAAATAACAGTTAATGTATCTACGTGGAATTCGCAAAAAATGAAAGCAAATCAGTTGGTGGGTGCTTCACAGGCTTATATTATATATTTGTAGTTTGGAATTCCAATCAAGATTCTAATTTCTTTAAAATCTATTGATAGGCTGTTAAGTTTTTCTATATCTTGTAGAGTTATCTCAAGAGTAACATACCATTAAAACAAAATTTATCGAACAAAATCGGGTCCGAAAGCTAATAATTTCTATACGATTCTCTAAGATTTATTACCCCCCATTTCTGAGACGATCAGAACTGATTCTGAATAGTTTGAGATATTCACTCGATTTATCGTCTTAGGAACCGAATTTTACTCGTTATTGTCACCTCACTAAAGGTGTTTGGCAAAGGAATTTGGACTTTATTAGGTTAGGTGTAGAGTTGGAATTTATATGATTTAGTAATGATATACGACTCGAATAAGGCCGATTATCCATTGATTTGGGTTTATGACGTCAGGTGGTGTGGATTGGTTAAGGTTAACGCTGATTCTAATAAGTAATATCAAAGATTCCTGTTGACTAAGCATTTTTTTTACTGGGAAAAAAAAAAACAATTACTTGCTAGAAAAAATACCTTGCTAAGTGCTTATTAGTAAAAAAATATTCTTTGTGTTAAAACGTGTAACACTATGTCCATTGGACCGTCCGACGACAGCGTGCTATGCACGGTGAGCATACGAGTTACAACCGCGCATTGACATATGAATGACTAACATAAACCTGTTGTACATGGCTATGTGGTATTTCCAGTGATAAAATAAAGGAATTAGTATGAAATTTTTCTTCTTCACTTTTTTCTTTTTTTACGTACACGTATTTATTTACATTTTAAAACACTAACTATCATTACAATAAAATAATAATAAAAACCATACACTAATTACAACTAACTAAAACTAAAATATGGCGTCAAAAAACTCTTCCATATCGCTGTCGACTGGTAATGTGCCCAAAAGACTGGCGGCATTGCCACGCTGTTTGGCAATGCTTATCCTCTGGCCGAGGTAAAAGCCTTCTTCTTCATCAAGTCACCATCATCATCACCATTTTAGCCGAAAGACGTCCATTGTTGGACTTAGGCCTCCTCCAAGTGTCACCACAACGACAGGTCCTGTGGGTCTCGCATCCATTGTTTCTTTTTTATGTGGGAAAATCATCTAATGACAAATCCCGCTCTTGGGCGGTGCGGGAGATAGTGTTAGACTTTTACTGACTATAAACCCACTCCTGTTCCTTCTTTGCCTTCGTCCCAGGGCCCCGTGTTTCACTTTCACACTACCCGTGGCCCCATTAGGCTTTGACCCTGCTGAGCCTCTACGATTTGCTGACTGAGGTTGTGCTTCCATCGGATTCCCGCGACCCTCACCAGGTTATTGGTCCACCTTGTTGGAGGCCTTCCAATGCTGCGTTTTCCATTTATTTTTTAGCCACGAGTCACTGGAATCCGAAGGATAGGCACTTGGGGGAGGCCTATGTCCAACAGTGATGATCATAAAACAATAACACGAATGTTAAGCAACGCTTGCTGAGTTCCCTTGGATGGGTGAACGATACATATCGATCTTCGTAACTCCTTCGTGAACCAGATAGGTGTTTTCTCCGGCTGTCATTTCTAAATCTAGTTATGGGGAAAAGCTCGAAAAGAATAGCATATAAAACAATTCGCTTGCTAAAGAAATCTTATTGGAGTTCACTTAATTATAAGAAAGCGAAGTACTGAACAAACTGCAACGATTCGAGATGCTTTTAAAGCTGGAAGCAGACTGAAGATGTGCGAATAAACAGTTCAGGTATAAATTTAAAGGTACAGGTATACCTTTAATAAACTGCAGTACGTTAAAGGCGTGCGAGAAGTTTGCCAGAGAAATAGAATAGAATAATATTGTACACCACAATAGGAACAATTATACAGAAACTTAAATTTATGGGTAGAATAGTGGTCTTATCGCTGACAGCGGTACTACCAGACAACCTTAGGATGAGTTTCTTGCAAAGTGTCTTCAAGGCTAGAGTGAATAGGCTCTTAATAAACTAGTGCGCCTCACCATCAACGATTGCATCACTGCTTACCATCAGGTGAGATCACAGTCAAGCACAAGATAATATTATTAAAAAAAAAAAATAGTAATTTGAATTTCGATCTTCCTTGGTACTTCCCTTTAACTCGTCTAAGTGGGGCACAATCCCAGGTCAACGGTGCGGATTGTGCGAATGCAAATTAACTTCGCTTCGCTTCCGAAGTTGTCCGAATGCTTCCGAGCCCACCCGAGCGCAAGCTTGCTTGTCATGTAAATTGGGAATTAAAATTATGGCGAAACGTGCGGGGGACAGATATATCATGATCTAACAGAATGTGTAAACTGGAGTAAGTTTAAAGTTTGTTGGCGTACTTTTGAGTCTGGTGCGTAATGCATATGGCTTTCACGTCTTGGAGATGTGAATCTAAGGGTGTGCTTTAGGGGTTTAACGGTAAGAATACGGATTATAATGGACAGACACTTAGATTTACTCCTACTAAGCATATAGCTTAAGCATAATCAGCCTTTTAATGTTCCTACTGCTCGGACTCAGCTCTCCTCTCTAGGAGAGAGAATGGGCCGTAATCCATCACGCGGGCCCAGTGCGGGTTGGTGAATGTCACATGTCTTCGAATTTTTGGTTCTAGGATATGCCGGTTTCCTCACGATATTTTCCTTCACCATTTTGAGAGCAGTGGTGATGAAACAAATTACACAAAGTAATGCGCCAGATTGGGTTTGAACCCGCGACCTACAAGTCGTAAGTCGGGACCGTTACCACTCGGCCACCACTGCTCTTCTCCTACTAAGGCCGACTAGTAACTAGAGTGTTAATGAGCTATTTATTTATTTATAAACGACAATAATAAATCGTTGCCCTACTCAAGAAAAATATCTTCTATCGTGAGTGTACACAAATATGAACTCACATACACAAGACATCTAGACCCGGATCTGTAAGTTATAAATATTGCATTTTGATACAAGTGGAGAATGTTTGTCATTGCGACCGAGGCGGTATTTATATACCTACTAGCTTTTGCTCGCAGTTTCACCCGCGTCCATAAAATATAGCTTTTTTTATTATTAATGATAGGCTCGCGTTTGACCACCATCTCACCTGATGGTAAGCGATGATGTGGTCGATGATCGAGCAAGCTTGTCTAGATATATGCTTAAATGTCACTCAGGAATAAAGCAGCTTTATATCGGTGAAAAAAAAAAATCGCAACGGACCAAAGATTACCACCTACAAACAAAAAAACAAACTTTATCTCTTTATAATATTAGTGTAGATTTGTTATGGAGCCAAGGGCTGCAGTGACAAATTTCCATGTGTATCGAACGGCGGTTTTTGACGCGCAACTCGTGTGGGTCACTTAGTGCACAGCTACAAATATTATAAATGTAACAAAATTGCACACTTTTCCGCACTAGTGCGAAAAACAGCGTGCTTAAAAGCGGTAGGAATAAGAACGGGTTTTCGAGTAAGTGTATTGAAAAATATTTGACCGTGTGGGAATCAAACTTGCGATACGCAACGCAGCAGCGTTGAACACTGAACATTCGTAACACTTAAAGGCGACTTCAAGCAGTTTATGCAAAGTAAGTTAACACTATGTGGTTACAGAGCTTTGGTTCTGAGCTAGAATAACGGTAGCCGTTAACTCGCAACAAACTATCGGTTAACGTTAACCTAAGAGTTCAGTTATTTTAACAAGTTAGGGTCGTCGGTATCGGGGGGAAGTAGTCGATAGTTCTGTAGATGCTAACTTTTGTTGTAAGCTGTTTGTTCAAATGAAAATAGTGAGGGAGTGGCGCCCTCTTGAGCGCATGTAGAAAACTCCTAATGCTATCACCGATCTATTACTAGGATATTAAACTTAAAAAAAGAAAGGAAAAGAGTAAAAAATAAAAACAAATAACAATTATGACTTATAAGGTAGGATATACGTTACATGCGCGCAAATTAAAAATTTTAAGGCGATGTCATGCCTTGTATACGAACTAATGTTTTGTTTTTCACATTCATTATGCGTTCAGCTAAGGAGTGGAATTCCTTGCCAGAATCTGTGTTTCCTGACGACTGCAACAAGAGTGAACAGGTTACTTCTAGGTAAGCACGCTCCATCGTCGACCGCATCGTCGCTTTCCATCGGGTGAGATAGCGGTCAACCGCGAAGAAATCAAGAATTTAAAAAAAAGTTGTAATTAAATTAAAACTTAAAATAAAATTGAAAAAAAAATCTCTCCTCACTTTTAGGGTTCCGTTATACCCAAAGGGTAAAAACGGGAACCTATTGCTAGGACTCCACTATCTCTGTCTGTCACCAAGCTATATCTCATGAATAGTGATAGCTAGACTGTTGAAATTTTCACAGATAAAATAAATGTTAAATATTTGATGGAGCTCCTTTATAACGTACGTGATATTTTTGCCATTTTTTTATTACAGATGGTACGTATCCCTTCGTGCGCGAATCCGATTCGGACTTGGCCGGTTTTTTTTTATGCAAAGTACGAATCATGCTTTTTGCCCCCTTAACTTTAAAACAGTTAAACCGATTTTCATTTAAAATAGGCTTCGCCCGATGGCAAGCGTAGATGTGGAGCACGCTTGCCTAGAAGTAACCTATTCACTCTTGACTTAAAGACCCCTAGGTTGTAGCTATCCGGCATAACACAAACAACGGCAATAAATTCTACTCCCTAGCTATACGCGAATTCTCGAAACGCTTAGTGCTTTTTGATAAGTGTGTTTTCAGAGCGATATTAGCGTTTAAAAACCAATTTCATAGCAAGAAACGATTGCAAAAACTCAAAACATACATACTAAAAAAACTATCTTCACCAACACGTTTCACCAACATAAGGAACCCTAATGAAGTCGTGGTTCCGTCCATGCTGCAAGTATTCCGCTTTATCACCGAAGATAGCCGAGTCTGGCCGAAGATTTACGAGACTTTTATCGCGAGTTTAAAGGGCTTAATAATTTAAGCGATGCTCGACTTGTCCAGATTGTATCATTACCCTATAATAAAATTTATTGCGGAACGACCACAGAAATTGTAAAAAAAGAAGAAAAACCTTCTAGTGTAACCCTATCTTTATTTTAAAAGGGAATTAGCGATCATGCCTTGTATGTATACATACTAATGTTTTGTTTTCTAATGTGTCCATGTACGCAGATACAATAGCCAATTTTAATTACATTTAGTTATTCAAAATAACTCGTATGTATGTATGTATGATTGTTTCTTCTTCACGCTTGTAGGGCTGAACGAATTTCGATGAAACTTGGTATAATAGTAGACACTTTCTTTGTGCAATTAATTCCATCACCACTGTGCTCAACGGTGAAGGAAAACATCGTGAGGAAACCGGCATGTCCTAGAACTAAAAATTCGATGAGATATGACATTCACAAAACCGCACTGGTCCCGCGCAGTGGATTAAAGGCCAAGCCCATATACATTACGCACCAGACTCAAAAGTACGCCAACGAACTTTAAACTAACTCCATTTTACACATCAGCATAGTCAGTCTTATTGACTACGCTTATGCTATTATGATAATTGGAATTGATTTTATGTTGATTCTAGTGCAATTTCTTCATCATCTAAATTGTCTTGGAGATTGGATTTTAAACAGGGCCCATAAAAACAAAACACTGACCTCGTGTATTATCTAATATACATATAATAAATCTGTAGAAGTTTTTAGTTGTGCACGCATCACGTAAAATGTACGAAATCGATGTAGATAACTTTTATAAATTAAAATTGTGTGTAACTTGATATATTACTTAAGCTTTGTTTCATCGCAATCGGTTGACTATATCGAAAGTTATACTACATTCATTGACTGTAAGGCGGTATGAAGTTCGTCGGGTCAGCTAGTAAGTAAATAAGTTTTTATTCTAAAACAATGTGGTATAAAGATGGTACATACGTTTTCAGAGCAGAAATCATACCACAAATACCAATCAATAGTAGGTTTAGGTACTTATACAAGTATACCTGTCATACTATACTTACGTATAGTATAGCAAACTTATGGCTTCACCAAGTAACTCCTCTCCAGGCCATAAATCTTGGCCATACTCCGATACTTGGCTGTTGTTAACTTAACTTCGCCTGGGCTGGACTGAACGACGTGTATGGATGGGCGGGCAGATAAGTTTGGAATACATCCCGGAATCGGTAAGCTATTGCGGATAAATTACACGACAACCGCAGTTCCTACAAGTTAACAACTAATGCATTTAGAACTTTAGGCACATCATAATATCTTTTATTTCTTGTCGTAAGTACGCCCATTTCCCCATGGCCTTGGCACGGGAATTTATGAAAAGGGAACCCGTGAAACTAGAACCCAAGGGCAACTGAAGAACTGTGTAGTTTACGTTGAGTAGTAAAGAAGTCTGACACGCCCTTTTGCTCCAACGTAGAACGGGATAAGTCATTGGATGATTTGTCAAAAAGAAGCACATTTCCATGGACCAATATGGAACACTATCGTTTCATTACAAAGACATAAAACCTTTGATTAATCATCACCTAATGCCATATCTATAAGCAAACAATCAAAATAATAAAAATAATTTATACTTTTCCGGTAAAGATATCTTTTCTAATGACCATTAATAAATCGCTGAGTCAAACTTTCAACGTTGCAGGCTTAGATTTGAGCGTCGAGTGTTTTTCATACAGCCAATTCTAATACGTTGCTCTTTCAAGAGTAACATCTAAAGAAAACATGTTTGTATTGTCTAATGACATAAAAGCTGTGAACGTTGTATATAAAGACATTCTGTAGTATTTTTATTATCAGCATTGCACCCGTGCGAAGCCGGGCGGGTCGCTAATATACTCGTTTTATAAAAGTGATGAGTTTGTTCGTTGGTTTCTTTCTGTTTGAACGCGCTAATCACAGGTATCCGTAGGTTACTGGTTTGTAGTGAAAAAATCTTTTGTTTGATAGTCCCTTTACTAAAGAAGGCTAGTCTATATAACATCACGCTACTTCCAACGAGAGCGGAACAGTACAACAGTAATATCTTCATATCTATTTTTTATTAATAATAGGCTCGCGTTTGACCACCATCTCACCTGATGGTAAGCGATGATGTGGTCGACGATGGAGCACGCTTGCCTAGAAGTAGTCTATTCACTTTTGACTTAAAGACCCCTAAGTTGTAGCTAGCTATTTAATTGCGTAAAATCTCCAAACACTTACAACTTTGAGAGTCCATTTAAAATTGCCAGCTATTGAAATCATAAGTATGTTACGCAATCAAAACACAAGCTGTTCTGCAAACACGAAGGTTCTCAAT
The DNA here is from genome assembly GCA_961205895.1 of Mythimna pallens. Classification (NCBI taxonomy): domain Eukaryota; kingdom Metazoa; phylum Arthropoda; class Insecta; order Lepidoptera; family Noctuidae; genus Mythimna; species Mythimna pallens. Next base: position 23,751,616 of record OY540833.1, read on the forward strand.
GACACTAACTTACCTAAACTTCAAAACAATTCCTATCCACCTAAATCTGGATCACAAAACCTGCACCCTCTGCAGCATAACGCCAGCTCCAGCATAAACCACGGCATTCAATTGTAAACTGAATAAGCGTCGGTCCAGAACTTATTCTGCCAGTGTCCGGCAGTTCACGTAAATTAGTTTAGTTCGTCGGGTGAACCGCCGCGGTAATCAACGCCAGGGTACAGCACTAGTCGACCACAGAGCAGGGAGGTCATGCAAGATTACAGATGTGGATTGTCTGTGGTTTAAGAATAGTTTCGTGTTTACATAAGTGTTTAAATTAAGTAGACTTTATTTAAATTCAGGAGGGATTATTCTGTGTAATATATTTTAACACCACTGCTCTCAAAACGATGAAGGAAAACAGCGTGACGAAATCGGCATGTCAGAGAATTAAAAAATTTAAGACGTGACATCCACCAACCCGCAGGAGGGTCATCCACCATGCGGGCCTACGCATGGTGAATTACGGCCCAGCAGTGGAAATAATAAAAGGTTGATTATGCTAATATGCAATTACATTTTAGATCTACAGAACGATTTTTATAACAAAAGAACACACATGTCAATTATGACACGAAAACACCGAAAAAGATCTTACATTTAACATAACTTCAAAATAAAATCAATTCACACAAAAATAATCTAACACGTACGTAATGACATTAGAATTTCCAAAATCTATAATATAAAAATGAATCGCAAAATGTGTTGGTAAGCGCATAACTCAACAACGCATGGACCTATTTGGCCAATTCTTTTTTTAAAATGTTCGTTGAACTTCAAGGATGGTTTTTACGGCGAGAAAAATTCGAATAGAGTAGGGTAGAGTAGAGTAGGATAGAGTAGTCAGTTGACAGGAGCGAAGCCGCGGGCAAAAGTTAGTCTATAATATAAAAATGAATCCCTATTTCCCTTGGTCACGCCATTACGCGTGAACGGCTGGACCGATTTCACAATTTTTTTTTTGTTGTATTTGTTATTGTCAGGAGAAGAACCTTATGAAAGAAAAAAATTAAAAAGTAACTCTTACTTAGTAAGTAACTTTTTTATTTATTTAGATTAGGGTAAAGTGGAGTAGAATAGGGTAGAGTAGGGTAGAGTAGAGTAGGGTGAAGTAGGGTAGATCGAAAGGAGTATATATAGTCAGTTGACGGGAGCGAAGCCGCGGGCAAAAGCTAGTACTAAATATAAATAAATTGGAAAAAGGGGTTTTAAAAAAATTAAAGTGAAAATTCGTGTTATGTAATGGCTATTAGTGTTGTCTTTCCGAAATGTCGCATAAATAAGCGTAAGCACACGAATCACAAAAAAAATAAAACTGGAAATAGATAGATATTTTTAAATATGGAATACAATTTGTTTCGTTTGAAAAGCAAACAGTTCTTGTCTTTTTGCGCTAGTGTTTTTCATTATCCAGTAGACCTACTGCAATTCGTTAGTCTGTGTCCCGCTAAGTGAGCTCGGCTAATCTGCAGTGCATGCAAGAACTATTTGAGTAACTAAATAGCCGAGCACAGCATTTTGTTAACTGAACGTGAGATACTGTAAGTTGCCGCTTTTATTTCGGAAAAGTAGCAACACAATGCTTAGTTTATTCGGAGTTGTTAAATCTAATTGAGTTTATTACTAAAAAGTAGTTTTATTTTCAATGTTGTTTTTATTTACATATTTATTTATACTTTATTGTACACCATTACGCATACAAAAGGAAACTAAAACTAAATCACATACATACAATAGGAGGCCTTATCACATTCCGCGATCTCTTACAGGTTACCTGGAATGGACAGTAATTGCCTGGATGGACAAGAAATAGGGCTGTCATTGGTGTGACCAATTAAAAACCAGTATTATTATACATATGCTGTATAATATGGCCGTTATATCTTGGCGAGCCCGAAATTTTCGCAGAAGGCTGCGCACGAACGTTTTTTAGGAACAAAATGGTGGCATGAGGCGACATGCGCGGTGCGAAGGTCTAGGCTAGAGATTGACTCTATGTAAACACAATCGACCCTATAATCAATCAAATATCACAATCGATTTTTATCAATTTGGAATTTATTAATTTTTGTTTCTATGAGATATTGAACGGAGTAGATTTACGAACATAGTGAATGTTGTCGTTAGTAAACGAGATATCGACTTTAATGAAAAAAAAAACTAATACAAGTTACTACTTTATTAATCGCCAGACTTATCTGGCAGTGGGCAGGGAACATTGTTCGCAGAACAAGGTGGTCGATGTGGCCGAAAGATTCTGAAGTGGTGACCGTATACCGAATGACGCAGCGTTAGAAGGCCTTAAATACCATATTTGGAGTAGATACTGTCTGAATAGATTGGATTGTGTTCCTAGAGGAAAAAAAACTGATTTCAGTATTCTCAAGACTACTATTTGCCTGTGAGAAACTAAGATTAAAACTTCATAATGAAGATTGCATATAGTTGCTACAAGGCGATGCGACAGCTAGGCGATGGCTATTTGCGGCCATGAGACCAACCATGAGTCAGAGAGGCCTAAATTAATTTTTTTTCGATACTGATTTTGTTTGAAAACAGCCTTTTTTTTTTAAATAAAATCAGCCTCAGAGCCAAACCAGCCAGTATTTTTTTCGATATTGATTTTATTTGAAAATTTACCGTTTTTTTCAAATAGGATAATTTTTGAAAAAATACAGTTGGTCCACTCTGGCTCTTATGTCCTGATTTCTCATAAAAATTACTTTAAACTTATGATACGAGAACAAGGCGTATCTACAACTAACTTATAAATATTAAAAAAAAAACACAAATCAGTTAAACCACAGCCTACCAGAACTAACAACTAACAAAAACTATTCGAACAACTCAATAGTTCCCACTTCAATTTTGTTAGCAGCATGTGAGAATCGACTAAAGGAATGAACGAATGTTGTAGAAACGTTCATTCGTGAACGAATGAAAATGTTCGTTCAATTCGATTGATGGAATGAATTTGTAGAGTTCACTTGTGCTTTAGTGTTGGCTTTATATGTATTTAATGGTTTAAAAGTTGAGTAGGTAATTTTGGTATAATAAATCTCGTTTTTTTTGTGGTAAGAAATCATTAAATGAATTCTCCTCTCTAGAATGGGGCAAGAGGGTCGGATCAGACTTTTACTGGCTAAATGTAGTATTTCAGTTGATTTTTGGGTTCCAGGACCAGGGTAATTCTTTCTAAAAATCCCGTGGCTCGGCATACTGCCGTCGTAGAAAGGGTACAGCTAATATTATTTAACGAATTGTATTACAGTTCCATACTGGAGCATTGGGTACGCCTGCATGCCCCTGTGGCGTATAATTCATAAAAAAATTGTTTCCGGTAGCTATAAGTACTAACACTAGTTTTTAAGTTCTGTGTATACTAACCAACTATGGACTTTGTCCGAAATATAAGTTTTTTTTTAATTTTTATTTTTTAAATACATATTTCAGATTCAGGAAAAAACATTAAGTCCGTACATGCATTTAAAAAAAAATAACCGACCGACTAAGGACGGAGTGGATATACGCAACTCTCCCTGATTGATGTAAACGAGTATATCGCACAGTCTAGACCGATTTTTTATAAAGTATGCCTCTTTATATGCAATCCAGGTTTTTTCACCCAATTTTCAAATTAACATCGACATGATTTTTGCGTTAAATGTATGTACAAACTTAACCATTACAATTGACTACGATAGTTTTACCTAACTCCTGAATTCAATCATCATCATCATTTCAGCCGAAAGACGTCCACTGCTGGACGAAGCCTCCCCTAAGTGTCGCCATAACGACCGGTCCTGTGCGTCTCACATCCATCGGATTCCAGCGACCCACACCAGGTCATCGATCCACCTTGTGGGAAGGCTTCCAACGCTGCTTCTGGACCTTGTGTTCCCATTGACCATCTGTTCTGCGAGCAATGTGCCCTGCTCACTGCCACTTAAATAAAAAAGTCGATGGATGGCACTAAAATCATTTTCATCTAAAAATGACATTCATTTTTTTCCCGCAGTCTTCATTTAGTAACTTGTAACGCCATCCATGACGGTTCTTGAGAACCTCGTAAAAAATCGCAGATGCCTTAATGAAAAGCTTGCAAGTAGCATTTAAGGTTTTTATGATAATAACTTGAAAAATATAACTTAAATGCATCTGAAAACGTATCCAAATTGCTAACTTAAATAAGAACACGTATTTAAATACGCTGTGGAAATAAAATTTTACAGGGCGCAGTGAATTTTTGACCACATTTTTTCGAGTGATATTCAGTGGCTGTTTTAATTATTCACAAGTCGATTCCTAGTTGATATTGTAACGTAAAATTGGTGAAGTTTTATATTTTCGTCTGCACTACTGGACAATATGTGGAATCATTGAAACAGGCTCGATCACGGTAAAATAGAGTGGAGAATTTTATTGTAGTATTGATTACCTCAGCGAAGTTTGCTAAAAAGGCTTGATACATTAACTATTTATTTAAGTGTCAATGATTCAACAAATTGTCCAGTTGCGCAGATACTTGAAATACAAAACTAAAGCAATTTTACATCACAATATCCACTAAGAATCATTATACGAATAATTTAATATCAGGACGGCATCCAGTCGGTTCACTTTAAGGTGATGGCACGTGAGCACATTCGCAGGAAGTTGTTGTAATCATCACAGCGTTGATTTGTTGGATTCGTTTTTCATAATTACATTGTTAATTTGTATATATCTACCTAAGTATATATTTATTATTGTATTTCTTCTATTTTTTTTACAATTTAGCTGCACCTACCATGTTTTGTTTCTGCACCACCCTAAGGTCGACTGGTAAAAAATACCTAAGGCATTAGGTCCACCTTTGTACAGTGTTTATTACTAGTGCATAAAGTTTTAATAAATAAATAAATAAAACAGCCACTGAATTTCACTCGAGGAAATCTCACCAAAAACTCCCATAGAGTGGAAGAAGTTATTTCATTATTGCCAACATGTAACACCAAAAAAAAAATTGTGATATTATTAGGTATTAACTGCGTTACTTTTGTAACTTTAGTATGTCAGTTTCAGTAATATCACAGTTGTCAGCTCTGGTTCCTGAAATTATTAACTATTTGCGCTAATTACTATTTAGTGGCATTTCATTATTGATAGGTAGGACAATCAATTGAAATTGTATTCAATATTGAATAATTTAAATACATTTTCAATATTTCGTATTAGTTGTTAATTAACTCAATATAATGTGTATTTCAAGCTTTTGTTAGGCGTAGTTATTGTTAATTAAATGTCATTATATGGTGTATCGTGTAATAATATAATTAAAATTTAAGTTTTTAATAATTATAATCAATTTTCATATAGGATGAACATACGTTTATTAGATGATATATTATATGAATGTTAAGAATTATGCACGAAGGTCCATTGGTATAGTTAGTTGTCTATGCCATTTCTATGGTAAATTTTTGATGGATGTTTGTATTTTGATACAAATATCTGTGTCAGAAAAACACATATCGTAAAATATTTAAGTATCTATTAATAAGTTTAGATAAGGGATTGTAATTATAAACTTTGAATATCTTTTCTTTGTTTACAGGTATGTGTTATTGCTATTTATCTATATATATAAAAGGAGAAACTGACTGACTGACTGACATATCAACGCACAGCCAAAACTAGTGTGACTAGGAGCGTGAAACTTTGCATGAGGCATCCTTTTATGACGTAGGCGAACACTAAGAGAGAATTTTCCAAAATTCACCCCCTAAAGGGATGAAACGGGGGTCCAAAGTTTGTATGAAGAAACCTACTTTCATGCGGGCGAAGCCGCTGGCAGAAGCTAGTTTCTGATAAAATTACTTGTGTAGAATTTTTACAATAAAAATCTTTGTTTACAGAGAAACACATAATTAAATTTTCCCAAATTACTCAAGGTATGGTCTTATATAAACATAACTTTCCCTTTGACTTGGGCACAGTCAGCCAATTTCTAGAATATTTCAGTGAGTGGAAAATACCCTGTATTCGATAAGTGCAGATAATACCTATTTTTTTAAGAAAAAGATAAGTCATCTAAATGTATTTCAATAAAAGCGTAATTAACTCTATACTATATTCTTGCAAAAATAAATATAATCATTAATTAATTCGTCCATTTCGCTTATATTATATGCATCGTAGTCACGACGACGTCATGGATGCCGTCGTGTGTTTTTGAGAGGGTCATAATATAAGAAAAATTTTCTTATTAGACTATTTTTGTCTTATAATCCATATCCAATGGTGTGCATCGTATCCAATATGAGTATATATTTGTGAAACAGTAACAGGTTATAGGTATATAATCAGGATCTATTTTTTTACACAGAAGACATTTATTTATTTAAACTTCATGTACAGTAGCGGTATGTAGGCGGACTTATGCAACAAGGCATTCTCTGCCAGTTAAACTTTGGGTTAAGAAAGACTACACAATATTATGAATTTTACAAAATTTGATACCAACTGACAATATGAAAAATAAAATAGTAGAATTTTACATTCGCATAAAATTCAACCCTAAAACGAGTCAGTACCTGGGCAGCGATCACCGCCCATTTGATTAAAACGCCTGCAATCTCGTGACATCTAAATATATTACAGCAAAAGCAAAATTAGCGTGTTTCGTTTATATGTGCACCGCAGTCACGTCATTGAGGACACACGGCGCATGTCACGCTGTTGATAGAGTGCTGACAACGTGATTGATAATGGTCGAAGCGAAAAAGGTTTTGCAATAATGTATGGGGTATTTTTTTTTTGTGAAAAAAAAAGTTTTTTTTTGTTTTGATCAACTTCATGTAGCTGTTGAGAGGTGCTGGAGGTAGTAATATGTGTTTAGTTGTAAGTTCCACAAGTGAAAATCTCTTCTCGATGTTTTAAGATCAGATCAAATTATATGTTTGTTATGTTCAGATTGTTCCTGTAGGTCTGTTTCGTCGTAAGCAACTAGAGTACTATTGAAATAAATATTTACGTTCTGCTTATTTTCTTAAATAACCAGAAATCATCATCATTTCAGCCGAAAGACGTCCACTGTTGGACATAGACCTCCCACAAGCGTCGCCACAACGACCGGTCCTGTGCGTCTCGCATCCATCGGATTCCAGCGACCCTGACCAGGTCATCGGTCCACCTTGTGGGAGACCTTCCAAAGCTGCGTCTTCCGGTACGCGGTCGCCACTTCAGAACCTTTCGGCCCCACGGCCAGAAATCCAAGTAATTCACTTGTTAGTTTCTCTGTAATAAGTGCGGCTATAGAATGCTTTGCCCGCGTCAATAGTACAATCTCTTTTCTTCTTCCTTGTCGATATCACTCTTGACAGAGTGGTCGTGGTCATCACTTCAGGTGTTGGTGGCAAGCTTCACAACGCGCCGCCACTCCTCTCTGATGGCCGCCTTCCTCGTGCATTCGTGCAGTGATGATGAGCCACTTACTGTCGCTTTAATCTGGTTAGTCCACCTCATAGGCGATCTTCCTCGTGGCCTGGTACCCTCAACAATCATCAACAATCTTTTTTACTATCTTTTAAAAATATGATCAAGGATCACCACCTCTCCTCTTGAACGTCATCAAGTATATATGATATACAAATTTCTCTGCTTTCATATATATTTATATTGCTTTTATTATGTGTTTTTTATTAGGGTAAGGTTTATTGCTCGCTTGTGACGATCGTTTACCAGAAGATGCATCGTTGGCAGACCTCTCACAAGGTGGTTCGATTATTTGATTAGGGTCGTGAGAATCTGATGAATACGAGGCGCACAGGACCAGTAATTGTGGCTAAGCTTGGGACAGGGCTATGTCCAGTGGACGTCCTTCCGGTGAAATGATGAAATTGTAGATGTATCACGAACTGTCGTAACCTGCGTATCTTTTCTCCTTCACTTTCAAAATCGCTTTTGGTGATGAGACCGCTTATTGCTACACCGTATTAATTTTAAGTTCCTAATGTATTTTTATGTTGTAAAATAAAGATCTATCTATCATCGTTCTGCTCTTATCTTGTCATTGTCATATAGTTTTGTATAGCATAGCATAGTCGGCCTTTTAATGTTCCCACTGTTGGGACTCAGGCCTCCTCTCTAGGAGAGGGAATGGGCCGTAATCCACCACGCGGGCCCAGTGCGGGTTGGTGGATGACACATGTCTTTGAATTTTTGGTTCTAGGACATGCCGGTTTCCTCACGATGTTTTCCTTCACCGTTTTGAGTTTTGTATATTTTTTCTTAAATTTAAGTTTGTATATACCTGTTTCTTCATTGTGTGTGTCTGTGTACTAAATAAAAATGTTTTTTTTTTTTTTTTAAATAATATAAACCAGTGCTTGACTGCGATCCCACCTGATGGTAAGCAGTGATGCAATCATTGATGGTGAGGCGCACTAGTTTATTGAGATCCTATTCATTCTAGCCTTGAAGACACCTAAATTATAGTTGAACGGGAAGACCGCAGCCGGCAAATTGTTCCAGTCCTTCGATGTAAAAGGTATAAACGACGAAGCGAAACGCTTAGTCCGGACCGTTGAAGTTTCAACAACGTAAGGTTACTCGCCGTACGTAGGGTTGTCCGATGACAGAAAGGAGATGGCGGAATCAAGTCATGCAATTCCCGCGCACACTCTCCAAAATACAAAATGGTTTTCTTTTTAATTCGATTAGGGTCGGTGCAGCATATCATATTTCTCAACGTTCATAAAGACTTAAACACGAAATTGCTTAATGCTTTTCTGCTACATCAAACAACGATCCATCGGCGGTCTTCTAACCACAATGGACCGCTCCCCACAAATATTTAAGGCTACGTATACATTTGTATAACACTTGATTTATAGTCAAAGATTTGCGTGGGACGTATGAATACGCCTTAATATGTCTCGTGTGCCGGGGGATTAACCCTTCAGCGCCCGATTGACGGGGACAAAGTTGCTCCAATGGCTTTACAGAACGAAGCTTACTAATGAGGTTTGTGTTATTGAACTAGTTTTTATGGATGTATTTAATTTATTGTCTTGGTATGGTTATGTGAAGAGGAGGGATGACACGCATGTTACTAAAAGAGTTATGGGTGTACATGTGGATGCATGACAAAGGAGAGGAAGGCCAAAGAAAAGGTGAGCAGATTGTGTGAGGAGTGATCTGAAGGAAAAGGGAGTCATTAACGTAATGGCTGAGAGGATAGAATGGAAGAAAAAAAACGTGTTGTCATAGTGTACTGATAAATTTAAAAACTAAGGAAAATTTATTTATAGAAGTAACCGATACATTGAGATTGATAGAGAAAATAGTTTCCAAATTTTTTTTGATTTTTAAAAAACGCGTATTTTCTGGAAAAAGTTTTGTGAAATATTCGACAGAGTGACGGAATTACCGCATGCCAACAGAGCGTTCAGACGTTATCTCTCTTTTCGTGTTATCTTTTTATCAAAAATTGCGTTGAACGAAAAAAACAAGCTTTTAAACCATTTTGACGTTGACGATAGCCGGATCAAGATGTCAAAGTCAAAGCCAAAAGTTTTTATTTCACATAGGCCTACATGGGCACTTATAAAACGTCAGAAGCTAGTGCACGGTTCCAAATTGGTCGTTTCCTACGGAGAAGAACCGGCAAGAAACTCCATGGATGGGCTTTCTTAATAGCTGATCTCAGACATCGACGAACAAAACGTGTACCTTGGATCCTGTACATGATTCTGGACCTCCCAATGGTGGAATTTTTAGGGTTCCATACTTGAAAAGGAAAATACCGAAATCCGGACCACTTTGTTGTCCGTCCGTCTATCCATCTATCTGCCTGTCAAGACCCTTTATCTCGGGAACAGGTGGAGGTATCGAGTTGAAAGTAAAACCATATACTCAGGTCCGCGGTCCCTTGAAGCTGGCAAAAAACCAAACTTCTAAGTTTACGAAAAAAATATAAACGGCCGTTTATATTGCAAAAAACTTATGTATATCTCGACACTCCCAAAGGAATCAAAATTCATAGGGTACTTTCCATTGACTCAGAATCTTTAAATTAAGCATAAAGCAAGATATTATAGTACAGTTATAGGAATAAATCTGAAAACAGTTTTGTAGTTAGGTCACAATTTTTTTTTTGCGAATTTTTTCGGGAATTGAACTATTTACATCGGCAACTTTGTACTGATATATAGACCCAGTTTTAAACATTATAATAAACAACAATTTGTCGTACATAAATCGCGTCGATCCGGGAACAAAGTCTACAATACAGTTGAAGCTAGGTCTTACCCGGACTTGGGGGAGATGGGGGAAGTTATGACAAACGATGCTACTCCTAATCCCAATGAAAATTTACACAAACATTTGCTTCGAGTTTCATCTTCCGGTTACGCTTTATGGGTTTGCTTGTGTTTTCTATTTTTTTGTGATCTTACTTTGGATTCTGAGGATTTTAGACTGAGTGGTGTGGCAAATTTTTGGCTGGCCTGTTGGTTTAGTGGTTAGTGGCCCTGACTGCTATGCAGGAGGTCGTGGGTTAGATTCCCATCCAGGGCAAATATTTGTGTGATGAGCACGATTATTTGTTCTGTGTCTGGGTGTAATTTATCTATAATATGTATGTATTTAGAAATATATAAGTATGTTTATCAGTTGTCTAGTACTCATAACACAAGCTCTGCTTGGTTTGGGACTAGACGGCGTTGTGTGATATTATTAAATAAAAAACCTCCCCATACATACATACTTTTATTATTGTTATTAAACAAAATTCGTATTGACCTACTTCAAATGATCGAAAACGCTGAAAACTAACTGTATTCTCATAATCAGAAAATTAACTGTATTCGCTAATAGTATAAATTTTAGTAACATAGGAATAAAATTTGTTGATTTGTATGATTAATTAGTATTTAGGTATATGAAGTGTGTAATTGTTAGTTTTCCCTAATAAATAAAATTAAATAAATATATTTTATTTTTTCGTACTGCCTTTAGTCATTTATTCCTGCGGTTATTAAACTCACTAAATATTTGCAATTTGTCTTACTTGCCGTTTTAATATGTAAGCAACTAATTATGTAACTGGGAACAGGCGGGGACCTGGTGACCTGTATTACAGGTGTTAATACCTACCACAGGCACCAGCGATCCTCAACTAAAAATTGTCAGCAATAGTTCTTAGTATAAGATTTTCTGTTCCGTATGGTGTTCGGACGTAAAGAATAACACCATCCCATCTCTTCCCGAGGATGTCGTAAGAGGCATATCCTAGAATCAAAAATTAGAAGACATGTGACATTCACCAACCCGTACTGGGCCCGCGTGGTGGATTACGGCTCATTCCCTCTCCTAGAGAGGCCTGAGTCCCAGCAGTGGGAACATTGAAAGGCTGATTACCCTATGCTATGCTTATATATTTCTTTAATATTGTGGAAATATTTAACGTAAAGTAATCACTAATTTAAGTTTCACCACCATTTTTTTCAAGCGGGACATTATCCAATTACTTCTCTAGCTCTAGGTTGGGGCGAGAGGGCGCGTCAGAATTTTACTGACTAAAATCCATTCCTATATTCCTTCTTTGCCTTTCGTCCCAGGACCCCGGGACTCCTTTTCGGACGTATAAATAAAAATCAATATAACCACACTAACATTATAAAGGTGTTTTGTTGTTTATAGTACTTATGTGTGTGTATGTTTGTAATTTCTTCACTCTCAAACGGGTAAACGGATATGGCTAAAATCTGACAGAAATCAGAAGCGTTTATTTCAAATAGACCAATTACAGGCACTTTTGAATTTTCAAAACGTCGGTCAGTCAAAAAAAGTGAAGCTAAATTGCACGTTCCAAAGCTTAGATCTCTATAGAGAAGAACGTGCAAGAAACTCCATGGACACTCTTTTAAATCATATTATGAGTTACATAAATCTTGGTTACATATTTCTTGTCGCTGAGCACAATGCAGATAAGTAATAATAATAATTAAACAAAAACAAATAAAAAAATAAAAATTGAATTAAGCCACTGGCAGCTAAGATATGACCAGTCTCAACTGACGGCACCCGTTCACGAGCATGGAGCGTGCATCAGCCACACTCAGCTCAACCATTTTAGGCACACGGGTACAGCAATTCTATGCACACATATATGTGTTCACACGATTTTTATCACACAAGTGAAATAGCTCAGCAGCTGGTTACAAATAAAATAGTCTCTTATTTAAAATCTGTTTTTAATCCCCTTGAAACCCTCAAGACTCAATAAAAACAAATTAGCAAAGCATCATGGGAATTCTAAACTCCATTACACGTCAAATCTGTTAAATCGTTCTTAGACTGTTGGAGTGCGTCACTGGCTTGGCAAGTGGTTCAAACGCGTCGTCAAAGTCAAGGCGAGTGACTCGGAAGAGTGACTTAGGAGAGTTATAGGCCTCGACCGATAGGCTGACATGACAGGTGATGCGGCAAGACGGATGGCGGCCCAAGTGATTGCTGTACTAAGTCTGTGTTAATTTGAGTGTCTACTGATTTGAAACGTGATTTTGACCGATATGATCTTTTTCTGGGATAATCTTTTTGATGCTTATTAAGCTACTAGCTGACCTGGCAAAAGTTGTTCTGCTATATAAATTAATAAAGAAAAAGTGGGGGGCGGAGTAGGAGGGTAAAATAGCCGACGACCTATTCTCAGAGCTACCAGATATACACAAAAAGGTCAAGCCGTTTCGGAGGAGTTCTAATTTCGAAAACGAGATTTTTGTGTACCTACATATATAAAAGCGAAATACCATTTACTGATTAATCACGAAATCTCAGAAACTATAACACCTACAAACTTAAAATTTGGCAGGTTGGTTCTTTACAGGGTGTAGACATTCGCTAAGAACGGATTTTCCGAAATTCACCCCCGAAGGGGATGAAACTGGGGTCCAAAGTTTGTATGGAGAAACCGACTTTCACGCGGGCAAAGCCGGTGGCATAAGTAAGTACACTTTAATTAGAAAATTAAGTTACCATAATAATTCGAGCACTGTAATTTTACTTAAATACGCTTAGGTGGTGTTTTTCAAAAAAAATTTTACTTATTGTGGGCAAGTAATATGGCCATCAACGCACGTACAAAAACACTCCAGTAACATAATCCAGATTTATTCAAATAAAACTTGATTATAAAAAAAAATATACCTATTTTGAAAATAGCCAAAACCAATTCAGTAGCAAATGCATAATATTACTTTCAGTATATGCCTTTGTTATATTACATATTGTATATTAATAGATACGCGCACCACTAGATGCCTCAAGATTATTTGGATAATGTCTTACAGCATCTTTATGTCAATAAAAACGATATTTATAAAGTATTTACAACTTTAAATATTCCTTTTAAATATAATTCTTTTGCATCTCCAAGAACTTCAACACATGCGAGAATTCTCATAGAATATTTCCATCTCCAATGCTGAACACGACAAAGAAATTATGCCCACATTCTCCGAAAACTTCACTGTGCCACCATCTTAAATATTATACCCATTAAAGTAACATTTCCACTACCACATCTCGTTTTAATATTCCCAGACGCGAAGGAATGCACATGCGCCTGACAGATTTGAAACACGTTCCAAAATTAAACAATGTCAGTTTAAGATATTTCATCTGTGGCATCGTATGCAGTGAACGCAGACAGTTTGATATATTGTCATCGTCACGATGCTGTCACGCAACTGTCACGCTGACGTCTCCGTCTGTCCGATGGTATTCCAATGTTGAATGCGGTTTTGATACAGCTTAACGATTCAGTGCTCAATCGAATTCGTATTCGGAGTTCGGATATAATCGAATAACGTTATTCGATAGTCTCTGATTATGATTGCGCTTGGGGAAGTGTTTGGAATTATGATGTGGGTGGTGTTGTGTCTTGTTTTTTAAATTGGTTGAGAAAAATTATTTGTCTCTTTTTATGGGAAGTTGGTTAAACACGTTTTTTTTTTTCCGGTGGGAAAATCATCTTATGACATCCCCCGCTCTTGGGCGGGGCGGGAGATAGTGTCAGACTTTTACTGACTAAAAACCCACTCCTGTTCCTTCGTTGCCTTTCGTACCAGGGCCGAGTCTTCAGAATCAGACCCTTGGCCCCAGTAGGCTTCGACCCTGCTGGGCCCCTACAGTTGCTGACATCTCCTTGAGGAGCGCGTGGAACAGCACGCGCCGTTGACAATTTGGGCTTGGTCCGGACGGTTACCAGACGGTCGGACGGCAAGCCACCCATTGCTCGCCGTCCGCAAGCCCGCGCCTACGGTGGCCGGAAATCGGGATCGGAATCCCGGCGGCGGTTGGGGCGTGAGGACCACTGCCTCACGCGATCGGCCGCCTCCTTTGCAAGCATTACTGCTTCGCAGAAGGAGGCGACCGCCTGCCACTCCTCCTCGCTCCGGACCATGGCCTGTACCAAGGCCCGGCGCGAGAGATCGCCGCCGCCGATTGCCCCCACGAGGACATGGCGTTGCTCTGCCCAAGCGGGGCACACCTCCACCGTATGCTCCACCGTGTCCTCCGGGTGGTCCACACAGTGGCGACACCCGGGCGTCGCTTCCGCACGAATCCGGTGCAGGAACTTCCCGAACTTACCGTGTCCGATGAGGACCTGTGTCATGCGGAAGGTAATGACGCCGTGTTGCCTTTCCAGCCACTCCTCAAAGAGGGGACTTACCGCCATAATTACGGCGTGCCCATGGTTAAACACGTTGGAATTTCTTTGTAGGTAGGTACTTTACTCAACATTCGCCTTGGTATCATTTCGCTTCAATTCCAAACATCACATGGCGACCGTGACAGGACCGTTACAAAGTTATCAGGGACATTTCACCAAATGTAGAAATCGAAATTAATGGAGAAACTGATGTTATATACAAAAACAGAACAAAGCCATATTATGATTGATGTATTTACTAAATGTACTCATACTTATAAAATAGAATGTTGAGAATGACAAACTGTCGTTGTCATGACCAGTTACAATAAGCTAAATGTAACCATATAGTAATAAGCATCCAATATTATGTTAACCAATATATATTTCATAAAAAAAGGGGGGAGGTGTCGTGTGTATGTAGGCACCTTTATATTATTAGTTCATATACGTGTGTTACAGTATAAAACATGTAACATTATTTTAATAAAGTCAGTATTTACTCATCATTCGCCTTGGTATCATTTCGCTCCAATTCCCAACATCACAGTACATTTCATTTATCATGTACTTTCCATCATCCGACTACTAGACGTACGGCGATGCATCGTCATCAGTACATGGTGGACATCTCCCCCATACGCACAAAATATTTTGGAACACATTAATTATGCGTAAGGTTTTTTTTCCATTTCTTCTGCACTTTTACTGAATAAAACCACACCCATGTTCCTTCAGTTACCTTGTGCGTATATCTAAGGAGTGGAATTGCCCGAGTCGGTGTTTCCCTACGTGTCTTTAAGTCAAGATTGAATAGGGGAGATATCGGTCAAGCGAATAATAATCATACAAGTGAACCAGGTTTTCTGTTCTTGAACCAAACCCTCTTTTCGAAATTTATTTCCTAACCACCACTTTTTCCCAACACTAGATACAACCCCATAACATGTAACAATTCACCCCCTGCCCCAAGAAAGCTGCTATCAACACAACATGCACTAACAACTAATATTTTACAAGTAACACGTGCTGTTCATCTCATGAGCATCTTTATCTCGACTTGAGCTAAAATATAAAGACTGGGGCTCACTGGCTGCTTGAAAAATGCGAACCGCTAGCTCGGGGCATCCACTATTTATTGGCGAATACTTCAAGTGAATGGGGCTCTTAGCGGCGCCCTTAGTGGGAACCGGAATTGTTTATTCTATTTATAAATGTGCACGAGCTTTTACAACTGTGGTGTGTTCCCGGGTTTGGAATACATTGTGGGGAGTTGTCGGTAATGGCCGAAACAAGTGAATAGCGTCTAGAGGGCTGATTGTTTGAATTCGTACTAGACATCGATATAATATATATGTACTACGCACTAGATTACGCGTGTAATAATCCATACACCTTGAAAATTACACTATGTTACACGAAACGCGTTAGTGCCACGAAATTCATGGCGCTTAAGATAATTTGGTCGCGAAAAAAGTATCCTCTAAAAGCTATCTTAGCGCTGTATATTTTAATAGTTCTGTTAAACGGCATAATGCCAATGTAGCGCCGCAGCGAACTTTTGTTTTAACTTTTCTGTATTTTGACAAATATTTTCCATGAACGTGCTTGTCTATCTCTAGAATATAAGTCGATGGTACTAGACTAGTGTGACGAAATGCCTGCGATTGCTTCCAGTCTGAGTAAATTGTATCGGATAACACGTTTCCCTAAATTATGTGTAGAAAACAAATATTTTGTGGTTTTAGTTCGGCTCTCTTACAGCAAAAGTCTTTTCAATACACTTACTCGAAAACCCGCTCTTATCCCACCGCTTTTAGGCACGCAATAGACTGCTTTCCGCACTAGTGCAGAAATAGCCCGTGCTCTCCCCCACCACAATGTTATTACATTAATCGTATCAGACTGGGCGCGCATCGACCCCCGCAAGACGCGTCAACCCCCGTTTATTCATTTCTTCGTAAGTGTATTGAAAAAAGTCGTTTGAGACACGTGCAAATTTGTCACTGTAGCCCTCGGCTCCATAACACACTCGCCTACGGCTCGTGTGAATTCCGCCTCGATCGCAATGACAAACTTTTTGCACTTGTATCAAAATTTACTATTTCAATAGAGGTCGACGTTTTGGATCGTTAAGTAGCTTCATCTTTTTAGATTGTGGGATTTTTTAAAGATATACTGTGGCACTGGAAGGCAAAGGATAACTGAAAGAACATGAGGGGAGTTAATAAAAGTCTAAAACTCTCTCTTGCATATTAATGATGTGATCTCGAGTTATATAACGACTTAAAACAAGTTTTGACTTCTTAAGTAACTAACCGACTCCTTGACACTAAATATGCCTGTGAATGGTTAGGTTGTAATAAAAGCATTGAGGTTACTAAACCTTTTTTCAAATAATTTCCAAAATGCAATGCGTCTCTGGAACTCTCTACCACACTCCCTTTGCGACAGCCCTTCTCTGGATGTCTTCAAGAGGAAACTTAAAGAGCACTTTATTCGTTATTGACATAATATTAGTATGTAGAATATAATTATATATTAGACTTAGTTATGTAGGACTTACGAGTTGTAGGTCGCGGGTTCAAACCCAGCCAGGCGCATTACTTTGAGTAATTTATATGATCACCATTGCTCTCAAAACGATGAAGGAAAATATCGTGAAGAAACGAGGCATGTCCTGGAACCAAAAATTCGAAGACATGACTGACATCCATCAACCCGCACTGAGCCCGCGTGGTGGATTACGGCCCATTCCCTCTCCTAGAGAGGAGGCCTGAGTCCCAATAGTGGGAATATTATAAGGCCGACTACGCTATGCTATTCTATGTAGGTTTATATTGTGCACTTGATCCTACTCTCGAATATGTTCTTTCTCTATAACTCAAAGGTTTGCTGGGAGAAAAACGCAATGTTGAGTTAAGCTTGCCTTTTTACATGACCTATCAAATCACCATGTACTATATTATGTTTTTGTCTACAATAAAGAATTAAGAACAAAAAATTTTCGTTAGGAGATTGAACTGATCAAAACAAGAGAAATAGAACGCACACATCAGAAAGTTAGAAATTAAATTATCAAAACGCTGACCTACTTCCATTTGGTTCAAACAAATCTACATTACACGGGCGGCCAATCAAACTAATGCCATTTGGAATTAATTCTCTTTATTGGCATTCGACGTCAGCCGACCAACCGTGGTGCAATTACTGTTAGTTGAAATTGTACATGTCGTTCAGTCATTATTCTATGAATAGATTTCTATATTATTGCTTCGTAAATTGAATCTAATATGCATTTTTTTTAGGTTGGAAAATCATTTAATGATAAATCGCGCTCTTGGGCGGAGCGGGAGATAGTGACAGACTTTTACTGACTAAAAACCCACTCCTGTTCCTTCGTTACCTTCGTCCCAGGGCCCCGGGTTTCGTTTTCACACTATCCATGGCCCCAGTAGGCTTCGACCCTGCTGGGCCCCTACGATTTGATGACATCTCCCTGAGGCGCGCGTGGAACTATACGCGCCGTCGACGATTTGTGCTCGGGGCGGACGTTTACCAGACGGTCGGACGGCGGGCTACCCATTGCTCGCCGTCCGCAAGCCCGCGCCTACGGTGGCCGGAAATCGGGATCGGAATCCCGGCGGCGGTTGGGGCGTGAGGACTGTTGCCTCACGCGATCGACCGCCTCCTTTGCTAGTATTACTGCTTCGCAGAAGAAGGCGACCGCCTGCCACTCCTCCTCGCTCTGTACCATGGCCTACGCATCGCATAGTAGTCACATAAGCAGTCGTGATTTCTTTTTAATAATGATAGGGTCGTTCTAGACCGCTACCTCACCTGATGTTAAGCTAATTATGGTCGACGGTGGAACACGTTTACCTAGAACTAATCTATTCACTCTTGACTTAAAGACCCCTACCTAGGTTGTAACTATCAGGAAATACAGACTCCGGCAGGGAATTCCACTCCTTAGCTGTGCGCAAAATGAATGTGTTCCGAAAAGCCGTACCTACGTCTAGGTGGTTCGATGATGGAACATAATTTATAGAGAGTTTGATTATAAAATCTTCTTGATTAAATAAATAAATGTAACATGAGCACAAAATTCTTTAATTTATAGCCAAGAAGGTAAGACTATCTAATTTGGTGACTAAATTGAACTGAAAGCAAAAAAGCTCAACATATTTATAAGAAAAAGGGATTGACTATGTCCTAGTTAACCCACACGACAGTCGAATCAAATACCAGTTGCTCACAAAGCAATAGCAAATCATCGCAATCAACAAACATGTCCTTTTACACAAACGAAAAAATCCCATTTAGTTGTCCGCTAACCCGCGGATGCTATCGATACCCGAGTTATAGCCCACTTCATAAATGGGCGCAAACACGGCAATATTTCGCCGGACCGCGGGCAAAAAACCGAGACATGCGTCCACGGACCGGGCCGGTCGGCCGTGAGCCATAAGTCACATGTGGCGCCATCTAGTTATTTATCGAGCTATGATTGGATGGCCTTGTTACATTTTATATTTACTTTATGTTTCATGTTACATTATGTCCCTATTATATTTCCGAGTTAATGTCCCACTCCAAATTGAGTTTCGTTTATTTTTCTCGCCGCGTTGCCTTTTGTTTTATTTTTATATATTTTTTCGAGATTGCGGTCCACTTGCGACTTGTTTAGTTTAGTTAATGGTAACAAGCTAACGTTTGGAGGTTTATGATGATGATTTTTTGTATTTGAACTAGAAAGTTAATGGTTTCCGAGTGTTTTTATATTTAAAAATAATATTTCAGGTGTTGAGACTTGTATTTTGTTTTTTAAGGAACTTTCTGACACATATTTGTCATCGGGTGATTGCAAATACCGTTGGTCTATGAAAAATCACTTGGATATTTATTTTCAATAAAACTCCGATACATTTTAAATGCAAATGCAATCAATGCAATAAATGAAATCAACGCCATCAACGTTGATGTCATTTATTACATTTGAAATTATTCGTTCATAATGTATTGAGAGTTTACCATCTCGCCAAATTTATTACAATTTACAGCTGTGCAATAATCTGATGTTACGTATATATCTGATGTTTGTGCAATGAAAAACATCAACAAAGATTGCTTTTAGTATGAAAATACTTAAATAGTCAGCATATAAAAATATCTGTGAGTTATCATTAAAGTAGTTTAAGCATAACAAGTTCTTAACTTTCCAAGTTCTTCCTCGCTAACGATTTATTTTTTTACCCAAGAAAATGTTAGAATAGGAAAAAAAGGCTAACAACTTTTTCATACTACGCAATACAAATCACGAACACCGACATGGACCGACCACCATAAATTCCACCTCAGCGTATTTTTTCCAAAAAAATACTCGGTTATTTATTTACAACATAAGTTCATATTTTCGTACGTACAACGTCTGGTACGGGAAGCCCGCGGAACTCATTTCCTCAATAAATTCCCGGTAGAGCAGTGAACGGGTTAAATTAATGTAGGGGCCCCCGCTAAAGATCATTTTTAGGTCAGATGATACATCGATATTGGAGTGAAGTTTACCTTACGTACATTTAGGGGTATCGTCGAAAATACGATGACAATAATTGAGTTTTCTTTTTGCTGAAATGAAATTTTGTGGCATAGTGTACATTATTTTTACGTTTTTTTTTAAATTTGGAAAAAGTGTTTGAAACTTTTTGTTTCGAATTTAGTTTTGGCCATTGTGATCGAAGGTTAATTTAAAGGATATTTTCAAAATGTTGCTTTCTTTATGGCCTACTGACCATGGACGCGTAGCTTCAAAGACGCGTATTCGTCATTATACGCTTGGTATACAAAACGTCGTGGCATTGTGTCGTTGTAGCAATTGTCTCAAGGAGTGTAGGCCTATTGTCCCTGAACGCGTAGCTTTGTAGACGCGTACGTAGTAGGCCCCTTGAGAAAATTGCTCAATATTTGAGGAATATCGATCATGAAAATAAATATGAGTGGTTACGTACATAGAAACCTTTTAAATAGGTAAGGTTACCCAATATTCCAGCAATAAAAGAAAATAATTTAGATACTAAACCAGTGAAAAAAAGGTAATAACTTATGAAAAGATAACCCAGACCGATTGGAGGAAATAAACACAGGAATAAGGGACGTTTGCGTTATCTAGGCCGGAGCAAAAAATATGTGATCGGCCGAACTGATACCGAGTCCACCGGCCGCTTTTAATTACTTAGACTTCTTTATTTATGGACATAATGGTCCCTGTGTATTGTAGATGGCGTTTTTTTTTTTATTTATTGTACGCGATTAAGAATTTAAAAAGCAGCGAATAGGGTATATTGGATCAATAGCATACTATAGCATAATCAGCCTTTTAAAGTTTATTCATTCATTTCATTACCACTGCTCTCAAAACGGACCCAAGAACTAAAAATTCGAAGACGTAACTCCACCAACCCACACAAGCCCGTGTGGTGGATTACGGCCTATTCCCTCTCCTAGAGAGGAGGTCTAAGCACCAAGAGATAGAATATTATACTGCTGTATATGCTACACTAGTTGATTCGGTAAACTGCGTACCGCCTAACAATCGATGAATGTAGTTGTCCTTTTTTACGTGAATCTTTATGATATTTTAATAGTTAGTCTGCTATTCGGGGTGGAAACGAATCCAACCAATTAGACATTATCAAAATCGCTCCAGCTGTTCTAGAATTATAAACTTTGTTTTTTTTTTTTAATAAAAATGAAAAAGAACAACCATATTTTCTGGAATGAAGGGCAACAAACTAGGAGTGGGTTTTAGTCAGTGAAAGTATGACATGTCCACCCACTTCGCCCAAGGGCGCGAGATGTCATTGGATGATTTCCAACATAAAAAAGTCGCGCACTGAGGGTTTCGTAAAAACTCACCTATGAAAACAGTTCAATTCCCGAATCGAGTTACGTAAATTTTTCCAAATCGCAAAAAAGTTTTTTTTTTTTGTGACGTAACTACAAATTTACAGTTTTCAGATTTTTTCCTACACTTGTGTTATGTGACCTTACTTCATGCCAAATTTCAACGGGAAGTACCCTATGAATTTTGATTTCCTTCTTCTTCTCCGAGCGTTGAAATATTTGTTTTTTACGACAAAAACGGCCGTATCTTTTTGTTCGTTAACTTAGAAGTTTGATTTTATCACAGCTCAAGGGACCGCAGATCTGAGTATATGGTTTAAATTTCAACTCGATACCTACACGCGTTCCCGAGATAAAGGGTCTTGACAGGCGGACAGACAGACAGACAGACAGACGGAAGGACAACAAACTGATCCTATAAGGGTTCCGATTTTTCCTTTTGAGGTACGGAACCCTAAAAAAAGCCCTTGAACACTATTTTTTTTCCAACAGATTCCCATTATCCAAAAGCCTAGACCGCGAAAAAACACGTCAAAATTAAACATTATTTACGAGCAATGGTGTATTTACGACAGCTTCACAATGTTTTCCTTACTGGAAGGAACTTGGATAAAATTTTACTGCAAAACTTTACTCTTTTTAAGGCTAAACTCAAAGTTTGGGCTGTTTGTCTCAGATTCTGTGGGGTTATTCACCCCCTCATGTAATGGGGTAACCGTAGTTTTGAATCTAGGTGAGGGTTGTTTATTAGTGAACCAATTCTGGTTTTAAATGAGAAGTTGTGAGGGGGAAATTGTTCTGAATAGATTATTTTCTGATTTAGTGACGCAATATTTTTTATTAAGTTTGCCTTTTCTGTCTTGCTTTCATGTTTCAAATATATGAACCAAATTATGCCCAGTAACTGTGTTGAGGTTGTACCAACCCGCGCTGGGCCCGCGTGGTGGATTACGGCCCATTCCCTCTCCTAGAGAGGAGGCCTGAGACCCAACAAAAATTATAAGGCCGACTATGCTATGCTGCGTTGAGGAGCTCAGGTAGGCAGTCGCTCTTTGTACAAAACTGGTATCCTGCTGCATCCTGGAACTAGACCTATTTAGTGCAGGCGCGAGACAAACAATGTTAGTTATTTTTTTATTTTTTATTATCTTAAGTGTTTACATGTTGTTTCTACATTGTATTTATCTGTGTACATGTGTCAAATAAAATATTTTTCTTTTCTTTCTTTCTTTTCTTTTATCCAGTTTGACTGGTTAACGACCCTAACACCCCCACACCCTAGTAGGGAAGAAAACATCCTCCCGCCCCATCAACCGAAACTTAGACCCCGACTACCAGCCGCGGTAGGCACAGGCTTGCGGATGATGAGCATTGGGTAGCTCGCAGTACATCCGACTGGTAACCGTCCGGACGAACCCAAGTCGTCGACAGCGTGAAGTGTTCCACGCGCTCCTCAAAAAGATATCAACAAAGGGCTGCGGGGATTTTCTGAAAAAGAAATCCGTGGTCCTAGAATGCGATGACTAACTGAAGGACACAGGTGTGGTTTTAGTCAGCAAAAGTTTGACACACCCTTTCGCTCCGCCCTAGAGCACGAGAAGTCAGTGGATGATTTCACTAATTAAAAAAAAAACATACATCATACTGTAAACATCCTTTCTAAATAAATTGCACCTACAACTATATGTCTCTGCATATCATATAGGTTAACTAGTACATAACGCCCATAATTAAGTCTGCTACAACTTTTAATAAATAAATGCCATGAAATTAGACGCACCCAATTTTATTGGCACAAACTTTAACTAAACGAAACTGATCGTTAACGAGACTCGAACCTAACCAGAGAACTACACGTCAACAGCAATTACGTCAGCTTCTATATTATATAATAAGGGTGCGTTTAGACTAGGCGAAAACACTATTTCCGTTGCCGCGTGGTGGCCGCGTGATCGCTGCGTATCATTTAACATTTTGTCTGTCACTGTCAGCGTATACAATATAAAGTAAAATATGCCCAGCATACAACGGTCACGAATACATGAAAGGCTTTAAACGCTGATATATTTTTTATTATAGAGCTCACGTTTGAACACTATCTCACCTGATGATAAGCAATTGTGTGGCCGACATTGGAGCACGCTTGCTTAAAAATAACCGGACCTAGGCATGCTCGTTAAGTTACTATAAAGAAACACCAATCAACAAGGAACAATAAAACTTATAAGTATTTTTTTTATTTATTTATGTAGCTAAAAGATGAAATCAACGAGTTGGTCTTTGGCGCTGATAGTACCCTTTTGCTTTTTTTGATGTGGTGGTCAAAAGGTTGTATCAAATTTCAACTTTATTGACTACGCCACAACATTCTATTCTTATCGAATACCGAATCGCGCTGCAACGGTGTACCTTGCACGCGTTTTGTTGCTACGCTCATACGCTCAACCTTGAGCACCCTTGCCCGCCCAGCATTCTTTTAATCTCAGGCGGCCATTTGACAAGTAATCCACGTGATTGTTATTTGTAATTTAGATGTGTGATCTAAGTTGCGCGTACACTACGTGGTGTACGCGCGTCGTCTACGCAACCGTCACGCGGCGTTCGCTTTACGTTCGCGCGAATTATATAAACGCGCCCTAAGTTGCTGCTGACCGGCCGTGCAGAGGGAACGGGTAGCAGAGTTAATGTAAATTAGTTTTGTTCCTCCACCAGTTGTTAACAATACTTGTACATGGAATAATGGTATGTTGAGAGTTGGATGCAGTCCATCTGAACTCCTAGTTTCGTGGATTTGGGTATTGTTTGGAATTGTTGGGCGGTAAATAGGTATGGTACTTTCTGTTGAGCCAAAAATGTAAATCAGTCAAGTTTGAATAATCATGAGATTGGCATCTATATCTATATTTAAAGAGCGTGAGGATGCTTTTTTTTTGTAGGTGGGAAAATCATCGAATGACATCCCTCGCTTTTGGGCGGAGCAAGAGGGCGTGTCAGACTTTTACTGACTAAAACCCACTCCCATTCCTTCTTTGCCTTTCTTACCAGGGCTGAGTCTTCGTTTCAGAAGCAGACCCTTGTCCCCAGTAGTTGGTTTGCTGAGATCTCCTTGAGGCGCGCGTGGAACAGTACGCGCCGTCGACGGCTTGGGTTCGGTCCGGACGGTTACCGGACGGTCGGATGGCGAGCTACAGCGTGGGGATACTAGGAATTACTCCTATATTGTGGGTGAGCCCTCGACGTGGGCTGCGAAATAACAACTACAGATGCCATACAAATATATGGTCCGTGCGGGAATTGAACCGCAGGAGCTAAGTTATAATAGCATGATGCACGGTAAAACTCTAATCTTCAGTATATATATAAAGCAAAGTCAGGACTTTGCCCTTTATCATCTCATCAGTTAGTAATTTTCAATATCCGGGGTGGAAGGGCTCGAAACGGAGCGAGGGTTGAAAGTTTGTATGAAGTAACCTAGCTTCACGCGAGCAAAACCGCGGGCAAGAAGCTAGTAAGTTTAGAATTTGCATCATCTGTAATGTACTCGTGTTAAAACAGAAAAAAAATGTTTAACAACTGCTAAAATTATTTTTATTTATTAAATTATTTTTAAATTATATGTAAGTATATATTTTTTTATTATTGATAGGCCCGCGTTTGACCACTATCTCACCCGATGGCAAGCGATGATGTGGCCGACGATGGAGCACGCTTGCTTAGAAATAACTTATTCACTCTTGACTTAAAGACCTCCAGGTTGTAGCTATTAGGAAACATAGACTCCGGCAGGGAATTCCACTCCTTAGCTGTACGCATAATGAATGTGTTCCCAAAATGCTTTGTACGTATGGGTGGGATGTCCACCATGTACCGGTGGCGCAATGCCGTACGTAATTCATATATTTGTATTTATTGTTTATCTACATCAACCGTTTCCATAATAGTGCTGTCTTTGGTATAAACCCTAACGGTTAGGTACTATAAAAGTTCAAACGTTACCTAAGAATCTGCTCAACTCTGGTCTGCTCATGACATCTCCAAACTAACATTAATCACCAACTCTTCAGCAAACTTGCCACCAAACTACAAAGACATTACAAAAAATACATTTCTCCCATCTTCCGTTCCATATGTGGGTCATCGATATCAACTTCAATCATTAACTATCGTGTCCCAACACTTTTCCCTTAAACTTTTTCAATCGAACAACACGAGGCGGCCATTCGTTATTGTCTGCCGACATACTGTTCGTGTATGTCGCTGGCTATACGTATGTTGTAGGCCTTCTTCTTATGTATACTGGAATTAAATATTTGCACACCACATATAGTAGAATGTAAACGGGCCCCATGTTAAGATAATACTATTTTTTATTTGTATACCTACATTGTCGCAAATAAATAAATAATTATTATTCGATCACTTCTCAAAGCTGTCACTGCTCAAAGTTGGTCTCACCAGTCAAGGTTATGATTTGAAAAACTTATGATTTGTCAAAAGGCAATGGAGCGCTGTATAATAGGTGATAAGCGAATAGATCGCGTTAGAAACACCACGCTGCGCTCCATAACTCAAATAGCAGATGTCGGGAACAAAACAGCCAGGCTGAAGTGAGAGTGGGTTGGCCACGTCGCACGAATGCACTTGCCCCCCTAGTCAAGTTACAACCGTTTCGTTTCGATTCTCTTTTCGTTGATCGCCTCGTGTTGGTAATCTCAACGCTCAGTTATGTGGTCAGAACAAAGGAATAGGAGGCGTGGTCGACTCGAGGCGATCGACGAAAAGAAAATCGAAACGAAACGGTTGTAACTTGGCTAGAGGGGCTGGACAGGTGGGCGAGGATTGTCACTCAATGGACACCTGAAGGAGGTCGACGCCGTCGAGTTCGACCGCGGCGAAGGTGGTGTGACGATCTAATCATGTTCACTGGGCAAACTTGGCCAGAGATCATTCTAGACAGAGAAGTTTGGAAGAAGAAAGGAGAGGCCTTTGCCCAGCAGTGGGGCACACAATAGGTTATTAACAATAAAACAGTTTATTAACAGTAACAGTATAATTCTTTTGATTCCCACCCAGGACAAATATTTGTGTGATGAGCACGATCATTTGTTCTGTGTCTGGGTGTAATTTATCTATAATATGTATTTAGAAATATATAAGTATGTTTATCAGTTGTCTAGTACTCATAATATAAGCTCTACTTAGCTTGGGGCTAGACGGCGTTGTGTGATAGTTGTGGAATATTATTATTATTTAATTAATTTTAACTAGTAGTTTTTGTCTTTAGTGTATTTATAGTTTTAATTAGTTAAGTGTTTTTTTATCAATTGATCTTAATCAAAATGAATAAATATTCCTTCTCTATATAAACATGATTAATGACTGGCTAATTTGGCAAACGTTGTCCTGCCATATAAAATTTTAAAGAAAAATTTGGAGGGTGGGTTAGCAGGGTAAATAAGCCTATGATATATAGGCTATATTTGGTAGGCCGAGTAGTCTTAGGCCTACCAAATATACACAAAAAAAAAGAAATATAAAAATCGGTCAAGCCGTTTTGGAGCAAATTAATAACAAATACTGTGACACAAGATTTTTATATATTAGACAAGGTATTTTGTTTTAAATTATTGATTGATATTTACCGACATCTACGACGCCACAAAAAATCAAAAATACTGCACTGCGGTGTTAGAGTTCTCCGGATGATTTAGAACATAGACTACGGCCCAACACCAACTATCCGCTAGAAATCAACTTCTTGTGTTTATAAGTGCCCATGCAAGTGGACGGTTAAAATCGGTCATTTCCTGTGGAGATGTAAGGGAAAGAAAGTCCATGTTACTTTATAGCATTTATATAAATGCTATATAAATAAATATAGCCAATTAGGAGGAGATGTCCTCACTGGAGGGCTCACTCGAACTGCCATTACCTACAGCGCATCTGCTTATAGCTAATGCTGATTGCAGATAAAACAAATAAAAAAAAAAATGTTACTTTATTACAATAACGATTGATTTTTACACTATTTCTGCATTACAATGTTAAAATGTAAGACAGGACAGTAGATCAATCACCATAGTCCCAAATTAGTACATAAAACAAAAAATAAAGAATCCAGGATTTGAACAACGCCAACGAAAGAGCTACCTGGGCAGCTTTGGTTTTCCAATGCTGCGTTGTTCGGTACGCAATCGCCACTCCAGAACCTTTCGGCTCCATCGACCATCTGTCCTGCGAGCAATGTGCCCTGCCCACTGCTACTTTATTTGGCGATTCTTCAGGCTACGCCGGTACCTTGGCTCTAATGCGGATATCTTCATTCCTGATGCAATCACGAAAATAAACTCCAAGGCCATGGTCCGGAGCGAGGAGGAGTGGCAGGCGGTCGCCTACTTCTGCGAAGCAGTAATGCTAGCAAAGGAGGCGGCCGTTCGCGTGAGGCAACGATCCTCACGCCCCAACCACCGCCGGGATTCACCGTAGGCGCGGGCTTGCGGACGGCGAGCAATGGCCTAGCAGGGTCGAAGCCTATTAGGGCCAAGGGTCTGATTCTGAAAGGAAGACTCGGCCCTGGTATGAAAGGCAACGAAGGAACAAGAGTGGGTTTTTAGTCAGCAAAAGTCTGACACTATCTCCTATATTGCTCCGCCTTAGAGCATGAGATGTCATAAGATGATTTTCCCACCGAAAAAATAGCATAGCCCTTTTCATTGCCCTTTAGGTGATTTTAAACCGTCTCAATTAATCCCTACTAATATTTTATGCAAATTAAATTTACCTCGCAAACAAAGACAAGTGCGCACTCAATTAAGTTATTTAAACTAGCTTCCTCAACGATCTATTCAATATCCAAATCTACATTTTTACGACAAGTTGTCGAATAAGTGCCAGTTAAGCAGTCTAAGTTGACGTCAAACGGAAGCTTAAAACTGGGAATCAAGCTAAGTAGCTTACTCAGCTTGCTGATGACGGCATCTCGCGTTAAACTTAAGTGACAATTTTCATTGGTTTAACATTATACTAAAAAGAAAGTGCTGAGACTTGATAACTTATAACTTAATTTTTTTTTGTATAAAATTATGTGTTTGATGTTACCTTATTATTGTGCAATTTTCAGTCTTTGATGTTTATTTTGCAAATAGGTAAAAAAAAGAAAAATTTACTCGACAATTTTATTTTGTCAATTTAAATAAGATGAGGCCGCTGATTGCCCTGAGATAAAAACAGAGAAACGAACTCAGATCAAATCCTCTTTTATAGTCCATACAGAAAACATGTTAAGTTACCATAATAATCAAATAATAATAATATGAGAACCACGTAATTTAGTATTTGAGATTGTCTTTTGAAAAAAGAACCACACAGATTTGAGTGGACCTGTCCAGTAAGTCCAAGCATTTGTTAGTATACGTGTAACTCAACTCAGGACTATTAGGGCTATATTTCATCGGGACACCATGGCGGCGCGACCAGTCGGGTCGCGCCGCCATGGTGTCCCGGTGAAATATAGCCCTTAAGGTGCTTAACGATTTGACGAACAATACCAAAGAAAGTACATTTGGATAGACCTAAACTGTCAGACATACTTTAAAATTACGAAAAAACAATCCGCATAGCCAGCACATTCACAATAATAAAATTGTATTGGTATCTTTGGAGTATGTTGGCATCGTAGCAGTAATCGTTTTACAGTTTCTTGTATGAAAAAATGGTGTGATTTTATCTTTGTACATACTATACTACACATGTGTTTTTCTTAGTAGAATGTTTTACCGGCAAAGCGCGAGTCGGACTCGCGCACAACTGTTCCGTACCGTCCGTAGCAAAAAACGGTAAAAAATCACGTTAGTTGTATGGGGGCCCGCTAAAATATTTATTTTATTCTATTTTTAGTATTTGTTGTGATAGCGGCAACATAAATACATCATCTGTGAAAATTTAAACTATCTAGTTATCACGGTTCATGAGATACAGCCTGGTGACAGACGGACGCACAGACGGATAGCGGAGTCTTAGTATTAGGGTCCCGTTTTACCCATTGGGTACGGAAGCTGACTAATAATGGAATTTGGCAATGGATCCAATCGACCTATTCAAAATGAGACGGTGTCGAGTGCTACCGCGGGTCCATTTCGAGCGGGTCCAGTTGACCACAGACTTTATGTTAAGATCGTATTAGGTATCGTTTTATAGTTTATACCATGAGAAAAAGGCGTGAATGTGTTTTTCTGAGTTGAATGTTTTGCCTCGCTTTTTCTCTGAAATGCTTTTCAGCAAAAAACAAAAAACTGTTTTTTTCTGCAATCCAGTTTAAATTTTATGACCGCAATTTCTTTTCCATCGCCACACCATATAACCCTTGTACTACCCCGTCTAAACCCTTAACGGCCTGAAAATTGGAAAATAACCGAATACCATTGAGCAATTACTCGTTATCCCTAAATTATTGCCCAAATGGGATAAAATGGGCCCCAATGAGCATTGATACGGAGCCCATAATGGAGCTCAGTGGTACACAGGGCCCTATCGGGGCCTAATGTTGCCGTATCTCAACTTTTATCTCTGAGTATTAGTTTTAGAGTAACGATGTGGTAGCGTTATGTTCTGTTATTCAATTGAATATGGGTTAGGGGGGGGTACTCATACGATTTGAAGGGATGGATGAGTTTTTTGTTTGAGGTTCATTTTGCGCACACCTTTTTTTTAGGTGGGAATTCATTTAATGACATCTTCCGCCCTTGGGCGGGGCGAGAGGTCATGTCAGATTTTTACTGACTAAAAACCCACCCCTGTTCTTTCTTTACCTTTATCCCGGGGCCCCAGTAGGCTTCGACCCTGCTGGGCCCCTACAATTTGTTGACATCTCCTTGAGGCGCATGTGGAAATAGGCATGTTGAGCATGATTATGTTTGTGTCTGTCTGTCTTTTAAAAGAACCTGTTAAAGTTCCTAATTCTGTTAATTCCAGACTTCCAAATTCAAACAGAAACCGCGAACAATCCTCAGTCTATTCCCACCCCTAATTACGAAATCAGAATTCTAAATCAAACAAAACGAACTGTAAAATTATTTAAATCAAAATGTTAATTCGCCACCTGGCACGCGATCACGTCTTAACACTGTCCGGAAGTTGGCGCGCTCACCCCACAAACTCGTGATTAGCGAGCGTTTAGCGTAGGGTGAAGTGCCCAAAAGTTGTCCGCGTGGACGTGAGTGGGTAACGAGCTGAAAACATTTTTATTCCCGGCTCGGTCCCGCGACAATATTGTTTTTAGGGTTCTGTGCCCAAAGAGTAAAACGGTACCCTATAACAATGACTTCGCTATCCGTCCGTCTGTCACCAGGCTATATCTCATGAATCATGACAGTTAGAGAGTAAAAATTTTCACAGATGATGTATTTCTGTTGCCGCTATAACGACAACTAAAAAATAGAATAAAATAAATATTTAAGGGGGCTCCCGTGTTTTTTTTGGATTACGGACGGTGCGAAACCCTTCGTGCGTGTACCCGACTAGCACATGGCCGGTTTTTAAGCTCCAATTTGATAACAAATTAATTGTTAACGCTGTACCAGCGTGTCGTTAATAAATTGCCGGAAAGTGTATTATGTTGTTTTTTGTATTAATGGAATTGGAAATTAATTTACATGATGTTAGGGATGTTTTGAATTTTTATTACCTACTTAATTCATTAGTTACCGTATTGTTTTTTGCATTCGTTCAGTAATATTTTTTTAAGGCTGTCAATAAAGACTAGCTTCTGCCAGCAACTTCATCCACGGGAAAGTAGAAATATAAAGCGTATGTCAGTCAGTGATAAAGCAGCTTTGTAAGTACTGACAAAAGAATTTTCAAAATTTGTTCAGTAGTTTTTGAATTTATTCATTATAAACTAAAATATAATCTTTGTAATGATAATATAGATAACATCTTGACTATAGCTTGAGTGGTGGTCGAGAGTCGACTTACGAGTTGTAGGTCACGGGTTCAAACCCAGCCAGGCGCATTACTTTATGTATTTCATCACCACTGCTCTCAAAACGGTGAAGGAAAACATCGTGAGGAAACCGGTATGTCCTAGAACCAAAAATTCGAAGACATGTGACATTCACCAATCCGCACTGGGCCCGTGTGGTGGATTACGGCCCATTTCCTCTGCTAGAGAGAGGAAGACTGAGTCCCAGCAGTGGGAACATTAAAAAAAGGCTGATTATATAGCGCTATACTTTTTTGAAGGTGAGAAATCATTAAAAAAAAAACGAGTGTGCTTATGACCACACGACTGAAGTGAAACTTCTTTCGCTCCATCTGTATGTATAACTTCCGTTCGCCTTGCCCGATCACACTTTTCGTAACGCTTACGTCACGCGTTCGCCAGCTTACTCCCCAAGTCAAGCGTGTCGCTCCATCTGTATGTATAACTTCCGTTCGCCTTGCCCGATCACACTTTTCGTAACGCTTACGACACGCGTTCGCCAGCTTACTCCCCAAGTCAAGCGTGCTTAAAGAAGTTTCACTTCAAAAATCTCCCACTGTGGGTGAAGCGAAAGGGCGTTTCAGACTTTTACTTACTAAATTATACCTGAGTTCCTTCAGTTGCCCTTTGCGTTCCAAGGCCACGATAACTCAACGTTTCTTGTTCATCTTAAGCTTAATAAAAGACCACAAAGCCATGTCAAAACACCAGCAAAACAAAACTCACACACATGCACCGCTCATTGACGCAGAAACACACAGGCATACAAACAAACACAACATCAAACCGTACCGACACCACAAATTGAAGCCGTGTCGTTCACGTCTCGCGCAAGTAATTCAAATCAAACATGCCGCATGGATCCGAATCTAATTTCCCACTCGAATTAAATAGCGTCGCGATTCGCTGGATTGGATTAACGTTATGGCAAACATTTGGTGCGGTTTCCCTGCTATGTAAATAGGACGTGTTTGTAGTTTGATGACGAGGTTGAAATAAGTGTAGTTTGGATTTACTAACTAACCCCCGTTTCTGAAAGTCTGATTGAGTTTTTAATGAGGTAACCTAAATTTCCACTCTGATGGCCGCCTTCCTCGAGCAGTGACGATGAGCCATTTACTGCCGCTTTAATCTGGTCAGTCCACTTCATAGGCGATCTTCCTCGTGGCCTGGTACCCTGGACCACAAGTCGCTCAATAGCCACTTTCCCCTCGGCGGCATACGTGACCAAAAAAGGTGAGAATACGAGACTGTACCAAAGATGATAAGCTGCTTGAGAGAGGAGTGGCGGCGTGTTGTGAAGCTTGCTACTAACACCTGAAATGATGACCACGACCACTCTGTCAAGAATGATACCGACAAGGAAAACGAAGAAGCTAAATTTATAGCTCACGATTTTAAGTCAGAAGTTACGCAAAGGTCTATTTATCTCATTATCATCATTTGCTGGACATATGTCTCTACAACGGCCGGTCATGTGCATCTCGCATCTACCGCATTCACGCGATCATCACCAGTCCCCCTAGCCAAGTTACGATCGTTTCGTTCGCGTCAAATGCCTCGAGTAAGCCACGCCTCCGATTCCTTTGTTCTGACGTCATCTCAACGCTCAGTTACGTGGTCAGAACAAAGGAATCGGAGGCGTGGCCTACTCGAGGCGTTCGACGCAAACGAAATGATCGTAACTTGGCTAGGGAGTCTGGTCTTTGGTCCACCTTGTTGTCTTGCGATACGCGGACGTTGGCCCCTTCGACCAACACTATGTACCATATCACTTACATTAAAGTATACGTTGACAGGGTTCAAATAGAGTACCTTTCTATCAGCAATCATGACTGCCAAAAACCAAAAGATTTTGAATTGATCACATAGCAATTCCGAAGCCAGACCTTTTTTTAAATTTTAATTTATTAAATTTTTAAATTTCTAGATTTTTAATTTAATGTTTTGATTTTTAATATTATTTATTTTTGTTGTTAATTTAACCTAATGATTTTTTTTTCGATATATATATGAATTCATTGGTTTAATTACTTGTAGATTTTATTGTTTTGTATTTTTTAACGTCTTCTTATGTTTTTATTTGAGTGGAAAAAATAGTAACCAATGAAAATAAATCTGCTTTTAAACTAATTATATGTAAGCTTCATCCAAGTAATATCATTACCCATACGTACCCTGGAAAATGCATGAAAAAAATATTTATAGTTTATCAATAAAAAAAAAATAGAATCATCATCATCATCCGTCTCTTTTTCCATCGTGCCATTTTCTATGGCGACCGTACAGGCGTGATGAACTTCAACGTCAAAGTTCATATCGGACTGTTCTTTGTTTTTAGCAGTTTTCTTCGTTAGTTTAGTTAGGTTCGTTGTTGAATTTAATAATACCAAATAGTTAATAGTTTAGATTTTTAATTTTCCTTCAAGCGTAAAATTCGGAACTACTATTTGAAGTTCTCTCAACCTTAATTCGATCTTCGTCAGAATTGTTATTAAGTCCTCTTAATGATTTGATATTTTTCAAAGTATTTATTAGTTTATAATTTTAGCATTTTTAATGTATTTTATTAGTATTATAAATAACTTTTTTTTTCGGTTTGAAGTATCTGTTATTTGTTTCTTGTGCAATCCTACCACAGTGCTGTCTTTTTTAACCCAAAGGTTGACTGGTAAATAATGCCTTGTTGCATTAGGTCCGCCTACGAACATGAAGTTTAAATAAATAAATAAAAATTCTTCGCAAATAAAAAATAATGCATTTTTCTTATTGCCAAATAATTAACATTCCTTTGTCAATTTTCCAAATCAAGTTATAAGTTCAGAAAAATAAATCTCCACTTTAAAGCTACATAAAAATGTAAGAGTATCCATTGCGAGTACCGTACCCCTGTCAACGTTTCATTATAGAAAGTGCTGGCTTACGGGACACGGCTCGCCATTTTTTGATACCAAATCAATTTGTTTAATGCTCCGACTGGCATTTCTCGAGGAATCCATGCTGAACTGGATGTCTGGCTACAGGATTATAGCAAGATCCGATGTAGACGGTAATTGCTCCTTTTCATCAGGTGATTTGTAATTAATTAGATTTTGGTAGAAAGAAAGTAGTACGTTTTTATATATCTTCGTTGGCAAGCTTAGAGATTATGGAATATTCTTGTGATCGGTCATTGAACTGATCAAAAGGAAGAAAAACGTTTTATTTGCGGGAACTGACGCAATCTAGCTTACAAATTATAGACATTCTATAGGGAGAGTTCAGGGAAAGGTTGAGGGTACCAGGCCACGAGGAAGGTCGCCTATGAGGTGGACTGACCAGATTAAAGCGGCAGTAAGTGGCTCATCATCACTGCACGAATGCACGAGGAAGGCGGCCATCAGAGAGGAGTGGTGGCGCGTTGTGAAGCTTGCCACCAACACCTGATGTGATGAGCATGACCACTCTGTCAAGAGTGATATCGACAAGGAAGATAGGGAGAATATGCGCCACGTCCGCGCAAAACAGCCAAAAGCTCAGCGTAATCAAGTGACTACACGCTTAGTGCGACGAGTCCACAGCGCTGGTTTTCAGCTTAGGCCGATGATGGTGTCGACACAAAGACGTCGGAACGGTATTGTGTGCTAGTGGATTTCAGTAGAATAATGAAAAATAAATTTTTGTATAGTAATAACTGGAAAAGATGATGGATATTCAGTCAGGGTGTATAATATGATTTTTTCGTTTTTAATATTGATTCAGGCTAGAATATCTTCTTTGAACCTAACCAAGACGCTCTCACGTTAACCTGTACCTAAAATGTAACAGTATCATACAGTTTACCATGAATAAAACAATTATACAGTAATGACTCACGACAACGCCACAAAAATTCGCAGCGAATAACCGCGAAAACTCCGAGAGCCAACCAACAATATTGTCAAAATTAATTCGTACGGCGAACGCGAAATAAAAAACCCATCAGGCCATCACGTCGTTCGTTAAGCGAAGCCCCTTCGGAATACTGGTGCTTCGCGTAAAAAAAAGATATTACGAAAAAATGGCAACTTCGAAAATGAAAAGTCAACTGAGTGAATTTGCAAAAATTGCTACGGGACCCAGGGAAACGAATGTAGCGTACATCCGCGGAATTGCGATCGTGTGTACATTAAAGTTGCAAGTGCACTTACTTATTTATGTGAAACATTTTTTAAGATTTTTTTATCGAATTTCAAGATTCAAGATTCATTTATTCATTGTAAAACATAGACACATGATAAGTTCTTATTTAATATATTGAGGGCGCTATATTTTGCCTCTAGGCATGCAATATACTTAATTGAAACTAGAATTTAATAATAATATAATATAATATTCACACAACTGTCTCACAACGCCGTCTAGTCCCAAGCTAAGCAGAGCTTGTGTTATGAGTACACAACTGATAAACATACTTAAATATTTCTAAATACATAAATATTATAGATAAATTACACCCAGACACAGAACAAATGATCGTGCTCATCACACAAACATTTGTCCTGGGTGGGAATCGAACCCACGACCTCCGGCATAGCAGTCAGGGCTATTAACCACTAGACCATCAGGTCAGTCCAATCAGATCAATAATACAGATATATAGACCAAATAAAAATTTAAATCATATAATGTATTAAGAATTTGCAATCACATTGATCATTGTCGATAAGATAATTAAATAAATAATGTGTAGTAAGACGAATAAAATAATGGACATAACAAAATGTCCGTAGTTGTTGTATTCAAATGATTTTGTTTAATTTAATAAAAGATGTATAAAAAAATATTTTCTACTGAGAATTAGTGTTTATTTAATATAGTGTTTGTTATCGAACTGCTCCGATATAGCTCGACATATTTGTATGATTTTTTTTGTGTATATTTGGTAGGTCTGAGAATAGGTCGTAGGCTATTTTTAATACCCCTAGAATCAGTCTTCTATCTCGCGAGCGGAGCCGACGGCAGCAGTTAGCTCTATAATATTATCGATTTTTCACACAAGATGGCAATGTGTGCTAATTGAGGCTAGTAATGACTCACTTTATCAGAGTCATAGTTTATGCCGAGTAAGAACAGCATCATTAACACGGCTTTTTTTTAAGGTGGGAAATCATCCAATGACTTCTTCCACTCTAGGCTGAAACGGGAAGGTATGTCTGACTTTTAATGACTAAAATCCATCTATATACTTCAGTGACCCTTTGCGTCCCAAGACCATGGTATCCCTTTCAGAAAATTCTCATGATCAACTGGGTATCATCTCTTTAAAAAGTACATATTATCTATCACTAACATACAGACCTAATCGATGAAGATGTCTGTACATATAAAGTGTTTTACCTAGACTTGTGCTATCTGCAGAGAGTTGGCTCCTCTCGTTATTTCCGAGCCCAGACAAAGCAGCCATAAAAGCCATCGCCTAGCACAAAATGGGAAGCAAAAGTACAAATTTCAATTCGTGGGAAAGATTATCCGTTTGAAACAATTACGCTGTCAGTGGGCCGTTGATAATCCTCGTTTTTCTGAAGATGCTAGCCGTATCGCTCATTACATCAGCCGTCGGTGACTTTGGGGAAAAAAATTGAATTATATTCGGGGAATCGCATTACATTTCCAATTTATCAGGGAAGGAGCTTCGATGCTTAATGGTATACGTATCTGGGCAAAGGTGGCTGAAAATACGGAGCTCGTGTTATTTTGCCACGTGACTGATTTTGACTATGTCCTTGTTACATACTAGCTTCTGCCAGAGGCGTCGCCTGTGTGAAAGTAGAAAATATATGACTATGTCACTCAGTGATAAAGTAACATTCTATTAATGAAAGAATTTTCAAAATCGGTTCATTAGTTTATGAGTTTGTTAATTGCAAACAAAAATACAAATTATTCCTTTTTATAATATAATCTAATATATAAAATCTCGTGTCACGGTGTCGAAATCCACCGCAACGGCTTGATCGATATTTTTGTTTTTTTTTTTATTTGTAAATTTGGATTTTCCCCATTTTTCCTTTAACAATTTAGATGTCAGAAAATCATTTACCGAGCCTATTTGTTTTTTTTATGGTTATTCATTCCACCTCGCTCCGGACCATGACCTGTACGAGGGCTCGGCGCGAGATATCGTTTGCCGAATAAGCTTGTATTATAGTACCTATAGATAACTTGAAATCAACTATTCTTTGAACTGAAAACTTTAGGCGCGCTGAGCAATTTTATTTTGTGGGTATTGAATGAGACTGACACACTTTGCTATGTAACGCTCATTCGGGTAAGATTGGCTCGAGTCGGTTGACCCGAACGATTACGATTTTGTATTATTAACCTCGTCTTTTTCACTTCTGTCGTGAAATAAAATGAAATAAAATAATTTATTTGCTATGAATGTAGGTACAATAATATGGTGTTAAGTAAGAGAAGGATCCAATACATTGTACCGTGAGGCATGCATAATTTTTATAGTAGAATTAATTAAAAAAAGCAAAAACATATATTTAACTTATTTTCAAATGATTAACGTGTTGCACTAGAAAGGAAGGGCCTCATTACATGAGTATGTTACCGATCGACATGAGAGACTGGGCAGCAATGTCAGCTGACTTTAGCAGGTGACACATAAACCACAAACTCAGCCGAAGTCAACTGAACGACCTGTGATAATTCACGAACGCAGTTTCAGTGCGGCCGAAGATTCTACCAAGACTGAAACTTTTTTATTACTGATAGGGTCGCGTTTGACCAATATCTCACTTGATAGTAAGCGATGATGTGGTCGACGATGGAGTAAGCTTGCCTAGAAGCAATTGTGAAATTGTGTCTATTAACTTCTC
The DNA here is from genome assembly GCA_961205895.1 of Mythimna pallens. Lineage (NCBI taxonomy): Eukaryota > Metazoa > Arthropoda > Insecta > Lepidoptera > Noctuidae > Mythimna > Mythimna pallens. The sequence continues at coordinate 23,790,089 of OY540833.1, forward strand.
CACATTTGTTGTAATATATACTTTTTTTTCTAACATATTGCTTTTTCAATATTTTTTGATATTATTAGACCCCAACTAACATGAATTCGTTAGTAAGTTATTTTAACGTCTCATTTATTGATAGTTGTAATTATTTATTTTTCTTGCATTTTTTTATAAAGCCCACTTTTTTATAATGTGAATGTGAGAACACTGTAGACTCCGCGAATTCTTAGATTACTTCCTATTACGACTCACTTTTTATTATGATTATTTTTGTTGTACTTCTGAGTATAATATTGACTGGTCTATACTGTCCTTACATAATATTTACTAAAACCGTAACTGTAACTGTATGGAAATATTGTAATAACAAAAAAAATTAAAAGAGTAACCATGGGGTTTATTGTCGGTTCTTTTCCACAGGAAACGACTAATTTGGAACTTTTGATGTTTTATAAGTGCCCATAGGGTATGTGAAATAAAAAAACGATTGAATTTTTTTTTTGTAACTTACGTTCCTTACGTTGACTTAAAGGAAATTCCATTCCTTATACTGAAACCGAGACTAGATGTATTTTGCCTAAACTTGCCGAAACCGTAGCAAACATTGATCAGTACTCAACACCTAACTTAATCTCACAAATTGATCGTTTCTTCTCGAAGAAGGCTATAAAGAAAACGTAATCAGAGAGATAAATCAAATGAAGTTGTGTCAAAGGTCACCGTGTAGGAGTTCTCTAATGATCCTTGATATTTAAGCTGTATTATTGTGTGCGTAAGCATTTGTAACAAGATCTGAGTCCTAGGTACTTTTTGAGAACAAAATGGTCGAATGTAACAATATAATTTGTACGCCTTGAGGCTGTTGAGACATATTTGGCTGTTCTTTTTATATCATTACAGAATTACAGGTATTTTCTTCGTGGAGATGTGCTGTAATTTTTTTGTTGATGGTGTGAATTGAAATTACTTATCCCGTTCAGGATCGAGAAAGAGTGTAAGTGCTCGTTTAGGGAGACGCTGGGTGCGCGCTTCGAATGCAGCGTGGCGTCTCGCGGTGCGTCGTATGTTCATATTGATGCCTGCAAAGCCGCGGGCCCTGCTGTGGGTGTCGCTACATTTTACGGTGAACGAAAAATTGCTGGGTTGGCTAGCCAAAATGTAGCGTGCGCCGCCGCGTCAACTGTCGCTTGCGATACGTCGGTACCATCCGCGAGTATCACCTGCATTTCAAGCAAACGCGTGTAAACTCGCTTCTCCATAAACACTCCCATACAGCGCCATATGTTTGAATAAAATGTGCGCCGCGCCATCAACGCGACGCGCGACGCCCCGCGTCTCCGTAAACGAGGCCGGCGACTTTTACCGCCCTAAAATCTAGCCGTGGTTGTTCAGTAACCTTTTGCGTTTTAGGGCTGTGGTGAACTCTTTCGAAAAATTCTGCAGTGGGTTGGGCAGCATTTTTCCCATACTTTATACACCATGCTTAGAAAATAACTCAAAGCTTAATAACTAACTATCATCATGTTTGCGATTCATCATCATCATTATCATTTCAGCCGAAAGACGTCCACTGTTGGACATAGGCCTCCCCCAAATGTCGCCATAATGACCGGTCCTGTGCGTCACGCATCCATCGGATTCCCGCGACCCTCACCAGGTCATCGGTCCACCTTAAGGCCTTCAACGATGCGTCTTCCGGTACGTGGTCGCCATTCCAGAACCTTTTGTCCCCATCGACCATCTGTTCTGCGAGCAATGTGCTCAATAAAGCAATGTGCATATGTTTGCGATTATGTGATCCAATTCAGACGTAGCTTATTAATAATACCAGCTAAACATTTCACGTTACCGAGAATTTTAGAACCGGATCTAATTACCAAATACTCTTGCAACGAGTAGCTATAGACAATGTTCCACTAGCTTCTATAAATACACAGAATTTCTGTTCACCCATCCAATTAGGTTAAACATACTTGTAATAGGAGTAGATCCACGTTAATAATGCAGTGGAAATTCGAATATGAATTCTCGATAGCTCTCAACTGCTGTTATTATCGTCAATCGATATTTTAGGGTAGATTTGATTTGCTCGCTGTGCGGCCGTCCGGTTAGGTTCAAGCCAGAGTCAACGGGCGTGGTTACACGTGCGGCTCAAAGAGATATCAAAGAAATGGACGCGGCCTTTTAGGGTCGATGTCGGTAAGGACTGCGTGAATGTTGTGGCAGTGTTATTCTGTAAAGACAATATTAATGAAAACTTAGTTAAAAGGAGCTATCCATTCAGAAATGACAGCTCACTTCAAGTTCAGCTCTCCTAAAGCGAGAACTACTTTAGACACACACGTGTGCCACGCATGGTTTGTACGTAGAGTCGCATTGCGTGGGGTCGCGTGGCGTGGATCTCGAGTCTAGTTGCCATATAAAATGTTTGGGAGACCGACGCACGCAGATCGGCGTACGTGACCCACGTGTGCCTAATGTAGTTCTACCTTAAGCCATCACATTAGGATTTTCACAGAATAGACTAGGGCCTAATGATTGAATAATTTTCCTCCTCACTGCGTCATTTGTCCTCAATGTTGAAGGTTGTGACCTCTTTTAATAAACTTGTTGCGGACTATATTTCGCCACGCTATCATCTTCTACAACTACATCGATCTGACTAAGGGATTCAATCGAGAGTGAATAAGTTACTTCCACTTCTAGGTAAGCGTATTCCATTGCCGAATACATACATCTTCGTTTGCCATCAGGTGAGATAGTGGTCAAACGTTAACCTACTTATTCATATATGTATATAAAAGCGAAATACCACTCACTAATTAATCACGAAATCTCAGAAACTATAACACCTACGAACTTAAAATTTGCAGCAGGTGGGTTCCTTATAGGGTGTAGACATCCGCTAAGAACGGATTTTTCGAAACTCCACCCCTAAGGGGGTAAACCTCACGCGGGCGTAGCCGCTGGCAGAAGCTAGAATAAAATAAAAAAACCTTCAGTGATGTGGATACCGCCGCAAACTCTAGTCTCTAGTGTGGAGTGGATTTAGATTTAGTGACAAACATTTTTTTCGTTTCGACGATTTTATTTTTATAGGGTTAGTTTTATAGGGTTTAATTTTTGTTTGGGACTGTTTCATTAACAACAATTGTATTTAACTAAATTTCATATTATGTGTTCTAGCTTATAAGCGCTTAGGTTTAAAATAATAGTTTATTCTTTTCTACCGTATACACTATATAAGGTTCAGTTAAAAACCAGCATCAGGCTACTACCACGAAGTTGTCTGGCATTTTTGCTGAACTGGACCTATTTGGTGCTGGCGCGAGACACACAATGTTAGTTAATTTTTTTTATCTTAAGTGTTTACATGTTGTTTCTACATTGTGTGTATCTGTGTACGTGTGCCAAATAAAATACTTTTTCTTACTTTCATAAAGAGAAAAAAGCTACTTACATGAGAATACAAGACAATGTAATAAATTTATTCTAAGGTTACCGATACAAAACAGTTTCAATATATTTAATTTTACATTGGTTGGTCATTCATCATGATTTTATTCTCAACTAGCAGGATGGTAATAGCCAAAGTCAAAAGTCAAAGTCAAAACGTATATTGCGAACTAAGTGTACAATGTTGGTGTTATATCATGTCAGTATTTTTAGTACTTTTAGAACTGACATGATATAATTGCTATTCCGTTACTGTCACCGTATTACGCATTCCTAAATAAATAAATGAAAATGTAACAAGAAAATCATCAGAAAATTAACTTCGTAAGAAGTTGGCAGTAGTATCACCACAGCGTTAATGTTTTCCAATTGTCGATTTGGACTAACTGTTTGACTATATTAGTTAGGTATGTAGTTTATTAATTTGAGTATGTATTATATTTCGGTATATGGTTTATTAGTATTTATATCTATTCTCGTATTTGTCTTCTCTCCGTCGTTTATTGCACGTATGGCTATTTTTCTCTGCATTACCCAAAGGTTGACTGGTTTTTATTTTAGGTGGGAAAATCATCTAATGACAAATCCCGCTCTTGGGTGGAGCGCGATATAGTGTCAGACTTTTACTGACTAAAAACCCACTCCCCCGGCTACCACGGCCCCGGGCTTCGATTTCACACTACCCGTGGCCCCAGTAGGCTTCGACCTTGCTGGGCCCCTACGAAAGCAAGGATTAATGTTAATGTTTTCCAATTGTCGATTTGGACTAACTATTTGACTATATTAGTTAGGTATGTAGTTTATTAATATGAGTAATATTGTATAATTGTATTATATATATGGTTTATTAGTACTTATATCTATTCTCGTATTCGTCTTCTCTCCTTCGTTTATTGCACCTACCACTATTTTTCTCTGCATCACCCAAAGGTTGACTGGTAAAAAATGCCTAAGGCATTAAGTCCGCCACTATACTTTTGTGTGCATAAACCATTTAATAAATAAGTAAATTAGCAGCAAGTTCTACAAACTAGCTCTCGGTCATGAATCCCTGCAGGCGCACAATTAACAGTTTTCACTTCATTAAATCCTCCACTAAATCCTCTCAAACGGATCCAAAGAGTTCCAAATGAAGCCCGCACTTAAATCATCCTAATTAAAATCAATTCCAACTGACAATTGTGAACACACTGTCAGTAAGAGGCTTATCAAAATCCACAAATCACGACCAAGAAACAAAGACTAACACAATAGACCATCTTCACAAAGAAACTCTAGTCATTGCTCAAGAAAGGATACGGTATCTCCAGAGTATCTTGGTCTTTCTAACTTGATTGCTTCACCCCCTCTGTCACCTGTTTTGCTTTAGATAAGAAGGGGGCGGGGGATCTTGATAGCTGGGCGTTAGGTGCTATTGCTAGATCTAGATGATTGATAGATAAAGATCTTATGAGGCTGGACGAGTTGCGTTTGCGTGAGAATAGATTAAACAGTGTTTTTTGCAATGTGATTTATGGCAAAAGTGTTTAATTGGTATCTGTTAATGTAAGTTTATGGAGATGGCGTATAATATTGAATATTGAGCAGTGGTGGCCGAGTGGTAATGACCCCGACTTACGAGTTGTCGGTCGCAGGTTCAAACCCAGCCAGGTGCATTAATTTGTGTAATGCTCTCAAAACGGTGAAGGAAAACATCGTGAGGAAATCGGCATGTCCTAGAACCAAAAATTCGAAGACATGTGACATTCACCAATCCGCACTAGGCCCGCGTGGTGGATTACGGCCCATTCCTTTACCTAGAGAGAGGAGGCCTAAGTCCCAGCAGTGGGAACATTAAAAGGATGATTATATTATGCTATGATTTGTATAATATTGAGTTTAAAGTTGGTCGTTATAAATGAAAACTTTCTTTTATTAAAAAAAAATAGTTCAATCCGTTCGTTTTTATTTTAAATGTGGTTTCAAAACGTGCTACTGAAATTTTCAGAACCACGAAATATTTCATTTCGAACCGCAAAATAATATTAACATGAGTTTCGTTTTAGTAATTTGTACCTCTGTAGTTAGTGTGTGTGTGTATTGTGATCAAGCCTTTCTGTTGAATTTATAACCCGTAAAGAATAGAATAGCATTTATCACGTAAAAAATAATCCTCAAGGAGATGTTAGCAACCGTCGGGGCCCAGCAGGGTCCAGGCCTACTGGGGCCATGGGTGATGCGGAAGTGATCCCCGGAGCCTTGGAAAAATGGCAAAAAAGGAACAGGAGTGGGTTTTTAGTCAGTAAAAGTCTGACATTATCTCCCGCTCCGCCCAAGAGCGGGGGATGTCATAAGATGATTTTCCCACCCGAAAAAAAAAAAATGGTTATACAACCTCAATGTAGCACTGACATTTATTTCTTTTATTTTGAATAAAAAAAAAACTGTTTAAACTGAAAAATCCAATCCTGTTTTGGGAACACATTCATTATGCTTACAGCTAAGGAGTGGAATTCCATGACGGAGTCTGTGTTTCCTGATAGCTAAAAATTTGGGGTCTTTAAGTCAAGAGTGAATAGGTTACTTCTAGGCAAGCGTGCTCCATCGTCGGCCACATTATCGCTTATCATCAGGTGAGATAGTGGTCAAACGCGAGCCTATCAATAATAATTAAAAAACACCCACTGCTTACGTTTCAAGGTTACAGCTGTACTTGTTACTTATACCTTCTAAAGCAAAGAAACAGCCACAGTTACACCCTCTCTTAGAATATTTTTAAATTGTCTATGGTAACCCTAATTAATAATTTTTATTACTTTGACTACATATACTCGTACCAACCTAACAAAATATTAATACCGCTGCATAATGCTCATGTTTACATAATCAATAGGTAGTGTACATAAATTATATTATGTGGAAATGTTAAAGAATAAATATGGTGTGTCCAAAAAAAAAAACAATTGTACGATTACACTTGTTTGATTATCATAAAAAAAAAAATGCTGAGATATGACCCTTTGTGGTCAGTCTTGTTGTAGCTTTTGTTTATTTTTCTTAGAGTTGATTTTTCATTAGTTAGATATTTTTAACTCTGGAATAAATATTTCAAACCACCATTATTATTGTTTACATAACAGCTATTGAAAAATAAGTTAATTTTTTATTTTTAATTGTTGTTTGTCCTATGCCACTCACTAATAAATTACTAATCCTTCTTTTTTATGAAATAAAGTCCATAACTTCACTTCATACCATTTCAAAGTTACGTAACCATCAACAATAAATATAATCATAATTATAATAATGTATCTTTTTTTTGCATGTTATATTATTTCATTGATAACTATTTTGTATGTACTTATTTTCCTATTACTGTTACACACGGTGTCTAGATCTCTTTTGGAGAGATTTTTTTAGAAATAAGCATCACCTATGTACCTATTTTTCTGTTTCGTTCTTCTAATCTTTTATTTTGTGGATGTACATATATCATTAAATAAATGAATAAACAATTTTCAAGCAGCAGTCCAGGGTAATCAACGTTTACGTCTCACAGATTCGCGACCGGAGATGTTTGAGGCAATAATAGCTGATGATGCAGTTGTGCGGGAGTACCCTAATGACATCGGGATGCGGGCAGAGCCGGGTAATGCGGTTTGCTAAGCAAACAACTAGATTCAGCAACGTGGAATAGTTGCTTACTCGATTTAAAGAAGACGTTTTAGAATTTGGTTGATTCTGAGTGTATTTTTCTTGTTGTGAAGTTAATCATGTTTTTAAAGTATTTGTGAGTTTATTAGAGATAAGATACAGATACATAGAGAGGAAACCAGGTTCTGTCTAGTTTGGGGATACCGTATATGGGCTTAGCAAGGCCGATGCCCGCTAGGGGGGCAGGTATTTTCTGAAAAAGAACCCCGTGGTCTCAGAACGCAAAGGGTAACTGAAAGACACATGTTGTGGTATTAGTTAGTTAAAGTCTGTCAAGTCCTCTCGCTCCACCTGGAGTGGGAAAAGTAATTGGATGATTTGTGATTTGCGTTGCGTCAGAACCACAGGTTCAGTTGAAAATCAGCGTCAGGCACTAGTTGTCTGACATTCATGCTGAACTGGACCTATTTTGGTGCAGCCGTGAGGCACACAAATACATTTTTTGTTACTTCTTTTTTTTATTTTTTTTTCTGTTTCGTGTTTACCCTATATTGTGTTTGTGCTTTATGCTGTACCAAATAATTTTTTTTTCTTTCTTTCTTTCTTTCTATTTCCCACCTTAACCTCTCGAGGGCCGATTTTCGAGGGCCGATTGTACATACATCTGTACAACTTGAGTGACCTTGAAAAACGATTAATTATCGTTTTGTACACACGGATGTACGAAATATATTCAGACAAAAATTTTGGTCTCTATATATTTGTTTTTCCTAGAAAAATCCAGAAAAAGTTTTATTAATTTTTTTTTGGTGATTTTCCGTAAAAACTAGCAATTACGTAATAATAATACCCCTATACGCGCGAGTGGTTGGTTTGTAAAATAGTTACAGACAATATTAATGATTATGTAATATAGTTCGAACATATATATTTTTTTAACAACGAAAAATAAACATTATTCTTATTTTAAATTGAAATTAAAAGAAGATTTGAGTCAAAAAGCGAATTTTTAAAATCAAACAATGTTTTCTGAAAATAATTACATTCTCACTGTGATTAGTTTATTGAATCATGCTGCGAATACCAGGAAAAACTACCCTTTTAAGGATTATTGTTGCAATAGTAACAGAATAGTGTTTTTGAAACACAGTATTAAATCTTCACACAATACCAAACCCCTTCTTTTATTCAACACCAGAACAAAAGAAACCAATCTAAGCAAAAATATTGAAAAATATTTCCTTAGAAACGAAATCGTACAATAAATTTTACATCTATCCAGAGGAATCAATCTATGCAATGGTATCATCTGTATTCGTAGCACTTTCGTAGCACCGTAGCACTTTCGTAGCGCCGTACCCTCTACGAGGCTACGTAATGAATGGGGTGCCTCAATCGAGACCAATCGACGGTGCTCGGAAATCAGTGAAGGTTCTATTTCTTTGTTGAGAATTGGAATTCATGTCTGTGTGACGTCATTGGTGATTGGTGATTGGAGGAATAGCATACTTTGGGAACGTGTCTTGGTTATTTTTCATTAGTAATAAACATGATTTTAAATTAGGTACCTATGTGTTAGGTGTTTGGACGATTTTTTTTTTATTTTTTTTTTTATAGTTTTGCGCTTGACCACTATCTCACCTAATGAAAAGCGACGATGCGATCGACGAATTTTGTCTTTCCAATTGTAGTGGCATTTTAGTCAATCTTATACTACCAAAATTGTAAGGTAACGGATTCCATTATTGTCATATTTCAAAAAGATAATTATTAAAAAAAATCGTATAAATTTTAGAATAGGATAAAGATTAGTATAATATAATAATAATATTCCATAACTATCACACAACGCCGTCTAGTCCCAAGCTAAGCAGGGCTTGTGTTAAAAATTTTTTAATGCTTTGTGCTAGTCAACTGATAAACATACTTATATATTTCTAAATATATACTTACATAGAACATTAAAAATTACACCCAGACACAGAACAAATGACCATGCTCATCAGAAAACATTTATCCTGGGTGGGAATTGAACCCACGACCTCCGTCATAGCAGTCAGGGCCACTAACCACTAGACGAGCAGGCCAGATTATTTAAATTTAGTTAATTACCAAACATCGGTATAGGTAAATAACAACTTTTAGATATTTAGAGGTATGTGGAACAGAGAGTAAAGTCCCGCAAACCTCCGTTGAAAAGGGAGGATCCTCCGACCAGACGGGTGTTATGTCTGATGATGACGAGATGACGATGACGAGATGATTTCGGGCTGTTCTATATGTTCTAAACGCGCGGAGAACTTTGATTGCGCAATGCAGGATTAGTTCTTATGTGACGCCATAGATGTCGCTACAGATAAAATACATGTCAACATTATTTATATTACTTAATTACCTAAACAGATGGAGCATAAGTATGTATATTATTGTATATAAATTTAAATAATGTACATTATTAAAATCAAATATATACATTTATTATATAGTTCGTATATTGATCGTTTGTCTTGGTACGAGAATGTTCATGTGAGGAGGACGGATGAAACTTACGTTACTAAAAAAGTTATAAGTCCAAAGAAAAGACGGATGTATTGTGTGTGGAGTAATGTGGAAGGAAAAGGATTCACAAGGATGGTAACGTGAGGGCTTACAGAAAAGAATGAAAGAAAAAAACTTGTTGTACCAATCCCAAGTAAGTTAGGACCAGGGCAGAAAGATGATGATTTACTTTTTTATAGTTCAGAAGCTGTCAGAGGCGCCATTAAACAGGACTGATGATGGGATTGTCATATACGAAATAATTTTTAGGGTTCCGTACCACAAAAGGAAAAAACGGAACCCTTATAGGATCACTTTGTTGTCCATCTGTCTGTCTGTCTGTCTGTCAAGACTCTTTATCTCGGGAACGCGTGGAGGTATTGAGTTGAAATTAAAACCATATACTTGAGTATATGGTTTCACAGCTTCAAAGTTAACGAAAAAAAAGATACGGCAGTTTGTGTCGCAAAAAAACGAACATTTCGATACTCTCAAAGGAATCAAAATTCATAGGGTACTTCCCGTTGACCCAGAATCCTGAAATTTGGCATGAAGCAAGATCTCATAGCAAAAGTATAGGGAAAGATTTGGTAAATGTAAATTTTTAGGTACGTAACAATAAAAAAAAAAAATATACGATTAGGTAGAATCTGGAATTGTACTGTTTTCATAGGTAAGTTTGTACTGTATCCTCAGTGCGCGAGTTCGACTTCCCGGGTTTTTTGTTATGCATGTATAAAAATCACACGTCACTAGCCTATACATACATATATATATATATTAGCCAGTGATTTCACCCTAGTGAAAATAAGTGTGTCAATTTCTCTCTCATATAAACATCATATAATAGGATTTTCCGTTCATTAGTACAGAGGTTCGTCATAAAAAGATCCTGTATGCAAAATTACAGCGGTACTTAATTTTTTATAAATACAGTTTTTTTTTGTCATGCTATGGTTCATTTTCCATAGTAATAAACACATCCAAGTAGATTTACAAGATGGTTTAGTAACTAAATATTGATCTATAACCGTGTTCATTTGAGCAAACATACATAACTGTTTACGAACATGTAACACTATATGTATATTTCTGAAAATCAATACCACCCAGTTCCTAGTAATGGGCTAGGCTAATGAACACAGTGTACCAAATATCAATGTTTGCATTACAAACGGCACTATCTATCCGGTTTGGTGCATCAGTTAGCCGTCTGATGGCGCTAACGTCACGCTGTCACGCGGTCAGACATCTTGGATTATTCTAGGTGACGTGACGTGTCATTGACGGGATTGTGTCAGAAATAATTAGTGGCTTACTTGATTTGTGGGTAACCGCTATTTACCAATCAGATACAAAGAAAAGATTGGCGATATGTCGTGGCTCAGTAGTAACTGCGCCAACTGACGAGTTGCAGGTTACGGGAAACCAGGAAACCCAGCCAGGCGCATATCTTTGTGTTATTTATTTCATCAGCATTGCTCTCAAAACGGTGAAGGAAAACATCAACAATCAAAAATTCGAAGAGATAATGTGACATCCACCAATCCGCACTGGGCCCGCGTGGTGGATTACGGCCCATTCCCTCCCCTAGAGAGGAGGCTCGAGTCTAAGCAGTGAGAAAATTATATGGCTGATTATGCTTACGCTTTAAAAAAAACTAGGCAAGTGCGAGTTGGACTCACGCACTGAGGGTTCGGTACAAACTTACCTATGATATAGTTCAATTCCCGAATTGAGTTACGAAGATTTTTCTGAATCTTGAATAAGGGATCCGTTTTTTTCCTTTTGAGGTACGCAACCCTAAAAACGGAAAGGCTAGTATTGCCAATAGTTTCGCCCGTATAAATGACGGAAACATTTTAAAACATCATAACTACTAGCATAAAACTAAAGACTAAGACTCAAGTCATAGTCTGTGTGCCAATTGACTCAAATACGTTCATATACTGAAGAGTAATTGACATAAATTTATATGTTTATTACATTAAGTGAAAAAGTTATATTTAGCTTTTCTATGCTGAGGATTCACTTTAGTTTAAAGAATATAATTAATTATATTTTACAGCAATATAAAAATTCTCCGTATATTGCTCGAATACATAAGCGAAACCCTAACGACCACCTATACACTCACAAAAGTACACACGCGCACAGAAAGCACTCCACGACCATAAATGCTTTGGCTTGAAAAATACGGTACACTCAAAGACAGAGTTGCTTCGTTGATATTAATCACGAGAATAAGGGGAGCTCTGTACAGCGTGATTCGCACTTTCACGCTTTTTCATATAGACTGTACATTCATTCAAGTCACGTTTGTATAATTATGACCCGAAAGTTGTACCCATATTATTGGTTATTTTACAGGTCATTCACTGATTAGGCTCTGCGTAATGTCAGTAATCGATTACGAAAACGTAACTTTGACAGTTTTATGACTATTGACACAATTACTTATTATGTTAGATAGGTAGATCTTTTAGTGTAGGTACATCATAACAAAAAGCATGTTATTTATCAAATATTTATACTCGCGTGATCCGTAGATTATCTTTTTTTGGTAGGTGTACATAAATTATGTCAACATGCGGTCCCACGAAGCTTTTCACCATTCATGTGACATTACAATATGTATGACCCCGGCCGCCTAAGGGAATATAGGATGTTAAATTTTGGCTACAAAAAATAAATATTCATTATTAACGACTACCAATAAACAAACACGTTGCAAAAAATAGTCAACACAAAAACAGCGTCCCAATAAAATGTTATCGAAAAAAAAAACTTTAAAATTTACATACAAAGAGACATTCAGCGTGATAAAAATCTCATTTCAAACACAAAAGGTGCAGAGAAAATTATAGATAGCGTGACCACATAATTTTGTGATACATGTGTTGGGCAAAACAGAGTTGGGCTGTGCGGGGCAGATTATCGCTGGTGTGACAAATGTGGCCCCAGCGTGACAAGAACACGTGTTATACAATACGTCACGCCATTATTACGCGAGCAGTTTTAGGGTTAACGGCACCGTGTGATGCTGTAGCAGTTTCGGGTTATTATTTTCTTTAGAATGATTGACGCTTAATTTTATGCCTGGGGATTTTTAGAACGATGTTTACCTGCGGGAAGTCATTGAATGAGGGTATGTAGTTGACAGTTTATGTTCACGTGTGGGCTGTCAAATGCACACTTTTGTGAACCGAGACGAGAGTTGATAGAGATTTCCATGAAGGTTTAAAACATTAAGTATATAGTCAAACTTAGTTTAAATCTTAACATCAGTGCCGGATTAAGCCAGCATGGGGCCTGTAACAAATTCTACCAAGGGGCCCACTAAATCCTTGTAAATTGAAAACGAATTAAAACTCTTTCAAATTTTTACAGAGTCCGCAGTGATTAGGTAGCGATAGCCTTATAGACAGTTGCGTATATTATCTTATGGATAATCTGGAATCGATTAGATTTAATATGGTATGGTATGGTATGGACCCTGAGTTCTTTTTGTATGTGTAAGCGGGGTCCTCCAATGCGAGGGGCCCATGGCATTTGCTACTCTTGCTATAAGGTTAATCCGGCACTTCTTAATATCAGTTAATAACCTATAAGCTATATCTATATATATAAAAATAAATAGCTGTTCGTTAGTCTTGCTAAAACTCGAGAACGGCTGGACCGATTTGGCTAATTTTGGTCTTGAAATATTCGTGATAGTCCAGAGAAGGTTTAAACGGTCAGAAAATATGGAAAAACTTACGAAAAAAAAAAAATCGAATACAACGCCATCTCTGATTAAAATGTCATTATAAAATAGTTATTTATGCTGCCATTAGATGGCGTTATCCTTACTATTGGCAGTACGAAGTTCGCCGGGACAGTTAGTTAGTTATAAAAACTATATTAGTTGATCCGAAAATAATAAACATTTGCCAAGCAAACATTTAGTATATGTATGTATGTATTTAGTATATAGTCAACTAAGATATTTTCCGTAAATAAAATCATATTAAGAGAACAAAAAGAATGTCTGCCGGAAAAAGCAACTTTGATATCGAGGAGTTACACAACTAAAATGTCGCCTAACTTATTTGACAACAACAACAGACTCCAACCGTTTGATATCTATCTGTTCTCCTCCACCCAAATCAGAGGTACAATTGTTACACCGAACACACTTGCCTTTTCCAATTCCATTTCAAACAAAAGCTACAAAAAAAGGAAAACAGACTCTACCCCGAAAACAATAGAATTGTTTTTTCAAACACTCAATTGGGATCTGTGAAGGTCTTAAAAAATAGCAGTCATTAAGAGGAGCAGGGTTCCCTAAATCCGTATAGAGTAAAGTACTAATACGATATGGTTCCGCACACAATTGGAATGTTCTCAAGGAGATTACTGTAAGAGGATCATAGGACAGGACGACAGACCCAGAATATTATTTGTGAAATTAGTTTTACTCTGTATTTCCGTATTGTCAATTGCTTTCCTTTTGTGTGTGGATTCAAGGATTTTGATTATGTTTGGAGGAATTCTGATTGATAGATGTGTGTGTTAGTGAGAGGTAAATAGCCTCTCTATTTACATTTATCGCTTAGCGATATAGTTGATGTTTAAGTCAATGGTTGTTTTGAGTTGCCTAGGGCTGTTTATTAAGTGTCTTGTAGTTTACCTTTAATTGTTGTACGTTAACTTGTGTTGCCGACTGTCGATCTATGTTATTCGTGTTGATATACTATTACTGCCTATTTGAAAGTAAATTATTCTTCAATGTTTTGTTGGTTTTGTCTGTATTATTAGATAAATAGATTCTGCTAGCGGCATCGCCCGTATGAGCGTAGTAAGTTGTCCCAATGGAACATACTCCCGGGATTAATAGTATCCTATGGGCTATTCCAGGGTATGGTCTACCCGTGTAGCAGAATAAAATTTCATCCAAAACCGTTCAGCTGTTTGAGCGTGAAGAGGTAACAAACAGAAACACACACTGACTCACAAACTTTTTCCTTTATAGTACTAGTGTGATAACTCGTTAGTATTAACCCGGATGCTGGTTTTTAAGATCATGCGATTGGTTTGAAAACAAAAATCTCTGTATAATCATAATATATTATCAATACACCACTATCTCTACCGCTTTTAGGCACGCAATTTCCTGTTTTCCGCACTAGTGCGGAAAAGTGCTGACCCTTGCTCCCGCCATAATTTATTTTATTTATCGTATCAGGCTGGGCGCTAATCGAACCCAATGAGTCGAGCGTCAACCCCCATTTATTTATATTTTCGTAAGTGTATAGAAAGACATCGTTTTATTTTTGCGGAAATTTAACACTGCAGCTCTCGGCTCCATAACACTCTCGCCTACGACTCGGGCAAATTCCGCCTCGGTCGCAATGGCAAAATTCCTCCACTTGTATCAAAATTTGATATTTATTTATCAGGAACCCAAACCCCGACATTCACATACAACACTCATACCTCCAACCCTTCAAAAACACTTCAAATCTCAAACTACTTTCTCTGACAAAAGCTCCATTATCGAGTTAACGCCTAATATGGTGGGTGTTCGTACAACTTGTAGGAACTTGGCTAGACGTCCTAACTTTATCTAGAACATCTGAATGCCGCTCCTAAGCATGTGGCATAAGTATGAACCAAGTTAAGTCCGAGTTTAAAATAGTTGGGGCTGGGAGGTAATTATTTTAACGGGGAAACGACTTGGAAGTGCTGTCAGCGGATTTTCAAAAAAGAAGGAAGTGGATTTTACATTCGGATTTTTGTAAAAAAAAAGCGAAAAAGACAGGAGAAATTATTGATATCGTGCACAAGAAAAGAGAGGTATATCGATCGTTCGATTCGCTCGTTCGTGCGCTTTCTGTGCTTAATACTCTTCTGATTCTAACACCGGAGTGTGACTTGTTTGCTGAGAGATGGATAAAAACGGGTAAATATTGCCATATAAATAGCCAGCCTTTCGGTATTTTACAGAATGCATTTTGGAGGGTGTGCATGGAAATTACACGAATTGATTCCGCCGTCACCTTTCTACTATCGGACAACCCGATGTATAGGGAGTATCTACCATTACATTCTTAACGTCTCAACGGTCCGGAATAAGCGTTTCTCCTCGTCGTTTATACCACGTACATCAAAGGATTGGAACAATTTGCCTGCTGCAGTCTTCCCGTCCGTTTATAATTTAGGTGTCTTCAAAGTTAGAGTGAATTGGCTCTTAATAAACTAGTGCGCTTCATCATCAATGATTGCATTACTGCTTACCATCAGGTGGGATCGCAGTCAAGCACTGGTTTATATAATAAAAAAAAGTAATATTTGACCTGATAACCAATCAAAATCACACAGTGATGGTGTCAGTAAAAGAAAATTGAGGAAATGATGTCCTTTCCTAAAAATATATCACAATGACTGGACAAAATTATATGTGTTACGCAGTTGTCTAGACGACATTTTCCTCACGGATTAATGAACAAAATTGATACACAACCTTGTAACTAACCGATTTCCATTGTTCTATATAGCGAAACCAAATCCTTTAAGAACACATCTAATCAGGCCTCTATACAAAACGTGTTTGAATTACACAATTCTTTGTATAATACAGAAAACCAAGGCCAAAATCGAGGCACGCTTCTCTCTAAATAAACCTCAAAATGTGTTATTAGTGAACATTTTTAGCGAAACTGCCTACAAAATAACAAGTACAGACACTTGGGGGGCAATCCGTCGAGTCACGAAATACTCAAATAGTAAGCTCGGGAGGCGAGGTCTCATCTAAAAGTTGGTAAAATGCTAGTCACTGAAGGCGTCAGTTTCTTCAGTGATTAATGTTCCAACGGTTCTATTCTGTTGCTAAGGAATAATGTTAATCATTGGGTCGTGTTGGATGTGCCTGTACCTAGTTTTGATAGGTTGGTGCTAACTATCGTAGACTGAAGTCTCGTGGTGTTAATGGCCAGTAATTTTTTCGGATATATTATCTTTCCCTGCTTTTTTTTTTTCAATTGTTAATATCCATCTTGTCTCCTAATCTTTTGTTTTGTTCTACGTTGTATTAAATAATAGTGAAGACTACACATTTAGTTTTTTTTTTTTTTAGTTTATGTATTGTGGATTTAGGTGAAGGTTACAAACATAGCCCGAAGAATCGTAAAACTTAAGTGGCAGTGGGCAGAGCACATCGCTCGCAGAACAGATGATCGATGGGGACGAAAGGTTCTGGAATGGCGACCACGTACCGGAAGACGCAGCATTGGAAGGCCTCCCACAAGGTGGATCGATGACTTGGTGAGGGTCGCGGGAATCCGATGGAAGCGAGACGCACAGGACCGGTCATTGTGGCGACATTTGGGGGAGGCCTATGTCCAACAGTGGACGTCTTTCGGCTGAAATGATGATGATGATGATGAGTGTAGATTTAGTTTAAGAAGCATGTATAAATGTATCAGTTTATATCTCTTTTTATTAATGTCATATTCATTACTTTTTATTTTTAATAATATTTTTTAATAATCTATATATATATAAAAGTGAAATACCACTTACTGATTAATCATGAAATCTCAGAAACTATAAAACCTACAAACTTAAAATTTGGCAGGTAGGTTCCTTATAGGGTGTAGGCATCCGCTAAGAAGATTTTACAAAACTCTACCCCTAAAACGGGCGTAAAACGGGGGTTGGAAGTTTGTGTGGAGAACCTATTTTCACGCGGGCGAAGCCGCTAGCAGAAGCTAGTAATAATATAATTTAGGCCTTTTTTTTTTACGTGGGAAAGTCATCTTATGACAAATCTCGCTCTTGGGCGGAGCGAGAGATAGTGTCAGACTTTTACTGACTAAAAACCCACTCCTGTTCCTTCGTTGCCTTCGTCCCAGGGTCCGGGTTTCGTTTTCACACTACCCATGGCCCCAGTAGGCTTCGACCCTGCTGGGCCCCTACAATTTGCTGACATCTCCCTGAGGCGCGCGTGAAACAATACGCGCCGTCGACGACTTGGGCTTGGTCCGGACGGTTACCGGACGGTCGGACGGTGGGCCAAGTATAATTCAGGCCTACAAATTTCACATCAAATTAATTTAAGTAAATAGTTGTAACGCAACAACAATACAGGTGTACCACCTACTACCCACGGGTAGTGTGAAAGCGAAACCCGGGGCCACGAGATGAAGGCAAAGAAGGAACAGAAGTGGGTTTTTAGTCGGTAAAAGTCTGAAACTATCTCCCGATACGCCCAAGAGCACAATTTACATTAAATAAAAAAAAAAAAATACCCACCTACCACAGGAGTCTGGACCTTACTCTGCTGTACCCTTTTTTACCAATAAATAATCTTATCTAAGTGGTGTTATCCATTTTTTTTTTGTCTTTTTTCCATGTTTAATATTACGTCTTCACTGTATCTTTTTATTAGTTTGGTAATCTGTGAAAACGTTGTGCTTTGAACACTGACCAACTCAGTGTAGACAACCTTTAATTAGAATATAAAAAAATAAATAAAAAGAATCGGCTATTTGTAAAACCATACAAAAAAACCTAATGTTTTAAAGATTACAGTTCATCACGATTTGAACATAAATAGTCTCTGAAACCATTCTAAAATTAAATACGACGTAAACAATAGTTTAATAGCAGCGTATTATGTCAACACGTCGTTTGTCACGCGGCATATAACTGTCACGCTGTCGATAAAACACAGACTCATCCCGATAGGTAGTAAAATGACGATGGTTGCTATAATTTGAGTGCCGTTTGACGTGATCACTTGACATGTCACGAGGTTTATCACGCTGCCGAGAATTTGTTAACAAACACGTTTTTTTTTTTAATGTGGGAAATCATTCAATGACTTCTCGCTTTGGGTGGAGAGGGAGGGGGCATGTTAGACTATTACTGACTAAAACCACACTTGTGTTCCTCAGTTGCTTTTTGCATTTTAAGACCACGGGTTTTCTTACCAGAAAATCTCCTCGGCCCTGCTGGGCCCCTACGGTTTGCTGACTTCTTTTTTGGAGCGCGTGGAACACTACGCGCTGTCGACGACTTGAGCTCGGTCCGGTTGAATACCGAATGCCTGGACGGCGAACTACCCATTGCTCATCGTCCACAAGCCGCGTCTACCAAACACGTCATTTTCCAAATTTATTGATCTAAATGATTAGACAATCTTGTACTTTAAAGTCGGCTATAGACTGATGTTATGTAACATGCAAGGTAACATAAAAGCATGAACCGAGAACCGAGCATGTATCTAATCACATAGTTGAAATGCTCTGCACCCCTAGCCAAGTTACAACCGTTTTGTTTCGATTCTCTTTTCGTTGATCGCCTCGAGTAGGCCACGCCTCCTATTCCTTTGTTCTGACCACGTGACCGAGCGTTGAGATGACGTCATGGCCCTCTATTTTTATTTTATTTTTTAGGTGGGAAAATCGTCTAATGACAAATCTCGCTCTTGGGTGGAGCGAGAGATAGTGTCAGATTTTTACTGACTAAAAACCCACTCCTGTTCCCTCTTTGCCTTCATCCCGGGGCCCCGGGCTTCGCTTTCACACTACCTGTGGCCCCAGTAGGCTTCGACCCCTGCGGTTTCGCTGACATTTCCTTGAGGCGCGCGTGGAACACTACGCGCCGTCGACAACTTGAGCTCGGTCCGGACGGTTACCGGACGATCGAACGGCGAGCAACCCATTGCTCGCCGTCTGCAAGCCGCGCCTACGGTGGCCGGAAATCGGGATCGGAATCCCGGCGGCGGTTAGGGCGTGAGGACCGTTGCCTCACGCGGTCGGCCGACTCCTTTGCTAGCATTACTGCTTCCCAGAAGGAGGCGATCGCTTGCCACTCTTCCTCACTCCAGACCATGGTCTGTACCAATGCCCGGCGCGAGAGATCACTGCCGCCGAGCCACGAGGACACGGCGTTGCTCTGCCCAAGCGGGGCACATCTCCACCGTGTCCTCCGGGCGTTCCACACAGTGGCGACACCCGGGCGTGTCTTCCGCATGAATTCGGTGCAGGAACCTCCCGAACTTACCATGTCCGGTGAGGACCTGCGTCATGCGGTAGGCAAGGACGCCATGTGGTCTTTCCAGCCACTCCTCAAAGAGGGGATTTACCGCCATAATTGTGGCGTGCCCAATCTGTCGGCCCTCTTGACATCCAGAATGCTGCGCTCTATTGCTCGTTGGCAAACCCCAAGGCGAAACTTTTGCAACTTGTTGAGCGACCATGTCTGGGCACCGTAGGTTAGGATGGGCAGGATACACATAACAAAGAGTTTTCTCTTCAGGGGGATCGGTAGATCTCCCTTTATTAGCGTCTTCATGGGTCACCTTTTCCAGGGGTTTTTCATACGGCGATCGATTTCCTTCTGCTGCCTGTTTTCGAAAGAAACTAACTGAACTAAGTAGATATATATCTAAAAGAAAAAAAAGAAAGAAAGAAGTTTTATTAAAATATTTTTATTTTTATTTTTTTTCCTGTCCATCTACCTCGACCCTACGTTTAGCATTGCGACAATGTGGGCGGTAAATTCTTTCGTTGCGTGTTGCATTGCATGTTACGTTACAAGTCTGTTACCCGGCTTACTAAGTGAACTATTTGCCATAATTTCAATTTTTGTAATATTTAAAAAACTTAATATTTCTCAAAAACGTTTTCTAATTACGTTCCATAATCACAGTTCTTATTTTAGATTAAACACATAAATTGAAATTTCCTGTTCCTTTCACCGATAAATGTAAAAACATTTTACTGTGAAACTTTTTGTCGCAAATACATCAATGGTTTTCAGTTGCCAGTAATTACTTTTCTGTACGTAAAGCTAATCACAGGGCGTCCGCGAACCGCCTGTAACGAATAAGCGAATATTCACAAAATAAATCGATCGTTATGTGTGAATCGATTATTACTGAGGGTCGTTCGGTCGAGGTGAGTTCCCACTGGATTAGCTTCTTGCTAATTGTATTTCGCCATCTGTGACGGTTCTTAGCGTCATGAAGTGCGACGTTCAATTGGGTGTCCAGTGTGGAGCGGACCTGAACATAGCATAATCAGCCTTATAATGTTCCCACTGTTGGGACTCAGGCCTCCTCTCTAGGAAAGGTAAGGGGCCGTAATCCAACACGTGGGCCCAGTGCAAGTTGGTGGATGTCACATGTCTTCGAATATTTGATTCTAGGACAGTTTTGGTTTTCTCTTGATGTTTCCCTTCACCGTTTTATAAGCAGTGGTGATGAAAATAAATTACACAAAGTAATGCGCCTGGCTGTGTTTAAACCCGCGACCCTCATAAGTCGGAGCCGTTACCACTCGGCCGCTACTGCTCATCATCATATTAGTGTGATTTTAATTATTAAGCTCTTTATACTTGGAGCTCCGGCCATGGTAGGAGCCTCTCCGAGTGGTATTGAATATATCTTTCTGCAATTCAAGCACCCGATATCGCTGGAGTTTTATCATGATGTGTTTAGGATGATGATTAAAATGTCAAGCGTGTGAGCGAATAAGAGGGATGGAAATATACACCCTATAGTGTTCCATTCCTTTAACAGTTCAGTTTAGGTTAGGTTTTAATAAGGATTGCGTTTAAAGTTCGTGGTAGGGCCTCTGGACAGTTAGCACTCAATAATGCAGAGTCTAACTGAATAATCCTTTCATCATAATGGTTAACCCAAACACGCTCTTCAGAACCATGGTTACCGGTTCTATGGAGCCACTTAACGAAAACAACATCTGTGAAGGCAACCACATACGGGCTTTCCAAAATAACTGTAATTAACATAGGAAGTTTCTCAGAATATTAATCTAACCTTCTATCTCAACTATGCCAGACCACAAATCGTGACTTCATTTGTGTCCAAGAAATGCATTGAGACCTCTAGCTGTATTGTGGCGCCTCAAATTCAGCGAATATTTGATTGGACCCACAGTACAAAACAATTAAGAAAGTTCATTACCGAAACCAGAAAAGCCTTGTTAAGATTACAAAAGCTATAAATATCTCTATGATGCAATAGTTATAAGCTATTTGAAAGATAGAACAGCTGCATCGGCTTTTTTTTTTTAAAAAAAGGTCCGACTGTTACTGACTAAAACCCACCAGCGTGCCTTTTTTTTCGGTGGGAAAATCATCCAGTGACATCCCCCGCTCTTGGGCGAGATAGTGTCAGACTTTTACTAACTAAAAACCCACTCATGTTCCTTCGTTGCCTTTCGCACCAGGGCCGAGTCTTCCTTTCAGAATTACCCTTGGCCACAGTAGGCTTCGACCCTGCTGGGCCCCTACAGTTGCTGACATCTCCTTGAGGCGCGCGTGGAACAGTGCGCGCCGTCGACGACTTGGGCTCGGTCCGGACGGTTACCGGACGGTCGGACGGCAAGTTGCCCACTGCTCGCCGTCCTCAAGCCCGCGCCTACGGTGGGCTGCATCGCCTTACTGTAATAGTGGAACCACAGCTGGATGAGCTTAGAGCAAGCCAGTTTTAGACTAGATTAGTTTTGTTCCGGTCAAGACCGCCAGTCAGTGGAAATCATCCAATGACTTCTCCCGTTCTAGAGTGGAGGGAGAAGGCGTGTTAGACTTTTACTGACTAAAACACACTTGTTTCCTTTAGTTGCCTTTTGCGTTATAGGACCACAACCATATTTCATAAATGCTCGTGACCCTGACGGGCATCGGCCTTACTGGGCCCTTACGATTTTGCTGACACTTTGAGACGCGCGTGAAACATTACCGGTGTTGATGACTCGGGTTTGGTTCTCACTGAACTGCCGAACGGCGAGCTACCCATTATTCGTCGCCTGCAAGCTAGCGCTTACGGTGGGGCTCATACAGGATGGTTTTGTGGAAATTGGCATAAATTCAAAAGCGTCTTTGTATTTTTTTAAAGATTTTATGTTCCAGTGTATTAATATTTATTTATACATCTTAAATATTACATATTATAACTTAATAAGTATTAAAACAACCTAAAAATAATAATATTATGTATAAACAGGTAGAAAAAGAACTCATACGGCATTAAAAAATTCGTCCACATCGATGTCAATGGGAAAACTGCCCAGAACGCTGGCAGCATTGCCACGCTGGATGGCAAAGCAGATTCGTTGACCAAAGAAAAGCCCAGCCCTCTGGTCATGCGAAGAGTCGACCAGCTGTTTGCTGATATCCCGAACAACTCGATGAGCGCTCGGACCCCATGGCCCCAGTGTTTCAACTCCAAACGGCTCAAATACATAACCTCCGATGAGAATTTATATAAACCACATACTTAGGCAACGTAAGTACATACAACCAAATCCCTCTGTATATAGTGAAAGTACAATTTGCCACGAACATGAAGACAAATACTTTTCACAAGAGAGGCTGACACTTAAATATTTTGTGCTCGGTCCTAATGAGGAGTAATCTCGACAATTATACACGCACGTACGCTTCGGAGGTCAACGATAATGTGGAGAGACCCTTGCTTTTACAGGCAACGTGATTATCGTTGTACCTTTTATTTTTAAATGAGTCTTTATATCGTTTTGGGACAATAGGTGCTGGCGCAAAGACGAAGACGTCCTTTGTAATAGCGGCACTTGGTTTTCCGTGTGAATTGGTCATAGTTTATTTTTAATACACAAAGTTTTTTTATTTCACATAGGCCTACATGGGCACTTATAAAACGTCAGACGCTAGTGCACGGTTCCAAATTGGTCGTCTCCTATGGAGAAGAACAGTGAAAATGTACTTCGAGTTGGATGCCCTTAATTCAATGATTTTCCGTGAGAGAATAAGCTAACTCAGAAAAAATAAAATACACAAATCCCTATAATTTCCTCATCAACCAAATCCAAAAACAGCAATAAAGAAAAAATTATAAAAAGATCCCCAACACAGACTAAATTACAATTGGGCACATTCTGTAATTAACTGTAATTCGCGAGGCAGCTTTACTAAAATTTACGAGTTTTAAACTGCTAAATAAATAGACAATAACGAGGCTGTGGGTGACTCCAAAGTAATGGCGCCCAAAGATTATGTTTTCATGGCACCCGCTTAATGGGAATATCAAAGAGATACATGGCCCCACTAACATGCGTTTATCAATCTTTTTAATTCTTTATGGTACATAAAACATAATATAATACAAAATAATGATAATATAATAATCCCACAACTATCACACAACGCCGTCTAATCCCTAGCTAAGCAGAGCTTGTGTTATGAGTACTAGACATCTGATAAACATACTTATATATTTCAAAATACTATACTATATATATTATAGATAAATGACACCCAGATACGGAACAAATGATCGTGCTCATCACACAAACATTTATCCTAGGTGGGAATCGAAGCCTCGACCTCCGGCATAGCAGTCAGGATTACTAACCACTAGACCAACAGGCCAGTCGTGTAAAATGATTTGACAATTCGTGTACTAGGCTTCCAGCTACTCTATCGGTGACAGAGTAAGATCATATTTAAGGATAGGATCCAATCTGAAAGGATGGATAGTGTACAATATATACCTAAATAAATAAGTCTTTTCATCGTCTCCTAAGCCTTCACCCTTCTTAGCTTGGGGTTACCGCATGACGCAGGTCCTCACCGGTATGGTAAGTTCGGGAGGTTCCTGCACCGAATTCGTGCGGAAGACACGCCCGGGTTTCGCCACTGTGTGGAACGCCCGGAGGACACGGTGGAGCATACGGTGGAGGTGTGCCCCGCTTGGGCAGAGCAACGCCGTGTCCTCGTGGGGGCGATCGGCGGCAGTGATCTCTCGCGCCGGGCATTGGTACAGGCCATGGTTCGGAGTGAGGAGGAGTGGCAGGCGGTCGCCTCCTTCTGCGAAGCAGTAATGCTAGCAAAGGAGGCGGCCGATCGCGTGAGGCAACGGCAACGGTCCTCACGCCCCAACCGCCGCTGGGATTCCGATCCCGATTTCCGGCCACCGTAGACGCGGGCTTGCGGACGGCGAGCAATGGGTGGCTAGCCGTTCGATCGTCCGGTAACCGTCTGGACTGAGCTCAAGTTGTTGACGACGTGTAGTGTTGCACGCACGCCTCAAGGAGATGTCAGCGAAACCTTAGGGGCCCAGCAGGGTCGAAGTCTACTGGGGCCACGGGTAGTATGAAAGCGAAGCCCGGGGCCCCGGGATGAAGGCAAAGAGGGAACAGGAGTGGGTTTTAGTCAGTAAAAGTCTGACACTATCTCTCGCTCCACCCAAGAGCGCGATTTGTCATTACATGATTTTCCTAGCTTAAAAAAAAAAACTAGCTTGGGTTCAGCTTCCATTTTGACCAGTTTTACATGGAGCGACTGCCTATCAGACTTCCACCAACCAGTTACTACTAGGTAACATGATGCTTCTTGGATAGACTTTTGGTCAGACTTTCTGGCGTCTGACTTCCTATAACGACGATAAACGAATGACAAACGGGATGAAGGGGCAGCCAAATAAGTCTATTATTGAAAAATATGTAATACATGTTATTAAATACCAATACAAACTAATATTATGTCAGTTTGACTGGCCTATTGGTCAAGTGGTTAGTGGCCCTGACTGCTATGCCGGAGGTTGTGGGTTCGATTCCCACCCAGGACAAATGTTTGTGTGATGAGCACGATCATTTGTTCTGTGTCTGGGTGTAATTTATGTATGTATTTAGACATACATAAGTATGATTATCAGTTGTCTAGTACCCGTAACACAAGCTCTGCTTAGTTTGGGACTAGACGCCTTGTGTGATAGTTGTGGAATACTATATTATATAATTGTGAGTTGCAGTAATCATTAATTTTCCTCTTAAAGTCATGTAAAAAAAGGGTCTCTAATAAATCTGAGTTATACGTGATAAGTGGCTAGAGTAAAGAAATTGATTTAAGAATAACGTCTTTCCGAATTGAACGCAGTTTTTTCGGCATGATCTAATTCTGCTATGAATCAATAACAAATGATTTTAAAGAAAGAAGTTGGCTTCCATGATGATTTGAGGGAAAATATATTGCTATGTGGGACGTGTCGTGTGTACTTGTGTTGATTTAATGATAAATTTTGATTTTTTTTATTGGTGTATGATATGATTTATATTTCAACTTGCGACCCAACGAAGCTTCGCATGGGTGTTTCAAATTGTGAATTTTCCCGGAGGACACGGTGGAGCATACGGTACAGGTGTGCCCCGCTTGGGCAGAGCACCGTCGAGTCCTCGCAGGAACGATCGGTGGCAACCACCTCTCGCGCCGGGCCTTGGTACACTTGGGAACTGGAGAAGACCAAGATGAAGATGGTTTGAACTTTAAGTCATACTTACTATGAAATATACGAACGTTTAAACATGTTTTCAGCACTAGTTGTATATTGCTTTTTAGTAAAAACTATCAGTAATGTACCCCATCAATTAACGACATACTTCAAAAAACTTAAAAATAATAAAAAAAATCGTTCATAATCCTTCTCGAGGTTGACAGTATGTCATAAATAATAAACGGTTGATCCCAACAATTTGTTAGAATATTACGGCGAGCGTCGAGAGCGTGACGGCAATTACATCGCGGATTACAGCGAGCGAGCGTGACAAACGTCGTGACGGGTAGACGGGTCAAGTGCTGATGACGTCATGCCGCCATGTCACGCCACTCGAAAATTATTGCTGTACCCGTCAAATATTTGATTTTTCAGGGTTTATTGACGTCCGTAAAAGGACACGCATTTCCTTCGTAGGTACGACTGTGATTGGCTAATAATATTCGTACGTAGCCGTGTGATAATAATATTTACAGCCAGCGTGACAAAAGCATGACGTATTAAGTGTTGATCACGGTGATTGGTACCCTTAAAGTCTTTTTACTGACTAAAACCCACCTGTGCTTCTTCTTGCCCCTTTTTTCAGTTGCTCTTTGTGTCCCAGGATAGCGGTAACTCTTTCGAACAACCCCGTCGATTGGAACTGTAAAGTTATGATTGCAACATCCGGATTGATTCTGTTTCTAACAGACAAGATATATGCAGCGTGAAGGTTAATGACTTTAGTAGCCGGAATCTGTGTTTTCTAATAGTTTACCTAGGGGTCTTTAAGTCAAGAGTGAATAGGTTACTTCTAGGCAAGTGTGCTACATCATCGATCACATCGTCGCTTTCTATCAGGTGCAATAGAGGTCAAGCGCGAGCCTATCAATAAAAAAAATCTTTATGAATAAAATAGGAAGCGTTCTGTACTACTCTATAAACGTATGTTCATGTATGTCTGCTTGTCTGCATCCTACACACTTAGATTATATTTACAGAAGTCTAGTTTAGACATTAATAATCAACCATCATCGTCGCATTATAATATAAAAAACTTTTTACAAATAAAATACAACCGACTTCAATGTAAAAAAAAAACACTGAAAAGTGCAAAATAACTTTAATTTCGGAAGTCGGTGTTTCTATAAGTCTCTTCGTTATTTAACACGACTTCCGAAACTAAATTTATTTTGCACAGTCATCGACTACATGTATAAACAAAGCAATTTTACTTGTTGCGACGGTTCTGCTGTGATCCTTTGAGGATTTCTGTTCCATGTCTTCTAAGTTCATCGTCAGATCATAACAATATTTCTATGGGACCAACTCGGAAGCATAACCTAACAATAAAAAAAAAAATTGACCGAAAAATCGGTGAACATACATAAAAAAAAATACATTCAGCCGAACATAGAACCTCCTCCTTTTTGAAGTCGGTTAAAAAATGGCGGAATGGAACAAATCAGTATTAAAAATCTTTAGCCTACTGTGCCACTTAAGAAAAACTTACTCCAGACAAAATCCTCAGGAATTACAGCTCTTATTAAAAAAAATATTACACTCCCGAGCCAAGTGTCACAGTCCACAGGCGTCCCGAAACGTGCCAAATTTATGGCACCGGCACGATAAGGGTTCGGATTATCACGTCCCTTGCACGTCCCGCGTGACAAGCGGGTCTGCTGGACGGGGGCACGGCGGGACGGACAGCCTAACTTAGTACCTACTTATTTGATGTGTACTTATTAAGGGCTGAAGTGACAGAGAGTAAACGCTGCTGTTCAAACGGCGGTATAAATCAGTGGATCTTCTTGTATGTGCCTCGTGTACGAGGTGGCGGAGGACGGTGTTTTTTTTTTGGTTGCTGTTTTATTTGACTCGGAAATCGCAACAGCATAATAATAATATTCAAACACTTTCACACAACGCCATCTAGTCCCAACTTAAATGAAATGATAAACATTATTATACATTTTTAAATAAATACATTTACATTACCTATAGATAAATTACACTTAGACACAGAACAAATGATTGTGCTCATCATACAAACATTTGTTTTGGGTGGGAATCGAACCCACGACCTCCAGCATAGCAGTCAGGATTACTAACTAATAGACTATCGACGGTGAAAAGTGATAAATTAGACGACAATTTTTCGAAATCATTTTAAGATGAAAATAGAAATTAATATTTTCATGTACGACGTGAAAAGTACATCGCTAGCCCGGGGCCGCGGGATGAAGGCAAAGAGGGAACAGGAGTGGGTTTTTAGTCAGTAAAAGTCTGACACTATCTCTCGCTCCACCCAAGAGCGCGATTTGTCATTAGATGACTTTCCCTTCTTAAAAAAAAACCGCTGGCTGTGCCCCGCGGTTTCAACCGCATATTTAGTTACTACTCTGCTTCTATTGGTCGTAGCGTGATATTATAAAGTCTATGACCTGCCTCGATAAATCGGGTATGCAACATTAAAACATTTCTTTAAATTCGAACCAGCAGTTTCTGAGATAAGCGCGTTTAACTAAACAAACTATTCAGCTTTATGATAATATAAGTATAGATTTTTGTAAGTAGTTGTTTGACTCGTCTAAGATATTAAAAGGCAAAAGGATGGCTAAAAGAACGGTTATGTTAATACTGATGAGACACACAATGTTGATGTATTTTATGTTTAAGTATTTAAATTCTATATTATAATTGTTATCTCTTTGTGTGTACCTGTGTGCCAAATAAACGTGTTCTCTTTCTTTCTTTCTTTTTGTATCAAACTGTATATCTAAATATTGTGAAGTGTTTAGAATATGAATTTATGACAAACCCCCAATTTGTATTCTAAAACACATTTTATTTGTGGTCTTTTTAGACATTTTTTTAGCTTTAATAATCCAAAAAAAAAACAACAGTTAAGTATAACAAATATTGTTTTATTTTGTCAACTTTATTAAAAAAAGAAGCACCTTAAGAAAATACAAAACAACTTTTATTTCAGAAGTCAGTGTCGACAAGCGAAAAAAACAATGCGAGGACGTAACCAACCTTATGGGCCTCACAAAATACAGAAATAATCTAAACAGTAACTTCAAACGCAGTTCCAATCCATCCAGCACTCACACAAACAAAGCTTTTGATACACGCATTGACAGCCATAGCTATAAGGCTTGGCACAGACAATAGGCGCCCTTATCTCCCATGACCCGCTAAACAAAAGCGCTAGAGGGGCAAGATTAATAGATCGTCGTCATTGTACCCCGGGCCTTATGATCACCTGCCTGGCCAGCTTTGATGTTGAATATCAAGCTGAATTATGTATCAGTATAACATTGTTTTTGGGATAGAATTTGGATGGGAAATTTGTTTAGGAGAGCCTGCCATGCGTTAGTTTCTCATGTGCTTTGGAATGCAAATTTAGATATTTCTCAAAAGGAAACCTGTGATGCTAGAAGGACATAGGTGGAGTTTTAGTCAATAAAAATCTGGTACACCCTAGAGCGCGAGGAGTCATTGGGTGATTTCACACCTCCAAAAAAAAAAGGGTCCAAGTATTATAATTCGTGCTTTCGACTTTATCAGGAAAAATACTATTTATCTATATATTTTTTTATCTTTATAAATATAATTTTTCTGACCGCGTGTTTGCCACCAAACTCCTTCTAAACGGCTTGACAGATTCAGATTAAACTTTGTGTGTAGATTTGAGTTTGTACCTGGAAGGTTTGAACACAATACAACCCGGTTACAATTGAACACGGTAGGTGCCGCTGCAATCGGGTTCTAAATTTTATTTTCTGAAAAAGTCTAAATTAAAAAAAAAAAACGTTATTTTTCCACATTTCCTGAATCGCCTTTTCATTAAAAAAAAAATGGTACGCTAACATTGATTTCTATACGAAAAATCACAAACAAGCTATATACATTATATAGCTCAGTAATTATAACACGATTAATAACAGCTCAGTAATTTAATTAAAATAAAATTATGTACGACGCAGCAGGCCGCTCTCGTAATTAAGCATCAATTATGTTTAATTGTGTCTATCTATGTAGTACGATATTGCTCTCATATTTAATATGATTAAAACGGAATAACGTGATGTAAATCTTTGTAAGACATTTAATATCTATATATATAAAAGGAGAAACTGACTGACTGACATATCAACGCACAGCCGAAACTGCTAAGACTAGGAGCGTGAAATTTTGCAGAAAGCTTCCTTTTATGACGTAGAGGAGCACTAAGAAAGGATTTTTCAAAATTCACTCCCTAAGGGGATGCAGCGGGGGTCCAAAGTTTGTATGGTACCTACATTTACGCGAGCGAAGCCGCGGGCAGAAGCTAGTTACTTATATTTTATTTTCCATCAACGTTTTTTTATTTTCCATCAACGATTTTTTTTTCTAAGTTTATCTAGAACATTACTGACACTTCGTGTCTCGCAAAGCATTTAAAGCCAATCCCGTCCTGGTTTTAATTCGTAAATCTTTCTTTATTTTTTATTATTCTTGATAGGTTCACGCTTGACCACTATCTGATCTGATAGAAAGCGACGATGCGGTCGACGATGAAGCGCGCTTATCTAGAAATAACCTATTCAGTCTCAACTTAAAGATTCCCGGGTTGGAGCCATCAGGAAAGACAGATTCCGGCAAGGAATTCCACTCCTTAGCTGTACGCACAATGAATGTGTTCCCAAAACGTGGCATGTCTACCATGTACCGGTGGCGCATTGCCGTACGCCTGGTGGTCCGATGATGGAACGGGCTAGGCGGAATTAGGTTATGCAATTCCGACGTACACTCCCCGAAATGCAACCGCAATGCAATCTTTGACAGTCGTTATAGGTAGTGGACTGGCCTGTTGGTTTAGTGTTTAGTGGCCCTGACTGCGATGCCGGAGGCTGTAGTATGGAGGTCTGGGTGTAATTTATTAAGGAAAATGTCCTCAATATGTTCCGTGACACGTGAATACGTTGCAAAATGTTGGGAGCAAGTTGGAGGACACTGGGTAACGTTGCAATGTCACGTAGATTGAGCGTTGTGCAACAAACTGGAGGACATTTTGTCCCCAAATGTATCTAAGACTTTACAATATTGACAATGACAACGCTAAGTATAAGACACAACCAAAAACAGCCATATTCAAAGCCAAATTCTCTCACACTTCGTGGCATAAAAAGTGGTTTCTTTGAAGCAACGTTCTGTCAATACCTTAACCCTGCATGCCTGTATCCCTGAACCCTCTAGATGTTTATATGTTACCCTGCAATCAGTGCGCCGTGGAGCGTGAATGTGTTATACTTGTCACCGACAAATTTGTGCGCGCCCTTAATAAATTTCATTTTGGGTTAAGTCATAAGAGATCCGCGTGGTGGAGGAAAGTGATTCTGATATCATTTGACAAAGGGTTTTAGGTCAAGCCTTTTTAGAAATATTTAAAGCTTACTATGCAAAGATTTGAAAAGGGAGTTTTCACTTTATTTTACACTAGCTTCTGCCAGCGGCTTCGCCCGCGTGGAAGTAGGTTTCTTAATACAAACTTTGGACCCCCGTTTCATCCCTTTAGGGAATGAATTTTGGTAAATCCTCTCTTAATGCTCGTCTACGTCATAAGAGGAAGCCTTGTGCAATATTTCAGGTTTCTAGTCCCAGTACTTTAAGCTGTGCGTTGATATGTCCGTCAGTCAGTTTCTCTTTTTTTTTAATTTAATGCCTAAATGTTGGAAAAAACATCAGAAATGATTTATAGTATTATTTTGCGAAGTAAATTATCATTACGTATATAATTTTACTAGGCCACACACGGGTGTTAGATATCTTTCAAATTCTCGGCTTTTGTTTACTACAATATACATGTATTAAACACCTAAACTTTCCGAATAAATTACTTTGTCTATTAGCCGCACAAAAATCCGTTCAGTATTTTTTGTGGTTATCGCGAATAGACAGACAGACGCGCTTTTGGAATTTGTTTTACAATATAATAATCTATATTATATAAAAGCGAAATACGACTCATTGATTAATCACGAAATCTCAGAAACTATAATACCTATTAACTTAAAATTTGACAGTTAAGTTTCTTATAGGATTTAGACATCCGGACATGTAAGATTTTACAAAAATCCACCGATAAGGGGTTAAAACGGTTGTTGGAAGTTTGTATGGAGAAACCTACTTTTACGCTGGTGACACCACTGGCGGAAACTAGTATAAGGATATATGTATGAAATAGCTTCTGTCAATAGCATCGCTACTAGAAAGTAGGTTTCTCGATACTAACTTTAGACCCCTGTTCCATTCTCTTCGGGGCAGATTTTCGAAAAATCCTTTCATTCTTGCACGCATACGTTATTAAAAAAATCCTTGTGTAAAATTTCGCTTCCAGTCCTAGTAGTTTTGGCTGTGCGTTGATATGTCAGCCAGCCAGTTTCTCCTTTTTCAATACTAGCGGTCCCAACAGACGTTGCCCCGTCCAAATGACAACACATGTCTGGATTATATCTTTTATATATAAAAACGAAATACCACTAACTGACTAATCATGAAATCTTAGAAACTATAACACCTTCAAACTTGAAATTCGGTAGGTAGGTTCCTTATAGGGCGTAGGCATCCGCTAAGAACGAATTTTCCGAAATTCACAATTCAGGGGATGAAACGGGGGTCCAAAGTTTGCATGGAGAAACCGACTTTCACGCGAGCGAAGCCGCTGGCAGAAGCTAGTAAATATATAAAATAAGATAAGATAAGGATATCGTGCTTTATATCGTTTTAATATACTAAAAATCAGATTCCCGCTCCCGCCTCCTCTTATGAGTTATACCAAACAATCTTGGAAGCTTACAAATGTAAACCATTTTTTTATCGAAAGTAGACACATGAAAAGAATTCGTGTCGTTAAAGAAAATGGTCGTGAATAACATAAATAGCTCTTTTTGACGCGTTTTTACTTACTCATGTAGGTACTCCGTGTATTGCTGAATATTTTGCCAACGTATTTTGTTATGCAAGTCGTCGACAGGTTTTTTTTTTAAAGATGGGAAATTTTTTGTCTTTAAAAACCCACTCCTTCCTTTCCTCCTGTTCCTTCGTTGCCTTCGTCTCAGGGGGGGTTTCGTTTTCACACTACCCATGGCCCCAGTAGGCTTCGAACCTGCTAGGCCCCTACGATTTGCTGACATCACCCTGAGGCGCACGTGGAAGTCGTCGACAGGTCGGATTATCCTAATCTATACATATAGTAAATCTGTAGAAGTTTATTTATTTATTTCTTTATTGTACACCTTACCTTACCAAGAACTAACTTAAATCTTAACTTCTTGAAGTTTTTAGTTGTACGCGCATCACGTAAAATGTACGAAATCAATGTAAATAACTTTTATACATTAAAATTGTGTGTAATTTGATATATTACTTAGGCTTTGTTTCATCGTAATCGGTTGACTATATCGAAAGATATACTACATTCATTGACTGTTAGGCAGTACAAAGTTCGCCGGTTCAGCTTGTCTACACTAAAATATTCGTAATAAAGAGATAGTTTTTTTTTTTTTTGTTTATAGGAAGTAATCTCTGAAAGTACTGGTTCGATTGATAAATTTTTTTCTCCGATAGAAAGCTGCTTTATTCTTGAGTGAAACAGGCAATGTTTAATGTACGCGGGCGAAGCCGCGGGCAAAAGCTATGTAAAGTAAAGAATATGTAAAGTAAAGAACTTATCATCCGCGTAATCTTTTCCCCAAGTTTGCTGAAGTTCGCTCAATTACATAAAAGCAAATTAATAGTAGTAGTAGTTAGCCTATTAGGTATGTCCCACTGCTGGGCGATGTCCTCCCTTTCCCTTTTCCATATACGCCTGTCCTCAGCCATTGCGGGCCAGTCACTCCAGTAGCTAGAAGTGGCTCTTTTAACCCACAGCTCATCTGAGTCGCGGCAAACATGCCCCGCTAACTAAAAACAATTTGTTCCCTACAGTTGACCCTGGCATTCCAGGATTACGGTATCTCAGTGGGGCAATGTGGGGCCTTTTTTTTAAATAAAAAACAAAAAATTGTTTATTAATAAATTTTGAACTTTACTTTTTTCTTTACTCGGTACTCACAACTTCAGTACCACATCCAACATTTGGTTTAACTTCGAAGTTCCACTCAATACCACATAAAGCTCAAAAGAAACCCCTAGTGAAGTTTCTTTTAAGGCGAAACAAAATACTTGAGATAAGATTGATCACCCTCTGAGGCGACCGACTAAGGACGGAGTGGATATACGCAACTCTCCCTGATTGATGTAAACGAGTATATCGTACAGTCTAGACCGATTTTTTATAAAGTATGCCTCTTTATATGGATCAGTGTACACGCTCATTTAGTAAGATGATTTTGTTGTAAAGTTATAGTAAAAATAATAATATAATAATATTCCACAACTATCACACAACGTCGTCTAGTCCCAAACTAAGCAGAGCTTGTGTTATGGGTACTAAACAACTGATAAACATACTTATATATTTCTAAATACATACATATATAGATAAAATACACCCAGACACAGAACAAGTGAACGTGCTCATCACACAAACATTTGTCCTGGGTGGGAATCGAATCCACGACCTCCGGCATAGCAGTCAGGGTCACTAACCATTAGACCAACAGACTAGTAAAAAAAAAAAAATGGGTAAGTGCGAGTCGGACTCGCACACTGAGGGTTCCGTACAAACTTACCTATGTAAAGAGTTCAATTTCCGAATTGAGTTACGATGATTTTTCCGAATTGCTAATTTTTTTTTGTGACGTAACTATCTATCTCTAACACGATTCTTTCCTATACTTGTGCTATGACCTTGCTTTATGCAAAATTTCAGGATTCTGTGTCTATGGGAAGTACTCTTGAATTTTGATTCCTTTAAGAGTGTCGAAAATACACGTTTATTTGCGACATAAACGACCGTATCTTTTTTTCGTTAACTTAGAATTTTAGATAGATTAGATAGATTTTTTCATAGCTTCAAGGGACCGCAAACCTGAGTTAATGGTTTTAATTTCAACTCGATACCTCCACGCGTTCTCGAATTAAAGGATCTTGACAGACAGACAGACGGACGGACGGACAACAAAGTGATATTATAAGGGTTCCGTTTGTTTTTGAGGTACGGAAGCCTAATAAGTATAAAATAGCATAATTAACCTTATAGTCCTGAGTCCCAACAGTAGGAATACTGTTGGGACTCAGGACTCTCTGGGAGAGGAAGTGGGCCGTAATCCAGTACGTGGGCTCAGTACATACTGCTGGATGTCGAATTTTTGGTTCTAGGACTTCCTCTCGATGTTTTCCATCGCCGTTTTGAGTGCAGTGGTGATGAAATAAATTACACAAAGTAATGCGCCTGACTGCGGGGTCGTTACCATTGGGCCCATACTGCTTTCAAAGAAAAATATTATCACGTTCGAAAGAGCGACCCGATTTACGAGTTGTAAGCCATGATTTCCAACTCGAGCACGCAGAAACAGTGTGTTAATTATTTCAGGACGTTCTCATACCAGTAAAAGATAACATCGTGAGCAAACCTTAAAGATTTTTAGGTCTAGAATATGACCTAAAAATCTAAAACATGCTCTATCCATAAACCCGCGCTGGGCTCGCGTGAATTACGTATGACTCTCTCTTACAGAGGAGGAACAAGAGAACAAAACGCTTTTGATTATGACGTATCGCTAGTTTTTAAATTATTATTGATAGGTTCGCGTTTGACCACTTTCGTACTTGATGGTAAACGACGATGTGGTTGAGGATGGAGCATGCTCGCATAGAAGTAACTTTACGTAAAGTCTCCTTGATTGAAGCTATCAGGAAACACAGACTCCAGCAGGAAATCCTACTCCTTAGCTAGACGCATAATGAATGTCATATACCAAGCATAAATCTAGTCCTCAAACTACCACTGAGAATTTCTTAAAGCTTCTCACTTAGGCAATTAACTGGAACTGTAATCTCGGTTGCGACAGACCGACGAAGCAGCCACATTGAAAAAAAAAAACTAGCCCGACTCTTTAACTTTGAACTTTTCAATTAAAATGCTCGCTAAATAGAAAGTTAATCTATTACAGTTTATATGGACTATTACTGAAGGAGATTACCAATAAAAAGTATTTTTTAATTTCGCCCCTCTAAGTGGGGGCGTAATTATGCTTATTTGATGCCAGCTCCAGGCCAGGCCAAGTTCAAGCCCGATTTTAATCAAAGCTGTAAATATGGTGTAATGACTTAATCGTAGTAACTGTTGCGTTTAGAAGGAGAAAACATTTTTTTCTTAAAAGATTTTTATTTAAAACTTGATTGTATTTAAACTGGTTCAAAGGGTTTAATTATTTAAGGGTAATTGTCGTTAAATTTTATTTTTTAGAGCTTTAAATGTAAATATATAACATTAAATTTTTGTTATATTGTTTGGAATAACAGATTTATTTTATACAAGCTTTTGCCCGCGGCTTCGCCCGCATACATAAAATATAGCCTATGTCACTCAGGAATAAAGCAGCTTTCTATTGGTGAAATAATGTTCATAATCGGACCAGTACTTTCAGAGATTATCTCCTACAAACAAAAAAAAGACATAAAAAAGAAAACTATACCTCTTTTTAATATGAGTGTAGATAGTAGAGCGCTTTAAATTCAATAGTAAAAATCATATTTATGGTTGGCTAAATTAGAAGTAATTAATGGTTGTTTTAAAATTACAAGAAATAAAAAAAAAACTCTCTAAACAATACATATTGAAGAAACTTTACCGATTTGTATTCAGATCACCTAAAAAATAATACCGATCATAATAAGTTTTTAACGTGTTTTATAGATAGCGGCACGAATCTTGAGCGCTCGGCGAAATTGCTGGGATCGCTTCGCGCATCGTACACATTGGCGAGCCAATCACTGTACGAGGATTGCATTCCCCGCCCCCGCATCTCTTTTCATACCACTAAAGAGACCCGATATTTCACTTCTTGCGTGTTTCTGCGCAAGTAGAAATGTAGAAGTCAGCGCTCAAGATCCGTGCCGGTATCTGTACCTACCATAAAATATTTTATATAGTATCCTAACTTAATTACAACTTGGGTTCAACAGAACTTGTATTCATTATAAATGAGTTGGTTAAGCAATAAGAATATTGAAAAGATGATGTAATCAGTATGCTTGAGGTAAAGTAAATATTAATCGGTTTCGGAACAATTTCTTTGAATTAAACTGTGGTCTTTAAAATTTAAACAGCAAAGAAAATTCAATTGTATGCGGATATAATTGTATAAAAATAGGTAATTATTTTATCAAAGAAAATATCTAAAATCAGAATTATTACGACCCACTCATTCTACGAATTAAGCTCTTCAAGGGTAGAAATATCCATAAATAACTTTCCTTTTTCCTATTTCGGATTATCTAATCCGTGAAAAATCAAAGTGATATGATAATAATAAATATATAAACCCGCCCACGTTCAAGTACGAAAATAGTATGTCATGTTTCTAAAGAATCGCTCCGTAATTGTGCTTAAAATAAACTATACGACGAATAACTTACTGTTTTTTTTGAAGAACAGATCAATTATCACGAAAATATGATAATAAGGATTTTAGCCAAGAAACTACTGTTGGAGGTCGACGAAATATTTTAACTATTGACAAAAGTTGGTACACATAACCAACTTTTCTTGGAAATCGGGAAAAAAGTAAATACAATGTACGTACAAATGTATATGAAATACAAATGTATAAATACAAAATATAATGTACAAATGTTCATTGTGTGTGTGTGTCCTATTTAGAGGTTTAAGACGCGTAACATTGTCACTGTTTCAATAAGAAAGAATAATAATATAATACAAAACAAATATAGTATATAATATGGTTATTACGATAAAATATGACGTGTCTATTAAATTCTTTGTACTGAAATATTAAAAATAAGGTAAAACCTATGGCTCCAAACAAAAAGATGGCAACTTAACATTGTTACGTATAGACGAAAAGCTTTTGCTTTCATCAGTATTTTAAGTAGGTATTTGGTATATTCGCCGACACAATTTATCGGTAAGACACGGACTGTTTATAAATTATATAATAATTATATTATTATGATATGATTTATTGTAGGCGAATTAAATGTTCTGTACAAAAAATTTGTCGAGTGCACGATATTTAAAAACTTGAGCTTTTTGTAATTATTATGTGGGTGCGTTTTTAAGTTGCGTTGCGTTAGTTCGCGGAATGGGAGGGTAGGTGATAAAAATAGGACATTATCAGGGTGGCCACGACTTCAACCACTCAATATGAGTATAAATACCAGGT
This sequence comes from Mythimna pallens, assembly GCA_961205895.1. NCBI lineage: Eukaryota > Metazoa > Arthropoda > Insecta > Lepidoptera > Noctuidae > Mythimna > Mythimna pallens. Next base: position 23,828,336 of record OY540833.1, read on the forward strand.
TTTATCTTAATTGGGTCATTAGTCTTTGAACTATCGTCAAGCAAACAACTCAACCGGGAAGAAAGTGTGAATTATGGAAAAAATCGAGTACTGTGCCGTAATAAAGTTCTTTACCAAGCAAGGAAAGTCAGTTCAAAATATACTGGAAAAGAAGGAATCCGTTTATGGAAAATCTTGCTCGGGTAAAACCATCGTTTACAAGTGGCACTGACTCTTTAAACAAGGCAGGACCTCACTTGAAGACGACCCACGGCCCGGACGTTCGATCGAGGTGACTATTCCGGAGATCATTAAAAAGTCGAAAAAATAATATTGGATGATGCCAGACTGAAGAAGAAACAGATTGCAGAAATGGTTGGAGTATCGGGTACGATAATTTTCAAAATTCTACACGATCATCTTGGCATGTAAAAGGTCAGTGCAAGATGGGTGCCAAGAATGCTCACGCCGCCTCAAATACAACGCCGAGTGGAGTGTTCTCGCAAGTTGTTGGACCTCTGTAACGAAGATATGGATGAACTATTGAGTCGAATTGTTACTGGATATGAAATTTGGGTTTATTACTATGAACCTGAGTTAAAACAGGACTTGAAATCGCACGAAAAAGGCACAAAATCACCCAAAAAGTTTAAAGTGTCACAATCGGCTGGAAAAATCATGGCAACAGTGATTTGGAATTCGGAAGGGATCCTGTTGACCGATTATTAAGATAAAAGGCGTTTCTATAACCTTAGAATACTATGTTTCTATCTTCAAGAGGTTGAAAGAAAGCATTAAAGAAAAAAGAAGGGGAAAATTGACCAAAGGTGTCCTTCTTCTCCGCGACAACGCGCCTGTTCACAAGAGCTGTGTTGCGTTAGCTGCCCTACATAAGGTGGGCTTCGATATTTTAGACCATCCTCCCTACGGTCAAGAACTGGCTCCTAGTGATTATTCTCAAAACTGAAAAAGAACTATATGGGAAGAAATTTTCAACTGACAAAGAAGTGAAGGACGCGTTTTCAGTTTATTTTTCGGACAAAGATATACGATTTTTTTATGAAGGCATACATAAGCTAATTGAAAGATTTGAAAAATGTATAAGGGTAGAGATGAATAAATTGAAAAAGAAAAATAATTTAGTCTTTTCAATTTCACGTCTTGCCCGCTTTTGAACTTAAAATCTCATAAGTTAACAGCAAATCTTTTTAATACCAAATTAAATTATACTTTTTGTTTGAAGCCACTGTTATATGTTCCCCATTCATAATAAATCTACACAACCTGAAAACATCACAAAAATATAAATGGGGGTAAAAAAGCAAGCGCCACTGACCGACAGATCACCCCCGTAGAAGGGGTGGATGACGAACGTCTCGTTGCCAATGTGGATGACGCCTGATACTCCGTTGCAGGTGTGGAATGCTGCTGAAGCCCCCGGGTAGTCCTTTACCGTGCCGTGATAGTAGCAGTGTTCGATTTCCTGGGAACAAAGAGATGGAATACATTTAATAAAGTGCCAAAAAAATAATCATAAGGTAAGCTGTATAAACGTGCCGGATAGAGTTGCGAATATAGGCAGACACTGGGCCGTTTGCGTAAGGAGGCGGCCGATCACGTGAGGCAACAGTCCTCACGCCCCAATCGCCGCCGGGATTCCGATCCCGATTTCCGGCCATCGTAGGCGCAGGCTTGCGGACGGCGAGCAATGGGTGGCTCGCCGTCCGACCGTCTGGTAACCGTCCGGACCGAGACCAAGTCGTCAACGGCACATGCTGTTCCACGCGCGCCTCAAGGAGATGTCAGCAACTGTAGGGGCCTAGCAGGGTCGAAGCTACTGGTGCCAAGGGTCTGATTCTGAAAGGAAGACTCGGCCCTGGTACGAAAGGCAACGAAGAAACAGGAGTGGGTTTTTAGTCAGTAAAAGTCTGACACTATCGCGCCCCGCCCAAGGTCGGGGGATGTCATAAGATTTTTCCCACCGAAAAATAAAAAAATAATATGCTGTATGTCCGATAGGATTTTCCGTCGTCGCCGTCTAGTACCGAGTTAAGCAGAACTTGTGTTATGAGTACTAGACAACTGATAAACATATTTATATATTTCTAAATACATACATATTATAGATATATTACACCCAGACACAGAACAAATGATCTTGCTCATCACACAAACATTTGTCCTGGGTGGGAATCGAACTTACGAGCATAGGTGAGAAAGGGAACTAAAAATAACGAGTTACTAACTTAAGCTAAACTTTTTTTTATGGCTGATTTTTAGTTCCCTTTGTCACCTGGTACCTGCGCAGGGGCCCCAAGGGGGAGCTCCACAAGTACACAGGTATTCAAATCATATGAGAAGCTACTGAGAACCTAAGGTTTCATCCATGTGAAAATAAGTTATGTCTGTCAGCTCTGGTATCTTAATGTATATTTTCATACGAAGAAATGGCTTAAACGACGAACTTTGGATACTAAGGTAACCAAGCCAAAGTAATTATTAAAAAAAAATAGCGTCATTAAAATTACTTATCCTGCAATTTTTTTTCCTTAGTATTTTGAAGAACTCTTGTTTGTGTAAAACATCGCTCAAACAATTTATTTTTCTACGGTATATTTATACTAGTAAAGTGAAACCATATCCCTAATTTCCATCCAGAAATTTAATCGCGAATCAGTACAAAAAAGCCGGGATTTCCATAAAAGGCGTTCTAAATATAGCATCGAATATGGTCGCAATATAAAAAAAAGTGTAGGAATTCAATAAAATATTCTTGTGGAGCAATTTCGTGCGCTGAGGGACCTCCTAATTTGTCATTCAGAAGTATCGTCCTTTAACAGAAGGGAAAAAGATGCTATGTAAGTGTGTGGGCCGGGAAACCAGCGATTATGACGGATATTTGAAAAGGAAAATGATTTTCAACACACTTACTCAAAAATCCGCTCTTATCCCACACTTTTGGGCACGCAATAGACTGTTTTCCGCACTAGCGCAGAAAAGTGCGCGTGCTCTCCCCCGTCACAATTTTATTACATGTATCGTATCAGGCCGGGCGCGCATCGTCCCCCTCAAGTCGCCTGTTAATCCCCGTTTATTCATTTCTTCGTAAGTGAATTGAAAAAAGTTGTTTGATACATGTGTAAATTTGTTACTGCAGCCCTCGGCTCCATAACACATTCGAATTCCGCCTCGGTCGCAATGACAAACTTTCTGCACTTGTATCAAAATGTACTATTTTAGTTGAGACGTTTAGTAGCTAGGTGATTATTGGAACTAGTGCAGTTTTATCGTATGAACCCAAATACAACTTGTAACATAATAAATGTACATTATGAAAGCAGTATGTGCGGAACAGGCTACTGAATCGATTTCAACTGTTTTTAAAATAGGTAAGTTAATTACATCTAAATAAAAAATCACAAATATTTTGATAAATATTAATATTCGTACGCTTTCCAAAGGTCTAGCCTAGGTCTGACGTAATCTGAACGCTCAGTCACGTGGTCCGAACAAAGGAATTGGAGGCGTGGCCTACTCGAAGCGTTTGGCGTGGACGATACGATTGTAACTTGGCTAGGGGGGCAGGACCCTAGGCACAGAACATTAATGTACTGAAGCCAATCTACATATACAAAGCGTGCTCGAGCAATGTACAGTCAGGGATCAAAAGTGCAGTTGTACTCTACCATTGCTAAAGTGTCTAAAAAATCTTTGTAGTAGAAGTTTCATAGTCCACAACTAGGTAAATCAATACTATAGATTCTACGCTACAAATCAAATCAGGCATGAACCATTCACCCTCTTTTACAAAGACATTTTAGACCCTTTAGCATTGATGGAGTACAACTGCACTGTTGACCCCTGACTGTAGACACCACTCACAGACATGATATCTCAGAGCGCTCGGACAAGTGCGAGCGTGAGTTCAATTCCCGAACTGAGTTACGAAATTTTTTCCGTATCGCAAGAAAAGTTTTTTTTGGGACGTAACTACAAATTTGCTGTTTTCAGATTTTTTCCGATACTTGTGCTATGAGACCTTGCTTCATGCCAAATTTCAGGATTCTAGGTCAACGGGAAGTACCCTATGAATTTTGATTCACTTAGACTTAGAGAGTTGAAATACACGTTTTTTTTGCGATATAAGCCACCGTATCTTTTTTTCGTTAACCTTGAAGTTTGATTTTTTCACAGCTTCAAGGAACCGAAGACCTGAGTAATGGTTTTAATTTCAACTCGATACCTCTACGCGCTCCCGAGATAAAAGGGTTTTAACAGACAGACAAACAAACAGACGGACAATAATATGATCCTATAAGGGTTCCGTTTTTCCCTTTTGAAGTACGGAATCCTAATAAAAAAGGCATATTAAAAACGAACGGAATGTTCGAGGTATTTTCAAATCTTTGACGGTGGTAGGTGGTACCAGTATGATAAACACTGCACCCCAAAACCACTGCGTAATTGTTTAAAAAAATAACCGCAATCAATGGGGAAACTGAAGAAATACTGGTCGGTTTTAGGCAAAAAAGTCTGACACTCCCTCTCGCTCCACCCAGAGCGCGAAATGTGATAGAAATTTGATGATTCTTCACATCATCTATAAAAACTTTAAAACCATTCGCTATACCATCCCGCTAATTTCACGGCCATCACATAAAAGCTTCACTCGCAATTAGACCGCGTTCTTTTTTTCGTTCAGCAGCGAATGAACGAATGAAAGACCGGACCGCATGCTCACAAGAAATCGGAAAGGTTTTCATTCATTCAATGTGAATGGTACACTTCGAGTGACGTTGTTTTGACATTTTTTTTCGTGTATTTTGTTAATCTTATCTGTGATTAATTGTGGTTATTTTAAAGTATTAGCGTGGCAAATAACAAGATGAAATTTGGTAAATATAATTTACCATTTCCTTAAAAAATATCATTTTTTTTTTTTTATTATATTTACTATACAATGTGCCCATTGCGGTCTTCCCGTCCGATTATAATTTAGGTGTTTTTAAGGTTAAAGTGAATAGGCTCTCAATAAACTAGTGCGCTTCACCATCAACGATTACATCACTGCTTGCCATCAGGTGTGATCGTAGTCAAGCATTAATTTATATCATATAAAAAAAAAAATTAAAATGAAAAGAAAACACATGACTAATATCTCCGCCCGCTAGGGCAAGGGGGAATTTGTGAAAGGGAAACCATAGTCCTAGAACGCAAAGAGCAACTGAAGGACACTGGTGTGGTTTTAGTCAGTATTATCTACTGACTAAAACCACACCAGTCCTTCAGTCGGGCATACCTTTGGTGGTATGCGGAGCAGGGTATAGAGTTCTTAAAACCTCCATTGAAAAGGGAGGATCCTCCGTCCAGGATGTTTTGTGGGGTCTGGGCAACTGCCCGATTTGTTTTAGGCTGCAGTATATGTTTCAATCGCGTAGAGAACTAAGACGTACTAACTAGTTAGTTATAAGTTTGCGCCTTTTCCGGCAAATACAATGTTTTTCTTTTTCTTGCTTTCTTTATAAATAATGCGATGCAGAATTTTTATTTTGTTAACCCCTGAGTTTGTTTCTTCTCAGCTCCCCTAGCCAAGTTACAACCGTAACGTTTCGATTGTCTTTTCGTCAATCGCCTCAAGTAGGCCACGCCACCGATTCCTTTATTATGACGTCATCTCAACGCTCAGCACGTGGTCAGAGCAAAGGAATAGGAGGCGTGGCCGACTCGAGGCGATCAACGAAAAAAAATCGAAACGAAACGGTTGTGATTTGGCTAGGGGTGCAGAGTAGACAGCTAGGAAACACCAGCCTCATCTCATCCAGTTTTTAGTTAAACTGACAATAAATTGACGTGTGTACCTAAGCGTTTTTGAAAACCTCTAAATTGCAAAATAAATATCATTATTTTATCATCTGAATTTTAGTTCCTATGTGGCGTTATAGATGGCACTTAAAGCGGGAAAGTCATCGAATGATTTCCAATTTCAAAACAATGCTAATATCTCCTGCATTTCAAGTACCTAAATCTTTAAAAACATCATATCTTACTGTAATAAGACTCTCCTCACCGGGGTCGGCTAGTTATATCAAAATTCTTACGCCAGTTCTTCCAGCGTATCATCAATCATTTTCAGAAGTACTCGGGGTCCTTGTTTTTCTTTTAACACAATATCGCGGGTAGATGTAAAAAATATTTCTTTGGAGCAATTGCTAAAGTGGCTAGTCATTATATGAAGCTGCGCCTAAATTATATTGGGTGAATTTGAGTTGCGTAACATTTGATAACCCTTCAAAACTGTGGTTGTCGTAAAGAGAACTAAAGATTTTATGAGATTAGACTGTGGTCAGTATAGTAGTAGTTTTTTTGTCAATATAAAGGTATTGTAGAGTAGATATTATGGTCAGTGGTGGTCGTCTGTATGCTATAATCTCAGAACTACCAAATTATGTTTTTAGGGTTTCGTACCTCAAAAGGAAAAACGGAACCCTTATAGGATCACTTTGTTGTCCGTCTGTCTGTCTAGACCTTATATCTCAGGAACGCGAGGTATCGAGTTGAAATTAAAATCATATACTCAAGTCTGCAATTACTTGAAGTTCGGAAAAAATCAACTTCTAAGTTAACGAATAAAAAAAAATACGACCGCTTATGTCGCAATAAACGTATATTTCGATACTCTCAAAGGAATCAAAATTCCGTTAATCCAGAATCCTGAAATTTGGCATGAAGCAAGGTCTTATAGCACAGGTATAGAAATAAATCTGAAAACACTAAATTTGTAGTTACCTACATCACAACGCTACTTTTTTGCAATTCGGATTAATCTTCGAGATTCCATTCGGGAATTGTAGTTTGTACGGAACCCTCAGTGCGCGAGTCCGACTCGAACTTACCCAGTTTTTATTTATTTGAGAAATAACACAATCGTACATTGTGTATAATCATTAAGATAGACTAGCTTCTGCCAGTGGCTTCGCCTGCGTAAAAGTAAGTTTTTCCATACACCTTTGGACCCCCGTTTTATCCCCTTACGGGTTGAATTTAACGTCAAAATTTTGAAACGTCTGTGCAAAATTTCAGCGTTCAAGGTTCAACGGTTAGGGCTGGACGTTCATGAGTCAATGAGTGAGTCAAGATTTTACGGCCCGTTCACGACCTTGCTGCTATGAGCGGAAGCTAAGAGCGGGGCGCCGAGCGGTAGGATCAAAAGCATGAAAATGTTTAAAGCACACCACGAGATGCCGCTCTTAGCGCCGCGTGCGTACCGATGCCATACCGCTCTCCACGTCATCGCCGCTAAGCCCGAAGTCGTGAACAGCCCCCATAGCCAAGTTACAATAGTATCGTTCACGCCAAACGCTTCGAGTAGGCCACGCCTCCAATTCCTTTGTTCGAACCACGTGACTGAGCGTTGAGATGACGTCAGAACAACGGAATCGGAGGCGTGGCCTACTTGAAGCGTTCAGCGCGAACGATACGATTGTAACTTGGCTAGGGGGCAGGCCGCTAAAAAATGGTCACTTCATGTTATGGCCAAGTAAAACTGATCAGATCGTTTTAATAAAGTTTGATGAAATGTCAATCCACGTTTGGCCTACTTTCTTTAGACCTTTTATTATCATAAAAAATCTTATACAATGATATGGCCAAAAGAGGAATGACATATCATCAAATGTTAACGTGATCTGGCCAGTTTCAGTTGGCCATATGATAAAGTGATCTGTTCTAAGATCTGGCCACGACATATATACAGATACACCGTATGTTGTAAGTAAATGTACGATCCGCTACGTTTCCAAATTTTACTAGGTAATGTATCCAAATTTTACTAGGTATTATGTAATGTTTTGGAAAAATTAAGTTGGTGGGAAACTATTGCGACATGTGGATTATTATTATTATTAATATTTATCTAATTAATGCATAATGATTAAAAAAATTGATCAAGCCAAAAAAAAAAATTGCATCTTAATTTTATAGGGCAGAAAAACTTGAATCAATCTTTAGGCCCGCGTTCTCCTTCCAGCATTAGTACTAGAGAATTGTAGCAAACAATGAACTATATAGCATAATAATTTAGCATAAGCATAATCAGCCTTTTAATGTTCTTACTGTTGGGACTCAGGCCTCCTCTCTAGGAGAGGGAATGGAGCCGTAATCAACCACGCGAGCCCAGCGCTGGTTGGTAAATGTCACCCGTCTTCGAATTTTTTGGTTCTAGGCCATGCCGGTTTCCTCACGATGTTTTCCTGCACCGTTTTGAGAGCAGTGGTGATGAAATGATGAAATAAATTACACGAAGTAATGCGCCTGGCTGGGTTTGAACCCGCGACCTATAACTCGTAAGTCGGTGCCGTTACCACTCGGTCACCACTGATCCTCATAACAATTTACTTACCAATAACTACGAAATCTCTCCGTAAAAGTTGTCAGTAAAACCATTATTTCTGAGCGTAAATAGAAGTAATATGTCTACAACATAATCATTATTCATTAGGGTACTACAAGACAAAGCCCTCATCTCATATAAAGATGACACGTACGGTAATCTCCACGCTACCTTCAGGCGGGTTAGAATTTTCAGATTTATATTAGTTATAAATTCAGAAACTCTAGACTAGGGGTGATCTACCGGGCCATCAAGTTGGCCATCCCTGCTCTAGAAAAATTACAGTAGAGAGAAAAGGAGAGAGAGAAAAGAGAAAAGAAGAAGAGAAGAGAGAAAGAAAGAAGAAAAGAGAAGAGAGCAGGAGAGGTAGAGTAAAGGAGAGTAGTAGTATAGGGAATATGCATAGAAAAAATGTAAAACCAGTTTATCAATAAATATACAAAAATAGTATATAAACAGTGAAAAAAAAGCACATCAAAAATGTTAGAAAAGCAAACGAGATATAACTCTTCTTTGTCTTCTCCTGTTCTCATTATTTGGGGTCTGATCTCCTCACTAATCGGCGCCAGGATATTCTTTCCTGCGATGTTGGCTTCGGTAAATGGGCTAACAGGTCTCTCTCGGTTCTAGACCACCAGGTCAGTGGTTGGCGACCTCTGCCTTAAGCGCCTATTACACCAATCGATATTCAGACAGTCTTAGTCTATGTAGCGTCACGCAAGCAAAAGAACAACTTACGCCAATGTCGTGTAAATGAATTAAACAGAACGATAAGATAAACAGATAAACATACAGACTAAGACTGTCTGAATATCGAGGCCCTTCTGTTCTGGCAGGTTTAGTGCAATTTTTATGACATGGTTCTCGCTTCTCCTGTTAATATGTGCGATATGCACCAATCTGCATGGTTCTCATATTATGATCTGACCTTAACATGTTTGCTGTGTGGACTTTAAAAGAGACTGACCCTTGAGTTTGTTTCGTTGTTTCTTCTAAGGGTACCTAACTAGGAAACACCGGTCCTATTTAGTTTAAATTGAGGAAAAAATTGACGTGTATCATGAAGCAAGCAAGTGGTAACGGCCCCAACTTACGAGTTGTAGGTCACGGGTTCAAACCCAGCCAGGCGAATTACTTTGTGTTATTTATTTCATCACCACTGCTCTCAAAACGGTGAAGAAAAACATCGTGAGGAAACCGGCACGTCCTAGAACCAAAAAATTCGAAGAAATGTAACATTTACCAACCCGCACTGGGCCCGCATGGTGGATTACGGCCCATTCCCTCTCCTAGAGAGGAGGCCTGAGTCCCAGCAGTGGGAACATCAAAAAGGCAAAATAAACATCATTTATCATTTAAAAACTCGTTATTGATGAAGATATTAAAAAAAATCTAAGTCTAATATAATAACAGTAGTATGATTACATCAGAATATGATGACGACAAGAAAATGATACCTAATTCACATTCTCTATCCACTTATCAAAAAGAATTTCACGCTGTGACAGTGTTCCTAGTTGAGAAAACATTTTGCGACGCGACCACCGCCATTTTTCATCTTGTAAGTACTGTGGTATAATTATCACCCTCCATCCCTCCCCTATCCCCTCGCTGTCCGTTGTGGGGGAGATTGGGGGAGGTTGGTGATTTTCGTTGGATAGTGTACGAGTATGTTTCATTTTTCATTCAGTAGCGATGAGGTACGTTGTTTTTAGGGTTCCGTCCCTCAAAAGGAAAAAAACGGTACCAAAATCACTTTATTCTGTCTGTCTTTCTGTCAGTCAAGACCCTTTATCTCGGTATCGAGTTGAAATTGAAAACATATACTCAAGTCTGCTGTTTCTTGAAGCTGTGAAATATCAAACTTCTGAGTTAAAAACGAAAAAAAAAGATACGGCAGTTTATGTCACAAAAAACGTATATTTCGACAATCTCAAGAGAATCAAAATTTATAGGGTACTTCCCGTTTACCTAGAATCCTAAAATTTGGCATGAAGCAAGGCCGCATAGCACAAGTATAGCAAAACACTGAAAACTGTAAATTCGTAGTGACGACACAAAAAAAAAAAATTTTGCGATTCGGAAAACTCTTCGTAACTCAATTCGGGAACCGAACTGTTTTCATGGGTAAGTTTGTACGGAACCCTCACTGCGCGAGTCCTACTCGCACTTGCCCGGTTTTAGAGTTTGACGATTGCTATTTAATAAACTTTATTTAATAAACGATTGTCACTAACCTACATAATTATAATAATATATATTTATTTACCTCACACTAATCCAACTGATTAACATCCGTAGACTCATATCAAGGTTCAGTTGAAACCCAGCGTCAGGCAACTGCTACGTAGTGGCCTGGCATTATGCTGAACTGGACCTATTTGGCGCAGCCGTGAGACACACAATGATGATGTATTTTTAAGTTTAAGTATTAAATTATTTTTTTTAAGTTACTTAGTACTTAAGTTTCTGTATAATTGTTATTTCATTGTGTGTACCTGTGTGCCAAATAAACGTGTTTTCTTTCTTTCTTTCTTTCTTATTTGTACTCGCACGTAGAGTCGCGTCGCGTAGCGTGGATCAAAATTTTGTTGCCATAAAAAATGTATGGAAACCAACGTACCTAGATCGGCGTACGTGGCCCACATGTGCCCAAACTTTATTAAGCGCAAGTTCGACCGTGTATGAAGTACTGCTCTCATTTTTGGTATGGTTCTGCCAAATATCAGCATGATGCGCTTGAGTCGATTGAGAAACGAACCAAGAAGATCATCGGCGATGATCTTCTTGGTTCGTCAAAACTCCAGAGTTTTGAGCATAGACGTCGAGTTTCTAGCCTTTCGGTTTTCTATCGTTTACATTTCTGGGAGTGTGCGTTGGAATTGCACAACTTAATTTCACCCAGCCCGTTCCATCATCGGACCACTAGACCAGCGTTGTGCCACCTGTACATTGTGGACATCCTGCCCATACGCTTTTGTGTGTATGGGCAGGATGTCCGTCGTTTCGGGAATACATTCATTATGAGCACAGCTAAGGAGTGGAATTCCCTACCGGAGTCTGTCTTTTCTGATAGCTACAACCTACAAGGTCAGGTTATGTCATGAGTGAATGGGTGCCACGGGTAGTGTGAAAGTGAAACCCGGGGCTCTGGGACGAAGGCAAAGAAGGAACAGGAGTGGGTTTTTAGTCAGTAAAAGTCTGACACTATCTTCTGCTCCGTCCAAGAGAGGGGGATGTCATAAGATGATTTTCCCACCGAAAAAAAGGAGTGAATGGGTTACTTCTAGGCAAACGTGTTCTATCGTCGTCGACTACATCGCGGGCCTATCCATAAAAAAATTATATACACTTAAAACAAAAACTCCTGACTAAATATCTTAAAATTCGGCGTCAAACATTCTTCTGCATCCAGAAGAGTGTCCAAAAGACTATTGGCATTGTATGGCAATGCTTGATCTCTGTCCGAAGTAAAAACCAGACTCTGGGTCACGCAAAATGTGAACTAGGCGTTCAGATCAGTTACTTGGTTCCATTAGGTTTTAAACACATCATGTATACAACCAAAGTGTTGTACACTTATCTGATTATATGCTTAATTGTGTTATTGTTTTGAAGGTTTAATATTTTCTTTACGACATCAAAAAATGATTACAGAAGAAAACACTCCAACAATATCTCCCAAAATTAACTTCATCATCAATTGGACTGAAAATTACAAGAAAAAAAAAATACGAAAAAATTCTCGCTTGAGACAGCGGGTATCTTACTAATACTAAATTAAACAAGGTGTTGGCAAGATTCAATCTAATCTAAAGTTCCTTCAATCCAATTTGAATTTCCTCACCTTTCCTCCCGCACCCCCTCACACGGCTTCCCGGCACCCTCGCTGAATGGTTCTCTCCTTGCTATTTTCTCTCCTTGATGTCAATTCGCACATTGACTTTAGGAATCCTAATAATGTTGGATCCCGTAGTTAGTTAGATATAGACAGGGTCCCGTTGAAATAGTAGATCGTTACGTGACAAATTCGATTTGAAAACTGTTTTAAACAGCATTACTCGTATGTACGACATCAGATGATGGTACAATCAATTCAATAAATGGTTGCTAGCCTGTCGGTTTTCTATTTTTTCGCATTCGGCCGGAAGAAACGCCCGCGTGTCACCATTGTGCGAACCGCCTGGAGGACACGGTAGAGTATACGGTGGAGGTGTGCCCCACTTGGGAAGAGCACCACCGCGTCCGTGTGGAGGTGATTGGTGGCGGTGACCGCTCACGCCAAGCCCAGGTTCAGGCCATAGTTTGGAGCGTGGAGAAATGGCAAGCGGTCGACTCTTTCTGCGTAGCAGTAATGCTATCAAAGGTGACGACTGTATGTGTGAGGGAACGGACATCTTCACGCTACCCCCAGCTACCGCGTTCCTGACTACCAGCCACGGTAGGCGCGGGCTTTCAGACGACGAGCAGCGGGTAGCTCGTCATCCAGCCGTCGGGACCGAATCCAAGTACGCAACAGCGCGTCATATTCCACACGCTCTTCAAAGAAATGTTAGCAAACTGTAGGGGCTCAGCAGGGTCGATACCCGCTAGGGCCACGGTAATTTTCTAAAAAGAAAACTCGTTAAAACGCAAAGAGCAACTGAAGGACATAGGTGTGGTTTAAGTTCCGCTTCGTCCTATGTCATTGGATAATGACCACCTTAAGAATCAAAAACATAGTTGGGAAAAGACAAAGCATATTGATTGATCACAAACTAAAGCCATCCGTTCTAATCCAATAACAAAATACCCTTTTAAAAATAGTCCACGTACACCACATAATGCTTCAAACATTCCTGTTAACTCAACTGCAGTACATTAACTGAACATAATAGTGCAAGAGAATATAACACGAACCACGTATCCAGACGAATGAGCGTATCTATTCGCTGTGGGATCACGTATCTGAATTATAATGTAGATATGACAGAACGTAGATACGACACTGTATAGATACGACAGTATGCGGTCGACGGTCGCGTTGTGTTTTGTTACAAAGGTGTCAATTCGTATTGTTGTAGTGGAGTTGTGACTAAGGTGTTGATATTGTGAGATGTTAGTTCTTACAGAAGATGTTAGACCCAAGTTTACTAGTTTTTTCTTACGGCTTTCATTTATTGGTCCATCTTACAAGGACCGTCCATTTTTTTCGGGATAATGGGTAGCCTATGGTACTTGGCGATGTTATATTTTCTTATAATACAAGAATTGAATTTATTAATTGACACAGATATATTTATTTATTTATTTATTTTATTTAACAGTTTATGTACACACAATAATAAATAGAAGAAAAAAAAAAGAAGGAAACAGAAGAATAGTACAAAGGTGATGCTTATTTCTAAAGAAATATATGTACTAACACTAGTTTGTAAGTTGTGTAAGTGCTACTAATATAGACATTGACTCCTGAGTTTATTTTGGAGTTTCTTCTCAGGGTAGTCAGCTAGGAAACACCGGCTTCATCTAGTTTAAATTGACCAAAAAAATTTACGTGTAAAAGTGTTTTTAATAAACCTATTTGCAAAATAAATATCATTTATCATAAATGGATTATCATCATCATCCTGCCCTAGTCCCATGTGCTTGGGGTCGGCGCAATACGTTTTTTTCTTGCATTCTCTCCTTTCACCCGTCATACTATCACTAACTCCCTTTTCTTACTTGTATCAAGTATCATCAGGTCCAAAAGAAAAAAAAAAAAGAAAAAAAAAAAAAAAGAAAAAAAGAAAAAAAAAAGGAAAATAATAATATAAAAAAAAAATTACAGCATAATATAGTAGTTAGTATAAACTAGATGGTATTTATTGTTATATTATATAATTATATATTATTTATTGTACCTATTAAGTATTAGTTTTAAGTATAGTTATTGGGGTTGAGGGGCCATTTGTTTGGTGCGGCATTATGGGCGGCGATGAGTGTGTGTGTTGAAGGTTGGGAGATTCCTGATTTTTGATGCGTATGTGGGTCGTTGTCGCTTGGGTATCGCTTCGGGCTGGTGGCCTGTAAACCCTGAAATTCTGACGGGATTTATTGTGATGATTGCTGAAAGGTGCTCTGGAGTGACGCCACTTGCACGTGGAGTTGCCCAGAAGCAAACAATGTATAATTACCAAACAAGGGCACGGACGTCATGTCCGTGGTTTAAATGTAAGGTAGGAGTGCGGTTTTAGTCAGTAGGAGTCTGACACTGCCCAGACTGGCTCGTCTGTGAGGCAGCTTGGGCGTCCATGAGGATTTCCCACTCCTACCGAAAAAAAGAAAAAAAAAAAAAAACTCCCTTTTCTGTCATGTCACTCTTCAGACAATCTATCGATCTTTACTTTGGCCTCCCTCTCCCTCTCCACCCATTCACATGTATACTCATAACTCTTTTAGTAACATGCGTTACATATGACCATAACAAGACAAACGATTCCCCTACAACTTTTCAGTCACTGGCGCCACTTTCAAACTGCCTCTGATACTTATTTCTCAATTTATTGGATTGTATGATCTGACAAATAAATTATAATAAGAATTTTCATAATCAGAATAACGCTTAAAAAGATTACGTTTTACAAACAGACAGTATAAAATTTATAACGACATTACCTAGATTAAATTATTGTTTTTAAATAGTTCTATTATCTCAGGCACTATTCAGTGCGAAAATCATGGAATATCATCTTCCTCTCTGGATGGGGCGAGAGGAAGTGTCAGACTTTTATTGGCTACAACCCACCCGTGTTCCTTCAGTTGCCCTTTGTGTTTCCGGGCCACGGTAATTCTTTCTAAAAACCGCAGCTCGTCAAACATTTTTCTGCCAAAAAATTTGTGGAAATAAAACTAAACCCCAAAGCTTAGACAACAATCATCAAGAACCCGATCCAACTGGACAGAAAAACTAGAAGATGTATGTGCATAGCTTTGTCTCAACATTCCTGTTTTTAGTCTCAAAGAAATGCAATATAAATAATATTATGATTCTCTGAAAAGCACGTATTAGCTGTTTGTTACACCACAACGGTCGACGCACCGTCTTTGTCCGCCACTTATAAAACCTAAATGATGAGTCTCGAGTATTTTGCTGCACTCAGTATTTTGTTGAGCTATATTTTGTTGAGCTGTACTTTGTTGAGCTATATTTTGTTGATCTGTCTCTTGTAATGCTGTCTAGGTACCGTGCAATAATGTGTGGAGTTTATTCGCTTTTCATAGATATTCTCGACGGGCGTCATTAGGTGTAATAAATAATTTAATTTTGGGAATAGAAATGGATACTCTTATTTGTGCTACTCGTTCAGTGTATGGTTACAGTTTCAAAGCACGAGCATTTTTTAAACATAAAGAAAGAAAGAAAGAAAGAAAACATATTTATTCTGCCCAAATAGACGCACAATAAAAAATAATCATCTGTCGGGCCATGTGCAAACCGGGCATAACTGTGCTGCACCATAGACACTAGACAAAAAACACAGTTGACATCATTTTGATCTATGATATTTTATATTTAGAATTTTATCATTATATATAGTCTGTGGTTGTCCATTATCTATTGCACCGACCGACCAGAGACTGACATAACATAAATAAAAAAAATAATAAAAAATAAACAGTAATCTAAGAAAAACAAATAACAATAATGTAAATCCAAGTTGTGCGTCGCATCTAGGCAAAAATAGGTTGTTGCTCAGCTTATATCGTGACGCTGGGCAAATCCAGCAATCTACGATGCTGATTTTCAGCAACCACCGTTCTAGTGACACTTTGGCAAAAAATAAGAAATAAATAATAAATAGGTGTGGTAAAATTGTGTGTTATAATTTATTTAAAACTAGTTATTGCCAGCGGCTTCCATCTCGTGATAATAGAAAGTTATCCCAAGGAAATATAGTCTCAAGATAAAAAGTATCTCTCTTAAGTGGTATTTTAAGTTTATTTATTTATTTATTAAAACTTCATGCAACACAAAAGTGCAAAGGCGGACTTAATGCCTTTGGCGTTCTCTTCCAGTCAACATAGGGTGGTGAAGAGAAAATGTGGCAGGTGCATAAAAATACAAAAGAATATTAAGAAAATAAAAATTCAAAAGTAAGTATATATATATATATGTACACAAAATAAACATACAAATATAATTTCATCATCCGCAGTGGAGATGGTGTCAGTAATGCTTGCAAAGGATGAAGCCGCACGTGCACGCGCGAGGCAATGGCTCCGCGCTTCAGCCGCTGGGATTCCGATCTTGATTTCCGGCCACCGTAGGTACGGGCTTGCGGACGGTGAGCAATGGGTAGCTTGCCGTCCGACCGTCCGGTAACCGTCCAGATCGAGCCCAAGTCGTCGACGGGGCGTAGTATTCCACGCGCGCTTCAAGGAGATGTCAGCAACCGTAGGGGCCCAGCAGGGTCGAAGCCTACTGGGACCAAGGGTCTGATTCTGAAAGGAAGACTCGGCCCTGGTACGAAAGGCAAGGAAGGAACAGGAATGGGTTTTTAGTCAATAAAAGTCTGACACACCTTCTCGCTCAGCCCAAGAGCGGTATGACGATCTGATCATGTTCATAGAAGTTGGCCAGATATCACCTTATACAAAGAGGTTTACATGGAAAAAGGCCTACTGCAGGGCTTTTGCCCAACTATGAGATACAACGTAAACTGGCAAAAAACATATTTGTAATTATATTAAAATAATTTCTGTATGTATTGATCCAATTATGTAAATTATATACGCTCATAGATAGAAAAATCCTCAATTGCGAAGTACCACAGGCTATTTTTCAACTTGGAAAAATATATAATTCTTGTTGGAAAGGCCATGGAGCGAATCTGCGGTTATTTTGCATTTAAATCGTCATAGCATATACAAATAAATAAAAAATGGGTTTTTACTACCTGGTTTGGTATTGAATTTTTTTTGTAATAATAAATATTACACAATAATATTTATATATATACAAAATAATATACAAAAACACTTAACTAATTAAAACTATATCTACATACACTAAAGGCTACTCCTAACTAAAATATGGCGTCATAAAACTCCTCCGCATTGAAATTAATTTGAAAAATTAACATGAACGTGATTGTAACGTCCGCTCGTTCGGTAAGGACCAGGCTCAAGTTTTCTATCTTTCTTTCAAGGCCGATGCCTGCCAAGGCTGTGGGAATGTTCGAAAGATTGACCGTGGTCCTAGAACGTAAAGGGTAACTGACGAGAAAAGTTTAACAGGCCCTTTTGTTATACTCTAGACTGAAAGAAGACATTGCATGAGCTCCCAACTAAAAAAAAAATTGTTTGCAATCCTAATTCTCCTCAATACCTCCGTGAACGGTTTGAGCACTTTGTCCCGAGGGGTAAACCCTGTCGCACTGCCAATTCTCTTCTTCTTCGTACTCCATTCCACACTTCCAGCCGTTATGATGGCTCCTTCTCTATCACTGCTGTGCGTCTATGGTACTCTCTTCCACACTCCTTACGTGACAGCCCTTCTCTGGACGTCTTCAAGAGGAAAGTTAAAGAGTATTTCCTTTCACAATGACATAGTACATATATTATGTATGTATATATATATATATATATATATATATATATATATATATATATATATTATATTAGTATGTATTTATGTATGTTTATGTATTATTTTATTCATATTATTTGTAATTTTAAAATTGTGCACTGGATCTTACCCTCTGCTGTAATCTCTCTCAATCACTCAATGGTTTGCTGGAAGAACTTTGAGTTAAGCTCGGCTATGTACATGAACTGTGTTATCCACATATTTTTGTAACTTACACGTGTACAATAAAGAATTGTTTTTAGATTGTGTGGGTACAATATTTATATCAGCTTCTATCATAAATGTTATATACGAATATGTCTTAAGTAACACCTTTACCCATACTCAGTACCTTTCACAAGGCTGTTTCTTTCATCACCAACAATAGTTTTCTTATCCGCACCACTAGCTCATGTGTGCCCATTTTACTACGGGCATTTCAATTCCCACGGGCAAACCCTGTGATTTATCAGTAACGTCACTTTACGTGGTCATAAATTATATAGACGTTCAAAGCATACCGGGTTCCGTATTGTGAAAAGTGGCGACTTTAGTGGTGGTCTGTCAAAATAATTTATTGAACCCTAATCTCGGGAAAGCAATTTAAGTTTTACGATTTTCATAGTTTCTTTTACTGGAATATTTTTATGGACGTTATTTATGGTTTGCTTGATGTTTTGTTTTTAAAACAAATGAGTTTGTATTTTGGTATAACATAACTTTGTATAGGAGCAGTGGTGGCCGAGTGGTAACGGCCCCGACTTACAAATTGTAGGTTGCAGGTTCAAACCCAGCCAAAGTTTGACATTATCTCCCTCAACGCCCAAGAGCGGGATTTGTCATTAGATGATATTCCCACCTAAAAAAAACCCTCTACTAGAAAGGAGGTCTGACTCCCAGCGGTGGGAACATTAGAAAGCTGATTATGCCTATGCTATAACTTTGAACAGTACCTATACCTAAATAATGTCAAATTGCAATTGAAGGAACATAGGTTTTAGGCAGTAAAAATCTGACATCTCTACCTCCATCAAGAACGGGAGGATTTTTTAATGATTTTCCTCCTTAAAAAAAGGTAAAAGCGTTTTGAGGATAAAACTGTACGTAACTATATACGGTTCGGTACCCAAAACAATAAAAACAGATAACTTAATCCAGATTCTCAACCTTGTACAACTTTTTGCCTGTCTAGACATTGAAAAGAGGTAACATAAAATGTTATAGGTATTCTTAGAATAGTTGATGCTTGAAACCGAAAAAGGTTTTAAAATAAATAACTTTTTAGAAAAAAAAAATACAACCTGTTTCAATGTAAAAAAAAACACTGAAAAGTGCAAAATAACTTTAATTTCGGAAGTCGGTGTTTCTATAACAGTTTTGTCTCTTCGTTATTTTTTTTTTTTTTTTTTCGGGTGGGAAAATCATCTAATGACAACCCCCGCTGTTGGGCGGAGCTGGAGATAGTGTCAGACTTTTACTGACTAAAAACCCACTCCTGTTCCTTCTTTGCCATTTTTATTTTTCCAGGGCCCCGGGGGTCACTTTCGCATCATCCATGGCCCCAGTAGGCTTCGACCCTGTTGGGCCCCTACGGTTGCTGACATCTCCTTGAGGCGCGCGTGGAACACTACGCGCCGTCGACGACTTGGGCTCGGTCCGGATGGTTACCGGACGATCGGACGGCGAGCCACCCATTGCTCGCCGTCCGCAAGCCCGCGCCTACGGTGGCCGGAAATCGGGATCGGAATCCCGGCGGCGGTTGGGGCGTGAGGACCGTTGCCGTTGCCTCACGCGATCGGCCGCCTCCTTTGCTAGCATTACTGCTTCGCAGAAGGAGGCGACCGCCTGCCACTCCTCCTCGCTCCGGACCATGGCCTGTACCAAGGCCCGGCGCGAGAGATCGCTGCCGCCGATCGCCCTCACGAGGACACGGCGGTGCTCTGCCCAAGCGGGGCACACCTCTACCGTGTGCTCCACCGTGTCCTCCGGGCGGTCCACACAATGGTGGCACCCGGGCGTCTCTTCTGCACGGATCCGGTACAGGAACTTCCCAAACTTACCATGTCCGGTGAGGACCTGCGTCATGCGGTAAGTAAGGACGCCGTGAGGTCTTTCCAGCCACTCCTCAAAGAGGGGACTTATCGCCATAATTAAGGCGTGCCCAGCACTGGGTTGCGACAGTCGCCGTCGCCATTCCACCATGAGATCCCGCCGGAAGTTTTTCCGCCATGCCGCTACTTGGCGCGGCAGCGGAGTTTCGCCCCGGCGTTGCATCTCCATGCGCAGATCATGCATGCGTGCAAGGTCTTTTGCCTGCAATTCCCACGGTGGTTGGCTAGCAAGGAGGCACGCTGCTTCGCGGGAAATCGTGCGGTATCCCCGCACCATCCGGATGGCCATGACCCTCTGGCTTGGCCGCCGGTCGCTTTCGAAGTGACGGCGCCCATACCGGCGCCCCATAAAGGGCCATGGACCGAACGATTCCTGCATAGAGCCTCCGGCAGGAGGCGTCTGGACCCCCTAGGTTGGGCAGGAGCTGCTTGAGGGCAGCCCCAGTACGATCCAGTTTGGGAGCCAGACGTCGGAAATGCTCCTCGAAATTCCATCGGCTGTCGAGGACAAGTCCAAGGTACTTCATCGTCGACTCGACGCCGATGTGAACTCCTCCTACCGTTAGTTGGGAACCCGATGGTGGCGCATTCCGAGGGCCGTGGAAGCACATGGCCTCGGACTTGTGCAATGCCACCTCTAGTCCCAACTCTTGGATCCTCTTCACGACTGTCGCAACCCCGCGTGTCACTAGTTCGACCGCCGCCTTGTACGACTCTCCCCGCGCCAGGACCAGCGTATCATCTGCGTAGCAGACCACGCTGACCCCGTCAGGGAGATCGCCGCGCAGCACGTAGTCGTACCCGATGTTCCACAAGGGTGGTCCTAGTACCGACCCCTGCGGAACACCGCACGACATCTCTCGCCGTTTCCATTCTCCCAGGTGACCAGGGTAGATAATGTACCTGGCTGATAGGTAGGCCTCGACAATATGACAGAGGTAGTCAGGCACCCGATGATACCGGAGTGCCCTCCTAATGCTACTCCAGGGCAGGGAATTGAACGCGTTGGCGATGTCCAAAGACACCGCCAAGACACACCTGCCCTGGGACACCGCATCCCCCGTCGTGAGGGCTCGCACGCGCATGATGGCGTCCACCGTAGAGCGTGCCCTGCGAAAGCCGAATTAGCCGTCCGAAAGATCCGGCCCCACTCGTGTTAAGTGCGCGACGAGGCGGTCTGCAATAATTCTTTTAAAGAGCTTGCCCACCTCGTCGAGCAGCACGATGGGCCGGTAGGCGGACGGTGAGTCCGCAGGGCGCCCCGGCTTCGCAATGAGGACCAGTTTCCCCGTCTTCCAGTGAAGTGGGAACTGGCCCCTCTCCATACATGCGCTAAAGAGCCCTCTTAGTCGAGGCCCGAGTTCCTCCATGGCCAGAACCCAGGCCTTCCCAGGCAAGCCATCGGGTCCTGGGGCGGCATTCTTGGCACTAAGCCTACGCACCGCCACTCGCATCTCTACCTCGGTCACCTCTGGAGCAATGTCGTCGTCACTGTCGTGGTCCACGTCGGACACCGCAACTGGCGGAGCCATAGGCGGGGGAGAGTGTTCCCCTCGCGAGGGGAACAGAGCGCTAACCACACCCTCCACAAGCTGGGGCCGGAGACTCTGCGTCAGTGGGGGAGCCCAGGGGCGAAGCTTTTCTCGCACCACTTTGTAGGGGCGCCCCCACGGGTCTCTGTTCAGTGTCTCCAGCCACACGTTGCGGGCCTCTAACTTGGCCCGCTTTATCTCCGCTCGAAGGGTGCGCTTCGCCACTCTGTATCCCTCGTACAGCTCCGCCTCTCTGGCCTCCGCGTCCGGCGGACGGATGCGGCGCCTGCGGTGCCTGGCGTACTGGCGCCGCGCGGCACTGCACGCGCTACGCAGCGCAGCGATCTCTGGCGACCACCAGTACACCTGGCGCCGGGCACGTCCTGGCTGGACTCGGGGCATTGCCACGTCACAGATTTGCGACATGGCCTCCCGGAACCACTCTGCCTCGACGTCGATGTCGACAGCCCTGTCCGGTGCTTGCACCCAGGCCTGTACCATCGCGGCTTCCAGGAGAAGCTCCCGATCCAGCTGCTTCAGCGCCCAACGCGGACCACACGGGGTCTGTTGGACCGGCGCGGTTGAGGACTGGGTGGAGACGTCAAACCGGATGTACCGATGGTCTGAGTACGTCTCCACCCCCTCCATGACGCGCCAGTCGACAACACGCGGTGACAGAGCAGGGCTGGCGAACGAAATGTCCACCACCGACTCGCCCCGCATCCGCACACATGTGGGGACAGAACCCCGGTTTAGGACGACCAGGCCTGTCTCCAGAGCCCAGTCCTCTACCATCCGACCCCGCTGGTTCGTGTACCGGGAACCCCAAGACAAGTTCTTGGCATTGAAGTCCCCGCAAACGACAACGGGGAGGGAACCAAACCCAGCGACGACGGCATTCAGCTCCATAAGGGAGATGTGAAGATCGGCGAGAGTTTTGTTCGGGGACAGGTA
Source organism: Mythimna pallens (assembly GCA_961205895.1). Taxonomy (NCBI): domain Eukaryota; kingdom Metazoa; phylum Arthropoda; class Insecta; order Lepidoptera; family Noctuidae; genus Mythimna; species Mythimna pallens. The sequence continues at coordinate 23,850,893 of OY540833.1, forward strand.
GACGCCTACCACTGCAATGTCCCCGAACCGTGCTGCCACGCAACCGCGTCCCCTCGTGACGGCCTCGAGGGACGGAGTACCGGCGGCGGCCGACGAAATTAGGGTCACCGAGCCGTTCAGGTCCCGCACCCAGTCGGCCCTGGGCTGGACGTAGTACGGCTCGGAGACTACGGCGATGTTTATCGACCACTGCGCCATGCTCTGGAGCAACAGATCCTGAGCGGCGGCTTCGTTATTTAACACCGACTTCCGCAATTAAAGTTATTTTGAAATCGGTTGTATTTTTTTTTTTTGTAAAAAGTTTTTTACTTTACGCTTTTTAGTTATGGTACCTACCACCACTAGAAAGTACCCCTCAGCCATATTAAAATACCTTATAGCCAGAGTGCATCTCATGAGAATTCTAATGATACCAAACACGGTTAGATTAAATTAATTTATTACAGAGTTCCGGAGCCTAACTCCAGGCTTCATCATCAGATCAGTTCGATATATTCCACCTAGTCTTTCAGTCAGTCAGTCATCGACTAAACGTATAAATAAAGCAATTTTACTTGTTACGACAGTTCTGCTGTAATCCTATAAGGAAATCTGTTCCATATCTTCGAAGTTCATGATCAGATTATAACAATATTTCAATGGTGGTCCCATTTGGAAGAATAACCTTTCAATCGAAAAAAAAAAAAAAATAATTCAAAATCAGTCCACAACTGACCGAGAAATCGGTGAATATACATAAAAAAAAAACACATATTCAGCCGAACATAGAACCTCCTCCTTTTTGAAGTCGGTTAAAAATGCACACCTTGAAGTCTGCAATGGTCATGTAGGCAAAAGAAAATTGTATAATATTTATCTCGAAACTTTTGTATATTTTTTTAAACCTTTTACAAAGTGCGGGCTAATTTCAGAGTCAAGTAATTTGCTGACTGGCCATCCAGTAACCTCAGACCAGTAGGGCCGAAGCCTACTGTCTTCTTGGAACGCAAGGCAAAGAAGGAACATAGGTGTGGTTTTAGTCATTAAAAATTTGACACGCCCCCCACTCCACCCTAGCGCGGGAGAAGTCATTAGATGATTTCCCACCTTAAAGAAAAGCATTACAAGGTTACCAAAATCAAACACACGATGTGTGTTTTATGTACCTACTGTACGTTATAAAAGATCTACTAAAGTCTCCTAAATAGTTCCAATAAAAACATTACACAATCTCTAAACCTTACATGTATCGGAACAACAATACATATGTATAAAAATTTCAAGCTGGGATTTCCACCATTATGGAAATTAAGGAAATTATATTTCTGCCATCATTGTTCCAATATCAATTTATGCTGGCTATGAAGGTGGCCGAGCATGTGTGTACTTTTCTAAATCGTGCTGCACACATTCTGGATGTTCAGCCCCCCTAGCCAAGTTACAATCGTATCGTTCACGCCGCATGCCTCGAGTAGGCCACGCCTCCGATTCCTTTGTTCTGACGTCATCTCTACGCTCAGTCACTTGGTCAGAACAAAGGAATCAGAGGCGTCGCCTACTCAAGGCGTTCGACGCGAACGAAACAATTGTAACTTGGCTAGGGGATAGACACATAAAGAGATGCAACATTGAGTCCGGGACTTGGAAGAAACAGGTATCAGATCCCTCTCCTAGAGAGAGGAGCATTGAAAGGCTGATTATGCTATACTATACAAGTCCGCTCTGTGCTCGATTTTTTCAGCCAAGATTGGATATGCAAGTCACATGAGGGCGCATAACAGAGCAGCATATCTGAGCCAAGGAATGCGGTCACTGTGGCTGAAATCGGCTAGATGGCGTCAACACAATTCTAAATTTCTCTTGGATGTTACTGATACCCCGTGCCTCGGAAAGCTCGTAAAGCCTTTAGTCCCAGTTGTCATTCGTAAATATTTGACACCCCTTACAGGTAATGAGGCGTCAGAAAGTCTGACCATCAATCTCTCCAAGGAGATCGTATTGCCCAGTGAGTTGTGGAATTCTGATAGGTAGTCGCTCCATGTATAACACGTGTATTCAGCTGTATCCGTTTAGTTCCGTTCCAGTCTAGTTGGAAAAATGCTAGGGATATGATGATGAAAGTACCCGTGTTTTTTTTTAATTCACTTAATATATTTTAATTAAAGGTGTAAATTGAATTGACCGATTGAATTTTAATTGAGTTTTTGTAGCGGTTTTGAAGTTCGAAAATCAAATATATGGTATCGTTGTTATTTTCAAAACTTGAGATTCTTTTTATTTAAAAATTCTTTTGTATAATGTCATTGATATCAGTTCTTTTATGTTCTTTTTTAACAAAATAATAGTTATATTTTTAGTCTAATTTCACATTAAATTAAAAACAACAAACTCCATCAAAATCACCACAATAAAACCCACATATTCCCATACGATGCCCTATTAACACTGCCGAAGACTCCACCACAGACTTACGATAACTTCCAAGCAATAGAGCCCGCCTAGCCAGCGATACATTTTTACGACAACCTTATCTACCAACGTTTGCATAGAAAAGTAAGAGTTTCTGAGCCGTTTCTCTCGGCAGATGTAGGGTTAGTAGCCTCAGATGTTCTCCCGATCGATAACTGTGAATAGAGATTTTTAAGATTCGTATATTCAGTGTGTACAAAAACGTTCGAGATTTGTTGAGCTGCGATTGAGGGTTGGAGTGATGTCTTCAAGTAGAGATTAGAGGGTTATGATACGTTATTGCGAATGATTTCATTGCTTCGGGATTGAGAGATTATTGAAAGTATGTCAGCTTTTTTTACGAGGAAGCGTTTTTTTTTGGCGTGTTCGGTAAAATAAATATATTCCGCATTAGCTTCTGTTCTATGTGAAGCGTGTGTCCTGTGTGTGTGTGACTAGCCTGTTGGTCTAGTGGTTAGTGGCTCTGACTGTTATGTTGTAGATTGTGGGTCCGATTCCCACCCAGGACAAGTTTGTGTGATAGGCACGATAATTTGTTCTATGTCTGGGTGTAATTTATCTATATACGTATGTTTATCAGTTGTCTAGTACTCATAACTCAAGCTCTGCTTAGCTTGGGACTAGACGGCTTTGTGTGATAGTTGTTGTTCCAGGATATCGTCAACCCCACGTTAAGGATTAACAAACTTTCACACCCACATTTACATACAAACTTTCGCTTTTATATTACTAGTTGCTGCCAGCGGCTTTACCCGCTTGAAAGTAGTAAAGTGTCCTAAAGAAACATACTCTCGAGATAAAAAGAATTCTATGTACTATTCCAAGATATGGTCTACCTCTGTACTAAATTTCAGCGAAATCTATTCAGCAGTTCACGCGTGAAGAAGTAACAAACATACAAATAAACTTTAGCCTTTATAATATTAATGTATTGACATTGCTTGCAGAACAGATGGTCGATGGTGACTGGCGACCACGTACTGGAAGACACTGCGTTGGAAGGCCTCCCACAAGGTGGATGAATGACCTAGTAAGGGTCGCAGGAATCCGATGGATGCGAGACACACAGGACCGGTCATTATGGCGACACTTGGGGGTGGCCTATGTCCAACAATGTACGTCTTGTCTTGTCTTTTCTGATTATGGTTTCTGCACTTAATCCTTTGTGGACCATTGTACGTTGGCCATGGCGGCCATAGCCTTAGGTGGGCTTATTCCAACCAGCCCAACTCTCTTCAAAAGCCTCACAGGTTTTTAGGGCACCAATAAGGGAGTTCAGGGATCCTAAGGTTCGTGTGCGTATATCAGTGACACCTGTGCAGTCCAGGAGGACATGCGCAATTGTCTCAGTTAGTCACAGTGTACGTCTTTTGGCTGAAATGACGATGATGATGTATTGATAGACAATCACATATTAAGTATGAACTACAACGGATAGAGAACGACAGAGATTTTACTCGACTAATAAGACTAACGTTTCTAAATACCATCTGTAGCTATCTTGATTGGAAATAAAGCAACGATCCAATCCCATTAATTCCTAGAAACACGAAACTAAACAAGAAAAAACTTGAATCCAATCCGCGTTTAAATTGAGAAGTCCAAGATAATCTTTTTTGCCAAAGCGCTGATTAATCAGGAACATTATCATCTACCTTTTGAAAAACTGCTAAGTGAGCATCTCAGCTCATCCGCCATGCTCCCGTTATGCGATCGATTTGTCCTCACGGCTATTTACCCGAGACTGAGGCGCGGGACCCGGGCCCCGGGAACCCGGCTTGTCCCGGGTTTAATTAAAGTCCGTAGTAAGTCGATGCGATAGCATTGCCTACGTTTAATTGCAACACCGGATTGCGCTTTGTTTTTTTAAGCGATTTGATATTAGCGTTTCGTTCTGTTTTTGCTTTGTTGTTGTTCGGTTTGGTGGACAAAGTTGGGTGTTTTGGTCCTACACAGTACAAGGCTCGAGGTTTTTGGTATCGGAAGTCACAGAGCGATCCCCAGCCACCGTAGGTGCAGTCCTAGCAGACATCGGCCCTACTCGGATCTTTCAGTTTGGCTGAGATCTTATTGAGGCGTGCGTGGAACACAACGCACCGTCAACTCGGGCTTGATCCTTACCGGATGGCCGGACGACGAACTACCCATTACTCGCCGTCCGCAAGCCCGCGCCTACGTAGGCCGGAAATCGGGATTGAGATCCCGGTGGTTGGGGCGTCAGGGACGTTCCCTTGCGCGTGCGTCCGCCTCCTTTGCTAGCATTACTGCTTCGAAGTAAAGGTATATATAATATACAGGTATATCAAAATACACCCTAATTTTTACAGTTATATTTCAATTTTATAAAGGGCATTGATTAATGTGCAATTAGCTTAATTTTACTGACTGACTGACTTTTTGACAATTCAAAAGTGCCTGTGAATAGTTTATTTGAAATAAATGCTTTGATTGGTTGATTGTTTTCTTTTTTGTATATTTTCAGTAACGCTGCAAAATAATCTTATGACTACTTCATTTGATTGAGACTGTTTCGTTAATGAGAACACAAGGGCAGAGAGAAAGAAAAGTAGACACATAGAGGTATCCGATGGATGCGAGACGCACAGGACCGGTCGTTGTGGCGACGATTGGGGGAGGCCTATGTCCAACGAACGTCTTTCGGCTGAAATGATGATGATGATAGGAGGTATTTGAATATTATGAATACAAAGTTTCTTTATATTATCACTGAGCATTAAAAATCATATTCTTCACTGAAAATACTTATTGTACTCCGAATATTAAAGTACTTTTTACAATTATTGGGGTTCTTGGGGCATCCCAACTCGATTTTTTAAGCCACCCAAAGATAGATAGAAACTTCAACATAAAACTCATAATTTAATTAATCTTTAAACAGCAAAATAACTACAGCGATCCATCTTAACAATTAAGTTTAGTTTCAATGCCTGGTAGACATCTACCTGTCTAGATGTTCCAACTTGGTCCATTCATCAGCAATACAATTAAAATATTGGAGAATCGCTTTTAATTGAGTTTTCAAGAAAATTTAAGACTCACTGCGAATTGTTATTAGACTGGAAACGATTGTTTTTCGATAATATTTCAGAGTGTTCATTATTCGTTCAGTTCCGTTCGAGATTTTATTATTTTCAGTTTGATTAACTGCCTATAATTGATATTAAGACGGAATATTTCGAAACTGTTTCACGCCATCATCATTGCCTGTGGATTTGATTGCCCTTGTATCGGACATTGCTGTAGCAGACATGTTGCTGGCTATGTCCGATAGTGTAAATGTGTATTTCCTTATGTGTGTATGTCCTGTTTTGCGATTGTTGTATGGGTGCTATTAGTTGCCTGAAAAATGCTTTTTGTTTATTTATTTATCATATTTTTGCCCTTGTCCCGTAATTCTTGGCATAATACGTTTTTTTTATCAATCTGTCTTGTTACTTATCACTTAATCACTAACTCCCTTTTCTTTCATATCACTCCTCATACAATCCATCCGTCTTTTGCATTGGCCTCCCTTTCCCTCTTCATCCACCCAAATGTATACTCATAACTCTTTTGAAATCCTGCGTTTCATCCCTCCTCTTTACATTACCATACCTAGACAAACGATTCCTTTTAAACTTTTCTGTCACTTTCAAACTTCCTCTAATATATCATGTACCTACTCATTTCTTACTATTCTCGTCATACCATACATCTGTCTCAACATTTTCATCTCCGCTACATGCAATCTTTCATTCTCCTTAAAAATGTTTAAGCGAAAATTTTAAATTCAGTAGGACTTTATATAATTTTTTTAACACTTGATCAATCCTTGTATGAATTTATCTACCACTTTGGTGAATTCATTACAACTCATTTCAAACTCCACAACATTCCATATTTCTATAAATTTCTTTCTATTCTATAACTTTATTTACCTAAACCAAAGCAAAAAATAAAAACCATAAAACTGGAAACTAGCAACGCAAACAAAAATACTCCAAGAGAAAACAAGCAAACGGGAACATGATAATTAAAAATTTTCACATCGACACTTAAGCTTTTAAAAGGCGGAGCAATTGAAATTAAACAGTCACTGTTTCAAGTTAGAATCGTTAAACAAAGACATTGTTACAACTTGCTACTTGGATATAACTTGGCACTTAACTCGTAGTCGAGGGTAAAGCGCTGGTCGTACAGCCGGCGGGTCAGAAACGATCGAATACTAACTTGCTAGAAAACAATAAATTTTTAAAGATGTTTGTGGGTATCTTGAGTTTGAACTGAGAATAGGATTCTTAGGACTAACTTTTGACGTTTTCTAAGTGCCCAAATAGGCCTAGGTGAAATATGTTTAGAGGCCTCGTCAAGTACTTCCAGACGTTCTTCTCCTGTGCCGTCCTATGTGAAATATATTTTTTTTAAATAATGATTTTGAGGTAACCCACGTTCAGATTACCTATATAATTGTTGATGTATCTGGCCAAAATGTGTACTTTTTTTGAATTTATCTGATAGATAGCATATACAAGCAAGATTTTGACGTTTTGAAGTAGGCTGTTAGCCAATAAATACATACCTACACAGATCTGAGATTTTAGAGAAACTAACGTTCCATTGGTCAAAAACGAATATCCGAAATTTGAAATGTTTGGAAGTTAATCATATTTCTGTCACACGACCAATAAAATGGAATTAGCAAGAACTAGTTTTCACTGGTACTTGCTAATTCCATGCATTTTTGAACTTTTTGAGAGTCGTCATCGCTGGTAGAATATTTTTTTATCTGGAGTCTCTGAAATGGACATTTTGCAGATGAAAATTCAGGGTAGACGAGCCCACAGACATACTTATTCTTTGATTCTTAGTTTGCTTCTAGTAACTAACCCAAGTGTCTATCAACTAAACATGTCTAAGGTCACGTTGTCAAGGAAATCGGACGAAGGACCGTTCCTTCGTCTGATTTCCTTGGAACGTAAAGGCCTTCGACAGTTGGGAAGTGCTCAGAATAAATATAAGGTAGGTAGAAAGAAGACATCGAGGACAATAAATTTTGCATCTTACGTTGTACAACATTATTTTAAGTATATGCGAAACCTGAATATAGTTTGTTCAGAATCAGTAACTAAATCGATTTCAATAATTTTTATACTATGTTATATTTTTTCCCAAAAATATTTAAAAAAAGGTCACAAGTTGGGCACCACCGACACTAAGTACAACGCAGGTCACAGCAGGTCATGGCAGGCATTAGGCACAGTTTGGGTGCGGGCACAAAACTACACCTCAGTCGCCCGGATGACCCGGTGACCATGTATTTGTGTGAACAACTAGTTAACATAACTAGCTTATAAACTTTGTCATTTTTCATGATACAGTTATGAAATTTCGTACATTAATTCTTTACATAAAAATTACAGAAGACACGTATTTCGAGTTTCATATATACTAAAACTAATATTGTATATTATTTGTTACACTATCCGAAAATATCAGCTGCGCACAATTTTCAACAATGTTTTAGAGTGCCCGTTGACATTTTAAAGCCGAACTGCAAAGCAATTACTTGGAAAGTGATGGGAGTCGGTAACGCGATATAGGTCAAAACTTAGTTGCAAAACCTATTGATATGAAAGGTTTATTTTAGACTTAGTGATATTTTGTCAGCGATGTCAAAAACCTGAAACAAGATAATATTGAATTGACAATCGCTATCGAAACGTAACGTTGTCCACGTTACGTTTTAACCCTAATTTTAATAGGTTTTGACAAACGTTATCTATTTTTATAATATAAAGTTGGATAGTTTGTTTTATTTAGACGCGCTAATCTCAGGAACTATTAGCTTGAATAGAAATAGTACATTTTGATTCAAGTGCAGGAAGTTTGTCATTGCAACCGAGGCGGAATTCGCACGAGCCGTAAGCGAGTGTGTTATAAAGCCGAGGGCTGCAGAATAAACGGGGGTTGACCGGCGCTCTTGGCGGACGACGCGCGTCTAGCCTGATACAATAAATGTAATAAAATTGTGGCGGGGGAGAGCACGTGCACTTTTTTGCACTAGTGCGGAAAACAGTCTATTGCGTGCCTAAAAGCGGTGGGATAAGAGCGGGTTTTCGAGTAAATGTATTGAAAAAAATATTTATGTGATAGTGAGCCAAAAAAATTTTTAACTTTGGATTGCCCATTTATCGATGAAGGCTGTAGGCTATATATGCTACGACTGATAACAGTAACCAAGTGGAACAGTAGCCAAGACGTGGGTGAAACCGCAGGAGACAGCTAGTCTGTCATACAATTTTATTTTATCTAGAGCTAAAGATTTCGCCTTCGTAATCATTATCAACGAAAGTTTAGCTATTATACGGTTTAGTGAACTCCATTTATGAACTTTTATCACTGTTAAATCAAACTTAGGCTTTTAGTCAAGATAGGCATGATCAGATAGCTCGTCACCGCGTTTAGAACTATCTAGTTTTTAAGATTAAGCGATAGTAATTCATTTATTTATCTGCTGCTACAAATTTCCACATAAGAAACTCCCCGTACATGCACCCCTTTGTTCTAACCCGTAATCTATAAACTTAGTATATTAAGTTCACTCTATTACGTGCATCGGAATTTGGATTTATGAGTCACTAATGCCTTTAATGTCATTTTGGAGTCGCGCTGCAACTTCCACGACTGAGTTATGAACCTTGCCGACTGAATGCCGGCTCGTGGTTACATTGTGTTCAATGAATTTTGAATTTATTACACATTACCTGCAACTTGTATAATGATTTACTGCTTTGTTATCTTTCTATGTAATAAAGTCTGAATATATAAAAGGAGAAACTGACTGATTGATATATCAACGCACAGCCGAAACTACTAAGACTTGGAGCGTGGAATTGTGCACAAGATTTCTTATTTTTTATTGTTGATAGATTCGCGCTTGATCGCTATCTCACCTGATGGAAAGCGCCGATGCGATCGACGATGGAGCGCGCTTACCTAGAAGTAACCTATTCACTTTTGACTTAAAGACTCCCGGGTTGTAGCCATTAGGAAACACTGATTCCGCTCCTTAGCTGTACGCACAATGAATGTGTTTCCAAAACGTTTTGTGCGTGCAGGTGGGATTTCAACCATGAACTGGCGGCTCGTCGCCGTACGCCTGGTGGTCCAATGATGGGTTGGTTTTATGACCTAGGCGAGCACTAAATTTCACGAACACTAAGGGAGGATTTCCCAAAACTAAACGGGGATTCAAAGTTTGTATAAGAAAACCTAATTTAGTGAGCAAAACCGTTGACAGAAACTAGTCTTTAATAAGTATGCTGTCAAAACAATCTCGTCAAGTAATAAGGCATAATTTGTGGTGAGATATTTGGCAATCCCTTTTGTTCGCCATCGTAACAATTTGGCATCACAGTCTCATTTCATAAGTCGTGGCTTGACAGCTCAACCGAAAACATACTAAAACCGTCTCCATTAACCGAATAAAATTCAATTGACCAACAAAAAGTCTGTCTTATTGTTTTGCTGTCGCTACGCTTTTCCCTGGGCTGTGTCCTCGGCGCCTTGGTCCCGCCAGTGCTGCTTCAGTTGGAAATCCGTTACGATTTGATAGCCTCGACATTGTAAGCAACATTTATTTTTGTTAAAATTCTTTTTAGGAATATTCACTTGGGTGAAATAATTTCTTGCCGTTTTGTGTTGAAATGGAGTCAGTTTAGTTTTAGACTTTGGGAGTTTTTATTTCTTTGTAATTGGTATTATTTTAAACTTGATTTTCTGTTTCTGTTTTTATATTTAATGTTACATTTTGTTTGTCCAAATTTGATATTCTGTTTTTTGTCGTTTTTATTCTGTTCTGTTTTATTTTTTTTCTTTTTCTATTGTTTATTTAACTGTTAAGGCTTATTAAATAATACATGTATTGCTCTTCTTTAAGCGATGAGCCACTTAGACTTAAGATCGAATTGTTTCCCTATATACACTATTACTATAAACTAATAAAATATATAAATAAGGTTAACATTTCTACGTAGATTTAAATATAAAAAAAAACGAACATATCTAAACCTTTTCATAAAAAAAAAAACTCAGTAAATAGGACAGAACAGTGAGCCATAGACAAACATCCTTTAAATATCAGCCTTTAACCGAACCAATACTCCAACATTAGACCTTTTGCAGCAAAAAAACGGAGATTACATTCCAAAAATATTCGTTCCTTTGCAAATATATCGCGAAATTCTAATTTCACGCATTTCCTTTGGGGGTGGGGGGTTGATCCCACAATAAGAAAGTTGTATAAAGTAGGGGGACGATTCTGTAATATTTTTCCGGGACTTCTGAATAGGATGCAAGGATTTGTCAGCTTGGGCCACCTCTATAGACAGCTTTACGTTGAATATTATAACAAAATACTCCTATCGGCTCGAACGTGGAGTCGGCAAAGCATTCTTGATTTAGTTATTTCGAACATTCGTTTTTTAAATCTGATTTCAGAAAGAAGCAATAGCTGTGAGAGTTTTCAAATTTTGTTATTCAAAAGGTTTAAAGTGTTTTATAATGTTAATTTCGTTCGAAATGTGTGCAGCAAAAAGATACTAAAGACATGATGAGAGTCGCGGAAATGCGTTAATACAAGTCTCACAGGACTGGTTATTGTGGCGACGTTTGAAGAAGGCCTACGTAATCCAATGAAATGATGTTTTTTTTTTTTTTGATAGCAGTGGTGGCCGAGTGGTAGAGGCCCCGATTTACGAGTTGTAGGTCGCGGGTTCAAACACAACTAGGCGCATACTTTGTGTAATTTATTTCATCACTACCGCTCTCAAAACGGTGAAGGAAAACATCGTGACGAAACTATGTCCTAGATTTTTTTTTTCATTTTTCGAAGACATGTAACATCCACCAACCCACACTGGGCTCGCGTGGTGGATTACGGCCCATTCCCTCTCCTAGAAAGGAAGCCTGAGTCCCTAGCATTGGGAATATTATAAGGCCGACTATGCTATGCTATGCTATAATTATTTATGAAGCTGATGACAGTGATAGCGAGTACTAATGTCATTCATGATGATAGTGGTGTGACAAAAATTTGTATGACCTACAGATTTATAGCCATACAGTTCTAGGTCTTGGTGCCTTTTTTTTGTTGGGAAAATCATCTTATGACATCCCTCGCTCTTGGGCGGAGTGGAAGATAGTGTCAGACTTTTACTGACTAAAAACCCACTCCTGTTTCTTCGTTGCCTTTCGTACCAGGGCCGAGTTTTCCTTTCAGAATCAGACCCTTGCCCCCAGTAGGCTTCGACCCTGATGGGCCCTTATAGTTGCTGACATCTCCTTGAGTCGACGACTTGAGCTCGGTCCGGACGGTTACCGGACGGTTGGACGGCGAGCTACCCATTGCTCACCGTCTGCAAGCCCGCACCTACGGTGGCCGGAAATCGGGATCAGGATCCGGGTGGCGGTTGGGGCGTGATGTGCTCTACCGTGTCTTCCGGGCGGTCCACGCAATGGTGACCCGGGCATTTCTTCCGCACGGATCTCGAACGAACCTCCCAAACCTACCATGTCCGGTGAGGTATCTCATGCGGAAGGTATGGACGCCGTGTTGCGTTTCCAGCCACTCCTCAAAGAGGGGACTTACCGCCATAATTATAATAATAATATTCCACAACTATTACACAAGGCCGTGTAGTCCCAAGCTAAGCAGAGCTTGTGTTATGGGTACTAGACAACTGATAAACATACTTATATATTTCTTAATACATACATATATTAGATAAATTACACCCAGACACAGAACAAATGATCGTGCTCATCACACAAACATTTGTCCTGTGTGGGAATCGAACCCACGACCTCCAGCATAGTAGTCGGGGCCACTAACCACTAGACCAATAGGCCAGTCCACCAACAGGCCAGTCCACCAACAGGTCAGTCATTTATGGCGTGCAGGTCTGGGTGGCTTGTGTTTAAATGTTTGTGAACTGAAATGTTTTTTTTTTGCAAGGAAAACTTTTTTTTTAAAGAAAGAAAATTCGAGGTGTCCTGTACCTTTTACCTTCCCAACTTGTAAAGAGCATGACTTTATTATGTACTAGCTGAACCGGCAATCTTTGTACCGCCTGACATCCAATGAATGTTGTATATCTTTCGATATAGTCAATTGATTGCGATGAAACAAAGCCTAAGTAATATATAAAGTTATACATAATTTTAATGTAGATGTATTTCATTGGATTTGCATTTTATGTAATGTACATAATTTTATTTTAAGTGGGTAGTCATCCAATGACGCTCCGCCTAAGGGAGGGACCCTTAGGCGGAGCGTGAGGGTTTGTCAGACTTTTACTAATTAAAACCTACTCCTGTTCCTCCTTTGTCTTCGTTCCAGAGCCCAGGGGTTCACTTACGCACAACCCATGGTTATATGGATGTACGGTAAGTGTTGATATTTCATAGAAGGGTCTGGAGTCAATTGTAGGCCTAGAAAGGAACCACTGGTCTCTTTTTGTACGTGTCTCTACCAGTAACTGAGGGATTAGATCTACTGCCAGAAAAAGGTCACGGTCTTTATCAAGAAACTGTTATATTTAAAGAAAACAAGAATGCTTCAATAGTTTGTTTAGGTTCAGATGTTTACCGAGCAGTATTGTTTGTTATGATGACTTTAGGCAAAGATGATAATGATACAACAGGACGATTTTTTTAAATATTAGAACTGAACATAGCCTGGCCTGTTGGCCTAGTGGTTAGTGGCCCTGACTGCTATGCTAGAGGTCGTGGGTTCGATTCCCTCCCAGGACAAATGTTTGTGTGATGAGCACGATCATTTGTTCTGTATCTGGGTGTAATTTATCTATAATATGTATGTATTTAGAAATAAATAAGTGCCTATGTTTATCAGTTGTCTAGTACTCATAACACAAGTTCTGTTTAGCTTGAGACTAGACGGCGTTGTGTGATAGTTGTGGAATATTATACACTATTATAGCGACCTTATTTTGATGGAAAGTATTGATGTTACTACATTTTATAACAATGGACCTAAGAACATCATATTAAGAACTTAGTGCAATTTTAGGAGTCCCAAGATACAGGTTTTTTTAAGTTGGGAAATCATCCAATGACATCTCACGCTCTAGGGCGGAGTGGGAGGGCCTCTGACTTTTACAGACTATAACCACACCTATGTTCCTTCTTTACCTTATGTTCTAGGACCGCGGGGTTTTCTTTCTGACTAGCAATGGACCAAGATACGGCTGCGCCTAGTTTGGAACCCGTTGCTAACTTTATAAGGTAATTATTAGTTTCAATAAAATGTGGTACTTAGAAAATGGCTAAGAGTGAGGTGTAGCCACATAAGGTTGGAACCTCCTTGTAATAAGTTTTTTTTTTAATAAATAGACCACTAAAATATCTAAACCTTTTTATGTAAAAAAAAACTCAGAAGGTAGGACAGAATAGAGTGAGCAATGAAAAAAAAATATGATGCTTAAGAGGCAATTTTGAACTCCCATAATGCTTGTCATAATATTTTTATAAGTTTTAAAAACTAACATCGAACAACGAAACATTGTCTGTTAACTAAATACGAGAAATCGAGCAAAAAGATAAAGCAAAAAGCTCCTTTTTGTACAGACAAAGTCACGAGCAGAAAGCAAGTGTAGGTACAAATTCCGAAGATTTTGTTATCGTTCGCAAAGTTCTCGATTCCGTTTTCTCGTACATTTTGTTAGAAGAAAGACCAAAATATTCAGCCAAGCATTTCTGTGGCACAAATCTTGTTGAATTTTCCCGATATATTCCTATCTTTTGTGTGCGACTGTTTTTATTTCGCTGTAAAATAAATAGTATAATTTTCGCTTACATGTTTATTTTATTTCTGTGCTTTTGTGTTGTATGGCATCCTTGTGTCGAAATGTATTTGGATTCCGTCTTTTGTGTAGTTTAGTTATAGAGTTGTGGGTGGTGAAGGAACAATGACCTTTTATAGATCGATTGAAGAGTGAAAGGTAGGAGGTTCCAATTTAATGTGGGTACACCTCACTCTCTCACTCTCAGCCACTTTCTAAGTACCACCTGAGATGGGAAATCGTCAAATAATTTCTAAAGCTCTTGGGTGTAGCCAGAGGTTAATCATCCAATGATCCGCCCTTTTGTGTCAGACTTGTACTTACTAAAACCCACTCCTAGTTCCATCGTTGCCTGCTGACATCTCCTTGAGGCGCGCGTGGAACAATACGCGCCGTCGACGACTTGAGCTCGGTCTGGACGGTTACCGGACGGTCGGACGACGAGCTACCTATTGCTCGCGGTCCGCAAGCCCGCGCCTGTGGTGGCTGAAAATCGAGATCGGGATCCAGGCGGCTGAGGCGTGAAGGCTGTTCCCTCGCGCGTGAGCATGTGGCCACCTCATTTGCTAGCTTTACTGCTTCGCAGAAGGAGGCGACCGCCTGCCACTCCTCCTCGCTATAGACCATGGCCTGTACCAAGGCCCGGCGCGAGAGGTTGTTGCCGCCGTTCGCCCTCCAGTCGCCTTTTGCGTTCCAGGGCTCTTAACTCTTTCAAACAATCCAGCAGCTTTAGCAGGCATCAGCCTTACGGGGCCTCTTCTCTTTTCTCTTCTGGGCTCAGGCTTGGTCCTAACCGGACAGCCGTACGGTGAGTTACCTGTTACTCGTCCTCCGCAAGCCCATGTCTACGGTTACCGAGTTTTAAAAATACCACCTACCTACAAAGTATTTTTTTATTAAACCTTTAATGGTTGAAATAATACTATTCATATTTTTGTTTGACAAATTCATTTTGGCTAAGGGTCAGTTCACACTGAGACGCGACGCGACGCGACGCTACGCGAAAAGCAACTCGAAATATAAATTTATTTATTACACGAAAAGATTTACATTTCAGATCGAAATGGTACGCGTCGCAGCGCTGCATGGTGCAACGCATTGTGACTTCTCACAATGAAATGTTTACTTTTTATTTTTATTCTTGATACGTTCACGCTTGACCGCTATCTCACCTGATGGAAAGCGACGATGCGGTCGATGATGGAGCGCGCTTACCTAGAAGTAACCTATTCACTCTTGACTTAAAGATTCTCGGGTTGTAGCCATCAGGAAACACAGATTCCGGCAAGGGATTTCACTCCTTAGCTGTATGCACAATGCATGTGTTCCCAAAATATATTTTCGTGTAGTAAATAAAGTTATATTTTGATTCGCTCTTCGCGCGGTGTCGCGACGCGTCGCGTTTCGATGTGAACTGACCCTAAAGGAAATAAATATATATTTAGTCATGGCATAAATTTAAACTCAAAAGTTATATGAGAGGTACATAAATACGAGATCGGCTAGTAATCAATTCAACTTCAGCTGCAGCACTCGACTCTCGTTTAGGACTAAACAAATATCACTTTATGCTACAAATTCCACGAAACTAAAGCATAGGGTGTATATATATATATATAGGGTGTTCTGGGAAGCCTCGTTTGATCGAGCGCCCACTTACAACTTTGTATCCGACTCGGTTTCAGCGTACTAAGTTTGCAATTACAGAAAACTGCACTATTTTATCTAAAGTGCAGTTTTCTTGCAAGTTTACTAGAGGAAACAATTCATTCGCTGCCCACTTAATCTCAAAGTTGAAACTGTCTGCGAATCGCCGGCACTGTTTAAAAAGTTTTGATATAAATCCGAGAGATGGCGCCGTGGCGGATCTGGTGGATCCGGTAGTGATGCGATGAGTTGTGACATTGGATATCCGAAAGTGGAAGTGTTAAAACTCTATTATTACATGGCATAGTACTGAGAATAGAATGATAGTGTAACTAAGGAAGGTTGTATATATACAAAATGTACGTAAATTGTCGTGGATAGTGTGCGTATCCAAATAATGCACAATCGAGATATCAAAATGGTAAGTTCAGTTCGCTTGTGGCATATTTTGACAATGTCATGAAAGTGATTTCAACAGCTGTTTGTTTAATAAAATTTAATTACTGTAATTAATAATAAAATTTAAATATTGCCATGGATTTCCCAATTACACAATTCACAAAATACAAGAACCCTCATGAATTTCACAATTTAGAACCTAGTTCAAAACAATCCTCGGATATTTTAATTGGAACGTTTTTCACATCCCTAACAACAGTAGTGGCCAACAATTGGCTTGCTCTATCAAAAATAGACGTCCTTCACTGTCACCGGTTGAGAAGAAATTGGCAGCGTTCACGGTGTCGACACCCAGCATTGAAATCTGGCAGTTTTTTGTTTTATACTTTTTCGTTCTACATTCCTATTTGGTCACGAAACTTTGTTTCTAGTTCTGGCTGTGAAAGGCTGGCTTTTGTGCTAGATTTTTTTGGTTTGTGCGAAATAAATGTTAGTGTGCGTGTGTGCTAGGTTTTTGCTACGTTTATGTGAAATCATGGGTGTGTGTGTATTTTTTTAGTTTCCTTTCCATGAATCGTCATGGAAGGACAGCGACGACGTTCCAAAAGATATATTAACTTTTTTATTATTAATAGGTCAGCGTTTGACCATTATCTCACCTATACGCGGTGATGTGGTCGACGATGGAAAATACAAGTAAAGCGGCCTGGAACTTGATTAAAACAAACACAATTAATATGACAAGTAACTCTGAAGTGGACGTTGTTAATGTTAACGGTAAAAATTATGACAATCCAAACGAAACATGCGACTTATTTAATGAATTTTATATATCCCAAACAAAGACGACCAATTCCGCTCAAAATAACATGCAATATGACATAAAAATGACGACATCCCAAAATCCTAAAAGCATTTTTCTCACACCAGTTGATGAATCAGACGTTTATAAAATAATTCACAGTCTAAAAAACACTAACTCGACTGGATATGATGACCTGAGCACTAAAGTGTTAAAAATATGTGCAAGGAGTCTAGTGTCTCCTTTAACATACATAATAAACCTGTCATTAACAGAAGGAGTATTCCCAACACGCCTGAAAAGGTCAATTGTCAAACCTCTTTCTAAGAAAGGTGTAAAAACTGACATGAGTGACTATCGCCCAATAACGTTAATCCCAGTTCTATCCAAAATATTTGAGAAAGTTATGTGTAACAAAATGGAGAACTTTTTAACCGCATGTAATATTCTTAAAAAAGAACAATTTGGTTTTAGGAAAGGCAGTTCCACTGCTTTAGCATGTTTTACACTAGTAAAATACATAACTGAAAGTCTTAATCAAAAATCTAAGATAAGTTGCGTGTTTCTAGACATGACTAAAGCCTTTGATTTTGTTTGCCATAAAACACTACTCTCAAAGCTTGAGCATTACGGAATCCGGAGTAAGGCCAACGACTGGATCAAAAGTTACCTTTTTGAAAGAGAACAATGCGTGGAAGTAACAAAAATCTGTCAGAATGAGAAAAGAACCTATAGGTCGGAGTATAAGCAAAACAGTTATGGCACCCCACAGGGAGGTATATTATCCCCACCACTCTTTCTAGTTTACATCAACGACATTCTAGAGGCGATAGGCAAAGATTGCATATTATTTGCTGATGACACGACAATAATGCTTAAGAGTGACACTGACAAAAATTTAGAAAATGAAATCGTCTAGGCTTTGGATAATGCAATCGGCTGGCTCAAAATAAATAACTTGAAAATAAATATGACTAAAACAAACATCATACAATTTCAGACATACAATTCAAACATAAATAAGCTTGACATTTATTATAAAGATTCTCACTTGACAACTTTTGATAATTGTGTATTTTTGGGTATAACGATCGACAAAAATTGCAACTGGAAAGCACATATAGATAAAATTCTTACAAAAATAGATCGATTTATATATGTCTTGAAAAGAATTAGACAAACGGTAAACTGTGATACTGCAATGCTGGCTTACCATGGTTATGTATCATCCGTACTTCGATACGGTATTATAATATGGGGTAACTCAGTAGATTTTGACAGAGTTTTTAAAGCTCAAAAAAAATGTATTCGAGCCATTTGTGGAGCTAACTTTTTAGACAGCTGTAAGCCATTATTTCAAAAACTTAAAGTTCTACCATTACCATGTTTATATATTTTTGAACTATGTGTTTTTGTTAAGAAATACTACAATATTTTCGAGACAAACACTGACAGGCCAAATAGCCGAACACGGCATAAAGACAGACTTCGGCTGCCACAAATAAGGCTAAAATTATTTAAGAAAAATGTATACTGCATGTCGATTATTATTTACAACCATTTACCAAATAGTTTACAAGAGTTACCACTGACAATGTTTAAAAAAATACTTTTTAATCTGTTATTGTTTAAAAGATATTATACCGTTAAGGACTATTTAGAAGACAAGTCAATAGAATGTGTAATCGACAAGGTCGGGTAACTGACAACACTGACTGTGAATATATTTGCACGCCATGTTATGGCAGGATATGCTGAAACAAATATACTGTAACACCTTATGTACCATATTCTAGCAAATAAATATTTTGATTGATTGATTGATTGATGGTGTGGTGGTTATATGATCTGTTCCGAATCCAAGTTCTTGGGACAGTTCCAAGCAATGAAACATCTTTTTTTTTTATTAATAGATAGGCTCGCGTTTGACCACCATCTCACCTGATGGTAAACGATGATGTGGTCGACGATGAAGCACGCTTGCCTAGAAGTAACCTATTCACTCTTGACTTAAAGACCCCGAAGTTGGAGCTATCAGGAAACACAGACTCCGGCAAGGAATTCCACTCCTCGGCTGTACGCACAATCTTTCCTTAAGTAAGAGAGCAGCGCTTAATAATAAATATTACATCTATGTCTCCTCAGCTTACTTACTAAAATACCTAGTACTGCTCCGATCCTTACATATTTATTTTACTTTTTTGATGCTCATACATCAGCGATACAAGTATGAGTACTACCCACACAAGACTCTCCAGGCACCGAGTGTCGCAAAGCGATCCTCGGCCACCGCAAGCGCGGGCAATGGGTAGCTCGTTGTCCGGCTATCCGGTAAGTATCAAGACCGAGTCGATGGCGTTGTTCCAAGCGCGCCATAGAGAGATGTCAGTAAAATTGAAGAGGCACAGTAAGGCGGATGTCTGGTAGGTTTGCGAGATCTCTTGAAAGAGTCACTGTGGCCATAAGACGCAAATGGTAACTAAATGACATAGACATTGACTGGCCTGTTAGTCTAGTGGTTAGTGGCCCTGACTGCTATGCCTGAGGTCGTGGGTTCGATTCTCACCTAGGACAAATGTTTGTGTGATGAGCACGATCATTTGTTCTGTGTCTGGGTGTAATTTATCTATAATATGTATGTATTTAGAAATATATAAGTATCAGTTTATCAGTTGTTTAGAACTCATAACACAAGCTCTGCTTAGCTTGGGACTAGACCGCGTTGCTTGATAATTGTGAAATATTGTTATTATTATTATAGGTTAACTCACCCAATATCAGTAAAAGTCTGACATGCCCTCTCGTTCCACCCCAGAGCGAGAAATTCGACGCTTTTCCAGATAAAAAAAGCGTGAGTACTACGCACCAGCCCAGTTTGATGCTTACTAAGCATTTGATAATATAAACTTATTATCAAAATATCGAACATAATCTATACATGTAATTTCAGCACAGAATATAAACAGTTTTCAAATCAGTTTGTATTGACATGCTCCATTTCCAACTATGTTAGCACAACCATCTTGTTTTTCGTTTTCATTTGAACTGAACTAGAATTGGAATCCAATCAAATATTTGTAGTTAAAAATAACTGTGCTCCAATATTGAATGTGTTTGAATGAAAAATATGGAAAATATCTCTATTTTTTTTGTATTTTTGGAAAAGTAAGTTTCGTGATGCTTGATTACAATTTAGCCTAATAGACTTATAAGCTATTAAATGTAACATATTGTTTTATGTTATAGGTCTTAGGCCAATGCACCGCTCGCGAGCCGCTTGCAAACGGCTCGTTCGTACGAAGCCCCTACGCCGTGCGCGATTCTTACGAACATGAAATGCAGCTAAGAAGTGAAATTTCCTGCCAGAGTCTGTGACTTCTGATAACGTGCGGTCTTTACGTTAAGAGTGGATATAGGTTAGGCAAGCGTGCTCCATTATCGACCACATTATCGCTTAACATCAGTTGACATAATGGTCGAGCGCAAGTTTATCTATATATATATAAAAGGAGAAACTGACTGACTGACATATCAACGCACAGCCAAAACTACTAGGACTAGGTGCGTGAAATTTTACACAAGGTTTCCTTTTATGACGAAGGCGAGCACTAAGAGAGGATTTCCCAAAATTCACCCCCTAAAGGGGTGAAATGAGGGTCCAAAGATTGTATGGAGGAACCTCATTTCAAGCGGGCAAAGCCACTGGCAGAAGCTAGTTAATAATAAAATAAAAATAAGCTTAGAATATGAATTGCCCTTTAACTGTCTAAGTTAGTCTATCTAAATAGTTTTAGTGTCAATATTTTTGTTATCTAATTAATAATAAGTTGTATATAAAGTTACTTACAGTCCTGATGTCGCTCTCGGCACCATTTGCTAGGTATTGGGTTTGTTTCAGATTTGGCGCTAGCAGTTGCCTGTAACAATGGAAAAAATGGAACATAAAAATACTAATTAGGTTCAGTTTCAACACAGTCTTTAATTATTGTGATAAAAATAAAGAAATTACAGTTATACATATATAACTTTATCATATTATTATGTATAGACACTAGAACAACATTGTGACCCACGGATACCCCTCAAGTTGAAGGGTAAAATCTACAAATCCGTGATAAGACCTGTCATACTGTATTGATCAGAATGTTGGGCTGTGAAAAAGACTGGTGAAAAAAGATTGCATGTAGTGGAGATGAGAATGGTGAGATGGATGTGGTGTGACGAGAATGGATAAAGTGAGAAATGAGTATATTAGAGGAAGTTTGAAAGTGGCGGCAGTGACTGAAAAAATGAAGGGGAATAGTTTGTCTTGGTAAGGTCATGTAAAGAGGAGGGATGAAACGCATGTTACTAAAAGAGAGGGAGAGTGAGGCCAAAAAAAAAATGGATGGATTGTGAGAAGAGTGATATGAAAGAAAAGAAAGTTAGTGATAGTATGACGAGTGACAGGGCAGAATGGAAGATAAAAACGTGTTGCGCCGACCCCAAATAACAAGGGAGAAGGGCAGGAAGATGATGATGACTGTCCTACTGCTAGGCAAAGGGCGGCCTTTGCCATTTTCATTTATTCCATGATCTGACAAGATAATTAAAATACCTATAGTATAAAAAAATAAAAGCATTTATTTTTTATTTTTTCAATTTTGTTGTTGTTGATATATTGTGTGCAATTTAAGATTCCTGTAACTATAACATGAGATGAAGAAATAAAAAATTCATTCAAGCCATGACATCATAATTACCACATAATATAACAAAACAATACCTACATTAAAAACGTTTTTAACCCATACGGCAAAAACCTCCCTTCGTACAATCGGTTAGCTGATTACTTTAATTTGTAGGGAAACACTTTTTGTTATAATTTACTAGCCGACGCGAAAGTTTTCGGTTTTCGGCGTAGGCTTACAACCGTTCCTAACTACTCGGCATGTTGTTTCGATTTTTGAGGTCAGTATAGATCACGAAGGTTATAGAGGGCTTTGTGACGTAAGTGTTTATATCTTTTGGTATTACATAGGGTAAAATAACGAGACAATTTGACTGGGTATTAAGGAATTTGTATATCTACTATGCCAGTATGTCAGAATAATCCCACCATTATTATAAAGGTGGAAGTTATTTTTTATTTTATTAATTTATTACATCAAGAATCTTATACAATATCTGCCAAACTGCATAGCAGTTTATCGACCGTACATTCTCGTGAATTTCGCTTATAACTAAGACCACATCTGGTCACCCCCCAAGTTTGTAGGTAGGTACTCATTCTGACGTAAGCCCCGCAAGGGTTGCATCTGTTTACCTCACACTAACCAACCGAGACCAACATACCGCAGCAACTATGGGCACATAGACTAAGTGTCTATGTTTTCATTTGTGTAGTCACATGTGTGTATGTTTGCTACTTTTTTATGCGCGAACGGCTGAACAAATTCGGATGTAACTTGGTACTTACAAGGGTAGACCATGTCCTAGACATATAGCTTTTTATATTGGAAGTATGTTCCTTTACTATGATTTTAATTTTTACGCTGGCAACTAGTCAAACTATAAAGATCTAACTTCTGAGACACAAGACTACTCGAGTGAGCTATATTAATACTTCTTTGTTTATTATCAAACCAAGTCCCCCATCGCATCTGTCAGTCTGTCTATTCGCGATAACCTCAAAAACTACTGAACAGATTTTCATGAGGTTTTCGCCAATACACTGATTACAGATACATTGTAGAAGAGAAAAACCCGAGAATTACAAAGATTTCTAACACCCGTATGAAGTTGGGCCAAGTAGCTAGTGAATGATATAGTAATTTATAGTAATTTATCTGCCACAATAATTTATCGTGACGCGTTCTAGTGTCAACTGTTAGTGTCATCAATCAAATATAATTTAAAATCACTTCACTGGTAGTGCGTTCAATAATAGAATTCCACTTTACAAAGCATTACAAAATACAAAATGTAACTAGGTTCAGCTAAAACAGCTACACATTTCAAAATCCTCATTGAATACAGCTATTAATGAAGTCCGAACCGTTTCAGTTTAAATGTGATTATTTAGCGCCTTTGTTTTCGCTCCGAGCCTCGATCAGCTGTGATTGTGTATGGCGGCCATGTTGGATTTAGACGGTCTGTAGTCTATGCAAACCGCGCAGCCTGCGATGCGATGGCGGTGTTTTGCGATCCTATTTGTGAAGCTCCGTGTAGTTTAGACTATCGATAGTCAACATGACGCGTGGAGGTATTGTGACGAGATTACGGGAATAGTGTTACGTTGTTCCTGAATATTGTCATTGGATAAGAAAGATAATTATGTCGGTAACTTGCAGAAGGATTTGAAAGCTCGGGTTTCTTAAGAACCTGAAGTTGAAGTGATATTAGGTATCAAGTTAATGCTTTTAAGTCTTTTATTTGTTTCTTATTAATAAAATGCATTATACTATTAGCAGTCAATCAGAGTTGTTTTTTTTTTTTAATATATGTTCTACGACCCTAAACATCTTATGGCGACCTTGCCTAGAGCTGTCCTTGGGTTTCGTCAGTTATAATTGGAAGTTAAAGTATAATCACTATATCTAACGTTATTACATCATAATAATTAAAGAAGATGTGCCGCTCATCATGAGGTGTATCAAGAACTTAAATAGCCCTAGCTGCCCGAGACTTCTTCCGTATCATCAGACTGATAAAACAGCATAATGCCTTTTGTACACACGTTTCATGAAGTTTTTCTTTTTTGCGCGGAACACTAATTCTTTTTTTTTAAACAAAAGTAGTCTAAGTTATTCCTTATAACATCAGCCATCTACCATTAAATATCCTGAGAAAATAGGTCTAGCCGTTCGGGACATTAACCGGAACAAACAGACCGACACGCAGACAAATATTTAAAAAAAATATTTTTTGTTATTTGAATCGAATATAACAACGTGTTGCGCCGGCCCCAAATAACACGGGACAAGGGCAGGAAGATGATGATGATGATGATGATGAGGTATCGAATATACTATCATATCTAGTAAATTCATATTATATATAATAACTTTCTACTTTCATTTGGAAGAAACAACTGGAAGAAGGAAGTACTCTATAAATATTTTAATACCTTCATGAATGAACCATTAAACAAAATATTAACATGCCTCATTATAACATTACCAAAAATATTTCAAATTTCAGTTTAATTTTAATTCGTAAAGCAGGAAACATATACGAGAACGTACTTAGTAAGCTGCTTATGTCTAATTATACATTTTATTCACTGAAAAGAGTAATAATCTCGTTTTTCAGCTCGTTAATGGTTTATCAGCGAAATATGCTGGAGACTTTCACATCATTAAGTTGTGTTTGTGATGCAGTGCTTGAAATTAATATTGATTTATCATGAAAATGGTTAAAGTTGCCATGAGTGGAATATTTTTTGGTTGCTGGGAACTCTTTTTGTTAAAGCTTCCAGAAAAGAACTGTATTCATCTCTGAGTTTGTTTCGGTGTTTCTTTACTAGGTAGCCAGCTAAGAAACACCGACCTCATCTAGTTCAAATTGACGAAAACAATTGCCGTGTAAAAGTGTTTATTATATCATCGTGCTCAAAAGACTGGTGGCAATTCCTAGTTGAATGGCAATGTAAATTTTTTGGGTGAAAACGAGCCATCCTTCTAAGTCATTTAAAGTGCCAATTAGTAAATCTTTGTTAAGATGTGGATTTGAACCCCATGACCCAAGTATTTCGACCCCAAACGGCTCAGAACTTTAATTGCTGATAAGGTATTTCTATTTTATTTTGCTTCAAGATAAGGCTGCCTGCTTAAGTGGGACTGGGCTGATTATGTCTGCCGTGCGCCGATCGAGCTGGGGCCAAAATTGGTGCCCTGATATCGCACCATGGGGTCGCGGCAAAACAAGGAGATGGCGGTACGACTTAGATGTCTTCCTTAGGAATGGCAAGAAGTGGTGGATGGGCAGCAGCTGAGAGACAGTATAGACTAAACGTAATGTAATTTTGTTACAAATCGATTTGCGAAATTCTCGCTACAACTTTGCAAGCGAAACGTTATACACGAACCGTTTAAAATTTTTAAACACCGCAGAATTCTCAACAGCATAATTAAAAACTGTAATTTCCGTTGAAACAGTACCTAGGAGTAATAATAATCAACTTTGAATATACACGCCGCGAAAGCGAACAACTTTGGACGAAAGAACAAAGTCACTGTGGGTTTTAATTTATCCGTCAAAAACATAAATAAAAAGTTTGTACATGTAAACAGCTTTTGGCTGGAGTTAATATTTATAAAACGTATGACGTGGCGACGTGGGGATATTAAAAAGTTTTTTGTTTTATATCTATGAACATTAAAATATGTATGAGTCTCCGCAAAAACTCTAATGGATTTCTCTGGATATTCTAGCTGAGGTATTTTTTCTCTGGGTAAGCTAAAAAGAAAACTGAGCTATATTTTGTTGGTAAAATATGTTTGCGTGATCTGATCAGAAATGAAGATATCCGCAGGAGAACCAAGGTTGCCGACATAGCACAAAGAGTCGCCAAACTAAAGTGGCAGGGCACATTGCTCCCAGAACGGATGGCCGTTGGGGCCGAAAGGTTCTGGAGTGGCGACCGCGTACCGGAAGACGCAGTGTTGGAAGGCCCCCTATAAGGTGGACCAATGACCTGGTGAAGGTTGCGGGAATCCGATGGATGCGAGACGTCTAGGATCGTTCGTTGTGGCGACATTTGGGGGAGGCCTATGTCCAGCAGTGGACGTCTATCGGCTGAAATGATGATGATGATGATGAAAACAAGTTTCGGTTCAAATATAATCTAGGGTTATTACTTCATCATTTTACTGCCTCTATACCGTGTTACGTGGGGTAACGTAACACGTTTTTTTCTTTCAACCATCCATCTTTTATTTGACTTCACTTTCCCTCTCTACATATACCGATAACCTAACCCTTATACTCGTATTATGAAAGAATATTAGGTACCGCTTTGCAGCTTTTTTATTACTAACTAGCTGTCCCGGCGAACTTCGTACCGCCAATAGTAAGGATAACGCCATCTAATGGCAGCATAAATAACCATTTTATAATGACATTTTAATTAGAGATGGCGTTGTATTCGATTTTTTTTTCGTTAGTTTTTCCATATTTTCTGACCGTTTAAATCTTCCCTGGACTATCACGAATATTTCAAGACCAAAATTAGCCAAATCGGTCCAGCCGTTCTCGAGTTTTAGCGAGACTAACGAACAGCTATTCATTTTTATATATATAGATAATTTTCAACTTATATTGTCACATACATGAAGTAGAACCGTCAAGTTTAAATATATTTTGCAAATCTTATATACTTAAATAAAAATTTATTGCCGAATGTAAGTACTTATTACTTTTTACTCTTATAATCTTTTTAGTGTTCATCATTGTTAAGATAAATTTTTTAGAAAAGAAATTTTGAAAATCAAAAAAAAGAAATAGTTTTTTTTCAACTTAAATTAGTTAAGACCTGTGTTTATTATTGCCACATTACACTGTCACATTTTGTATATTATGTCAAATAAACTTGTAAAAAAAAATTTTACAGAAATAAAAACGTGTATCATATCTCGTGTACTAAACAAAGCGGAACGGATTTCGCAGTAAAACAGACGTGACTGTCAATACACACCGTGAGCCGTGTCACGCGCCCCGCTGCACGTCCGGGGGCAAACACCACCTCTGTGTCATTGCTCCCTGCTAGTTACATTTACTTTGAGTCACAAATCAAGCTCTGTACTTGTACAACTTATAAGTGGCGCCTTGCCTATACCGCCACTTATAAGTTATGCACTAATATTATATTGTTACGTGCAATTATGTAATAGCACAATCATCCATGCCCCAATTGCTTTCATTGTTCATTTGATCTGAAGATCCCAGCAATGGAAGAATGATCATCCATGCTCCAATTGCTTCCATTGTTCATTTGATCTGAAGGTCCCAGCAATGGAAGAATGGGCTGTAATCCACCACGCTGGCTCAGTGCGGATTGGTGATTTTTTTTTTGTTCTATTAAATGCCAGTGTCTTCATGACGTTTTCCATCACCGTTTTAAGAGATAAATAACATAAACCCTTTAAATCATTTATCATAATTATCTTTGTTACTAAATAAAGCTGACGTGAATTCGCAGCAAAACAGACGTGTCTGTCAATACGCGCCGTGAACGGTGTCACGCGCCCCGCTGCACGTCCGAGGACAAACACCACCTCTGTGTTATTGCTTCCTGGTGGTTACATGTACTATGTGTCAGAAATCAAGCTCTGTAGGTACTTGTACCACTTATAAGTCCTAGTTGCGGCACAGGTACGTATTAATGCTAGAATTACACTGCGCACACGTGTGCCACGGACACCTGGGCCATTTGGGCGCGTCGGTCTCCATACAGTTATATATGGAAACTAGACTTGTAGAGCTACACTTGATCCACGCCACGCGACGCCATCCTTCGTGAAAATTAGGCGTGTTACACGTGTGCGTCGGTCTAATGTAGTTCTAGCTTAACTCAGCCGAAGTCTCTAGGAGAGGAAATGGGCCGAAACCAACCTCGCGGGCCCAGTGCTGGTTGGTGGATTTTTCTTGTTCTAGGAAATACTCGTACGTTTGTCTTTGCATCACTCAAAGGTTGACTGGTAGAAAATTCGTCAAGGCTTTATTTTTGTTTTAAGGTTAATCATTCAACGACTTCCCACTCTAGGGCGGACGGAAGGCGTGTCAGAATTTTACTGAATAAAGCCATACCTATGTTCCTTCTTTGCCCTTTAAGTTCCAGAACCACGAGTCGCCCTTTCGGAAGTCAACCCATGGCCCCAGTAGGCTTCGGTCCAGTTGGGCTCCCACGGTTTTACTGACATCTCTTTGAGGCGCGTGTGGAACACTACGCGCCCTCAACGACTCGGGCTTGGTTCGGACGGTTACTGGACGGCTGAACGGCGATCATTGCTCGTCGTGCGAAAGTCCACACCATTTTTACTTGATTAAAGAGGTGGAAGTGACTTCGTTAAAGCATTAAGACCACCTCTATACTTTTGTGTGCATAAAGAATTAAATAAATACATAAATGTTTTCCTTCATCGTTTTGAGAGCGGTAATGATGATATAAATTACACAAGTAAAGCGCCGGTTGCGGTTTAAACTCAGGACTTACAACTGGTAAGTCGAGGCCACCATTGCTAGTTATTAATTCTCTTTTGATTTTTAGTAAAGTGGAAGCTGGTGTGATGGATATCAAAACTTATAGTTACTACTCCATCTGTTTAGGTAATTAACTAAATTTGAACAATCTTAACATGTCTTTTATCTAAAAATTGTCTAAAATTTTTATTTAAAAATGTTTATAGTTTGTTATTTACCTATACCGATGTATGGTAATTAACAAAATTTAAATAATCTGTGTATATCTCCTATAGGACTTTTTTTTGAATAAAAAGACATATTAAGATTGTTTACGTTTAGTTAACTACTTAAACAAATGGAATATAGTTGTCGTGTTTGTCACGCGCCCCGCTGCTCGTCTGAGGACAAATACGACCTCCGTGTCAATGTAG
Organism: Mythimna pallens; assembly: GCA_961205895.1. Taxonomy (NCBI): domain Eukaryota; kingdom Metazoa; phylum Arthropoda; class Insecta; order Lepidoptera; family Noctuidae; genus Mythimna; species Mythimna pallens. The sequence goes on from OY540833.1 coordinate 23,879,644, forward strand.
GTACCCTTGTAGTTGTATGGGTCTATACATGGAGTATGGGTCTATATAAGGGTATAGTCTAGTAATCAAATTTAATAATATAAATTGTTTTATTTTCAGTACCGGCACACCACGCTGGTGTTAGAAATCTTCGGATAATTTTGTATTTTATTTAAATTATAAAATTATCCGAAGATTTCTTTCTTTCCGAATTGTATTTCATATTTATTATTTTATTATATATTTATTTTTATTGGCATGTTTAATTTTAATTGTTGTTTTATATTTGTAATTAAAATTGTTTTCTTTTAATTTCAATTTTGTTTATTGTTCGTAATTTAGATTGTTATTTTTGGAATTTTAATTATTTGTTGTAACTTTAATAACTAATGAAACACTGTGTAAAGACGGTTATATATAAATTAATTTGTATGTCAGTATGGCAAAAAGTAGCAAGGCTATTCTCTACTATAATATCTATTATTATATATATGTAAGAAAAGTTTAGGAATTCCGTCTGGACTGGAGCCAATTTGTTTATTGGTGAAAATTGCATAAAAATTCATTCAGTAGTTTTTGAGATAATTACCAACAAACAGATAATAAACTTGGTATTATAATATGTGAGGATTACTCTCTCTCATTGTAATAATCAGAATCTATTATAACCGTTATATTGTTGTTGAAACTTCAACGGTCCGGACTAAGCAATTCGCTTCGTCGATTATACCGCGTACATCGAAGGATTGGAACAATTTGCTTGCTGCGGTCTTCCCGTCCAACTATAATTTAGGTGTCTTCAAGGCTAGAGTAAATAGACTCCTTATAAATTAGTGCGCTTCACTATCAATAATTGCATCACTGCCTAGGTGTGATCGCAGTCAAGCACACACAATTTACCTTAACTTGTTTTTGACTGACCGTCATTTTGAAAATTCAAAAGTGCCTGTAGTTGGTCTATTTGAAATAAACGTTTCTGATTTCTGATTTCTGCACTGCACTAAAACAATTCACAGAAAGCCCATATTGATTGAATACACTGTAAAATCACTAGGTATCGCAAGCCACCCAAATATCGATGGCTATAAAGCACTATGAAATTTCACATCAGACAATGTAAACGGCAGGATACATTGTATGTCCAATTGAGTCGAGGTCATTGTCCTTCACGAAATAGTGACGTGCCATAACTATGCCATACATAGGTGTTCAAACCACAGTGCATCATTCGGTGCATGCACCCGTACGAGGCTCTATGGTAGTACTGCGCGCATTGGACCGTTCTGTGTTAGTCTGTGGTACCAACAGTTTACCTCTGTACTAATTGTTTGCGGATGATAAACTCGTTTAAAGTGTGAATTGTAGTGTGTTAGTGCATTTTGATGGTGTCCAAGGCAATTGACAGAATTGGGTATTTGACTCATTTATTTGTATTTGTACCTCAAAAGGAAAAAACGGAACCCTTATAGAATCACTTTGTTGTCCGTCTGTCTGTCTGTTTGTGAAGACCATTTATCTTGGGAACGCGTGGAGGTATCGAGTTGAAATTAAAACATTATACTCAAGTATGCAGACCCTTGAAGCTGTGTAAAAATCAAACTTCTAAATTAACGAAAAAAGATTTTGTGTTATTTATTCCATCACCACTACTCTCAAAACGGTGAAGAATAACATCGTGAGGAAACCGGCATGTCCTAGAACCAAAAATTCGAAGACATGTGACATCCACCAACCCGCACTGGGTTGGATTACGGCCCATTCCCTCTCCTACCGAGGAGGCCTGAGTCCCAGCAGTGAGAACATTATAAGGCTGAATATGCTATATGCTATGCTTAGATCTGACGCACTTCAACCAACTTCACTTTAGAACGGGAGAAGTCATTGAATGATTTCCAAGCTTAAAAAAGATCTCGCATTCCTTTAGTTGCCGTTTGCGTTCCAGGGCCACGGTAGCTCTTTTGAACAATTTCGCAGTCCAAAGAGGCGATTCTGTCATCTCTTTCTATCGTGTCGACTATATGGATGAATGCCAAAAAGCTCACGGACTAAGAGTACTAAGACTGGTGTTAAGACAGACTCGGGATCATTATTTTCATTTATCTAGAACTCCATCTTGCTAAGGCGACTATAAGCTTTCGTTTTATTAGAAGACTAGCTTCTGCCAGCAGCTTCGTTCGCGTGAAAGGTTTCTTCATACAAACTCCCACGCAACGCAACTTATTATTATTATTATTATTAATGCCGTCCGCATTGCCGTGGCGAAATATTGGGCCAGGCAAGGAATTTAACTAGTTTTGCCATCGATACTCTAGAAGAAGAAGCACAAGCTCCACTTAGTTTGGGACTAGATGGCGTTGTGTGAAAGTTGTAACTGTCTTCGCTAAATCAGAAATTACACCATGACAAGCACTTCAGAACAATGAACACCATAGACTAACTTCTCAAACTTATAATCCATCACACTGCGCGCAACTTGTACGTTACATACCGAATTTATTACGCTCCTCATAGCTTATTACACCCTCATTTTAACATCCCATAATTTTGGCCCATTAACCGGGCGCGAAGCAACTTGACGCACAAATCAGGGCAAAAACAAGAAAGTAATAAAGCACGCTTTACGACACATGCGAGCGACGCGACCGACGCGACACGACGCGACGCGACGCCGTAAACAATTTTCGACAACATATTTTTCGTGTATAACAAAATGTAGGTGGATCGGATGATGTGGTGAAAGTTAGGAGAGATAGAGAGGTTCGAATGATTATACAGCGTTCACGACTTCGGAGGTTGAACAATTGAGTTGATTGATTATGTTATTGAGGTTAAACAATTGTAAGTTAATTAATTATAAGAATATTAAATATTGTACTTTAAATGAATTTTTCAACTAATGTAGAAAAAGGTGATATTAACTTAAGATGTGTATCAAAAATTGTCTATGAATAAATTATTATAATTACTATATTACTAATTATTACTATATATTACTAATTATACCCATGGAAGATAAGACAGTCTTAGTTTTTGAGTCCATTTCTTTTCTAGCTGTTCACAAAGTAGTAATTCTCGATTGATAGAAAATTTATCTCGCAGGTTTTAAGTGCTGTCGGAGCATAATCCCTCAGAAAAGCACTGAAATGAAAGGTTCAAGCACAGAATTTTTTTCTTTGAGCAGGTAATCATTCAACAACTTTACCTGCTCTAGGGTGGAGCGAGAAGGCGTGTCAGATTTTAACTGACTAAAACCCGCCTGTGTTCTTTAGTTGCACATTGCATTTTAGGTTTACGCAGACTCTTTCAAACGATCCCGTAGCCCCAGCAGGCATCGGCCTTACTGGAGCCTTTCAGGTTTGCTGACATTTCTTTAAGGCACGCGAGAATACAATGCGCTGTCGACACGAGCTCGGTCTTTACTAGACGGACGGATGGCAAGCTACCTATTGCTTGTCGTCCGGAAGCTTGCGCCTACTCTGGCCGGAAAACGCGTAGGAGATAGATGTTTACAATTGGCCTGTTGGTCTAGTGGTTGGTTGCTATGCCGGAGGTCGTGGGTTCGATTCCCACCCAGGACAAATGTTTGTGTGATGAGCACGATCATTTGTTCTGTGTCTGGGTGTAATTTATCTATAATATGTATGTATTTAGAAATATATAAGTTTGTTTATCAGTTGTCTGGTACCCATAACACAAGCTCTGCTTAGCTTGGGACTAGACGGCGTTGTGTGATAGTAGTGGAATATTATATTATTATTATTATATTATTGATTTTTGTAACCCGGGGAGGTTTTGATGTCCATTTTAAAGATTGCCTAACGAAAATCACAGAAAGAGAAGGCATTGTTTGTCCACCAAACGATTACAGCGTAACTCCATATTCTTCCCCGCTACCGCTTATACCTTGCACCATCTGGCTTGTCATACATATTTCACGTATTCCTCCCTCGTCGCCGGAGGGATGCATAAGGTACGGAAATCGCTAAATTGATGCCCAATGTAAATGGTTTCTGGCGATTTTTTTAAAGTTATGACGCCATTTCCGCGCGTTAGTCTTCGATTTGTGTTCGGGGAACGACCATTTTGTTCGTAACGTAGTTTCTATCTGCTAGATTTGATTGTTATCGGATGATTAGATTTATGGATAGTGAGATAAATCAATCGTGGTCGCTCACTATAGGCCTCATCAGAAGGCTTAAAGTCACCCAAAGGGCAATGGAAAGGGCTATGCTCGGAGTTTCCTTGCGTGATCGAATCAGAAATGAAGATATCCGCAGGAGAACCAAGGTCAGCAACCGTATTTTATTACATAGCACGAAGAATCGCTAAACTTAAGTGGCAATGGGCAGGACCATTGCTCGCAGAAAAGATGACCGTTGGGGTCGAAAGATTCTGGAGTGGCGACCACATACCAGAAAACGCAGTGTCGGAAGGCCCCCTACAATGTGGACTGATGACCTGGTGAAGGTTGCGGAAATCCGATGGATGCGAGAGGTACAGGACCGTTAATTTTGGCGACATTTGGGGGAGGCCTATGTCCAGCAGTGGACGTCTATCGGCTGAAAAAAAAATTATGAGATGAATCATGTTTTGTAAGTATGACTCGAACTTTGGGCATAAGTTAAAGAAATAATCGGATCCCGTCAAATTGCCAACTTGAGTCGATGCCTGCCAGCATAATAGGATTGTTAGAAAGAGTTACTGTGGCCCTGGAACTCAAAGGGCAACTGAAGGAATCCGGTAATCGTCCGGACCGAGCCCAAGTCGTCGACGGCGCGCTTTGTTTCACGCGCGCTTCAAGGAGTTGTCAGCAAACCGTAGGGGCCCAGCAGGGTCGAAGCCTACTGAGACCATGGTTTCGCTTCAGCAAGGAAAACCCGGCCCTGATATGAAACGCAACGAAGAAACTAGGAGTAAGTTTTAGTCAGTAAAAGTCTGACAGTCTGACACGCCCTCTCGCCCCGCCCAAAGGCGGAAGATGTCATTGGATGATTTCCCACCTAAAAAAAAAGAATATGGGTTTTATTAAATAAAAATCTGACAGGGAGTGTCAGACTTTTACTGGCTAAAACCCTAGCTCCTCTCGGAGCGAGATAAGTTGTTTGATGTTTTCCAACCTTAAAGATATAGGTTTCTCAATGCAAATCCGTCTTGCAGTTACTGCTTTAATTTTATTCTGCTAATAATTTACAAGACTTGAAGTTCGAGGCTGCTACGGAAGCAAGGCATAAACCAAATAATGTCACCTATTTCTTCTGCTGTTTACATCTTTACATAAACCTAAGTCTTCTTGCTTCTCTTTCAATATATCAGCTATTCTTACCAAAATTGCATACATCAAGCACTTACATAGACATATCAACTTAAAGCAAGCACTCAAGCTGATGCACTAGTCTTAACACACATCAGAATTTAGTCCGACTTCCTTTATAAAATATAATGCTGTTTATGTCAGGAAACGAAAAATACTCGCTGCATTTTCTCTATACCACAGAGTATTGAAGTGCTCAGACACGGCAGTGCTATGGACGGTATTATTAAAAATGTAGACATAAGCGTGTAAATGTAGACTGCGATAATGTTCAAAATAGTAAGTTTTAGTTAAAGACACAGGTAAGTAAAAGTCTCGCAGTCCCTCTCGCTCCGTCAGAGCGGGAAATACTACGATTCTATATGTTACTATGGTTATGATAGGTATCCAAAATGCAATGCACGAATAAATTGATATTATGAATAATGAATTATATTTTTTATAATTATAAATTAAACACACATGATAAATAATACTTTCACACGTCAATTTATTTTTTCAATTTAGTCTACATGAAGCATTTCTTGGCTGACTACCTTGAGAAGCATGCATCGAGCAAGCAGCATCACATAGCTTTGAGTAGACCTATCCAGAAAGTGCAAGCGTTTGGTAGTTATCCTGTGGCTCAACTAAAAGCTTTAAAAAGATCATCATACAATCTTGCTTCCCAATTTTCGTTGACAAAAATAAATATATAGATATATATTTTTTTTTTTGGCATTTTGAGATCAAAATGCCATAAAATGGTTTCATTCATTTTCATAATTATTAATATTATAAAGAGGAATAAGTATAATTTATTTGTTTGTAGGTAGGATATCTAAAAGTACTGGTTCGATTGCTAAAATTTTATCACCGATAGAAAGCTGCTTTATTCCTGAGTGCCATAGGATATACTTTATATATGCAGGCGAAGCCGCGGGAAAAAGCTAGTAAATTAATACTAGCAGCTGCCACCGGCTTACCCGCGTGATAGTAGAAAATTATCACTAAGGAAAAAACTCCTTGGATAGAAAGTATCGAATGTGCTAATCCATAACATGGCACGCATAAGCGTATGCCGAATTCCATCCAAATCCGTGGAGTCGCAAACTTTCGCTTCTGGCCCACGCTGAAAACCAGCGCCGTAAAATCATCCATTTTGTGCGTGGTCATGGCATTATGCTCACCGTTCGGCCATTTTGCGCGAATGTGGCGCATATTTTTCACATAATATACTTTGTTAGTTCTAAATTTGCGCCTTGTTACGTGAAATAAAATGTTTTTCTTTCTTTATTTTTTTTTTTCTATAATATTATTGTGATGGCGTCTCTATTCGTTACTGCCCAGTATGGCATTCCATGCTCTGTGCATTACACCTACGAACCAATAAAGAAAATCATAAAGAGTGCTTCTAACGAAGACTTATGTGTCTTCAGTTATGAATAAATCTGTGAGTTTGAAGGAGTTCCAGGCGAGGTAGCCACGTGAGTTAGCTTTGTTTGTAAGGTTAAGTGGAGCTGGTAATTGGATCAGTTATCTCATGTGTTTTTAGAGATTTGTTAAGACTAGTTGCAGGGTTTTGTGAAATTTTGGGACTTTTTTTTGTGGTGGAAAATCATATAATTACTTTTATGGTTTTGAGTGGAGCGAGGAGTGTTAGAATTTTACTGACTGAATCCTACCCTCTTTCCTTCACTTGCCCTTTGCGTTTCAGTACCGCGGTGTTTTGTTGAATAGCCGGCAGCTCCGGCAGGCAAGCCTTAGGGTGGTGCAGAAACATAACATGGCATGTGCAATTTGGGTACTTTATACAATTTATTTTTTATTATATCCATAGTAAAAATGTAACCAAATATCAGTCTGGTTTCTATAACCTAAAGCAAGAAATTCAATCGTATATCTTACAATACTCCAGACAGTGTTACAACAAGAAAAATAAACCTCCCCCCACACCTAAACCTAAACTCCTACCTTAAATATGGCGTGAAAAAATTCCACGTTTATGGCAATGCTTAATCTTTGACCGAGGTAAAAGCCAGTCAGCAATCACGTGAAATGTCAACTTCGCGTTTGGATAATTCTTTAAAGAACAATTAATTTTAATTCTTTGTACTTTATACATTAGCAAAAAGCTAGTCGACTCATCACGTGACCAGACGGCTGGGCAATTTTTTGGCCAACGTATCAGCATTGCCATTCAACGTGGCAATGCTGCCAGCATTCTGTAGACTGTTCCCGTTGACAGCGTTTGTACTTTTCTTTTCAGCTTATATATATATATATCTATTAAGTTGTTTATTTGTTTATTTGTGTAAGAAAGAAAGAAAGAAAACATTTATTTGGGACTCGCACAGGATAAACAACGATAAAATAAAAAAATAAAAAAAGTAATACTTAACTTAAAAAAGTAAGTAAAGTATAACTAGTTAAGTATTTATAAGGATGTGTATTATTTTCAATTTTTCTGTTGTAAGTGTCTAAATAAATTCATTAAAAAGTTACTTAATTATTTCAGAAAATAATATATAACATCATACTCATAGGCCAGTTTTTCATAGAAGACATATTATAATTATTCCCACTCCAAAACCGGTATAAAATGACTAAGGTAGAAGACGCTACCTGTCCAAGAATTCATGTTAATTCAGTGCAGAGGGCGTCACTTAATATGATAATCAAGACATTACCAGTTCTAATACACGGCATTTAATGAGAAAGCGGGTAAGCGTGGCGGTACTGTGACTAACTAAGTAGGATCGCTAGCGGAAAGAACTTAGAACTCAGCTTGTTTTAGTGAGGAGGGAATTTAAAGGAAGGAAAGGGAGTTATGATAATTTTAAGTTGTTAATTTCGACAACAATAAAGCTGTTCAGGAATAAAGATATCCGCAGGAAAAGTAAGGTTACAGACATAGCCAGAAAAATCGCAAACTTTGGCCTACTGACCACGGACGTGTAGCTTTACAGACGCGTTTATAGGCTTGCGTTTGACCACTATCTCACCTGATGGTAAGCGATGATGTGGCCGACGATGGAGCAGGCTTGCCTAGAAGTAACCTATTCACTCTTGACTTAAAGACCCTTAGGTTGTAGCTATCAGGAAACACAGACTCCGGCACAATCTACGACTTATTAAGTTAAAAGTGAAAAGGTTAATTCTAGGTAAGTGTGCTCTATCGTGGACCACAGCATCGCGTACCATCAGGCTAGATATTGGCTAAGCGCGAACCTATCAATAATAATTAAAACTCCTCTTTCAAGACATTTTGGACTAGCGTTCATTCATTTGCTTAGTAAATTGTTTGTTATTAGAAACACTTACTCAAGTTTTAAAAAAAACCGTGCAAGTGCGACTCGTGTACTCATTTAGGGCTCCGTACAAACTTACCTATGAAAACAGTTCCATTCCCGAATTATGTTACGAAGATTTTTCCGAATCGCAAAAAACGTTTTTTTTTATGACGTAACTACAAAATTACAGTTTTCAGATTTTTTCCTTTACTTGTGCTATGAGACCTTGCTTTATGCCAAATTCCAGGATTCTAGGTCAACGGGAAGTTCCCTTTGAAATTTGATTCCCTTGAGAGTGTCGAAACATACGTTTTTTGCGACATAAATGGCCGTATCTTTTTTTCGGTAACTCAGCAGTTTGATTATTTCTCAGCTTCAAGTGACCGCAGACCTGAGTTGGTTTTAATTTCAACTCGATACCTCCATGCGTTCCTGAGCTAAAGGGTATTGACAGACAGACGGACGGACAACAAAGTGATCCTATAAGGGTTCTGTTTTTTCTTTTTTAGGTACGGTACCCTAATAAAGAAAATCATCTGAATTTGTTTAGGGTAGCTGTCATGCGGAAAGACGTGAGTAAATTTTCATTATTATAAATAAGTTAAAAGAGTAATTTCATAAAATAAATCACTAATACACGAACAAGGCCTTTTTGGTCCTCACGCCCAAATCGCCGCCGGGATTCCGATCCCGATTTCCGGCCACCGTAGGCGCGGGTTTGCGGACGGTGAGCAATGGGTAGCCCGTCGTCCGACCGTCCGGTAACCGTCCAGACCGAGTCCAAGAGTCGTCGACGGCGCGTATTGTTCCACGCGCGCCTCAGGGAGATGTCAGCAAATCGTAGGGGCCCAGCAGGGTCAAAGCCTACTGGGGCCATGGGTAGTGTGAAAACGAAACCCGGGGTCCAGGGACTAAGGCAACGAAGGAACAGGAGTGGGTTTTTAAAAGTCTGACACTATCTCCCGGGGGATGTCATAAGATGATTTACCCATCGAAAAAAAAAATAAAAAAAAATCTCCAATCTCTTACGGGCTAAAACATACTCATAACACAGTCACAAAGTAAATAATCGTTTATGAATCAAACTCTTTGATCATCCATCTGCCAGCCTCCGTGTATCAGCAGATGAGAGTGCGAACCACCATATATGTATGAAGATGACAGCGCTATCTACCACAATATATAGTTGATGAGAATTTCTTTCGTCTGCGGCTACCAGAGATTTTTGCCGGCGTCAACACTCGCTGTCTTTTGAATAATGATAAGAAAATACGGTGTTGCGGACCGTAGGAGCAAACTGGGTTTAGACTTGTAATAATATTGTATAATAAAATTTTAATATATTTTCATAGCTGAGCACCCAATAATCACAATGTTGTTCTGTTTGATTATAAGCGTAATCAGCCTTATAATGTTCCCACAGCTGGGGCTCAACCTTTTCTCTAAAAGAGGAAATGGGCCGTAATCCATCCCGCGGGTTCAGTGTGGCTAGATGTCACATGTCTTCAAATTTTTGGACATATCCGTTAGTGATAGCGTGACGAGTGACATACAGAATAAAAGAAAAAAATGTGTTGCGTTGACCCCAAATGAAACGGGAAAAGGGCATGAAAATGATGATGACGATGAGGATATGTCCATTTATTCACGTCACGATGTTTTCTTTCACCGTTTTAAGAGCAGTGGTGATGAAATAAAATCACAAAGTAAAGCGCTTGCTTGGGTTTGATCCGCGGTGTACAACTCGTCCAGTCGTTATTGCGACGCTTGGAGGAGGACTATGTCCAAAAGTGGACGTCTTTCGGCTGATAGGATGATGATCACTTGACACCTACGCAAGTATACATATATGTCGTAGCCAGAATTGGCCATTTACATTACATAATAACGAAAGGAATTTCACGAAAAGGCCACCTCAATACTTACTTAACGTATCTAATCTCGGCAATAATCATGAAATGGCCAGATTAGCCCATATAATATATAGCTAAACACGATGGTATACAGTATGTTCGTTTCACTACGGTACAGGGTGCATATTATTCAAAGGTTTAGTTTCTCAAATTCAATGGTGCGACAGGATATGATGCGCATCACTGCGCTCGCAGTCAACCACAGAGCATGTCGGCAAAGAGTCGGTAAATAGTGAGACCGTATTATCAAAGGGACGTAGAACAGAAATGTGTAAATGATGAAAGGTAATGGCGCTATTTAAATTGAAAAGGTAAAAGCTTTTTCAGTATGTTATCCTACTTTGCTTTGGTTATTATAAGGAAGAATTCAGGTAGCAACAAATAAAGCAATTAAGTGTTAGTAAAGAAGTATGGGTGATCACTACTACTATTTCGCAAGGTAAAACATGGCACGACACAGTATTAATAATAATAACAACATAGCTACTTTATTTCCATAAAAAAGCGTGTTAAAAAAGACTTAAAAAAACTCACATTTCATAAGTTATGAGTTATTAATGCTTGCATAAAATAACAAATATTTCAATTTATAAATAATGATTCATAAATTATCAATTACATAATAATTTCTAAATAAATATGAACTTTCAAATTAATATATATTTTTCAAATAAATATAAATTTCTAGATATTATATTCAAAATTCTTTAATACGTACGATACAGTACGAGTATTAAGTAGGTATTATTATTATTTTCTGCTCTTTTACTGCCTTTTATTTATTTTCCAACATCTCTAGAACCGTCGCCTTGCAACTTCTTGAACAAAAGATTATGAAAGTACCTACTCATACTCGAAGGTACCTGTCTCGCACGGCCCTTTGCTCACAAAGCAAGAATTACTCAAAGAAACAAATCAAAAGAAGGAAAAAAGAAATACTTATTCCGTAACCAAGTTTTCTTAAAAGATGACGGTGTGAAAAAATCATGACCGAAATTCCCAAGTGGAGGTCCAATCAGATCAACTGGAAACTTTTCCTTAGGCACCGAGGAAGTAGAGAAAAAAAACTTTTATAAAAAAAACTTGGTTCGAAAACACCTTTAAATGTGTATGGGAGAAACTTGGCGCTTCTTGGGGCGACTTGACGTAACTTGGCGGTACTTGGCGAGACTTGGCCGACTTGGCGAGGTAATCAGTTAAGTAAATACTTAGTTAGGTGACAATTGTCGGGAAATTTTCAGTGAAAAAAGTTTTTTAGTTATCCGAAGGCGTTTGCTTTTGTGTTCTTTATTTTAAACTTTATTCAATTAACGTCTTTTCTGAGATGAGTCTATTTTCGGAAGATTTTATAGTCAGTCTGTTTTGTTGTTTACGTAAAGATAGCATCTTGTCTTGTTAACTTATTTTTAGATAGACAAAGGTTCTATTTTTTGTTTATTTTATATAGGTGTCAAGTATATAGCGGGGGTGAAAGTATATATTATATGTCTTGGCCAGATTTTAGAACTGTTCACTTCATGATATGGCCAACTAAAACTGGCCAGATCGTATAAACGTTAACATTTGATGATATGTCAATTTTCATTTGGCCAAATCATTCTTGTAGGATTTCAATGATAATAAAAGGTCTAAAGAAAGTAGGCCTAACGAAGATTTAAATATCATCAAACTTTAATTGTTAAAACGATCTGGCCAGTTTTACTTGGCCATATCATGAAAAGATCAATTTCTAAGATCGACATATATACCGCTGAAATATTGTGGGATTTAATAATATTATTATTTGTAATATTAGTTCATAATATAGAATTCATTAAACCCCGAGCGAAAGCCGGCGTTCGCTCGGTCATTGTCTTTCTATTGTGTCTCTAATTACGCTACTCAATAGGTTAAGTATAGAAGGAACGTTCCTGCTTACGCCATTAAAACAATAATTCAATACGCAAATTGAAGAAGAAAAAAATACAACATGTTTTATCATTATCATTTCAGCCGAAAGACGTCCAATGTTAGACATAGGCCTCCTCCAAGTGTCGCCATAACGACCAGTCTTGCACATCTCGTATCCATCTGATTCCCGCGATCCTCTTCAGGTCATCGGTTCACCTTGTGGGAGGATTTCAAACGCTGCATCTCGGAAGATGCAGCGAAAAGTACGTGACGTACTCCGGTACGTGATCGCCACTCTAGAACCTCCACCCACGGGTAGTGTGAAAGCGAAACCCGGTGCCCCGGGATGAAGGCAAAGAGGGAACAGGAGTGGGTTTTTAGTCAGTATAAGTCTGACACTATCTCTCGCTCCACCCAAGAGCGAGATTTGTCATTAGATGATTTTCCCACCTTAAAAAAAAAAAAAAAAAAAACTCTAGAACCTTTTGTCCACTGCATTGACCATCGGTTCTGCGAGCAATGTCATGCCAATTGTCCACTTTTATTTGAGTTTGGCAATTCTTCGGACTATGTCAGTAACCTTGGTTTTCCTGCGGATATCTTCATTTGTTTAATAACGCTAACAAAAATAGGTTTTGGATAGCTCGATCTTTTACAGAAATAGCATAAAAACATACATAAAGTTGAGCTAAGCCAAAACTATAAATACACTGATCGTTTAACGTATTTTCAAACCAAAACCACTTTGTATCGAGATAACTCAATTCACGCGAAAACTAAATAAAGCCTTTCTGTGAAAAACATAACCCCTCTTAGAGTTGGGTGAAACTTATTGACACGTGCGAGGATATCGCTACACACAAACTGCTTACTTAACTCAGAATTCCAGAATACTGAAAATTTAAAGCTATATAAAGTTTATCCGGTACTTTTTAGGGTTTCATACCTCAAAAGAAAAAAACGGTACCCTTATAGGATCACTTTGTTGTGCGTCCGTCTGTCTATCTGTCTGTCAAGACCTTTTATTCCGGAAACGTGTGGAGGTATCGAGTTGAAATTAGGTAGGTATTTTTTTGACAGCTCAAAAGTGCCTGTAATTGGTCTATTTGAAATAAATTTTTCTGATTTCTGATTAAAACCATATAATTATGTCTGCGGTCCCTTGACTCTGTGAAAAAAATCAAATTTCTAAGTTAACGAAACAAAAGATACGGTCGTTTATGTCACAAAAAACGTATATATCGACATTCTCAAGGAAATCCAAATTCATAGGGTACTTCCCTTTCATCCAGAATCCTAAAATTTTGCATAAAGCAAGGTCTTACAGCTCAGGTATAGGAATAAATCTAAAAACTGTAAATTTGTTATTACATCGCAAAAAAAAAAAACAAATATTTGCGATTCGGAAAAATCTTCGAGACGCTATTCGGCAATTTAACTGCTTACAGTTTGTACGGTACCCTGGGTGCGTGAGTCCGACTCGTACATGCCAAATTTTTTTTTTCTTCCGACTCACTCTTGGCCTTTATCTCACCTGATGGTAAGTGACGATGTGGAGTAATCTCTGAAAGTAATGGTTCGATTGCTAAAATTTTTCACCGATAGAAATCTGCTTTATTCCTGAGTCACTTATTATGTGCGCGCTATATTTTATGTGCGCGGGTGAAGCTGCGTCTAAAAGCTAGTAAGTAATAGTTGAGAACATAATCTTAAGATATTTAGAAACTTTCATCATCATCATCTACAGCCCGACTGAGCCCATTGCAGCATAGGATTAGACATCAATTTTTTTTTGTGTCATTTCACATTTTCCTTTATCAATCTTATCCTGATTCTACTCACGATCGCAACAATGTTGTCTGACCATCTCGACTTTTTTCTTTGAGCAATCATCCAATGACTTCTTTCGCTCTATGGCGGAATGGAAGGGTGTGTCGGACTTTTACTGACTGAAACCATACATATGTTCCTCCAGTTGCTCTTTGCACTCTAGGACCCGTGTCATAGAATGCAAAGAGCATCAAGGTTACCCTTTCAACATTTCTAATTCGGATCCTTGGATACCACTCGATCACCGTCCTACTCCACCTGTCTTCACTGCGCTTTGCCAGGTGGCCAATAGTCTGATTTACCCAAAAGCAAACTATAAAAGATCATAGTACAACCTCGCCAAGCGTAGCGTAAACGTTGTACGACAGCCCTACTGCCCGACTGAATTCAATACACTTTTACAACTAATTCAATAGTGTTGTTCCTCTCACATGGTTTGATATCAAAGTCCGTTGCTATGGCAACGGTCCTCTTTCAAGCCCAACGGACTGAGGATAACATGGCCCGAGGTGTACCCGTCTTCAAGATTATATGTTTTGAATCGAATAGAAATAGAAATTTTAGCGAACGGTTGGATTATAAGCAGTAGCCGTATGGTAGAGTTAATTCATTGTGTTCGAATCTGAAGTAGAATAAAGCCATTGTGATAAATATAGTACTTTTACTTCGGTATTCAGTTTCGTAAATAAAAAGAAAAGAAAAGTATATTACTCTAAGCATATACTCTATTCATGTTATCTGTACAGAACAAATTGTTATTATACAGACAAGTCCTGATGCCAGTTTGGACTTATGGTATTCAGCTGTGGGGCTGCACCAAACAGACCAATATAAGTATCATACAACGATTTCAGAACAAGGTACTAAGGGAAATCGTAAATGCACCTTGGTACATACGAAATGATGACCTCCATCGGGATCTAAAAGTTGAGTTCATCAAAAAAGTGATAAAAAAATCTGCAGAAGCTCACGAAAAGCGACTTCATCAGCATGTGAACATCGAGGCAATCCAGCTTCTCGACCACACAAATATAGTGAGAAGACTAAAAAGAACAAAACCGTTCGAGTTAGTGTTTAGTGATAGTGAATAGTGTAATGTAGCACAATTGCTACTTAATAAATACAAGAACGAAGTGTATTCGCCTTAATAGAGACAATAAGAAAAGTGCTATTGGACACATTCTTAGTAAAGACAATTTATTAGTTTACGATATAATTAAATTACTTATTAGTCTGTATATATGGCTAGATTGTAATAAAAATAGGGTCCATTCTTTGGATGTACCCTAGGACCAGGTAAAAAAAAACTCTAAGCATTGACGGTATGTGTATTATATTTCCTGATAGCAACAACAACTTGAAGGTCTTTAAATTCAGAGTGAATATACAGGGTTTCTTTGACATTGACGCCCAAACGAATACCATGGATCCAGTACATGATTCTGGATCCCCCAGTGGTGGAATTTTTCGTCGGTTTTTTCCTTTTTTTTTTAAATCTTTACGTTTTTTAATTTACACTGTGTAAAAAAGAAACTTATTAACCTAAATTTTTTTTTTTTTTTTACTGTTATATTTGTATACCAACAGAGTGACATATTCGCACTAGCGAAAAAACTCTTTAAATTATGATTAAAAAAAAACCTAAAATTTATTAAGTTTTTTTTTACAAATTAGGTCTTACTGCATAAAACTGGTAGCACGAATTGATATGATGTTCAAACGGCTAAATGAATTTTGATGAAACTCTGGGAAACCATATCCTGGAATAGCTCATAGGATAATTTTTATCCTAGGAGTAATTTTCCTTGTGACAATTGACTACTAACACGCGGGCGAAGCCGCTGGCAGCTACTAGATTGAAAATCATAACCCTTTATTGATATCGGTTAAAAATAAATGAATGAACTCGTATTTGTTTAATGAGCGTTCCATTGTTTAAAACAAGTCATATTTACATTACCCTTATTTGATGGCTGAATGAGTATTTTGATTGCTTGACATCCTTTTACTAATTAATAGAATAAAAATCAATAAACAAACAACTACCCAGTTTTCCAATAATTGCTTTATTTATAAACCTTCGATTCCGCGAGTAACTGAGATTAATAATATTCTTTTTTCTGAATAAATTATTGTTTTACTAGTTGGTGCTCTAGAGAGCTTTAAAACGGAGCTTTCACCAAGAAAATTTTTTAAAATATTGAAGAACTCAGCTGAAACTCAACGTCAACAGCCCCGACTTACGAGTTGTAGGTCGCGATTTCAAATCCAGCCAGGTGCATTGTTTTGTGTAATTTATTTCATCACCACTGTTCTCAAAACGGTGAAGGTAAACATCGTGAGGAAACCGGCATGTCCTAGAGCCAAAAATTCGAAGACATGTGACATTCACCAACCCGCACTGGGCCCGCGTGGTGAATTACGGCCCATTCCCTCTACTAGAGAGGAGGCCTGAGTCCCAGCAGTGGGTACATTGAAAGGCTGCTTATGCTATTATGCAGTTATAACTCATAATTATATTGACATAAATTATCAATTGAGAAATTTGCACTAGCTAATAGTCAAGAAGTCAGTCCGTTAGTCAAAACTATGCAGGAATTTCAATCTTGACAAATTCTATCTGGAGAAGAATGCCAGTTTCAAAGCATAGAACTCTATGGAGAAAAAAGTGAAGAAAATTCACGGATATTAAATTATTAATTAGTTACATAATTTTGGTTAGAACTGTAGAATTTATATATAAGTGAGAACAATGTAGAAAGACGTGCACGTTAAAAGCGGACTACAACTAGTGGATTGTTCAAATATTTGTATACACATTTCGTTTCCCTAAGTAAGTGGGTTCCACAGTACCTACTAGCATCCCTGGTAACTTTCTCTAATATTAAGCTCATTTTCTGAAACTATAGGTTTACTAGTTTTAAAGTTGAAGAACATACTCAAACAATTCCGCTAGTTAAGTGCATCAGGTAACCGTTGAACAATTTCAGTGCTGATTTAGGTGTAAACAAAATATCTGGAATAGTGACCGAACGCAGGGAAAACTTGTTACCTGGAATATGTGGACTTAAGTGCGCATGGAATTTTTTTGAAAATATTCTTCTTAAGTAAAGCTTTACCAATGACAACCAATACAAACAGTCTCCCAAGTCAACGGCGCGCTGTGTTCCACGCGCACTTCAAACATATGTAAGCTAAACTGAAGGGGCACAATATGGTCGCCTTCAAAGCTTTTTTTTTTGGCGCGAAATCATCAATCATCAAATGACATCTTCCGCCCTTGGGTGGGGCGGGAGCGTGTGTGAGACTTTTACTGACTAAAATCCACTCCTGTTCCTTCTTTGCCTTCGTTCCAGGGCCCCGGGGTTCTCTTTCGCATCACTCATGAAAGTACTGGTCCGATTGCAAAATTCACCGATAGAAAGCTGCTTTATTCCTGATTGACATAGGCTATATTTTATGTACGCGGGCGAAGCTGCGGGCAAAACCTAGTTTTTTATTAAATTTCATCGTACTCATAGTACAGCTTACACTATCGGCATAATTACCACACTTAAAACCAACTTGACGAGTACTATTACGAAGATCGTTTCAGCTTATGCCTTGTACCGCACCACTGACGCTGAGTGCGGTGTAGTTGCGGGCGCACCGTCATCACCGCTGACGTCAGAGCTCACACCTACATTAGAATCGTTGAGATATGTGTTAGAGTGCATGGGCGTGTAGCCAATCAAATACTTTGATATTAGACTAAGTTTTTTCTCGCGGTTCTCGTTGTTTATTCAACGGGAAACGGACATTACTCCAAAGTAAAAAGTAGCTTTTGACTCTCAGCAATAATGTAACTTTCAGTCAGTGATTGATTTTTCGTCGGATGAGTATTTTCAAATGGAAAAACAAAGGAACCATTTCAGGAATACAGTTTATATGTGAATGCTTAAGTGAACTACAAATCATGAGCATTATTTGCACATACATAAGTGTTATAATGTAAGTGGCCCTGACTACTATGCCGGAGGTCGTGGGTTCGATTCCCACCCAGGATAAATGTTTGTGTAATTATTTGTTCTGTGTCTGGGTGTAATTTACCTATAGTATGTATATCGTATGTATTTATGCCTACCCCAAGTGTCGCCATTATGACCGGTTTTATGCATATCGCATTCATCGTATTCCCGTGACACTCACGAGGTTATCGGTCCTTTCAACCTCATCCACTATCTGTATTGCGAGCAATGTACTGGCTTTGGACTCAGACTGATAATGGAAAAAAACAGAAAAAAACGTTTTTTTAGTCTTTTGAGCAGAAATAATCATTGCTGTCACCGGTAACATCAGTAGAAACAAACTAACCTAAAAACACCAGACGCCATTTTTTCACGAACCCGCTTTCACTTATCCCTCGTACCGCACCAAGTAGAGTGCGGTGCGGTTGCGAGCCACGTCATCACGGCTCTATGACGTCAGCCCGCACGAGTACATCGAATGCGAGGCTGCGCCAATAACGAGCTACCGTGACGTATGCATTACTTGTGCGCGCAATTGTATGAGAGATGCTCTTAGTAGAATATGGAATACATTATTGTGCTATTATATTATTTTTTAAATAATATAAGTGCTTGAATGCGATCCCTCCTGATGGTAAGCAGTGAGTCGCTGTTGGTGAATCGCATTAGTTCATTATAAATAAATAAATTAATTAAGGCCCTTGCTCCTATTTAGTGCCCTAGAATAGTGACTTTCTCAAGCCTACTCCGCGGTAACGGCTATGTTAATAGATTTGAAAAAAGTCTGCTTCTGAAAGGAAGACTCGGCCCTGGTATGAAAGGCAACGTAGGAACAGTGGGTTTTTAGTCAGTAAAAGTCTGACAAACCCTCTCGCTCCGCCCAAGAGCGTAAGATGTAATTTGTTCATGATTTTCCCAGGCAGGGAAAATCATGTTCAATCAATTTCACTCCTTAGCTGTACGCATAATGAACGTGTCCCAAAACGTTTTGTACGTACGAGTGGAATGTCCACCATGCCGTACGTTTAGTGCTCCAATAATGGAATAGGCTATATCTTCTGCGTTTTAAACTTTCTACTACTCTAAAATTGGGTCTGTAAATGAAAACTTTTGTGCAAGAGCCTACCGGGACTATCTCCAGGCTGTCATAATGAACATCTGGTGCCTCCTGAATATTTATTACCAGTACCATGTTTTTAATATCTTTTTAGCAGTACACATTCTACTAATCAAAGAACAGAAGAACCATGCTCCAAAAGAAATGTAAAAGAGAATATTCAGACCTCACAAGTCAAGCTAACATTTAAAATCGCAATCACAGCCTTGTACGTCATCATACCGCTTCATACATAATACCGGTACGTAATACCGCTAGGTGCGGTACTCGGAGCTTAGAGCAGGAACCCGCGAATACCGCAGTCCGTTTTTAATAATGTTTACAGCATGGACGTAGGAATGAGACAGAAGGACCACTTTAAACGTTTTAAGTTTAAGTTTTTTTGACGTTCACCAGATTGCAGCACTGATTAGTCAGGTCCAGGCACCTATGTTAAAACGCTATTTTGTTAATGTTAATGTTACACTATTTTTTTTTTCACATCTTTAACACAATGCCATCTAGTCTCAAACTAGGCAGAGCTTGTGCTATGAGTACTAGAGAGCTGGTAAACATACTTATATTATATTTCTAAATACATACATATTATAGATAAATTACACACAGATACAGGACAATAATGATCCTGCTCAACACACAAACATTTTTCTTGGGTGGGAATCGAACCTATTTTTACCCTCTTACCCCCACCCCGCATTTTTTAGGGTTCCGTACCCAAAGGGTAAAACGGGACCCTAGTACTGTGGCACCGATCAGTACACGCAAAACAAGTAAACATCGCCCTGAATGAGACGTGTCGAATTATATCGGGATGCCTTAAACCGACTCCGCTTAATAAGCTTTATCCGTTGGCTGGTATTGCTCCACCTACTGTACGTAGGGATGTCGCGTGCGCGATTGAAAAGAAAATTCAAGAATCCGATTCCCGACATCCCCTTTTTGAATACAAAACAGCCCCAAGTAGGCTTAAGAGTCGGAAGAGCTTCCTGCGTAGCACACCGGCTATCGATGACCCGCCTCCCAAAGAAAGAATAAAGATTTGGGAAGAGCATCACCTACCACTATCCGACTTCTTGAAACCCCAAGAACATCTCCCGCCTGGGTGCGATTTGCAGCCTATATGGGAAGCGCTAAATCGGTTGCGAACCCAGGTAGGCCGCTGCAAACACAACTTGGGAAAATGGGGTTTTATAGACCCGTCGGATATTCAATGTGACTGCGGTGCTCCTGTTCAAAACATGAGCCACATACTAGAATGCCTCAAGTGCCCATACACCTGCACTCTGGAGGATTTGATGAGTGCTACCGATGCTGCTATTAATGTAGCCACATATTGGGCCCAAACAGTTTGACGAGTTTACCATCGAATCGAAAAGAAGAAGAAATACTAAGATTCCGCTGTCCGTTCATCTGATTATCTGTTCGTCTGTTAGCAGGCTGTATCTCATGAATCGTGATAGCTAGACAGTTGAAATTTTCACAGATGATGTAATTAAGTTGCTGATTGAAGAACAAATAACAAACTAAAAACCGAATAAAATAAATATTAAGTGGGGTACAACAAATGTGATTTTTTTGTCGTTTTTTGCTACGGATGGTACGAAACCCTTAGTGCTCGAGTCCGACTCGCACTTCGCCGGTTTTTTTTTTCTTTAACATTAAATATCAACTGGTATTTAGTTTAATGCCAGTGAGCATTCTGTATTTTCTTATTCCGTGACGCAACCGAGGCGAAACTAACAAGTGGTCCATAGGGTTGGCGAGTGGTAAATTGCGAATTTGTTGTATTTATGGCAGTGCGATCCCAATAACCTTCATATAACCTAAATACTTAATTCTGAACATCTTATCTATATATGATTAGTACACAACTCATAAACATACAATTATGTAATTCTAAGTACACACATTCATAATAGATAAATTAAACCCAGACACAAAACAAATGATCGTGCTCATCACACAAGTATTTTGTCTTGGGTGGGATCCAACCCACGACCTCCGGCATAGCTGCAGTCAAGGCAATTAACTACCAGACCAAGAGACTTGTCAAAATAGTAGTGTCATGTAAAAAAATTGTCTCATGTAAAATAGTAGTTGGGGTCGAAAGGTTCTGGAGTGGCAACCGCGTACCGGAAGACGCAGTGTTGGAAGGCCCCCTACAAGGTGGACCGATGACCTGGTGAAGGATGCGAGACGCACAGGATCGTTCGCTGTGGCGACATTTGGGGGAGGCCTATGTCCAGCAGTGGACGTCTATCGGCTGAAATGATGATGATGATGAAAATAGTAGTGGATGGATGGATGGATGCGAGACGCACTGGACCGGTCATTATGGCGACATTTGGGAGAGGCCTACGTCCAACAGTGGACATCTTTCGGCTGAAATGATGATGATGATGAAAATAGTAGTGTCATGTAAAATACTGGTATACAGTTGCATATCATTAAACTGGATTCAACTGAAGTATAGTTGGAAAAAGGTAGGTTTTATACTAAATTTTATGCTCGCAAAGTTAGAAACTAATTTCATATGAAGGACAACACACCGGGACATTTCCCTATCCGAATGTTATTCAATTGTTATGTGAATATCATGCTGCAGTTCGTCCAACTGTTCGTGTGTGAGGTATTTATCGGAGTTCGAGGAACTGACTGGCAACCCGATGCTTTGGAACAATCATTTTATTCTTGCAGGTGACCTTTGAGTTGTTCAGCTTTACGCTGGAAATTGGCTGTATGAGGAATGCAGCATTATGCTTCATGATTTATTCCTAGGGCACAATGTTTAATTGAAGGAACCCTCCTTGACCAGCATTACTGCTTCGCAGAAGGAAGCGACCACTTGCCAATCCTCCTCGCTCTGGACCATGACCTCTAGCAGGGCCCGGTGTGAAAGTTTGCTGCCGCTGATCACCCCCACGAGGACTCCGCGGTGCTCCATCCAAGCGGAGCACACCTCCACCGTGGTCTCCGGGCAGTTGGCATAATAGTGACACCCAGCGTTTCTTCCGCTTAAATCAAGAGCAGGAACCTTCCGAACCTTTACCACATCCGGTAAGGACCTGCGTGTGCAAAGTGAGGATGCCATGACGTTTCTCCAACCACTTCTCAAAGTAGGAACTTACCACCATGATTATGGCGTGCCCAAAGGAACATAGATGGGTTTTAAACTCGCACTTGGTCAGGTTTTTCTGATTTTACTTACCTACCTCCATTAGTCTAATAAAAAATGCAGCAACCCTAAGTTATGAAGCAAAACGAGAATGCTGTATAAAATAGAACAACCTCTGGATTTAAAATTTGCAAATAAGTGAGAGTAAAGCGGTGCAGTTTACCAGTTAGCGCTTTTAATCTATTTTTAATTTGTCCGAGTTCAAACGAATGTTTGAAGGCACTTTGTTTGTAGAGCCTTTGTTCTTATCGAGAGTATGTGGGGAAAGAATTGTGCACACACTGGGAAATATTCTGGGTATTTCTCTCTTGTGGTGCTATAAATAGAGTTAGAGCCTGGCTCGTGATGTCTTTTTTGAATTCCAATCTACGTTTTTCTTTCTATGTTCGGGCTGGATTCCATTCTGATCAGTTTTAGCCGAATACCAGTGTTTTATGTGAAGTGTCGCTGGAGAACCAAGGTTGCCGACATAACACGAAGAATCGCCAAACTTAAGTGGCAATAGGTAGGGCATATTGCTCGCAAAACAGATGGCCGTTGGGGCCGAAAGGTTCTGGAGTGGCGACCGCGTACCAGAAGACGCAGCGTAGGTGTGACGGTTAACAAGGTGGACCGATGACCTGGTGAAGGTTGCAGGAGTCCGATGGATGCGAGACGCACAGACGTTCATTGTGGCGTCATTTAGGGGAGGCCTATGTCCAGCAGTGGACGTCTATCGGCTGAATGATAATGATAATGTGGAGTGACTGTTTATATAATCTTCACGAGCATCTGGGTAACACAATACTCTTTGAAGATTGTATTTTTTCGAAGGTTTCGTCCCGCTCTAGAGCGGATCAGGAGGGCGTGTCAGAATTTTACTGACTTAAAACACAACTGTGTCCTCCAGTTGCCCTCTGTATTCCAGGACCACGGCATCCCTTTCAGAAATTCGGTGGCTACTGGCCTTGCTGGCGCCGTACGGTATTCCAGTCAAGTTGTACTTTTTTGATGTGGGAAGTCTATCAATGACTTTTCTCGCTCTAGGGTTGTGCGAGAGGGCGCGTTAGACGATGATGTGGTTACTGGTGGAGCACACTTACCTAGAAATAACCTATTCATTCTTGACTTAAAGACCCCTAAGACCGCTAGGATCCCTGATTAATCTGTATTAAGGGTATTTTATAATAGTAATATTTTCAGCCTAGTCTACTTCATGAGATATTTCTAATATACTAATGTCTTGTCCCTTCTTGACCTTTGAAATACAAAACGTCTATCTTCTTTGGTCCTGTTAAGAGATTAATCTCCGTCTGATACGCTTGAGTGCAGATATCTACACAGTGACGCCCAAATAATAGATTTATTTTATAGAGAGAGCTATAAAGGCTATAAAAATGGATTGCTAGGTAGATTTGTGATCGTTTAGGATCTGAGTTATCCGTAGCACAATGCATGCTACGTCTTAGTGGCATTTCTACGTTTTAGTCGCATTGCTACGCCGTAGCACACTACTTCGAGTGTGATAATGAGAATATTGCTACGCCGTAGCACACTGCTACGAGTGTGATGATGAGAACATTGCTACGCCGTAGCACACTGCTACGAGTGTGATGATGAGAAAGTTGATATGCCGTAGCACACTGCTACGAGTGTGATGATGAGAATGTTGATATGCCGTAGCACACTTCTACGAGTGTGATGATGAGATTTTTTTGTTTTATGATTGCAGTGAGCATCTTGCATTTTAACTAGGTTATTTGAAGGGACAGAAAATAAATTTTTAAGGTAAAGAAATGAAAGCATTAAAGCTTAACAAAAATCAAACTTTTAATTAATCATGAATGAAAAATTAGATGATCTTTTAATACGTAAATATTTGATAAACTTAAGGAGCTTCTATAAACTTTCAAGTATTCTTGCTTAAAAACAACCCGGATGAAAGCAAGCAAGAGTGAGGAAGTCAGAATATGTGGTAAGGAACATGCAAGTCTTGTTTTATTCATAAAACTTCAGAGCCGGAGTAATCACACGTCTCGCGACTTGTGAGGTCGCACTTACAATATGAGGTTGTAACGCTGTGGAAAATATTTTAAAATGCAGTTGTATTCAGGAACAAATAAAAAGTGCAGGTTTTCATTGAAAAGGTTTTATTTAATTATTAAATATAGGTCAGTCAACGAGTTTATCAAAAAATCGTTCAAAAAGCAATATTCGTCAAAAACTTTCAACATTTTTTAAAAACTCTCGCTGAATCACCGTTTTTTATAGCGGCTATATGGAAGTGGTGGATTTTTATTTCAGACTCAATTATCAACATTGACGCTTCATAACTTCGTCATATATTTTTTAAATTCCTTCATATTAGAAAAAATAAAAAATTCTAATAATCTCTGCTCAAAAGAAGATTTATCACAGAAATGCGTATATTAATTTAAAAAAAAAAAACATTTTATAAAAAGCTTTAAAATTATTTACCATCACATTGAATTTATTGTGACGTAACTTTTTGCCGTATTTTTCACCGTACCCTTTAAATTGTAAATATCATGAGAGTGCATAAAAAATAATCTTCCATATTGGTTTTTTTTTTAGAATAATAAGATGAAAGCTCATAAATAAGAGAAACTATATTACTGTAATGAGTGTTTATAAATAAGTGACTAGGCAATGCAAATAATTTAAAAATATAGAACATTTTAAATTAATAACTTAGTAAAAGAAAATAAACTTAGGAATAGGTCTGTACAATACGGATTAGCCAGTAACTACAACAATTTAGGGTGAAGTTACTTAACTAACATTTCATTTCATATACTTTACTAACTTAACATAACATTGTCATCCAAACTAAACGTGTCTGCAAAATTGCAGCTCAATCGGCTAGAGGTAACTATTTTAAAATTCCTTTGCGAGATTCGACCCCTAAAAAACATTGATACACAAAAACATTGCAAGTTTAATATAAAACAATAGAATGTATAATCAGCCTTATAAGGTTCCCGCTACAAGGCTTCAGACCTCCTCTCTAGGTGAGAGAATGGGGCGGAATTCATCACGCAGGCCCAGTGCGAGTTGGTAAATATGACATAAAGGAGGATGGCGAGGTTGGACCCACGTAATTTAAAAATCAACGGAGCGCCGTTTACGGTCTAGTTTACATTAATTATAGTAACGAGTTTATTAGACTTCTATTTAAAAAATATTGAGTTACTAGGTGTTGGGAATTGAAAGTTTTGAATGATTTTAATAATTTATAGAAAATGTCTTCATGCAGTTTCCGAACGCAACGTTTGACATTGATACATTCCAATCTAAATTATTTAATCATTTACCTTCTCGCGGTTTTTCATTCTTTTATGCTTACATCTTGATAAATAAACTAAAACATTTAAAACAACACGAAAAGTACCTACAATGTAAACAGACCGTAAAAATATATAAATTATATTATGTTATATACGATATTGCAAACATCGAACGGAGAAATGGAACGTCAGTGTCAAATTCATCAATTATTGACAATAACAATTTACATGATCTGTGGACCATTTCATTGTTTGATTTTAAACGGCTAAACGTGGGATAAATCCTATTTTTGCGATTTTGTGGATTCTTGACGACTTGGATTTACCTTAGGGCTGACTATTGTGCACACCAACCTAGACTACGGCATTTACCCCTGGATAACGATTTCCAAGTGATTTGGACTTTGTTAACTGTTAACATGCGTTGCGTTAATTGTCAATTGCGCATTGCTCGATTACGGAGACATCGTTTGTCTGACGAAACTGATCAGATAGTTGAAAGGGTACGGAGATGGGTGTATCCGCGTCATGTAAGTATATTCGTAAACTAATTTGTTTAATTTCATGAACACATAAATAATAATAATATCAGAGCTCACACCAAATAAAGAAGGTAAAGACGGAACTCTGCGAACAGCAAAGTGAGGCCGGTCAAACTACGCCTCACCTAGTACATCAAACACCCGCACACACATACAACGTAACTACGCCTTGCCTTGTCTCTAGTTCAGACGTTGACGTAGTTTGACTGGCCTCACTTTGCTGTTTGCAGAGTTCTGTCTTTACCTTTTTATTTGGTCTGAGTATCAGAGATAAAATAAAGGGAGGAAGCAAAAGTAGGTATTTCATTTAAACATTAGCTTTTACTTAAGTAGTCTTGTATACTCTTATCATAATATACTCTTCCTGCTCATTCACATACTTAGATCATCACATAATCTTCGAGATATAATAACAACGAAGTACCTACATATTTTATAATACTGCATATTACTTGTAGTTGTGATATGAGTGTGACTACTGCTAATTTAATGATTTGCAGTAGGTATATCACAATCGAATATTTGTGTATCCTTTATTCATTTCATCTTCATATTATCAGCCCGGAATCTCCTACTGCTGGGTATTAAGCCTCCCCTTTTTTTCTGCCACACTACAGGTTCTTTAATCATTTAGAACCTTAAAAATATTTCCTAAAAATAGTTTGCAGAACATTATAAATAAACTACTGCACTCCTATCAGGACCCGGTACTGATGGTCAGGGCTCCAGAGAGCATAACCTCCTAACAATGTTGTGTGACTAGGTGCACCACTGGTTAACTGCACTACTGGCTTAATAACAGATTATTAAGCCAGTTAGTGCAGTTATACAAAATAGTAATATTCCAAAATGTCCGAGCATTCTGATGCTCGGAGATTTTGGAATATTATTATTTATTATTTTGGATAGTCTGTTTTCTAAGCTACTCAATGTAGCATTGGATGGGGTGGTCGCATTCTTAACCCACAACTAGGACATGATTTTAAGATAAACTTATAAACATATTTTATGTTTCTTTAACCATGGTAATAATATTTTCAGATAACTGGAGACGGCTATATTTGTCACTCATGTTGGGAGTTGATAAATCCTAAGGGAAATGATGGTCTTGAAAATGTGACTCAATCACAACTTGGTCATCGTAATGTATGTGCTGGATGTGGCAGATCTATTTTAAGAATCAGGAGTAGGCTGGTTCTCTGACCAGAGATGTCTGAAAGAGAAACCCAAATAGGAAACATCATATCGGAATGGATAAGACCCCGTCAGGTTGGTAATGAAAAAATATACACAGGTTTACTGGTAATACAAGACGGCAATCCATTAAGAGGATGTATGAGTGTTGCAACCAAATGAAGCCTTGTGAGATTTAAAAACTATTTTGTTCTGATTTAAAATCTATGGAAGATAATTGACATTTTATGGTTGAATATTATGTATTGAAATGTTAGCAAGCAGATAATATTAATATAAAGATATGTATGCTTGGTCTTTTTTAACCAATTTTCAAAGTTTTGGCATCAGTGTTTATAAGGAGTCATTTGTTTGCAAATAATCTCTCCTACATCCCCCTATTCTGAGACTAATAGGAATGCCTGCCTACATTACCAGTGATCCTGTATGTATCAAATATATGATATTACTAAAAATTCTATGAGATCCCAATATATTTATTTTTGTTATTGTATTTATTTTATTTTTATATTTTAGTTAACCTTAAACAATGAGATATGTGTGCCATGTTATTTACGGGCACGGAGAGTGGTGGACAGTTCTCAAAGAAGTTCTGCTGTTGTTGCACCTTCCACAATCAGTCAGCCATCTTCTCAACAGATAGAGCAAACGGTAGAAGTTGAAGATGTTGGCCCATCAACATCTGGATCTGCTGAACAAATATTTCCCACAAGAAGAGTAGCTGACACAGTAGAGGGTGAAGAGGTGGACTAACGTCCATCAACCTCAAGACATCCATTACAGTAAATGTCTGCTGACCAAATTATGTTGCCCTATTTTACGTGCTCGAATTAAATCTAGGCACATAGGTAGCAAATCTTACTACACGTACATCGCAGTAGATAGGAGGCTGGAGTGGCGAAATGCCATATTAGGATATTATTGTCACTGCCCAGTGGGAACACGGACAGTGGGTTGCTGCTCTCATGTTATGAGCATATTGTGATACATGGGCTATGCTAGACACCAGAGCTAAGTCGCTGCACCAGCCGCTTTCTTAGATAATCTTTTAATTAGATAAATAAGTTACATTTTAATAAAAGATTATCTAGGAATTTATTAGAAAATAAAAGGAAGTTGTGTACCTGTAACGATTGTATGTCTTGAATATTTTGTATTTTATCAAGTAAAATAAAAGAGATTTTTTTAATAAATATTTTATTTATTTATAAATCCTGCCTTCAAGGCTAGAGTGAATAGGCTCTTAATAAACTACTGTGCTCCTCACCATCAATGATTGCATCACTGCTTACCATCAGGTGGGATCGCGGTCAAGCACTGGTTTATACCGGATAAAAAAAAAACTAGTTGAAATGCAAGCAGAGCAAAGATGTGTATTTATAGGATATTCCAGATCTATATCTGACTCCTTGGCTTGTCATGTTATGTATAAAAAAAGTTATAAAACTATTTGATTTATTAAGACAAAAAAGAACGACACTGTTAATATTGGAGATGTCCTTAAAAAAAGTCAGTTGCGTATTACTTCGCAAAGCGAGTTTTATGATCCAAATGTATGAACGTGGACGAAGCAAAAGGAGTGACGATTCTTTGTTAAAACCAAGAATCGTAGCATAGAGTTCTATAGTTTCTGCCTACCCCCACGGGAAATAGGTGTGATTTTAAGTAAAAATGTATAACTATGCTATTCTACTACTAAATAATAACCAATCCAGCCCGCGTCTTAAGTACTTTTAAATTATTTTAGGTTATAATCTTCTACCTTTCATATCTTTTTTCCACCAACTTTTATAACCTACTTTTCATTTGCTTTTTTGTTAGTCATAGGTCGTTCTTTAACTATTCATAAGTTTCCACAATGTATGCTACCCCTATCAATGGGTCCCAAATTACATGCAATCTCGCCATTCTCCTTTATATGTTATATTTTTTTTTTGATTTTAGGACATTTACACGGTTTCCTCACGATATTTTCCTTCACAATTTTGAGTGGTGTGGTATTGAAATAAATTACACAATTTAAAGCACGTATCTTAGGCTTTGTATCAACAACCTTATAACACGTAAATAGAGGCCGTTACCACCGTCCAACACTACTCCTTCAAATTGAACAAGCTTGTAATAAAAAATGGATATTCCTTATTCAGGCGCCAGAAGATCCTTGTCGCACTGTAGGTACAGTGCGACAAGGATCTTGTGCCTATATATTCCAAAAGTAATAAAAACCTACAAAACAATCAAGTACGGCTGTCCCATAGCACATGATAAATGTGCGCTCAACACGTCCTTCCGTTTGATTTAATGCTAACAATTTTTTTTCATAAGAACCAGGAAGTGTGCAAGTGTCTGTTAGATTATGTGTATAGTTAGGTACGTATGTAGGAGGAAACAGTGATATTTTTTTGTCAGAAAACTTGAATATCTTTTTTTATATTAAATTATTGTTAGTTTGTGTTTGACCACTATCTCTCCTGAAGGTAAGCAATGACGTGACGCTTGCCTAGAAGTAACCTATTCACCCTTGACTTGAAAACCCCTAGGTTGTAGCTATCAAAAAACAGACTCCGGCAGGGAACTCCATGCCTTAGCTATACGCACAATGAATGCGTTACCAAAACGCTTAGTGCATTTGTGTGCGATGTCCGCCATGTACCGGTGACGCATCGCCGTACGTCTGGTGGTCCGACAATGGAACTTATATAACCTATGAAAAATAAAATAGTGTAACAGTTCAAGTCCTAGGGCAGCAAGAATGTTCAATAGAGCTACTGGCCCTAGAAGGCAAAAGGACAAATGAAGGAATACAGGTAAGTTTTACTCAGTAGAGGTCTGATACGTTTCGTCGTCTTCTGGGCACATTTTCAAATGACCAAAATATGGAGGAATCGACGCCTGAGTTTGTTATGTTTTTGTATATATTTACGAAGTTAAGCATAATGTAATGTGGTTTAAATAAAATATTTTAAACTAGCTTCTGCCAGCGGCATCCCTCGCGTGGAATTCGGGTTTCTCCATTCAGACTTTCGACCGCCGTTTCATCCCCTTAGGGGGTGAATTTTGGAAAATCCTCTCTTAGTGCTCACCTACATCTTAAAAGGAAACCTTGTGCAACATTTCATTCTCCTATGTCCTGTAGTTACGGCTGTGCGTTGATATGTCAGTTTCAGTCAGTCAGTTTCTCCTTTTAATATTGCTGGGCTAGAAAATGTTCGAAAGAGTCAGCAAAGCTCTGAAACACAAAAAGGAACTGATGGATCGCGGTTATCGTCAGTAAAGGTCTGACACTGCAATGTCGCTCCACCCAAGTGGGTGAACGTATTTGAAGATTTCTCAACTCTGAAAACTTACTGCTGCAACTTAAGATAAGACCAAAAAAGACTGCCTTTGTACCCATAGATTTAAATTAGTGTAAAAGTTTTGTTACTATTTTGGTGTACACTAAAGTTTATTCAATTCTAATCTAATCTATTCTATTCTAAGATATTATTTGACCATTATATGTTTATTGTATGGACTTTAAAAGAGACTTTAAATCTCTGATTTTGTTTCGGTTTTTCTTCTCAAGGTAATCAGTTAGGCAACACCAGTCTCATCTAGTTCAAATTAATGAAAAAATAAAATCACATATAAAAGTATAACACTTTTATATGTTATTTTTATAACTTAAAGGCAAAATAAACATAGCATTTATCATCTATACGACACAGTCAGTCAGTCTCCTGGTGAGAGTCGCGGGAATGCGGTGGATGCGAGACGCACAGGATCGTTCGTTGTGGCGACGCTTGGGGGGGGGGGGGGGAGCATATGTCCAACAGTGGATGTCTTTTGGCGGTAATGATGATGATGATACAGTTACGCCTCCATTTCTATGTACTCGTACCAACTTTAAACTACTTATTCCATATCTCAAAAACTTATCCAATCTAAAACCTTCCTTTCACATCAGCCATTATTAAGACATTCCAAGCATGTCACACAAAACATTTGTTCGGCGTGTACCTTCCATAATAAATACGTGTTCAAACAAGGTGCTTCGTTTGCACAGTCTCAGCTCAAATTAACTTGTTACAGTACCTTGTGACATCGACTTGTCAACTTGGCTAATTATTTTAGTTGGAGGTAAGGGCGGGTACAGCTACGGAGAGTACTGGCTTTGTGTGTAATGTTTACTTGCCTTTAGGCTGCTGTTTGATATTTTGATAGTTGGATTTTGGAGGTGAGAGTGAAGTCATAAGTTTGAAGTTACGTGGGTGGTCTGAAAAGTTTCTGACCTCAATGTGAAGATAGCAACACTCGTCAATACAAGCTAGTGATTATACCTATGCATAGTTTAACTGTTACTGACCAAAGTTATAACGTTCCCACTGCTGGGACTCAGGCCTCCTCTCTAGAAGAGGGAATGGGCCGTAATCCACCACGCGGGTCTAGTGCGGGTTGGTGAATGTCACATGTCTTCGAATTTTTGGTTCTAGGACATGCCAGTTTCCTCACGATGTTTTCCTTCACCGTTTTGAGAGCAGTGGTGATGATATAAATTACACAAAGTAATGCACCTGGCTGGGTTTGAATCCGCGACCTACGACTCGTAAGTCGAGGCCGTTACCACTCTACTGCTTATAAGGCTGATTATGCACCAAAGTTTCAGCCTTTTTGGACGCGTAGTTGTAATTTGACAGTCATTTGAGTGAGTCGATGTGAGATGCAAAAAAAGAAAATCATATTTCACCAAGACAACGCGCCCTCTCATACCTCATCGGTTGCCACGGCGAAAATCTATGAATTACGGTTTCTACTGCTTGATCATCCGCCTTACTCACCAGATCCAGCCTCAAGCAACTTCTTTTTGTTCCCTCATCTAATAATTGCACTCGGAGAATAGAGATTTTGGTCAAATGCGGAGGCAGACTTCGTGAATAATTATTTTGCAGAGAAAAACACTGACTACTATTCCTGGAAGAACTGGGAGAAGTGTTTAGAGTTACAAGGAGACAATGTAAAAAAAGAAAAATAAATTATAAGAAAAAATGTCTTTCATCTTTGTTAGGTAGGAAACTTTTCATACCATCTGTTTTCATTCGCGATTGAAATTGGAGAGATAAAATATAATGCCCCGTTAACACGTGGGCCCAGCCTCGGCCAATCGTCATCCCTAGCCATTGTGTGAACGGGGTAACCCCGTTTATGCGTTAATATTATATTTCTTTAGGGTGTTTTTAATATCGTGCGGATTTCATCACGCATGCGGAATTGCCACGCATGCAAAAAATTTCAAAATGCAAAAAAAAAATGCGTCCGGCATGGACATTTGCGGGTAATACGCGTGCGGGGCAATCCCACATGAGTGATCAAAACCACACGATATTAAAAACATCCTGACGGTCGAACGACTGAGCGAATTTTAATGAAATTAATCACACGTATAGGCAATGCCCTGGAATAGTACATAGGATACTTATGAATTTCGAGAGTATTTTTCCTTGGGATCATTTTCTACTATTACGTGGGTGAATCCGCTAACAGCAGCTAAAGGCAGAAATGCAGAATAATTATGAGAATACTTATAAAGGCAGAAGTATGTTGTGTGTGTGTTATGTATGTTTGTTACTTCTACACAGTCGAACAGCTGAACAGGGGTCCAAGTCTCCTATTTTTATAAATTCGACATTTCAACACGATCCCATTGTCATCTTGCTAAAAGTTCGTAATCTGCTAATTCATAATGATCGATCATTGATCGGTTAACGGTCTCGTAATAGTGTTGTGGTAGAATGATAATATTGAGCTGTCTCGTAATAAATTAAAAGCAATGACGTTCTAATGGTAGGTCACTGATCCAAGGAACAGTCAAAATTTTACCAGTCTACTGCATATGTCAGATATTCATTAGTCATTATTACGAGATTACCATTCTATGTATCTCTTTGATTCTATGCCATTTCTTTTAATGGAGTGTCAGTGGTTGAACATAGGAAAGTCATAATGACACCATTATATTAGTAGATTACCAAACTTGTCAAAATCAACAATTATGAAATCAATGATAGACCATTTTGACACTGTTTTAATAACAGACTTGAGGCCCAGATCTCAATGACGAATGAACTTGGTACACTGGTAGATCATGTACTAGAATCTATATATATAAAAGCGAAATACCACTCACTGATTAATCACGAAATCTCAGAAACTATTACACCTACAAACTTAAAATTTGGCAGGTAGGTTCCTTATAGTGTGTAAACATTTGCTAAGAATGGATTTTCCGAAATCCACCCCCTAAGGGGATGAAACGGGAGTCCAAAGATTGTGTGGAGAAACCGACTTTCAGGTGCATATAAGATGCTTTTTATCCCACTAGTATATTCTCTTGGGACAATTTTCTATTTTCACGCCTTCGAAGCTGCTGGTAGAAGCTAATCTTCTATAATCTCAATAAACTAACTATTTATGATAGCACCTCCCCGCACAGGCAAGTAAACTCGTTTACCTCGTTCACTAATCGCGTCTGAACACGTCCTTAGTTTAAAACTGTTTATGCTGAAATTCGGTTCCTCAAAGTTGGCTGTGTGATTGGCTTTCAAATTGTCTTTTAGATAACGATTAATATACATAGGTATTATAATATGGAAGTTAAGGTGATTGATTGTATGTGTTTGAATATTGAGCCTTCTAATCCAATCTTATAAGATTGAATCACATCACACTATCTCACTATAAACACACGAAGATTTAACAATGGTATTACATGTTATAATATGGTGATGTAGCCTCATACTTTGCCGAGTATGGTAACTAAAAGTACGTTACACAAACTCAGATGTACACCATTCTAAAGCAAAAAAGCGCCTGTGGCGACAGCCTTAATATATGAAGCTAACATTTCTAGAATTACTAGATAATAGTAAAGTTGTTAAAAATAAGTAAGATTTTTAACTAAGTTCATTTTATAACTATAAGATTTAACTGCTTAAAAGTGAATATGTCTGTGATTAAAAGAAATAAACAAAGCAATTATTATGACTGAAATTGACGATAAAGTTAAAAAAAATCTTTTTATAAATGTTGATTTTTACAAAAAAAAACCTGCCTTTTTAATACGTTTCACCAGAAATTAACTCAACTAAAATTCTTCAAAAAAGGCTCACCCCTCTTAAAAAAAATCTTAAAAGTCTCGATGTCCCGGGAATTCCCGGGACTTTGATTGTAGGTTGTCTCGTGTCCCAGGACTTTCAAATTGTCGGATATTCCCAAATTCTATTTGTGTATGATCTTGTTCATAAGAAAATTCATTATAGAAATTGAAACCATTTCTATTGCCTTGTAATTTTCCAGAATGTCAAGTATTATCATTAAGTTATCTATTTAAATCTGTAGGTATTTGGTATCTTTACAATGTTATACGGGTAGGAATCTGCGATATTAAATATCTCTCTTTGCTATTAAATAAGTCTAGATTATTTAAAATGGCTGACTATGAATTTACGAAGTCTGTATTAGATTTACAGAAAAATTTGGTAACCAAAAATACTTTAACTACACGTTTTGACCCATAATTGAATAATTTTTGATTTAAATATCTAAAATTATCAACACAAAGGCATCTTCAAGAAGTACATCTCATCTGGTCAAATCTTGGGCACGCCATAATCACGGCGGTAAGTCTCCTCTTTGAGGAGTGGCTGGAGCGGCAACACGGCGTCCTCACCTTCCGCATGGCTCAGGTTTTCACCGGACATGGCAAGTTCGGGAGGTTCCTGCATCGGATTCAGGCGGACGAAACGCCCAGGTCATAATTGTGTGGACCACCCGGAAGACACGGTGGATCATACGGTAGAGGTATCCCCGCCTGGGCACAGCACCGCCGTGTCCTCGTAGGGGCAATCAGCGGCAGCGATCTCTCGCGCTAGGCCTTGGTACAGGCTATGGTCCGGAGCGAGGAGAGTGGCAGGCGGTAGCATCATTCTGCGAAGCACTAATGCTAGCAAAGAAAGAAGCTAGACGTTCACACGCGAGGCAATGGCCCTCAAGCCACAGCCGCTAGGATTCCGATCCAAATTTCCGGCCACTGTAGGCGCAGGCTTGCGGACGGCGAACAATAAGTAGCTCGCGGTCCGATCGTCCGGTAACCATCCGGACCGAGCCCATGTCGTCGACGGCGCGTAGTGTCCCACGCGTGCCTCAAGGAGATGTCAGCAACCGTAGGGCCCAGCAGGGTCGAAGCCTACTGGGGCCATGGGTGATACGAAAGAGATCTCCGGAGCCCTGGAAAAATGGCAAAGAAGGATGGAATGGAGTGGGTTTTTAGTCAGTAAAAGTCTGACTCTGTCTCCCGCGCCGCCCAAAAGCGGGGATGACATTAGATGAATATCCCAACCGAAAAAAAAAAAAACAAAAGCCTGTTCACTCTAGCCTTGAAGACACCTGAATTGTGTTCTATCTCTAAAACCAAATATAGCTACAGTTAAAGGTCGTGTAATGTAATACTATAACTAATATTAATTTTCGTTCCATATTAATATCTTAATAACACAAGTTTGTAAAGGTACTAGTTGAGCAGTTTCAGAGAAATATATGATCAAACATCTCACGCTCAAAGTGAAGTTAGAAGTTTAGCAAGATCTTCATCGATCATTCTAGATACCAAACCGAAGTTTCTTAATGTAAGTGAGATGGTATGTTTCTAAAGAAATGTATCTATATAAGATATTCGCTTATCTACAGATTATTTCTGTGAGGGCTGCTGAAAATTATGTTATGGTTTTAGAGTACCTAGTTGTAGCCAGTTTGAAAGAGGGATATTGATTACTTGATACAAAGTAACTTACCCACATTTATCGTACCTAAATCTAATAATGTTTACGGATCACGGACGTGGGAATGCATGCTGCCATGTTATATGAACGATTCACCACTGGAAATAAGTAAGGCAATTAATATAAAAACTGCTCAAGAGTGTTGAAGAGATACTTTCTAGATTATAATGCGTTATAGAAAGTATCTTTTGAATGAGGACTATGTATGTATACCTACTGTTCGTCTAAAGTATGTTGGCGCCGAGTTTGTCGCTTCTGACATACCGCTGTTAAACCCGCGATGGTTTGTGCTGGTATGTAAATATGTTAGCATGAATGTATTAATGTGATTGTTTTATAAACGAAAAAAAAAAGTAGAAACAAAAGCCAAATCAGTTCAAAATTAGGTAAGAAACACAACTAATAATAATAGCGTGACTATTCTTTGTATAGAACTAAGCCTTGGTCAAATATTTATGTACAAATAAACACTTAAAAATGAAAAGATCAAAAGCAGATAGCAGAGCACAATGGTACTGCTTATTCCTAATAAAAAAAAAACCAGCAGACCTGCGACAGGAGAGTTGGATGAGAGATGTAGACACAGTGTATACCAATTAGTTAGAAAATTCAAAATATACTATATTATCTAAATAAAATCATATTTATACAAAAAGATGATGATAAAAAAGAGTGAATTGAACTCATTTGACATTTTTGCTACTAAAACCTATTCTGCACGCACTCGGTTGAATGCTCTTTTTTAAAAGTGCATAGCATGACACTGGCAGAATACACCGGCTTAGTTGCCAAAGAAGAAAAAATAAAAGTGCATAGTACTAATTGTACTTAAGTGATATAGTTAAATTCTTTTTTTATAGTGCTTGTTAGGAATCCTAACTATTCTACTTCTTTATCTATTCTTACCCGTGAGAACCTGTGATTGGCTCAATTTCTCGTACACAATTGTTACCCATTTGTTATAACTGGTTCTCGTACGATTAAATAAATCCTGCACATCCTATGTGGTGTGTCGCCATCCAAAATATCTTCTAGCCAGAATCCAGCACGGATTATTGTACGAGCGTTTGACAAGCGAGCTGAAAGCTTGTGCGCATCGGTGAAGCGAGTGATGACAGCGACAGAATCCCGGTATTTTAGCCTATTCTACAGTCTTTGCCACATGGAAAATGTATTGTGGCTACAAGTTAAGTTAGTGGTAAATGTTTTAGGGTTTACAGTAGAAAAAAAGATCGCTTAGGTACCCATCTAGATATTATTTGGCAAAAAAAAAAAAAAAAATTATACATCTGATATATAAAGTTCTCAGGTCACGGTGTTTGTCGCCGAACTCCTCCAAAACGGCTAGACCGATGTTAATGAAATTTTTTGTGTGTATTTGGTAAATCTGAGAATAGGTCGTAGTTATTTTTTTACCGTATTACCTCCACTGTTTTTCTCTTTGATAATTTGTACAGGGTGTAAGGGTCAGCCCCCCTAGCCAAGTTACAACCGTAAAGTTTCGATTCTCTTTTCGTCGATCGCTCGAGTAGGCCTCCGATTCCTTTATTCTGACGTCATCTCAATGCTCGACGTGGTCGTGGAACGTGGTCAAAACCAAGGAATAGGAGGCGTGGCTGACTCGAGGCGATCAACGAAAAGAGAATCGAAACGAAACGGTTGTAACTTGGCTAGGGGTGCAGGTCTCCGCAAATTAAGGGCTTGCTAAGTAGACGAAACTATAACCGTCAAAACTGAATAGGCTAGGCAAGCGTACTTACGTAGTACCGTGGAACATAATATCATTCTATACCATCAAGTAAATTATATGCTATATCATAGTAGTCAAGCGTGAACTTAATGAGTGAGCGTGAGATGTCAGCAAACCGTAGGGGCCCAGCAGAGCCGATGCCCGCTAGTTAGGACCGCGAAGAATTTCTGAAAAGGAAACCCGTAGTCCTAGAAATCAAAGGGCAACTGAAGGACACAGATGTGGTTTTAGTCAGTAAAAGTCTGACACGCCCTCCCGCTCTGCCCAGAGCGCGAGAAGTCATTAGATGATTTCCACACTTAAAAAAAACCGTGTACCTATGAATAAAAATAATAAAATGGACATTTGATGATTTCGAATTTCAATAAAAAAGATGATTTATTGCGAATGCTTAAACGTTCCATCTAGTCACTTACACATTTATGTACAATGCTTTTTACGACAAAAACTTTTGGCAATTATATTAAGGAATAGATTAACAGTCCTTCACATATAATACACACTTAAAATATTACAACTAAATAAAAACAACTTTTTCCCAAATTGAGTTTTTACGTCCCCAAAGCTTCTGATTCCTTCTTATCCGAAAAACCATACTGCTTAAACACAATCTGATATCTCCCTCCCTTTTACCCCCATGAGATAGCGACGAACACAGATAAACCCTTTGAGACAAATTGAATCGACTTGCCTTACTCGTACAGGTATTCCGTACTCAATGCTCAAACCTCTTATATGTCGTGTTCTGAAAAAGGTTTTTTAAAAGAAAACCGTGCCGTCTTTGCTGGCACAGCGTTTATTTTTCGTTAAAGACAAATATTTTGACGGACAAAGTTGGACGATATTAAAGATTTATTTATGAGTACTTAGGCCCTCTTGATAGATTGACCACGCTGGCTGCGGCGGGAATTACGGACCTAGGAAAAAAGGCTACTAGGCTAAAATGGGATTTGGTGGGTCACATCAGCCGCATGCACTCTGACCGGTGGGCAAGAGTCTCCACAAAGTGGGTACCTGAAGACGGACGACGCTGCTGAGGTCGACCTGGGAAGAGGTGGCGAGAGAAAAGAACACCTGGAAGAAGTTGGGGGAGGCCTTTGCCTAGCAGTGGGACAGTATAGGCTATTAAAAAAAAAACTGAGGCCCATATTCTAAATCAGTTTGAGGGACCTACGCTGGAATCAATAGACATTTTGTTTTTGAAGTGGAAAATCATCCAATGACTTCTTTCGCTCTAGGGTGCAGCGAGAGAATGTGTTAGACTTTTACTGGTTAAAACCACACTTGTATCAGTTGCCTTTGCGTTCTATTACTTTTCCTTTTAGAAATTCGCCGTGGCCCTAGCGGACATTATTTGGCCCTATGAGGCCACAACTATTTTGCTGAACACTACGCGTCATCGACGATTCGGGCTCGGTCCTTGGAACGATAGAACGGCGAGCTACCTACTGCTTGTCATCCGCGAGCCCGCGCCTACGGGGGGAATCAGTAGTCATGACACTGAAAAATCTCTAGATTAATCTCAATGTATTATAAACCCTTTTGTTATTTTGACTGGCCTATTGGTCTAGTGGTTAGTGGTCCGGATTGCAATGATGGGAAGTCGTGGGTGCCAATCCCACCCTGGAAAAATGTTTGTGATGAGCACGATCATTTGTCCTGTGTTTGGGTGTAATTTGTCTATAATATGTATGTATTTAGAAATATGTAAGTATGTTTATCAGTTGTCTAGTACATAACACCAGCTCTGCTTAGCTTGGAAGTAGACGGCGTCGTGTGATATTTATGGTTAAAAAAAAAATTTTGAAAATCGTCAAATTACTTCCTTCACACTGGGTGGAATGAAAAAAAAAAAGGTAAATTGTATTGATTTGCTACGCTAGGATAAAATATGTAAATGAAATTAACTTTATCAAGAACAGAACATAAAACAAGCATTATTCAAAACTTCAATCATCATAACCTCATGTCATTTCCGAAGATAATACCCAAAATATAAACAAGAAAAAACGTTCAAACCGTAATCGTGGCTTATTTTGAAAGCCGATAAACCTGGGCGGTGTAGGATCGAAAAAATGGCGCCCGGGGGTACGTCTTCGAAGCATATAAATTATGAACGGTGTCAATCCAACGTTACAATGTACCCGCTTGGTTTAGAACTCCTTTAAGCTTTGTGAAATGGAAGGGGATCCCGAGATGTGTCAATCTTTGAGAACAAGCGTTTGTACTACTCGAAAGGGTAGTTGAGAGTGCTGGGTGTACTGTTGGACAATGTTTGGGTAACCCTACCGCATTATATATAATACACTAGTTTTAGCCCGTGGCTTCGCCCGCGTACAGTCACGAGCAATAAGATATATACATTGTCACATTTTCTATCTATTTTAACATCTGTTATTAAAAAAATAAGTGTAAGATAAATGGTTCTTTATTACCTCACTATTAAATAGGTAATTTAGAACCAATTTTTGTATACATAGTTATTGAATGGTAACAGTTAAGAAAGCTAGAAAATGTGATAATGTATATATGTTATTGCTCGGGACTGTACATAAAATATAACCTGTGTCACTCAGAAATAAAGCAACTTTCTATCGGTGAAAAAATTTTAGCAATCGGACCAGTAGGTACTTTTAGAGATTACCTAATAAACAAGCTTTACTTCTTTATTATATTAGTGTAGATATGTCCTTAGGAGACCGTTATACAGTCTCTTCAGGGATGTGCCGAATCAGGCGTTGTACAGAGGAGGTTCCGGGGTGGTCTTTTAAGAGGTCACGGGGCCCTCTTCCATGTGCGGATGGTGATCACCGGGGTGGTTTTAGTGAGGTAAAAATCCCACACTCCCTGGTCTTTTCCCCAAAAGTCCAGGCGCCTTTTGAAGGTTTCCCCCCGAAAACAAAAAATAAAAAAAGATATGTCCTTAGGTACGTTAGAGAAGAAAATATAACGCTCCTTATTTTTAAAAATGTTTTTAACTTTGCTCCACACTAGGAATGATTCCTGTATCCTGGATGTGTTAACAAACATATACACTCACATATACAAGACACTTAGACCCGGAACACTTATTTGCAGGCCATACAAATATTTGCTCCGTGCGGGAATCGAACCTGCCCCTAGGGGGCTGAGGCACGCAGTGCAGCATCCAGTCGCTCAACCACGCTGTCGAAATTGCAAATTGAATATACGAAATCATAATAGAAATTGGACGTTACAGGGCTTATTTTTTATGGTATCTTGCTTGACCTTGAGATCTGTCTTCTCCTGTTTATCAAAGGCAAAGGTATTACAAGATTTTCTTAAATGATTAGTCTTATGCTTGACTGCAATCCCACCTGATGGTAAGCAGTGTTACAATCGATCGAGTCATTTAAGAGCTAATTCCCATTATAGATGATACACAGATGCACTGACTGTTCCTTTACTTTCGTAGCCTTAACGGAAAGACCATCCGACACTACCTTGGAAAGATCAGAAGCAGAACTAGTAGTTTGTGTGTGTATCACATCACCTTCGTACTCCGGATAGCTAGCATAGCATAGTCGGCCTTATAATGTTCCCACTGCTGGGACTGAGGCCTCCGCTGTAGGAGAGGGAATAGGCCGTAATCCACCACGCGGGCCCAGTGCGAGTTGGTGAATGTCACATGTCTTCGAATTTTTGGTTCTAAGACATGCCGGTTTCCGGATAGCTAGAGTTGTTCTTAATAGAACCGAATAACAGTTTTTGTGTGACTTGAGAAACGAATCTAGAACTCCATGCTCAGCAGTCGTGCCTGCAACCACATGACCAACGAGGGAAACGTGAAATGATGCGAATAATGAATGAACCTTTATCTATCACATTATTATATTATACTTTCATTTCACGTTTTGAGATAAAAAAAAAAAAACAAATAATCACCCTCCATACTTCTCCCAAAGATTATCAATCACAATACATTCGCGAAAAATCAGGATAAAGTAGATTGAACATCAATTTGAAACAAACTTAGTTTTGCCAAATACAAAAGTTATTTTTGAAAAATGATATCGTTCATGAGAACGCAAATTTATTCGAGAGCGCTTATATTGTTGATTATTTGGAGTTTTAAGGATATAAGTTTTGCGATATTATCGTTAATGTGACTGGAGTTCTGCTCAACTTAAATTGGTCTGAGCAGGACATGTTTGGAGCACGCCTGACAAGGTGTGGGCCCGTTGAAGACAGGAATGGTGCCCATAGAAACAAGTGGCCGTGGCAGACTACGGAGGATATGTCAGGACGACCTAAATATGTACCTTGAAGAATGGAGGAAGAGCATTGGCCCGTTTTATGTTTATATATTAGAACTTTATGCACCTCAAAGCTGCTTCGCAGAGTCGCCCAAGTCGTCGACGGCGCGTACTGTTCCACGCGCGCCTCAGGGAGATGTCAGCAAATCGTAGGGGCCCAGCAGGGTCGAAGACTACTGGGGCCATGGGTAGTATGAAAACGAAACTCGGGGCCCTGGGACGAAGGCAAAGAAGGAACAGGAGTGGGTTTTTAGTCAGTAAAAGTCTGACACTATCTCTCGCTCCGCCCAAGAGCGAGATTTGCCATAAGATGATTTTATCACCTAAAAAAAAAAAACAAAAAGCACCTCAATGCTAAAAAAGCGGACTCTGCCAACCAAGGGTTAGAAACAACATGGCAGGTGCATAAAAAGAGGGATTATTATTATTAAAACAAAAAAATACAGTTAAAATAAACATAAATAATAATTATTTAATATAAATATATACCTAATTACCTATATATATCAAGTGATTATTTGGACACTAGCTTCTGCCAGCGGCTTTGCCCGCGTGAAAATAGGTTTATCTATACAAACTTTGGACCCCCGTTTCATCCCCTTAGGGGATGAATTTCGGAAAATCCTCTCTAAGTGCTCGTCTACCGCAGTCTATACTAGTCCCAGTAGTTTGAGCTGTGCGTTGATATGTCAGTCAGTCAGTTTCTCCTTTTATATATATACTCGTAGATTATAAAAAGCGCTTTCCATAATTTTCATATGAAAAAAAAAATGAAAAAAGGGGTTTTTGAGACGACTCAGCTATTTGTGTAGAAATTAATTCTGCAACTTCTATTACAATTCATACAGAGTGATGGCCACCCTGATGTCGAGAGGAAGCGCATTCCACAGAAGTATGGACTGTATATAAAAGGAATAATCATCAAAACAGAAGTATGAAAAGGGCAAAGAAATGGAAGATTTGTTGTTGATTTTCGAGTTTATGTTATAGTGGTAAGTACTGAAAATGAAGACGTTAGATCATTTTCTTACGTAATAGTAAGTTAAGACGCATTACCGCTTACCATCAGATGAGGTAAAGGTATAAAAGCTCTTCAAAAACAAAGAAACTGAACTCCAAAGCACTTATCTTGTTTACAATCTAAACTTAATCAAGATTAAAGATGGCTATTAATAGGAACAGCGTTATCCTTTTAGCGTAGTTTTTATGATAGCAGTAACAAT
Source organism: Mythimna pallens (assembly GCA_961205895.1). Classification (NCBI taxonomy): domain Eukaryota; kingdom Metazoa; phylum Arthropoda; class Insecta; order Lepidoptera; family Noctuidae; genus Mythimna; species Mythimna pallens. The sequence continues at coordinate 23,923,224 of OY540833.1, forward strand.
TTGTTATGATCGTGGTTAATTCATTAGAAACTTCATGATTGTTTTCTTTTTAATATTTAATATACTTTATTGTAAATGTAACAATTAATTTAAATATACGATTTATTATTATATTAAATTTGTATATTTTGTTAAACATATTCTATTATTTTGTAAATATCTCCTTAAAAAAAAAAACACTTTAAAAATATAAAAAATTGCAGCCTACCGGCATCGGGAACAGGGTCCAAGCTACCGGTAGTCAGGGCTCCTGAGAGAGGAATCTCCTAACAATGCGCGCCGTGTCCAGGAGTAAAGCTTTTTGGATCAAGCTCTTGATCCAACGGCCCAACGAGAGATTATATTATATTATTTTGAAAAGGTTACAAGGAAGAAGTTTTTGCCCTACATCTTTGAATTAGTCCATATTTTTAATCCCCGTCGTAAACGTAACCAGCGACATCTATAACGCCTCATAGAACCTAAAATTCAAAATCTGCATCTGCATTGCGATATCAGTGTTTTCTGCGTAATTGAAACACATAGAATAGAAATCAAATATCGGGAAGTTGCCCGAACTACTCGTAGACTAACACCCGCCCGCCAAGTTACAACCGTTTCGTTTCTCTTTTTATCGATCGCTACGAGTCGTCCACGCCTCCGATTCCTTTATTCTGACGTCATCTCAACGCTCAGTCACGTGGTCAGAACAAAGGAATTAGAAGCGTTGCCGACTCGAGGCAATCAACGAAACGAAACGGTTGTAACTTGGCTAGGCTGGTCGGTAGGTCCTCCCTTTTCAACAAAGATTTGTGGGACTTTGCACCATGTTTCACATACCCAAAAAACAATTTTCATTAAATAACCAAACTGTTTTTATTTATCTGTTCCTCAAGCTAAACAAAACCACTTTCGAGCTTGTACTTAGTATTAAACAAAAAAAAACCGGTATTACGGCAATAATAGTAGGCAATAACATTTGCACAGCGTTTCGTTTGTGTTGGAGACCGCGGGATCGAATCTAATTTGTGTGGCTTATCCACGCCGTGAGGGCCAATGTGCGCGCTTTAATGAAAATCTAAATTTAGGTGTGCTGCTGCTGTTTATGCGTGTGTTTTTTTCGTACTGTATTTTTATAAGTTAGCTAGCCTAGTATTGGAGAACCAAGGTTACCGACATAGCCCGAAGAATCGCCAAACTTAAATGGCAGTTGGCAGGGCATATTGCTCGCAGAAGTCGATGGGCCAAAAGGTTCTGCAGGCCTAGCCAAGTTACGACCGTTTCGTTTCGATTCTCTTTTGTCGATCGCCTCGAGTCGGCAACGCCTCCGTTTCCTTTGTTCTGACCACGTGACTGAGCGTTGAGATGACGTCATTACCCTACATTTGAAGTTTTCTACAAGCCTTAATGATTGTAGATTATCAACTTGGCTAAGCCTTCTGGACAGCAACCGCGCACCGAAAGATGTAGGAATCCTCTCACATGTTAAACTGATGGTTGTGGGAATCCTATGAATGCGAGAAGCATAGGACCGTCTGTTGTGGCGTCTGTTGTATTGTGGCCGTGTGTTGTAGTGTGTTTAGCCCTACAGGGCCAGTAGCAGTAGCCCCAACTTACGAGTTGTAGGTCACGGGTTCAAACCTAGCCAGACGCGTTACTTTGTGTAATTTATTTCATCACCACTGCTCTCAAAAACGGTGAAAGACTTGTGATATCCACCAAACAGCAACGGGCCCACGTGGTTGCTTATAGATCATTTTTGTGCCGACAGTAGGAATATCAAAGAAAAAAGAAAAAAAACCTGCTGATTTGGCACACATTAAACAAACATGTAGAAACTTAAATAAAACAGAAAAAATAATAAAATAAACACAATAATGCCTAAAGCATTAACTTCGACTTTGTCTATCTTTAGTAGCATGAAGATTAAATAAATAAATCAACGACCACATTGTGTGTCTCACGACTGCGCCAAATAGCTTCACAAGGCATAATCTGCCTTTTAATATTGCCACTGCTGGGATTCAGGCCTCCTCTCTAGGAGAAGGAACAAGGCTGATTATGCTTATTGTTATAAAAGCTAATGCAAACTATTGGCTTGATTTACTTTTCGCCAGAAATTAATCCTAGGTTATATTATGTTCATTACGTTCGAGGAATCAGTAGCAAAAAGAAACAGGTCTTTAAACCGTTACCGAAAGAAGATACCTATAGAAGTACTGCTAGTATCTTTTTGTCAGGCATTACCTATTTTAATTAAATGGAAATAAAATACGTAATACTTTGAGGTTTCCATAGATAAAATAGATTAGTTAATTAATTATTACTGTTATGTTTTTTCACTTAAATAACTCATTAGAATTGCCATGAAATATATTTAACACTGGGAAACTTTAAATATCAGACATGGAGTATATTTATATAAAAAGATAAAAAAAAAACAACAGCAACCTACTGAATAGTTTCCAACTTCTTTTGGTTACGGTTGGTAGACATAATTCTTATTTTTATTGATTTCTCATCCCTGATCCCACCTTAACCACCAACAACCCAGTAAAGCGAATAATCTTTTCAACAAAACCAACATAATGTCAAGATTAAAACTTAATTGTGATGTGTGGTTAACGCCGATTGCTTCCGAGCCCTCTGTCACAATCAAAAGAGACCCGACCACACAGCGCCCTCTACCGGCGATGTGAAGTGGAACAGGTGCGTCCCGGTGGCCCACAAAATCGGATCCGACCTCGGGATTTAATTTTGTAATGGTTAGTGGTGTTAGGTGTGAGAGGTAGCGGGTTATGACATTTGTAACGTCATTATTTTTGAGGAGCCTTCACTTGATTTTTTTTAATGGTTATTAATTATATAACATTATTTTTAGTTTATACGAAACCTGAATATAGCTTGTTCAGAATGAGTAACTGAATGGATTCCAATAGTTGTTACACTATGTGATATTTTTTCCCAAAAATTATTTAAAAAGGTCACAAATTGGACACCGCCGACACTAAGCACAACATCGGTCATGGCAGGTCATAGCGGGCATTAGGCACCAGCAAACAGCTGGGTACAAATGCAAAACAATCTCTCAGTTGCTTGGCTGGCCCGGTGACTATGTATATTTGCTGACATAACAAGATTATAACTTTGTGATTTTTCATGATACAGTTATGAAATTTTGTATATAGATTCTTTACATAGAAATATTAGACACGTGTTTCAGGTTTCGCATATACCAAAACTAATGTTGTATAAAAAAAATCAATTGCTGATTGTCAGCCTTGCTAAAAGTTAAGAACGTTTTAATCATTCTTTTTTTGTTTTGTTCACTAAGTATACAGGAAAGGTTTAAAAGCCATAAAAAGGAAGGTAGGATAGGTAGGTACGTAGGATAGGTTAGCTAGGGTAGGTAGATAGCTAGGTAGCGTAGGGTAGGTAGATAGCTAGGTAGCGTAGGGTAGGTAGATAACTAGATAGCGTAGGGTAGGTAGATAACTAGATAGCGTAGGTTAGGTAGGGTAGGGTACGTAGAGGTAAGGTAGTCAGTTGACGGGAGTGAATCAGCGAGGAAAAGTTAGTTTATGATAAGATCAAAATTAGCTTTATAATGTGCGTGTAACAATGGTCCCACTTCTGGGAGTTAGGCCTTCTCTCTAGGAGAGGGAATGAAATATACACTTTTTTTTTGGTGCGAAATCATCTAATCACATCTCCCGCCCTTGGGTGGGGTGGGAGGACGTTTCAGACTTTTACTGACTGAACCCACTCCTGTTCCTTCTTTGCCTTCGTTCCAGGAACCTGGGGTTCTCTTTCGCACTCTTTCTTTTCCCCAATAGGCTTCGACTCTGCTGAGCCCCTATGGTTTTGCTGACATCTCCTTAAGACGCGCGTGGAATACTACGCGCCGCCGACGACTTTGGCTCGGTCCGGACGGTTACCGGACATTGCGATGGCGAGCTATCCATTGCTCGCCGTCCGCAAGCCCGTGCCTACGGTGGTTGGAAATCGGGATCGGGATCTCAGCGGCTAGGGCGTGACGGCTGTCCCCTCGCGCTTGCGGCCGCCTCCTTTGCTAGCATTACTGCTTCGCAGAAGGAGGCGACCGTCTGCCAGTCCTCCTCGCTCCAGACCATGGCCTGTACCAAGGTCCGGCGCGAGACATACACACACAACTTTCGCCTTTAGATTATTAGTGTTGTAAGTAGTCAATTAACACGCAAAAGCCTGTCCCTCAGTCCATTCAGTCATGAATCGTGCCTTTGACACGATCCGGCGCGTATCGATCGTCCTCCACAGTTTCAATCGCTAAAACATTGATTAGCAACTTTACACCTTGTTTTTATGTTTACGGCTTCTTTCTAGACGTCTTAAACTTTTGTGGGAGAAACTGGAAAAGAAAATTAGGTACCTATTGGTTTTGGTGAAAAAGAAATAAAGTTCCTTTTTTCAACTTAATTTTTTGAGAATGGGTTCGAGGTAACCTAACCTGATTGGGTAGTTCTCCAGACAATTTTCTATTCGATTAACTAGACTGCTATCGTTATTAAACAAGATCGAGTTGGACTTCCCCACTGAGGGTTCCTTACCAACTTACCTATGAAAACAGTTTAATTCCCGAATTGAGTTACGAAAATGATTCCGAATCATAAAAAGTTCTTTTTTTGTGACGTAGCTACAAATTTACATTTTTCTGATTTTTTCCTATATTTTTGCTATGTGACCTTGCTTCATGCCGAACTCTAAGATTCTAGGTCAACGGGAAGTACCCTATGAATTTGGATTTCCTTGAGAGTGTTGAAATATACGTTTTTTGCGACATAAACGGTGGTATCTTTTTTGTTCGTTAACTCAGAAGTTTGATTTTTTTCAAAGCTTCAAGAGACCGCAGGCCTGAAGTAGAAAGAAGGAAGTAGACATCACAGTTGGCGCAATCATTGAGCTATTGACTGTTACGCTGCCTTTCACGGTTTCGATTCCCGCGCGGAACAAATATTTGTATGGCCTACAGGTATGTGTTTTGGATCTAAGTGTCTTGATGAGTTTATGTTATGTTTTTGAACACCCACGATACAGGAGTAATTCCTAAAGTGAAGTAACGATTAAAAAACAAACTACCCTCTTAGATCCATATTATGGCTAAAATGACGGCATAGCAAGTCCTAGATAATATTCAAGCGGTACTGATTGGAGTAGGAGTGGATTATGTCTGTTTGTGTTTCCTGATAGCTACAACCTAGGAATCTTTAAGTCAGGAGTGAATAGGTTATTTCAAGGCAAGCGTGTTCCATCGTCAGCCACATTATCGCTTACCATCAGGTGAGATAGTGGTCAAACGCGAGCATATCAATAAAAAAAAATAAAAAAATTGGGAGCGATCCATGAAAACATTTGTAATAAATCATGGTCCTCGTTATTAAAAAAAAAAACTTGATAAATAGAAAATTATTAACATACTACTTTCAAGATGTGCATTTATTATGTTATATGTTGTACAACAATTAAACGGTTCTATCATCAAGTCACGTAAACGGTCCACAAACGTAACTTACACCATTTTAACACGTCTATGAGCCGCACCTTGACAATAATACAACTTATTAATTCAATTTTCTACGTAATTGCCATTAGAACTTTAACACATTGACCTGGACGAGAAAACCGTATACACCTATCCCCCTCACTCTTATAGAAAAGCACATACGTGTCATCTCTCTCCACCGTGAGCGAGGGAAGTTGATGAAAAGTTTTAATTGCCTCTTGAAATTTTATTCGAAATGTCATATAACATTGCTTTACATTATATTTGTTGGTATCCGTTGCCAAGCCATTTGTATGCGAAATAACTGAATTTGCAACTGGATATTGTAATGCTTTTCTGTTATTTGTGGTGGCGGAAAGTTAACTGTGTTAATTCGACAATATGATATTATTAACATCAGAGTTGTTTTCGTCATATTGGTTAAGGCGCCCGCCTCCTATGCATAAGGTTGTCGGGATTGAAAGCAGGCAATTATTTACCAATGTGAATTTTTCAATTCATGTGTAAAGTTTATCTAGGATATTACTGACACCCCGTGCCTCACCGTAGGCGTGGGCTTGCGGACGGCGGGCAATGGGTGGCCCGCCGTCCAACCATCCGGTAACCGTCCGGACCAAGCCCAAGTCGTCGACGGCGCGTATTGTTCCACGCGCGCCTCAGGGAGATGCCAGCAATTGTATGGGCCCAGCAGGGTCGAAGCCTACTGGGGCCATGTGTAGTGTGAAAACGAAACCCGGACCCTGGGACGAAGGCAACGAAGGAAGAGGAGTGGGTTTTTAGTCAGTAAAAGTCTGACACTATCTCTCGCTCCGCCCAAGAGCGGGATTTGCCATAAGATGATTTTGCCACCTAAAAAAAGAAAAAAAACCCGTGCCTCAGAAAGCTCATAAAATCGTTGGTCCCGGTTGTCATTCGTAGATCTTTGACAGTCCTTACAGGTAGTCAGACACCAAAAAGTCTGCCAATCTGTCTATCCAAGCAGTATCGTGTTACCCAGTACCCGGTTGTGGAGGTCTGATAGGCAGTCGCTCCATGTAAAACCCGGGTATTCAGCCGTATTCGGTTAGACTGCAAGCCGAGCCCAAGCTATTCGGGAACCATAGGGGCTCAGGATGGTCGTAGCCTACTGGGGCCATGGGTGATGCGAAAGAGAACCCTGGGACCTTGGAACGAAGGCAAAGAAGGAACGGGAGTGGGTTTTGGTCAGTAAATTTCTGACACGCCCTCCCGACCCACTGGTCTCAGCAAGTACCACACAAATAAAAAAATATAACTCGAATAAAAGCCCCAATTCTATACTCGTACATTAGCAGTACGTTTTAAAATGTCATATCGAAAAAAATTATAGACCATTATGGCAATTATGCAAATATTCATCGATAAAAATAGATAGTATCGGTGTCGAGCGATCGAATCGCGCGATTTTATTGTCGTAAAAGCGCAAAATGATATTAATGGACACATTTACATTTAAGGGGTAGTTCGAGGGGTTGTTTGGGGTGAATTATGGGGTCCAAGTCGGGTATTTTTGGCAGATCAATGGGAGTTCCGGTTTTCGACATTTTTATAAATTGTTTTATGCTAATCTCCGTGGTGGCCGAGTTTTAAGAACCGATTCCGTAGAATGGTTTGTTGGTGCTTTTAGCGTTTTATAAGAGTGTTTTCCTAGTCGGTAGCGAAAAATAGGTCGTTTATTAAAACGAGAATTATTATTTTCGACTATTATTTTTGTGATTTGCTACTTATATTACTGTTATTAAGTTTTTTATACTTTAGTTATTGTTGCTAGTGATTGACGTAGGAGCCTAGATAAGTTTTTGGGAAACACAACTTTCGTGTATGGGTATTATTTTGGTTAAGTTTTTTTTTATGCACCTGTCATGTTGTCACTCCTCCTCCCTTCACTGAATGCTTAAGAATGCTTAGGTAATAAGTACATCTTCGTATGTTTGTATTGTATAAAGTTTTAATAAAGAAATAAACTTTGGCTTCTTTGAGTAGTGGAAAATGTGTGGGGGGAGTAGATGGTCACATACACAGGGCTCAACTGTTCAAAGGTTGTCTGTAAAAAATCGCTTTTAGCGATAAGACCGCCCTTTGTGACACCCTATTAATTTTAAGATGAAAGAAAAAAGAAAAGAAAAAGTTCCTATTGTAATTTTATTATTGGTGTACAATAAAGAGTATATCTATCTATATGTTCATATTTTCTAGCAATATCACGATTGCTTACTGTAGATAGACGGAGAGAAAACTTTTAATGCCAATAATTCCCCACACATACACACACAATCACTCATATATCACACGCTAGCGTTTGCCTCAAATTTAGTTTACTGTTGTTAAAATTTGATTAAATATTAAGTTAATCTATATTTTATTTTTAATAAATTTGCCTTTTCTGTTAATATTAATTTGGTTTTTGATTTTTCTAATCTATATATATTTTTTTTTAATATTAATTAATTTGAGCAGTGGTAGCCGAGTGGTAACGGCCCCGACTTACGAGTTGTAGGTCGCGGGTTCAAACCCAGCTATCAGCGCATCACTTTGTGTAATTTATTTCATCACTACTGCTCTCAAAACGGTGAAGGAAAACATCGTGAGGAAGCCGGTATGTCCTAGAACCAAAAAAATCGAAAATGTGACATTCACCAAACCGCACTGAGCCCGCGTGGTGGATTACGGCCCATTCCCTCTCCTAGAGAGAGGAGGCCTGAGTTCCAGCAGTGGGAACATTAAAAGGCTGATTATGATTATGATGATTATATTAATTAATTAATTTGTTTTATAATTTAAATTTGGGATATTTTTGACTGTTCTCTTAGGAAGAACTTCTTTACTAGTTAAATATTGCTCACTATCACATGACTCCTATACTACAGGCACCTAACTTAGCTTAGGAGCCAGGGTTTCACATATTTGTAAACCATTTTTATGCCAACAAAGAATATATTAAATAACTACATACTCGTAAAAGAAACGAAAAACATAAATACTCCTGCCAAATTAAAATAAGCAGAACATTTTTGCAATGGCCCTACTTAACATAATAATACATTACATCGGTCAAATCGATCTCTCGCCCAGTTTAATGAGCAATTTCATACGATCCTGTTATATCACATTTTGTAACTTAATTACTGCGACGTGAAATACGTCCTGTTCAAATTCCGAATCGACTCGAAATTTATGTTAATCGATTCTTATTACGAATCGCATCGTACCGATGTATCAAGTCAATGTTATGTTATGAGTGCGCAATTATTTTTTATTGGTTTTGTATTTAATTGTTACAATTTATTGTTTTTTAAATTTATTATTGTAATAAGCACGCATGCTACATATTAATTTATCGTGAATCGATCTTTTGTTAATTATTTCTTTTTGGTTATCAGATGGCATTCTGTGATTTATTATTATTATTTTTAATACTTATTATAATTTTATAAAACTAGTTACTATGATTTTATAGTTTCAGCTTACCACATCACTATTTACATTTGATGCAGCCTTGAAGCGCACACCGCGCTATGCTTTTTTTTATTTTTATGTCTCACAAAACTTTTACTAAGTACCTACCTATGTTTTTGTGTTTAATTTTTATTAACGTTTTTTTAGGTATTTAATTCAATGTACTCGTAACATTGATGTCTATGATTGTTTACATTTTTTTTCTATTTTTTTGTTAATTTATGTTCATAGTTTAATGTTTGTAATTTTGTTGTGCTTTTGTGTAGGTACTATCTGTAATAAATATTTAATCTATCTATCATTTATGTGCGTGGTTATGAAACGGTAAATAGATTGATATCAACTGGTTATAATAATAATAATAATAGTTCTTTATGTTCAGGCAACTAAGGCCCATAGACAGAATACATAGAATAATCTCAAATATAATAAACTAATACATATTAACAACAGACAATAACTAATCTATTTTTCTTCTTTGCACACTGTTTTTTTTTTTTTTGGTTATGCTGAAATAGTAAGTATAATCAGCCTTTTAATGTTCCCACTGCTGGGAATCAGGCCTCCTCTCTCTAGAAGAGGGAAATTGGGCTGAAATAGTACTGTACTTTTAAACTTACTTACTAGGCGAAGGTGGTGTGACGATCTGATCATATTCCCCGGGCAAACTTAGCCAGAGATTGCCATTGACATGAAAGTTTAGAAGGAGGAAGGGCAGGCATTTGCCCAGCCGTGGGACATAAAGTGGGCTTCTAATAAAATTATCTGTAGCGTTGTTACAAGAAAACTACTAAGTCTACTTACTTAGTTACTGTAATATTGCCTAAAGTTTAAAGTACTTAATAAGCAGCACCTACTTCAACTACCTAGTGTTTATTAGGCACTAGCTTTTGCCCGCGGCTTCACCCGTGTACATAAAATATAGGTTACTCAGGAATGGAAATATTGTAAAAACAATTTTTTTTTTAAAAGATTAACCCTGCACTTTATTGCCGGTTCTTCTCCATAGGAAACGACTAATTTGGAACCGTGCACTAGCTTCTGACGTTTTATAAGTGCTCATGTAGGCCTACGTACGGCGTTGCGCCACCGGTACATGGTAGACTTCCCACCCATACGCACAAAACGTTTTGAAAACACATTTATTATGCGTACAGCCAAGGAGTGGAATTCCTTGCCGGAGTCTGTTTCCTGATAGCTACAACTTAGGGGTCTTTAAGTCAAGAGTGAATAGGCTACTTCTGGGTAAGCGTGCTCCATCGTCATCCACATCATCGCTTACCATCAGGTGAGATGGTGGTCAAACGCGAGCCAATCATTAATAAAAAATGTGAAATAAAAAACTTTTGACTTTGACTTTGAATATAGCAGCTATATATCGGTGAAAAAAAGTTAGCAATCGGACTAGTACTTTCAGAGATTTCCTCCTACAAACAAAAAAAAAAAACAAACTTTACCTCTTTATAATACTACTAGAGTAAATGTAAATGTTACTGTTTACTTAGTCGTTCAAGTCAACAGAATTAGGTCAATCAATCCACCTTTTCACAACTAACTTGGGTTCTGCTGTCATTTGAACCAGATGCAATTGAAAACCAGTTTTTACGTGGAGCTACTACCCTATAACATGTTGGGTTCAAATTCACATTTCACTCGCTCGAATACCGACATATGACGTCTTTCACGAAATGCGAAATTAAAAACTCGGAAAATCGAGCTTGCATTCTGCAATGCCATTTCCGTACCGTCACGAAAACTTGAAATATCTTATTTATTATAATCCGCTGACGTAATAAATTGGAAAACAATTACTCATTTTGAGTAATGACGTCAGAGCGTAGCGAATGGGAAATAACGTTTCAATCATTAATGTGTAGTAAATAAAATGATTTATTGCGGAAGGCTGAGGTGTTGGTGGTAAGCGTAGCGATGAGCGGATTCGTTCATACAGTGCCTGCCACGACTGAAGGACTGTTTGAAATGGTCTTCTCGGCCCTGGAACGCAAAGAGCAAGCAAAGAACACGGAACACAGGTTTTTTTTGAGGTGCGTAATCATCTAATGACTTCTCTCGTTCTGAGCGAGAAGGCGGGCGAGTCAAACTTTTACTAAAACAACATCTGTATTCTTCAGTTGCCTTTTGCGTGTTAGGACCCTTTCAGAAAATCCACGTAGCCCTAGCAGGCACTGGCTTTTCTGGGCCTTTAGGGTGTTTTTAATATCGTGCGGATTTTGCTCCACATGCGGGACTGCCCCCCGATATCACGCCCCGCATCCCGCGTACGTATTCCACGCATTACAATAAATACTTGTATGAAAAGGACATTTGCGGGCACTACGCGTGCGGAGCAATCCCGCATGCGTGATGAAATCCGCACGATATTAAAAACACCCTAACAGTTTGCTGATATCTCTTTGAAGTGTGCATGGTATACTATGCTATGTCAACAACTCGGGCTTAGTTCTTATCGGATGGTCGGATGGCGAACCATTCATTGCTTGTCGTCTGCAAGTCAGATGGAACACAGGTGGCTTTTAGTCAGTAAAAGTCTGACACTCCCGAATAAATTCTTTATTTATTTGATGATTTCTCATACCAAAAAAACTCATGTTTTCTGCAAGACCTGCCCCCTAACCAAGTTACAACCGTTTCGTTTCGATTCTGGATTTGCGATTGATCGCCCCGAGTCGGCCATGCCTCCTATTCCTTTGTTCTGACCACGTGACTGAGCGTTGAGATGACGTCAGAATAAAGGAATCGGAGGCGTGGCCTACTCGAGGCGATCGACGATTTTGATTCTCTTGAGAGTGTCGAAATACACGTTTTTTGCGACATAAACGGCCGTATCTTTTTATTCGTTAACTCAGAAGTTTGATTTTTTCACAGCTTCAAAGGACCGCAGACTAGAGTATATGGTCTTAATTTTAACTCGTTACCTCCACGCGTTCCTGAGATAAAGGGTCTTGGCAGACTGACAACAAAGTGATCCTATAGGGGTTTTTTCCTTTTGAGGTACGGAACCCTAAAAATGGGGGGTGGGAGAAGAAGGGTAAAAAATAACCTACAACCTATTCCTATTCTGTTCCGACCTAACCTCAGATCTACCAAACATACACAAAAAAAACATAAAAGCTGTTTTGGAGGACTTCGATAACAAACCCCCAAGATTTTTTGTATATTATTAGATATTTTATATACTAGATTTTTAGTCGCCTATTTAGTTTTCTAATAATTTATTAAATAATAAAAAATGAATAATAATGAAATAATAATTATTATTAGGTATTAAATTATAATTGCAATAGACGACGAATTCAAAGTAATGCTTACCTATTATCATATAAAATGCTAAAAATAAGATTATTTAATATTTTTATGTCAATTCAGATGATGATCGCTCTATCATATAATTTGGCACCCACTCCAACCCCTAAAGCCTCTTGTCCACATGTTCATTTAATTCATTCACTCATTCGTTCAATTATAGCGTTGACAACTACAAAGTGCAGTGGAAAAATATTGAATGTTGCCATAAATAATAGAATATGGCATACTGAATGTAGAGTTGTAGGGATTTTATACAGCAGATAGTATTTCCGTTTTATGTTTTTGATTTTAATTAAAGAATTTATAGCTATGGGAGTTTTATTTTAACTTAGTGATTATATACCCTAACAAACCTACGATTTTTTTATAGGAACAAAAGGAGCTAAAACGCTTAAACATTTTTTTTAAATGTATTCATTTCTCTAACAACACACGTTTTTATTGTTTTTGGATATAATTTCCTCGCCAAACTTTGCAGTTTGATGGCGAGATACGCTCGCTTTTTATGACTTACTGAAATATAGCAGCTTTCTATCGGTGAAAAAAATTTAGTAATCGGACCAGTACTTTCAGAGATTACCTCCTACAAACAAAACACAAACTTTATCTCTTTATTATGTTAGTGTAGATATCAACAAAAGTCGGTCCATATTTCTTTATTATTATTTTTGGTAGGCTCGCGCTTCACCACTATATCACCTGATGGTAAGCAATGATGTGGTCAATAATGGAGCACGCTTGCCTAAAAGCAACCTATTTACTAAATTTATTATTAGTTTCGTGCGGGAATCGAATCCACGACACACAGCGAAGCAGCCAATTGCTCAACCGCTGAATTGTATGAATGAAAATATGATATTTGAACCTTTAGTATCTCCTGAGTTTAATGCGTTCAAACAAATAAACAAACTTCAGCGTTATAACATTTTATGTATAGACAAGCTTCTGCCAGCGGCTTTGCCCGCGTGAAAATAGGTTTTTCTATCCAAACGTTGAACCCCCGTTTCATCACCTTAGGGGGTGAATTTTGGAAAATCCTCTCTTGGTGCTAGCTTACGTCATAAAAGGACGCCTTGTGCAGAATTTCATGTTCCTAGTCCCAGTAGTTTCGGCTGTGCGTTAATATGTCAGTCAGTCAGTCAGTTTCTCCTTTTATATATATATAGATTAATAGTATTACCGCTTTACTTACATAGTCCTAAATTTAATGAAAACAATAAGCAATTTCGTCTTAATTGTACCAACGTCCCGAAAGGATACATGATAATTCATCTGTACCCTAAAACAGTACAGTCGAGTGGGGTGGGGTATTTACTCCCCCCTAGAAGGCCACTCTGTCAAGTTGCGGAAATAATATATAAGAGTAAAAGTGCCGTGAAACCGGTTACTATATACATATATATATATTTACAGTTAAACGTTGCTATTTAATTGTGAAGGATAAATATTAAGAAATTATCGCGAATTAAGTTGTATTGTTTGAATAAAGTTTCCGCACTTATTCTTATGTGTTACGTGGTCGCTTACAATGGGCCTCATCAGAAGACTTAAAGTAACCCAAAGGGCAATGGAAAGGGCTATGCTCGGAGTTTCCTTGCGTGATCGAATCAGGAATGAGGATATCCGCAGGAGAATCAACCGACATAGCACGAAGAATCGACAAACTTAAGTGGCAATGGCAGGGCACATTGCTCGCAGAACGGATGGCCTTTGGGGCCGAAAGGTTCTGGAATGGCAACCACGTACCGGAAGACGTAGCGTTGGAAGGCTTCCTACAAGGTGGACCGATGACTTGGTAACGGTTGCGGGAGTCCGATGGATGCAAGACGCATAGGACCGTTCATTGTGGCGATACTTGGGGGAGGCCTATGTCCAGCGGTGGACGTCTTTCAGCTGAAATGATGATGATGACTTATTCTTATACGGATCATTGCGCGTGGACCATCGCGGCCAAAACCTTCGGTGGAATTATTCTAACTAACCTGCCTATTTCCAAAAACTGATTAGGCCTCTTAGGTTTTTCAAGGCGTCTGTGAGGGAATTCAGGGACCCTAAGGTTTATGTGCGTATATCAGTGACACCTGTGCAGTCAAGGTAGACATGCGCAATTGTTTCCTCCACAGGGGACTGTCTGTAATGCCTATAATAAATGCGTGTTTTTATATATTTCGTGAAGATGAATAAGAAGATTTTTTGTCGACTAACACATTGAATAACAAGAATGTCTAAGAGTCAAATTCAGTTCCCACCATACATCGTCAACTTATACGAGAAATCTCGCTTACGACGATTAATCAAAGTTAACTAACAGCGAGAGATATCGTGAACGAGATTTAGGTACCAGTAATATTAATACTCCCATTAGGAGCCATCTACGGCCTTACGAGGGCTTTTTAATTTTTTATTAATGATAGGCTCGCGTTTGACCACCATCTCACCGGATGGTAAGCGATGATGTGCTCGACGATGGAGCACGCTTGCCTAGAAGTAATCTATTCACTCTTGACTTACGATATATATCGTATTTGGAATCTGTGAAGAAATCATCTACGAGATATCTCGTAGTTGACGTTCTATAAATTCATTTGGTAAAATAGTTAAGTTGAAAAAAAAAATCAACAAACGTTTTTTTTTTTCGTTAATCATTAATAAACTGTTCACAAATTAATTAATAAAGAGTTAAAATTACACGGTTAAGCCGTCACAGTCACTCCTTTACATAAAGAAAGCTCAAATTTCTTATTAATTTAAATCCCAGACCAGTTCAAAATTTAGTCCAACCTCATTACAATCTAAATTAATTTTTTACAATTAAACTTAGTTCCCGAGACCGTAACTAACAAATATACAAAATGACGCAGAAAATTTCGCTTTGAATAAATTTCATTTCTAAGCAAAGCATAATCCCCGTCTTGTTAAAGATAAGGAGGAGCATTAATTTGAATTCATCTCATTACGGTGTTCCCGTCGACCACTTGTTCCGAATAAATTATGAAAGACACGCGAAAATGGTTTATTATCCCTGCCGACGTTCCATCTCGTTCCTTTTTTGGCGATTCGTACGAAAAAGAAAGAGACAAAGAGCGTTCAAGAGTTTCGTGTGTGTGCATTTGGCGAGTCCACGTTTTTGTATTTTTTTTTGCGTGTTGTAGGTGAGATTGATACTGGTCTTGGCTTCGTAATTAAAACAAATGTACAAAAAAATATGCAATATTAACTTGGGGGAGACTAATCAGTAGAATTGTTTGTTATTTTTTTTAATTTAGATATGTATCGAGGAACAGTAATGCCCGACTTACTGTGGTTCAAAGTAACACAAATTGGTACTCTGACACAGTGAGACGGGTTGCGGCAGACCACGAAGGAGATAGTGGGACAAACTAGACCGAGAAACGAGAGGAGAAGGACGGGGCCGCAAAAAATAGGAGTGGAAAGAGACCAGGAGTGGGACTCATAGAGAATGCGAATATACACAACACCCACCTAGACACCTAGGTGTCTTATGTGTCTACAAATAGTGGTTTCGGGGTCTAGAACCAGTATTTGTTCTGTGTGGGAATTAAACCAGCGACACACAGCGCAGCAGAATTGCTCAACCACTGTTCCAACTATAGTGACAAATAATGTTGTATGTGAATCGGCTTTGAGACGATTTTCTTAATTCCTTCCTGTACCTCCCTTATTTAAATTCGCCACTCGCACACGCATCGCACCGCCATCTGACGGCGGAATGAAGAAGTGGCTGTTTGAACTCAACCAGCACGCCGACCACCGTCAACCCACGCGCGGGGTAATGAAAAACCTGAAAATATCGTGAAATACGACTGCTAGTGATACAGTGTGGTGTTCTCCCGGCTCCCAGCATCCTGTGAGTACCTGACTACTTCCAATTTCTATCATTCTTCAGCCTGTTCTTCTTAGGAAATTTAGGGAGACGTCCCTGGTTGGACGCAATACCCAACCAGTATACATGTTAATTAAAAGTAAATCAATTACGGTATTTTTAATTGGTGCTATCGTTTAATTTGGCGCAATAAGGCGCCAAATTAATATTAAAATCTAAATACACAGTATGTTTTCAATATCAACAATATAGACTCGAAAAACTTTTCCAATCATTTTGGCACTAATATTTGGACAAACCAATCATACGCCTGAAGATAATCACTGTTAGACTTTCGAACTAATCAAGTTCATTTGTCGAGGTCATAGTTTGGGGGCACCACTTAACTACCAAAGAGTATTAAATCAAATAGAACCGACAGTCGTAGTCGATGACTAATTAAATTTCCTGTGGGCCTTCAGTAATTTGTGCTTTGCTATTAGTTAAAAGGGATCTATTAAAATTTGTGTGCGTAAATATTAATGGAAATTTTATGGGTTTTGATGTTTAAATGGCGATTTTTTAAATATCAATTTATTTTCGGGTTTTTTTTTTTATAAAATAAGTCACTCCGATGACCTTATACAGATGAGTTATTGTATAAATAGGATTAAATTTCATAAGTAGGTAAATACGGAAATCCAAAAGGCCTTTGGCCGTAATAGATTTTGAAACAATCCAAACGATAAACTCCAATTTGGTTTAATTGAAAGGCCGTAATGTGAAAATAGTAACAGACTATTAAAATGTGCAAATTTTCTGTTTTTGCGTAGTAGCAGCATACGCCGGGCATCTGCTTGTAATAAATAAGATCAAAATAAATTCATCACAATCATCATCATCTTCCTGCCCTTGTCCCGTGTTATTTGGGGTCGGCGCAACACGTTTTCTTCTTCCATTCTGCCCTGTCACTCGTCATACTATCACTAACTTCCTTTTCTTTCATATCACTCTTCACACAATCCATCCATCTTTTCTTTGGTCTCCCTCTCCCTCTCCATCCATCAAACAATCACACTACTATTATAAAGGCGAAAATTTATGACTGTGTGTGTGTGTATGTTTGTAATTTCTTCACGCTCAAACGGCTGAATAGATTCCTATGAAACTTGATACACGGGTAGCGCAGGTCTGTTCTGGTCTGGTCTGGTCTGTTGAAGTATGTTCCCTTGGAATAATTTCTACTATAACGCGAGCAATGCTGCTGACAGTAACTAGTGTAGACACATCTTTTGAAAAATTTTAAACGCAGGAGATTTTTTCTTCCATACAAATTAGAATAATATATTTAATAAACTAATCAACCCACCTTGTCACAGAATAATTAGAATACTAATCTCTCACGCTTTGACGCGGTTTTAAATACTTAAACCTTTAAGCCACAAATACGGTAGCGACAAAAGAAAAAAGCAATGCCATACTTTTCACTAACAAACATAATAAAACCTTGTACAGAACCATCATTCTCGCTATTTACATGGCCGTCCCCACCGCTGTATTGTTTTTCAATCGGCCCCCTTGTCTCCCAGGGAGAGGTGACGTCATCGTGAACAATATGGCTGCCGCTTGAGACTGTTTTCGCAGAATTACGCTTACACGGTAACATTTCGGAGATTAACCCAAAATGAACGATGACGCAACGATTTTTTTTCGTGATTATTTAAAAAAAAATCAGATTAAGTTATTGTGTTTTCTGGAGTTTTTCATTGAAACTGACTGAGCGCTTTCCTGTTATTTTCGTTTTTGTTTTCAGTTATTAACTGAGGGTTGTTTTTTCATTATTTTTACTTGCTCTTCCTGAAAAGAATTACGTTTTATTTATTTATTGGATTTGAAGGATTTGAATTGTTTTAATGGTATAGAACCACCTTCGGATTATTGCCTTTCTAGTAAAAATCAGTTTCTAGTACATTGGCTATACAAGCGTGCTCCATCTTCGGCCACATCATCGCTTACCATCAGGTGAGATAGTGGTCAAACGCGAGCCTATCAATAATAATAAATAAAAATAAAAAACAATCTATAACGGACATAGGTAGATTTCTTTTGTGATTTATGAGTATATATTGTTTTGTGACCGGAATGTTGGAAACTAATGATTGTGGATGTGATATGTCGTATATATGTATAAAACGATTTTTTTCATAATATATATTTCGAGGAATTATAATCTAATAAAAATGTATTACAATTATACGGAATCTAGAACTTTTCAGTGACATTTATATAGATTACTTGCTGACTCGGTAAACGTTGTTCTGCAACATAAATTACAAAGAAAAAAGTATGGTGTAGAAGTAAAAAAAGCCTATTCTCAGGGCTACTAAGTTACAGAAAAACAAAATCAAGGTGGGAGGTTAATAGGAAACCTACAACCAGACTTACCAAAAATACACAAAAAATAACATAAAAATCGGTCCAGCCGTTTCGGAGGAGTTCGATAATAAACCCTGTGACACCAGATTAATATACAATAGACTAGCTATTCCTGTGACTTCGCCTGCGTACATAAAATATAGCCTATGTCACTCAGGAATAAAGCAGCTTTCTATCGATGAAAAACATTTTCGCAATCGGACCAGTACTTTTAGAGATTACTTCCTAAAAACATAAAAACAAACTTTACCTCTTTATAATATTAGTGTACATTATCTCTAGATTAGATAATGCCAAATTGATAGAGCGCTACCCTCTTTCGAATGAACATTTACGTTCGGTTATTGATTCATTATTAAACAGGCAAGTAGTTCCTCTACTTCTGCCGTTATTGAGGCGAATCTGCGAGAGGACTCTCATTGACCTACTGACTCAGTTAATTAAAACGTCTTAGCCTCGGGCAGGAGGGGCAATTAACATTACATTCAAGCGCTATGGATTCCTAAATTGGTGCACAGACTAAGAAAGCTCTGCTACGACTTGCTGCTTTGATCAGAATGAAAATACATCACGGTTTTTGACTTATTAGGTTTGAGACGTGAGAGTACTAATAAGTTTACAGCGCATCGTAGACGTGGGCTTGTGGACGACGAGCAATGGGTAGCTCGCCCTTCAGCTGTTCGAGCTTTAAAGAGATATCAGCAAAACTGTAGGAGCCCAGCAGAGCCGTAGCCTACTGGAGCCATGTGTTAACTTCCGAAGGGAAAACTCGGAGTCCTGGAATGCAAGGCAAAGAAAAAACATGGGTGTGGTTTTAGTTAGTGAAAGTCTGACACGCCCTCACGCTCCGCCCTAGTGTGAGAGAAGTCATTGGATGATTTCACACATAAAAAAACAGTAATTTTTTATACGATCTAATCTTTTTTTTTTAATTATTCTTGATAGTTTCGCGCTCACCTGATGGAAAGCAACGATGCGGTCGACGATGGAGCGCGCTTACCTTGAAGTAACCTATTCACTCTTGACTTAAAGATTCTCGGGTTGCAGCCATCAGGAAACAGATTCCTTGCGTTCAGCAAGGAATTCCACTCCTTAGCTGTACGCACAATGAATGTGTTCCCAAAACGTTTCGTGCGTATAGGTGGGATGTCCACCATGAATCTGAATAGCAGAGCAGTGGTGTCCCAATGGTCACTGCCACGACTTATGAATTGTACGTTGATATGTTCAGGGTTCAAATACGGGCAGGCACTTAACTTTATGTATTGTTTCAGCACCACTGGTCTCAAAACGGTGAAGGAAAACATCGTGAGGAAACCGGCATGATATCGAACCAAACATTCGAAGATATGTGGTAAGAGTATCTACCATCGCGCTCTGGGCCCACGTGATGGATTAAAGGCCCGATAGAAGAGGCCTGAGTCCCAATAGTGAACAACAACTATGAACTGTACGAAAACAATGCCAAACTACACTTGAAGCCATCAAAAATGGAGCCTAAATACTCACAATAATTAGAATATAATTCTCAGCAGTGTAAGACCTAATCAGAAACGTTTTCTGTGTCGCAGAACCTGCTTGTGTCGCTTCCATGTTCCAATTTGAGTCCCAAATTCTGAGCCCTTCGCTTTCTGCAGTAGACGCGGTGCGAACTCGTCTAGATTGAGTTGTGGGACAAAGTGTAAGCGGAGCGATTTAGGAAATATTAAAATTAATTATTCTGCCACGATTTTTCGCAGTTATGGATTAAAACCATAGAAGAAACGGATATATTATATGATAAATATAATAATAAATAAATTTTCATATATTAGACTTATTTATATAAATTTATATTGTTTACTGGATCCTACCCTTCAACGTAATCTCTCTCTAACTCTTTACTGGGAAAAACCTCATAGTCAAGTTAAGATCACGTTTGTAACTATGTGAATTGTTAAGTTACTGTGTACTATGTTATGTTACGGTGTACAATAAAGAATTAAGAATCGTATTTGAAAGCAAAGTGTACTTAAGAATATCTTACGAATGTATGTGTCCGTTTTTGAGAGCGACAAATACACAAATTTTTAAATTTTTAGTGCTTAACTGTGATGCTCCATCATACTTTAACGACTGCACATGTTTTGTATAATTCTATGTAAAGCGTGTTTCTTTTCATATAGTCTACATAAACGCTACATTACTGTTGCCGCTGCGCACCAATAACTTGGGCCATAAACACATTACCATGTCCGCTGGCTTACGACAACTTCATTAAAAGTGCCTTATAAATAAATTGCACCAGCTGCGTCGCACAACGTTTTGTATGCCTTAAATATTCTGTAATTACTATTTTGTTTTCGTGGAACTACATTTTGAATACACTGTATTTTGTGTGACACGCTTTACGCTTATTACTTGGACCCATTCTCTCTGGTTTGATCTTCATTAAAAGGTACAAACAAAATGTAAGGTTACACGCTTGTGATTCTTTGTGTTACGAACTGTTTTGCACTGTTTTTTAAAGGAATGTCTTGTTAATATTTCGTTTAGAGTGTTTATCTTTTGTCAATTTGAAAGTAATCATCATGTTTTTTTATTGAGATGAAATTAAACATATTTCAAGTAATGACTGTTACAGTTTAGTATATAGTTAGGTTTTGATATGAAATCAGATTATTTACTGTTTTTGTAACCAAGAATATTACTAAAGTTGTTTTGCATTCGATTACTCATTGCAATCGACTAATTGTGCTGGCAATACCGAAACATATTTGTGTTTTATCTGTGGTAAAGCTGTCGATGTAGCGTAATGGCGGATGACAGTTCTAGTCTTCGATTGGCAGCCGTACAGGTAAGACGCTCAATTTGTCTCTTGCATTATTAAAACGTTAAGAAATATTGTAACATCATAATTTAAAAAGAGTGTCCATGGAGTTTCTTGTACAATCTTCTACATAAGATCTACGCTTTGGAATGTGCAACTAAGAGTAATAAAGATATTATTTTATACTGATTTGAGCAGTTTTATTACACTATGTACAGCAATAGCATTACGCTAACTTATTGAAAAATAATCTAATGTATAGAACGTGATTGATTATATTTAATACTAGCTTTTGCTCGCGACTTCGTCCGCGTGAAAGTAGGTTTCTTCATACAAACTTTGGAACCCCGTCTTAAACCCTTAGAGGGCGAATTTTGTAAAATCCTCCCTGAGTGCTCGCCTATGTTATAAAAGGAAACCATGTGCAATATTTCACGCTCGTAATCCCTATAGTTTTGGCTCTACGTTGATTTGTCAGTCAGTCAGATTCTTCTTTTATATATGTAGACTAGCTGACCCAGCGAACTTCGTACCGCCTAATAGTAAGGATAACGCCATCTTCTGGCATTACCACAATCGAGGTAATTTATTTTAAAAGGTCTTTTTATTAGAGATGGTGTTCTATTTGTATTTTTTTCGTGAATTTTTCCATTTTTTCTTCCCGTTTAAACCTTTCCTGGACTATCATGAATATTTCAAGATCAAAATTAGCCAAATTTATCCAGCCGTTCCCGAGTTTTAGCGGGACTAACGAACAGCTTTATATTTAGCTTATTAGCATTGTTTTGCTTTTTAGCTTTGCTTTAGCTTATTTAGCTTTTTAGCTTTATATTTTTTACAGATACATAGATATACATATAAAAATCTCGTGTAACATTGTAACCAAACTCTTCAAAAATTACTTGACCCATTTTCATGATTTTTTTGGTGTATATTTTGTAGGTGTTTGATAGGTCGTAGGCTATTTTTTTACCCCCAATCCCTCAATTTTTCTTTGATATTTTTTATATAATGCTCCTATGGTGCTAAGTGATCGTCTCATAAGCCAAGACAACATTATTAAAAGTTTCTTGCTAGAAACGCAGCAGTAACACGCTGGCACAGATCTTTGCGTGTCATTCAACATAATTATTTTTTTCATAGAGATAACCAAATGTTACAATTTTAAAAAAGTAGCACCTAAGAGAAATACACTACATAGAAAGATAAAAAATTAAGAACTAGCTAGGTAAAAAAAGAAATTAAATAGTATTTAACAATTGCGATTAAAAATGCGTGATATACGAGTTTCAGTCACGGATTGAGCGTCACGCTGCAGAAGCAATGCCAGTATTGGCCACATTATTATTATCATTTAAATAAACTCAAGTTACTCTAGCAGCGTGTCACTTGTGCCGCTCGAGAACCGTCCGTCCATCGTTCCGCTCGACAACTTAATTAAAAGCACTGCGCAAGCAAAAGCAGCTGCAATACGCTTGATACTCTTTGTGACAATCACTTTTATGTTATTGCTGTACGTCTATTAAATAAATGAAACCTGCCGATTTCCAATACAATTTTTCATCTGTTACTTCAAAAAAGCGTGATACGAATTTTTTTTTTCCAACTGCGTGACGCTCTTCTTTTTTCATTATTTTTGCCTACTTCGAGCATAAAAGGACACAAGATAAATATATATATATTTATTTATATGTACTTTATTGCACCTCAAAAGTACAAATTTACAAAAGGAAACCTTATAATAAAAAACATACAATTAGCGGCCTTATCGCACTTGGTGATTTCTTCCAGGCAACCTGGAATGGACAGAGATTATTTGGAAACAAAATGGGGTTGCACTTGATGCAAACATAAAAGTAAACAAAAAATATAATTTAAATAGAAATACAAGACAGCACAGGACCAATCGTTAAAGCGACGCAGGGGACATCTTTCGGCTACAATAATAATGAGATAAACAAGATGGATTCAAAGCTTTATAGAATTTTATATTTGTCATAGTGTTTTACATATTTACCACTCTCATTTTCTTCACAATAAATGTTGTAAGAAAAACTATTACTTTTAATTTCAGATGACCGCGAAGCACGCTTCTCAAGCAAGTTTCTCGAGCAGCGTGTTACTTGTCCTGCTAGTAAAACGTCCGCGTGTCGTTCTCTCGACAACTTCATTAAAAGTGGTGCACAAACAAAACGCAGCTGCACCGCTCGCGACATGCTTTTGTGTGCCAATCAACATTTTTGTTGCAAACACGCAGAAATAGTTGTTCGTTGATTTCCAGCGTGTTAAGCATCGCGTGCTCTTTGTTCAGCTTATCTTGTGTGTAACGATGTGTTGTGACTTTGTTCTCTTTATATGGAACGTGGTCTATGTTGGAAAAAAATTGCTTTTGTGATTCAGTGAGACTTTTCTAGATGTTCTGGAAATCTTATTCCAATTAGGTTTTTAGTTAAACTAAAATAATTATTTAAATAAAAGGCTAGGGAAAATTCAAGTAGAATTTTCCCTAGCCTTTTCCAGATTAACTAAGGGATGCGGCTGAATACCCGTATTTTACATGGAACGACTGCCTATCAGACCTCCAAAACTCAGTCACTTCACTGGACTACTCGGATGGTCGGAGGGTCGGATTTTCTGGCGTCTAACTGCTTGTAGTGACTATCAAAGATCTACGAATGACAACAGTACCAATGGCTTTATGTGCTTTCCGAGGCACGGGGTGTTAGTAATGTCCGTTAATAAATTTACATTATTTCAATAATATGAAAAACCATATGAAATTATAAATTTACAGGGCTGTTTTACAACACAATTTAAAACCTGCAACTATAAATAAAACGCTTTAACTAACTCAGTTGAAATTAAAAGCTATTAATCAAAACCAAAATCCCACCTTTGAACAGGCTGACACTGCATAAACCTCATAACACTACATAAAACCACAAC
This sequence comes from Mythimna pallens, assembly GCA_961205895.1. NCBI lineage: Eukaryota > Metazoa > Arthropoda > Insecta > Lepidoptera > Noctuidae > Mythimna > Mythimna pallens. The sequence continues at coordinate 23,947,557 of OY540833.1, forward strand.
ACATCAATAAACAACTAAAAACAACAGAACAACACTCCATATGTCCGCAAACATTTTCATTTTGAAATGTAAATTTAAAAATGGAAACGAACATGTTTAAACGGGTGCGCATTAATCACTGGCTGGACATGTTGGATGTCTAACAGGAGTAACGGGACAAAGAGGGACATTGAAAACTGTAAACAATTGCGGAAAAATGATGCTGCGGACATAATGCGAGCGTAGGATGAGGAGTCAGGGGTGTTGCACATACCGTCATGAACATAAATATATAACAGCTAGCTACTACTAGCACGTGATTGTCGAATATTATCCTAAAAGAAAATACTCCCGAGATAAAAGTATTGTACGAGCCTAACCGTATACCAAGTTTCATTGAAATCCATTCGAATGTGAAGAAGTAACAAATAAACACACACACACGCTTTCCCCTTTGTGTGATAAGATAATGTAGATTCAAAAGCGATTACCTGTTTAAGTGCTAATAGAAATCTAATTTGTTTATTTTTATTTATTTATTTATTTAAACTTCATGTACAATAGTGGTACATAGGTGGAGTTAATGAAACAAGGGATTCTCTACCAGTCAACCTTTGGGTTAAAAAAGTTAAAACTGTGGTAGGTCTCGTCGCTCCTCAAAGAGATGTCATCAAATCGGTAGGGACAGTTACAGACATACAGTTAGGCGCGCTTTATCGCCAAACTTAACTGGCAATGGGCAGGGCACATTGCTTGCAGAACGGATGGCCGTTGAGGCTAAAAGGTTCTGGAATGGCGACCACGTACCGGAAGACGTAGCGTTGGAAGACCTCCTACAAGGTGGACCGATGATTTGGTAACGGTTGCGGGAGTCCGATGGATGCGAGACGCACAGGACCGTCCATTGTGGCGACACTTGGAGAGGCCTATGTCCAGCAGTGGACATCTTTCGTCTGAAATGATGAGTTAGGCGCAACACCCAGCACGGCCGAAGCTTACTGGGGCCATGGGTTGATTTCCGAAACCCGGGGTCTTAGAAATCAAGACAAAGAAGGAACATGAATGTATTTTTAGTCAGTAAAAGCCTGACACGCCTTCCTGCCCTACCATAGAGCGGGAGAAGATGATTTCCCACCTTAAAAAAAACCGGCTGGCCTAATAAATTGCACTTTTTATTGTTAAAAATGAAATTTTCTTCAGTAGTACAGAGAAGAATTTTCTTTACTAAGAATATTCGCTAGTTCAGCATTTCTAACGAGCTTGTGAACTTTTGAACGGGCAAGCGCATTATGAAGCTAAATGTTGAACTAAAGAAAGAGGTAGTATTCGGAGAAAAGCGGTGTTTTGTCGTACTTTATTTTAAATGGGATCACGCTTTTCTCAGTAGAGGAAGACAGAAGTGTATGGAGTACCCACAGTTTCCAATAAACTACGTAGTGGATTCTATGTATAATGGGAAATGTGTCACTTTTTTTTTACCGAGCTCTAATAAAGGCTTAGCTATTTCAGATTTATTTCTTAACGGTCTGCTGCGAGCGGCTTCGCTCAAGTGAAAGTAGAATGTTGTCCCAAAGGAACGGTGGCGTGACGAAGTAACATACATACACACACTAACTTTTGCCATTATAATATTAGTGTGATAAAAAATAATGATCTCATTATCCAATTTATCATAATTATTTCATTATATATGCCGAAAATTTCGTTATTATATGTAGGTATAAATAGCTGAACCAGCGGACTTCGTACCGCCTGCCTTAAATTCAATTAATGTAGTATATCTTTCGATATAGTCAGCCGATTGCGACGAAACAAAGTCTAAGTAATAATATCAAGTTACACACAATTTTAATGTATAAAAGTTATGTACATCAATATCGTACATTTTACGTGATGCGCGCATAATAAAAATAAAAACTTCTACAAATTTATTATATGTATAGATTAAATGATTCAATAAATTTGTCTAACCCGTCATTAACTGAGATTTTTTTAGGGGTAGGAAATCATTAAATTTTTTTTTTTGCTTTAGGGGGAGCGAAAGGGAGTGTCAGACTTTTACTGACTAAAATCCTTTCTTTCTCATCCTGTTCCAGGGCCGTGGTTTCTCTTTCGAATAATTCCCCAGAACACAAGGCTTATTGCAATGTTTCCGCCCTCTATACGAACTACACATTCAGTAAAACGAAATCAAGTATCAAAAATCATTGTTTATAAAAAAAAAAAAAACATATCTGTCAATGTCAATAAGTCCTTTTTTCGACAATCGATAGAATCTCACTTTGTCTATTGTGAGTGTGTGTGTAACGAGGCAAACAATAAGTAATTAAGTACGGTACCCATTTAAGCACATACCTTCACAAAGATACCTATCCATCTCAATTGAGAATCGGGTCAATAGAACCGGCTGAAATAAAATACCCACGAATGAAATCCCTAAGGGCCGGCCATATGTAAATATTTTACATATTTCCATATTGATTTTCGAAGCAAATTCGTTGGAAGCGGGTTTCTATGGTAATCAATTGACAAGGAAAAACGTGGGTAGGTATGGTTGTGTAATATTCGAGAGAAAACGAGGCATAAAATTAAAAGAGAAACTTTGATAGTTGAATTTGAGAGATTTTGATACTTAATTCTACGTGATTATAGGTATGCCTGTCTCTTTCGTCTAGAGGTTGTAAGTGATACTGCAGAGCACATGGTTCAGAGTTTGTTTCCAGTTTCGAAGAAAGGGTTATTGCGGGTTTTTCGTTCTGAACTTGTCAATGACACCCAATATTTAATTTTTTGTGCTCAATGGCAGGGAAAGGGTAATTGAAGTTTTTCATCATCAATTTGTCAGTGGCAGTGTTTTTTTGTTGTAGTGGGACATCATAAAATAACTTCTCAATAAACAAAAGTCCGACTGTTACTGAGCCTACCTGCCCTTTGCGTTCCAGAATCACGGTATCTCCGTAAAAAATTCCTTTGGCCGTAAGGTCCCAGTAAGGCTAAGGCCAGTAAGGCCGATTTTGCTAACATATCTTTGAGATGCGCATAGAAGTCTTTACTAGACGACCGGACAGCAAGCTACCTATTGCTCGTCATCCGCAAGCCCGAGTAACAGCCTGTATTTTGGGTTTGAGGCAAGTAAGTTTCAACCCAGCGATAACTCGTTAATCGGTAACGAGTCATACGTCTCGAGATTGAAAGCAGCGTTGGAAGGCCTCCCACAAGGTGAACCGATGACCTGGTGAGGGTCGCGGGAATCCGATGGATGCGCGACGCACAGGACCGGTCATTATGGCGACACTTGGATGAAACCTATGTCCAACAGCGGACGTCTTTCGGCTGAAATGATGATGATGATGATGACGAATTGAGATCAAACCTAGGCAGGTGTTTTACTTTGTGTAAGGTATTTCCTCAGCACTGCTTTCAAAACGGTAAAAAAGAAAATAGTGTGAGGAAACCGGCATGGCCTTGAACCAAATTCGAAGACGTGTAGCATCCACCAACACTGGACCAGTACGGAACGGCCCATTTCTAGACATGGAAGAAAGAGGAGGCCTGAGTTCCAGCAGTGGATGAAGTAGATGACAATAGGCTGAGATTATTATTACGTAGTAGTAATTAAATAAAAAAAGTCAAAAACATTTTATAATTACCTGTTGTTTAAGGTTCTAGAAGCAAATCATAATAATAACTTATTCAATAGTTCCAAAATTTTTATTAAGAGAGCTCTTTCCGATCAGTCTATCGTTTGTTGTTTCATCTAACGCCATCGTGGATAAAGACGCAACGCGAAAAAATAGAGCTAGTGCCTGAACACTCGGTTGGCATTCCGTAACTCCCGTTGGTCATTCGAATAATTCATATAATTTGTTTTAGGAAATACGTGTTTTTTGTCTCTCGTAGTTTTACACAAATTTATATTTTATTTATCAGTGAAAACCTAACCAACCGGTTAGGTTTTCACTGACAAGATCTGCTTTTGTTTTGTTGTTTTGTTTCCAAAAAACCTAGAAAAAGATGAGTAATAACGACATAATCACGTAAGAGCGGTAGTATGAAAAGTACGGGCGCTCTTAATAGACACATCAACAATCCCTTCCGTAAATTTGAATTTCAAGCCTACGTAAGAATCTCTCTATAGCCTTTACTCCCAAATCAACCTCCTGCCCTCAATACCCCATTCACCTAACCCGAACCATAATAATATGAATTTTGCAATACGAGAACTCTTACAGAATTACAAACAACTTATCTGCAAAGAACTCCAGCGATTCCCTCGTAACAGCGATTCTTTGAACGACTTAGTTGATCCTCCTTTTCTAACATGCAGGTTTTTGTATGTCTGTCTCTGTCTGTCTTACCTCCATAAGTTGCCATCACGGGAACCCTGTATATTTCATTCATGGTGTTGGTTCAAACTGTTTTTGAAGTCCTCCCTTGACTTGGTACAATTTGTTAGCGTTTTGTACCATTCAGGGTTCTGTGGGCCGATTGGTACATTTATTTTCAACAAATTGGAAAGTTTTTTGTATTTCTTTCTTTGGTTCTTAGTTAGGTAAGGGTTTGGTATAAATAAGAATGTGGCGAATGGATTTTGGGTGGTTCGGAATTTTTATTTTCGATTAGGTAGCCGTTCAGGGTACTGAAGATATTTTTTTTTTGTAAATGTAGGTCTACAGGACTTAATCCTATTGTTGTCTACCCAAATAATTCCAATTTTCTTGTTGCAGGAATATTAGATTCCACTAAAAACATAAATGTGAAAACAAGAACAAAGTTCAATATTACAATGTGATGTGTTTGTAAACTTCACCGACAAAAGAATTGAGATTTAAAAGTAAGTAAAGTCTAAGTCCTTGGGGCAAATATAGAAATTTATTTTGGTATAAGTTAACATCTAAACAACTCATCTCAACTCAACAACTCAACTCAACTCATCTTATAACTTCAACATCTGAATTGTCTAGTTTTTACCTTACAATTTTTTTTAATTTATTCAATTATATTTTAACACCTTTACAGCCGCGCAAACAATAACTTGTTTATAACCTAAAGATGATAATAAATTGATTATTCATATATAATATGACTAGACAAAGATATACAGCCGATATAATTTATTTTTGTTTTCATAAGTTACATGTTTTTTTAGTACTTAAAATTAATATATAAAACGTGTTATGTATTATACAGTCGTCTAAATCATACTACAGTTTCACAAATACATCATAATTAAGAAATTATCACATTTGTTATAAACGACCCGGAATTTATGCAGCCCAGTGTAGTTTGTTCATAAAATATTCTTATGTCTCCATTATATCTGACTGGCCTGTTGGTCTAGTGGTTAGTGGCCCTGACTGCTATGCTGGAGGTCGTAAGTTCGATTCCAACCCAGGACAAATCTTTGTGTGATGAGCACGATCATTTGTTTTGTGTCTGGGTGTAATAAGAATTTAGAAATATATAAGTATGTTTATCAGTTGTCTAGTACTCACAACACAAGCTCTGCTTAGCTTAGGACTAGACAGCGTTGTGTGATAGTTATGGAATATTATTATTATATTATTTGCATTACCAAATCCTGTAAAACTAGAAGGTAATTGTTATTTTTATCGTTCCATAATGCTTTTATAATTTCATCTTTTCCCCAAAATAATAGTTTCCTAAATTTGTTTACGTAAAACACAAGCCTCGCCGAACATTAACTGCACAGTGTGACTAATATAATTTCGCAGTTAAAAATCTCTTATTATTTTTTTGGCTCGTTCTTTGCCCAAAGAATTAGTTTTGCAATGTAACGTGGCAATGTTGTCAATCTTTTGGGTATATTTTCTGATGACAGCAATTTGAAGGAGTTCTTCGACGCTTGAGTGTAGTGTGTGTTTTTGCATAGGTAATAATATACGTAGGTATGTGTAACATAGTTTTTTTTTTTTAAGGTGGGAAATCATCCAAATGACTTCTCGCGCTCTGGGTGGAGCGCGAGGGCGTGTCAGACTTTTACTGACTAAAACCACACCTGTATCCTTCAATTACCCTTTGCGTCCTAGGACTACGGGTTTCCCTTTCAGAAATTCTCCGCGGTCCTAGTTAGCGGGCATCGGCCTTGCTGGGCCCCTACGGTTTGCTGACATCTCTTTGAGGAGCGCGAGGATCTCAACGCGCTATTGACGACTGGGCTCGGTCCGGTTAATTACCAAACAGCCGGACGGCGAGCTACCTAGTGCTCGACATAGTTAGGTTTAGTATAAATACTTAGTTAATATTTAGGGTTCTTATGAATATGTTGTTAGAAATCCTTCAATATATATTAAAACTTTTTTTTAAATTCTTTTTTATTAATTTATCTTATAGTTATTACTTACGTGTTAAGCTCAAGATCCAGGCGGAACTTGTGGTTGAAAGCTTTGATGAGAAGTGAAGTCCTATGAAAGTGTTTGCCAGTCTGAAACAAGAAAAAAACGCAATATTAGAATCTATTCCAAAAAAATTCTTACCACTTTTAGGTTACAATGCTAACGTAGTTGAATACGCCAGCCTTATACATGAACATAGCATGCATATCAGGCTTATAATGTTCCCACTGCTGGGACTCAGTCCTCCTCTCTAAGAGAGGGATTGAGTCGTAATACACCACGCGTGCCCAGTGCGTGTTGACAGATGTCACATGTCTTTTAATTTTTGGTTCTAGAACATGCCGGTTTCCTCGCGACGTTTTCCTTAATCGGTTTGATAGCACTAGTGATGAAATAAATTACAAATGTATATTCACCTAGCTGGGTCTGAATTTGCGACCTAAATCCCATAAGTCGAGGTTGTTTCCATTGGACCACCAGCTCCGTTAAACATAGCTGTGTATTAAAATTAGCATAGAAGTTAACTAACAGATGTAAAATATTAAAATAAAAATTCATTTGTTTATTTACGAAAATTACATTGACGAAGTAATTGTGTTGGTAGATAGATGAATATTGCAAAATAATAATAATCGTCCTGACCGAATTTCGGTCACGGTGGCCAATTTCAACGGGGATTAGTGAAGTACGCAGGAGATATTTATAAAGCACAAACTTGTGCAAATAAACAGGCGCACTCTCTATTTATCTTCTCTCTTCAAAATATATAAAAGTGGTATTTCACTCACTGATTAATCACGAAATAACACCTACAAATTTAAAATTGGTACCTACAGCTTAAATGGCAGGTAGGTTCCTTAAAGGGTGTATACATCCGCTAAGAACGGATTTTCCGAAATTCTCCCCCTAAAGGGATGAAACGGGGGTCCAAAGTTTGTATGGAGAAACCGACTTTCATGCGGCAGAAGCTAGTACTTATAAAGAGGTAAAAGTTCATAAGTTTTAATTTAATTCATCTAATTAAATAACTAAAGCAAAGACGTACGTGTATTAATGAAAATTATTTGCTACACTGTTATATAACTTTTCCATTTAACTTGAAAGATGAAAATCGTCAGTCACAGATGTTATAAGAATTTTAATTTTATTCAAATGGTTAATTTTAAAAGAAGACTCGCACAGAATAACAAAGAGCAGAGACATTACACAAGGCCTAAATTTTGGCCCAAAGCCTTCATAAGCTCTCTGAGTTCAGGCATATGAAATATTTTTGATTACTTAGCATTGCGACTGAAATGCCTGAAACAATTTGAATTGCTTATTATTTATCTAGATAGTTATGTTTAGAGGTTTCAGAGTTTGACACCTTTTGAAAGCTGATTGAACTTATAGTAATCTTAATTAGATGAAATCAAATAATTTGACAAGTTTAATTTACGTTACCTAATTTAAGAACTAGCTTCGCACAGTGATTTATTGACGCGGAATCAGAGCAATAGAAAAATGAAGCGAGGCCTTTCTCTAATAATTGCTTTGTACACTTTATAACATTTTTTTAATATGATTATTTTTATTGTGCTTTTGGGAACAATATCGACTGGTCTACACTGTTCTTACATAATGTCTATTAATACTGTAATATGAAAATATTGTAAACAATCACTTTTTTAAAAGAGTAACCATGGAGTTTCTTGCCGGTTCTTCTCCATAGGAAACGACCAATTTGGAACCGTGCACTAGCTTCTGACGTTTTATAAGTGCCCATGTAGGCCTATGTGAAATAAAAACTTTTGACTTTTTTGACTTTTTAACAATAAACCAGCCATTTTTATCCAGCTAACACCCACATTAAATCCCATGACCGACACACATTGCTACACAATTTAACAAAACCCATTAAAACCTGACCACGCTAATCCGTTCCATGGAAACCGTCAAAACATCGACAAGCTGTAAATTTGGAACCATGACAGTTCCCAGTAGTACAGGGTGCTTTTCCACCAAAGATGAGCGTAGTGAAGCGGTGCAAGAATATTTACTGGTAGAGAATGCTTTCTTGCATTAAGATTATTTTATGTATTTTATATATGGACCCCCGATGCCTGAAAATAAAATGGTTATTATTATTAAGTTTGTCTTTGTATCATTACCGTACATAAAGTGTAGGTAAATAAATAACTAATGCATAGTAAAGCTGTGAAATGATGTTTAGTGTGTGCATACATTTTTCGCCCGCATCTCTCTCACACATTCATTCCTCGCACACATTTCTCGCCCACATCTCTTTCACTTTTTTGTACTCGTATGTATATGATACCTAGCGTATCTAGTATTTTTACATCAGAGCTGTGCTAAGACTGATTAGGAAAATGAAGTGATTGTATAGATGGCTTTATCTTCGCGCACAACCTCGCAACGCCGCACATCTTTGATGGAAAAGCACATTAAAGGGCGGAACTAGTCAGAATGTGTCATGGCGGAATTGCGGACCCAATCGTGTTATTAACGGTTTAAAACTTCGGGAGCCGCAGGAAATGGAGTGTTGCTTCATAAAGCTTGTGTTCACTCGAGTTGTTGTTTAAATGAAAGATGGCGTCAAATTCAGATGCCTTTTGATGTTGAGAAGTTATAATGTTAAGACGTATTTTATTGCTAAGTAAAAATAGGTTTATCTATATATATAAAAATCAATGCCACTTTTCGTTGTAATTTTATAACTCAAGAACGGGCTCACCTATCCAAACCAAATGTTTAGGCTTTGTTCAGACTATTTAGTAGATGGTTTTTGTGAAGTTTGCGCAAAATCGAGCGGTTCTTCATTTATCACATTTTTTGTAACAAATGAATTCAATAAATGGCGGATCATTTTGTTAATGTGGATTTTGCTGGCAAATTGAAACTTGTAGGGTAGAGTTTGGTGGAGTAGGGTAGGGTAGGGCAGGGTAGAGTTGGGTGGAGTAGTCAGCTGACGGGAGCGAAGCCGCGGGCTAAAGCTAGTTAAGATATATATTTTTTGTTTCTTGTATAATTAATATAAAATTATTATTAATTCAACATTTAATGAATGTTACATAATATTATGTAAAATCACAGTTTTAATGATTAATATTATTTCTTTTTTATAAATGTTTCTGCAAACTATTTGTTGGATTACCGTATGAAATAAATAAAATAATGCTATTTGTAAAGGATTCAAGAGGCCAATATAAACCAATAATATAATAATAATTTAAGTTAGTCGATCGATCACAATCAAAGTTTTTGTTTGCATATAGAAAACAGGACTGATTGGTCACACGAGAAGTGCTATTTGTCAAACTCTAGCCAGCAGATCAGTCAAAAATTTAATTTAATTTAATTTTTATTCATTTTATTGGACAACCCAATAAAATAAATAAAAACAATACTTCCTACAAATCCCTACTTGAATATAAAATTAATTTCTAAAATAAAATGAATAAATAAAATAAAAATTATGAAAGTAAAAAAAAAAACAACGAAAATAAAATAATTATTATTAAATAAAGTAGAACAAGGTTTAATACGTTCTTAAGTTGAAATCCTTAGGTCAAAATATGTTACTAGAATGGTCTTGGTTAGTTTAATTAATAATAACGCTACGAAAATTAAAACTAAATATAGTTTAAAAAGTTATAGCCAATCGATTTGGAATGAATCCATATAATACAGCCTTACTTTTAACTTTGAAAGTCGGTTTTAAATTCATAAAATAAGTTTTGAATCTTTCATAATTCTGTTTCTACCTTTATTTGAAAACTCCGATAAATCTTTGTATTTTTCATTCGAACTTTGCTAGAAGCTTGGTAAATTATTTCTCTTGGGCACTTTCAATTTTTCATTATTATTTATTTGTTGTGGAACGGTTATCTTTTGGAGAAATGTTTTTGTGATTACGCAGATTACTTACAATTAAGGCGTGGTTAATGAAATAAATATTAACCTCCATATTCTTTAGTAAGCCTAAAAAAGAACTGGCCTAGTGTGAATCGGATTTGGGCACGAACTGTTTCGTACCGTCCATATCAAGAAACGGCAAAAAAACACGTTTGTTGTATGAGAGGTGCACCTACGTAATTATTTTAATCTACTTTTAGTATTTATCTCTGTGTTTTTTTTGTTTTTAGTTTTTTTGTCTGTTGTTATTTGTTGTTATAGCGGCAAGAGAAATACATCATTAATTGTGAAAAATTTAACTGTCTAGCTATCACGGTTTATGAGATACAGCCTGGTGACAGATACACGGACAGCGGAGTGATAATGATTGGGTCCCGTTTTTTACCTTCTGTGTTATGTGTCTTCCTAAAAAAAAGAGCCCTTTCACAAGATATGCGTCACCTTCTGTCCTGCCCAGCATGCACCAACCATTTGCATCTTCCACGACTTATACGTTGCCAACGACAGAGCCAAAAGCCAGGTCCAGGTGGCTAAATATTGGTCGGACAATATTAGAGTCAGACTGATATGAAAGGCTCCCACAACGTGGACCGATGACCTAGTGAGTGTTGCGGGAATCTGATGGATGCGAGACGTATAGGAGCGTTCATTGTGTCGACACTTTGGGAAGGCCTATGTCCTGCCAGTTGCTATTTTAATAAGTAATGATAGTAGCGTCAAGAAACATGTAACCGAGATATTTGTAATATGTATAACATGATTGAAAAGAGTATCCATGGGATATCTTGCACATTCTTCTCCATAGAGATCTACGCTTTGTAATGTGCAATAGGCATCTTTTTTTTCTGACTGACTTACTTCTTGACATTTCAAAAGTGCCTGTAAATGGTTTATTTGAAATAAAATGCTTTTGATTTTGTTTTTTTTTTTTATTTTTGTCCAAAAGACGTCCTCTTTAGGCTGATATGATGAAGATGTTACGAAAGAAGAAGAAAAAACTAAGAAAAGAAAAATATACCCCATAAAATTCACACGATTCTATAAACGTTTCATACAACACTTCCTTAAAGGAAAATCAGCCAAAGAGGTGAAACAAATGGGTCATTCTTTAGGAAAAATAAGTTGTGACGGGTCAATGAACCGTACAGCTATATCAGTTGGCAGTGACGTCACCATTCCGCCAGAAAAAGCAGAGAGGCAAACATAATTATATAAGGTTGACTTCGTGATTGAATTTGCCAGTCCGATTGGCGTGATTTCCATTTTCTCTTTTATCATCTTCTAGGTTTTTCAAAGGTATTTTGTAGAATAATGAGGATTACAAATGTGAAGAGAATGTGGTGTTATCTTGCAAGAGAAGGTTTGTTTTTACGAAGTGAACTTTAAAGTAGGTAATCTATATATATATATATATATAAAAGGAGAAACTGACTGACTGACATATCAACGCACATCCGAAACTACTGGGCCTAGGAACTAAGCTAGGAATAAAGCTTCCTTTTAAGACGTAGGTGAGTAAACAGAAGGGATTTTTGGAAATTCAAATTTTAAGGGGATGAAACGGGGGACCAAAGTTTGTATGGAGAATTTTATTTTCACGCGAGCAAAGCCACTGGCAGAAGCTAGATTTAACAATTCTTAAGAAGTTTTCAGTTGTGCGCGCATCACGTAAAATGTAGGGAATCGATGTCGATAACTTTTATACATTGAAATTGTATGTAACTATGTATATTACTTAAGCTTTGTTTCATCGCATTCGGTTGACTATATCGAAAGATATATAAATTCAAATAGTTCAAGAAGTAAAATATCACACCTATTAGGCGGCGGGCACGCCACAATTATGGCGGTAAGTCCCCTCTTTGAGGCGTGGTTGGAAAGACCTCACGGCGTCCTCACCTATCGTATGACGCAGGTTCTCACCGAACACGGTAAGTTCGGGAAGTTCCTGCACCGGATTCGTGCGGAAGTGACGCCCGGGTGTCGCCACTGTGTGGACCGCCCGGAGGACACGGTGGAGCATACGGTGGAGGTGTGCCCCGCTTGGGCAGAGCAACGCCGTGTCCTCGTGGGGGCGATCGGTGGCGGCGATCTCTCGCGTCGGGCCTTGGTACAGGCCATGGTCCGTAGCGAGGAGGAGTGGCAGGCGGTCGCTTCCTTCTGCGAAGCAGTAATGCTAGCAAAGGAGGCGGCCGATCGCGTGAGGCAACGGTCCTCACGCCCAAATCGCCGCCGGGATTCCGATCCCGATTTCCGGCCACCGTAGGCGCGGGCTTGCGGACGGCGAGCAATGGGTAGCCCGCCGTCCGACCGTCCAGTAACCGTCCGGACCGAGTCCAAGTCGTCGACGGCGCGTATTGTTCCACGCGCGCCTCAGGAAGATGTCAGCAAATCGTAGGGGCCCAGCAGGGTCGAAGCCTACTGGGGCCATGGGTAGTGTGAAAGCGAAACCCGGGGTCCTGGGACGAAGGCAACGAAGGAACAGGAGTGGGTTTTTAGTCAGTAAAAGTCTGACACTATCTCCCGCCCCGCCCAACATATCGACACACAGCCAAAACTACTGGGACTAGGGTAGTGAAATTTTGTATGACGGAGGCGAGCACTAAGAGGTGATTTTATAAAATTTACTCGCTAAGGGTGTGAAACGGAGTTCGAATAGTTGTATGGAGAAAACTACTTTTACCCGCGGGTAAAGCCGCTAGCAGAAGCTAGTCATGATATAAAAATGTGGACCAATGTTTTCATAGAAAACAAATTATTGTTTGAATATCATACTCATAAATAAAATACACGTCAAAAACTCTTGCTGACTCAGCATTATATTGTTATATACAGTATTGTATCGAAACAAAGAAAACATAACATTTGGAAGACAATAACGCCCACTAGAAAAACCCAGAAGATTTTCTGGACAAAATATTTATTTGTCCCAAAGAAGTACTTACCTTAATATTTATCCAAGTAACCCGAATCTTTCAGAATCAAATAACAATTACGAACATGAAACTGTGACAAACAGAATGTTATACAAACGCCTCCTAATGAGGGAATTTTGCACGTGTCGTGGAGCTTTTGTACTGAAACAATGGCCGCTCACAAAGCTACAAAAGAATGGATAACAACTCTTTATTATCAAATATGTAGGTCATAACAAGAGCTTTACACACAATATTGTTTCTAAGCACTCTAAGTACTTCACCGCATACCCTCTAAATAGGATATTAAACATTAAATTCAACGCAATAAAAGATCAAAAGTTTTTTGTCTACACAAAAAACATCGTTGAAGCACTGTGTGCCCCGCTAATCGTTTCTTCGCTTTTTCCTGAAGTGCTTTGTACATATTTATTTATTGTTGTGGCCGAAGTTTTTCCTTATATTTTTTTTTCCTCACATTATTTAATTAAGCTAGGATATTATTGAATTTTTCTTGGTCCTATTAAATATAATTACATTGGTTTTTTTTTTGTTGAGAATATTTTGGCCTGAGGGCTTGTATCCAAGAATTTTAATATTGCTTTTATTGGGATTTTTTATAATATTGTAAAATAAATATTTTTTTAGGGCTCTGTAAAAGGCTATGCTTGGAGTTTCTTTGTGCCATCGAATCTATCTATATATGTATAAAACCGAAATACCACTCACTGATTAATCACAAAATCTCAGAAACTATAACACCTGCAAACTTAAAATTTGGCAGGTTGGTTCTTCATAAGAATTAGTTTATTAAAAACCCATTCACTCTAGCCTTGAAGACACTTAAAGTAGTAGTTGGACGGGGGTTCTGCAGTGGCGACCGCGTACCGAATGACACAACGTTAGTAGCACTACCACAACCGATGTGAGGGTCGCGGGAACCCGATAGATGCGAGATTTACAGGACTGGTCGTTATGGGGACACTTTGGGAAGGCTTACTAAGCATCGTGCAATGGATGGTTTTCGGCTGAAATTATGATGATGAACTTATTTTTAATGTCGAAGGGAAAAAAAGGGAAGGGAAGAGGAAAAGGAAAAGGAAAGGGGAGAGGGAAGTTTTCTTTTTTGAAACAACACAAAATCACTGTCATCAATCGGCATAGTATACCGTAGAGTCATGATCCTGGATTTAACAAACTGGATACATTCATATGAATATTGGAAATGTTTACTCATAAAAAATTCTGGCATCAAACAATGATAATTTCACTAGTTATTTTTACTAATAAATAATGAGCACTGTACATTATCCACGTGCCTCAATATTTGGCTAATAAGCAAAATATTAATACTGGCAAATAAACTGCTTGTAGTAACAAAAATATGATTTATTTATTCGGTTATTACCCGGGTCGCAGGTATCTGGTGATGCCCGGTTCGCGGGTATCTGGCGGTACCCGGGGGCGGGGGAGTATGTGGACGATGCATTGGATTATTGCAAGCCATCACAGAAATTTAATAAACCTTTGCTCCGGGCGATGCACTAGCGCGTCAGTTTTGTGAAAAATAAACTACATAGGGACGTATAACAAAATAACGCCGGGGTAGATTTTTTATTTATTTTGTGACGTGTTTTTTAGATTTTGACGTAACCTGGCCATATTGGGTTATTACGTATTGTTTTTTAAAGCGACATTTTATTTCAGCAACCAGCCAGTCATTTATTTAGTAATTGAATCATATTTTAAATCATGGTCAAATTCAGTTAGGTATTCTTTTTTAAAAATAGAGCATAATGCTCTTCTTCTTTACATAAGGCTTACTTCTACCAGCAACCACGCACGCATTACATTGTCACTTAGGGGATCTTGCGGGAATCCGATGGATGCGAAACGCACAGTCTGTTGTATTTAGATTTAGAAAAAAATGCACGAGTTCTACGAAATAATGACTTGATGTATTTGCATCAAGTCATTATTTCGTAGAACTCGTGCCCGCGTATTTACGCGGGCAAAAAACAAAAACAGTGAATAATAAATATGTTTAGGTAAACAAAATAAAAAGGGAGAAAAAACGTACCTAATGTTAATAAAATTCAAAGTGTGTTAGCAGATCCTTTCCTCGTATGGTTTAATTTAATACTTCCAACTCCACTCAATATTTAAACGAACGAGCTACTCCAAAACCCATTCTATACTCAATTTCACCCTATAACGTTGGCCGGAATCGTTTTAAATTCGCCCAAACAAATATTGTCCCAAAAAACCCGAAAATTATTACAGCCCTAAGTCCGGCCGTCATTGCGTATGTCACACGTTATTGGGAAGAGGGTCCCAATTTAATACACAATTAGTAAGGGTTAATGAGCCTGTACTGTCACCAGCCAATTGGCAGCTACTGATAGATTTCCATGTAATTGGCTTTATGCAGGGCAGTTTTGAGATTTGATGACAGATGTTAGTGATATGGTTGAGTTTGTATTAGATTTGAAAGTTACGTCATTTCGAAACAATGTGTGGTTAGGGTTCCGTACAAACTTTAAAGGTAAATTGCGGTTTACGATTTATGACGTATTAAAAAAAAACTACTTACTAGATCTCGTTCAAACCAATTTTCGGTGGAAGTTTATAAAGTAATCATATATTTTTTTAGTTTTATCATTCTCTTATTTTAGAAGTTACGGGAGGGAGGGGGGACATATTTTACCACTTTGGAAGTGTCTCTCGCGCAAACCATTCAATAAATAAAAAAATTATATTAAAACCTCAATATAATTTTTGAAGACTATCCATAGATACCGTACACGTATGGTATTGATGAAAAAAAAATGAGTTTCAGTTCTAAGTATGGGGAACCCCCAAAATTTATTGTTTTTTTTTTTTTAATTTTTGTGAAAATCTTAATGCAGTTTACACAATACATCTACTTACCAAGTTTCAACAGTATAGCTCTTATAGTTTAAGAAAAAAGTGGCTGTGACATACGGACGGACAGACAGACACATGACGAATCTATAAGGGTTCCGTTTTTTGCCATTTGGCTACGGAACCCTAACAATTCGCACATGACAAGTTAAAAATGAAACTCAATTGAAAATGCCTAACTTTTTATGTCACAAAATTTTCAGTGGGGTCAATTTTTTCGGTCCGCTGTGTAAAACTAGGCTACACTTTATGCCCATGGGTCACACTACACTTAATTGCATGTCCAAACTACCCACCATCTACAAACTAGAGGCACAGGTTATTACAGAAACTAATTAATTTCGCAATTACAGTTCACGTTCAAATGTTTGCGGTATCATAAATTCACTATACATCACTCGTATCTTTGCTGAGATCTTGTGTCGTTCTGGGATGTTTACCGGGTTTTTGATTAAATGGGTTACTGAACGTTAGTTATAGAGAATAGTAGGATTTTAGCCGACTAGGATAACAAGGGTAGGTTTTTTTTCCCATTATTGCTTAGATTTAGAAACCGATTTGATAAAAAGATAATAAAAAAATCAAATATTTTATGATTTCAAAATTTCATCTACAATATAATCAAATATGTTTTTGATAATAAGCAAAAGTTATAAAATTTGTTTTGTTTTACTAGTACTATGGAACAATTTATAATTTTAGGTTACTATTAGACTTGTTTGACATAAATGAGCATGGCAGTTGAGAGTTTGTCATGCTCACTCAAATGTCTCACTGATGATGACGCGTGTGTTAAATCATTCGGTTATTTGATGATTTCTCACCCATAAAAAGACTACCTTATCCTCAAGTTAATAATAATATTCCACAACTGTCACACAACGCTATCTAGTCCCAAACTAAACATAGCTTGTGCTACGAGTACTAGACAACTGATAAACATACTTATATGTTTCTAAATATATACATAATATAGATAAATTACACCCAGACACAGAACAAATGATCATGCTCATTACACAAACATTTTTCTTGGGTGGTCAGAACCACTAACCACTAGTCCAACAGGCCAGTAAAAAAATTATCAAAGAAGTTTCCTAGCAAATATATTTGGTTGAATTTGTACAGTATGGGTAGATACTGCCTACGTTTCGAAGGGTCCAGAATCTCCACCATTATTTACGTAGGTACGACTATTGTAAATGCCTCTTAAACGGAGTCCCTTGCTAACGGTACCCTTTTAGTTGGGAAGCAGGGGTTCGAGAAATTAGTTGCATGTGTAGCTCTTTTTTGTCTTGTAAGCAAGATGGGTAGAAACTGGTACATCAGCTGGTTTTGGAGGGTGCAATCAAGAGGTAAAATGATTGGCGGTACAATGAGGATCAGTCATGAATTTTGTGGAATATGCAGACTTATAGCGTCAAAAAAAAAACAGTAAATACTGTGAAGAAATTATTTAAATCGGACCTAAAATGACAAAGATACAGCAATTTTAGTGTATTAGTTCCAGAAACGCGCCCAAGAATGAAGCGACTCGCTGTGACGTCACTGTCATGATCGGTTTCTACCGACGAATGAATACGATCAAGTCGTTCGTCGCACGGATCATGACAGATGACGTCATCGTAAACAGTCCGAAGATACAGCAATTTTAGTGTATTAGTTCCAGAAACGCTCCGAGAATAAAGCGACTCGCCGTGACGTCACTGTCATGATCAGTCTCTACCGGCGAATGAATACGATCAAGTCGTTCGTCGCACGGATCATGACAGATGACGTCATCGTAAACAGTCCAGCGAGAGCGCGCTTTTCCAAGTAGCCATTCAGAAAAACTTTAATAAATCTACCATTTCTTGACGAATTTTAATAATTTAAAAAATTAAATCTCAGTAAATTATTACACATACGATGTATTTATTAAAAATCGGATTTACTATTATGTGATTGATCCTCATTTGAGAAGATACAGGGTATAAGAAAATTGCTTTATTGTTCATAGAAAAATATATACAAATAGTACAAATTTTCACCTCCCTAAAATTACTGTCTTTTTTCAGCGGTTCTGCCCGCGGAATAATAGGAAATTATCTCAAGGTAACATAGTTTCGAGTTAAAAAAATATCCTATATGCTATTCCAGGACATGGCCCACCGGTGTACCACTTTTCATCGAAATCCGTTCAGCTGTTCGAGGGTAAACAAGTAACAAACATACACACACAATCACAAGTTATGTGAATTATCACAAAATTAAAGAATTAAGAAGTAGATAGATTTTCAAAATCCAAACTTAATCGTTTCTATTCAGCCAACAATAAATCACTAATCGATTCTACCACCAAAGCATTAAATAGAGCTTTAGTACCCGATTCCGGGCTTTAGGAAAAATGTGAAACAAGAGAAAATAAACTTGATTTCGGGTATCGGACCTTTTTTCTACGGATTAGATACAGCTTAGCTCTACCAAGCACGGTGAGTAAGTTTCTGGTAATGGATAAGTGAAGTTGTGAATTTAAAGGAATTTCTGCTTATATTGGCAAGTTACGAAGTTTTCAAGAGTTCTGCTTTGAGCTCTCTTTTATGCAAATCGTTTTTAGTTTTCCGTAGTCCTCTTAAATAGAACTCTTTTACTTTCAACGTGTCTGTCTGTCTGTCCGTCCGTCCGCGGGTTAGCTTAGAGATTGTTAGTACAAGAAAGCTGTAATTTTCTATGATTTTACTACGCCGATAAAGTGTTAAATAAATTCTTGACTAAAAACAATATTCTCTAGTACAAATGAAGTGGCATGTTTTTTTATTATTTCGTCTGTCCTTTGTGTATCGCTGGATAGGTATTTTAAAAATATCTTAACGTTTATAAACGATCATCATCATTTTTCTACCCTATACCATGTTAGTTGGGGTCAATGACTCCGTCTTTTTAGGGTTATGTACCTCAAAAGGAAAAAATCATCACTTTGCTGTCCGTCCGTCTGTGTGTCTGTCTGTCAAGACCTTTTTTCTCGGGAAAGTAGGTAATGAGTTGTTAAAACCATATACTCAAGTTTGCAGTCTCTTGAAGTTGTGAAAAAATAAAATTTCTAAGTTTACGAAAAATAAGATACGGTCGTTTATGTCTCAAAAAACCTATATTTCGACACTTTCGAGAAAATCAAAATTCAAAGGGTGCCCGGGTCCTATTGACCCAGAATCCTTTAAATTTTGCATAAAGCAAGGTCTTATAGCACAAGTATAGGAATAAATCTGAAAACTGTAAATTTGATGTTCCATCACAACAAAAAAAAAAAAAAATGTGATTTGTAAAAAATATTCGGGAATTGAACTGTTTACATAGGTAAGTTTGTACGGAACTAACATGGCGCGAGTCCGACTCGTACTTGCCCAGTTTTTTTTCTTATCACACTTCGCACAATCTATTCATCTTTTCTTTGGCATCGTTTTGCTTCAAGGGAAATTTCTCCTTCTGTCTCGTCTGTACTGGTTAAAAAGTATTCAGCCCCATTAAGTTTGTTTTACGAAACTCTAAGGAAGCTATTACAAATGCTAATAATATCATATCTTCTTCCCCTAGAATTTTACATTTTCGTACTTATGTACACATATCCATTCTAAACGCTTCCTTAACTCAGCGGTCAACCCGAATCGTACCCGACCCTAAACCAAAAAATTTGCAAGCACATTTAACAAAACATAATGAAATATCCGCATCTATTCACTTTGGGTCCTTGTGGCGTATTTAGAAATGCAATATCAAGCAAAATTAGCTGGAAATTCTTTTGGTGAAACCCTAATTCTTTTAATGAACCCCTTTATTTTTCAACATCAACCCCCATGCTGTTTGTTTGTTGTTGTTTTGATTTTCTCCAACTAATCATAATAATAATGAGTTTTGGAAGCATAATAAATCTAATTTAGTTAATCATGACCTTACAGACACCGACTGTTTTTAAGTAATAGGTATTTCAAATTCAAGAATACAATTTATTGAGAATAGCAAAACACAAATAAGACTAACGTACTATCAGTGACTCTATAAATTTTTAAGAAAACCGTACTGCATTCGTTTATTTCATAAATGAACATAATGATGATGATGATGAAGTACAGAAATGTGTTATGAATAGTTTTGGTACTGTCTTGCTGTTGCAGGACCCACTGCATTTTTACTGCAATGTTACTTATGCCAAATTGTATCTAATTTAAATTTTTATGTTATGTTTTATTTTTACTTTTATGCTGTTTTATAAAGTTAATTATTTAATTTTGTGATTAGTTTATAAAACTTAATATTGGTTAAAACAAATGTAATTTTTAATTTATGTAAAGATTTTATTTTGTTTATGTAAATAAAAATATCTTAAAAAATAATATTTGATTCAGAAGGTTTAATATTTTTTTTACTTTTTTTGACTTTGACGCACAAAAAAATTACCCGATTACAAATTTGAGTAGTTTCTCGTTAAGCAGCATTTCTACATACGCCTCTCAGTTTGGGTCAGGACAATCGGGACGCATGCTGATTTAAGTAGGGTCTCTCTACGATCTTTTTAATTAGCGAAGAGCCTATGTATCAAGCTTCACTTTTGTTTCAGCAACATATTATGTGTTGAGGGTATTTTTGTTCAAGTAAAGTATGGCTCCAAAGTTTACTGTTCTTTGTTTGAAGGTAAATCTTAGTGGTGTTTTATTGCGCTGCGTTTTTAATGGTTTTAAGAACGTATTTCTAAAGAGGACTTGTGTTTTTTTTTAACTAAAATATTGTGTGGAGAACGGAAGGTGCTTGTTCTGCAATGAGATAGTAATTTAGGATAGTTGTATTAGGCATATCGAGCCTTTTCAGAAAGAGCGTTTTTTGTAGGAATAGGTTTTCTTTCTATAATTAAAGAGAATTTATGGAAATATGTTAATATTAACTATTCTACAAGTTTTAGTTGCTAGTTGCTAGTGATACCTAATTAAAACAATTAGAAGTTCATGCTCAACTGAAATAAGCTATGTGACATCCTTTATTTAAAGGGAGAGAATTTATCGAGTAACCGAGAGCACGGTTGTAGAGAGATACCTGCCAAGTGATCGGGCTAGTAAGGAGCTAATCCAGTCCGAGCTTCGAGCGTACGAATGTCTCACTTCAGGCAGCCTCCAAACGGGGTAAAGCCAATCTTGTTGGATTCAACGCCGCCAAAACACAAGCGTGTCTGTTCACCGCCAAAAGGAGCCCGTTTACCATCAGTTGGCATCACAGTCAAGCACTAGTTTATATTCATTTAAAATAAAATAACCTGTCCCACTCTGGATGGGGCGAGAAGGAGTATCAGAGAACTCACCTGTGTTCCTTCAGTTGCCTTTTGCGTTCCAGGGCCACGGTGAGTCTTTCGAGAAATCCCGCAGACCTGAGACTACATAACACTTACGTATCTCGTACATATATTTTACTAAAATATCTCCACAACATAGCTAACATTTCTGCGCAATTATCATACCCAGTTTCAAGAGAAATTAATCACCATTTTCAAGCGAGCAAATAAACTAAAAGTGCTTGAAAATAAATCTTTCGTAAGCGCACGAAAACAATTTCCGAATGAGAAGCATACATTGCGTGCGCCGTTCGAGCTGGCGGTAAATAGTAAAATCCTGCGAGAGTACAGTCGGCAATGTAACAAACACTTAGCGATAATATATTGCCGGTGCTAATGCATAGTGTAGTGGCGGCCGAGATAATGTAGCCCTCTTTGTTGGGGAATAGAATTTACTTAACTGCAATGTTTTAAGTTTTTGTGGTGTGTTACGGGTGAGATTATGTTCCTTTCCTTTTTAGAAAATTACCTAAAAACCCGTTAAACCTCTGTATTTTTTCTAAAATCTTATCGATTACACAAAGAATGAAGATATTATTTGAAGATAGGCACGACGATGGACGCATTTCTATTGAAATTGGGTTTTTTTTTAATATCACATAGCCGCAGCCGCAGCAGCAGCATAACAACTTTGGCAAAGGATGCTTAGTACCCATAATCTTACAAATATTGTACATAATGTAATGGTTAAAAAAAAATTTAATATCAATTTAGTGAAACAATTTTCAAAATCAGTCCACAATTGACCGAGAAATCAGTGAACATACATAAAAAAACATACATTCAGCCGAATATAGATCCTCCTCCTTTTTGAAGTCGGTTAAAAATATGTAAGTAACAAAATTTTTTTACGCCACATAATATTATAAAGGCCAATGTTTGCTACTTTTTCACGCTCAAACGGCTGAAAGGATTTCGATGAAACTTGATACAGAAGTAGGTTATGTCTTGGAATAGCTCATAGGATACATTTTTTTCCGGGAGTATGTTTCCTTGGTATAACAACGTGGGCAAAACCACTGGCAGAAGCTTTTGTAAAATATAACTAAGAACAACTGGTACTTCAATATAACGTAAATATCTTTGTAACAATTAATTAGAAGAATAAAATCCTAATTGACAAAACCTTACAAAGACGACAACTAACAAACAAATCCATTCTCATTTCGCTCTCCAGCAAGCAAGTCACAACTCACATTTAACGAAAAATACGTGAACAAAAAACTAAAATTCATTTCTTCCACTACTAAAACCGTAGCTGAAACTTACAAACCATGTTTTTGTTTCTAAAAAAATAACGCAGCAACAATTTGTCGGCGTCGTCGCCATAATAACTCAACATTGCAACTAAATTGCAATATCTTCAAGTGATAAATCATGAAGATATCGCGCGGGGAACAGAAACAATAAACGTCCTCGCCTGGCGTTGTCTCGTTACCAGAAATGTGGGAACCGTTTTTGGAATTTCAAAACCTTTGAGGTGGACACCATAGTTTTAGTTCTTAAACGTCTCGTTTTGATGTGAAATATAATAAAAATAATTAGTAGTACCTAGTACTTCTGGACACAGCTCGTATTTTTAGGAGGTTCCTCTCTCAGGACCCCTGACCACCGGTAGCTTGGCCTCTGTTTCCGATGTCAGTGCGCTACAATTTTTTTATATTTTTAAACGTGTTTTTTTTTATATTATCTTGTTACAAATACATTTAAAAATGTGACTTAAATATATATATACTGAATAAAGGGAATAATAGTATTTTTATTTCAGGTAAACGGTACTCCATCATAAATACCATATAAACTAACTTACATAACTATGTTCAATTATAATATGATGTATAGCTTTATTAAAATAGGAATTGAAAGAGCTATTCGTTCTGAATTTTACTATCCAATATGAATAAGACAAAAAGTTTAAAAACATATTCTAACATCTGTGATTTTTAAAATGAATATCTGTTTTTTTGCTACATCTGTAGTTCATCAATTTTAAATCAAACTAACTTTTAACAGCGGCTTCACTTGCATCTGTATATTACCCAGTGATAAAACGGCATTTTATTGGTGAAATAATGTTTTTGAGTTTATTTATTACAAACCAAAATACAATCATAAAAAAATACAAATCTATCCTTTCTTTAACATAATCATTAATATATTATTACTATAAATTACTTGTAAAGGAAATAAAATAGTTTTTGATAAAATACAGCAACCAAAACATTTACCTCTAAGTCCGTAGGTCCTTTTCGCTGGCCTCAAGTGTAACCCAAAACAGTTAACGTGTTTTTACCCAAAATGGTTTCAATGTCCATCTTGGGTCTGATTCACCCGGACCGTCCGAGTAATGCATCTTTGGGGAGCCGTGTATTTTTATTTTTTTACTGTACCCAACTTTGTTACCCGAATTTGGGTATTTTTAGGGTTTGTGTGCTCCCCGCTGGATTCAATTTGATTAAATATTTTAGGGTTTGTTTTGCATTTTTAAATTTGGCGATGCAATAGAAGGCAATGAATGAATTAATTTCTTGACATTGTTCTAATTTGTTTTAATTTATTGACATTGTTCTCACATGATAGCGACAAGAAACATGTAACAGAGATATTTGTAATTGCAAAACACGATTGAAAAGAGTGTCCATGGAGTTTCTTGCACATTCTTCTCCATAGAGATCTACGCTTTGGAATGTGCAATTAGCATCATTTTTTTCTGACAGACTGACTTCTTGACATTTCAAAAGTGCCTGTAAATGGTTTATTTGAAATAAATGCTTTGAATTTTTTTTGATTTTGAATTACCTGCAATTAAAAATTACTACTTTATATTTGAAACTGTAAACTAGTCAATAACACTTCTTTTTAGGGTTCAGTACCTCAAAAGGAAAAACGGGAACCCATATAGGATTTTGTTGTCCATCCGTCTGTCTGTCTGTCTAGACCGTTTATCTCGGTAACGCTTGGAGGTATCGTGTTAAAATTAAAACCATATAGGTACTCAAGTCTGTAGTCTTTTGAAGCTGTGAAAAAATCAAACATCAGAGTTAACGGAAAAAAAGATACGGCCGCTTAGGTTGCAAAAAACGTGTAGTTCGAAAATCTCAAGGGAATCAAAATTTATAAGATACTTCCCGTTGACCTATAATCCTGAAATTTGGCATGAAGCAAGGTCTAATAACACAAGTATAGGAAAAGATCTGAAAACTGTAAATTTGTAGTTACGTCACAAAAAAAAACTTTTTTTGCGATTCGGAAAAATCTTCGTAACTCAATTCGGGAATTGAACTGTTTGCATAAGTAAGTTTGTACTGAACCCTCAGTGCACGAGTACGACTCGCACTTGCCTAATTTTGTTTAGTGTTGATAGCTTCACATTTGACTACTACCTCACCTAATGGAAAGCGACGATGTGGTCGACGATGGAGCAACCTTGTCTAGAAGTAACCTATTCACTCTTAAATTAAAGATCCCCAGTTTGTGGCTATCAGGAAACATAGAGTCCAGCAGGGAATTGCACTCCTTAGCTGTAGATAGAAAGATATATATACTTATCACATTGTAATTTAATAATAAAACTTTCCCCTTTCTTTTAAAAAGATAATTAAAAAGTCACAGCGCTTGTCAAATCAAGTGTCTCACGTTTTTATATATGTGGAGAACGTTGTTGATATTGCACGTGTAAAACTATTTCTAGGCCTTTTAATGTAATTCCCTATGAGTTATTGTTTGTTTTCTGCAATAAATAAAATAAAATACTCTAATGTATATAATAAATAAAAATACAGTAGGAGCTTAAAATTAATAGGGTGTCACAATGGGCGGTCTTATCGCTAAAAGCGATTTTTTATAGACATCCTTAGGATGTATTTGACAGACACAAGCAC
This sequence comes from Mythimna pallens, assembly GCA_961205895.1. Classification (NCBI taxonomy): domain Eukaryota; kingdom Metazoa; phylum Arthropoda; class Insecta; order Lepidoptera; family Noctuidae; genus Mythimna; species Mythimna pallens. The sequence continues at coordinate 23,972,881 of OY540833.1, forward strand.
AATGAATGTGTTCCCAAAACGTTTAGTACACACGGTGACTTTGATAGCGTAGCAGGGCACACTAACATGATAAATGTGTGCGTAAACGCTAGCGCGTGAAACACAACAGGTATTATCGTTGTGTGATACAAAGTAACTCGTTTCTACACTCACACGCCGTCTAAGTTACACGACTATGAAAATACAGCGAAAATTGGCTACTGTTATTAATGGCGCTGTGGCGCAATGCGTATGATACTTAACTGACGAGTAAGAGGTCCCAAGTTCGATTCCAATTATCTGTTATTTTCTTTTTGTTTTACTCATGTTTTTTTTGAATAGTAATGTTATGGTTATTCTCGTAATAATTAAAATATTCGAAATATATTTTTGTAATTTTATACATATAAACTATGTATATTTACGAAATTAATTAACGAAATTTTTTTATATAACTTGTAATATAAATAATTTTATAATATATATATATATATCATTTACGTAATATAACAATACGTTATTATTAATAGTTGACAATCCTTTCATTGTCAACTTTTTTTTTTATTTTCGCAAACATTCACTTATGAAATTATTATAGTTATTTAAATTAGCATCAAACACTTACACTTAATCTTCGGAAAGTAATTTTGATGATATGGGTAGGTAATCAGCAATAATGTTCACAATAATCAAGTAGCTGTGGGTATCAATACAAACAGAAGTAAAACCGAGCGTGCCATCCCACAATAATTCACCTATTCAAATAATATGTCTCCAGCTCAACTCGCAAACAAAATAAAACTCGTTTACTACTCGATATACACACACATATTTGTATATGTGTTTGCTACGAATTAGATAAAAAAATTCGCTTCGTTCATTAGATGGAAAATTAGCACTGATTATCAAGTGCTTGCTTGCCGTTAAAGGTGTATCGAGTTCGATCCTAGCCATTGACAAAACATTATTTTCTATTTTATTGTAGTATAATGATAACGAAGTTTATTAAAGCTAAAACTTAGAATATTTGCTTTAAAAACTAAGTGTATGAATATTATCATCTACCCACTTTATTAGTTATTTACTAAGAAATGAGTCGGATAATAAGTTAACCTGGCATAACGCTTTTGCCTATCACGATCGTGTGTTCTACAACTTACTCCGAGACAAAAAATAATTAATCGTTGTGGAAAGTGATACTTTTTACAAGTAATAATTAACATGTCTCATTTGTCTACACTTTTGAGGGCTGAGATAGTAGTATTATATAAACAAAATGTATCCATAAGTGAAATTTCGAGGAGACTAATGCTACCGGTAAGTAACAAATCCAAACTTAACATAATGCGAAATAATTTAACATTGTTGATATTTGTTAGGTTTTAACGTAATTTTGTGATTGTTTACAGAGGAAAACTGTGCAGTTTTGGGTGCATAGATATACAGCTGAAGGGACAATCGATGCCAAACGTCCGGGTCCAAAAGCAATTGCATATACGGATGCCAACCCACTGCATCTGGGCACGTCATAATTATGGCGGTAAGTCCCCTCTTTGAGGAATGGCTGGAAAGGCAACACGGCGTCCTTACCTTCCGCATGACGCAGGTCCTCACCGGACATGGTAAGTTCGGGAGGTTCCTGCACCGGATTCATGCGGAAGAAACGCCCGGGTGCCACCATTGTGTGGACCGCCCGGAGGACACGGTGGAGCACACGGTGGAGGTGTGCCCTGCTTGGGCAGAGCAACGCCGTGTCCTTGTGGGGGCGATCGGCGGCGGCGATCTCTCGCGCCGGGCTTTGGTACAGGCCATGGTCCGGAGCGAGGAGGAGTGGCAGGCGGTCGCCTCCTTCTGCGAAGCAGTAATGCTAGCAAAGGAGGCGGCCGATCGCGTGAGGCAACGGCAACGGTCCTCACGCCCCAATCGCCGCCGGGATTCCGATCCCGATTTCCGGCCATCGTAGGCGCAGGCTTGCGGACGGCGAGCAATGGGTGGCTCGCCATCCGACCGTCCGGTAACCGTCCGGACCGAGCCCAAGTCGTCGACGGCGCGTGCTGTTCCACGCGCGCCTCAAGGAGATGTCAGCAACTGTAGGGGCCTAGCAGGGTCGAAGCCTACTGGGGCCAAGGGTCTGATTCTGAAAGGAAGACTCGGCCCTGGTACGAAAGGCAACGAAGGAACAGGAGTGGGTTTTTAGTCAGTAAAAGTCTGACACTATCTCCCGCTCCGCCCAAGGGCGGGGGATGTCATAAGATGATTTTCCCACCGAAAAAAAAAAAAAAAAAAAAAAAAAACCCACTGCATCGAAATATTGTTGCTACGTATAGCGCTGACGGCTTTGCTACAACAAGAAACACTGCGATTATGCACGACGTGTCTATGACAATTGTTCGACGCCACTTACGAGCAGCAAAAATTAAATGTCGCAAGCCTGCGAAAAAAATTTTACTGACGGCGTTGCATAAGGAAGAAAGGATGCGGTTTGCAAGAAAATTTATAGATTTTGATTGGTGCAATAACATAGTTATATTTAGTGATGAAAAGTGTTTTAAGTCAGATAAGGATGGGCGTAAAATATTATGGAGAAAAGATGGAGAACGTTACCATCAGAAAAATATTCTCCCATGCAGGTCTAGTGGTCGCATTACGTTAGGTTATTGGGGCTGGATGTCATCGATGGGTCCCGGTGAGTTAGTGGAGGTAGGGGGTCGCAATACCAGTCAAGGTTACTTGGACATCTTGCAAAATGTTATGTTGCCTACCGTGCGCGTGGCATACCCGGACGAGCATATTTACTTCGTGCACGATAACTGCTCGGTGCACCGCGCACGAATGGTGCAAGACTGGTTAAGTGTCCAAGAAAACTTGACTGTTATTGAATGGCCCTCTAAAAGTCTCGATTTGAACCCCATAGAAAATCTATGGGGTCACATGGTGCTCAACTGGGATTCATCTGATGTGAGATCTAAACGTAATTTAGATAATTTAGTGTCATCCATGTGGGAATCGTTTCGCGGCACTGACCTGTGTGAAAATTTGGTGGCTAGCATGAGAACGAGGTTACAAGAAGTAATCGACAATGAAGGTGCACCAATTAGATATTAATTTTGATTTAAATTGAATCCAATTATAAATATTTTTAAAAAGCTGTATTACTGTATGCTGTTTTTGTTGTTGTTGTTTTTATCATGTTATTGTTATTGAAATCAAGAGTTACGATACCTATCATAGTTCATTTTTTAAAACATGTTGATTGATATGTTATAAGTAAAAAAAAAGACTAAGAAGTAAGCTGTAGGTAATTATACTGTTGTTGTTATTATGTGACATGATGTTATTGTTATTGAGATCAAGAGTTGCGATATCTATCATAATTCATTCTTGATAACATGTTGATTTATGTCACTAATAAAAAACTTAAAAAAGTGACGTCCATCCTTGTCTGACTTAGAATATTTTCACTTTATATATTGTATTAAAGATAATCATGAACAGATTCGTTAATTGTGACCATTCCGTTTAATGTATGTAATTAATAAGTTGTAATAAACATAGTTGGATCGTTATCGCAGTTTTCTTTGTCACAATATTTTCAAAATATTTTAATTATTATGAGAGTAACTATTACATTACTATTAAAAAAAAACAGGGGTAAATCAAAAAGAAAATAAAAACAAGCAAACTTTTTGTTACATCAGACGATTGGAATCGAACTTGGGACCTCTTACTCGTCAGTTAAGTATCATACGCATTGCGCCACAGCGCCATTAATAACAGTAGCCAATTTTTGCTGTATTTTCATAGTCGTGTAACTTAGACGGCTACTATTTTTTTTTTTCAGGAGTGTGAGTGTAAAAACGAGTTACTTTGTATCACACAACGATAATACCTGTTGTGTTTCACGCGCTAGCGTTTACGCACACATTTATCATGTTAGTGTGCCCTGCTACGCTATCAAAGTCACCGTGTGTACGTATAGGTGAGATGTCCCCTATGTTCCGGTGGCACTACGCCGTACGGTCTTACTTTGATCAAATTGTAAAACTGTTTAATTTTTTTTAAAAGAATAACCATGCAGTTTCTTGCCGGTTCTTCTCGATAGGAAACGACCAATTTGAAACCGTGCAATAGCTTTTGACGTTTTATAAGTGCCCATGTACGCCTATGTGAAATAAAAACTTATTTATTTATTTTATAATTTATGTACACACATATACACGAAAGAAGAAACATTATTATAAAAATTGTACAAAAGTACTGCTTATAAACTTTTGACTTTGACTTATTTGTTTTTGTCATAGCCATTTATTTTTAAGGCAATGGTTAATACGTTTTTTATTCTACTAAAGCTGAACCAAAGCGAAAGGAACACAAAAAGGATTTCTATAGGCTTACCAAGAATTAGTGCACAAAAATATCCACAATTTTAAACAGCTTTATAATTACACCTCATTGCAAAATAACACACCCTCAATTGTCATCGTAACTTAAAGTATTAAACTCATCCGCCATATAAAACGGGATTACTGTAATCCCGTAACGGTTTATTTATGGGAGCACTACTACCCGCACATAGTTTCAATAATTTGCTATCAACATTCGTGCAATTAAAATTGGTGTGTCATTTGAGGTTTGGGATCCCGAATTTTACGGCTGTGTGAGATTTTTGTGCGATGTTTTGATCTGTACTTCAATATTATAAAGCTGAAGAGTTTGTTTATCAATAAATTGAAGGTAACTTATACAAATGCATAAGAAATAACAATGTGCGCTTTAGCTAAGCCGAGCCTGTATTTTCAGAACGCAGTTCTCTTCCCAGAAAAGAAGTTATCAATATAACAGCATTTGCTATATAACCTATTAACTATATTATGAAAAAATCGTTTTGTACACGAAAAAACACATCCAAATTCATTAGTTTCAACATAACCGTGTCTTTAGAAAAAAAATTGTTAATTATTTCTTGCGATATTTTACAATCTTACGACGATTGCAATTGTCCGGTGAAATATACCTATACGCCAATTTATTGTAAATCTCGTAAAATTGGAACATGAACAGTATATAAGGTGACTGGTAATTAGTGACATATACTTAAACACATGATTGTACTCATGATTACAAATAACTTTCCCAAAGTAACTTTTTTTACATTCTCATTAGTTTTATCACAATAATAAAACAGCTGTTTAAATAAGCACGCGCGTCTGCGACCGGCGACCGCTCAGCTGTCAGCCGCGTGACGCCGTCGTACCTACAATAGTGATAGAACACCCGCGCAGCTTGTGAATGTACCTACAAACTAGTGAGTATATAAAAAAAAGTTTCTTTAGTAAAGTTGTTTGTAATCATGAGTACAATCACGTGCTTAAGTATCGGTCACTAATTACCAGTCACCTTATATACTGTTTATGTTCCAATTTTACGAGATTTACAATAAATTGGCGTATAGGTATATTTCACCGGACAATTGCAAATAATAATATATAACACATATCATTACCACAAGGTACTATTTGCTAAACAATAAGCCATTAACAAATTTTATGCGTTTCAAACTAACCCTTAACGTTTACCGTAATAAAATATGAGTAACAAGTTAATATTTACGAACCAAAATATCTATAAGGGAAGGTAAGTTTGAATAGCCGGTTGATAACGGTAGATATGCCTCATATCGGGAACAATAGCTTTTTGAGTATAGACGTTTTATTTGGAAGCTAAAGACTAATAGGTATAGGAATATGATAGTGCATTGTTTCAGGTTAAGTTCACTGACACAAAAGCCTAGAAATTTGAGATTTATTCTGACATGGCCTCAATCTGTAACAATGGGAGTCGGTTGGAGTGTTTCCAGGTTTATGATAGGCATAATCACAATAGGAGACAAGTTTCAGGGTTTTGTAGCAGTCTGCGGAAAAAATCACAATCAGAAACGTTTATTTCAAATAGACAGGCACTTTTGAATTGTCAAAATGTTGGTCAGTAAAAAAAAAAGTGAAGCTAAATTGCACGTTCCAAAGCGTAGATGTCTATGGCAAAGAACGTGCAAGAAACTCCATGGACACTCTTTTAAATCACATTATGAGTTACATTAATCTTGTTTACATATTTCTTGTCGCTTCTAATATGTGAGCACAATGTAGATAAGTAATAACAATTTTAAAAAAAGCAAATTTAAAAATAGAAATTAAATTAAGCCAATGGCAGCTAAGAGATGATCAGTCTCAACTGACGGCACCCGTTTGCGAGCATGACGTATACATAAGCCCTTAAGGGTTCGAAACAGTCACCTTAGTCTTGGAACGTAAAGAGCAACTGAAGGAACACGGGTATAGTGACATCTATAACGTCTTAAGAACTAAAATACCCTGCTGGTATGGTTTTTTTTTTTTTTTTTTTTTTTTCGGTGGGAAAATCATCTTATGACATCCCCCGCCCTTGGGCGGGGCGGGAGATAGTGTCAGACTTTTACTGACTAAAAACCCACTCCTGTTCCTTCGTTGCCTTTCGTACCAGGGCCGAGTCTTCCTTTCAGAATCAGACCCTTGGCCCCAGTAGGCTTCGACCCTGCTAGGCCCCTACAGTTGCTGACATCTCCTTGAGGCACGCGTGGAACAGCACGCGCCGTCGACGACTTGGGCTCGGTCTGGACGGTTACCGGACGGTCGGACGGCGAGCCACCCATTGCTCGCCGTCCGCAAGCCTGCGCCTACGATGGCCGGAAATCGGGATCGGAATCCCGGCGGCGATTGGGGCGTGAGGACCGTTGCCTCACGCGATCGGCCGCCTCCTTTGCTAGCATTACTGCTTCGCAGAAGGAGGCGACCGCCTGCCACTCCTCCTCACTCCGGACCATGGCCTGTACCAAGGCCCGGCGCGAGAGATCGCCGCCGCCAATCGCCCCCACGAGGACACGGCGTTGCTCTGCCCAAGCGGGGCACACCTCCACCGTGACCCTGCTGGTATGGTATGGTTGCTGAAGTCTCCTTAAAGCGCGCGTGGAAAGCTCCGCGCCGTCGGCGACTTGGGCTCGGTTCGGACGGTTACCGGGCGACCGGACGGCGTGCTACTCATTGCTCGCCGTCCACAAGCCTACGCCTACGGTGGCTGGAAATCGGGATTGGGATCGTAGCGACTGGGCGTGAGGGCCGTTCCCTCGTACGTGCGGCCACCTCCTTTGCTAGCATTACTGCCATTTTTCTTCGCTTCACCTAAAGTGGGAGTAGTAATTTGACGATTTTCCTGTCTAAAAAGGGTTTTGTGTTCGAACTATCAACTATTACAGTTTTTTTCTTAATTATCAAACTATTTTAGGCGAGTCCCGCGATTTTTATGACTGTAGAGTAGAAACAGAATTTGTCGTTATATAAAATTGCTGTTACTATCAAATAATGAGATATTTAATTTCAAAATTAAAGGTAAAAATTAATTTTGATCATAACTTCATTGACACAGCACTTACAATGTTTGTTTTTAAACATGTAAACTAGTTCATAGAGAGGATGCCCTTTAAAACTGCATCAAGACACACAGACATATAATTATACATTTCTTCTTCCTGCCCTTATCACATATTACTTGGGATCGGCGCAACACATTTCTTTCTTCCATTTTGTCCTGTCACCCGTCAAACTATCACTAACTCTGTTTTCTTTCATATCACTCCGCACACAATCTGTTCATCTTTTTTTTGGCCTCTCTCTCCCTATCCATCCATCTACATGTATACTCAGAACTCTTTTAGTAATATGCGCTTCATCCCTCCTCTTCACATGACCATACAAAGAGAACTGATTTCCTTTCAACTTTTCAGTCACTGGCGCCACTTTCAAACTTCTTCTAATATACTCATTTCTCACTTTATCCATTCGCGTCACACCACATATTCATCTTAACATTCTCATCTCCGCTACATTTAATCTTTTTTCATCCATCTTTTTCACAGACCGACATTCTGATCTATACAGTATGACAGGTCTTATCACGGACTTGTAAATTCTACCCTTCAATTTGAGGGGCATCCGTGGGTCGCAAGTTGTTCCCATGACCTGTCGCCATTTCATCCACCCTGCGTTGATCCGATGTGTTACGTCTCCGCTATACCTACACATAAACAGATCTAAATACCTCCCTGCTCTTCAGATCAGCATAAAAATAAAATAAACGACAGTATCCTAGGAACGTCGATACCAATCAGGAATTTCGATTCAGCCAGTACGAGAGGGTTTCATTGGTCGCGTCGTACCGATTCGATAGTTCGTATCGAATATTGTTACCGATTTACCGAATAGGGTTGCGCTTTCCGAGTGCGGTTGCGATTATCGATGCATTTCGTTTCGTGGATAGCATGGAAATGTGTTTTGGAAAACGTTGAAAGGATGAGTTCATAAGAAATGCTTGGTAAGTACAAAACTGTTACGGAGGAGAGGTTTTTTAAATGATATGAAAACTAAAGCTTTATTTTTTGAGGTGAGAAATTATCAAATGATTTCTTCCGTTCTAGGGTATAGCGAGAAGGCGTTTCCGAATTTTACTGACTAAAACCTTACTGTGTCCTTGACCTGCGTTTCAGAGCTAAGGGGTAACATTTATAAAAATCCCGTGGCCACCGGACATCGGCCCTGCTCGGCCCCTACGTTTTTACTGACATCTCTTTGAGGCGCGCGTCGACCGTCGACGTCTCGGGCTCGGTCCTTACTGAACTGCTGGACGACGAGCTGCCCATTGCTCGTTCTTCACAAACCCGTGACTACGGTGGCTGGTGCGTCAATAGTCAATTTGCACACTTTATTTTGTGAATGACAAATCAACTTATTTGCTAGACACAGGATTATCGGATCAAGGGTCTTACCATGATGTGTTAATATATCAAGCATGCGAGCGAAAAAGAGGGGTGGAACTATAAATCCTATACAGCTCCATCCCTTTAACAGTTCAATTTAGGTTGTGAAATGGATCACGTTAAGAGCTTGTGGTAAGTCCAGGTATTTTAGTTCCAGTTTTCATATCATTTTTCGTAGAAAACACATATTTCAGTTGTATTTTGCCGGCGAGCAATGGGTAGCTCGCTGGTCGACCGTTCGGCAACCGTCCGGATCGAGCCCAAGTCGTCGACCGACGGCACGTACTGTTCCACGCACGCCTCAAGCAGATGTCAGCTAACGGTAGAAGCCCAGCAGAGTCGAAGCCTACTGGGGCCAAGGGTCTTATTCTGAAAGGAAGACCCCGCTCTGGTACTAAAGGCAACGAAGGAACAGGAGTGGGTTTTTAGTCAGTAAAAGTCTGACACTATCTTCCGCGTCGCCCAAGAGCGGGGGATGTCATAAGATGATTTTTCCACCGAAAAAAAAAAACCGTAAATCTATAGAAGTATTGATGTATAATAGTTTTATGATAATTCCAAATCATTCTTAGACATCCGTGCTACACAGAGTACATCCACGCTTTTATTTTATTTTTTTAGTTGTGAAATCATCTAATGACATCTCCCGCCCTTGGGAGGGCGAGAGGGCGTGTCAGACTTTTACTGGCTAAACCCACTTCTGTTCCTTCTTTGCCTTCGTTCCAGGACCCTGGGTTTCTCTTTCGCGTCACCAATGGCCCCAATATGCTCCCATGCTACAATTAATTTCCTGAAAAATTCTATTATAAGAAATAAAAGAGACTGTTCTTTCCCTATGTAATATCAATACATTTATATATAATATAATACATAAAGATCTAATAAAATGGAAACTGATTGCCTTCGAACAAAATCTGAAGCTTCCAAGTAACTTGGCTAACAAAACTTTTTAATTTAAATCGCTAACCGGTTACTTATTGATTTTTTGTTTGCTTTTACAAAATGGCGAATATTAAAGGAGATTCTGTTTTGTTTATACAATTGGATTTTCATCAATCATCGTTGTATACTCAAATATTGAGTTTGACAGAGGTTTAGGGAGTATTGGACGTATTATGTGAAGGACTGTTGTCATAGAACAGTTACTAGGAGTAATTATATCTGATCAAGGCTACATGGTTGTTCGATAGAACGCAAAAGTCGAGGCTTCAAAGTCTTGAGCATCGACGCCGAGTTGCTAGCCTGCCGGTTTTCTATTGGTTGCATTTCGGGGAGTGTGCGTCGGAATTGCATAATCTAATTCCGCCTAGTCCGTTCCATCATTGGACCACCAGGCGTACGGCAATGCGCCATCGGTACATGGTGGACATGCCACCTATATGTTCAAAACGTTTTGGGAACACATTCATTGTGCGTACAGGTGAGGAGTGGAATTCCTTGCCGGAATCTGTGTTTCCTGATGGCTACAACCCGGGAATCTTTAAGTCAAGAGTGAATAGCTTACTTTTGAGTAAGCGCGCTTCATCGTCGACCGCATCGTCATTTTCCCACATAAAAAAAAAATCTTGCTTTCCATCAGGTGAAATGGTGGTCAAGCGCAAAGCTATCAAAAATAAAAATAAAAAACGCAACTGAAAATAAAAGAAAGAAAAAGTTATTACTTCGTCTTAAATAACTTATCCTATTAACAATGGAGAGAATCCTTTTAAGCAAGGAGTATGCTTGTATTAGGATGCTCGGCCCTTCCCCAGGGCATGTAATTGTATTTAAGTTATTAAAACTGATCAAGACATTTAGTTAATTTATATCAATATAAAAATGCAAGAATAAAATGAGTACACAGTATTTTATAAAAGACAATAATGCGCTATAAATGTGTATTATGTGATGTGTGATGTGTGTTGTGTGATGTGAGTTATGTGTATACTGAAAAAACATAGGTGATTATAAATCTGACGCTCACTCTCTATCACTCCACTTAAAACGGGAGAAGTTGTCTTGCAAGAGAACATAAAGGACAACTGAAAATCATAGGTGGGATTTTGCAAAAAGCAATTGATGGGACCCTGTGGATTTTAGTCAGTAAAAGTCTGTCACTCAGTTTCGCTCTACTCAGAGCGGGAGAAGTCATTTGATGATTTTCCTCGAAAAAAAGGAAGCAATATCTCTTTTAAAATGAATTTTACGTAATCTTCCAACACTCAAGACAAACCCTTCTACCCTTCCTATTACCGAGAAACGCATTCTTGTTTTTGAACAAAGACTAAAAGCACACCTAAGTTTGAACACATAGATGATCAAGCCGCTAACCTACTACCTGCATCGAGTCTTGTAGGAAGGCAGTATCAAGTTTTAATAAGAGCACATTGGAGGCAGCCTCGGCTCACATTTCACGAGTTCTTCCTGTATGCAAGCTTAAGTTGGGTACACTGAAAGTTTTGACTTTACTTAGTTAAGGGAAGCGCGTTTTAGTTCGACTTTTTTTAAATTGGAATTTGTGATGTGTTTTGGTGCGTGCAGTTTATTATTAGTTCAGTTTGATGTTTCACAATAAATCATTGTTATTTTTATAAGACTTAGTAATGTACGAGTATATTATTATTCCATTTATTTATTTTTTATACATACCGTTTATATTTTTAAATATTTCCTTAAAAACATATAAAAAAAAAAACATTTCATCATCATCTTCTTGCCCTTGTCCCGTGTTATTTGGGGTCGGCACAACATGTTTTTTTCTTCCATTCTGCCCTGTCATTCGTCATGCTATCACTAACTTTCTTTTCTTTCATATCACTCTTCACACAATCCATCCATCTTTTCTTTGGTCTCCCTCTCCCTCTCCCTCTCCACCCATCCACATGAAGAAAAAAAATATAAAAAAATAGCTGTCCGCCGGTGTCGGGAACAGGGTCCAAGCTACCGGTGGTTAGGGCTCCAGAGACAGGAACCTCCTCACAATGCGAGCCGTATCGAGGAGTACTGCGTTTTGTATCAGGCCCTTGATTTAACCGCGCAACGACAGTTTCGACAGATGGTCGTCGAAGCTTTTGGCTATAAGGCCATTGGCGGTCACAACAACTATTATTAACTAATAGAGATACCTCTATTATATCACAACGCCATCTAGTCCCAAATTAAGCAGAGCTTGTGGTATGAGTATGTACTAGACAACTGATAAAAATACTTATATATTTCTAGATACATACATATTATAGATATTGCTGACGTCTTCTTGAGGCGCGCGTGGAACACTACGCACCGTCGATGACTTGGAGTTGGTCTGGACGGATACCAGATGGTCGGACGACGAGCTAACCATCGCTCACAGACTTCTACCGTACGGACCACCCGGAGGACACGGTGGAGCCACCGTGTCCTCCGGGCGGTCCACACAATGGAAAAGTGAGGGTATTGAGAATTGTTTTCAACAATATGTGAAGTAAATGATCGCATCGTTTACCATCAAGTGAGATAGTGGTCAAATGCGAGCAAAAAAAAAACTGTATTACATTCTTTGGACTTTACACCCTTTAGACCCCAAGATAATCGGAACAGAATTGGAAAAAAATCGACAGATTGATTGAATATCCTTTTATTGACCCAAAACTCGCAATTTACCTAGGTCTAGTATCTATATCAATACTGACACGGGTTCTGAAACGCCTAAAAAATCGTGTTAAACGGGTGTGAAATCACCGAACCGACTCCAAACTTACTAAAAAGTTCTCTCAAACATGTAACAGGGGCCACATTCCAAGCTATAAGGTTCTGTTGACACGACACACAGTTTGCTCAGGACTGCAAACATATTGCTCGTACTCGGGGCAATAAGGAGAACGGTTTTTAATAGCCCATGGTAAGTATTTGAGGGGGTATCGTTTTACTAGTGTTCGGGGTGTTTTATATTTGACTATCGAAAAAATTGCGTGACGCTTTTGAGATGTGCTGTTAGACAAAGATGTTCCGTATTCCTTGGACCATATTGCAAGGGTCTCCTCGCGGTTGACAGCCGAATGACTTATTATTATTATTATATAACTTTATTGCACACCTTAACATAATTCAGGACAAACATTTATATAAATAAGTGTACAATAGGCGGTCTTATTGCACTGGGCCATTTCTACCAGACAACCTTTGGATAGACTGAACAAAACGAAAAGATTTCGGGCTGTCAGTGTACAACAACATAGAGAATAATGCAAAAAATGTAAAAAATAATAATACTTAAAAATATAATACACAAATAAAAAACTAAAAAATATACTAATAAATACCAAAAATAATTGCAATTTAGAAAGGAGAAGAAAAAACTAAAGTGATAGATAATGTAAGATTCCACAAATATTAACCGTATATAGAGCATCTAAAAATATTTATGCTTTCATCAAAAAGTACCAGTTTTTTTTTTTTTCAGGTAAAAGATCAAAAAAAGAGTATAAAAAAAATTTGCTTATTACCGGACACTTTAATCTGAATTCATGGACTAAAAATCGAAAGTAATTCCGTATTTTCGATAGAGCCATTTCTGTAGCAGTCTTTAAGTTATGAAGTTTGGCTAGTTCTTTTAAAATAATATGAATTTTTCTTCTTTGAAGTCATGAAACAGCAATATATACACTAGAAACTACTTATTCAAATTGCATAATACCTTACACACATGCAAAGTTTGCTAGACTAGAACCAGTCTTGGCTAAGGTTTCAGCGTGTAACAAGGAACATTGGACACTAGTGTGTTTATAATAAAAACATGGAACACTCGGCAGTTGGTCTGAAGCAACAACCTGAGACCGTGTGCAATGAAGACTAGTCAGATGTACAAGGCTTAGTTTATGTTAACTTGTACTGTTATTTTGGTGGGTAGTGTTTTTCTGCTGTTACGTTGTGTCTGCCGAGAGAGGAAGAAATCAAAGTTCTGTTATAGTATTTAAATCGGGAATATACATGTATTTTTGTGGCCTAAATAAAATAATTATGGCCCGTGGTAAAGTAATTAATATAAAATAGTTCTGTAAATTAATTACTATTATTTTATTGAGAGTAGCGGTGGTTGGGTGGTAACGGCCCCGACTTACGAGTTATAGGTCGCGAGTTCATACTCAACCAGGCGCATTAATTTATGTCATTTATTTCATCACCACTGCTCTCAAAACGGTAAAGGAAAACATCGTGAGGAAACCGCCATGTCCTAGAACCAAAACATTCAAAGACATCCGACATCCACCAACCCGCACTGGGCCCGCGTGATGGATTACGGCCCATTCCCTCTCCTAGAGAGGAGGCCTGACTCCCAGCTGTGGGAACATTAAAAGGCTGATTATTATGCCTATGCTTAAGAAGAAGATACTATATGTTATCATGTTTCACAATTTTTTTTTTGGAAAAAAGCCCCCCCCTCGTTAACCTCCTTTTATGAAAACTAGTATTACGTTTATATATACTTAAGTAGTAAATAATAAATGAAGTAAGTAACTTCTGTCTAAATCGCCTTAATACTACATGATAAGTTTTAACTATATTCACAATGAGAAAATAAACTGCATTTTATAAAAGTAAACCAAAATTGATAGATTAAGATTGGCATAAACCAGAATTTGTTTATTATACAAAATTTACTTGTAGTAATAATAGCTACAACTAAGGGGTCTTTAATTCAGGCTACTTCTAGGCAAGCGTGCTCCATCGTCGACCACATCATCGCTTACCATCAGATGAGATTGTGGTCAAACGCGAGAGATTAATAAAAATAAAAAAAGGTATGTATAGAAAAATATCATATATTCAATTCATTTATATAAGCTTATATTGCATCCTATCCTCCAATGTGATATCTCTCAATCAGTCAAATGTTTGCTGGGAGAAAACTCATCGTAGAGTTAAGCACGCCATTGGTGTACCTACAATAAAGAATGAAAAGTAGATAAGTCCTTTTAAAACCGCTCAGATGCTTGCTGAATTGTATTCTTAATTCTTCATGTCTCATAATAACAATAATAAATAACCCAGGCCTATCTACGTAGCCTTATCCCTCATCAATTTGAAGGAGGCAAAAGCCCCTAGCCTAGCCTAAAATACAACAAAGTAACTGCCAAGGAAAACCTAATAAATACACTAAAGCCCATATAATCTGTACGATCGTAAACTAAAGTGTAGCAACACCAATTATCGGACAATCTAACGTCGACGAAGGGATAAATATCGGCAAACTCTAAATTATTGTCTGTCTGTCTATCCGTATAGGCGCGGGAATGATTTGTGCGCTTTACCGACAATTTTTCATCCACCCTACCAGCACTAAATCACGCTGACAACTTTGCCCGGCTGAACTATCAAACTTCTTTAGTCCAATTTCAACCTTATTTTTTAAGTGGTTAGATCCATTTTCAAGTGTAGCACTTTAAGGTAAAGTATCCAGAGGTCGTCTCCTTATATTTGATATTTGTTTACCAAAGTATAATAAAATCCGCGTGAGTTATTACAGGTTGTGTTTGTCCCTTTGTCTTGTTAAAAGTGATGTGAGAGAACATTTATCACAGGCTTATTAAAACTAAGGTGCTTTTTCTTGTATTTTTTTTTTTTGTTGTATTTTTCTGTGAACAAAGCGTGAGGCATTCTGGAGCAGAGGGGCCAAAGCGAGAGGCATTCTGGAGCAGAGGGGCCAATTAATAAATTAACACAGGACAATTAAAGAGGGGACAATTGATAGATAACATATAATGTCAAAAAAATAAAATGGAAATGGGCGGGTCACCTAATCAGAAATAGAAAGGAGAAATGGGCTAAATTAGTAGGCGAATAGTACCCCAGAGAAAGCAAACGGAAGAGAGGATGCTCGATAAGAAGGTGGGACGACTATATAAAGGCGGAAGTGGGGCCAATGTGGAAGAGGAATACCATGACTGGGAACTATGGAAGAATATGGGGAAGGCCTATGCTAAAGTAAAACAAATTTCAAAAACCGATGCTGGAAAATATTTTTTTATTTTTTTTTTAAATTGTTGTTAACTAGTGGTTGACTGCGATCTTCCCGTCCGTTTATAATTTGGGTATCTTCAAGGCTACAGTGAATAGGCTCTTGATAAAATAGTGCACCTCACCATCAACGATTGCATCCCTGCTTACCATCAGGTAGGATCGCAGTCAAGCACTAGTTTATATCAATAAAAAAATAATAAGAAAACCTTTTAAATAATCTCAAAAACCTTATAAAGATTGGTAGAAGTACCTTGTTGCATTAAATCCACGCATACTACCCCTGTATTTAAAGTTAAAAAAAAAATAACCAGTTTAAGTATCGATAGACAGATAATAAATAAAACAGTCCCCTTCTAATAATGTTACTTAATATATCAAACTGCGTTCAACCACCAATCTATCTCCTAACTTAAATTAAAATGAAATACCAAATTATCAGTAATCGATCTCAACTAACCAATAGAGAAACTATAATAAAACGCTTTCCACAACTACCCTACAAGCTCATTAATATCCGAAATAAAGACCCATCCGTATTAATCATAATTGCTAAAAGGATGGAGGATTGTCCGCACGTCAATCACACCCCTATCCACCTATCATCCACCTATAAGGATAAATAAATGTTTATTAAGACGAATCATAATAGAATTGCTCAGGGAAGAGGAAGGTCAGCAAAAAAATTTGCTAATTTTCTGTTAAGTGTTTAATAAATCTTTAGCAGTGCACTGTTGAATGCAGCTTGAGGACTAATGGCCGCCATTTGCTTTAATTTCGGATGTCACCCGTTTTTTATCTAGTAGGAATAAATAAGGCTCGCAAACGCTTTGTGTGGATAAGTATTACTTAAACACAATTCTAATTGTACTTTAGATTTTTATCAAATCATGCCTCAGTTTGTCACAGGTGTTAGAATTTTTTGAAATTATTGGCTTTTTTTTACTATAATATGTATGTTATATATAGTTAAACTATCCTTAATCACTCCGTCAGTTGGTGAAAAAATAATGCATTCTGTAGTTTTTAGGCTTATAGCAAACAGACAGATAAACGCGATAAGGACATTGTTTTACAATAAGTAATAAATGCTCTCTGCTAAATGTAATGTCTTCATTTCATAAGCCATGTCCTAATCTAAATCTAGGGCAATCTATGTGATGATTTGTATATTTTTTTTATTGCAGAAACTTTGCCCCATAGTGATAATAGCTTCTGTAACGTGAGTCCTTTCACAAACATATAAACAGACCCGAAACAATTATTTGTAAATCACACAATTATTTGCTCCATACGGAAATCGATCTTGTAACACGCAGCGTAGTAGCCAATCACTCAACTGATTTGAAATAAGTGTTATCCACATATTGAGACGAGATTAAATAAAAAAACATGGCAAGTGCGAGCCGGACTCGCACACTGAGGGTTCCGTACAAACTTACCTATGAAAACAGTTTTCAGATTTTTTCCTGTACTTGTGCTATGAGACCTTTCTTCATGCCAAATTTCAGGATTCTAGGTCAATGGGAAGTACCCTATGAATTTTTATTTCTTTGAGTGTGTAGAAATACACGTTTTTTGCGACATAAACGGCCGTATCTTTTTTCTCATTAACTTGAAGTTTGATTTTTATCACAGCTTCAAGGGACCGCAAACTTGAGTACATGTTTTTACTTTCAACTACCTTTACACGTTCCCGAGATAAAGGGTATTGACAGGCAGACGGACAACAAAATGACCCTAAGGGTAATTTTTCCGTTTTTTTTCCTTTTGAGGTACGGAACCCTAAAACACAAATATATTGCTCCTTCCAAAAAAACAAATTCTATCAAATATTGATAGATCGACAAAATAAACTTATCTTTTATACCGACACCTAACAAAAAGCTTTCAATTTAACAAAAGTAAATATCAATAACTAGAAAACGAACAATAATTCTATTGTAACCATACAATGGTTACAATAGAATTATTATTGACGTAGAATCTAGGTTTATCATTTCTAGTCTATATTCCTAGAAACGGAAACATAAAACCTTAAGCGTTACTAGCAATAATTTCTGTCATTAGTTTAGTGAGAATCTTTTTGTTGACTGTACCTATTCATCTTGCTTGCTGTGAAAAATTTGCTATTGGCTTTTCACGTGTCAAACTTTTATTGACTAAAACTACACCTTTGTTCCATCTTTGCCTTACCTTACCCAGGTTTCCCTTTCAAAAGCTAACCCACGGCTCCAGTAGGCTTCGGCCCTGCTGGGCCCCTACAGTTTGCCGACATCTCTTTGAGGCGCGCGTAGAGCACAACGCGCCGTCGATGACTCGAGCTTAGTCCGGATAGTTACCGGACGGCGAGCTACCCATTGCTCGTCGTCCGCAAGCCCACGCTTACAATGATTTTTTACCAGGCTGTTGTTTACGATACTATAGCTTTATGGTTTCAGATTGATCAATAGAAGAAAAAAAAAACTTTGATGATACGAAAGCGATATCTTTTTTTTACGTTCTATTTCTGACTGCCAGGATAATTTCTATATTTTGTTATGAATAATTATAGTTATTTATTCAATAACAAGAAATTTGTACCTGAATTACATATTTAGTATTATTTTGAATTGACTAGCGTTTGACCACTATATCACCTGATGGCTGAGCAGTGGTGGCCGAATGGTAATGGCCCCGACTTATGGAGTTGTAGGTCGCGGGTTCAAACCCAGTCAGGCGCATTACTTTGTGTAATTTATTTCATCACCACTGCTCTCAAAACGGTGAAGGAAAACATCGTGAGGAAACCGGCATGTCCTAAAACCAAAAATTCGAAGACATGTGACATCCACCAACCCGCACTGGGCCCGCGTGGTGGATTACGGCCCATTCCCTCTCCTAGAGAGGAAGCCTGAGTCCCAATAATGGAAACATTATAAGTCAGACTATGCTATGCTATGCTATATCACCTGATGATAAGCGATGAGGTGGTCGACAATGGCGCATGCCTGCCTGGGAATAATTTATTCACTCCTGACTTAAACACCTCTTTTTCTTACGCAGGAAATTTTCAAATAACTTTTCCCGTTCTGGGGAGAGTTGGAGGGAGTGTCAGATTTTTACTGACTAAAACTTATCATAAATATGTGTATCCTGCCCGTCCTAGCCCTCGGTGCTCAAAGTTGGTCACTTACTGAACAACTAAAAACCAAACTCAAGATTTGTCAAAGGGTAATGGAGCGCAGCTTAATAGGTGTTAAGCGAATAAATTGCGTTAGAAACACCATGCTGCGCTCCATAACTCAAATAGCAGATGTCTCACATTTTGTTTCATCGAAATCGCTTTATTAAATCGAAAGATATTTGAATTTAAAGTATTTAAAAATTAAAATATCACGCCGGGATTTCGATCCCGATTTCCAGCCACCGTAGGCACAGGCTTGCGGACGGCGAGCAATGGGTGGCCCGCCGTCCGACCGTCCGGTAACCGTCCGGACCGAGCCCAATTCGTCGACGGCGCGTATTGTTCCACGCGCGCCTCAGGGAGATGTCACCAAATCGTAGGGGTCCAACAGGGTTGAAGCGTACTATGGCCATGGGTAGTGTGAAAACGAAACCCGGGGCCCTGGGACGAAGGCAACAAAAGAACAGGAGTGGGTTTTTAATCAGTAAAAGTCTGACACTATCTCCCTCTCCGCCCAAGAGCGGGATTTGTCATTAGATGATTTTACCACCTAAAAAAAAACCACACGCAATTCACATACTCGCAACGCCATCTAAGGACTCAAAGTAGCACTAATAATGACAGTTGAACTTCATATCTACATTCATTAACTATCAGGCATACAAAGTTCGCCGGGTCACCTAGTCTGAAATAATTCTCAGTCATTGATATCACCAAAAAGTTACTCACCGAATCATAATTTCTACAAGTAATAATAAATTAATCTGGCTTCTTGTTTTTGCCGACCGTATCCATTCATCATACTAGGTCGCGATGACGTGATGAGGTCACTAGCGTGCCATCACTCACTATCACACATCACTCTTGTGGCTGGGTACAGTAAACTTGTGTGAGTACTTAGTTTTGATTAATTATAGTTTTTTTTTTAATTACCAGAGAACTTATTAATTATGAACTTTTACTGACTAAAGCTTCTTAAGTCCTAAACACTGCTGGGATAAAAAGAACTATGTATGGCATGGTCTATTAGACTGGCCTGTTGGTCTAGTGGTTAGTGACCCTGACTGCTATGCCGGAGGTCGTGAGTTCGATACCCATCCAGGAAAAATGTTTGTGTGAAGACAATATCATTTGTTCTGTGTGCGGGTGTAATTTATCTATAATTATTATTTATTTAATTATTTTATGTACACACAAACACTTAAAATCGAAAAGAACAAATACAGATAAAAGAGTTCAAAGGTCCTGTTTATTTCTAACGAGACTTGCGACAGGAGAGTTGGATAATTATGTATGTATTTAGAAATATATAAGTACGTTTATCAGTTGTCTAGTACTCATAACATAATCTCTGCTTAGCTTAGGACTAGACGGCGTTGTGTGATAGTTGTAGTTGTGTATTATTGTTATTTCCTTTATTTATTCAATAGACATATAAAGGACATTTTTAAATATTTTTTTAAACAAAACTCATAAAAATATAAAAAATAGTAGCCTACCGGCATCGGGAACAGGATCCAAGCTACCGGCGGTCAGGGCTTCAGAGGGAAAACTCTAGGAACAGCTTTCTGAATCAATCCCTTGATTCAGCCGCCTAATGAGAACCTCCTAAGGTGTTTATCGAGGCTCCTGGCTATTAAGCCATTGGCTGACACGACTGTACAATGGTCGCCGAGACCACATCGCACACGTCGACAACCTCGCGAGCCAAGTCAATAAACTTGATATATATTATTATGTGCAATTAGCATCATTTTTATAACTGACTGACTGACTTCTTGACAATTCAAAAGTGCCTTTAAATGGTTTATTAAATTTTTCATCTTTATAATATTACTATAGATTACTGTGATACTTTAAATCCCTTTGTATTAACCAGTTCTCTCACAGGCAGGACTGTCTCCAGCAGTAAATAACAACCCTTATTCCTCGCTCTTATTTTATTATTACAACGAAATCTAAAGAGATGGCTTTCTTGAAGATTACAGAAGTCTTTCGACGTCAATGGCAGGCTTAGGAGCTGCATCACAAAGAGACATTAATTGGAAGCGCTCTCGGGCTGATTTGAAGCTGCGCTCGGCTGTACTGAGATGGAGCTTAGCTGTGTTTTATGTTGTACGGGTATAATTGATTGCGGGTTCTGTACTGTTCAATTAGTTTTGAGTTTGCTAGTCATAGTTGGTTGTTAAAATGGTGGACGCAGAGAGTTGTGTAAAAATTTATTGACTGCTAATTTTATTTACCACGACGGGGATATCATCTAATGACATGTCCCGCCCTTGGATGGGGCGAGAGGACGTGTCAGATTTTTACTGACTAAAACCCACTCGTTTTTTCCTTCTTTGCCTTGCGTTCTAGGGCCCTGGGGTTCATTTTCACTAAACCCATGGCCACAGTAGGCTTCGACCCTGCCCACGGGCCCCTACGATTTGCTGACATCTCCTTGAGGCGCGCGTGGAATATTACACACCGTCGACGACTTGGGCTTGATCCGGACGATTATCGGATGACCGGATGGCGTGCTACCTATTGCTACCCAGCGGCTGGGGCCTGAAGCTTGGATCAAAATATTTCTACTCTCTTTTTGTAGATCGTGTTTGACCATTATCTCACCTGTTGGTATTCGATGATGTGATCGATGACTTAGCTCGCTTAAAGTAATCTATTCACTCTTGACTTAAATATTCCTATGTTGTAACTATCAGGGAATATAGACCAGTCCTTAGCTGTACGCATAATAAATGTATCCTACTTATATTGAATTTGGAACATGACAATTATTATTTACTTTTTGTTTTTTTTATGCTTTCTGAACTCTGTTTAGAAGATTCCTATTCCTACTTACCCCATGAGCGACACTCACTTAAAGACAAGTCATTGTTTGATAATGGTAAAAACTAACACAATAAAATTACATGCAGTAATTTTCAATTTTATTGAGGACACATTTTTATTAGTAGTACCTACCGTAATTGAAGTGACGTTTAAAATATCTCGCCTCTTTAACCTCCCAAAAGAAAAACGATTTTAATCTCAAAATCTCCTTTCACACAACACGTAGAAATTCTAAAGCCGTGTCCACATGCCAGTTAACACATTCAATTACATGGCCTAGCGGAGCGAGTATGAACCGTCCCGGCTTCATTAGGCGACCGCTCGCGATGTCCTCAAGTGTAATCTAGTAGAAAATGACGTTGACGTGATCGGGCATCTTTGACGTGACGGACGGACGTGTGTGATGTGTAGTTGGTAGATGCATTGTGCACTTGTGTAGTGTGCGATTATCACAGTAATATTATAAAGGTGAATGTTTGTTAGTGTCTGTGTTTGTTACTTATTCACGCTCGAACCGCTAAATGAATTTGGATGAAATTTTGCATACGAAAAGACCATCTCCTGTAATAGCACATATGAAAATTCTTGTCCTAGAAGTATGTTCCGTTAAGACAATTTTTATCTTTCACCCTGGCGAAGCCACCCGCAGCAGTTATTTTACACTAATATTATAAAGAGGTAGTTTAGTTTTTTGTTTGTAGGAGGTAATCTCTGAAAGTACTGGTCCAATTGCAAAATTTTTTTCACCGATAGACAGCTACTTTATTTCTGAGTGAATATACTATATAGTTTTCTTATTGAATCGATAAACAATTAAAATAATACTGAATAGTTATTTTAGACAACGTATTTCTTGCACGCAGACTGAACATTATATTTTAATCGTTTTTGTTTTTAAGGTGGGTAATCATCTAATGACTTCTGCCACTCTAGGGCGGAGCAGGAAGGCGTTTTAAACTTTTAGTTCTAAAACCACGCCTATCTTCCTTCACCTTTGCAATCTAGGATCACGGGTAACGTTTTCAGAAGTCGACCTATGGCCCTAGTAATTTTAATCGTTAGCTCCTAGATTTTGTTTTGTTTCGACGGCGAGCACTGGATAGCTCGCCGACCGACCATCCGGTAACCGTCTGGACAAAGCCCAAGTCATTGACGGCCGGGGCCCTGGAATGAAGGCAAAAAAGGAGCAGAAGTGGGTTTTTAGTCAGTAAAAGTCTGACACTATGTCCCGCTCCGCCCAAGTGCGGGGGATGTCATTGGATGATTTTCCCACCGAAAAAAAAACATTTCATGTAAGGTTGAACAAAAATTCAAATCGATACTCTTCCTAAGGATATAATGATAAAAGTGATCCAAGGCAACCAATCGCAGCCGCCTAAGAAAACATTAAAGGAAAAAAAAGCAATTACACCACCAGCACCTAATCTAAAATATCTCACGAGCACATAAAATATTTGCATTCTATTGCCTGCCCAACAAATTTCAATCTCAGGGAATATTAAAAAAACACCGCAGTGAACATCGAACTAGTCGAGATTTCAATCAGTGATCGGATATCTCAGATAGGGTCGAGACTTCATTCCCTGACACAATGGATATTGAAAACTGATACCGCTCGTCTTTTGTTCGCCATTTTTAAATATTTTTGAGGAAATAGTAAAGAAAGAGATGCTACCATGAATGTTACGACGAGATGAAATTCTGATGTTTTGATTCAATTATAGGCAATCAAAGATGGAGGAAAGAATTGGGTATTTTTGCCACGGTGTTTATGTAACATAAATGAATATTTGATTGTCTCAATGGTATATGAATGTTTTCACAATTTTATTGGTTTAATTTTCGAGTAATAAAAAATCAGTATGACTTTTATGTGGATAGCCAATGTATTTCGTAAAAAACTGGGCAAATGCGAGTCGGATTCGCGCACTGAGGGTTCCGTACAAACTTGAAAGGTGAATTGCGGTTTACGATTTATGACGTATTAAAAAAAAACTATTTACTAGATCTCGTTCAAACCAATTTTCGGTTGAAGTTTGGACGGTAATCATAAATCTTAATGCGGTTCACAGTATACATCTACTTACCAAGTTTCAATAGTATAGTTCTTATGACTGGCCTGTTGGTCTAGTGGTTAGTGACCCTGACTGCTATGCCAGAGGTCGTGGGTTCGATTCCCACGCAGGACAAATGTTTGTGTGATGAGCATGATCATTTGTTCTGTGTCTGGGTGTAATTTATCTATAATATGTATGTATTTAGAAATATATAAGTATGTTTATCAGTTGTCTGGTACTCATAACACAAGCTCTGCTTAGCTTGGGGCTAGACGGCGTTGTGTGATAGTTGTGGAATATTATATTATTTACAGTTTCGGAAAAAAGTGGCTTGACATACGGACGAATAGACAGACAGACATGGCGAATCTATAAGGGTTCCGTTTTTTTGCCATTTGGCTACGGAACCCTAAAAATATACAGAGTATAATGTAATATTAGCACTTTTACATCTGAGGTACGACCGCCCAAGGTACATTATTATCAATAGTACCTAATATATTTTATGTTAATATTGTGTTTATGTGTGCTGCTGACTAGAGTATTTTGATAATATATAAGCATAGTTATTTACTTAAATAAAATAGAACTTTAGAACACGTGGTCATATCATTACACTTAGAATAGCAATAACTCGAAAGATTTAATTGTATCAAGATTTTCATTAAATAAATCATCAGCTCGTCAACATCATTTCAGCCAATAGTTTGCACTGGCCTTTAAAAAAAACCGGTTTTCATAAAAATATCCACAAGTTTTACGAAAGCAAAACTTTCTCAGCTAGACTAGCAAGTATGGTAGAACCGGTAGCAATAGAAATGTATTGCACCAAACTAATGTTTAAATTCAACGCATTATCCCTCCGTGTTTCAGGCTTTCGAGACGTTTGCAGCATACGAACGGATAAGAGATCTTCTCTGGAGATAACGTGGAGGTAAATATTAACATCAGCACGTAGAAATTTGTTACATTGTTTTGGCTTTACTTTACTTACGTTTGTGGTTAATTTATTCATCGCATTAACTCATAGAAAAATTATTGATAAATTGTTGAATAACTTTACTTTCACAGAATTTTAACTTTCACACAATTCCATCTAATCCCAAAGTTTGTTCTATGAGTACTAGACAAATAATAAATATACTTATATATTTCTAAATAAATACATTTATATTATCATTATAAATAAATTACACCCAAAAACAGACCAAATGATTGTGCTTATCACACAAACATTTGTTTTGGGTGGAAATCGAACTCACGACCTTCAGTATAGCAATCAGGGTCACTAAGCACTAGACCAAAAGACCATTCAAATAGTGAAAAAAAAAATAATGTGGTTTCTAGTCAGGTTTTTTTTTCACGTCAGAAACAAGAGGAGACAAGCAGATAGAAATAAATAGACACAGATTAGGTTTAGGTTTATCAATTACATATTATGTAATTGACATTATTATAATTTATTTGTTAATAAATCGTAGTCATTATGTTATGACAATTGGTTGCCTTTTGCGTCAGTTGCAACCTACAAACGCTTCAATTAGAATGAATTAAAATTATAATCGCTTGGCTCATAACAGAGCCTAGTTGAAACATTAATTGCTAGACCATTCTACTCGATTATTAAATTAAAATTAGATTTGAAATCAGCGCTGAGGATCTGTCTAACTATGAGCGCTGGCCGTTTTGCGTGGATGTGACGCATATTCTACCACTTATAATATAATTCGTTGTTGTTATTTGTTTTTATTTTTAAGGAATGCGCCATGTTTTACGTAAATAAACTCTTTTTATTTCTTGCTTTCTATTTGTTACAGTAATTCGGATCTTAGACGTAAGAAAAAAAGCTGTCAAGCTAAAATGGGATTGGGCGGGTCACATCTGCACACTGACCGCTGAGCAAGAGTCTCCACAGTCCTTCAGTGTGTAACTGAGGACGGACGATATTGCCGAAGTCAATCTGGGAATAGGTGATGACACGATCTAGTCGCGTACTGCAAGGACGGGTTCGAGGTAATTCGAGAAAAGAACGCATGAAAGAAGTTAGGGGAGCCCTTTGCTTAGCAGTAGGAAAGTATGGCCTAAATATATATGTAGAAGCTCGTTATTAGCAATTTGCAATACTTATGTAAAAAAAATATAATTGTTATTAGCCTGTAAGCTTTCTTAAAAAAAAATAATAAAAAAAAACAGTTACTCGATATTTACACTAAATTAAAACTACTATAGAACTGTGCAGTCCGGTAACCGTCCGTACCGAACCCAAGTCGTCGACGGCGCTTACTGTTCCACGCGCGTCTCAAGGAGAAGTCAGCAAACCGTAGGGGCCCAGCAGCGTCGAAGCCTACTGGGGCCATGGGTCTGCTTCTGAAAGAAAGACTCGGCCATGGTACGAAAGGCAATGAAGGGACAGGAGTGGGTTTTTAGTCAGTAAAAGTCTGATACAGCCTCTCGCCCTGCCCAAGAGATGGGAATGTCATTGGATGATTTTTCCACCTACAAAAAAAAAACATGGAGCTATGATTGCATAGCTCCATCATCATCATCATCATCTTCCTGCCCTTATCCCGTGTTATTTGGGGTCGGTGCAACACGTTTTTTTCTTCCATTCTGCCCTGTCACTCGTCATGCTATTACTAACTTCCTCTTCTTTCATATCACTCTTCACACAATCCATCCATCTTTTCTTTGATCTCCCTCTCCATTCATCCACATGTAAACTCATAACTCTTTTAGTAACATGAATAATTGACGTGTCGTTGCTCCGGCGTCAGCGGCACTACTGATCTGCGGTCGGACTACACTGCCGTCTGCCGCTCGACGACGCGTCGCTAGCTTCATGTCGCTAACTACGGAGGGAATTTCATAGCAATACGTAGAAACCAGTAGTATCTCTGCGACATGTCGTTTGCTGCAGCTTCATGTCGTCCGCTACTAACTTGTACCTTTATGGTCGCCGTACACGGGCCACGCACCACAACCACAAAACGCCGCCACTGGCCTATTTCCTGTAGGTTTCATACTTTTTATATAAATTCGCCGCACACGGTTGACGCCGGTGGCCGCCACATGCTTCAAATCGCCGCTGTTCGCTTCTTGTGGCTCGCACTGGCCACTAAACGCCGATACAAAACGCCGTTACACGCTACTCGCGAATAAACCTTCTACGACAGAGTCCACTATGATACTGCGCGCATGGGTTAAGAAAAGTAGCAGCCACCGGCCACAAGTGGCTTGTGGCTGCTTCTAGCTTCTCGTGGCGGCCTTTGTGGCTGTGGCATGTGGCCCATGTGCGGCAACAGTTAAGTAGGCAACTGCTAGCATAAGTTAATTCTTATTATTCTTTTAGAACTAAATTATTTACACATAAACTGTTACTAACATATACTGTAACTGTTATTTTAATGTTGTTAACTGTGTATAGTTGTGTTGTTGTTGTTGCTGTGTTGTGAAAATCCACAGAATTTGGTTAAATTTAGAATTTAGAAACTCTTGGTAAACCATATTAAGTTCATAATATCTATAGTAAAACAATCACTACTTTATCTAAACTAAACAACGTTAAGATAACAAAAAACATAAAATTAAAACGCTAGAAAATAACACCAAGAGCAAAAACAATTCAGCTACGAACCGCGTAGCCATCGTAGGCGGCTGCTACGCCGTAGCTGCCTCGTAGACCCTTACCCAAGGAGCGTTATTATTACCACATTATTACGTAAAATAACAACGTACTCATTTGTAGGAGAAGGCAATAAATTAACTTGTCATGCTCATAATTTATGGTCCTACACCTCGGTAATGTTAGATTTTCGTGTGCGCCGGAAGAAAAATATATGAAACCACCACCAATCTGGTTTGCTCGAGGTTACCGATAAAAAACGGGTTGTTTGGAGAATAGTCGTTTCATTTTTTTTTAAAGGCTTTATTTTTGTCGTTGTTTATTTTGCCCAGAGGTGGGCAAACTGCGACAGGACTTCGTTTGAAGCCAATTTTGAAAAAGAACGGGCTTGCAGACGGCGACCAATGGGCTGTCTGTGGTAGCCGTCCGGACCAAGCCCAAGTGGTCGACAGCGCGTACTGTTCCACGTGCTCCTCAAGGAGCTGTCAGTAAACCGTAGGGGCTCAGCAGGGTCGAAGCCTACTGTGGCCAAGGGTCTGCTTCTAAAAGGAAGACTCGGCCCTGGTATGAAAGGCAACGAAGGAACAAGAGTGGGTTTTAATTCAGTAAATGTCTGACACACCCTCTCGCCCCGCCCAAGAGTGGGGGATGTCATAGGATGATTTTCCCAGTGAAAAAAAAAAAATTGGAAAAGACAGGGATCATTGTACTGTAATCATTTTAAGTTAATATTTTCTCTGGTTCTAACAAGTGCAGCCCACATTGAGACGAACATTATAAAAAAAAAAAATAGTTTATTTGTTTTTTTGCGCATGTCTTGGATCGTTCAGTTCCCTGTAAAATGGTTGAGCTGAGTTATGCTGATACACTCATCATGTTCGTGAACTGGTGCCGTCTATTGAGACTGGTCATCTCTTAACTGCTAGCCGCTTCTTTAATTTATTTCATATTTTGAATTACTTTTTTAATATTCATTTACTTTGTATTCACATAATAACAATGAATATGTAACGTAGATTTTGTAAAATGTATAACATGTTTCAGTAGTATCCATGCCTTTCCTTCACTTGCAGGGTTTCTAGAAAAAGTTACCGTGACCCCGAAACGCTAAGGGCAACTGGAGGAATACAGGTGGGTTTAATTAAACAGAGCGAGAGGATTACCCACAAAAAGTACTTTAATGCATGTTCTTCTCCATATAGATCAAAGCTTTGAAATGTGCAATAAGCTTCATTAATATGACTGTCTTCTAATATAAGCTTGTGGTTTTAACTGCGCATGCTTCGCTGGTCAGCGGGAGTCACACTACATAAGAGGCAGTTTTAAAGTTGCTCCGATATCCGATAAAGTCAAAGAGAAGCGCTTACGGTGGTATGGCCATGTAAAAAGACACCCAAGTGATCATATGGTGATGCTTGCCCTTGAACTACCTACGACGAAGTGCACGCGTGGAAGACCACCCTCCTATTGGTTGACGGCAGTCTAAAGAGATCTTAGAGAAGCTCATCTCAACACTGACATGGCACAAAATAGTGCACAATGAAAAACGAAGACAAGGAGGGACGACCCCATATAAAAGGGAAAACGTCTAGCTAGAAGTAGAAGAAGTCTTAACTTAGCTCCGGGTAACTAGCCTACTTAAGCCTCTCAAAACCATAGCTCTATATATTGGATTTCCTTAATATATGTCGCAATAGTTTTCCACCAGCCGAAGGTTGTCATGGCGTACACTAACATGACGCGTACAGGGGTAATCTTTGACTGGTACCACGCTTCATGAAAATTGGCTCAAATTTCGGCTGTTCGAATGCTTTCCAATGATCCTGGATGAAGTTTCGAAATATACAAAACACATAATAATAATTAGCTAATTTTCCTTTACAAATTAGCAAATCTATTTGTCAAGTGTAGTGATTTAGTAGAACTTATCAAATATTCAGGCCCTTCAAAACTTCCCAGACATTACATGACAAGATTGCTCCATATTGCGTTAATCTAACTAAGCTTCAACGTTCCCTTAATCTGAATGTGTAGAACATACAATAGTTTATGTGGAGCACCAGACACCGATTTACATTAAAGTTAAAATATCAGTTTCTGTAGTACGGCAGTGAAATAATCGTCTGCGTGACGATCCTCATATATTATACAAACTTAGGATCCCTGAGTTTCCTCACAGACGCCTTAAGTAAACTGAAAGGCCTAATCATTGGAGAGAGGTGGGTTGGTTGGAATAAGCCTACCAAAGGTTTTGGCCGCCATGGCCCATGTACAATGGTCCGCATAGGACTGAATGCGGAAACCAGATTTTTTTTGCGTGAAAGTCGATTTCTTTATACAAACTTTAGACCCCGTTTCGTCCCCTTAGAGATGAAATTTCAAAAATTCTTCCTAATTAAAAATTTGTAAATTAAATTAATTTTTAAATAATAATTATCAATATGTACAAAGCGTTTTAGGAACACATTTATTGTGCATACAGCTAAGGAGTGGAATTCCCTGCCGAAGTCTGTTTTGAAGTAGTCTTGAAGTTTCCTGATAGCTATAACTTAGGGGTCTTTAAGTCAAGAGTGAATAAGTTACTTCAAGGCAAGCGTGCTTCATCGTCGGCCACATCATCACTTACCATCAGGTGAGATGGTGGTCAAACGTGAGCCTATTAATAAAAAAAAACTATGTATACAACATAAAAGGTACTTCTGTGCAATTTTTCAGCGTTCTACGTCCAAGGGTTTAGCCTAGGCGCTGGTGGGTCAGTCAGTCAGTCAGTCCTGAAACGCAAAAGGCAACTGAAAGAACACAGGTGAGTTTTAGTCGGTAAAAGTCTGACAATTCCTCTCGCTCCACCCAGAGCTGAAAAAGTTATTTAATGATTTCTCCCACCCAAAAATACCTGTGTGCTTTTTGTACCTATAATAGGCATATCGTCGTTGCGACTTTAAGATCTCTTATGTGTAAAATTCATTCTCAATGAGAAAATCGATAGAAACCGTCTACTGAAAAAAAATATAATGAAACCAACTACAACGAAAAATAAAGGTTTCAGCTAGATGATTTCCTGCTGTGCTATGATTGTAAAAAAAACAGTTTACATGTAAAAGTAGTTTATTTGTAAAAAATAGTATTTTATTAAGAAGCACATTGTTGATCTTGAAATTGGTAAACAAATGACGATTAAATCGTCGTATAGAGAATTCAAGCATTCGATAGAACAGCAAAATATTAAAAAGGCAACGATGATATATACCAGTACTCAAAATAATGCTAACAGCTTTCTCCTAATACTGTTGTTTCAAAAGAAATAGCAAGTCTACTAAACACGCTATATCTTCAATTTATTATTATCATTTCCTGAATGCTTCAGTACTGACTTTCTTAGATTACAATCTATGTAGTATCATCCAAGCGAGTCCACAAATCCCTAAGGCAATCTGTCATGTAATTATCTTTATTTCGGCTTTCATAATATGTCTACTCATTATTTGTTGGATTATTATTATCTGCTATAAAGATAGACTAGATTTCACTGAGATATTATGTACATAGCTAGTTATTATTTTGGCAAGTAAGGATTTAGTGGACAATATGTCAATCAATTAAATATATTTTTGTATGACATCACCTATATTAATCGTTTTAAATCCAAATTTCACTGAAATTAAAAATGTTTCTATTTCACATAGGCCTATTTAAAAAAAATCAGAAGCTAGTAGCATAGCATAGCATAGTCGGCCTTATAATGTTCCCACTGTTAACACTCAGGCCTCCTCTCTAGGAGATGGGATGGGCCGTAATCCACCACGCGGGCTCTGTGCGGGTTGGTAAATGTCACATGTCTTCGAATTTTTGGTTCTAGGACATGCCGGTTTCGTCACGATTTATTCCTTCAACGTTTTACGAGTGATGAAATAAATTGCACAAAGTAATGCGCCTGGCTGGGTTTGATCCCGCAACCTACAACTCGTAAGACGGACAAGAAGCTAGTGCTGGATTTCAATTGGTCGTTTCCTTTGGAGAAAAACTGGCAAGTAATTCCGTGATTACTCTTTTGAAAAAAAAAAATATTTTCATAAACCTATCACTAATGAAGTTAAGGTGCTTAAATAAATAAATATATAAAAAAATATTGTAAATAATATAACAAAATTAAAAAAATATATGTATATAAGTAAAATAATTATGGAGCAGTTAATAGACATATTTACATGATAATGCCGATAATAAGTTACCAAGGAAGCCAGATGTGCAGAAGCAGTTATTGCTAAACAAGCGTGTCTTCAACGTAGTACAAGCGTGTTTTTAACATAGTCCATCTGAGAATCTAACTTTCCCTCTCTAGAGTACTTGAAATAATAGAATGCTATTGTAGTTTTGTATTTGTTTTATATTTACATGCGTTTCATACACAAAATTACCGCAGCAAGCGTTGCAAACTTTGGCAATTGAACTGTTCTATGTCCCTATACTCTTGAAGTGTTGTAGAGGAGAGGAGGATTAGATTCTATAGGATATTTATATTATTTTACAAATTCAAGATTTCATGATTCATATGCCTGCACAAGCCATTTTTCACACGTACCTACTACTTATTTTAACAAAAATTTACATTGTTAGAAAATCCGTTGAGAGGCATAATTTTTTTTTTTTTACCCTGGCTAAAACGTGCTACTTTGCCAAGAAATGCTAAGTAAATTGTTGAAGCACTGCACTATATCAGCAGGCAGTTGAGCTGTCACTGCTACCGAGACATTTTTGTGTAATACACTACTTTACAGGTTTTTAGGGTTTCGTGACGTACGGAAGAAAACTGAACACTTATAGGATCACTTTGTTATCCATCTGTCTGTTTGTCTATATATCTGTCTGTCAAGACCCTTTATCTCAGGAATGCGTGGAGGTATCGAGTTGAAATTAAAACCATATACTCAAGTCTGCGGTCCCTTGAAGCTGTGAAAAAGCCAATAAGTTAAAGAAAAAAAAAGTTACGGCCATTTATGTCGCAAAAAACGCATATTTCGACACTCTCAGGGGAATTAAAATTCATAGGGTACTTCCCGTTGACCCAGAATTCTGATATTTGGCATGAAGAAAGGTTTTATAGTAAAAATATAGGAAAAAACACTGAAAACTGTAATTATCTAGTTACATCACAAAAAAAGAAAACAATTCTTGCGATTCGGAAAAATCTTCGTAAATCAATTCGGGAATTGAACTGGAGTTTCCCATTGAAACTACATAATCATTACCAATATCTGAAAAGTCACGGTTAATTACATCAGTTGTAACATTGCTGTTTTATAGCACAGTACAGCAATTATTTTTACTGTGATATAATTACAAAACCTGGGAACTAGCATCCCTATTTTCTTCTACAAAAATAGTTTGCCTATAGGAACATAATCATCGCCGCCACTAAAGCATGAAATCAAGGCATGATATATGGATTACCTGGTCGCCACATAAATGAGTTTCAACCATACACCCCTGATTAATCCCTGTCGAACCCCTTGAGAGAAAGAGAGCGAACATACTTAACTTTGAACATCTCCCTCAAACAATCATCAATGATTCAAGTCGTGAAGACATCTATGATTGAAAGTCTTTTTCCCTCTCTGAGTAAAATAACTGGGGGTAGAAATGGGGGGTAAGAATAATTACGGCCGAGGGGCTTTGACCCTAGAGGGGGGACGTAATTAAGAAGGGGGAGAAGCAGGATCATTTTCTCTTAGGTGTTCTTTTGTGCTTTATGTGTGGCTAAAAATATGCTAGACCGAAAATGTTTTGTACCTTCGCTTTTCGTTTTGGCTTAGTGATTTAGGAATGAGAAATGTGTTGTATAAGAAACAGATGTAGTTTTTTTTTTTAATTTTATTTTTAGATACTATCCTCATTTTATGATATCCTTAAATCTTGGTATTTCATAACTAAAATAAAGTAGAACTGCATTAGATACGATTTACTGTGTAAATTAAAATGAATAATAATAATAAATCTTTCCTCTCTAGTGTGACAATTAAAAATTAGTGGTGTACATATTATGTAATACACCACTAATTTTTAGTTAGTGAAAATATATATAGAGCTTATTAGAAAAGCTCTTGTTATTATTTAAGTAAAGTCTCAATAAATAATATTCATAAACAGCAAAGTTATTAGCGTTTGTTTATATCCCAAAATGTAAATATTGTACAGGTTTTTGATAATCCAAACTAATATTATAAATGCGAAAGTAACTCTGTCTGTCTGTCTGTCTGTCTGTCTGTCTTTTCTTCACGCCTAAACTACTGAACCGATTTGTGTGAAATTTGGTACAGACATAGTTTGGAACTTGAGAAAGGACATAGGATAGTTTTTATTACAAAAAATAAAAATAAAAAATAAAATTTATTCCGGACATACAGCGCCATCTATTGGTCAAAAGTCCCTACTCCACGCGAACGAAGTCGCGGGCAAAAGCAAGTGAATGAATAAATGACGATCAAAATTTAAAAAAAAAAACACTGCGCATAGTATTTCCAAGTAACAATTGTCATGAATGATTAATTCTATTATGAATTTACCAATTATGATAAATTTTCGTGGACAATTTTGTTTTTTTTTTTTTACTTTTGACAACAAAAATAAGATCAGTAACGGGTACGGATAGTCTCATTTTTTTTGTACTAATAAAACAATAAGGGTGTACAATATGTTTCTTTTTAGTTTAAGGTATATATTATGTGATTAGTGATTTTACAAACTCTTCTTTTCTTATTTCTACTCACTATTGTCTACATTTCTTTTTATCTCTCCTTTCGCAGGTCTGCTGGTAGCAATTTCTTTTAGAAATAAGCAGTACCTTTATACATTTTTTTGTTTTATAATACTGTATTTGCTTTCTATTTAAGTGAGTACAAAAATTATAAAATAAATAAATATTTTTTCATTATTTCACTCTTCACAAAGGTACACAGGTAGGTACACAGGTAAAGTACACAAAGAAAGACAATTTTTATATTTTTATGTGTTTCTGCATTATTTTGATTGTTACATTTTTATTGTGATGTTTATTTTGTATTTTGATATATTCTAATTCAGTGCTGTAGGATTGCTAATGTTATATACGTCAGATCAATAGTAATGCAATTATTTTGCTATAATTTTAAATATACGATTTTCCCAACTAAAAATTATTAAATATATTAATAATTTTTAGTTGGGAAAATCGTCTAATGACAAATCTCGCTCTTGGGTGGAGCGAGAGATAGTGTCAGACTTTTACTGACTAAAAACCCACTCCTGTTCCCTCTTTGCCTTCATCCCGGGGCCCCGGGCTTCGCTTTCACACTACCCGTGGCCCCAGTAGGCTTCGACCCTGCTGGGCCCCTACGATTTGCTGACATCACCCTGAGGTGCGCGTGGAACAATACGCGCCGTCAACGACTTGAGCTCGGTCCGGACAGTTACCGGACGGTCGGACGGCGAGCCACCCATTGCTCGCCGACCGCAAGCCTGCGCCTACGGTGGCCGGAAATCGGAATCGGAATCCCGGCGGCGGTTGGGGCGTGAGGACCGTTGCTGTTGTCTCACGTGATCGGCCACCGCCTTTGCTAGCTCCTTACTGCTTCGCAGAAGGAGACGACCGCCTGCCACTCCTCCTCACTCCGGACCATGGCCTGTACCAAATGTATCTGATGTGGAAGTAATTAAAATAAATAAATACTACCACTGTAAATTTTTATTGTGATTATAACTGTACACAAATTAAGGTTTGCAGCAACTTACACAAGCTTCAGACCTAAGAGAATTTCTCCCCTTTTACGACAACACAAAAAACCCCAACTTTTTTATTCTCCTCGTCTGAAGACAATAAATCCTGCCTGTGTAACGTCCTGTCATAACTATGGCAATTTATTATGTTTAAATGCTCCCAAATTCCTTGTTATAAAAAAAAAAAACAAACTTAGTTCGAGACATTAGGAAAAACTTACTAACGACAACAAAACAGGATGATAGAAAAAAAAACTCTTTTACTCTGAACGAAAAAGTAACATTTTTTTTTGGAGGAAATTAAATTCTAATTAATATTAGTAAAGAAAGTTTTACTAAAAAGGAATTAATTATATTTCGTGTAAAAAGTTTTTTTTTGTGATATAATATCATTTGAGGTTATTAACGCCAATTAGGAAGGCGGGTAGCGATCCACTTACAGCAGTTTCTTGCTACTAGAAATTTTCCATAAATTGGAAATTGCTTTGCGGAAGAAACTTCACTCTTTCCCTGATATTTCTCGCATAGCATAGTCGGCTGTATAATGTTCCCACTGTTGGGACTTAGGCCTCCTCTCTAGGAGAGGGAATGGGCCGTAATCCACCACGCGGGCCCAGTGCGGCTTGGTGGATGTCACATATCTTCGACTTTTTCGTTCTAGGACATGCCGGTTTCCTCACGATGTTTTCCTTCACCGTTTTGAGAGCAGTAGTGATGAAATTAATTACACAAAGTAATGCGCCTGGCTGGGTTTGAACCCGGAACCTACAACTCGTAAGTCGAGGCCGTTGCCACTCGGCCACCACTGCTCCACATCCTGATATTTCTGCAGTAATATAATATTTAAATTCTTTGCTAATATTTCTCCGGGATAAAAAGTGCCCTAAGTGCCATTCGAGGACATAATCTACCCATGTGACTGCTCGTCAAGTGGTTTTTGGCCCTGACTGCTATGCCGGTGGTCGTGGGTTCAATTCCCACCCAAGATAGATGTTTGTGTGATTATCACGAAAAATTATTCTGTGTCTGGATTATTTTTTTTTTTTTTTTTTTTAATTCGCTATAAACCAGTGCTTGACTGCGATCCCACCTGATGGTAAGCAGTGATGCAATCATTGATGGTGAGGCGCACTAGTTTATCTATAGTATGTGTATTTCTCAGTTGTCTAGTACTCATAGCACAAGCTCTGCTGAGTTTGGGACTAGATTAGAATTATTATTATTAATTTTACTTTGAGAGCAGACTCTTTGTAGGCTGTAGTTTGTAGAAGCCAGAAAAAAAGCCTAATGTAGTCCAAAACTTACTCAAGGACATACAATATAACTTTAGTCCAAATTACGCAACGTTTTATGGCCTCACACCTACGCTAGGCCAGAATTAAGAAAGACTTCATTAATATTGTTGTGGTTCATATTAATGGATCGTTCCCTGTGGTTGTGTTTGGCTTTCATAATTTTAATTTGGGGTAATAAATATACCTAATGTATAATTGGTATACTGCGTATGAGTTTCGAAGTTATTTACTACGTCATAAAGCCTTACAGTAACTCAAATTGATGGAAAATATGGAACAATATGAAATATTGTTAAACATTTTCGATGTGAATTATTTTTTTGATTGTTTAATATGAAATATTTATTCCTTTATAAACGACGAACGAAATTTCATCTTAATCGGTCAGTTTTAGATGAAATTTTGTTTGTATACTTGAGTACGTCCCTGAAACATTTGAAAATACCAAAGAAGCCGGTAGGTGGCGCTGCAACCGAGTTCTTCACAGTTTTCGGACACCGTCTGACGGGACCGCTGGTTTAAATATAAATTTTGGAGTTTTTTTTCGGTGGGAAAATCATCTTACGACATCTCCCGCTCTTGGGCGGGGTGGGAGATAAGGTCAATCTTTAACTGACTAAAAATCCACTCCTGTTCCCAGTGTACTAGAGCCGAGTCTTCCTTTCAGAATCAGACCCTTGGCCCCAGTAGGCTTCGACCCTGCTGGGCCCCTACAGTTGCTGACATCTTCTTGAGGCGCGCGTGGAACGATACGCGCCGTCGACGATGGGCTCGGTCCGGACGGTTACCGAACGGTCGGAGGAGTTTGGTTCACTAATAAGTATAAGAGAAAGATCTTAGATCTCTATCTACGAAGAACTTAACAGCGACATAAATTAAGTTTTGTTTTGAATTTAGCATTTGTATAATCGCTTTAAATATGATTCTTCTCACCGAAAATCAACAATGCCATTTGGCATCAGAAAAACAAAAATCCAACGTTTATAACTCAAGTAAATGCAGCATAAAAGGCTACACACAGAAGAAAACAGACATCATCATCATCTTCTTGTCCTTGTGCAGTGTTATTTGTAGGCGAAACACGTTTTTTTCTTAAGTTCTGCCTTGTCACTCACCATTCACACAATCCACCCGGGTTTGTTTCGGTGTTTCTTCTCAAGCTAGAAAACACCGGCCTCATCTAGTTTAAAAAAGACGAAAAAAAAAAATTACGTGTAAAAGTGTTTTTTAAACCTACGAGTATTTACAAAATAAATATCATTTATCATCCATCTTTTCTTTGTCCCCCTCTACCTCTCCATCCACCCTCAGAAGAAAACAAACATTGTTTTAAATTATTGTTAATAACAAAAGAACCACAAGATCGTATAAAAATAATGTAAAAGTTATTTATGTACAAATAGGAATATTCCTGAATAAAAACGGAGAAATTGCTCCGTGCCCTAGAGAGGCGTGTGGGGGAATACTAAACGTTCGGAATAGACCTACTAACCATGTGATATAGGCAGGGTTGGCAAATACTACTTTTTCTAATTTAAATAGGTATATTATACAACAGGTAATGTAATAAAAGCACGTCCTGAAAGTAGTGTATTCAGAATCAGCTACTGAATCGATTTCGACTTTAATGTTTTTTTTATGTGGGAAAATCATCTAAAGACAAACCTCGCTCTTGGACTGACAGCGAGATAGTGTCAGACTTTTACTGACTAAAAATCCACTCCTGTTCCTTCTTTGCCTTCATACCAGGGCCCCGGGCTTCGTTTTCACACTACCCGTGGGACTTTTGATGATTATGATTTGAATTTTTATAGTAGGTAGGTAAGATTTACCCTAAAATAATCAAGAAATATTTAAAGTTAAAAAATTACCTATATTTATAAATTTTTGATAAATTTTAATTGCGTCATTAGCGTAGATACTAAAACCGATACGCTACTGTAGCGACCATGGAGGTTCCACTAATAATTACTAACTTGCTAACTGGCATGCTATACTTTTAAGGTTTATGTGATAAAAAGTTTAGGTTTGATTGATGTTAAAACAAGAGATAGGGAGAAATCATACAAAAGTCGAGACGTATTTTTATAGAAAATATATTTGAAAGTGCTTAAAACAATATAATAATAGTCTAAAACTAATATAAAGCCTTTCATTGCGTCTCCGACCCTACACTATCAACAATGTAGTGTGCCGATTTCCATATTATTTGCCTACAATTAGTTATCCATAATAAATATATAATTTCTTAAAAAAAAACGTAACTAAATAAAATTTCAGTGCTCGAATTACGAAGTTAATTTTCTAGTTAGGGTGTATAAGTTTATGCATTATTCTAGGTAGTTAGGTACATCATCACTACATAGTATAAAATAAAGTTGTTTCCCTCTCTGTCCCTAGGTATGCTTAGATCTTTAAAACTACGCAACGGATTTTAATGCGATTTTTTTTAATAGATAAAGTGATTCAAGAGGAAGGTTTATATATATATATATATATAATACATGCATAATATAGTAGAGAAACACTGATAATTTTAGAGGTTTCTAATGTGATGTTGTAAACAAACACATATAAAATGCAGGGAAATAGCGGTTGCGGTGGCATCAGAATTGCACTGTTAGTGTTATATAAAAGTAGAAAGGTCTGACTAACATATCAACGCACAACCGATACTACTGGAATTAGGAACGTGCAATTTAGCACAAAGTTTCCTTTATTGACGTAAGCCAGCACTAAGAAGAGGTTTTTGGAAATTTAACCCTTAAGGGGGGGAAAGGGCGAACTTCGTTTGTACGCAAAATCTCATTCTTTGTGTCAATATACTTAATTGAAAGTTGAAACAAATCGTAACTTAAATCTACACCAATATTATAAAAAGGTAAAGTTGTTTTTTTTTGTAAGTACTGGTCCGTTTTCTAAGTTTTTTTTAGCTGCTTTATTCCTGAGTGACATAGGCTATATTTTTTGTACGCGGGCAAAGCCGTGAGCAAAAGCTAGTGAATAATAAAGACTGTAATTTTTGACAGGTTTTAATTTTTTTTTAAACATATTCTTGTGAACGAAATCGCAGGAAAAGTTCTAGTCGTAAGGTAAGATTAGTAAATGTGTGTGTTATAAGATTTTTTTTTTATTTTCCTTCATCTTTTTAAATTTTTTTTTTTTTACGTAGCTGCTCTTAAGGATCAGTATGGAGTCACATTTTTGAGTCTTTTCTTTTTAGATAGTTTAGGGATCTATGTTTTTCAGCCATATTTTTCTTATAGCTTATTTATTGGGCACGTTACAATTATAGCGGTAAGTCCCCTCTTTGAGGCGTGGTTGGAAAGATCGCACGGCATCCTCACCTTCCGCATGACGCAGGTTCTCACCGAACATGGTAAGTTCGGAAAGTTCCTGCACCGAATTCGTGTGGAAGACACGCCCATGCGGGTGTTCCACACAGTGGCGACACTCGGAGGACACGGTGGAGCACACGGTGGAGGTGTGCCCCGCTTGGGCAGAGCAACGCCGTGTCCTCGTGGGGGCGATCGGCGGCGGCGATCTCTTGCGCCGGGCCTTGGTACAGGCCATGGTTCGGAGCGAGGAGGAGTGGCAGGCGGTCGCCTCCTTTTGCGAAGCAGTAATGCTAGCAAAGGAGGCGGCCGATCGCGTGAGGCAGCGGTCCTCACGCCTCAACCGCCGCCGGGATTCCGATCCCGATTTCCGGTCACCGTAGGCGCGGGCTTGCGTACGGCGAGCAATGGGTGGCTCGCCGTCCAATCGTCCGGTAACCATCCGGACCGAGCCCAAGTCGTCGACGGCGCGTACTGTTCCACGCGCGCCTCAGGGAGATGTCAGCAAATCGTAGGGGCCCAGCAGGGTCGAAGCCTACTGGGGCCATGGGTAGTGTGAAAACGAAACCCGGGGCCCTGGGACGAAGGCAAAGAAGGAACAGGAGTGGGTATTTAGTCAGTAAAAGTCTGACACTATCTCTCGCTCCGCCCAAGAGCGATATTTGTCATAAGATGATTATCCAAACTAAAAAAATATAGCTTATTTATGAATCTCCTTTACTCAAATAAGTTGTGATCGGATTCCAGTCAAACCAAATGTAGCTGGATACTGATATTTTACATGGAGACCTATCTAGCCTCTATAACTTAGTACCTAGGTAACATTTATTTATTATTAGGAATACTAACGACATTAACAAGATTTTATTATAGGTAATTGTTAGACGTTTGATTCTGAGCAAATTTTTTATTTTTTAATTTTTTATTATTATTGATAGGCTCGCGTTAGACCACTATATATGGAAAAAATAAAGAAATATAACAATTAAAGGTGTAAACAGCTTGTACAATTACAACAATACAAATAAATTAATATTGAATATAAATTAAATTAGATAAGAAACTTTTAGTAATACAATAATTGATACAAAATATATAGTTTGAATTATTTAAATTATTAAATTAAATTAAATTGATTTGAACGATAAATGAAAATTAAAACAAAGAATAAAAAAAATTACTAGTTGGGAGTCGACTACAAATGAATTAGTTACAAACAATGCTTTTTTTAAATTAGTTATAGAAATGTAGCGAAATCTATGGAGTCACATAAGAACTAATCCTACATCGCGCAATCAAAGTTCTCCGCGCGATTAGAACATATAGAACAGCCCGAAATCATCTATCGGACAGTTGCCCACCAGAAATAACACCCGTCTGGCCGGAGGATCCTCCCTTTCCAACGGAGGTTTTGCGGGACTTTACTCTCTGTTCCGCCAAAGTAACATGATGCTATTGGCAAGACTGGTGTCGGAATTTCCATTTAGACAATTTGATTGACCCATAACAACTGCCAAAAATCAATTGATGACAGATATGATCTATTTAATCTGCTTAAAATCAACCACAAGAAAGTGTACATTATGGATTGTAATAAAGACTTGCAATCTATTGATTTGAGATCTCTATCATGTCATCTAAGTATTTTTTTTAATCAAACAACCTGCATGTTTTATTTCTAATCTAGCAACCCTAACAACAAACAAGGACCCCCACTACACAGCGATATATGTATTGTATTGTGCGTACCCGACTATACATCTAAAGGGAGGGTGCTGTGTAGAACTAGATGAATTTGCTTTGTATGTTGGAGTGGAGTTATTAGCCCCAGCAATATACCGAGATGTAGAGGAGAGAATTAGTACAGACATTTTTGGAATGCTGCGTTATATTTTAGGATTATTTGTAACTAGTTGTTTCCTGCAAATTCGCTCGCATGATAGAAGAAAACTATCCTAAAGGATGTTTCTCTGATTCCTTCCGGGACTTCTTGGATCTTAAGTTACTCCAGGACACGGTCTACCCACGTGGCAAGTTTCATCGAGAGCCGTTCGAGCGTGAAGAAAGTCAAAATAGTTTATTTGCTAGACGCATCGAACCTTTAATCCAGTACCGTAACCAAACGAAATTCTTCAAAAAACTGTTTTTGATGCCATCTGTTTGCTGAGCGCTAATTTTACAGATTTACGTTGAAAACAGTGTGTTTTTTTAAATTTCGTTTAGTGACGGTATTGGATTAGAGGTGCGACATTGTAATGGAGATGTTAAATATAATAATGAGTTCCAGATGTTTCACTAGTGATTGATATGCAAATATTAGATAGTAGGTATATAAGAGAGAGAAGCACATTCATTCTGTTTAAGGCTGGATCTTAGAAACTATGGTGGAAGTTTGTTAGATGATCGTTCAGTTAAAGACATAGAGGATAATTTAAGATTAGATGATATATTAAGGTAAGACTAGGAGGGGGTAGAGTGGGAGGGTGTGTCAGACATTTACTGATTAAAAACCCACTTCTGTTCCTTCGTTGCCTTTCATACCAGGGCCGAGTCTTCCTTTCAGAATCAGACCCTTGGTCCCAGTAGGCTTCGACCCTGCTGGGCAAGTACGGTTTGTTAACATCTTCTTAAGGCGCGTGTGGAACAGTACGCGCCGTCGACGACTTGGGCTAGGTCCGCTCCGATTACCGGACGATCGGACGGCGAGGTACCCATTGCTCGCCGTCCGCAAGCCTGCGCTTACGGTGGCCGGAAATCGGGATCGGGATCCCGGTGGCTGGGACATGCTCCTCGCTTCGGACCATGGCCTGTACCAAGGCCTGGCGAGAGAGATCGTTGCCGCCGATCTCCCCCACGAGGACACGGCGGTGCTCTGCCCAAGCGGGGCACCCCTCTACCGTGTGCTCCACCGTAAGCGTATTAAGATACTGTCTTAAAGTTGTTACTTAATAAACTTTATTGTACACCAAAATGGTAAAATAAGTTTTACAAAACTTATGGACACAATGGCGGCCCTATCGCTGACCAGACCACCTTTGGATGTACTGTAAGAACTTAAAATAGAAAAGGCTTTATCAGAGATGAATATGATCGTATTTTTTCATAGCGTTTGTTTCGAAAAATGGTCTTATAGTAAAAACTTTACGGGACAAAGTAAAGAGCTGTTTACTGAATTAATATTATCATAAAAACTTGTTTTATTTGCTCTATCAGACAATGTTGTCACAAATCAAACTTTAGGCTCCTACAATCGCAAAAACATTGAGCTAATACTAAATGGACAAAATTTTTGATCCAAAACAAAATTCATATTCTATTTATTCATGGTCCTTTTTAGTGTATGTATGTAGTATATTAATTTTAGTAGATGTTGTATAATGTATTCTATTTATTCTATGGTCTCTTTTCTCTGTTTTATTGCACCTACCACTATTTTTCTCTGCATCACCCAAATGTTGACTGGTATGATTTCTCTTCTCTCATTTTATTTTACTTACGCAATTTTTATAAACTTTTACATACCTTACAAACCAATGCGGCATTTTTGACGTGTAGGTACTCTGTCAGTCAACCAAATAAAAACTGATTTGCGATTCGGAGTCATTTTAAACTACACTAAATCTTGGTACGACGCTAAATCTAAATCAATTGTACCAAGTACGAGCATGTGCTAAAAATATTACATTGGGTGCGGAACAAATGTCCCGCGGAAAGAAAAAATCTGGTACCAGTTTTTATTTTTTTTGTTAAGGTGGGTTTTCTATTATTGATAGGCTCGCGTTTGACCACTATCTCACCTGATGGTAAGCGATGATGATGATGTGGAGCACACTTGCCTAGAAGTAACTAACTTATTCACTCTTGACTTAAAGACTCCGGCAGGGAATTCCACTCCTTAGCTGTACGCATTATGAATGTGTTTCCAAAACGCTTTGTACGTATGGGTGGGATGTACATCATGTACCGATGGCGCAACGCCGTATGTCTAGTGGTCCGATGATGGAACAGACTTGGTGGAATTAAATTGTGAAATTCCAACGCACACTCCCCGAAGTGTAATCGATAGAAAACCGTGGATTATCATCTCATGTATTTAGAAATATATAAGTAAGTTTATCAGTGTTGTCTAGTACTCCTATCTCAAGATCTGCTTATGCGACTTGGCCCTAGCAGGTGTGGGTCCTGTTGAGCCCTTACGATTTTGCTTACATCTATTAGAGGTGCGCGTAGAATATTACGCGCCGTCGATAACTCGGGCACGGTCCGGACGGTTACCGGATGGTCGGACGGCGAGCTAGTTACCAGTTACATCATATTATGCTTCTCTCTTCAACTTGCCTTATCTCTATAGTATATAATTAGACTGGCCGGTTGGTCTAGTGGTTAGTGGCCCTGACTGCTATGCCGGAGGTCGTGGGTTCGATTCCCACCCCGGACAAAAGTTTATGTGATGAGCACGATCATTTGTTCTGTGTCTGGGTGTAATTTTTCTATATAGGTTTGTATGTATTTAGAAATATAAAAGTATGTTTATCAGTTGTCTAGTACCCATAACACAAGCTCTGTTTAGCTTGGGACTAGACGGCGTTATGTGACAGTTGTGAAAAAAAAAAAATATATTATCGTAGTTACAGTATCTATAGATATGTATGTCATATTT
The DNA here is from genome assembly GCA_961205895.1 of Mythimna pallens. Taxonomy (NCBI): domain Eukaryota; kingdom Metazoa; phylum Arthropoda; class Insecta; order Lepidoptera; family Noctuidae; genus Mythimna; species Mythimna pallens. Next base: position 24,017,399 of record OY540833.1, read on the forward strand.
CATAGATGTTTTGAAACAAAACTTTAATAATGATTTAATAGCATAATTAATCGTTTCCCTCTCTTCCTCCCCTCACCAACCTTCAACCAACAAGCCTCTCTAAGCAATTGCACACTCTAATAACACAACCACAAAGTTGAAATTAATTTATCGAAAACCTGTGGCTTCATGAGGTTGAAACTAAATACACACGTTTTGACAACGCAGGTGTAATTTATTACTTTAGCCTCATATATTCTATGGAATATCCATCATTACCATGTTGAGTGGAAACGTGAATGGATTAACGAGTTTTTGTTCTTGATAACATTAATATTCATAATCATCTTCCTGCCCACACACACTATATAGCTCTATCCCTTTAACAGTTCATTTTAGGTCGTCAATTAGATCACGTTAAGAGCTCATGGAAGGGCCTTTGCTTTTTTAAACCCGCTTTTTCGATGTTGTTTCTGTGTCAACGTCCATGTGAAGTCATCATCATCATCATCATTTCAGCCGAAAGACGCCCACTGCTGGACATAGGCCTCCCCCAAGTGTCGCCACAATGAACGGTCCTATGCATCTCGCATCCATGTGAAGTATTTTATTATATTCAAGTAGCAAGTAGTATTTATACGTAACGTACTGCTTGATTATGCATAAAATGTATTTTTTGCAATGCAATCATTTTACCCCATGTTTAGTTCTTTTTACCCCACATACAGGAACAACGTAACTCACAAAATTAACTATATAAAACCGAGCTACATATTGCAGTTCTCTATAATCTAGCCCAGTGTTTAATCTAGACCCTACACAAGCCTAGAGAGCGCACTGCTAATTTGTGAACCAAAACACTGACAGAATGCAACGTGCAGTATGCGAAACACAAGTCCATGTGTGTTAAAAACAGGGGCAAAGTGACTTCTCTTTGAAAATTACGTGTTTTATAGTACGTGTTCCGTTTTAAAGGCTTGGCTTGAAATACTGGTTTGCGAAGAATATTTCGGTTGGTTTTTTTGTTGCGTTCTTTTGATGTGCATACGAAAGTTTTATGTTCAATAATCAAGCTCTATTGTTTCTTAACTTTGATTATTAGAACTTTGGGTAAGTGACCGTAAATAATAATTTAACATCATCTTCCTGCCCTTGTCCCGTTTTATTTGGGGTCGGCGCAACACGGTTTTTTCTTCCATTCTGTCCTGTCACTCGTCACGCTATCCCTAAATCCCTTTTCTTTCATATCACTTCTCACACAATCCATCCATCTTTTATTTGGTCTACCTCTCCATCCATCCACATTTAAACTCATAACTATTTTAGTAACATGTGTTTTATCCCTCCTCTTAACATAACCATACCAAGATAAACGATTCCCTTTCAACTTTTCAGTCACTGGCGCCACTTTCAAATAATAATTTAACAAGACCGAAAATTGCTTTTAAAAAACCGGACAAGTGTGAGTCGGACAATCCAGCCTGTTTGCAATACAGTGCTGAATAAGGTTTGGGCATGGGCTGCACCCGACGCACCAGAAACAAAACCATCTATAGTATTGATATGTACTAAATAAAACTAACAAAACTTGTAAATTAAACTTTCAAATCGTAACGTTTTTGTCAAAAAAAAAACCAAGAAGAATGACTGTGACTGATTGTATTATAGTGCCACGTACTATGCGCTACAAATAAGTATAGGAAAAACCATATACCTTGATCTGTCAAATTTTGATTGAAAAATACGGTTTGCAAAGAAAACTTATTTTCGTATTAGTAACGGTTTTTTTTTTGCTTTGTATTACTGAGTCTTAATTAAATCTAGTTGAAGTAAAAACGTTATTGTTTAATCTAAATTAGCTAAATAAATATTATTTTAGTAATAATTAGTTAAAAAAAAAACTATTTTCTTTCTTGTTTTCATTGTTAGGAACAATTCGCCTTCTTTTTCCATTTGCCACTACTCGGACACTTCACACAGTGACGCAGAGATTAGCAAAATTGAAGAACTGGATTGTGATAAAACTTTTTTCGTTCATGATTGGTAAATAAATATTATTTAAAAACATTTATTGTTTTGCTCACCCTACCAAATTTTTCGATCTGACAGCTATGACGTCACAACATGGCGTATCGATTTTTACGCCATGTTGTGACGTGTGCCTATTCTTATTTGGAATTGTATTACAACGTACATATGTTTGAGCATATTATAGATTCACAAAAAATTACGCAATATGTCGGTGTAGTTTTTGCGACGAGAAGTTTGCGATATTAATATATTTTTCCTTCTTGATAACAAGATATAGACATGTTTCAAGTATACGTGGCTCTTGGTAATTACTTCGAATGGCTCCTCAGGGAAATTTTTGGGGAAAGTAATGTCTTTTCGTGGCTTATTTATTTGGCTTCGCGCATCCATTATTTTACCATAATTGTTGTTTTGTGTACCACAAATTATAATGGAGGAGAATATTTTCATAGGAATTTAGAGGAACAAAAGTTATATGGATGAATATGAACAAGTTTATTTAAAACAGAAGGAAAATTTATAAGACTTGTATTGTTCAAACTGAAAATCATATCTTTAAAATTTGTTTTTGTCTTAACACGTTGCCCCACACTAAGAATAATTCCTGTATCGCGGGTGCGTTTACAACTATACGCAAGATACCCTGACTCTAAACACCTATCATTCCTGCACGTAACAAATAATATAGCCTATATATTTTTTGTTATAGAAAGAAAGAAAGAAAATGTATTTATTTTGTCACAACGCAAGGCACACAAAAAACACAAAACCAAACAAAATAGAACCAATAAAAATTAAAAATAAATATAATTGCGTGCCTCACGGCTGCGCCAAAATGGGTCCAGTTCAGCTTCATTGCCAGACAACTAGTGCCTGACGCTGGTTTTCAACTGAACCTGAGGATGTGACGTAATGGACGCAAAAGAGTTTTACAGTGTAATATATAGCAGTGATGCGTATTTAAATAATAGAATACATCATAATAGAAAGTTGATAATTAGAGAAATGTGTTAAGTGTGATAAATAGTCATAACATAATATATGTGTTTGTATATAGTGTGATGTGAAACAAATAAGTAATAGCGTTGAAGGTGATTGATATATTGTAAATATACTTATTAAATATAAACGTTTGGTGCAAATTAGTGGGTGCCTATTTTATTTTACTTAAAGGAGGACGACAAATACGTATGGAAGGTAAGCGCAAATTTAATAATATACTTAATCATAATAATTCAAATTAATTTCTATATAATATTAAATGACAGCACTAAACACCAAAAAATACCCTCTACCAAGGCAGGAATCGAATCCATGACATGCAACACAGCCGCCAATTGCTCAACCACTGCGTCAACTGTGTCGTATTTGTTACTTTCACCAGTAAAAAATTAAAGGTTATTTCTTCCGGTGCCCGCTACCGACACATGCTTCTTAAAATAATCTAAAATTATTTATAAAACTTACCCTTGCGCGTGACCTCGTGCCCTGTTGATAGTCGTATCCCCTGCCCTGTAAAAAGAAACACAGAACTGTAGCCTTAAACATTCGAATGCCGTAAAAAGACACAATAGAAAGACAAAGACAGAGAAATTTTAATGATTGTGCTCATCACACAAACATTTGTCTTGGGTGAGAATCGTACCCACGACCTCACCAGTCAGAGCCATTAACCACTAGACCAAGAAATCAAACTCAAATTAATTAAACAACACTACACATTAAAATTTCCTTCTTCACTTTAGATGACTTTAGTTTTCAAGAACATTCTATTACTAACGATTTCAACACACCTTCAGAATTGAAGACAACACAAACTCGATACCATTTCAAATCTTCAACCAAGTATAACAAGGTTAAATTTCAGTGTAAACACATTATAATTGGTAGTTCCAAAGTGCCTACGTACTTTGGTAAGGTAATACTAAACAAACTTATAAGCCGTCGTAATCCGTACCGAAGCCTACATAGAGAGATGCGTGACCGCGAATCGTGTTAAGGCGGAATGGCGAATGTGTGGACTGACTCTAGAAGAGCCGAGCACGACCGACACGAATTTGAGCTCGGCTTCGTGCTCCACTCTCCCTCTCTCTTTAATGGGTTTAAATCTAAGATATGTTTGTTTACGTCCTCGTTTAGGAGTTGGTGAGCTGGTGACTGAGTGGTTATACTATTCAGTTTTAAGGGTATAAGGTGCTGATGGGTTTCTATTAAAAGCATAGCGTAATCCGCCTTATAATGTTCCTATTGCTGGGACTCAGCCGTGGGGCCGTAATCCACCAAACGGGCCCAGTACGGACTAGTGGTTGTCACATGTCTTCAAATTTTTGGTTCTAGGACAAGTCAGTTTAAAAAATGGAAAGCCTAGCTGATTTTTTACTGGCACTGAGATTTGAAAATACAAGTGTCACATAATATTCATAAGCTCGTCGAACATGATTGGCATCAATTACTAATTTAGAGTAACTTCCAAAAATTCATACCAGTATTCAACAACTTTTAATTAGCGAAATAAAAATACAATTTCCCTACGATATTCATGAGAGAGAGAAATAGTCCAAAGAAAGGAAATTAAAAGTAACGACCAAACTTATTCACCCCTTCAACCACTAAAATATTAAAACCCTTTCGGAAACCCATCCGACAACGAACCTCAATAACAGTTGCTTAACCCTAACAACCGAGATTGAGCAGTTAAAAACTTCATAAAACTCCTGTTAAAATAAACAAGTGAAGATTGTGGTGACGGTACAGTCACGAGCAGTAAGATGCTATACATTGTCATAGTTTCTATATATCTTAACTTCTGTCATTCAAGAAATAAGACTATATACTACTACTATTACTAGACTATATACTACTACTATAACAACTATAATACGACAGTTTATTCTATACCAACTGACTCAGCGAATTTCGTACCGCCTAACAGTCCGACCGAATGATTGTGACGAATGTATTTGACAGTTGCTGTCATTTTTCTATGTATTTTAATATTATTTTTAAAAATTTTGACCTTAATTTTTACGATATTTTAATAGTTATGTTCTGCTATTGGGGGCGTATACGAATATAATAATGAAAATTAAAATTTTTCCAGCCATTCTTGATTTATAAACTAACACAGCTTTGTGTTATGTATATTATAGATTACTGCCTAAATATATTTCATTTATGATTGATGCCTTAAGTCATTAGGTCCGCCTCTGTACTCCTAATAATAACGCATAAAGAATAAATAAATAAATAGATTACTTAACTATCAACAGGTAATTTAGAACAAATTGTCGTAAACTATTTTTTTTATTAGACTGCGACCCCACTTGATGCTAAGGAGTGATGCAATCGTTGATGGTGAGGCGCACTAGTTTATTAAGAGCCCATTCACTCTAACCTTGAAGACAACCCAATTTATTAACTGACAGAAGTTAAAACAGATTGAAAATGTGAAAATGTATAACATCTTATTGCTCATGACTGTACATGGAACAGTCTTTGTAAGACGGTGGCCTAATGCAATTTGCATGGAGTCGCCAACTTTGGGCCGTAAACAGGGGTTCTCACCACAGCCTTAACGTGTTTTGTAAACTTTAAATTGATTCTGTATTTTACTGTTGCTTTTTTGCTTAAAAAACGACAACTTTGAACGTTTCAGATGAAACTGTTCACTTTGATGTTGAGAAAACGAAGACGTTTTTCTCCTTCAACGATTTAGGTATTATTGTTAGGTTGGCGTATTTTTCTTTTTAGTTACAACTTATTCAAATGTATTAACTAGCTTTTTTTGTTCGGTAGGAAAATCATCCAATGACATCCCCCACTCTTGGGCGGAGCAGGAGGGTGTGTCAGACTTTTATTGACTAAAAACCCACTCCTGCCCCTTCGTTGCCTTTCATACCAGACTCGAGTCTTCCTTTCAGAAGCAGACCCTTGGCCCCGGTAGGCTTCGACCCTACTGGGCCCCTACGGTTTGCTGACATCTCCTTGAGGCGCGCGTGGCGCAGTGAACAGTACGCGGCCCGACGACTTGGGCTCGGTCCGGACGGCTACCGGACAATCGGACGTCGAGCTACCTATTACTCGCCGTCCGCAAGCCTTCGCCTACGGTGGCTGGAAATCGGGATCGGGATCCCGGCGGCTGGGGCATGCTCCTCGCTTCGGACCGTGGCCTGTACCAAGGCTCGGCGCGAGAGATCATTGCCGCCGATCTCCCCCACGAGGACACGGCGGTGCTCTGCCCAAACGGGCACACCTCTACCGTGTGCTCCACCGTGATGTACTTACTAGCTACTACCCCCTCTACCCGCGCGAGAGTAGAAAATTGTCCCAAGGGAGCATACTCCCATGATAAAATATAATGTGCTATTTCAGGACTGAAAGGTCACTGTTTTGAGTAGAGTTTGCTCTAAATCTAAGACCGAAGTTACTCATATGTCATCAATTAGAGAAACAACATGCGGTGTACCCCAAGGTAGTGTCCTTGGGCCCCTGCTGTTTCTTATATATATTAACGATTTGCCAAAATGCACTGAACATCAAACTGTTTTGTTTGCCGATGACAGTACACTTATTGTTCCATGTAAAAATATAGAAACTTACGAAGATGACATAAAAAAGGCCATCCTACTTATTTACCCATTGCCATTTGGCCATTGGTTACTTAAAAACAAACTTAAAATAAACATAGAAAAAACAAAGCTTATGACATTTTATCAAAGAACAAAAAAACTAAACTTAAACATAACTTATGCAGATCAAGCAATAACCGAAACAAGCTGTGCTAGATTTTTGGGACTTCATTTGGACACTCACTTAAACTGGAAGTGTCATGTGGAAACTGTTTGTAAAAAACTAAACCAGTACTCATATGCACTCTATAATCTAGCAAAGATAGTAAGTGAGTCCGTTGTCCTTATCTCTTATAAGGCCTATGTTACATCTGCGTTACGTTTTGGTATAATATATTGGGGAAATTCCACTGACAAAGAAATTGCGTTTAAGGCCCAAAAAAGATGTTTGCGTGATGTGTTTAAGCTTAAATCAACCGAAAGTTGTGTTTCCTATTTCAAAAAATTTAAACTCTTAACATTGCCTTCTATATACATTTTTGAGACAGCAGTATTTGTCAGATCTAACTTACATTTGTTTGAAACATTGAGATCTACGCGACGCAATAAAGAGATATGCGCAAAACCACATAGTACGGCCCTTTTTAAAAAAAGTTTTTTAGGAATGGCACCTAGGATTTATAATAAGATCCCAAGACAAATTAAAGAAATGATTAATATACACGATTTTAAAAAGGCATTCCTGGAGTTATTACATGACAAAGCATATTATACGCTGAACGAATACTTAACTGACCCACTTTGACTACCACTTTTTTATGTTTGTTAACTATTGTCATTAGAATTTATAAATTTTATATTTTATTGGAAATCTTGTGTGTTTGTTTTGTGTATTGACATTTTTGTATATGAATAATTTAAATGTATTTTTTTTTGTTTGTTTTGTGTATCGACATTTTGACTTTGAACTATTTAAATGTAATATTATATTGATTTTATTGAGTTAACAACGTTTTTTTGTTATAATTAGCATGCATGCATATTATATTTGTACGCCGTTGACGGCTAGACATAGCGTTCCTTAATAATTAGAACATCTATACCTAACCCACCTATGTTTAACGAATAAAATATTTGTATTTGTATTTGTATTTGTATTAGGACATGGTCTACTAGTGAGCCAAATTTCATCAAAACCCTTACAGCCGTTCGAGCCTAAAGAAGTAACAAACTTCCCCCCAAATTTCACCTTTATAATATTATAAGTGTGATTAGTATATTATTTTAGCTTATATATGTATTTTATTTAACAAGTATTTCTTAGTATTTATTTATTGTACAGTGTAGCCTTTTATAAGACAAAGGTTGATTGATAGAGAATACTTTGTTGCATTAAGTCAGCTTACTACTGTACATAAAGTTTAAATAAATTATTATTTTGTTTCGGTTAAAAGCCAGCAAAATGCCCATTTACAAAACCAAGAATAAATTTTCACAAAATAATGATCTATACTCCATAATATATGTTTAGGTAAAACAACCTTGACATGTCTTTTATCTAAAAGTTGTCTAAAATTTTTATATAAAAATATTTACAATGTAATGTAATTAACTAAATTTAAATAATCCTTGTAAGTATGTCTTTCATACGATTTTTTTAAATTATCAAGATTGTTTACGTTTAGTTAACTACCTAAACAAATGGAGTATAAGTTACTTTCTACAACTATTTACTATAAAAACCCTAGTTAAAACTACTTAGCTAATTATTCCATTTAACAATAAGTAACGCTAGAAATTCTTGTTCGTAACAAAACGAAAATTGTACACAAAAATATTCAGAAAACTTTTATCAAATCTATTTGTGGGAGACTTTTGAAAAAACACGTCTCTACGCTTTTTTATGTAAAAATTAGCAAACAAGTCGTCCTTTGTGTTAGAAAAAGAAATTATTGTAAATCCATGAAAATTGTCTTTGGAGGCGCAATTTATTCCTCCCCTGAGGAGGGAGTGGTACAAGTTAAAAACGAGAGCGATGCTTAACCTTGCAATATTAACCGGTATATAATTTTTGTAAAAGAAAGATCATCAATATTGTATGTATCGCAAATCCTGAAAGTAGTATGTCCAGAATCGAATGTTAAATCGATTTAAGCTGTTTATAAAATAAGAATATATTTTTTACAAGACTTTATCAAAATGTGTTACGATTTTGATAAATCGTGATTAAGTCATTAGCGTGTTTGGGTACGTACTAATACCAATACCATCCGCCAAGCCCATCATCGGACCACCAGACATACGGCGATGCACCGCCGGTACATGGCAGACATCCCACCCATACGCGCAAAGCGTTTTGGGAACACATTAATTGTGCGTACAGCTAAGGAGTGGAATTCTCCTCCAGAGTCTGCGAGAGCTACATCCTAGGGGTCTTAAGTCAAGAGTGAGTAGGTTACTTCTAGGCAAGCGTGCTTCACCGTTGGCCACATCATCGCTTATCATTTGGTGAAATAGTGGCCAGACGCAAGCTTATCAATAACAGTAAATTAATAACATGGCAACCAGTTCACTTAAGACTCCAAAAACCATAGCCCTATGTATTAGTATTCCATAATTATGTCACAATAGTTTCCCTCCAACCGGGGGTTGTCCTTGGATGCACTATCACAGCGCGGACAGGGATAATCGCCGGTTGATACCACGCTCCAATAAAAGCAACAAAGGGGCCTCTGCGAGTTAGTTTCGACTACTCGTACGCCTTCCAAAGGTCCCCAGGGTTCTGAGATATAATAACCCATAATAATAATAAAAAAACTTCAACCTTCTCATTCCAATTACCCGCCTACACAACGCCCCGCTCTTAAAACTTGACACCCATGAAAAAATCGAAGCATTAGTGATCCAGACATTTAGGTAAACAAAATTAGTCGTCAGTAAACGAATCCCTCCTCGCCTTGTTTATCTTGCCAGTGTAATTACTGAAGCCTCTGAACTGGGATTTAGGAGGAAATGGAATAGTATATATAGATCTACATGTAGGTATATTTATATGAATTTATTTAGTTGTGTTTGCCTCTGTGATGCACAGAGTTCAGTCTTTGAAGTAGACTGAAGAATGTGCATTAGGAGGAGAGAAACGTACACGAGGTAGTTTGAATTTAATCTTTATTAGTTGCCAGTTTTCTTTGAAAGAGAATAGGCATATTTGTCAGTGTTGCGTGAATGTTTAAAAGAGTCATCACGGCCTTGGTATGCTTAAGGTAACTGAAGGAATACGGTGGATTTTAGTTAGTAAATGTCTGGCTCTCTTTCTTGTTTTAGTAGAGCTAGTAAGGGTGCCGTTGTGGTGACACCTATAGAAAGCCTATCGGTAGTGAAGGAGACGGCCGCACGCGTGCGAGAGCGGACATCCTCATTTCTCAGCCAACGCGACCCCGACTCCGACCACCAGTCACAGTAGGTGCGGGCTTGAGGTCGGCCGGTAATCGTCTGGACCGAGCCCAAATCGTTGACAGCGCATAATGTTCCACGCGCTTCCCAAAGAGATGACAGCATCTATGCTGAAATAGCTCTAGGCTCAGCAGGACCGATGGGCGCTAGGGTCGCATGGATTTTCTAAAAGGAAACAATAAAAAGGTGATCCTAGAACGCGAAGGGCAATTGAAGGACACTGGTGCAGTTTTAGCCAGTAAAAGCTTAACCTAGAACTGGAGAGGTCACTAGATGATTTCCCATCTTAAAAAAAATCGGCCTCTAAATAATGTGCAGCAGTGGGCGTCTCTCGGCTGAAATTATGGTTATGACGAGTCTGCAGTAAGTCGAGAATGTCAACTTTCGACGTACTGTGGCTCATAAGACCATTCCATAAACATGATACATGGCGACATTTCAAACTTTAACGTGATCTACTAAATCTCCTAATGCAACCAATGCTAGCTCTTAGGTATAAATCTTTTAGTGGGCTACCATTACTGCACTCACGGACAAAGTTTCATTATTCGCAGAATTTTATTGTTATCTACTAGAATTGTTTGTTCACGGTCTCTACGGTTATGTTCATAAGAAAAATCGGAAATGGGATAGTGTTTCCAAAACCCCTTTCATAGTGCTCTTCTACGTCATAAAAGAAGGTACCTCTGTGAAATGTTCAATAACACCAAAACGCTATTGGCCATCTTTGAGGAGCTGAGGTGGATTGAATGACACATTTGTCCCACCCGTAAGCAAAATACGTGCTTTAGTCGTGTAGTTGCAGATACCAGAGCTCGACATACAAATACAATAAAATACAAGGAACCCTTATTCATGTTCCTAGTCCCCGTAGTTTCAGCTATGCGTTAATATGTCAGTCAGTTTCTCCTTTTATATATGCAGGATAGATTAGAAGGTTTGCCTTCGTGGTTATTTTTTATAATCACCCGAAAAGGGAACAAACGTGTTTTGCATTCTGTCTTCCGTGATTTAACGATGTAGCATCGGTTCATATGCAGATTAGCTAGGTAAAATGGAGATATCTGCTACTTTAAGTCAAAGGTCTTTTCTCCAGAAATGAAACTCAGGTTATATGTTAGAGAATAATACGAGAAATCAATAGCAAAAAGAAACAGGTCATTAAACCGTAACCGAACGAAGATACATTTTCGTCAGGCATTATCTATTTTCGCTATGTTATAATGAAAAGGAAATATATAAGATAATATTTTGAGGTTTCCATTGATAAAATGGATAAAATTGGTTATTACTGTTATTTTTTTTCACACTCGTCATTACAACTAGTAAAAAAAAGTGATAAACGAATTAAAAAGATACGCGTTAGTGTTGTGATAGTGATTGACACTATTTGATGCGTACTCACGATTTAAACCGAAACTAAAACTATATTTAACAATGGGAAACTTAAAATATCAGACAAACAGTATATTTATTTAAGAAAAAATAACGACTGATAACAACTACTATAGCAATATACGAAATAGTCTCTAACTTTGATTAGTTTCGGTTGGTAGACATCATTCTTTTTGCTATTGATTTAAGATATGGCATAGGTTTCATTTTAGGCAAAAAGAAAAAAAAATACACGCCAGCATTGTATAGGCAAAGTTTGATTCCCCTTTTACACTTTGGCGGATTGTACCCGGCAATTTACATATTACTTAGTTAATGCGCATATTAACGTATTCCATATTCTAACGTTAACATACATATAGATAAGGGTAACCATATCACTCCCACACAAACAACTACGTAGTGACTTCGTTCACAAAAAAGGTTATATTTACATATAGTACTATGTTCAATTTGGAACATCAAAAGAAGACTATTTTCCATGTTCGGTTATGTTTTCGCTTCAAACGATCTAACCCGAAAGCTATTTGTTTTAAATATGGTTCGCACAAACGATGCCTGCTACAAAGGAATCGGTTCCTGTGTATATTTGGAAAAATACGTAGAAATTTATGACTGGAATGGACTTTTTTTGGGCTCTGATAGTGATAGCTTTTGATCTAGGTTTGAACTGGAGCGAGAGAGAAAATATTGGCAGTTACTTGTTCAAAGAAGAGTTTTTGTAGGAATCTTTTAGCAATTAATAATAATAATATTCTACAACTGTCACACCACTCCGTCTAGTAGACCCAAGCAAAGCAAAGCTTGTGTTATGAGTACTAGACGATTGATAAACATACTTATATATTTCTAATACATACATATTATAGATAAATTACACCCATCTGCTCATCACACAAACATTTGTCCTGGGTGAGAATCGTACCGACGACCTCCGGCATAGCCGTCAGGGCCACTAACCACTAGACCAACAGGCCAGTCAAAAAATTAAACACACTATGTCGAAACTGATTTTCTGTAAGACTTGTATACTTAATATTCTAAAGATTTTAATATTAAAAGATTTTCTTTAAAATGGTTATTAAGTTCCAAGTCTATCAATTGTTAATGCGCAATCATCAAAAAAGCACTTGCTATTCCCTACTTTACCTAAATTGTGTTTATACTACGTACTTCGAAGGACTGGAACAATATGTCTACTGCGCTATTCCCGTCTGATTATAATTCAGGAGTCTTGAAGGCACCTAGGCAGGCTAGCGTGACTAGGCTCTTAATAAACTAGTGCGCCTCACCATCAACGATTTTATCACTGCTTACCATCAGGTGGGATCGCAGTCAAGTACTGGTTTATATTATTAAGTAAGAAAAATTGCTCTCGAGCCAAAACGAAGTAAATTTATGTAACTACCTAGCTGACCCGGCGAACTTCGTACCGCCTAATAGTAAGGATAACAACGCCATCTACTGGCATTACCAGAACAGAATAATTAATTTTATAATGACATTTTAATTAAAGATGGCGTTATTTTTTTTTATCACCCCCAAATCGGTCTCTCCACACGCGCCTCAAACTCCATGCGCGCCTCAAGGACATGTCAGCAAATCGTAGGGGCCCAGCAGGGTCAAAGCCTACTGGGGCCATGGCTAGTGTGAAAACGAAACCCGGGCCCTGGGACGAAGGCAACGAAGGAACAGGAGTGGGTTATTAATCAGTAAAAGTCTGACACTATCTCTCGCTCTGCCCAAGAGCGGGATTTGTCATAAGATGATTTTCCCACCTAAAAAAAAACCGCCAAATCGGTCTAGTCATTCACGAGTTTAGCGAGACAAAAGAACAGCTATTCATTTTTATATATATAGATATAACATTTTATTACCACGCTCAGATTTTTTCTATTCTTCCCAATCAGCACAATCCCTAATCCTAGTCCCACCATCTACATACAAATCGTTTTTAAGACACAAACGTTCACCAGTTTACTTATTACTCGTATTATTGACATTCTTTATGTCTGCATGTCCTTCAATGAGTACATCCTTGTTGGGCATACGATCGTTAGGATCCTAATATATACCCGCCTTAACATAATACTTGAGATACGCTATTGCATTATGTATGGGGCAAAATATTGGTATAAGCAGTGATTGGACCGAAACATGATCGTTCTGAACCCTATTACATTCGCATAAGGTTTAGTTTTGTTTACCAATTTTGCTTTCTTATTTTGGAAAACAATAATATTTAAAGTCAAGCCTACCTTGTAAGTGTGCTTCTAGAAAATTCGGAGGCTCTGCTGTTATTTTATGATGCTTAGAAATGATTTGTAAGTGATATTTATTTTGTATTGTAGGTGATATTTTCGGTACTGCTCTGTGTTTTTCTGACAAATAATACGGAAAGATATGATTTCTTTATTGACCTTAATTATTTTGGTTGTGATTCTGTATGGTAAGCTCAAACATAATATTAATGAAAATGTGGATGCTGTACCTAAATAAATGAGTCCGTTTGAAGAACTGAATGTAATGTAGGTAGCTCAGCAGCCAGGGAATTTCATTTATGAGTGTAAACTTTATGTTAATAAAAAATAATTTATTATTATTTATTACACTAATAAGCAAAGTTTGTGTTTGTTTGTTAACACTTCACGTTTAAACGGCTTTACGGGTTTGGATGAAACTTGGCAAACGAGTAGACCATGTCCTATAGTAGCACAGGGATATTTATTATCCTGGAAGAATAAAATTTTCCCTTGAGTTTTTTTTTTGGGTGTAAAATTCATCCAATGACATCCTCGCTCTTGGGCGGAGCGTGAGGGTGTGTTAGACTTTTACTGACTAAGAACCCACTCCTGTTCCTTCGTTGCCTTTCATACCAGGGCCGAGTCTTCCTTTCAGAAGCAGACCCTTGGCCCCTGTAGGCTACGACCTCCCTTGGGATTATTTTCTGTTTTGATATGGACGAAGCCGGTAGCAGTAACTAGAGTCTTATAAGATGAAATATATGGAGGTCATAATTTGATTTAAGAATATCATAATTTGACGATTTGTTCGTCATTGCGGAAATTCTAGACATAGATTAAAAAAAAAAACATCAGGAATTACTCCTGTATCCGTGGATGCATTGACAAAAACGTACACTCATCTATACAACACAACCAGATCCGAAACAACTACCTGTAGGCTATACAAATAAAATTGTTCTGTACGGAAATAAACATAGCGCAAGCCATGTCGTCAAATCGTTTCACTTATATAACACCATACATTACTATCGCTATCGCTGACTATCACTTATTTTCACCTCCAACTACTGGTGATAATTAAGTATTAGTAATTCAGGGCAAAGTTTTTCTATGTAAAGAAAAGAAAAAAAACATGCTTATTTTGCCCAAATTGATGTATAAAAAAATGCAGCAATCTGTCAGGCCATGTGTGAACCGGGTATAACTATGCTGCACCATAGAGACTAGACAGAACACAGTTGTCTAAGTCCAAGGTTGTCTACAGATTAGTCTGTGGTTGTCTATTGTCTATTTCACCTGGCTGGGACTGACAGAGACAAATCTATTTATATAAAAGAAAGTCGTGTTAGTTACACTGTTTATAACTCAAGAACGGCTGAACCGATTTGGCTGAAAATTGGTGGGGAGGTAGCTTAGAACCAGGAGACGGACATAGGGTACTTTTTAACGAGTAGGGTAGAGTAGGGTAGAGTAGGGTAGAGTAGGGTAGAGTAGGGTAGAGTAGGGTAATTTTTTTTTTTTACTAAATCCCGCTTTTGGGCAGAACAACGTCTGCCGGGACCGCTAGTACAACATAAATATAAACAATAATTTATGAAAAACAAGTACAGTATATAAATCCAAATTGTGCGTCGCATCTAGGTAAATACACCCAATCGAATCGAATCGAATTAATAGGTTGTTGCTCAGCTAATACCGTAACACTGAGCAAAGCCAGCAATCTTTTTATGCACTTTTTAAAACATATTTCACATCTCATTCTGAATCTATTTACTTTCCATTACTAAGACACTCAAAGCACTAAACCCCAGCATCCCTCCGGTTTCAACACCACTCGTAATCCGTTTACGCTTAATACAATATGCCCATATATTGTTAGGTCTTAAAATTCCCAGAAAAGTTTTGGGCCCGAGTCCCTTGCGGAGTGGGCATATATGGCAAAAAGACAAATTAAATCGGCCATTATCCAGCCCGTTTGCCCATATACATTGAAGTTTTGGTGTAGTATAATCCGCAAAATACTTCAGTTTAAAGCTAAAACTTTGTGCTGTTAGAAAGTTGTCAAAATTTTAATAGTCAAACATTAGTGGGTTTGCCGTTAGCGATTCGGTTGTATTTGTTTAGTTTGTGAATTTGATGTTGTTAACAGTTAGCCCTTGATTTATTGGTGTTTTAGGGATATTAACATAATTATGAAACTCATGAATCTATAAAAAATGTCTAAGTAAACATATTTCGTAAGTGATAACTTTGTTTATTATTATAACGATATCAAAATAAAAAATACGTGGCCATTTAAATGTCTGTTTCTGGAATAATTTTCCTGCTGCAGTCCTCCCGTCCGATTATAATTTAGGTATCTTCAAGGCCAGAGTGAATAGGCTCTTAATAAACTAGTGCGCCTCACCATCTACGATTTCATCACTGTTTACCATCAGCTGGGATCGCAGTCAAGCACTAGTTTACATCAATTAAAAAAAAAACGTGTTCAAGTTTTTTTTGTCAAAATTTCCGCACTCGTGGTTGGTTTTTCTGTCTAACTAAAAAACTTGCCCTCAAAAAAAAAAGATACTTGATAGGATCTATGTTTCATAGATAAACTTGAAGCTTTGCTTAAAACCGTGGTCTTAACAGAGTATATAATATGTTATCACAAGAGCCATCTTTTAATATCTGAGTATTAAAAAAAATACTTTACTAAAAATCCCTGCCACTGTCCTCTATCTCTTCATCATGCGACAAAATCCAACTTTCCTTTATAAATAAAAGATCTGCAAAGTTTTAACATTATCTTCTCTATGTCCTAATCTGGTGTCTGAAACTGAATCGTATATTTTTAGCTTCTTCATTCACTAGATTGCATTTTAACTCGAGGGAATTCTTAACATATTCCTAACCTCGACTGTTTTACTTTCTCGCACTGTCGAACATCACAATTATTCTGTTCAATATTTAGCATTTATCGAAAATAATGTTTTAGTTTAACTTGTTAAAATTATGTTTTTTTATGTTGTATTTTTAATATCTCGAACCATTAAATATGCTCTCCAAAATTTGTTACTATTTCAGATACCACTTAACTAATTAAAAAAAAATAAGATTTTCACTTCTACAAATAACAATTTTTTTCTTTGATATCCTTTCTAGATACGTTCCGCTTCTAATGAATTTGGGTAAAGACAAATATTTACGGACCCAAATACGGTGTATGTAGCCGTTTCTAATAACATAGCAAATGAGCTAAACACCGTCAAACGATCCAAAAACCCAACTTGTCTAAAGCAATCAGAATTAACAAACAACCTTAAAGTTCGTGCCCACAATCGCTAACAAGTCAAAAATGGATTCAAAATTAATATAACCAAACAACGCTGTGTTGTTATCCCACGAGTTGAAGAAAATTTACAACCAGACCAGCCGTAACAAACTTTGCCAAATTTTACTTTTTAAATCACATGCTCCGAATTTTCTATCAGGCAACTGTCGTAAACAAAGCATAATTACTTCGGATCTCCGCAATTTCCTTATTAATCCCACCAGTTCGGATCTCAATATAGAGGAGAGAGAATGTTTATATAATTACTTGGGACCTTTAAAAGGCAGAGGAGCCGATCGAACAATCTTTCACAACTTCAAACAAGTTCGAAGCGAAGTTAAATTGGCTCCAGAACGGATATTTTGTGTGCTCAACCGTATGGGGGTGGAATGTTCGTCGGATGATCTTTATATCGTCGTAAAGGCGAGTAATTGAACCCGAGATACTTTAGGATTTCGCGCCTTAGACCTTCAAGACGAGGGATGCCGTTAAATGGGAGTGTATTGTGATATAGCAGGCCTTCAAGATGCTCCAAGTGCCTTAGTTTAGTTTGTGGCTGATGATAAAAAGTAATATCGATGATAAAGGCATCAAGTTCCTGCTTATCTGTTGGGACTACTTTTTAATCTACTCGATTTTTCTTTTAAAAATGTTGCCAATATGCCTCCTATCAAGATCTATTGCTTTGATAAGACTTATTTCTAGAATAAAATTTCGTGTAATTTATTTTACTGCTTCATTTGAATTGTTTTTTATTGATTAAGTTTTATATCTTACTGGCTTCTGTCAGTGATTTCCCCTGCGTGAAAGTCGAAAATTATTTTAAGAGAACACACTCCCGATACAGAAAGTATTTTTTATTCTATTTGTGCTTGCCAAATTTCATCTAAATTCTTTCAGCCGTTTCATACACAAACATAATACATATTATTATACATATGTAAACACAAACTTTCACCTTTATAACATTATTAACGTGATTTTCAGTTTATCTGCACATCCTTATACGAAGATAAAACTAAATCGCTATCAAGATAAACACACACATACAACTACCGAAAATTACTTTCTTATCCCAATCGCTTTAAATACATAACACAACTTTGCGTCTGCCAAACTTTTCTGAGCAAGAATTCGGGACAGCCTCACTGAACTTAGAAAGTGGATTTAAAGTCTGTCGAAATCACCCGGGGGCTAAGTCTGGACTTCTAGGCTGGTCCCTGAAATTGTAGATCTATTTTCGAGTTAATTTAAAACTGATTGACAGAGTAGATGGCGTAGACAGAATATTGTAATAGATAAACCAATTTGCTTTGCTAAACAAAATCAGATTTACAAACAATTTATTTAATAGTTTATTTCTAAAATTTTAGTCTTCTACTCGTGACGTTGACTTGCCTATTACAGTAACCGTTAGTCTATTTATGTTTATTATAAGAAACTCTACGGTCTGGACTAAGCATTTCGCCTCGTCGTTTATAGAGCGTAAATCGAAGGACTGGAACAATTTGCCTCCTGCGGTCTTTCCTTCTGATTATAATTAAGATGTTTTCAAAGGTAGAGTGAAGAAGTTATTAATAAACTAGTGCATCTCACCATCAACGATTGTATCACAACGTACCGTCAGGTATGATGCAGTCAAGCGCTAGTTGACATTAAAAAAAACTGATCCGTCATCAATCTTTACCTTAGGAGTGTTGACCTCCCTCGTGGAGATGCCCATTTTCTCGTGGTGCCGCAGCTGCACGGGATAGATGATTTGGTAGTAGTGCGCGCCTATGTTCCGCACCAGCTCCTGATTCTGTCGGTATTCGCGTAGCAGCCGTTCAACCTCGCCTGGAGACAATGAAAAAGATATATAAGGAAAAGGATTGCAACAAATTTGATAGATTAGCAAGTTTTGATATTGCAGCTTATTGCACCACAACGAATCAAGGCCTGCATAAAGTAGACCGATGACTTGATGAAGATTGCAGGAATCCGCTGGATGCGAGAAACATAACACTGGTAATTTCTACTTGTAAACGTCTTCTTATTAAAATGTATTTATTTATTTAAACTTTATGTACAGTAGTGGTACAGAGGCAGACTTAAAGCTACATTGATGAAGCCTGCCAAAGTAAATATTTTCTGTAATTATTGTATAATAAATTGTTCTTAATTACACAAGCAGACATCAAAAGATATTACATAAATGAGTGAGTCACAGTAACATTGTTTTATTAAAATTTCCTGTCTTGTCTTTGATAAATAATATTACTCTCTTTAGGTTTTCAAGGCGTGAAATTCTGACCCATTTTTTTTTTATTCTAAACCGGTTTTATTATACAAGTCTAGAATATAATAATCATTCCAAATAATATATATTTAATACTAAAATATACGAAGATTTTAAATCTCAATAGAGAATATGCATGCATATTTTTATTTGCTAAATTTAATACTTTTATTTTTAATAGCATAGCATAGTCGGCCTTATAATGTTCCCATTGTTGGGACTCAGGCCTTCTCTCTAGGAGAAGGAATGTGCCGCAATTTTGGGTAGTTGTGTAATAGTGGGTAGGTTGGTGGATGTCACATGTCTTCAAATTTTTGGTTCTAGGACATACCGGTTTCCTCACGATGTTTTCCTTCACCGTTTTGAGAGCAGTGGTGATAAAATAAATTACACAAAGTATACGCCTGGCTGGGTTTGAACCCGCAATCTACAACTCGTAAATTGGGGCCGTTAACACTCCGGCCACCACTGCTCTACTCGGCCACTTATTTTTAATAATTCTGGTAAACCTTGAAGTACAAGTAAACAAATGTGGAATAAAAATTAATTCATCAACAACAAAGTAATAAATTTTCAAAGCTACTATTATGAAAGAGAAGTCCGACATGATCTTTGACGTCAAAGGGCATGACGATCTTTGACGTTGCATGACTCACTTAAGGCCGCCATAGAAAATGGAGTCTATTTATATAAAATGGTTATACGAGTATATTCTCTGCTTTCCTACCAACATTGATTTTATTTTCACAATTGGTATTCTATTTATGTCAAATTTATTGATAAACTGTGTCAAGCATCCTGTTTAAACAAAAAAAAAAGCATTAAAGAAAAAGAAAAAGAAAAAACTACTGTAATATAAAAAAAAAGAATACAATGTAACTTTACCACAGCCTAACCGACAAAACTCAATTTGAGCCATAAATAAAAAGAACGGCCACCTGCATTCTGAGTTTAAGATCGACCGCCATAAATGGCGCACAGCTCACGTTTTATGATGGCCTTAAACCCAACAACGGCCGGCTAGATTGGAACTCATTTAGCTCATGAGTGCTACTTGCCAACTCGGTTCAACTTGACATTTTATATGGAGCTTGAGATTTTTTGTTGTGAGCTGAGGGAATATGTGAACTATGTTAAGGTTTTTATATTTTACTCGTTGAAAATATAAGAAAACGGCAAATGAAGATTGAAATATAGCAAAATAATGGATAACGTCAACAAAGTAAATTTGAGACAGGGATTAAAGCGGACGAAGTTGATGATAATATTTTCACTAAAAGAAACAGTCATTGATAAGCAAGTAAGAACCCACGAGGTTCTTAAAAGGGAAGCTAGGACAGACCCAATATGGAAGATAGAAGACTTAGTAGTTTGGCGAAGCTTGAGGAAGAGCTTTGTACAGCAGAGTACTGTGATAAGAATAGAATAAACATTATTGTTTTACAAATATCTTTAAATGTAGGTACAATGGTGGTCATATAGCGAACAGGGATACTACCAGGCAACCTTAGGATGTACTTTAACAACTTAAATTAAAAAAAGTATTTTTTTAGAAATTTTTGATTGCTGTCACAAAAAAAAATATGAGCATATCCTGATCAGACAAGATATGCTCATATTATCTTCTTATCAAATTTATTCATCATAAAAAAGTGGGTCTACACTGTATAGCTAGCAAACAATTAATGTAAAAAAAATCCATATTTAGAATATACTATACTTGTTATCTGCGTTTATCAAGGTTACACGATAGACAATTTTTTTTTAAATTTCCATAATATTAAAAAACTAACCTGTACTTTTTGGAAGTTAAGACAAACTTAGTGAAATAGCTATCCGAGGAAATATAACACATCAATTTGCATTCCATATATAAATACTTACTCTAATAACATTATTCCATCGAGAATCGAACTCTATAAGAAATCCACCTTCATCAATAATAGCTACCACACCTTTAAATATATAAAGCATAGTCTCCTCAACTTCAGCACGGTAGGAACTTCATCCATCATTTGTATTCCCTGTCATTTGCACAGTCACTGGTCCTCTAGGCACTTTTGTGAAGGCGTTTTTGGTTCAAAGAGTACGGATAATGTGCTCGGTGATAATGGACGAATGGCTCAATGACTTAGCCGTGGTCTCACCTTTTGAGGGATCAATTTTAGGTTAGTTTATTTATGTTTTATTTGAGGGATAATTTTGTGGAAATCTTTGGTTGTTATCACAAAAAATATGAGCATATCCTGAACAGACAAGATATGCTCATATTTTTTATTTGAAAAATGTAGTCTGGTATATATAACCTGTTTGTGTTGATTTCTAAATATTGAAAGAAGAATTTTTCCATAAGGAATGACATTTTTTATAATTAATTAGCACGCTTGCTTGCAGGTAGAATACCTGCAGTGAATTTTATACTATTAGAATTTTCTGTGTCCACAATGTGTTTCTTTAAAAAAACGTTTTGATTCGATTTTATTTTATTTGAGAAAACTTGAATAAATTAAATTATATGAAGCAAAAACGGCTAGCCTTTTGAGCAAGCGCAGTTCAAAAATTTCTAGGTCTGTAGAAGCAAGCATTGCTTATGCTACTTCCCAAAGTTTATCTACATATAATAAGCATATACGGCCTTATTATGTTTCCACTGCAGAAACTCAGGCCCCCTCTCTAGGAGAGGGAATGTGCCGTAATTTCCCACGCGGACTCAGTGCTGGTTGATGGATGTCTTCAAATTTTCGGTTCTAGGACATGCCAGTTTCCTCATAATTTTTTCCTCCTCTGTTTTGAAAGCAGTGATGATGAAATAAATTTCACAAAGTAACGTGCCTGCCTAGGTTTAAACCCACTACAACTTAACAGTCGGGGCCATTACTACCTACTGTGCTACCTCTGCTCGGCAAGTTTATCCAATTAAAACCCAAAACTCCTTCTCCAACTTCTTATCAAACTTATTCATCTTCGTTTCAATCTAATAACACTTCCCTACTTCGATGTCTTTGAACTTTATCGATATTAGCTCCTCTAGTACTCTGTGCTTCTATATTTCTATCGACACTGCCGAACAAAACCTATCTTTCACTTAATTAATATAACATGTCGCGACATCCACCATAATTAATTATTAATACATGATTGGCAGTTTTGGGACGGCCTTTCATTTGGTTCTATTGAGAGCTCGATACCTCTCTATAAATATACATTTGTATACTGATGTTTGAGTTAGGGTTTGATTGTTATGAATCAGAGTATGGCACTTACAATGAAGGATCGATTGCTGGATAGTTTGCTGGATAGTTTGTTGGTTTGTGCTTTAGTTCGTTTGTGTCCTTTGTTGGTAATGATTTTGCTTTAATAACATGGTTGTTGATTGAATATATCTAAAATTTCGATTTAGTATCTTTAGTTTTTTTGTTGAAACTTTTTGAAACTAGCTTCTAACAGCGGCTTCGCCCGCTTGAAAACAGGATTCTCCATACAAACTTTGGACCTCTGTTTTATCCCCTTAGGGGTGAATTTAGAATTTCGGAAAATCCCTTCACATTCTTAGTATAGGTACATCATAAACAGCCCAAATTGGCTGGGCTTTCATGAAGCTTCTGTGAGTGAGTGAAACTTTGCTTATTATATAGAAGCAAAAATGTATTTTGCTTTAATAATAATTACCAAAACTTTGAACTAAACTACCGCAACGGTTCATTACCAAAAACGCAATCCAGCCTACCTGAGTTCAGCTGAACTCAAAAAACACGAAACCTCGGATTCAGAGAACAAAACAAAAAAGTATGTTACTGCCACAATAATCAGGGCGTGAGTCTCTCGTATCCCTATTTCGTAGTGACTGGAATACACCGACATTGTCATACGCGAATTGGGGCGTACGCAAACGCGGCGTACTACGAGAATACGCCATCTTGATGTTTTGATGTGTAATTAAATTGACACTGGCTGTTGCACTCGCGTGAGCATGGGACTATGTTACATATTGTGCGGATTATCTGTATTCTGTATCATATTATGAACAGGATAAGCTGGTTTCATAGTTGGCTTACGAAATGTGAGGTGGAGTTAAGTGCTGACACGATTTTAATGGTTATTTAGATGTTTGGAAGTTCTATTTCGTGCTAGCTTCTGCCAGCGGCTTTGCTTGCGTGAAAATAGAAAATTATAGCAAGGGAAGTTACTCCTTTACGTACTATTTCAATACATACATGGTGTACCCGTTTGCTAAAGACCTAATCTGTTCAACCGTCAGAGCGTGAAGGAGTAACAAACATAAATACACACTAGGGTGTTACATGTTTTTAATTTTCGATTTTTGATTTTGCTTGAATTCTTGATGCACAGTATTCTTATACCAAAAATCACCACAATCGATTAATATTTAAAGATTGCACACTGCCAAAAACTTGTTGATAAATTCAAGAGGTCCCCAAACTCTCAGAAAAACGAGATCAACCCTGTGTTTTCCATAACACAAGGCCTCAATTTTGAACAACAAGAACAGAAAATTCCATCATCCTAAATAGATTTCGCCGAAATCACTCAATTTCCGCCGCAGGTTGCGAGCAACCTCGATCCACCTCCTAATTTAGCCATGTGACCTAAAAACGAAACCGGCATATTGATACGCAATTTGGTCCACCTCGAATACGAAATCAGGCCCTGGATTAAAGGGGTGTAAAACAAACGAAATTCGTAAACACAGCACCCTTTTACATTAAGTCTGAACTAATAGTAAAGTCGGGTAATCCGTAACTTAATTTGGAACAAACTGTGGTTAAAGCGAGTGAGTGCCTCGCAACGTGTTTGTGTTATCGAATGGTTTGATGTGGGCGTTCCACAGGGTCCTGATATTGGGCCAGTTTTTTTGAGAAGCTGTATTACAAACTGATCCGGGCCAATGTTAAAAATGTTTCAAGCCCGGTTGTGATCTCGTATTAAGAGATCACTCTTGTGTTTAAAGGATAGTAGGAGGTGCTTTCGATGTTTTTTTTCTTGCTTATCGGCTGCGTGTTTGTGTTATCGAATGGTTTAATGTGGGTGTTCCATAGGATCCCAAGACTGGCCTGTTGATCTAGTGGTTAGTGGCCCTGACTGCTATGCCGGAGGTCGTAGGTTCGATTCCCATCCAGGACAAAATTAAATGTTTGTGTAATGAGCACGATCATTTGTTCTGTGTCTCAGTGGAATATATCTTTAATATTTATGTATTTAGAATTATATGTATGTTTATCAGTTGTCTAGTACCCATAACACAAGCTCTGCTTAGCTTGAGAGTAGACAGCGTTGTGTGATAGATGTGGAATAAAAAAAATAAAAAAATAATTAAACCAGTTTTTTTGGGAAGCTGTATTACGGACTGATCCCGGGCAATGATTTAAATGTTCCGTCTGGTTTTGCTCTCATATTAAGAGGTCATGTTTAAAGGATAGTAGGAGGTGCTTTTTATATTTATTTATTGCATATTGAAATCATCACGTAACTTCTCCTACTCTCATTTGAGCGAGAGGGAGTGACAAAATTTTACTGACTAAATGCCCTTTGCATTTTAGGGTCGCGGAGTTCAGTCTATATGATAATTTTATGGCAATGCTTTGACATTATTATTTCTTGAATGTTAATAATTTGTAATGCTAAGTATCTGAATTTATGACATAGCCCCCTTTTTTGAGGTAGCAAACCGTCAAATAACTCCTCCCGCTCTGGGTAGCAAGAGGGAGTTTCTGATGTATACTGACTAAAACTTATCTGTGTTCCTTCAGTTGTCCTTTGCGTTTCAAGCCCATAGCAACTCTTTAAAACAATCCAGTAGTAATAATACTCCTTTAAATTTATAAATAAAAGGCTTTCAAAGCTTTAAATATCTTCAACTTTACTACGACTCATAGCATAATTCTAAATCTAATTTTCTTTTTCGGGCACGTGTAACTTATACAATTTCGTCCCGTTTCTATTAATAGTTCAAACAGCGAATTAAGAATTTTGTCCCTACACAAATACAACACCCAATTTAGTGCCTAATAAATAAAAAACCATCCTTGTTGGTACGAAATAAGGTAGTTGACTGTACAATCAAGGCTTTGAGAGTAAAGATTGCGTAATTAAAACTATCAACAACAAATTAATTCTGAGAAATAGGTATTTAATTCAAAAATCAACAGGATTCAGAGACACGTGTAACTTGAACGCTAAGTTTTAAATGTCAAGGAGGATTCTCCGTGCTTTCAATTAAGTCCTCATGAGAATCGATTAAAGTTTGAATGCTCGAACAGGCGGTAAATCTTTTGTGATAGAAACGCGTCCCTGGCGCCGCGCATTTTCAAACACGTGTCGCCGATGTTAGCGTCTTAAGAACACAATGGAAGAATGGTAGGTTTCGTATCGGTTTTTGTGAGAAGGAATAATAAAGTTTTTTGACTATACTTTGGCTTTGGCAGTAATATTTGAAATTAAAACTGGCCTGTTGGTCTAGTGGTTAGTGGCCCTGACTGCTATGCCGGAGGTCGTGGTTTCGATTCTCATCCGGGACAAATGTTTGTGTGAAGAGCACGATCATTTGTTCTGTGTCTGGGTGTATATTATCTATAATATGTATGTATTTAGAAATTTATAAGTGTATTTATCAGTTGTCTGTTGCAGTGATGACATATATGAAGTTGTCAGGCATTTTTGCTGAACTGGACCTATTTTGTGCAGGCGCGAGACACACAATGTTAGTTATTTTATTTTCTTATTTTTTTTATCTTAAGTGTTTACATGTTGTTTCTGCATTGTGTGTATCTGTGTACGTGTGCCAAATAAATATTATTCTTTCTTTTCTTTTCTATGGCTCTGAAACATGGTCGCTTACAATGGGCCTCATCACATTGCTTGTAGAACGGACGATCGATGGGGTGAAAGGTTCTACAGTGGCGACCGCGCACCGGAAGATGCAGCATTGGAAGTCCTCCCACAAGGAGGACTGACGACCTGGTGAGGGTCGCGGGAGTGCGGTGGATGCGAGAAGCACAGGATCGGTCGTTGTGGCGACGCTTGGGGAGGCCTATGTCCAACAGTGGACGTCTTTCGGCTGAAATGATGATGTTGATGATGATCAGTTGTCTTAGTACTTATAACACAAGGTCTGCTTAGCTTGGGGCTAGATGGTGTTGTGTGATAGTTTAAATATATATATATATATACATATATATCGAAGTTTTCAGTCCAATAGCAAACAATAAACTGCGGTCAACATAGGTTTAAATAGATAAATGTACTGTTTTATGGTATTATATTTATAAAGACAATAGTTTATCAAAACGGAAGATGACTACAGCTTATTACCGTGGGTACTCGTTTAATCACTAAAAACAAATTTACATTTGAATAAAATGCACCGTTTGGGCGTCTCTATGTCGACACCGCTACCGGCTCACGCTGAAAACCAGCGCTGTGAGCTCATCGCATAATGCGTGAGGCCACAGCTTTATGCTGAGCGTTCGGCCGTTTTGCGCGGATGTGACGCATATCTTCCCTATTAATTGATAGTGTTTGTTTGCTAGTTTTAAGTTTGCGGCATTTCGCGCAAATAAATAGTTTTTCTTTCTTTCTTTCTTTCAAAATATACGTTGGCAGAAAAAAGTGTCTGTGCCTGGTGAATCTCGCGAGTTAACGTAGCCCTGGAACTTCAAGGGCAAGTAGTCAGTCAGTTTGAGTCTGACACTCGCCGGGAGCGAGTGTTCTTCCCAGAGCGCAAAAACTTATTAAATGACTTCTCGCTTAAAAATATAGGGTGTTGAAACTCATCTACTATTAGTTATTACAGGCAGGTAAGAAAATTAAACTTATTATTAAATAAACCACCACATTCTTGAAAAACTTCACCAAAAATTGCGAACAAAACCATCCAAATACATATTCATGATCCGTGCAAAGATGAAAATGAAGCTCCCAAACTAAATGATATTCTTACCGAAACTGTACAAACTTCATCGCTAAAGAAGTAATATCATAATTGAAACTAAACTGAGCCAATTAGCCTCGTATGGAAATAATTAGTGAAGACAGCGATGCCACGAAAGAGATAAAAGCAGAAGGCCCACACCCGAAATCATGACAAGCTTCTTGCGTCGTATTCATCAATATTGAAGAACGTAATATATATAGGTCACGTTCCTTCACTACTTTCTCTCGTACGCATATTCCTACATCTGTCTGTTTCTGCCGGAGTGAAGGGCAGTATATACCTACTGCATGGCACGCTTTACACTAGCAAGTCCAAAAATAAATTGCTACAAAGATTGTTGGTCCTTGAATTGACAGGGAGACGTTCTTGGTAAGCATTATTTTGTAAAATTGTGGTTGCAAAGCCGAAAAGGCGGCTGTTTTAGCAAATTCCATTCAAAGTCAAAGTCAAAAATTTTTGTTTCACATAGGCCTACATGGGCACTTATAAAACGTCAGAAGCTAGTGCACGGATTAATATAGTAATATGAAAATATTGTATTTTCATATTACAGTATTAATAGACATTATGTAAGAACAGTGTAGACCAGTCGATATTGTACCCAAAAGCACAATAAAAATAATCATATTAAAAAAAAAAGTGAGTCGTAATAGGAAGTAACCTAAGAATTCGTGAAGTCCACGGTGTTCTCACATTCACATAAAAAAAAGAAGCTATATAAAAAAAAAACAACAACAACACCAACATTGGACAAGTAGTTGTACTAACTGGCAGTATATAGCTGTTCTACAAGAATATTTTGATATATCTACCTTATAGCAAGTTGCACAAGTATGCAAGATGGCTTTCAAAATCTTTCTGGCAAGTCTTTTTTTTTCGGTTTATTGAATTCGGGGTTTTTATCCACATGGATACGCCAACCCCATCACTTTATTTTGTTGTTTGTCCTGTGGGTCATTAAGTCTTTTTATTTATTTCTTTGATTTTGACACCATTAACCTAACTGGTGTCAAAATAGTGCTATTTTGATACCATTTAGGTTAGAGCTACTCCTGTACAAGTTAATCTGGCTATGTGAGTTTGAGGCTACTGTTCGTATGCTACAAAGAGGACATGGAAATGATTTCGCTCGCTGTAAAAAGCTGGCCTTCTGTAAATTTCTGTTTTGTAGTATGCGGTGCGAGGCGCCTGGAAGACGTCGGCAAGGCGAGGCGGTGTGAGCTTCGCCTATCAGTGTAAGTATGATATTAGTTTTGAATGAAAATGAATCGGCTTGATTGAAAATGTTAGTGTAGGTATATTGAAACAGAGTGAATTAATGTTTTGTTGGACCGAAGTGATGACATATGGCTCTGAAACATGGTCGCTTACAATGGGCCTCATCAGAAGGCTTACAGTCACCCAAAGAGCAATGGAAAGGGCTATGCTCGGAGTTTCCTTGCGTGATTGCATAAATAATGAAGATATCCGCAGGAGAACCAAGGTCGCCGACATAGCCCGAAGAATCGCCAAACTTAAGTGGCAGTGGGCAGGGCACATTGCTCGTAGAACGGATGGTCGATGGGGCCGAAAGGTTCTAGAGTGGCGACCGCGCACCGGAAGACGCAGCGTTGGAAGGCCTACCACAAGGTGGACCGACGACCTGGTGAGGGTCGCGGGAGTGCGGTGGATGCGAGAAGCACAGGATCGGTGATTGTGGCGATGCTTGGGGGAGGCCTATGTCCAACAGTGGACGTCTTTCGGCTGAAATGATGATGATGAACCGAAGTGGAGTAGTTTTTGGGAAAATATTTTCACTTATGTTTTTTTGTTTAATTAACTAAAGGCTTGTACCGCAACATATTAATTTTATTTTTAGGGCACCGTATCAGCATCACATTGCTGTCCGTCTCTCTGTCTATCTCGCTTGTCCGTCTGTCAAGACACTTTTTCTCAAGAACGCGTGGAGGTATTAAGCAGAAATTAATATCATATACTTAGGTCTGTTACCACATACAGCAGTGGAAATCACACTTCTAAGTCAATGCAATCTAAAAATAAGGCCGTTTATGATCTATTTAGGTTTGACACTCGTTAGGAAATTAAAACCTACAGGGTACTTCCTGTTGACCTAGAATCCTAAAAGGTATGAAGCAAGGTCTCATATTACAAGTATAGGAAAAAATCTGAAAACTGTAAATACGTAGATAAGTCACAAAAAATAATAATATCCGGCTCGCACTTGACTGATTTTTTTTATTATTGATAGGCTCGTTCGTGATCATTTTCTCACAAGATGAAAAGTGGCGTCGTGGTCGACGATGGAGCACGCTTGCCAAAAAGTAACCTATTCACTCTTAAACTTAAAGACCCCAAGTTTTAATTATCAGGAAACACAGACTCCAACAAGGAAATTATTGCTACGATTTTGATGTACGAAAAGTAAAAATTAATAGATAAATTGTATTGTTCCCAAACGATGTTTTCAACATTTTATCGTATAATTCGTAATCAGATTGCAGCAGCTACGGTTTCGTTTACTACGAGCTGTTGCTGCCGCGTAATCCTGATCTAAATCCGAATCTCTTAGGCAAAAAAAGGCCCATTTTTTCATACCCAGCAACACACGTTAATGGAAAACATAATTTTCACCCACATCTCACACAGCCCTGTTACGAACACGAAAAGTGTCTAAAAACTAACAAGTCAGCATACAACAAAAACCCCTTACGCGACTTAATTAACTTTAAACAGATGGAGCCGAAAACATGTACATTTACCCTAAATCTTTGCCATGTAACCAC
This sequence comes from Mythimna pallens, assembly GCA_961205895.1. NCBI lineage: Eukaryota > Metazoa > Arthropoda > Insecta > Lepidoptera > Noctuidae > Mythimna > Mythimna pallens. Next base: position 24,047,399 of record OY540833.1, read on the forward strand.
GGCCAGATTACGGAGACCTTTTGAACCGCAATGTGTTTCTGATTTTCGTTGGTTTTTTGTACGTGTAAGGGAGGAGGTGAAGGTCTATTTAAGTTGGTGGTTTTGTTGGTGTGTTTGCGAACTTAAAATGGGTGTTGCTTAGCTATGATGTATTGCTTAATTAAAGATAAGCGCTGGAATAAATGTTATTGCAGATGGCGCTGAATCGATGTGGTTTGAGGGTGAGCAGAGATGATGGTACCGATGAGACTAAGTCAGTCAACGAATTCAATTCGTTCTGCATCATCATAGCAAAGAGGACATCTTTATATCGTTTCATTTGTGGTTCATGGCCCTTTACGGAGCACTGGTGGGGGCGCCGTCGCTGCGGAAGCAACCAGTGGCCAACCTGAATGCGAGAGGGTCATGGTTATCCGGATGATGCTGGGCTACCAGTCTCCCGCAAAACGGCGAGCTTCCTTACCGGCCTGTTGCCGTAGGTTCTGGATACGGCGAGATCGCAAGGTGATATGGCGACTGTCGCAACCCAGCATTGAGCACGCCTGAATCATGGCTGCAAGTGCCCTCTTTGAGAAGTGGCTGGAGAGGCGTCATAGAGACCTCACCTTCCACATGGCAGAGGTCCTCACCAGACTTGGTTAGTTCAGGAGATGCCTGCATAGAAATAAGGCGGAAGTAACGCCCGAGTGTCAACATTGTGCGGATACGGTGAAGGTGTGCCCCGCTCGATCTCATGGGCCGGTCCCTGGTTCAGGCAATGGTCTGGAGCGAGGCAGGATGACAGGCGGTCGCCTCTTTCTGCGAAGCAGTAATGCTGGCGATGGAGACAGTCGTGTTTGACCGCGGGCAAGAATATTATAATGAAGTGGAGACTAGCCCTGGATTTGCAAAAATATTAACGTTGAGCATGTTTGATATTTTGGAATGGTTAGGGAATAATTTTGCACCAATTGCTTTATCAGTATAAAAGTACTATCATTTATGTGGTAGAATACAATATTCATTTATTGCGCTATCGTACACAAACATGACAATTTATATTACATTAAAAATTTAACACTTTAAAACTATTACAATTATTTTACATTAAAAAGTTTATCTCTCCGAAAAATCAACTTTCATCCATAATTTCAACGACTTTTTCACCATCATCATTACCAGAACTATCATCGCCAATCTCTAAAACTGATACGATAGGTTTATGGTAGCTGAAGTAAGAAACGAACAGTTTTGATTCGAACCTATTTAAATGTCTAATAAAGACCACATCAATAGTAGTTTTGTATTTCGTTGTGCTAAGATTGCGATCATTCGACATAGTTAAACCAAATTCATTATTTAAAAATTCAATTAATAGTTGATTTTTATCGTCTGCGAAGTTTATGTTGAAATCTCCACTCAAAATCATTGGCAATTCATCAAAGCTTTTTCCAATTTTTTTTTTTAAGCAATGCAGATGCATCATGAGAATAAATGAATAAATTTTCATACAAGAAGTCTCGTATAGCACGCAATGACTTATCTGGAGAGATGTAAACGGCAACCATAATTATGAACTGATTATCACCAGAGTGGCAACGACTTATACAAATCGCGGCGATAGCTGTTTACTCTCCATCCGTCTTACGCTTTTTCGATCAGGTCACGTGTCCTGACGCGAGTTTAAGATTTTATACCCATTACAGAAAAAGTGCTCAACGCCGCTAAAGAAGTTTTCACTTCAAAAAATTATAGGTGGGTAGCTAAACTTTCCTCAAATATTTCCGTTTCTATTAGTAAATATTGAATCAAAATCCATTAAATCATTTAAAACGAGTTAGCAGATCTTCCCTATCAATTGATTATGTTTGTTAGCTAGTTTTTTGATTGCGTCATTTCGCGTAAATAAACTGTTTTTCTTTCTTTCTTTCTTTCTGGTAAACAGACAGACGTGGGAAGTGGTTTTGAAATAATAAAGATGATGTCTAAACGAAAACTTCAATCCTTTAATTATTTTTGTTTTATGGTGGGAAATCATTCAACGCCATCTCTCGCTTTAAAGTGGGTCGAGAGGGGGTGTCAGACTTTTACTGACTATAATCTACCTTTGTCCTTTTGAGCTACAGGACTAGCAGTCATTATTATCATTACCTTCTTGCCCTTGTCCCGTACTATTTGGGGTTGGCGCAATATGCTGTTTCCTTCCATTCCGTCCTGTCACGCGTCATGCCATTACTAACTTCTTATTCTTTCATATTACTCTTCACACAACCCTCCATCTTTACTTTGGCCTCTCTCTACCTCTTCATTTATCCACATGTATATTCAACTCTTTTAGTCACAGGACCGTTCGTACGGACGGTATCGTTCAAAAATTCCCAGTCCATTATCCCACCGATATCGGGAACAGGATCCAAGCTACCGGTGGTCAGGGCCCCAGAGCAAGGAACCCCCTAACTATACGAGCCGTGTTCAGATGTACCACTTTCTGAATTAAGCCATTGATCTACCCACCTAACGCGAGCTTCCTATGGTGTTGGTTGTAGGCGTAGGCTCCTGGTTATTAAGCAATTGGCTGACACGACTATCGGTACAACAATCGCCGAGTTCACATTCAGCAAGCCAAGTCAATATACTTGATTTGTTTATCTTTCTTGGCTTTCACGAGATACTCGTTATGCAAAACGGACATATCAACAATCATTGCACGCCTCTCGCTTCGGTCCATCATCACTATATTAGGCTTATTGACTACAATTAGTTCTGTCAGTGATGATGGACCAATGAATTTAAAATTCTTGCATTTAAATTAAATGTGGGTTCGATTCCTACCCAGGACAAATGTTTCTGTGATGAGCACGATCTGTGTCTGGGCGTAATTTATCTATAATATGTATGTATTCAAAAATATATAAGTATGTTTATCAGTTGTCTAGTACTCATAGCAATAGCTCTGCTTGGTTTGAGATTAGATGGCGATGTGTGATAGTTATAGAATATTATTTAAAATATATTAAAGTTTCATATTTGCTATATGACTGTTGCTATCTATACATAAATTATTCACGAACACACGACCATAATTAATCATATCAATAGCCGTATCAAATATTAATTACAGCGGCAGCCACGTTCAACAATTTCCAATGGAAAGCAAGCGAACGTGACAGAATAGATTTTGAAGCCATTGTTGTCGTTCCATGCATTGTTAGAAGTTTATTTTAAAAGTTAATATGTTGATGACATCGTTAGAATAATTATGGCGTTTTTGAAAGATTAATCGGTTCTTCTTTGTTCATGGACAAATGTTTTTGAAGCCTTTTTCGTAACAAGGAGCAAAGAACGATACATTTTTTTTTTTTGGTTTGGCTCGCTTTGACCACTATCTCACCTGATGGTAAGCTATGGTGTGGCAGACGATGGAGCACGCTTACCTAAAAGAAATCTATTCACTCGTGACTTAAAGACCCCTAGGTTGTAGCTATCAGGAAACACGGACTCCGGCAGGGAATTCCACTGCATAACCGTACGCACAAAAATGTATGTGTTTTTAATTTTCTTCGTATTGCGCATTTCTAACTTCATAATCGTCTCGATTAATAGTAGTAAATAAGCTTTTTCTTCTTTATTTCTAATTTTAAGTAATATGTTAGTAAGTTTGCTTAAATTATGTTAGTAATATTAGCATTTTTAATTGATTTAAGGACCCCTGTAAGGGTAAACGCTTTCTCCATATTCTTCTACTGTCTCTGTCTTTGCTAGAATTTGTCGATTCGTTTACGCCCACTGTCTCATTCGTCTTCCGAAATTTTTCTCTATTGGGCGTTTCCATCGTGTGCTTTCAATGGTCCATCATTTGTCTGCATATCGTCGTGAGATGAGTTTTGCTCACATCCATTTAAGTGTGAGTGCAAGGATAAGCGCGTCAATATCTTTCATTCTTCACTTTTTTCCTTATCTTCAACGTGCTCTATTCTATTGCTTTTTGAGTATTGAATAATTCGTTTTACTTTATTTGTGATGACATTTACAAATAAAGTTTCGGCATTCAATATGTGGAATTCAAAAGGAATATGGAATTCAAAAAGGGTTTGTCATTCAATAGTCTCGATTCATTTTTGTACAAAAACTTCTAAGGGATTAAAAAAAAAAACACTTTTTGTTTTGTAAAATATTCGAGTAAATCACGAAATTACCGAATTCTAACAGAGTTTTCAGGCGTTTTCTCTCTTTTTTCGCGTTGCCTTTTCGTCAAACATCGCGTTGGATTGCGTTAAATGAAGTAACAAGCTTTTAAACCATGCTCGATGTTGACGACAGGCGAGTGAAAAAGGGCCCTTTTAAACTGTAATTGGACGGGAAGACTTAATAAATACTAATTAAACTCCTATTTCATCATCATCATCATCATTTCAGCCGAAAGACGTCTACTTTTGGACATAGGCCTCCCCCAAGTGTCGCCACAATGAACGGTCCTGTGCGTCTCGCATCCATCGGATTCCCGCAATTCTTACCAGGTCATCGGTCCACCTTGTAGGAGGCCTTTCAACACTGCGTCTTCCGGTACGCGGTCGCCACCCCAGAACCTTTCGGCCCCAACGGCTATCTACTCTGCGAGCATTGTGCCCTGCCCATTGCCACTAAAGTTTGACGATTCTTCGTGCTATGTCGGCAACCTTGATTCTCCAGCGGATATCTTCATTCCTGATTCGATCACGCAAGGAAACTCGAAGAATAGACCTTTCCATTGCCCTTTGGTTGACTTTAAGCCTTCTGATGAGGCCCATTGTGAGCGACCACGTTTTGGAGCCATATGTCATCACTGGCAATACTCCTACTTATAAAACTACTAACTTAAATTGTAACCCATTAACACTAGTGTTCGAGTTTAGATTATGACGTCACCGTTTAATGACTGCCTGTACGTCGTGACGTAATCAGCGCACTTGAACAATGTAACGAGTGTTTTGTGGTGGAGTGCTTAGCTGCTGTAATTTTAATTAATTATAATGAGTCGCTGGTGACCCAGTTTGTGGGAAATTGTTGAGTCACAACGTTTTTTGTATGAACTGTGTTTTGGTTAATGGTGGAGGTGTATGAGTTTTGAGGGTTTCAGATAACGATGGAACTTATATAGCATAGTCGAGACCGAAAGCTGTTTCTATAATTAAGTGTTTTTCTTTCTATAAAATTATTTTTTAAATTTTTACGGGGATTTTTTGTTTTCCTAAGTTTACAGTTTTAACTTAACACTTTAAATATCAATTATATTTTTATATATCATTTTTTATTACAGCTGAAACCATATATACCATTTTTTTTTTTTTTTTTTTTTTTTTTTTTTTTTCGGTGGGAAAATCATCTTATGACGTCCCCCGCCCTTGGGCGGGGCGGGAGATAGTGTCAGACTTTTACTGACTAAAAACCCACTCCTGTTCCTTCGTTGCCTTTCGTACCAGGGCCGAGTCTTCCTTTCAGAATCAGACCCTTGGCCCCAGTAGGCTTCGACCCTGCTAGGCCCCTACAGTTGCTGACATCTCCTTGAGGCGCGCGTGGAACAGCACGCGCCGTCGACGACTTGGGCTCGGTCCGGACGGTTACCGGACGGTCGGATGGCGAGCCACCCATTGCTCGCCGTCCGCAAGCCTGCGCCTACGATGGCCGGAAATCGGGATCGGAATCCCGGCGGCGATTGGGGCGTGAGGACCGTTGCCGTTGCCTCACGCGATCGGCCGCCTCCTTTGCTAGCATTACTGCTTCGCAGAAGGAGGCGACCGCCTGCCACTCCTCCTCGCTCCGGACCATGGCCTGTACCAAAGCCCGGCGCGAGAGATCGCCGCCGCCGATCGCCCCCACGAGGACACGGCGTTGCTCTGCCCAAGCAGGGCACACCTCCACCGTGTGCTCCACCGTGTCCTCCGGGCGGTCCACACAATGGTGGCACCCAGGCGTTTCTTCCGCATGAATCCGGTGCAGGAACCTCCCGAACTTACCATGTCCGGTGAGGACCTGCGTCATGCGGAAGGTAAGGACGCCGTGTTGCCTTTCCAGCCATTCCTCAAAGAGGGGACTTACCGCCATAATTATGACGTGCCCAGCACTGGGTTGCGATAGTCGCTGTCGCCATTCCGCCATGAGACCCCGCCGGAGCTCTGCCCGCCATGCCGCGACTTGTCGCGGCAGCGGAGTTTCGCCCCGACGTTGCATCTCCACGCGCAGATCGTGCATGCGCGCAAGGTCTTTTGCCACCAGATCCCATGGTGGCTGGCCAGCAAGGAGGCTCGCCGCTTCGCGGGAAACCGTGCGGTATCCCCGCACCATCCGTATGGCCATGACCCTCTGGCAAGCGTTCAGCTGGGCCGCCGGTCGCTTTCGCAGCGACGGCGCCCATACCGGCGCCCCATAAAGGGCCATGGACTGGACGATACCTGCGTAGAGCCTCCGGCAGGAGGCGTCTGGGCCTCCGAGGTTGGGCAGGAGCCGCTTGAGGGCAGCCCCGTTCCGATTCAGTTTGGGAGCCAGACGTCGGAAGTGCTCCTCGAAATTCCACCGGCTGTCGAGGACGAGTCCCAAGTACTTCATCGTCGACCCGACGCCGATGTGAACTCCTCCTACCGTTAATTGGGAGCGCCGAGGCGGCGCGCTCCGAGGGCCGTGAAAACACATGGCCTCGGACTTGTGTAGCGCCACCTCGAGTCCCAACTGCTGGATCCTATCAACGACTATCGCAACCCCGCGTGTCGCTAATTCGACCGCCGCCTGGTACGACTCTCCCTGAGCCAGGACCAGCGTGTCGTCTGCGTAGCAGACCACGCTGACCCCGTCAGGGAGGTCGCCGCGCAGCACGTAGTCGTAGCCGATGTTCCACAAGGGCGGTCCTAGTACCGATCCCTGCGGAACACCGCACGACATCTCTCGCCGTTTCCACTCTCCCTGGTGACCAGGGTAGATGATGTACCTGTCCGACAGGTAGGCCTCGATCACACGACAGAGGTAGTCGGGCACCCGGTGATACCGGAGTGCCCTCCTAATGCTATTCCAGGGCAGGGAGTTAAAGGCGTTAGCGATGTCCAATGACACCGCCACGACACACCTGCCCTGGGACACCGCATCCCCCGTCGTGAGAGCTCGTACGCGCATGATGGCGTCCACCGTAGAGCGCCTCCTGCGAAAGCCGAACTGGCCGTCCGCCAGATCCGGCCCCACCCGTGTTAGGTGCGCGACGAGGCGGTCTGCAATTACTCTTTCAAAGAGCTTGCCCACCTCGTCGAGCAGCACAATGGGCCGGTACGCGGACGGAGAGTCCGCAGGGCGCCCCGGCTTCGCGATAAGGACCAGTTTCCCCGTCTTCCATGGAAGTGGGAATTGGCCCCTCTCCATGCATGCGCTGAAGAGCCCTCTTAATCGAGATCCGAGAGCCTCCATGGCCAGGACCCAGGCTTTACCAGGCAAGCCGTCGGGTCCTGGGGCGGTATTCTTGGCGCTCAACCTTCTTACCGCCACACTCATCTCTACCTCGGTCACCTCTGGAGCATTGTCGTCGTCGTCGCCATCGTGGTCCGCGTTAGACACTGCTGGTGGCGGAGCCATGAGCGGGGGAGAGTGTTCCCCTCGCGCAGGGAACAGATTGCTCACCACACCCTCCACAATCTGGGGCCGGAGACTCTGCGTGAGTGGGGGAGCCCAGGGGCGGAGTTTTTCCCGCACCACCTTGTAAGGGCGTCCCCACGGGTCTCCATTCAGAGTCCCCAGCCACACATTGCGGGCCTCCAACTTGGCCCGCTTTATTTCCGCTCGGAGGGTGCGCTTCGCCACTCTGTATCCCTCGTACAGCTCCGCCTCTCTGACCTCCGCATCCGGCGGGCGGATGCGGCGACTGCAGTGTCTGGCGTACCGGCGCCGTGCGGCATTGCATGCATTCCGCAGTGCCGCAATCTCCGGCGACCACCAGTACACCTGGCGCCGGGCACGTCCTGGCCGGACTCGGGGCATTGCCACGTCGCAGATTTGCGACATGGCCTCCCGGAACCACTCTGCCTCGACGTCGATGTCGACAGTCCTGTCCGGTGCTTGCACCCAGGTCTGTACCATCGCGGCTTCCAGGAGAAGCTCCCGGTCCAGCTGCTTCAGCGCCCAACGCGGACCACACGGGGTCTGTGGGACCGGCGCGATCGAGGTCTGGGCGGAGACGTCAAACCGAATGTACTGGTGGTCCGAGTACGTCTCCACCCCCCCCATGACGCGCCAGTCGACGACACGCGGTGACAGAGCAGGGCTGGCGAACGATATGTCCACCACTGACTCGCCCTGCATCCGCACACACGTAGGGACAGAACCCCGGTTTAGGACGACCAGGCCTGTCTCCAGAGCCCAGTTCTCCACCATCCGACCCCGCTGGTTCGTGAACCAGGAACCCCAAGCCAAGTTCTTGGCATTGAAGTCCCCGCAAACGACCACGGGGAGGGAACCAAACCCAGCGACGACGGCATTCAGCTCCATAAGGGAGATGTGGAGATCGGCGAGAGTTCTGTTCGGGGACAGGTAGACGCCTACCACTGCAATGTCCCCGAACCGTGCTGCCACGCAACCCCGTCCCCTCGTGACAGCCTCGAGGGTCGGGGTACCGGCGGCGGCCGACGAAATTAGGACCACCGAGCCGTCCAGGTCCTGCACCCAGTCTCCTCTGGGCAGGACATAGTACGGCTCGGAGACCACGGCGATATTGATCGACCACTGCGCCATGCTCTGGAGCAACAGATCCTGAGCGGGGGCGCAGTGGTTGATGTTCGCCTGGAGGAGACGTAATGAAGCCGTTATTGGCAGTCCATCACAATCTCCTCCCGAGCCCCACGTGAGGGCCCTGCCGCGGTGGTTGCGGCGGCGACAGCAGCAGCAGCCAAAGAGGAGGCTGCGGTGGTGAGGACATCAGCGGGGGTGGGCCTCCCGACCTTGCCTTTGGCCTTGGCGGGGGGGTCGCAGGACCTGCTCCCAGCACGATGTTCGGCTGGCTTGCCTGCCGCCGCGCATGCGTAACAGTGCGGCGTATCACGGCATTCAACTGCCCTGTGACCGGGCTTACCGCACTGGAAGCAGCGGTCACTGCGGTCCACCTCCGCGGCACAACAGGCCCCCACGTGGTGCCCCACGTGGCAGCGATAGCACCGCAGAGGTCTGGGCTCCAGCAGTTTCACCTGCGCGGAGACCCAGCCCACCAAAAGCCGTCGGCCCTCCCCGGTGATAGTCTTGGCCGCCGACACGGGGCAGCTAACCGTCATGGCTCGCATACCCGTGCTGTCAGCGCGGATGGTGCCCGTCCGAACCTGCTCGGCAGTGCATCCTCCCGCCCCGACGATTGCGGCCACCACCTCGTCCACCTTGACGGAGTCGTCCAAGCCCATGATGCGCATATCAATGCACTTGGTGGGCCTGGACACTCGGGCCTCTTCCGCATCCAGGGATGCCCTGATCCTTGCGGCCAGGGCATCCGCGGCGGGGCCACTCGCCGCACCAGGGACCTCCAGTATTCGGGCTCCGGTTACAGTGCGCCTCATACGGAAGCCCCCCGAGGCTCCGAGCTCCTCAAGGTGGGGCATCACCGCCTGCTTCGCTTTCGCCATGACGGCGTCATACGTCACGCCCTTTTTTACCGCCTCTGGCTGTAGTGTTATAACTACAGCCTCGGAGTTCGGGGCGCGAAGTCTGGCCGCCATGGCCCGCTTTTTGCGCTGCTGTCGCCTCGCGCGCTTTTTTGCCGCCCTAGCCGCCTTACTTTTGGCGCCGACAACCGTCCATTCGGCGCCAGCCGTGGGTTCTTCAGGCAGGGGAGGCGGCAGGTGCGGCCTGGTCACCGCCGCGGCAGGAGGTCCCGCCGATTTAGCGGCAGGCGCCGCTCTGCCCTTCTGCTGCCGCTGCTGCTTGGCCGGCGGGGCCGGCCTCGCAGGCTCCGACGCCACGGCCCCGCGTCTGGTTAGTCCCGACGGGTCCGCCGTGGCCACGGCGGCAACATAAGACGCCGCTTTTCTCTGGCCAGAGGCCGCCAGCGGAGGACGCAGGACGATGCCCTCCAGCACGGAGAGCTGCTGCTGCATCCTTTGCTGGAACTGTTTCTGCTGTTGCTGTTGCTGCTGCCGGAAGGCAGCCAGCTCCTGCCGCACCAGCACCAGTAGCTGGTTCTCCGGCTCGGACTGGCTTGGCCCTTGCCCCTGTTCGCGTCCCCCTGCCTGTCCACAAGAGTCGCCCTTTGGCAACTCTTGCTGGACCGAGACCTTTCGGAGCCGAGCATTGTCGGCCCGAAGTTTGGTGAGCCCCCTGCGGATTGGGTCCACCACCTCCTGGAGAGAGGTCCTGGCCTGGGAGATAGCGCTCTTCTTGGAAGTCCTCTCCCTTTTTTTGGCCACACCATTAAGAGCGGATGCCAGGACCGACTCCAGCCTGTCGAGTGCCTCGTCGATGGCGGTGTCTGGCTCACTGCCGGACGGCCCTGAGAGGTCCGTCCCAGCGCTGGCAGCTCCAGGGTGACGCCCCTCCGCGGTGAGCCTGTCAGCTCGCTGAGCGGACTCTTGAGCGGTGAGCCCCCTCCCCTTGCCTCGCGCCCGACCCGCACCCCGACCATTGGTGGGGATTTTTTTTCGGGCCGAGCCCATCTCTGCATCGGAGGACGATCCATCCCCCGATTTGGAGCGCTTCAGGTAGAGACGCAAGTCCCCACCAGAGTCGCCCACAACCTCCTCTACCTCCGAGCCCTCCGAGCTCCTTCCGGATGCCGCGTCGGACTCCGACCGCGCATCACTCTCATTTTGGTTTGCAAAAATTTTCTATTCATATTAGTTCCCACGAGTATTAACTTCGGGTACTGGCTCAAATAACGTGGTTCGCACTAGAGACTAATTTAGCTACCCATTAGTCAAGCTAACAACCTCCCTCACGGTGCGCCGCCGCTTGGAGGTTTGGGGTGATTTTTTATAGAGGTTGTCTTCCTCGTGGCCCGGGCGTTTAAGCCAAGACCCTCGACCCCCATCAAAAGTCAGAAACATGACCTTGGACAATCTCTGGGGCTACGAGACTAACGGTGGCAGAAGGAGGAGCAAGTCTTCCTCCTGCCTGCCCGGTGGCAGGGTAAGTGCACACCGAGCCCGCTCTTACTTCGCCACTGTGCCCTCTGCTATAGCAGAGGGACACGCGTTGAAGCGATCCTTCGGACAGAATATTCGCAGGTGGACATCGAGACCCCTTAGGCAGAAGTACCCAAGGGGAGTCGTTAGCCGCCTCCCAGGGTGCACCGTCCCGCAGACTGGCCTTCACCTCGGACCTATCCGCAAGGGAACTACAGCCCGCGGGCACTCGTGGAGGTTTTCTGTCGTAGCACCCCATATATACCATACCATGATAAATAAGTTGACTAGTTTAATTTTTTTTTAATCTGTAGGTCATAATAATATAATAATAATTTTACAATATATAAAATGTCAAATGTCAATAAATAACCCGCCCCTGATCGTTCCCGGTGCAAAAGTGCCCATAATACTGGCCGCATTACCTCGCTGAATAGCGATGGCCATCCTTTGCACCAAGAACGACCCACTTTAAATTAACTTAATCATTTGCATAGTGAATTTAGTGATTCACCATTTTTATATCATCATCTCAAAAAAAGTCAGTGACACTGACTAAAACCACACCTGTGTCCTTCAGTTGTCTTTTGTGTTCTTAATTCTTAAATAAACACAAAAACTTTATACATTTATACAATGATTTGACAATTCATATATAAAGGCGAACTTAACTCAACGATCATTTTTGTTTTGATTTGTTTTTCGATAGGTATGTTTTTTTTTTAATCTTTTTTTAAAGAGTTTTTTGGCTAGTGCGAATATGACACTCTGTTGGTATATAAATATTACAGTAAAAAAAATCAGTTAGGTTTTGGGTCGGTTTTTCAGAGCGAACTTTACCATATTAATTGTGGGCGACTCACATATATTATTGACCATTTTATCTGAAACAGGATTTGATATAGGTATTAATATTGTGCGCGCCAATTTGTGTTCTGAGCGATTGATTTCGGACACATCTCATTAAAATATGATATGTGTCCTCGTCTTCGTTACATGTACTGCCAATAGGTGAAGTATGTTAGTGTTCTATTACTCCATTAGACTCTAACAACTAATTCCCAACTTATTAAAACTCTATAACTAACCACTACTTACCTAACATCAACAGAACAAATATACAAAGACACTAAGATATACAATATAGAACAAGTATAACACATTCAAATCATGCATTTTAATTAGAAAAATAATAACAAAGGAAACACACTCTCAACTTACTTTCAAAAAAAGAAATCACGGATACCACACTTGCAACTGTAACAAGCTAGAGCTCAGACCACCCAGAACCAATTATGAGAAGAAAAATATTATATACGAGGGAACGGTGTTATATAATAAATTACCAGATGATATAATTAATGTAAAAAGTACAAATATCTTTAAAAAAAAGGTTATGTGTCTAAAATTTTATAACAAAACATGTGTACCTAATAAAATTCTTTAGAACACTATAAATATCATCTTTATCTATATATCTATATATATAAAAGGAGAGACTGACTGACTGACATATCAACGCACAGCCTAAGCTACTAACACTAGGAGCGTGAAATTTTGCACAAGGTTTCCTTTTATGACGTAGGCGAGCATTAAGAAAGGATTTTCCAAAATTCACTTCCTAAGGGGATGAAGCGGGGGTCCAAAGTTTGTATGGAGAAAACTACATACACGCGAGTGAAGCCGCGGGCAGAAGCTAGTTTTTCTAAATAATAAATAATCGACTCACAGAGTCACGATGTACTTAGAATAACTGCATGATTTATTTATATTTAAGTGAACTAGTTAGTTAGCTAGTTAGTTTTAGTACGCCTCACCATCAATGATTGCATCACTGCTAACCATCAAGTGGGATCGCAGTCACCAGTGCTTGACTGCGATCTCACCAATATCAATAAAAAAATAAATAAAAATAATTTGTGTTCTTTATGAGAATAAAGGTCTTTAAACCGAAAACTGGTTACAATACCAAATATTTAGTGCAGTTGCCAGCAATGTAACAAAAGTGAAAAACGGTTGAACGGTGAAATTCCCCGTGGATTTTAACTCTAGATACAGTTTCATCTCAAATATTCTTGCAATATAGTGCAATATATTGTAACAGCTACGTTGTATAGCACGACAGCTTCAAACTGAACGCATTACCATACTTCTGACATACTTTCATGGTTTTCCATTATCATCTCTCGCTTGCACAGCTTTTGACAACGCCAAAGAGTTTTACTCGGCAACGGCGTCACCAAAATGGGGTAATGATTTTAAATGTACACATTATACGTATATGGCACGGAAAAGTTGATGAAGAATGTAAACAAAGAAGTGTAATATTTTGTTTGGGATCTTAAATCAATAAGAAGGATGGGTTGACATTTAAATTATTATGAAGTAGATGTGGTTTATTTTCTCGTTGATGTTTAAAATCTCAACGCTTTGGTGATAGGGTTTTATGTGATTGCAATGACACTAATATTATTTTGAATGGCCTGTTATTCTAGTGGTTAGTGACTCTGACTGCTATGCCATCGTCGTGGGTTCGATTCCAACCCAGGACAAATGTTTGTGTGATGAGCACAATCCTTTGTTCTGTGTCTGGGTGTAATTTATCTATAATTTATGTATGTATTTAGAAATATATAAGTATGTTTATCAGTTATCTAGTACTCATAACACAAGCTCTGCTTAGCTTGAGACTAGACGGCGTTGTGTGATAGTTGTGGAATATTATTATTTTATAGGCAAAAATGTTTGTGTTGGTCACTTCTTCACACTTGAATGGCTTACCGGGTTTCGATGAAACTTGGTAGATTGATTGATCATGTCCTGGAGAACATTGAATACTTTTTATCTTGGGAGTATGTTCCCTTGGGATAATTTTCTACAAAAAAGTGGCTGAAGCCGCTAGCACCAGCTAGTAATTTTAAAACCAAAGGACCTTAAAGGTACATGTTGGTAGCCGACTGCACGCAGCAGCAGCAAAAGACATGTCGTCGCTTCATGTCGTCACGACACGTCGTTGCGTCATGTCGCTGCAGTCATGATTTCGAACCCGACTGCAGACGGCAACAGCAGATGGCATCCAGTTGGTTCCGAGTGCTCCGTGAAACAAGATATCTAACGTGTTCGAGAATAATCGACGTGTCGTTGCTCCGGCGTCAGCGGCACTACTGATACACTGCCGTCTGCCGCTCGACGACGCGTCGCTAGGTTCATATCGCTAACTACGGAGGGAATATCATAGAAATACGTAGAAACCAGTAGAGCGACACGTCGACTGCTGCTGCTGTGTGCAGTCGGCTACCAACTTGTACCTTTATACTACTAAAACAAATGAAATATGTGTGTGATCAAGAGATGTCTCTTCGTAACTTGACAGTATACCCACGATTTCCATACGTTGTCTACACAGTGACACTTGGATCAATTGGATGGTGTTGTCTATGTTAAGCTTTGCATAAAGGCACATATGCAGTTAGTAACGATATACCAAACTAAAGAAAAGAAGAATAATTTTTGTGAGGTATGATATGAAGTGAGAGTTGCGCCAACGCCAAGATAACATGGGAAAAAATCAAGATGATGGTGACGAGTCTGGAGGCACAATAAGCCAACCAAAATAATTTCAGTCCCAAAAATATTTCAATTCTCATTGTTGAATTTCAAGCTCCCATTCCGCGACTATTTTAGAAGCAAACCGCAACAGATTCACGTAAACCTAATCGCCAAGAGTTACAGGACAGTTTGACGACATCTAGTAGGGTATTAAACCAGTAAGGCAACCGTAAAACCACTAGATTGAACCAAACGTTCCACACAAAAGCTGAGCGCATGAATCGTCAGGGTCTGGCTTTAGTTACAGCGTTATAAATGTTGCATCGATTTTTATGTTCCAAAGAGGAACGCTATTGAGTACTATATAAAACAAATGCATCTCTAGCCAGTTACATTTTATACGTTTCAACTGTGAGGCTGTGATGTAAAGGCTTTGTGGAACTCCTAACAAAAGACTGAGAATTCTTAGAAATTATTGGTTGATAGCTTGCAAGTGAGCTGCGAAATCAACAGTGATGTGTTCAAATATTATTGCTGGTTGGTAGAGCGACTATAATCGTTGTAAAAAGCTTTGGAAAATAGCATATAGCTTAGCACAAAACAGAGAATATGCCGTTGGTATTTTTTTTGTAGAAATCTACAGTCTCAGATATCGTTTAATAGCACTCGGATTGATTTTGTGAGTTATGCGTAAGTACAACAGAATAACTATCCCTATAGGCATGAAGTAGGCAATGCAGGCAATGATAACTGCTTTTTAAAGAGCAAATCTGGGTTGACAGCGCGTTGTTTTCCACGTGCGGCCTCAAAGAGATGTCAGCAAAATTGACGAGGCTAGTCAGAGCCGATACTGCCAGGGCTGCGTATTTTTCGAAGGAGTTACCGTAGCCCTCGCAAAAAGGGCAACTGAAAGATGTAGAGGTCATGACGATAGTTCCACGACTTCCAAATCACATTTCACTTACCCAAGTTCTAACCCTCCTCGCTCAATCCCGCTTTAACGTGCACTCAACCCTGCAACGCCCGAGGCATCGCGCAGATGACGCGTGCATTATGCATGGGGCTGCATTTAGCGATAGGGCTTGTGGTCCTACCTACATATGTATGTATGTATGTATGTACGTATATTGTTATTCATGTGAGCGTGCTGCGTTCGAAGCAAGCATTGTGAGGTGCGAGGAATTTTGTGCAGGAATGGAGCCTTAATTTTGCTGGGAGCGTTGTAGGGTTATGGGTTAGCTGGTTTTAAGGCAAAATTAGGAAAAAGCAAAGTTAATAATATAATATTATATAGTATTCCACAACTATCACACAACGTCGTCTAGTCCCAAGCTAAGCAGAGCTTGTGTTAAAGAGCGGTGAAGTCAATAGTACGGAGAGAGTACGGAAGCTTGAGAACGAATGAACGAGCTAAGTGAAAAGTGACACATGTCACTTTGACAGAATCCGCGCTGACGTTTGAACGAACCGAGCAGATAAAAGTGCCAACCACAGAGGTCCGGGGCTCTTTTCTCTGTCGTCAGCCTTGCAAACGTCAGCGCGGATTCTGTCAAAGTGACATGTGTCACTTTTCACTTAGCTCGTTCATTCGTTCTCAAGCTTCCGTACTATTGACTTCACCGACATATATTTCTAAATAATACATACATATATAGATAAATTACACCCAGACACAAAACAAATGATCGTGCTCATCACACAAATATTGTCCTGGGTGGGAATCGAACCCGGCATAGAAGTCAGGGCCACTAACTACTAGACCAACAGGCCAGTAAAAGTAAAGTTGTGAAAGAGACGCAAGTTTTGGGATTGGCAGTTTGTGTGTAATAATATTGTGCTGTGCTATCGTGAGGGAATCTAAAGTGAATGTGTGACACCCAAGCATGGATGGGTAGAAAAAAGATAAAAATAGTTATTTCAACCAGAACGAAATCAGATAAACTTAATTCTGATGCTCAATAATAACGAGTGCTCATACGCTTTTTAAAGAATTATCCAAACGCCAGTTGACACTTCATGTGAGCTAAGGGCTGGCTTTTACCTTGATCAGAAATTAAGCATTGCCATACAACTTTAATTAGACAACAATTTTAATTTATTTGACAGTTAAGTTTATGACATATTTTATCTGACAATATCCTTTGACATTTGTAATATACTGAATTTATTCACACAACAAAAACAACAACACAAGCACAAGCTCTGCTTAGCTTGGGACTAGACGGCGTTGTGTGATAGTAGTGGAATATTATTATTATCTTCTTTATTTATTTTTTATACATATTTTATACATTTTTAAATATTTTTCAAAACACATATAAAAAAAAAAAAAAACATTTAAAAATATAAAAAATAGCAGTCCGCCGGTGTCGGGACAGGGTCCAAACTACCGGTGGTTAGGGCTCCAGAGACAGGAACCTCCTCACAATGCGAGCCGTATCGAGGAGTACTGCCTTCTGTATCAGGCCCTTGATCCAACCGCGCAACGACAGTTTCGACAGGTGGTCGTCTAGACTTTTGGCAATCAGGCCATTGGCGGTAACAACAATCGGCACAATGATAGCCGAGTCCACATTCCACATGTCGACAACCTCGTGTGCTAAGTCGAGATATTTGATTTGTTTCTCTTTCTCAGCTTTCACGAGATTCTCGTCATGCGGGATGGTGACATCGACTATCATTGCGCGGCGCGCTAATCGGTCTATCACCACTATATCCGGCTTATTGGCTACAATAGCCCGGTCAGTAATGATAGACCGATCCCAGTACAACGTGACATGGTCATTTTCGAGAACTGGGTCGGGCACATAGCTGTAATACGGTACCTCTGAATACACTAGGTTGTATTTCAAAGCAAGTTGCTGGTGGATAATCCTGGCTACTTGGTTATGCCTGTGCAAGTATTCTCCGTTAGCCAGACGAGAACAACCAGAGATAATATGCCTGATAGACTCACCCGGACGATGGCATGCCCGACACACGTCAACCGTCCCGTCCTTCATTATATATCTCCGGTAGTTATTCGTCAAGATGACTTCGTCCATAATTGCACAGATAAAACCTTCAGTTTCCCCGAAGAGGTTGCTGAAACGTAGCCAGGCCACGGACGCTGCAAAATCTACATCAGACTCATGTAGAGCCCGATAAAAGCGCCCGTGGAGCTCCTTACTTTTCCATACTTCCCTGCGGTCATCAGTTGTAAGTACCACAGGTTTGCGCCAGTTCTCTTTAGCCATGGATAACGGGGTGAGTCCCTTGTCCACTGCAACCACATCGCGGTGCATACCCACATCGGTTTTATGAAAATATTCTCTGAGGCTGCACACCTCGCGGTTGTGCAGGGTCTTCGCGTTTAAAAAACCTCGACCTCCACACTTCCGCGGGATGTACAGTCTCATCACAGACGACCGTGGGTGATGCATCCGGTTTGCGGTCAGCAGTGTACGGACCCGCCTATCCAGAGCGTCTAGCTCGGTCTGAGTCCATTTGAGTATGCCGAAAGAGTACATTAAGACCGGCATGACCCAACCATTGAAGGCTCGCACCTTATTTCCACCTGACAGAAGGCTGTTTAATACCTTTTTCAGGCGGTCAAAGAAGCGCTCCCTCAACGATTGCTTCATGTCAGCAACGTTAATGCCTAACGCTTCCGACATACCCAAATACTTATAGGTTTCGGTTGAAGAGAGGGATCTAAGGTATATGGAATCCGAAAGTTGAATTCCCTCAGATTCCATAATCTCCCCTCGCTTTACATGCATGACTGCACATTTATCCACACCAAATTCCATCCTGATGGCACTACTAAAAGTTTCAGTTACCTTTAGTAGTTCCATCAGTTGTAACTTGTTGCGGGCAATGAGTTTCAGATCATCCATGTAAAGAAGGTGAGATAGTACCTGACCACCTCTTCTTAACCGATAGCCCAAGCCTGATTCCTCTAGCAATGTGCTTAGAGGATTCAGGGCTAAGCAGAACCAAAGTGGACTCAGGCTGTCGCCCTGAAATATTCCCCGTTTAATCCATATAGGCTCATCGTCCCTCCGAATCGATCGACATCCTGGATAGCGAAGAACAGTGTTCCATTGCCCCATACATGACTCAAGGAAGGTGCGTAGAGTTGCATCTATTTTATACAACTCCAACACCCTCATGAGCCATGTATGTGGCACAGAGTCATAGGCCTTCTTATAATCTATCCAACATGTCGACAGATCCTTGCGAGATCGACGAACCTGTTGGCTTATGGTCATGTCTATGAGGAGTAGCTCCTTAGTACCGCGAGACCCGTTCCTACATCCATTCTGAGAGGCAGACATTATTGAGTTGGTATCAATATGCTTGTTAATTTTCGTTCTCAGAATGGACGTAAGAAGTTTATAGACCGTTGACAAGCATGTTATCGGTCTATTTTATTATTATCATTATTATTTAATTTTAAATATATTTCTTTTTCATTTTTGCAATGTAATGTTAATAATTATCTATATAACTATATTAAAAGTATTAAGCATAATATTTGCACACTTTGCTAGGTAATAATGCAGTGTTCTCTATATTAATTTGTAACATCTGTCTACCTGTGTTTAGAAAATAAATGATTTGATTGATTGATTGACAACGTGGCAATGCCACCAGTCTTTTGGTCACACTTCCAGTCGACAGCGATGCGTAAGAATTTTTTAAAGCCACATTTTAGCTAGGAGTTATTGTCTTTAGTGTATAGGTACACCGCTGATTTTTAATTAGTACAAACACATAACGAGCTTATTAAAAAAGGTCTTGATATAATTTGAGTAAAGTCTCAATAAATAATATTCATAAACAGCAAAGTTATTAGCGTTTGTTTATATCCCAAAAAGTCACTCAATTTATGGACATATTGTACAGGCTATTGATTATAAATGAATGAATGACGATCAAAATGGAAAAACACTGCGCGTGGTATTTTCTACTAGTAATTGTTATGAATTATTGATTCAGTTATGAATTTACCAATTATGATGAATTTTCGTGGACAATTTTAGGATTTCATTTATATTAATTAAAAAATTGTGGTGTATATATTTTGAATTACTTAAATGTTTTTATTTCTTTTCTTGTTCTATGTTAAACAAATTTTATAAACAATGAAACAAAATTCAACTAAATTCTTTTTTTAAACACCAAGAACAGATCCACTTGAACCTTCAACTCCTTGTCAACTTATAAAACCTGCTAAGCAAACGTCTGGTCCTAACGTAAAGATTAAAAACCCGAGTCTACTTCGTACAAGTTCGTACAAGACATTGAATGGGTCTCAAACTTGCGTCTACTCCATTTAAAGTTAAAATTGTTGCGTGGCGCTGACGTGACCGATGCAAGGGTTAAATTAATATAATGTTTGTGTTAGAATACGTTGGATTCTTGGTCTGTTTGCTGAGAATTTGAGAAAGCTTAAGGCTATTTGTACACTCCACGGAATTTGACGGTCCAGCGGTTCAATATTTGAATATATATCACGTTTTTAACAGGATTATGAATCTGTATAGATTTTCATCTAGTGCACAAGTAGCCAAATAGTATATTTTGATACATGTGGAGAAAGTTGGCAAGGGTTTCATGGAGCCGAGGGCTGCAGTGACAAATTTCCACGTGTTTTAAACGACGTTTTTCAATACACTTATGCAGAAATAAATAAAAAGGTGTTTAGGAGGCCTGAGTGCAAGGAGCGGGCACATTATAAAGCAGATTGATAACAATTAATGTTTGTAACACTAATATTAAAAAGGCGAAAGTTTGTGACTGTGTGTATACATGCTTGTTACTTATTTACACTCGAACGGCTGAACGGATTTCGATAAAACTTGATACACGGGTAGACCATATTGTGGAATGACACATAGGATAATAATGTTTGACTTTCACGCGAGCAAAGCCGCTGGCAACAGTAAGTAATAAATAAAAAACTCTTGAATAACTAGAATACGACCGCTAAAGTTTTGTTTACGAAAAATTGTGTTGATCCCGAAACAGCGATTAAAAGTTGCACAATATAGTCCACAAGTCAAACTTGACTGACCTCGCGAAATATTTAATCCCCGTTCAAGTATTGGGTACTTCGTGTGGCGAGTTCATATTTTGAATGAAAAAACAAGAGATAGAGTCATAGCAGTCGTGGTCCAAAGGTAGCCGTCCCGATTTACGAGTCGTGGTTGCAGGTTCAAGGACATGCCGGTTTCTCACGATGTTTTCCTTCACCGTTTTGAAAGCAGTGGCCATGAAAAAAAAACAGGGCAAGTGGGAGTCGGGTTCGCGCACTGAGGGTTCCGTACAAACCTACCTATGTTAACAGTTCAATTCCTGAATGGAGTTTCGAAGATTTTTCCGAATCGCAAAAAAGTTTTTTTTGTGACGTAACTACAAATTTACAGTTTTCAGATTGTTTCCTATACTTATGCCATAAGACCTTGCTTCATGCCAAATTTTAGGATTATAGGACAACGGTAAGTACCCTATGAATTTTGATTCGTTTAACAGTGTCAAAATAAACGTTTTTTGCAACATATAGGGCCGTATCTTTTTTTTCGTTAACTTACAATTTCGATTTTTTAACAACTTCAAGGAATCGCAAATGTGAGTATATGGTTTTAATTTCAAGTCGATAACTCCACACGTTCCCTAAATAAAGGGTCTTGACAGACAGACAGACAGACAGTCAGACAGACAGACAGACAGACAGACAGACAGACGGACGGACAACAAAGTGATCCTATTAGGGTTCCGTTTTTTCCTTTTGAGGTACGGAACCCTAAAAATTACACAAAGTAATGTGCATGGCTGGGTTTGAACTTGCGACCTACAACTCGTAAGTCAGGATCATTACCACTAGGCCACCACTGCTCTCTACAGCTCTAAATACTCGTAATATAACAAAATATCGTATCAACATCAAATGCCTAACTTAATAAAAATACATAATAAAACCTTTCATAAAAGTACCTTCGTTCCCAGGCTCTCTTCAGGAGTTTCAGTGGCTTTTAGGGCTGTAACTAAGTGATCGGTCAAGAGCCCCACTTTCCCTGCAAACCTTTGTGAGCCCCTCTCTTGTACTGCCCAGTTATGTGGGGCAAATTGAGTGCTTTAATAATATGTATCAATTTTTTAGTCAGAAAACTGGCGAGTATGGCGGCCCACCCCTGCTTCGCGCGGGCGTTAGAAGTCTTTGAAATTCTCGGTTTTTCTAGACTGTAATATGCATATGTTATACATTTTTGATTGGCCTGTTGGTCTGGTGGACAGTGGCCCTGACTGCTATGCCGGAGGTCGTGTGTTCGATTCCCACCCAGGATACGTTTGTGTGATGAGCACTATCATTTGTTCTGTGTCTGGGTGAAATTTATCTAAAATATGTATGTATTTAGAAACATATAAGTATGTTTATTAGTTGTCGTGTGTTTTTTGTATCAGTTGTAGTATGTTTATCACTCATACCACAAGCTCTGTTTAGCTTGGGACTAAATTGCGTTTTAAACCTTTCTCATGAATTTTCTCATGAAAAAAGTGTCCATACAAACATTAAGGGGTAATCAAGATACTTTACTGGACACTTTGACGGACATTCGCCATGGTTAGTTTAACGTACATTTATTAACGTCTAAACATCTACCAAGAACTCAACATCATTGCTGGCCAACTTACGGATGATCTAATGTTACCTATCGATCAAACTGATGTTAGAAAACTGTATCATCTATTGCCAATAAAAACACGGACCACAGAAAAAAGTTTTATATTCTAAATAAGATTCCCATTAATTAGCAGAGATCGATACAAATTATACAGAGTGATACCAATTCCCAAACAATTCGGTAAGAATATGACAAGCATTGTGTCAAAATCAGAATACATTGCAGTGAATCTTCAAAAGGACTAGTACATACCGACAAACAACGTTGAGCTTTCAACACGTCTCACTCAAGAAGAGACCTATATGTGCGTGCTAAAGAGGCCTGTTTACCATCTAGGCAGTGACAACAACAATTACTGCAATCTCAATCATGAGACAAACCAATTTAAAGTTGAACAAACTTTATGCTCAAACATGTGGGTACCGTTGAACGATCCTTCTGTGTAGTATTTATACCACTGCTGTAACAACTATTCCATTAAAATAATTTGTGGAGAGTATATCACAGTCGAACAACTCTACCAAGCAGGAGTAATATACCTCGGACTAGGTTGTGTTATCAAAGGGCAAGATTTTACCTTGCATGCAAACACAAAATTTGACAATAATATGACGGTTCAGTCCAATATTTACGTACCTCTTGTAAATGGTTTATTTGAAATATATAGAGTGACTGGCAATTAGTGTACGATATTTAAACATGTGATTGTGCTCATCATAACAAACAATTTTTATAATGGGAGCAAAGACGAATACGCGAAAAAAATATCAGCTGTTCAGTACATTAGGCAAACATAAATGTACTGAACAGCTGAATTTTTTTCGCGATTTCAAGTTTGTTCCCATAGTAAAAGTTGTTGATTATCATGAGCACAATCATGTGTTTAAGTATCGTACACTAATTACCAGTCACCCTATATACCCGTTTTTAAGGATGGCAATATAGAACACTACCTTTTGCAGGCGACTTCGCCCGCTTGATAGTAAAAAATATATACTTACGTTACGTAGCAATAAAGTAGCATTATTTTATCACCGGTTTTCGAATGCCTGCAACGGTCTTCCCGTCCGATGGTAATTTAGGTGTCTTCAAATTTTTTTCTGTTTAGATTTGGATGGATTCATTATAAGTGTCTTATTTTTAGTATCGACTAGCTGACCCGGCAAACTTCGTACCGTGTTTATTCAATATTTGAATGATATGATACCTTTTAGCTAAACTGTCAATTTATAACGCCATCTACTGGTATTAACAGAACCAACGTAATTGATTTAAATGACATTTTAATTAGAGATGGCGTTGTATTCTGATTTTCAATTTCGTAAATTTTTCCATATTTCTGACTAACGAACTGCTATTCATTTATATATATAGAACCTGATGGTGAAGTGGTTGACGATGGAGCACGCTTGCCTATGAGAAAACTCATCACTTTTTTTTAAATGAACGCCATGTTGTAGCTCACATAATCTATAATATACTTTCACGTAGTAGTTATATTTTTAGATGGCATAAAATAGGTAGACTGCTGCAAGAAAAAAGGTATGTCTAAATATATATGTATTTCAATGAAAGGAATTAAAATTGATTAAATCATTAAGGGACCGAATTTCGGAGAAAGCAGAAGTAAATACAACATATATTTATATTTTGCTTAGAAAATAAAAATAAACCACATAATACTAAACACGTCAGCAAAAATAAATCCCCAACACATGCTCATACGAAAACAATGGAAATATACCAATTAGAGCTTAACAAAGAAAACGTTTACGTAACGTAACGCGTCGCGTTCCACGTAACGCGCCCGTTCGCGTAAAGCGTCGATTTATATGCGGGGAACAGAGATGTGCTGCGAATTACGACGTCGGAATCGGTTATGTTGCGAATAAATTTTAACGATTCAGCTCCTTGTGGTTAGTGTAATAATTCTGGGTGATGTTTTAAGTGTGGATAGTTGCTAACCTAATGGGTTTCGCATAACGTCTTTTCTTCGAAATTTTCCAGTTAAGTTTATTTTTGTATGGATTTTCTGAATGTAAGAGAAAGGATCACGTATTACTACATAAGTACAAGTTTCCTTACGATATGTACCTTGTAATTCTATTACCTATTTTAGTTTAAAATTGAGAAAATTAATATTAAGAGGAATTAAAAGAAAAAGGAAGGAAAAAATTCTTTTTCATTTTAGCCTCATCCCGATACAGGGTAAATTTTTGCTATCATGCGGTTCCATGTGGTTCGTGTAGGCTCGTGTCTACAGCGCTGAGACCGAGGCTTTTCATGTCCTTTGGATACTTGTCATCCAGGTAATTTGAAGCCTTCCCTTCCCCTATTTAGTAGCTACAAAATGCACTTTTTTAGAGAGCGTGTTAGACTTTTACTGGCTAAAACCTACCTATGCCCTTCAGCTGTCCTTTGCCTTCCAGGGCCACGGTAGTTCTATCAAACGTCTTGTAGCCCTAGTGGACATCAGCTCTACTGGGCCCTTACGGTTTTGCTGACGTGTCTTTACCTGATGGTGGGACAATGAACCACCCTTTGCTCGTCGTCTGCAAGCTCAAGTCAGCCCAAACAGGACCGATTATGACATCATATGCTTTTAAAAATCGTGAGCGGTTCTCACAATGGTATCACCCGGGTGTTTCTTCCGTCTGAATATGAATCAGGAACTTCCTGAATTGGCCACGTCCGGTGAGGAACTGTGTTAGGTGAATAAGCCATGGTGCCTCTCTAGCTATTCCTCAAAGAGGACACTTACCGCCGCAATTATGGCATCTGAGCTAAATTATTTAAATTAAATATGATAACTCTCTTTCAAATTGAAACTGAAATATTTTAACTTTCCTATCTCTTACTAACAAAACATTTAATCATGCCACAATGTGATAGACAGATTTATACTTATATTAAACACCAACTTTACGCTGTAAAACATTTGTCACAGACAGTCCCCTATGCAGAGCATGCTTGGAGGGGGAGGAGACATTTGCACCTGTGCTCCTACACTGCACAGGTTTCACTGAAATACGCTCACGAACCTTAGGATCCCCGAACTCTCATTGATGCCCTATGAAACCTAAGAGGCCTAATCTGTAAATGGAGAGAGGTGAGCTGTTTGGAATAAGCCCACCTAAGGTTATGGCCGCCATGGCCCACGTACAATGGTCTGCATAGGACTAAGTGCGGAAACTATACACAGACATAAGACATAAGCATTTCTCACCCTAATTCCTACTTCAATTATAAGACCTAAAATGACGATTTAATTAAGAGACCTCACAGCAAATTAACTTTAACCTACATTTTCCAAATGTCAATCAACAAACCAGCGATGGCGATTAAAAACCACCGTAATAAGACCCTGTCATGTTCAACAAACACGAGGATTTTCCTGAGTTGTAACCTGTACATCAATTCGGACCCTGTTGTAATGAAGGTAAGGTCGTTAATCGTGTGTGTGCACATGACGGGGTATTAGCATCTCAATAGCGGGGCGCACGAAATCAATAAATTCAAACGGTTCGTGATTTTAGCGTGAATAGTTTGTGGTAGCACCGTAAGCGGATTTATAGCAGGCCTTTTGGTGGCAGAAAATGTATTCAAGTCTGTCCTGTGCGATATTTTACAGCAAACGTTTGAGAGCACACGTCAACAATCCATTTGTCATACGATCAAAAAAATATTTGTCCTGACTGAGTGATCTTAAAACAGAGACAGTAAAATAATACACTGCCGAACTGACGCCGTATGAACGGGGTCTTAAATTTTTTTTACTAGCCTAGATTGAGTCCTCCTTTTCCTTCCAAACCTCTCAGTCTTGTCTTCAAGTTTGCTCCTCGAAAATGATCAGATTGTCACATCGTGTCTCATGGTAACGGATGTTTTTAGTACTTACCTAAAGACAAATAAACTAACAAAGAATTGTGGAAAAGTCCTGGATGCGCGAGTCTCTCACGCATATCAGGGAAGTATTGCATAAAGAAAAGTTTATACTAAGAAACCTAGAATTAAGGAACATTTTTTATCAACATGACCCATAAATATTTATGTTTATAGGTATTTATTTATTGTATATTTATGTTTATGTATAGTGTGCTGTACACGTGTCTGTTTATTATATTTTAGTTTTAAGTTTAGATTTAATTTAAGTGTTTAATTTTTTTTTTGTTGTACAGTTAAAGTTCCAAAAAATATATAAAATTTCTTTCTTACCAACATGGTTTGCTGTTAGAAAACTCAGTTGTGGGTTAAGCTCGCCTATGTACATGCCAAAGAAATATACACACACATATTTAAAAAGCTTATAAAAACATTAATTTTCTAATGCAGTCGAATAAAAAGTAATCAAATGGGAGCTATGGGCTCCCACATATATAAATAAAGTATACATATAAATAAAGTAAATGTTGAAACCATTTGTAAGCTTAATCAATTCACCAAGTGTTTTTCTCTTCCAGATTTATGTATCCACAAGCCACGGTATCCAGTTTTATCAACGAAAGAGTCTTCTCATCTACCTAAAACTAACATAATTCTTTCAACCGAGATAAGATACCCGACACTAACCCGCGGATGGAACCCATTTATCGCTATCAATGCCGCCTAAAACCTTTGCACATCGGATCTACATTTTCGGAAATAGATAGCCAGAAATTGGCATAGTCGTATAGTGGTCGGATAGCCGTATAGTGGGGCCATAGCCATAGAGTTGCCGTACCTAGTGTGGTCTGTAATGTATTATGTGTTTGTACTGATATCTTACATCATAAATTTTAGTTAAGTATGCTCTTCAAGGATTTTGTGCCCTGTGTTTGTTGAATAGAGTCTGTTTTAGTGTGAAAGGCATTGATGGATTGGACATGTGATGGCCAATTGGCAAGATTGTAGGAAAATTATTGGTGGTTGGTTTCGATGTGGATTAAAGGCTTACCTTCAGTGACGCTGCATAGATAAATAGATGAAACAAAATGCTGATACATTTCTCTATATTTTCCAAAGAAAAGTGCTAACAATATTTGGTTCTACCATACGTCGTTGTTGTAATGAACGAAAACGAAGGTCGTGGGTTCGATTCCCACCCAGGACAAATGTTTGTGTGATGAGCACGATCATTTGTTTTGTGTCTGGGTGTAATTTATCTATAATATGTATGTATTTAGAAAAATTTTAGTAAGTTTATCAGTTGTCTAGTACTCATAACACAAGCTCTGCTTAGCTTGGGACTAGACGGCGTTGTGTGATTGTGTGAATAATATAAAAAAAAAATATAAAAAAATCTAATTATGATGTGCTCCAAGACATGTGCATGTCTTAGGTCCAAAAATTGGAAGACATATGACATCCACCAACCAGCACTGGGCCCGTGTGCTGGCGGCCTATTCCCTCTCCCAGAGAAGAGACTTGAGTTCTAGTAGTAGAAACATTATAAGGCTGATTTATACATGCTATTGTAGCGACATCTATAGCGTCACATAAGAACTAATCCTGCATCGCGCAATCAAAGTTCTCCGCGCGATTAGAACATATAGAACAGCCCGAAATCATCTGTCGGGCAGTAGCCCACCAGACATAACACCCGTCCGGTCGGAGGATCCTCCCTTTTCAACTGAGAATTGCGGGACTTTACTCTCTGTTCCACCTACCTCCAAACTGGTGATCCTCAACAAAGAACGTCAGTGCAGCCTTCGTGCAGCCACTACTTCGTGACGTAATCATCACATCTTTCAAGCTTTCAAGTAGCGAACCATACAGCCAGTACCCACGGCTTTAAAGGGTATCCTGACCATCAGCATGCCTACCTGGTCATACCTGGTCATCACCCTCAGCCTCATTAGCGACCTTGGCTAAGCACACCGCACCTTCGGCCAGTCACATGAAAAAGCTATGAAGAACCTCTCCTGGCCGACGCCAGCAGTCAAGCCCTACGTCGCACAGCACCGCTCCGACTCACTGGAGCCAGCAGCATCATCCCGACTCACTGAGGCATCATCTTGACTCACTGGGACAGCACCACCCCGACTCACTGGGGCCATCACCGCAGACAGTTCCAACTCACCGAGAGCTATGCGGCATTCGGTTCCGACCCACTGGAACCAACCTACCACTGGCCTGGCACGCGTTAAGAAGCATCAAGAACCATCGATCTCCGATCTCCGGAGGGGAGTGATGTAGCGACATTTATGGCGTCACATAAGAACTAATCCTGGATCGCGTTATCAAAGTTCTCCGCGCGATTAGAACATATAGAACAGCCCGAAATCATCTATCGGGCAGTAGACCACCAGACATAACACCCGTCCGGTCGGAGGATCCTCCCTTTTCAACGGAGAATTGCGGGACTTTACTCTCTGTTCCACATACCCCTAAACTATTATACTTCATATTATAAATGTGAAAGTAAGTCTTTTTGTGACATCTACACGTCTAAGCGGCTGACCGGGTTTGAATAAAACTTAGCACATGTGTAGGTCACGTCCTGAATAGGACATAAAATACTTTTTATCTCGATATGGAAGCCAATGGCAAAAGCTTGTAACAATTTTAAGTTCCCTCGATTTCTCTAAGATACGATCATCAGATCCTGACCTTATAACCTGGGAAGCATCCCTTTTCAAACAAAAAACGATATTTACAAATAGGTGTGCATTTTTGATTAATCAGTAAAAATATAAATAAAAAATCAAACAAATTAAAAACCTTCTCCTTTTCTGAATTCGGTTTCAAATCAAATTAATAAGTTACACTGATCCTTCCACAAACTAAACACAGCCTAAATTATCCCAAACCCAACATCTTACATCACAAACAGCCAAAACGTTACCATAGGAGCTGCTTAGTACACATAACATATTTGCACTGCGCGCCCATTTAACGAACGTCCTATACATATGTACAGGGCCGTGTAAAGACAGAGCTGAGCCAAAATGCGTGAAACCCACCGAAGCGTGGACGTCGCTTTACGAGATTTTCTGCCACTCGACGTTCCAACATCTCGGAGCCGCTAATTTTCAGGTTGCGAAGCAAAAAGGACGAATTATGTCTTCGAATAGGTTTGTTGACAGTTTGGGGTAATTTGAAACTGGATTAGATAAGGATATTGTGTTTAACGAAGTAAATAAACTTGTGAAGCGAAGGGTGTTCTCTAGAAAGTAATTAGCCTGTCAAAAAGTGATGTGAAGTCAAATAGGTACATAGTCAACATCTTTTGTTTATTATGAATACACAAAAGGAATATGTTATTTCTGAAATTTGATGTGTTTTCAGAAATAACAAAGTTTTAGAGTTGTGGTAATTATTTCAGTACTTATTTCATTAATTTCAGGAAACTTAAGGAATTCATTGTATCTAATGTTGATTGCTTCCGACCCATATATGATGATGAGTTTACTTCGGACGTTCTTGTTTATACAATATGAACCTTATTTTACAGTTTATTCGACTCATATGTTTATAAGAATAGGAGAAGAACTAGTTAAAACAACATCCGCCTCACGGGTCGATATCTGAGGTTATGGCAACGCTTGCTGAGGTTGGTCTGTGGATGGGTGCCCATCTTAACATATTGGATAATTATAATAAGTTTTTTTTTCGTAATAATTTAACAAACTCTTTTAATTGATAGCTACATCCTGGAGATGCATAAAAAATATAGATTTAAAATAACATCAGTTAGATTTAGATTGTCATCCAAATTACACATGTCAGTTTTTTGCAGTCGTTTCAGTTCAATCAATTAGGGGCAACTGATTTTTAGGGATTCATACCTCAAAAGGAAAAAAACGGAACCCTTATAGGATCACTGTTTTCCGTCCGTCTCTCTGTCTGTCTGTCTGTCAAGACTCTTTATCTCGGGAACGCATGGAGGTATCAAGTATAAATTAAACCATATACTCAAGTCTTCGGTCCCTTGAAACTGAGTTGAGTTGATTTAACGAAAAAAAAGATACGTCTGTTTATGTCGCAACAAACGCACTTTCAAGGAAATCAAAATTCATAGGGTATACTTCTCGTTAACCTAGAATCACCAACCAACCAGCAGGCTTAACCCCTGATAAACCCCTACGGTTTGTTGACATCTCCTTGAGGCACGTGTGGAACACTACACGCCGTGTCATGATGTTTTATATCTGGGTGAAATTTATCTATAATATGTATGTATTTAGAAATATGTAAGTATGTTTATTATTTGTCTATTACTCTTAATCATTGTTTTTTTTTTTTGCCTTTCCCTATAATTTATTTATATTTATCTATTTTATTCAAATCTATTAGCACACAATACTGTGCCGACGTCTTTATGTCGATACCGTTACCGGCCCGCGCTGAAAACCAGCGCCGTAGACTCATCACTTTTTGCGTGTGGTCACGGCATTATGCTGAGCGTTCGGCCGTTTTGCGCGGATGTGGCGCATATTTCTTTCACATAAGCTTATAATCTGTAAGTTCTAAATTTGCGCCTTGTTCCGCCAGATAAAAAGTTTTTATTTCTTTCTTTCTTTCATACCACAAGCTCTGCTTAGTTTGGGACTAGATGGCATAGTGTGAAAGTTGTGCAATATTATTATTATTATATTATTAACCATCACCAGACCATCGGCCCACCACGTGTTACTTAAATAAAAGCTTGTACAAAAAAAAACAGCGTCTTTAAACTGCACCCCACTCTTCCATAATATATTTAAAAAAAAAACATCGTCATTCTATAACTGAACGCACGACATCACCTAGCGACATCGTTCGCCATCTTGTACGAAAATTTACATGTCAATGCGTTCCGCATGTAAATTTGAACATTCATACACGCTGCCACGCGTCGATGGACGTGACCCGAGCCCTAATCGATTTTGAATCGGATAGAACGGAAAGTACATATTATGTGTAAGCGATTTTTTTTGTAATTGTGTTGCAAGTTGCTTCATTTATCTAATATGGCTCGGGTCAGAGCCGAGGGTCGGGTCTGTTCTTGGAATAGAAATAAATGGTGGACAGCTATTGAATGTGGTTGGACTAATGTTACGGTATATGAAAGTTTTTTGGTTATTGAAAGTGTTGTTTTTATTTTTATTAATAACTCATTATTGGGTAGTCGTCGTAGAGTATTTATAGGCCCAAATTTCAAGTTTAAAGTTATGGATTCTGATCCTGACAGGCGTTTTACTTTCCATGCATAAGCACAAATCATTTTGGGAACATATTCATAGTGTAAACAGCTAAGGAGAATAATCCTTGCCGGAGTCTGTATTTCCTGATAGCTACAAATTGGACTTTAAATCAAGAGTGAAAAGTATCCTAACTTCAAGGTGTAAATGCTTCACCGTCGACTACTTCATTGCTTACCATTAGGTGAGATTGTGGTTAAGCTCAAGCCTTACGATTATTAATATTTAAATTACCAAAATAGGTAAATTATAAAGTTACAAGTATGAGTCGTTTCAACATAGTAGCAATAATTGCTATCAGGGCTAAATTACCATACGGTACTGGTGTGCCCTGCCTGGGCAGAGCACCGCCGTGTCCTCGTGGGGGCGCTCGGCGAAGGCGATTTCTCGCGCTAGGCCTTGGTACAGGCGATGGTCCGGAGCGAGGAGGAGTGGCAGGTGGTCGCTTCCTTCTGCGAAGTAGTATTGCTAGCAAAGGAGGCGGCCAAACGCGCGAGACAATGACCCTCACGCCCCAGCCACCGGGATTCCAATCCCGATTTCCGGCTACAGTAAGCGCGGGCTTGCGGATGGCGAGCTATGGGTAACTCGCCGTCTGACTGTTCCACGCGCGCCACAAGTAGATGTCAGCAACCATAGGGGCCCAGTAGAGTCAAAGCCTACTGGGGGCATGGCTGATGCGAAAGAGAACTTCGGGGCCCTGGAACGAGGGCAAAGAAGGATCAGGAGTGTGGTTTAGTCAGTAAAAGTCTGACACGCCCTCCCGCCCCGCCTAAGTGCTGGAAATGACATTGGATGATTTCTCACCTTAAAAAAAAGGTCAAAATTATCATTCTTAATATCTACTAACTTTTTTTAATTACCTAAAGTACCTACATAGTACTTTAGTAATAAATTTTCTGTAGGCGGATTGACTTTTGTTGTGACATGCTAGTGTGACTGTCTGTCACTTACTCCAAATTAATAACAAGATATTATATTTATTTTTAAACACCACGAATGGCGCCGGGCCACTTGGACCCTCATAAATTGTCCTTTTTAATGAAAGGGCCGACAGAATTCTAAAGAAACGAATAACTTATGCGATTTCTAATCGCAGGACAAAAAAACCGAACTGCAAAACGTGCAGGCCAGACAGGTCGCTGGGAGCGTGAGGGGAGCGAGGGAGTGAGAGTAGAGTACTCGGCGACGATAGGGCACTTGGCTTCAGGGCAGGATAGGGTTCGGACGTCCAGCAGGAACAAAGCTCAGTAGATATCATAGGCTATGTCCCGTTGTAATTCTTAGAAGTGCTAGGATTGTGATACAGTACTAGATACAAGTGGGCTAAGTCCAGTTTAGGCTTGTATAATAATTATAATTATAATACAGATCTGTGTGTGTGAGTTAGAGTATGAATGGATGGGCGTTTAGTTGTGCGTAAGTAGTGTGTAAGTACGCGAGTGAATCTCAGCGACTGTGTTGGTGACCGAATGGGTGAGTGTTAACCCTTTTATCCTTCCTTACTCCATTATATGACAAGGTGACCTAAGCTTGCGGTTGGTGTTAGGGACTCGGAGAAAGCCTTCCTTTGGAGTGAATTTGACATTGAGTTTCCTTGGGATGGCCTTGCTACTGACTTCCTTTGGGGTGGACTTGACCTTTGCCGGCCGGCGTACTTGACACAACTATGACTGAGGCACTACCGATTGAAGGCTGAACCGACTATATTCGTTACATACTAGAGCCAGTTTAAGCTATAATAAGATCACAAACCACCAAACGTTAGCGACGGTTACCTCCCCCTATGGACTGACTGGCAGTAGAATACTTAACATTGCTCTTGATATGCGCACACTTCCAGAAAGAAGGGGGTAGTCACCGCCAAGTAACCTGGACTGCATTGGTAGTCGTTCTAAGGAACGCTAGAGAACGTATCTCGTTAAATCACACCCGGCCCCCGTAGGCCTCTTACTGATACAAAAAAATAATATTTAGTGAGACACGTAATTTGGACTCATTTCTGAAAAGTCCCGCAGCTAGACGTAGCTCGGAGGCTCGTAGGTTATGATGTCCTCACCTTGGGGCAGTAAGGAAGTGAGAAGTGTCGATTTATAAACCACTTCGGCGTCTAGCGAGGCAACTGTGAATAGTTCTACGGCGACTGACGATGCGTCACGCTTGTTTAAGTCTTGTATTATATTAATGGGCGAGTAGGCCGTTATAATGAATTAATTGTTATAGAAAGCGTGTCTTATCCAATAGCAGAGGCCTCACAACCCTTTGCCGTAGGATTGGTCAGGGCATGCACGGACGAGAGTGAATAAAGTAATTCTAAAATAATTAAATTTGCAGATACAAGCGTCACGTGTCATATTCCCTTTTGTAACCCTCTCAGTCTCTTAAATTTCATAACTCAAAAGAAAAGTAGTTTATTCTTCCTTATCCCATCAATGTATTCCCAACCCCAATTGTTTTAATTTTGTTTTTTCCATCCCTTCCTTGTCCCTCCAGCTTTATAAGTCGGGACGAGGTGATATATTTCTTGGGAATACATAAAAATCGGTGGAGGTCTGTCCAAGTCATCAGGATGGGGACCACAGGATGGGGCGGCGGAGGGGCCCCATCCCTCTCACTTAGTGGGGAGCCGACCTTCATACCTTCATGTAGGCAAATTCAGGAAAAATGAAATTTTTATCAGCCTAGGGTCTTTTAGGAACAGTCACACTAGAAATAAATATTGTTACGAACCGGTTGCTTTTCTTCGTGTTCCAAAATATAATATTACCATTCTGGGTAAATTATAAAATTAAAGCCCGTCAAATCTAAAAAGTACCGTTTGACAGTTATTATATATACAGATAGAACTTTTTTTTAAATAAAAATATCGATTACTATGATTATATTTTAAAAGATACTGA
Source organism: Mythimna pallens (assembly GCA_961205895.1). Lineage (NCBI taxonomy): Eukaryota > Metazoa > Arthropoda > Insecta > Lepidoptera > Noctuidae > Mythimna > Mythimna pallens. The sequence continues at coordinate 24,081,769 of OY540833.1, forward strand.
TTTTATTCCTTTGTATTTGTCATAAAATAAAAATAGCTCCATAATTCCATGGTTTTACGGATAAAGTAATTGGAATTGAGTAACTGATTAGTAGTTTTGACTGCCTGTTGGTCTAAAGGTGACTGTTATGCCGTAGGTCGTGGGTTCGATTTCCTCCCAGGACAAATGTTTGTTTGATAAGCACGATCATTTGTTCTGTGTCTGGGTGTAATTTATCTATTTTATGTATGTATTTAGAAATATATAAGTATGTTTATCAGTTGTCTAGTACTCATAACACACGCTCTGCTTAGCTTGGGACTAGACGGCGTTGTGTAATAGTTTTGGAAAAAAAAGTTAAGTTTGTATAAAGTTTTTTCGGCTTAAAAAGTGTGAAACGTCAAAGAGTGCTTCTTAGATTTGTTAGCCTTTAACACAAGTACGAGTAAATATATTGCTCACAATTCATCTCATAATATCTGTACATGATAAAAACCATGCAAAAACTCGGTCACCATTTTATCCAGATTTATAAACAATTTAAGTCTCTATGTATGTATGAGGAGTAGATCCGATTCCGAGACAATCTCGAGGTAATACGGTACGTAATAGATGCGATCAGGTCTTTCAGTTTTCATAATATGTACCGTTTGAAGGCTTAAGTTATAGAAATAAGCGATTTAGAAGCTAAATAACTATTTAAAATGAATGTAATTAATTTTTAGGGATTCGTACCGAAAAAGGAAAAAACTGAGCTCTTATAGGATCACTTTGTTGTCCGTCCGTCTGTGTCTGTCTGTCTGTCAAGACCCTTTATCTCGGGAACGCGTGAAGGTATCGAGTTGAAATTAAAACCATATACTCAAGTTTGTAGCTTATTAAAGCTGTGAAAAAATCAAATTTCTAAGTTAACGAAAAAACGATACGGCGAGTATCCATTCTTACGTTTTTGGAACCTATACGGTCCGGACTAAGCGTTGTGCCTCGTCGTTTAAACCGCGCACATCGAAGGACTGGAACAATTTTTCCTGCTGCGGTCTTCCCGTCTGATTATAACTTAGGTGTCTTCAAGACTAGAGTGAATAGGCTCTAAATAAATTAGTGTGCCTTACCATCAACGATTGCCCACAGCTTACCATCAGGTGGGATCACAGTCAAGCACTTGTTTATATCAAATAAAAATAATAATAACGCGTAGGCCCAGAGATTTTTAAAAAAGCTAATTATTAATAAAGAATCGCTATTGATAGCCGTTTGGTAATCCATGCCCTAATAAAAATTCATCTAAGACATGTGCTACGCAGCCTCTACGGCGTAGCACGCCTCACCTACGCGCTCCGCCGTAGCGCAGCAAATAATGCATTTCGTAGCACCTGCAAAGCTACGGGCCCGAATACTAATTTAATTAAATGAAAGGTATTCTGTATTTGCGGTAAATGCTTATAACATTTTGGAATACTACAGAAGCCGATTCATACCTACTATAATGCATGTTTCGAAATTGAATAGTGAACCAATAAAAGCTAATTAGAGAGACAGATGGTATTAATATTGGTTTACAAAACCTTTGACTGATTTTAGAAATTATTCAGAGGTCATTATGATTTTGATTTCAGACAACACAGCCTAAAAAGAATTATGAAATTAACACAAAGTTTATAAATACTGAATTTAAATTTTTCAGTTAATCTTAATACTGTACTGCCGCTGGCTGTTTTCCCTCGCTCACAACACGATTCTTAGTCACGATGCAAATGCGATTTGATTCAAGGTTAATGGTACAAAAATGAAGTTTTTGAAGTGAAACTTCTTTACGCACGCTTGACTTGGGGAGTAAGCTGGCGAACGCGTGACGTAAGCGTTACGAAAAGTGTGATCGGGCAAGGCGAACGGAAGTTATACATACAGATGGAGCGAAAGAAGTTTCACTTCAGTCGTGTGGTCATAAGCACACTCGTTTTTTTTGTATATAGAATGTTTCATTTACGCGCCAACCTCTGTTCTCTCCCCGATGTTGTTCGACCCGGTCGCGCACTTGCTGTCACGATGCTGTAGTGCGTTAGTAGCGCGTTGGCATCGCTTCTGTAGCGCGTTGCAAATGCGACTAACGCGCGTTAGTAGCGCTACAAAAATTCGCCGTGGTTGAGGGGCCTTTAATTTTATTCTTGTTAGCTTAGTTGCTTAAATTATTTTTGTGCATGATGTGGTCTCCTATAAGTGAAGGAGTACACCAACAAGATACCGGAACCACTAATTTATAAGATACAGATATTATGTAAATCCTTTGTTGGGGATCCTAAATAAATAAATCTATTTAATAGCTGTTCGTTAGTCTCGTTAAAACTCGAGAACGGCTGGACCGATTCGGCTAATTTTGGTCTTGAAATATTCGTGATAGTCCAGGGAAGGATTAAACGGTGAGAAAAAATGGAAAAAATCACGAAAAAAAAATCCGAATATAACGCCATCTCTAATTAAAATGTCATTATAAAATGAACTATGCTGTTCTGGTAACGCCAGTAGATGGCGTTATCCTTACTGTTAGGCGGTACGAAGTTCGCTGGGTCAGCTAGTAAATAAAATAAATAAATAAAACGTCACATAAGAGCTAAAATTCAAAATCCTGAACCTTTTCAACAGCCAGAAATCAACTATTTAGCAGTTGTCAGGACTAGAAATAACATCCGTCTGATCGAGGAAAAGGGAGGATCCCTTTTCAACGGAGGTATGTGACTTGTGATACTTCATACTCTGTTCCACGTTCCTCACCTTTAAATACTGTACATGAAGTTTCAATAAATAAAGTAACCCTCGTCATCCTGTACCATGGACCGCGCCCGCCTCGTGTTCGCTGCGCCGTGTATTGGATTGTCCCATCGAGAAACTGTCGCTCGCATGCAAACGACTTGATTCACCTCTCACCGACGTTCACCAACTCTCACGGCGACCCAATCGAAAACAACGTCTCATAAAGACTTACTAAAGGAATATACACCTGAGATAAAAAGTAGTATCTTGTTTCCTATTCATAGACATGATCTAGCCGTGTACTAGTTTTCATCTAAATCTGTTGCGCTGAATTTAAAAAAGTAACTAATACATCATCATCATTTGATTGGCCTGTTGATCTAGTGATTAGTGGCCCTGACTGCTAAGCCGGAGGTCGTGGGCTCAATTCTCACCCAGGACAAATGTTTTTGTGATGAGCACGATCAATTGTATGTATTTAGAAATATATAAGTATGTTTATCAGTTGTCTAGTACTCATAACACAAGCTCTGCTTAGCTTGGGACTAGACGACATTGTGAGATAGTTGTGGAATATTATTATTATTTCATTTACCACCAACAGCAATATCATTGAAAAATAAAGACGTTTACTGGTGAACATAGGTCTCCCCTAATAGTCTCTGGGCCGAGAGGTTCTGGAGTGGCGACCAAGTACCAAAACCAAAGTACCAGTAAATCTATCTCCTTTCGTTCAGTCCATCCTAAGGTTGTCTGTAAGAGATTGCCCAGTGCAATGAGACCACCCATTGTACACTTAGTTTTTGTAAATGTTTATCATGTCCATATTATGAGGTCTACAATAAATTATATAATAAATAAGTGTCGGAAGACGCAGCGTTGGAAAGCTTCTCACAAGATGGACTAACGATATGGTAAGGGTCGTATTAATCCGATGGATGCTAGTCAAAATACATACAAACATTTACTTTTATATTTAAGTGAGATAGCGTCAAACAAGCTCATCTCTCCAACTGACTGAATCTTTGACAGTTCTGATGTAATCTGATTCAAAAGTGTCTGTAAATGATTGAATTGAAATAAATTCCTTGAGATTGATGATTTTGTATGCCAATCAAATAGCTTACAAAATCAAAGCAAATTACCTCAAGATTGATTACACTAATTTTATTTGGCGGCAAAAAGAAACGTTTCGCTGAAAATCTGGGTTTCTGTTCATCTGTCTGTCTGTCAATCGATCTCACAGTTTTTCGAATGACTCGTGACGTGAACGTTGGCGTCTTGTCAAACATTTGGCATTGATGGACACGCAATGACAGATTTTGACTTGATAAACAAAATGGATAATATTTTTAATATTCACTACTTACATAGAACACACCACGCACTAAGATAAGTTAGGATAAGTAAATATTGTAATGTTTAAGATATGGAACTACTCCTGTTCTTATGTGTTTGGAGGTGGGCGTTGATAGCTGCGCCTCAATTTCAAACTATTGCATATCATCGTACATAAATAAAAAGTTACATTTATTTCTAGTTTCAAATAAAGATTTTTATTATTATTATTTTATTCCATACTTTTAGTAATACAATACTATGCGTTACCGATTCAAATCAGTTCAAACATGTTAAAGTAAAAACCAGAATTTTTACTAGTAGTCCCCACAGACGCCACCCGAAAGCTGACTTTTCGTCAGAAAAAAGAATTGAAAACTCGGCAGCACCACTTATCGGATTCAATTGTATTTTCAAACCTTCGAGGAATCCACTCAAACATACACAAAGTTTCATCCAAATCGGTCTAGCGGTTTAGGTGGAGTCAGGTACCCAACACGCGTACAGAAGAATCATATTTAAAAAGAAGATAACGTATGAATTTTCATCACATATCCTATCAGAGAATGCAATTATATTGGCATGCAAGCATGCTTGCTATCTCTTAAGGCCCTAACTCCCGAGCAATGCTATAAAACAGTGACTTTCTGAACTATTCCTCGGCAATGGCTAGGTCAATAGGTTTAAAAAAAAAATATGTTTAATATTAACATAACATGATTTTTCGTAAGACTGATACTTTTGGCAAAAAAATAAATTTAACATGATTTTCAAACGGCTTTGATCTCTAGAAATACGTTTATACATAAAAATGGCTGATTAAGTGTTCTTCAAAATTTACATAGCATATGTAAATCAATAAATATTGGATTTAAAGGTCAGCGGGACTCTATCCGAGCGCATCTGGCCGGAATTAAATGCACAAATACTGGCCAAGCCGGTTAGGCGACGGCACGAGTATGTATGCATTTATTTCCAGCCAGATATTCAAGGAAATAAACGCATTAACGCTGACTGAGTGACATCAGATCTATTTCGAAGCAAACCAGGCTAACATAGTGGGGTACACCAGTACAAAAGGTAGACCCCCCTCTTCATTATTTGATAACATTGCATGTGCGCAATTTATCTGTCATGGACTACAGGTTCTATTTATTCTTGTTTATTTTTTTATTCTATAACTGAAATATAATTTGTGTTCAGCTTCAAACCCTTGTGCTTGCTTTTATGCATTTTTCATACGTTTTCTTCGTACATGACCCAGTTCACGTCAATATAATAGAATTTGTTAGATACTAAGAAGTCTGAAGAACATATATTTCTAATGTAAACTTAGCTTGCAATCTCAGAGACGTTGTTAACTTATTTTTAATGCAATGTAAAAGAGCTTTTAAATAAATAAAATCAAATGCGTCTATGTAATAGTAGATTGATGGTTCTCAAACTTCACAACAACGGTCATATCTTTGGACTGTCTCCAAGGCATAAAACATGCCTTCTACGGATCAATTTTCTTGGCAACCAACACTCTAAGGTTTCAGACGCACCGACGTCGAGAACATTTCACGATAAACAACAGCGTATTGAAACCAGACTACTCCCAGAAGCCACAGCGTTTACATAAAACAAGAAACTCTAAACTAACAATCTCTAAACGAAATAAAATCTCCCACTACATATAACCGCACGTTCTCAAACCGGCGAAAACCGTAATCGTTACCGCTTTAAACCAGTTCAAACTAGTTTCGTGAAATGCTTCGATACACTTTGATGTGGTGACAGAAATTTTAGTTTGTAACGAATGAGTTATTAAACTATGTTAGGTGTGCCTTTGTCGGTACGTTTGCAAAGAGATGAATAATAGAATAATCAAACACGACATTTTACAAACAAAAGCTCCCGATTGTATTTGTTGACCCCGACTTTGCGACTGCGAATTTAGTGAACACACAAAATTGTTTCGCTGTTTCAAATCTAAATGTCAAAGAGCAAGGTTTGGGTATGTCATGTAAATATTATATTAAGAGTGTGCAACTCAATTGAAACTGGAAAATTCACTGAAGAAGTTTCTCTTTTGTACAAGGTTGCGTTTGATGACAGTTTTGACGAGACGAGTATTGGGGTTGATTACAACCCCAAGCCCAACCGTGAGAATGTTATATTCTTGTTATGTAAACTCTTTGTAAGATGTTAAATTATGTAAATGAGTTGACGAACGATTCCCGTGATGTTTTTTTTTTTATTATTGATAGCTCGCGTTTGACCACTAGCGCACCTGATGGTAAGTGATAATGTGGTCGAAAATAGAGCATACTTGCCTAGAAGTAACCTGACTCAAAGACTGTTGTAGCTATCAGGAAACACAGACTCCGGCAGCGAATTCCACTCCTTACGAGGGTGATCGATATGTCACCTCTACATCCAGCCTAATGATAACAATAGTTATATTTTAAAATTGCTTTTTTTTATCACAACGCCATCTAGTCTCAAGCTAAGCAGAGCTTGTGTTATGAGTACTAGCCAACTGATAAACATACTTATATATTTCTAAGTACATACATATATCTGACTTTGTAAATTTAGATTATTCGGTTTTCGTGAGTTTGTGTTTTCCTAGTTAAATATTTGCGAGTTCTATACAAATCACACCTAGACACAGAACAAATGATCATGCTAATCACACAAACATTTGTCCTGGGTGGGAATCAAACCCTCGACCTCCGGCATAGCAGTCAGGGTCACTAACCACTAGGCCAGTCAAAATAATTTTATTAGTTTTGGCTGCGATATTTAAAGGTTTTCTTATTGTATCTTGGTTTTAGCTTATTATATAGTAAAATGTACCAACTCTAGGTTTAACCTTTTTTAAAATAGAATAGCAAAAATATGACTTATGTTGCTTTCCGATATATGATTAAAAGAAAATTTCTTTGGCTAATTGACATGCTTGAAAAATCTGTAAAAGAATATACAAACAAGAAAAACAACAAGACAAAAATACCCCTGCATCAAAAAGATAAACGAAAAACTTTATTTAATTGAAACATTTCTACAGACACAAATTAATGAACGACGAACACAAATCACTTAACCGGTACTGTATATGCAAAAAATGGCCGTAATAATAAAAAAAAATCGTCAAAAACATTGTAGTCAAAAACTGGAATGGTTATGGGCCGGTGCCGGCGAGGCTGCGATGTACGCCCGCCGCCGGAATTCCGGCTGACGAGCGTTTTTACATCTCGCTGCGAGTGACAAACATGGAGGTAAAAGTTGGGCTCTACTTTCACCGATTTCAATGGAGTTTACGTTCGTCGATGTTTTTAAAAGAAGTTGTAAGTGTGAATATTTTTCCAGATATGACACGTCTGGAGTTGCGTAAGAAAATTAATATTTTGTATCAAAATTAGTTGCATGGTTTGGGAGACAGATGCAAAAAATATCTTTTACAGAAAATATTCAATACTATTTAATATGTTTTATATACAAAATATTCGATACTATTCAGTAACCTACATTATATTGTGTATTTTTTTCAGATTACCTAGATTCGTGACATTTTAAAATATAATAAGACTTAACTTAAAAAAATAATTGGACATTCAAGTTTAATTGTTGATAGAGTTTTGCTATGCAAGTGTTCTAACTTATTAAATTGGTAAAGAAAGTTTATAACAAATATATATTTTTAAAACCGAGAAAAACTGTAGAGATAACTGTGTCGCCATAAAATTTATTAACATTCAATTGTTCTGACAGTGATCGGAAAAATTTAATGTTATTTTTTATTTGTATGTTAGTTGAATAGTTCATAGGTGTAAATAAATCTATCTTAAGATTGTCTGGTAGATTTATATTACTGTCAGCAATAAGACTGTCACTGTACTCACAGATTTAAGTTTGTGTAAAATTATCTTACCATTTTTTTTTAATGCTGATAGGCTCACACTTGACCAATTTTTCTCATAATGGAAAATGAAGATAATAATGATATGATATAATAATAATATTCCGCAACTGTTACTATCACACAACGGCGTCAGTCCCAAGCTAAGCAGAGCTTGTGTATGAGTACTAGACAACTGATAAACATACTTACTTATATATTTCTAAATACATACATCCTATAGATAAATTACACCCAGTCAGACAACAAATGATGGTGCTCATCACAGAAACATTTGTCCTGGGTGAGTATCGAACCCACGACCTCCGGCATAGCAGTCAGGGCCACTGACCACTGGGCCAACAGGCCAGTCAAGAAGATGTCGTCGATTTAGTATACAGATAAGTTTGTTCTATTCCCATATTGTCACGGCATAAAATAAAAATATTTAAAAATATCACTCACCAACTGGGCTTTCTTCATTCCAAAACGAATCGTCGAGTGTGTAATCGGCTTCTGCAACAAACAGACAAATCGATTTCAGTAATATGTGCATTAATTTTAAAAGTGGAATCAATGGGGACATAATGACGAATGGCATTACATTAAATTATTGATGAAATATAAACATACATACAAAATACACCTGTTTAAATATATGAATTCAAATGATCAGGAACGCGAAATATGTTCACGATATTCGTCAACGAATTGTAATCCTATTACATAGTTCATTTATTTTATTATAATTGAATTCTTGCAAAGATTTTAGATTAATTATAAAGTATTATATTTTGTTTAAAAGTACAAGCATTAAGAAGTGGCTTTGTCTGCGTAAAAATAAAAAATATATAACCCATGTTACTTAATAATAAACCAGCATTCTACTGGTCAAAGAATTTTGAAAATTGATCCAATAGTTCTTAAGTTTATTCAATACAAACAGATATACAAAAATTCAAATCGTTTTTCTTTATAATACTAGTATAGATGAAATTCAACAGACAGAGAACTGTTAAGTTCCCAGTATGCAGCGTGTTAACCAGTACTCGTAATATCATAACATAAAAGTACTAACGATGTCACGTAAAACTTGTCAAGTCACTACTATTATGCTATGATGATAAACAAAAATGTAAAGATATACTTATGAGATACAATAACAGTACAATTACAATTGCTGTTTGGAAATTAGGTAAGAAATAAAGCATTCTTGCAGCGTGACAAAATATAAAATTGTATTTAAATCAAAGTGTAAAATAAACAATGATTATTATTCACATAAAAGACAATAGACATATCAACCTCATACACCTAAGAAAATGTACATAATAATTATTTTAGAGCGTGTTTAACAGCTAACAGCGTGACACTCGCAAAACAACACTAAAACATTAGACATATTGTACAAGACATACTGCTTATCTAAACTAGCAAATGTACACATTAAAAATCTATAATGCCGACGAGCGTGTTTCACTCCCGGAGGCAGCGTGTAAGCGTGATATTCCAAGTAATAATTTTACAAGTTTCGACGTTATCTGCCCTTGTTACGGAGTTTGTCAAATTTGCGCTCGACGCGAAATAATCTGCCTCTAAGCGATTACCCGTTTGGAATTGACGTTATTGAAGTTGAATCATTGCTGGTGTAAGTTATGATTATGTATGGATTACGGGTTTCGACGTGTTGTCATGCGTGTATTTTTGAAATTCAATATAAGAGAGACAGGTTTGGCGAAGATAAGAGGTGACGATGTTCACTTAGGGTTATTTATATGTTGGTACTAAACATTTGACTTTGTTCGTACGAAGTTTAACCCTTAAACTATATTTTGAGGGTAGTCTTTTTTTTGGTGGGAAAATCATCTTATGACATCCCCCGCTCTTGGGCAGAGTGAGAAATAGTGTCACACTTTTACTGACTAAAAACCCACTTCAGTTCCTTCGTTGTCTTTCGTACCAGGGCCGAGTCTTCCTTTCAGAACCAGACCCTTAGCCCCAGTAGGCTTCGACCTTGCTGGGCCCCTACAATTGCTGACATCTCCTTGAGGCGCGCGTGGAACAGTATGCGCCGTCGATGACTTGGGCTCAGTCCGGACGGTTGCCGGACGTTCGGACGGCGAGCTACCCATTGCTAGCCGTCCGCAAGCCCGCGAGGGTAGTCTTGAGAAATGTGCTCGCCTACGTAATAAAAGGAAGCTTGGTGCAAAATTTCTTGTATCTTTTTGCAATTGCTTTAGTTGTGTGTTGATATGCCAGTCAGTCAGTTTCTCCATGTATATATAGACCTATTAATTTACCTATTAATTTGTTTTGTAAGACATTTCAAGGAATAGAGTGTTTTCAATGCATCAAACAGGAATATAAATAGAAAACACACAGCCGAGTCACGCTCTTTAAAACACAGCCTTTCATAAGCATCTGCCACTTTTCCTTTAACAGATCAGAACCGAAACGAACATCATAAATCAAACGAAGCCTTAAAAAAAAAATGCAAACAGAAAAATAAATAATTACCGGTAGTGACATGGCCACAAAATAATTTATACAATGGGTTTGTTTCAAGGGGAGGTTTTTTCGCCCATTCATCGCGGATACATCCATTGTTATTGTAATTAACTCGTTTTTCGCGGCTGAAGTTCAGACAAAAGGTACACTGGAGGAAATTATACGTGGCAGGGTTGTCAGGTCTGAAATTGGAGTCTAGACTTTTGTTTAGATATTTTGATAGATATTTTTAAATGAACAACATAAAAGATACTATAATAAAGAAAAATGTAGATGTCTACCTGTTTATCTGTAGTAGCATTTATTTTGCAACATAGAAACTATCCTGCATTGACAGGCCTGTTGGTCTAGTGGTAAGTGGCCCTGATTGCTGTGTCAGAGGTCGTGGGTTCAATTCCCAACCAGGAAAAATGTTTCTGTGATGAGCACGATCATTCGTTCTGTGTCTGGGTGTAATTAATATATATGTATGTATTTAAAAATATATAAGTATGTTTATCAGTTGTCTAGTACCCATAACAAGCTCTGCTTAGCTTGGGACTAGACGGCGTTGTGTGATAGTTGTGGAATATTATTATTAATATTTATTATCCAGTATCCTAGTATCTGAGTTAGCGCGATTAGATCATATACAACCGTCTAAAACCTAGTATCGGGCAGTTGCCCAGACCAGAATCAACATCCGTCTGGTTGGAGTATCCTATCTTTTCAATGGAGGTTAGCAAGACTTTACACTCTATTTTGTGTACCTCTAAATATCTATTAAAGTTTATCTATTATGTCCCACTGTTGGGCAAAGGCCTCCCCTTTCAAAAATTTTTGGTTAAGAGCAAAAACGAAAAAGTTTTGCGAAAAAATGTTTCGGAGATTTAAGAAAATTTTGATAGTAAAACTCATTTATACTTGCCTAAGCGCAATTCTCAAATACTCGTATAAAGATCGAAAACAGTTAAATTATCCCAATTCCACACTTAATATTACGTGAAAGTAACTCTGTCTGTCTGTTACGCTTTCACGGCTAAACTATTGAACCAATTTTTATGAAATTTAGTAGGGAGGAAGCTTCAAGGATGGATATAGGCTACTCTAAAATCGTCTTTGACTTCAACTTCACGACTGCAGTAACTAACATTCACGCTGACGAAGCCGCTAGCTTTACGCCCTTTAAGTGTCGAATATTAAGTACCTGCCCCCCTAGCCAAGTTACAATCGTATCGTTCACGCCAAACGCTTCGAGTAGGCCACGCCTCCAATTCCTTTGTTTGGACCACGTGACTGAGCGTTGAGATGACGTCAGAACAAAGGAATCGGAGGCGTGGCCTACTCGAAGCGTTTAGCGCGAACGATACGATTGTAACTTGGCTTGGGGGGCTGAATTTACTCTTTAAATACCACTTCCCTACAGATTTCTAAACTGGCGTCATCCTTATAACGATTTTATGAATCGTAAGTAATTGAATAACAAAAAAAAATATTTTGAATATAATCAAAAACACACAACTTATAGACAATCTGTTGTCTGTTAACCCTCATCAAGCAAGAGTACTGCGTGAGACTATTAACGGTGGTGGAGTTCAATTTATAGTGGACCACCATAGTCTGATTTTGAAATACAGTCTAAATTGGTCTTCTATTTACTGTAGTATTGTGTTTTGTGTATTGATTTTGAAAACAATAGCTTCTGCCCGATTGTTAACGAGAAATACTATTTAGTTTCAATTGAAATCTTTATCTATCAACGAGGTTGGGTCAAAGAGGTTGAATTCAACATAAGTATATACATCTACAAGAATCAACCTGAACAGTGAAATTGCAGAACAAGAATCGACTCAGATTGGGAATAATAGCTAAATAGACATACTCTCACACCTTACTCTCTCTTTTTTCTCTCTCTCTCTCTCTCTGCTTTAGCTCTGTCTCTTTATTGGACACCATAAAAAAATTATGAAGTAGCTTAAAATTAATAGGGTGTAACTATGATACCATAGAACACCACTTCGGAAGTACATTGAAAACGGTAAATACAACAAATAAAAGTACAATACAACAAATAAATATTTAGGTACTAAGGGTCGCCGCACACGTACCACACGCGACAGCCACAAACGCCGCCACGAGAAGCTAGAAGCAGCCACAAAGGAAGCACAAGCACGCGACAGCTATTTGTGGCCGGTGGCTCCTACTTTTTTAACCCATACGCGCAGTATCATAATGGACTCTGACGAAGAAGGTTTAAATGCGTGAATAGCGTGCGATGGCTTTTGTGGCCATAAAAAGCGAGTGCGACGAATCCATATAAAATGTGTAAGAACTATAGGAAATAATATACCAATGGCGGTATTTTGTGGTTGTGAACCAACATCTGATTACATAAAGTTAACCATACAAAGATGAACATATGCTCAGGAAACAAACTACAGTAAAACAAACATTTAATCAAACAAACAAACAAGCACCATTCTTGCCAACTCACAAACAGTTGCTGCACTCGACAACACATCAACACCGAAATTCTTCACGACCATTTAAGAGGAAAAACAGCATCAAAATAAGTGAGCCCATCATATATAACAGTCCCTAGCAATATAAAGAGACTTAAACAATGATACAGGGAACGCTACCATTAGCTTTTACGATACTATAAGGGAGTCAGGGAGGAGTTTGTTCCACAAATATTGCGGGCCCAAGTAAGTAGATTACAGCCCGAATTTGAAATTGTGTTATGAAAACATTTTTCTAATTTTGTACCGTTTGCAAAGTAAAGAGCATTAAGTTTGAATGTTTAGGCTTTTGTGTAATGTTGAAATGTGATTATTTTATATTATGTTGCCTTAGAGAGTAGAGTCTCTTGGTAAGTAAGACGTATTTTCAATTTCAAGACAAAAAATATGACATTCTTTTTCATTAATGTTATCTTTATCTAAATGTAACAGTTGAACGTTTGCTAGACTGCTCACAGCCACACTATACACGTATAATGATGATTGATACTGATTCAAACCAAAAAGAGTTAACGATAAATAAAAGTTAAATAATATTTATTTTGCAAATAGAGAATTTTAAACTATGTAATGATCTTAAAATATGCTATATTATACTAAAATATGTAATATACTATATTAAAATATGTAATGATCAAATCATATGAGAACCATGCAGATTAATATATCAGATGGTCGTTTGAAGAAAGAAGTATACAGATTTAAAAAATATAAATAGTTAAGCATTTTTCTACTCATCGTCATCATCATTCCAGCCAATATACGTCCACTGCTAGACAAAGGCATCCCCAAATGTCACCACAATGAACGGTCCTATGTGTCTCGCATCTATCTATCATTTTACTACTCAATGAATCAAAACTCACATAGTAACAAACAATTAAACAACAAAAATATCACACTCAGCTTACTCCTCATATTTTCAACAAACAAAGCGAACAAACGCGACATCTATAAAATATCATCTAAGCTGCACTTTTGAAGTCATAACAGCATCTCGTTACGCATTGTTGGGATATATTTCTGAAACTTTTACTGCTCAACAACAAGCTTATGCATCAACAAACATGGCCGTCCAACTTAGCAACTGCACTGCATATTATGAATATTTCGTTTCGAGTTTAATACTGGTTCCTTAAACGAGGAAATATTGTACTAAAGAGTTAACTGTTTGAGGAAATTAGGATGCGGAATTTGATGATACGATACTATAGTCCTCTTCAATTTAAAACCGTTCATCATGATCATCATTTACAGCCAAAAGACGTTCACTGTTGGACATAGGCCTCCCCAAAGTATTTCCATAACGACTGGTCCTGTGCATCTCACATCCATTGGATTTCCGTGACCCTCACCAGGTCATTGGTCCACCTTGTGCGAGGCCTTGAGCCTTGGCCCGAGGCAACACTGCTTCTTCCGGTATGTGGTCGCCACTCAGAACTTTCATCCCCGTCGATCATCTGTTCTGCGAGCGATATGCCCTGCCCACTGCTACTTAAGTTTGGAAAGAGCTATGCTCGGATTTTCCTTGCGTGACTACATCAACAATGAAGATATCCGCTGGAGAACCAAGGTTACCGACATAGCCCAAAGAATCGCCAAACTTAAAACCGTTCGTTGATCGGTTGTACTCAAACGAATTTTTTACTGACCAGTATATTTCAACCTGTACAGCTCTGTTATTGACCTCGTATAAATCCTGAACAGTGCAGGTGGTTGTGCAGCATAGCAGGTGACGCATGTCCTGTGCAGCGGCTCCACACTGGCACTGTGTTAGATATGGGGCGAGGAGTATGGGTTTATTTCTCTCAATACTCATCACAATGTCTACCTTAATATTTTTTGAGTTGTTACACAGGTATTATTTTACCAAAGCTATTGGGCCAGCTTTGTGAATATTTAAACAAGTCAATATTTTAACACCACTACAAAAAGAATACTGCCGGACTAGCTTGATTGACTATTGCTTTTTCCACGTTGTATTTTAGAAAGCTATGTTTCGAAATCTACAAACGAATACGTAACTAAAAGTGAGTGACTGTGTACTAAAAAAAAAGAATCCATTTTTGTATAAGCTTCAAAAATATAGACCCGAAAGCACTGACCTATTGAACTGATTAGCTATCAAAATATATGGAGCCCATAGAACCATCATAGTCCCTTTAACACATCTTAAGTACCCACAGACACCGCCCTTGTTATTGATGTCATAATAATATAGTCAATGGTGGTTGAAACTCAATTAATAGACATATAATTCCCAGGCCAGAGAGCGGGTCCGATCGGAAGTGCGGCGGCCATTATTGCAGGACACCGGAAGTGATTTAGAGCCGTAGGTGGCGTTGGCGCCCAACATGGGACTTTGTCTATAGTTAGTTGCATTGTTGGTGATAGGATTCACAGAAACTAATAATCAACGAACTATTTAAAATAGCCGGTTATATCAATTGAACCTACATTCAACAAAATAATGCAAAGTTTTGGGGTCAATGCGTCTTATTGGCGCCCAAGTGGGACCTCCTAAATATTATTCCTTGACTAATTTCTCAGTAAAGCGAGAGTCAAACAATAAACAAAGCGCTATAAATTGCTATTAATAGAAGGCTTTTCTTATCGTAAACCTCGATCAATATTAGAATCTTACTGTACAAAGCATTTATAATAACGCAAACGATATTGTCGAAAAATAACAAGTAGGTGGATACCGTCGAAAAATGTATCACAAAACTAATTTCCTGTACATTGTTTCAGCCAGAGTTTGGTACGCGTACCCATTTCCTTCAGGTTGTTTTTTTCTTTTTTTTCTTCCCCCCAAGTGTTTCTGATTAAAATTAATTGCGTTCGAAGAAGTTAATTGTAGCGGGGAATGAACGTTTGAACATAAATTGAGTAACAAATGGAGACGCAGTAGACCGTTATTTGTTAGTTCACCCTATAATTTGTTATGCTACCGTCGAGTTAATAAATCTGAAATGGGGGGTAGATTGTGACCTGATAAATTGCACTTCAAAGGATTTCGAAAACCTGTGTTGGTACAGCTCAATACTATTCGTGAATCTAATTTGTTCATTTTGGTTCAATGGAGGAGGGTCGTGTTTGATTGTAAAACGGTTATTTAGAATGTTGGGATTATACGGTTCGAATGGGTTAATTCGATTGCTTATTGTCATGAGTGTGTTTCCAGAATTGATACCGTTCCAATGTTGATTCAATGAAGCTGATGAAAATCGTTTTCAAATTCACCACGTCACAATGAATTATAAAATCTAAACCTGAAATTGCTCGTAGTTATTAATTCCTACTACATAGTGTCTAACCAATCTACTTTATTACCCATCCTCCGAACATAATTACTTCTACAAAAAAGCAAATTAATTTCCTCTAATTAAAACGAACGTCTGTATCAAACTAAAATTGCATTAAGCTCAGCGCAACACACTAGAATATAAAATGTGGGGGTAGCTGCAAACTCCCACATTTTGAGCCGTCAGCTCTGAATACAGATGAGGTTTTGCGTTTACGCGGCAATTACTAATCTAATACGTACATAATTCGGTGTCATGATGCCGTTGGACGTCTACGTGTGCTGAATATGCAAAATTTTAGCACATGAAATGCTAATCTGTTGCAGTTTGTCCAATAATTAAGTAGACACATTGTTATTTTACAATGAGACTGTTGATTACGAATTTAAGTATTGTTGTTATGAATAATTTTCGATGTCATTGTATTTTAAATGTTATGTTAATTTTGTTGTTTAAATTGGACGAGTTGTTTGTGGACTCGCCTGAAATCATCATCATCATCATCATGATTTCAACCGAAAGACGTTCACTATTGGACATTGGCAATGATTGCATCACTGCTTACCAACAGGTGGGATCGCAGTCAAGCACTGGTTCATATCGAATAAAAAAATAAAAAAAATTGGCCTCCCCAAGTCTCGCTATAATATCGCTGTTGCTGTTGACTCTTTTCTGATCCATGATGCATTAGTTACGGCCACACACCGCTATTGGTTTTATTTAAGATATCTAAATATATTATTCTACAATATATAAGACATTGATCTATTACTATTTAGTAGTACTAGTAGTAGCAACTCAAAAAGAATCAGTCAGATGTCTCTACATCCATCCAACACCTGATATACTCCTGTCTTCATTCATACTTAAATCAGCAAAACAAGAATTTAAATTCAGAAAACACAATACACTAGGAACAATCCCGGTGATGGGAGCAACAGATCTTTTCCGGGTTCCCGCGTTCCAAGCAATATCTTATATATTTTGACGCGCCCTCCAAACGGAGATTATTCTAAAAGAATTGTTGGCTCCACCGTGTTGTGGATAAAAATGAAAATCTTAGCGTGATTTTGAGGGTAGAATGATATTTCGAATAATACCCGTGTTCTTCATTTGTTGATGAAATATTATGTAAGGAATGTTTTGAGTAATGTCGCCACTTATTGTGAAAGTAATTTTTGGTTGATGATATATTTTTCAGTGAATTCCTGTTTATTCTTTGTAGAAAATTACCTACCTCTAGATATCTTATATTTTACCTGTCACTCTAGATATAAAAAAAATCACTAAAAAATGTGTACACATTAAACTCTTTCAATTTATAGAAATGAGGAGTAAAACTATGTACTCAAATCGATAAAGTTTAAAATAAAGCCATTACAGGTAACATTCAAGATACGACAACTTTTTTATTATTCATTGATATTAGAATTTCAATTTTATAATCATTATTATTATTTCCAATTTTATTATCTATATTCATAATCCTGTTTGTAATTTTATTTTTGTTAACTTAGTTGTTTAAATTGTTTTTGTGTATGCTGTGATCTCTTGTTCGTAAAGGAGTATACCAACAAGATACCAGAACTACTCATTATAAGATTACATATTACGTAAATCGTTTGTTGGAAGTTTGGCGAAAAAATAATTTAAAAAAAAATATATAAATAATATGTTAATCTTTCAAAGCACTAAAACTGCTCTAAAATCGAAATCTCCTTCCACCGCATCAAGGAGTATTCACTATAAATCGAATTACGGCCATCCAGTAGTTATGTCGAGTTCGTTTTGTTGGCACAATTGTATCAATATTGGACATCGTAACTCGATTTCTGAACGGAGTGCGCTGTCAAGTGACGACTGACGTCACCGAAATGGCGGACTCTAAGGTACGTTTTCAACAAATAACTTTTGTTAGTATATTTGCCCCATGATCGCCGCTAGATGGATTACAAATGAACGGACTGGATATGGAATGTAAATATTCAGGTACTGTGGCCACACCATGTAGTCCACACTATGCCTGTGCCATAGTCTAAATTTATTCTTATTATTATCAACAAATCTCTTCTTATTCTTTACATTTTGTTTAACATCAAAACACAAAGCCTGTGAAAAAAAAAACATTTAACCAGGCCTAAGGATTTTAGCTACGCGTTGACTAGTAGACAAGAGAGGTTTTCTCTTTTTATATTATATTTTTATGATTATTACTATCCTTATGTATTTTTTGTACATAATTTACTTGTATATACGTTTACTTAATATATTTGAAATAAATCTATATATATATATATATAAAAAAGGAGAAACTGACTGACGCACGCACAACCAAAACTACGGGGACTAGGAGTGAAAAATTTTCCACAAGGTTCCCTTTTATGACGTAGGCGAGCACTAAGAGAGGATTTTTCAAAACTCACCCCCTAAGGGGATGAAACGGGGGTCCAAAGTTTGTATGGAGAAACATACTTTCACGCGAGCGAAGCCGCTGGCAAAGTGCTAGTTTTATATAAGAGGATAACTCAAACAAATGCACAACAAAAATTTAATTTAACATAAATCAGATCACATATCTAAAATAAACTACACAAATACGTGCACAGTACACAATACGTATAAACATACTACAATAAATAAAACTTATACCTACATATAGTATTTATGGGTCATTTCCTTACATCATTATATGTATATAATTCTCGTGTACGTCAGAAATCAGAGACGTTTATTTCAAATAAACCAAATGCAGGCACTTTTGAATTGTCAAAATGTCAATCAATAAAAAAAAGTGAAGCTAAATTGCACGTTATAAAGCGTAGATCTCGGAGAAGAACGTGTAAGAAACTCAATGGACACTCTTTTAAATTATATTATGAGTTACATAAATCTTGATTATATTTCTTGTCGCTTCTATTATGTGAGCAAAATATAGATAAATAATGAAAAAATTAATAAAAACAGAAATTGAAATAAGCCACTGGCAGTTAAGGATGACCAGTATCAACTGACGGCGCCCGTTCACGAGCATGACGCGTGCTTCAGCCCAACTCAGCTCAACCATTTTGAACGTGTGTTTGCTACTAAACTCCTCCTAAACGACTTGATTTGGATGAAATTTTGTGTGTATATATAGATAAAAAAAAATTGTACCCGATTGCAGCGCCAATTACCGAAATTGGCGCTGCAATCGGGTACAAATTTTTTTTCTGACGAGATGACAGCTTTCGGGCAGGTGAACGTTTGCCGGTACCGCTAGTATATTTATTTTATCTTATCCAATTAAATCCGTACTTCATAAGTAATAATTAGGTACCTTAGAAAATTAATAAAATATTCTGTTAACATTAATATAATGGTATGGTGAAATGTCCCGTTCTATATACCGTTACCGGTACGTCCCCTGTGGTTACGCCTCGTAACACGTCTGCGTTTAATTATTTTAACGTGTCCCAACGAAATTGTAACTTAATTTCTGTGATTAAATTTTATTCCAATCGGATTTAAAGTGTATTTAATTTTGTGTTGGCTGTAAAATATTAAATATGGGTAAATGGAGTCGGGGTCATAATTAATTATATCGTTATGGAGGTTTGTAATGTGTTTTGTTTTTAATTGATTTTTAATATTAGTTCTTTCTTTTTAGAGTTCCGTACTTAAAGGGTAAAAACGGAACCCCATTACAAAGACTCTACTGTCTGTCTGTGTCCGTCACCAGGCTGTGTATCAGGAACCGCGACAGCTAAACAGTCGAAATTTTCACAGATAATGTATTTCTGTTACCATTAAAACAACAAATACTAACTAAAAACTAAAATAAAAGATATAGAAATATATAGCTCCTTAGTAGTCCTGAGTTGAGCTTTGCGAATACTGTCAAATTTTTGCAATGACTGAACAGGTCTATTCAAATCTGTATGGTTCTTTCTTCAAAAGACCATCTCAGATAAATCCTACATGGTTCTCATGTTATTTTACTATTTACTGTATGGACTTTAAAAGAGACTTTGACCCCTGAGTTTGTTTCGGTGTTTCTTCTCAAAGTCAGCTAGGAAGCACCGGCCTAATCTAGTTTAAAATTACGAAAAAAAAAATTGACGTGTAAAAGGGTTTTTCTAAACCTAAATAGTGTTTAGTGTTTTCTATATAATGGTACAGAACCCTTCATGCGCAAGTGCGACTCGTACTTGTCTAGTTTTGTTTAAAACTAATATTGTTCTAAAACATATAAAATGTCTTTTCATTTTACTCACGGAAATCGTCTCTGACTGAGTAATTATTATATCTGTAAGCTTGCTCTTCATTTTCTATAGAGAACCGTTCTCAAATATGATTTCTGTCTTGACTATGACTTCAAGTACCAAGATTCTGTATAATAAGATATTCAAAACGTACATACCTAAGCCCAATTCCAATTAAGCCTCTCCGTGAACCACGCCACTTAATATTCTACCCAGTGCCATTCACCATGTCCACTCAACACACTACGTATTCCCAGCCCAACACAACTGTTCAACAATTAACACTAAGTGTGAACGCTGCTAAGCCATTCAATTTATCCGAGAACAGCCGATCCAATCCCTTAAACCTAACCGATAAGCCCTAACCCTATCGCTGCCGCTTAGGTGTCAAAAAGACCGAACAATACATTTCCCGCGAAATCCGCTCAATTCACAACGCCTCGACGCGGATCAGGTAACAAATCACTGGACGGACCACCCCACTACCTCCACCCACGTCCCTCTTACGTCACAACCCCCCACCACCACTCATTTAGCTCAAAATCGTGTCACGTCCACGGAACCCGCTTTATAATTACAAAAACGAGTTTGGACTCCCTTACAGTCCATATCATGTGTGACTTGAAATACGACTGTTTTATAACTACTTATTTTACTTGTGAAAAGTTTGGTAATATGAAGCAGGAACTAGAAGCGGGGAGAAATAAAAATGGACGGCCATTTTGTATTTTGAGTGTCTGAATGTGAGGTCACTTGTAATAAATTGAATAAAATTGAATAGTACATTCGATTTACAGTTATTTTTCTACATGACATACATAAAAAGAGAAACTGACTGACATCATCGCAAAGTCGAAACTACTGGTACAAATTTTGCACGAGGCTAGTTTTTAGAATTTTTGAAAAGTCGCCGCCTAAGGGGATGAAACAGGGGTCCAAAGTATGTATGGAGAAACCTTAATCCACTTCCAGAAGCTAGTATTAAATCAAATTTTCACGAAAAAAGTGTAATATCTTTACTCGGAATTCTCCAGTTTTATGTCTTTTCAGCAATACAACTATCTCGCTGGGTTTATGAACGTGAGTGTGGCTACCTATCCTGAAATTGCTTAATTGACTACATATTGTAATGCTTGACGCTCGACCATCACTCAACTGAAGTGCGCTCGACGTCCGTGTCCACTCAACTAGTTCACACACACCCAACACAACAGATGGCGCCACTATCCTCCTCCGATTTTTTTACAAAAATAAATTCTGCTTCACTAGAAACATTTTCCTTCGCCGTATTTAAATTGTAAGCTTTTCATCACTCTGTACAGTATATTTTCTGAACTATACCTCTCTCAATGATCCCGTCTAAACAATCTTAACGAACATGGACCAATGAATCACTCTAGCAAACGGTACACAAACTTGACTAGGCTATTAGAATAAACTGTGTTGTCCCAAGTTTGTACCCAAAAACACCTCTAATACGATATTCGGTTATTCCTTAGGGAGACCGAAGTCCGTAATTATGTCACAGGGGGGCGGGGGGACGGATATGAAATGACAAAAGACGTATTGGATATCGCCGTGATAGAATAGCGGTACTGCGACCGGTTTTTCTCCGTTATCGTACGAGATGTGTCAATATTTCCCGGGATTTTTTGTTCGAAACGATAAATCGGTTGGTTTTTGCTTCGTTTTTGGGAAACGGTTTTGGAATTGAAGGCCTGGACTGGGATTTGTTGGATTTCGAATTTTGGTGAGTTGCAGCGGCAGGATTATTGAATATAGATGTCGTTGTTAGTATAGTTTGACTGGCCTGTTGGTCTAGTAGTTAGTTGCCCTGACTGCTATGCCGGATGTCGTGGGTTCGATTCCCACCCAGGACAAATGTTTGTGTGATGAGCACGATCATTTGTTCTATGTCTGGGTGTAAGTAATCTATATGTATGTATTTAGAAATATATCAAGTATATTTATCAGTTGTCTAGTACTCATAACACAAGCTCTGCTTAGCTTAAGACTAGACGGCGTTGTGTGATAGTTGTGGAATATTATATTGTTATATTATATTATAGTTTCAAGTGTATCGTAGATTTTAGAAAGGTATCCGATAGCAAAGCCCACTTACCCAATATTGTTTAGTATAAAAACAAGAATTTTTCTGTTTTGCTATTTAGTTTGACTACAAGGGGTCTTACCATGAAGTCTTAACATGTCAATCATGCGATTGAGAAAGATGGATAGAGCTATACAGCCTATATAGCTCCAACGCTTTAAAAGTTCAGTTCAGGTCGTAAAATGGATTGCTTTAATAGCTCGTGTTAAGGCCTCAATTACTTCTTAGAATTTTCCATGATCATTCTCAGAACTGTTGGTACGTTATATGGCTGTGTTGACGCGAATACCAATTTACGACAAAAAATCGTATTCTTCTTTTATTTTCTTTTCATAGTCGGCCTTTTAATGTTCTCACTGTTGGTGCTCAGACCTCCTCTCTAGGAGAGGGAATGAAAGAAGAAAGCAAACATTTATTTGGGAATGACGACTTGGGCTCGGTCCGGACGGTTACCGGATGATCGGACAGCGAGCTACCCATTGTTCGCCGTCCGCAAGCCTGAGTGGCTCAGCATAATGTCATATGGTAACATAAGGCCACCACCTGACGCTGATTTTCAGCTGCAGCCTATGCCCAATATCTATCCGCAATATAATAATTTTAGCCAAATTATCATCATTCAAATGGCATAGTTAAACTTGTCACAGAATAACATACAAACGGATCTGCCTACTGACAGTAGATACCTATAGCCCAGTTTCTAACACCCCTTTATTAAACTTCTCATTCTATTAACTGATTTAACAAACGGGTATCCAGATTAACTTTCCAGACCTCAGAACTTTCTGTAATTGTTAGGTGAGCGAACTGACGGATAATTAGGACCTGGAGGAGTTGATCCTTTAGACCTTTGAGTTTATATCTGGTTTAACGGGTTATTGGAGATAATGACGGCTTTGAGATGAAGATTATCTTGATTGGACGTGTTGAATAAGAGCTGGCGTATGTCTGTCTCGAACGTTAGCTTAATTTTCAATGTTATATACACTATCCTCTTTTTTGTAATGATTCATTTTTAAATTTGTTTTTTTACTTTTTATTTTTATAAGTGTATGTTTTTTTTTTCCATTTTGTATGTTTCATTTTTGTGGTTTTTTTTTCTTAACTTAACAATTAATGTCATACCTAACATGGTGTAAGCTGTGCATACCTATAATAGGCATGCAGATACTAAATTTTAATATTATTTTTCACAAAAAATCCTGTATGTAATGCTGTTGGTGTGCACATAGATAAATAAATAAACGTTTTGTTCGTGTAGTCTCGATAGTTTTTTTCCGGTTGTTTAGGGTATACCTCTTCCCCTCTTTCTAGTAGCGATAGAAAGGCCTAATCA
This sequence comes from Mythimna pallens, assembly GCA_961205895.1. Classification (NCBI taxonomy): domain Eukaryota; kingdom Metazoa; phylum Arthropoda; class Insecta; order Lepidoptera; family Noctuidae; genus Mythimna; species Mythimna pallens. The sequence continues at coordinate 24,105,721 of OY540833.1, forward strand.
GATGATCGTCTGCTCTTCTTATAATATGACCGTATCTTCGCAGTTTAGTCTCAGAAATTTTATGGGTTACACATCGATTTACACGTGTCTTCTACACAAATAATTATGTAGGTACGTTTTTATACTCCCACATTAAAAATCCTTATCCGTAAAAGTTTCGAAGTGCTCAATAGACCGTAAAAATTCAGGGCGATGGTTGTTAAAAAGTTAGGATGTAAGCAGAAGTCGAGGTGGACCCTAATTAGCACGCGTACATAACAATTAATCAAAGTTTTCGTCCCAAACTTATCTATCGAGGGCGCTTGCCGAAATTCATTGGGGGTCGATTTTTGGAGACGGTTCTTTAACTTTGTAGTATCTTTTGAATATTTTATATTTTCAGTAGTATTCTCTGTGAGCGTATTTTTTTTTTCACACCACTATCACACTACGCCGTCTAGTCCCAAGCTAAGCAGAGCTTGTGTTATGATTACTAGACAACTGATAAACATACTTATATATTTCTAAATACATACATATTATAGATAAATTACACCCAGACACAGAACAAATGATTGTGCTCATTACACAAACATTTGCCCAGGATGGGAATCGAACCTACGACCTCCGGCATAGCAGTCAGGGCCACTAACCACTAGACCAACAGGTCAGTAAATATATATAATATGATAGTAGAAAATGATCACAAAAAACAAAACACAAATAATCAAACACAAATATTGAAAACGTTAGCTAAATATTGGTAGATACATAAGATACAATTTATTCATTAACTATAATTATCCTATTTATGTTTTTGTAACCTGATCTGACAACTCTTTTTTTTAATTTGCAAAGTCATCACGCTCTGGGTAGTATGAGAGGGAATGTCAGACTTTTACTGAGTATAACCAAAGTGCATCTCATAGAATACCGAAAGGTTAGCTATAGGGTAGCTAACCTTTCGTTTGCGCCAAATCTGTATCACAAATTAACCTCTTCGCATTATATTAATTAACCTCTACACTGAGTCCAAAGCCGCTAGATGACATTTTACAGTACCTGTGGCCTGTCCTTTAGTTGCCTTTATAAAATTACGTTAGTTACCAGTATAAATAGAAGCCATCTTTAACCGACACGACAAAGTGTAATATAGTAGATAGCTTCTCCACTAGCGGACCTTAGAACCAAATTAAACATCTTGTAATGAACCACTTAAAATGCCAAAATTACCGCAACTAATGAGGACTCCCACTAATTATGTCTCCTACCTCAGCTCCACACAAATGACTCCATTTTCCTTCACGCAAAACCAAAAATATTCTGCTATCGAACTCTCGCATCTTGAAATTATGACCATTATCATCGTTATAGCTTTCAGAATAGGGCCACTAAATCAGGTAGCAACCACGCCACCCGTGATAAACGAAAGTGAGTCATATATTCTCGGGTGTAGAGTATACTTTTGATTGCAGGTTCAGTATCGTATGTATAGAGGATGATTTGGCCGGTCGTAAGCAATTTCCAAATTGGATTTTGTTAGGGTAAACGCACCCGGGGCGAAACGCGATGTTTCATTAAAACTTCTGACTTTATCGTGTAAGGCCCTGTGATGTGGTTCCAGCAATTATTAGTTGGTAATTATAAATTTAATTATAGTTTACTGAGTAATTTCATGTAAAAGTGGGGTCCACCGCAACGGCCTGACAGTTTGAGATCTCCTTTGAGTGACTTATTGAAATGTCACAAACTAAATTTAACCATCTCTTAAATCCAGTTCTTAAAGCTAGCTCAATTAATGTGTTGATCGGAGTTTAGAGTAGAATTACTGAGTAATGAAAAACAAATTAAATAGTATTTTGCACCTCAATACCATCGAGGTTATGTCAATGAACTCCAGGTGCCAGAGTTCATCGAAAATATTTCACTTGTAATAAAACAGAAATAATTATTGTAAACAGTGTTGTTTGTGCAAACCGAGATTAATAAAATCGTTTTGTTTTTCTTTTTTCTGTGTTGAACTCAATTTAAACAAACTGGGACTAACGTAGTATGTCATCAAAAATATCGAAATGATAACAGACTGTTTGTTTTTGTTTTCAAAGAAGAAAAGAATTACAATTAATAATGTATTATTTCTTCATTCCTGATTTGATCATGCAAGGAAATTTCAAGCATAGCCCTTTTCACTGGGTTACTTTCAAACTTCTGATGAAGCCCATTGTGAGCGATCGTTTCAGAGCCATAATATAATATGTCATCACTGGCAACACGCACTGGTTATAGACTTTCGAAGACACTGGTATGTCGGACGCAAAAATACCGCGTAACTTCCCGAACGCTACCCAGCCGTGTCGGATTCGACGCTTGACCTCTTTCTCGAAGTTAGACCTTCCCAACTGAACCGCAGGAGAAACAAAGTGACCGACATAGCCCAACGAATTGTCAAACTTAAGTGGCAGTGGGCAGGGCACATTGCTCGCAGAACAGATCGTTGGGGCCAAAAGGTTCTGGAGTGGCAACCGCGTACCGGGAGTCGCAGTGTTGGTAGACAATCCGATAGACACGAGACGTACAGGGCCGATCTTGGTGGTGAAATTTGTGGAAAACCGAAATGATGTGTGTTATTTTGATAATTTTACTGAAAAATTACGTTCTATGCAAAGAAATAAAAAATAATCTCTACAAAATAAAATATTTTAGCTCCCAAGAAACTACTAATCTCCTAGATTACAATTATACGAACATAATCAGCTCCCTACTAAGATACTCTCACTGAGATGACATCAGGTAATGAAGCAGAGACGAAGATTTTTTCTTACATTAATTCGATTGAAACTCCTAATTAGCTTGCTCAATTAGTGGAATTACTATCGAGAGACTGAAGGTGACAGAATGGCTGAATTCAGACAGTTATGTCATTACTTTATTGAAGATGTCTGCGTTTTTGTACGAGCGTAATTAGCTAATGATTTTTATGTTGCCTTTTGTAGAATAGTTTTACTAAATTTAATGAAGGGGCTGATTGAGGAGAGAGGGTGAATGATTTTTATATGATTCTTCTGACGTTTTATAAGTGCCCATGTAGGCCTATGTGAAATAAAAAATTTTTGACTTTGACTTTGACTTGACTTGATTGACGGTAAGCAGAAGAATTCTGCGTCAGGAATTCTAATCACGCCTCTTTTTTTTTGAGTTGGGAAATCATCATCATCGACCTCTCGCACTCTGGGTTTCAGAATTTTACTGACAAAAACCCACCTCTGTATCTTCAATCGCCCTTGCGTTCCAGGGCCAAGATAACTCTTTCGAACACTCCCGTAGTTCATTCTTGTCACAACTGCCCCCCTAGCCAAGTTACAACCGTTTCGTTTCGATTGTCTTTTCGTCGATCGCCTCGAGTCGGCCACGCCTCCGATTCCTTTGTTCTGAAGTCATCTTAACGCTAAGTCACGTGGTCAGAACAAAGGAATAGGAGGCGTGGCTGGAGCAATTATCTAAAAAATCACCTTAAATGTCATGCCATTGTCAGACCACTTTCAGTAGGGTAATGCGCCACCGGTACATGGTAAACATCACACCCATAAGCACAAAACGTTTTGGAACCACATTCATTATGTGTAGGAAAGCCAAGGAGTAGAATTTACCTATCGGAGTCTGTGTTTCATGAAAGCTACAACCTGGGAGCTTTTAAGTCAAGAGTGAATAGGTTACTTCTAGGTAAGAGTGCTCCATCGTCACCGCTTACCATCAAGTGAAATAATGGTCAAGCACGAACCTAACAATAATAAAAAAAGAATCACTCATATATCAAATTCTATTTCTTTACTTCTACTTCTTAGCTAAAGCATAAATATTATTGTTACTGTAAAAGCGATGATGTGGTCGACGATGGAGCACGCTTGTCTAGACCTAACCTATTCACTCTTGACCTAAAGACCCTCAGGTTGTAGTCATCAGGAAAAGCAGACTCCGGCAGGGAATTTCACTTCACTAGCTGTACGAACAATGAATATGCAAAGTAAATCTCACAGTTCTTCGCCTCCAAGAGATCCAAGATACTTAACTGACTTTTCTCATCAATATCCACAGCTACTTAACCGTAAACAACAAAAATAATCACCAATTGAGCGTCAGACACAATTGCGCTACGCTAATCAAACTGTACGACACGCGATCTGTCGTGACGTGCCCTATAACGATGAGCGCTAACCAGGATAGTGCACGAAATGTTTTTGTGAGCCAAGGTATTGGCAGGAACGTTTATAATGAAAAGCTTAGGAACTGGACATCTTTGAAAGGTAAGTTATCGAAATAAGGAACCTGGTTAAGATCGGCAGAGGAGTGTGAGGGTTGGCACAAACCAGGAGGTGCAAATGGATGTTCGGATGTAATAGAAGATGAATCAATATGCTACGTACGTAAAGAAGAAATAATAAGAGCTGGCTTTCAAAAATACTTTAGTATAAAGGTCTTTCTTGCCAAAAATAAACTATAGTTTGCAAGAAAGACCAGGAAAAATATACTGACGTTTCCTTTTTTAAAACAAATATTGCCTCACACTAAAAATTACTATTAGATATATTATAAACGACTGTTTATTTTTAATTTTTTGGTTAACTCAGAAGTTTGATTTTTTCACAGCTTTTAGAAAGCACTGACTTGAGTATACAGTTTTAATTTCAACTCGATACCTCCACGCGTTTCCGAGATAAAGGGTTTTGACAGACAGACAAACAGACAGAGAGGCGAACAACAGTAATCCTATAAGGGTACCGTTTTTTCCTTTTGAGGTACGGTACCCTAAAAAAAAGATTCTAACAGAAAAACAATAAATCTCACACAGTTAAGTTGCAAAATGTCCAAAATCTTGTCTTATAAACAACAAATATTAAGATTTGTCTTACAAACTGTATTTATGCTTCAGAAGATTACAAATTAAAAGAACCTCATAAATTAAAACGCAAATCAGATAAACAGAATAAAACGACCAAAACCAGCTATTCTCGGTCTTAGCATCTTAACAAAAAAATAAAACGCGGGAGCACACAAGTTGAACGAATGAAATGAATGGAAGAACGAATGGTATTGTTCACGCAATCATTCCCCTGGGTGTGTTTTATTGCGCCGTTCTCATCGTTTTGTTATTGTTGGCATTTTTATGAAAACACTCTGATTTAAGTTCCCCATACTTGTTTTCAATTGAAACTATTCGTGCAAGACATAATCGTTTTCCTTTCACTAACGGTTTTAAGGAATATATTTTTCATTTTTTTCAACTAGATGACGTACGGCGTTGCGCCATTGGTACATCATAGACATCCCACCCATACGTACAAAGCGTTTTGGGAACACATTTATTGTGCGTACAGCTAAGGAGTGGAATTCCCTGCCGGAGTCTGTGTTTCCTGATAGCTACAACAAAGATTTTTTTTTAAATTATTATCGATAGGTTCGCGTTTGACCACTACCTCACTTAATAGTAAGCGATGATGTAGTCGTCGATGGAGTACGCTTGCCTAGAAGTAATCTGTTAATTTTTGCCTTAAAGACCTCCCGGTTATAGCTATAAAGAAACAACCCCCTAGCCAAGTTACAACTGTTTCATTTCGATTCTCTTTTCGTCGATTGCCTCGAGTAGGTCACGCCTCCGAGTTTTTTTGTTCTGACGTCATCTCAACGCTCAGTGACATGGTCAGAACAAAGGAATAGGAGGCATGGCCGACCCGAAGCGATCAACGAAAAGCGAATGGAAACGAAACGGTTGTAACTTGGCTAGGGGGGCAGTACAGACTCCAACAGGGAATTAGGCTTCGTAACTGTACGCACAATGAATGTTTTCCTAAAACTTATTTGTCTTATTTATACCGTTATTGATTTTACAAGTATTGAAGCTTTTAAAACAAACCCAAGGCTTAAAAAATTAATAAATGACGAGTAAAAACTTCAAAAATCACGACTTGAAGAACCGTGTCTCCCTTACCTACTCCTAATAAAAATCTCAAGTCTTAAAAGGTATAATGACCGTCATAATTGCGAAACTCGGCCAAAATAACACCGTTTTTCATAATTAACTTTAAAAAAAAAAACCGCTGTATGGAATTTTATGTACCCTAATCCCATCGTGGCAATTTAATCGTCATCAGGAGAATCTGAGGCCATTTTTCATAATTACCTTAACTGGATTGGTTTTGGAAAAGTATGAGTAACATTTTAGTAGCTTGGCTGAGGTGTCTATTTATCTCGTGCAAATGATTAATGATGGACTAGAGTGGAGTGTTTCTTGATTATTTTTTAATTTATTCAATCTATCAATCAATTCACTCAGCCCATCAAAGTATTATGGAGCTTTTAGGGAGTGCCTACATCTCATAAATTGTGTCACTTCAAATCGCACTAATATTATACAGATGAAATTTTGTATGTATGATATGATTTTGACGAAACTTTGCAAGTTGAGTCCATGTCCTAGAATAGGTTACTAACTGACCCGGTTAACTTCATACCGCCTAATAGTAAGGATAACGCCATCTACTGGCATTTTAATTAGAGATGGCGTTGTATTCGGTATTTTTTTTCCGTGATTTTTTTTTCCATTATTCTCATCGTTTAAACATTCCCTGGACTATAACGAATATTTCAAGACCAAAATTAGCTAAATTGTTTCAGCCGTTCTCGAGTTTTGGCGAGACTAACGGACAGCTATTCATTTTTATATTTATAGATTTCTATAGGAACGGAACGCTATGAGTGTTATCACAGATTAGTGGATTGAAACGTAAAGATGAATGATGTGAAGCAAGATTGGTTGAAAGAGATGAAATATTGAAAGATAAGAGGTGTGAAAGAGATAAGAAGAGTAATTTATGGTTAGGATATGAGAGAATATAAGGCATTCACTGATATGATATTAGACAAAAGAAATATTCATAAATCTCATAATTACACAAAAAAGGAAGAAAGGTGGAAAGGAGAAGTGGGGAGCGCGTGGGGAGGGGGTAAAGGATTATAATAAATAGACAGTTAGGTTTTATCCCTGGAGTATGTTTTTTTGGGAAAGTTTTCTGTATGATTTGTATGAAAGCGATATATGCAAAAACCAATAGACAGAGTGATTCCTGGGGAATGTTTAAGTGCATAATATAGTAGAAAAAAAAACGAAAAGTCTGTACGAAGCTAGGGCAGGTCGCTAGTCAAAAATTTCCCATTCATTCATTAAATTAAGGACAAAAAATTCAACCAGTACCAAAAAATATTGGTTTTATAACAGCCAATAACCCAAATTAACCCGAACACAGCAAGAGGAAAACCCATCACTTTCCTTAATAATATGTCCAAAAAACCGATTCTCTCATTAAGCCTTCAGCAGAACGGGTCGCTTGTAATACCCGGTTACCCGGTTATTTCTCCAACTTTTTAATTCGACCGCTTCGCCCGGATTACCGGCTGTGACTGGTTACGCCCGGACGAATTTCCAGTCGTTTTGACCTGGCTTTAAATGTCAGTGTACCTTTTTATACTGTGGAAATGTAACCAAATTATGTAGAATCAATTTTTATATTAAAACTTTTGGTGAAGGCAGATTGGGGTATATTTTGTGTAAGAGTTATTTAGAATTATATGTACTAACACTAGTTTGTAAATTATGTAACTAGCCTGTCGGTTTAGTGGTTAGTGGCCCTGACTGCTATGCTGGAGTTCATGGGTTCGATTCCCACTAAAGACAAAATAAATGTTTGTGTGATGAGCACGATCATTTGTTCTGTGTCTGGTTGCAATTTGTCTATAATATGTATATATAAGTATGTTTATTAGATGTCATTGCCGTGGCCAAATACTGGACCAGGCGAGGAATTTAAAATAGTATTACGTACTAACACTAGTTTTGCCTTCGACACGCTAAGCAGAAGAATTAAATTATTATTAAGATTATGGCCCCTACCTGAAAAGTATTGCTAATGTACATCGATAAAAAGCAGGAGGTGACTTTCCAACGTAGACACAAGACGTAGCAACAAGAAAGCAATGTATCCTAAAGCGCTTGAGGAGTAGAGAGGCTATCAGGCCATGGCTATCAGGATAATTCCGGAAATACGATCACGATTCCTACCAGATAATATTGTTGCGGTATCATATGATAGAATCGATTCCGAAAACAGGAATATTTAGTATAGTGTCAAGATGGAGCACGCTTGCCTAGATATAACCTATTCACTCATGACTTAAAAACTCATAGTAAATTTTCATAACATCGGCAAACAGAGGCCACAAAGACATTCGCAAAATAGAAAACTCTTTGATCAGAAAAAACCAGCTATTCGACACACGCTTTCGAATGAGAAGCTTGCGAGCAATAAAAAATAACGCTTCTACTATGACAAATTCAAATCACATTTGTAACATTCCTCGGGACGAATCGTTCGGGAAAAACGTTTATCGCTCAAGTGCAGTTGACGGCTTCAGAAAAGTTCGGTGGAGATCGGTCGAGTTTGAAGATCGATAGATGTAATATAGATAAACCATCTATTGTTTGCAGCACAAAAAGACTTATTATGACATAAGGTGTTTTTAATATCGTGCGGATTTCATCACGCAAGCGGGAAAACATAAAAAGTCAACAATCAACTTATATAACATCTGTTTTAAACCATTAAGTATAGCTAGCTACCAATCGAGGTACCTAAATCAATCAGAATGACTCTAAAACAGAAGAACATGCTTGCCAAAAGAATGAAAACGTAGTTTTTGTGGAAAATGCATTTATTTATTAAGGTAAAATCAGCATTTTACAAGTATATATAACAATTGGCCTAAGTCTTACACAGTCGTCAATAACAGATCAAACAGCATTCACAAAATAAGGAGTATACAACACAAAAGTAGTTATTTCATTAAAATAAAATTGCAATAGAGCAGTGGTGGCCGAGTGGTAACGGCCCCGACTTACGAGTTGTAAGTCGCGGGTTCAAACCCAGCCAGGCGCATTACTTTGTGTAATTTATTTCATCACCACTGCTCTCAAAACGGTGAAGGAAAACATCGTAAGGAAACCGGCATGTCCTAGAACCAAAAATTCAAAAACATGTGACATCCACCAACCCGCACTGGGCCCGCGTGGTGGATTACGGCCCATTCTCTCTCCTAGAGAGGAGGCCTGAGTCCCAACAGTGGGAACATTAAAAGGCCGACTATGCTATGCTATAAAATTGCAATGGAATAACAAAACAAATTACTCATTGATGCCAACAAGGTACATTGGTCGAAAATACGCAAAATAATAACTGGATTTTATATTAATTATAGAAAAAAAAGGTCTTTTTTACATAACACAGATGTCAGCAAGACCAAAATATGCATCTTTAAGATGAGACAAAAGGACTGGTAGCTACATTGTATAAATCTAATAGCTGTCACTCGCACAATTCTCTTTCTTTGTCCAGGCGATCTTCCTTTAGAATGCGCTCCCTCTGAACATCAGGATGGCAACCAGTCGGTTGTCCTTTAAAATGAAAGCACGAGAACACTTTCGCAAGAAGTTGGTGGATTCATCACACTCTTGATTAGTTGCATTTGTTTTTTTTTTCTCAATATCATTCTTTATTTGTATGTATGTATCTAAGTATATATTTATTACTAGCTGACCCGGCAAACGTTGTTTTGCCATATAAATAATTTCCTAAAAAAAATTTTAGGGGTGGACTACCCCTAACATTTAGGGGGATGAAAAATAGATGTTGGCCGATTCTCATAGATACATTTAGTGCATGAAGTTTTAAATAAATAAATAATTTCTATTGCAATTGTAGTGTAGTCATAAAACTTTTATAGGTATTTTGCACAACGTATTTAATTTTAATAGTAGGTAGGTACCTTCATGACAACCAAGGTAACAACCTACAAGACTTAGACTTGTAGGTTGTTACCTAGGTTACGCCTAGATCTATAAGCTTCTAAAGTTATAGATCTAGGCATAACAATATGTAGTAACTACCGTTAGCCGACTTAACTAAAACACGATTACCATATTCAGTTAAGTGTATTAGCACGATTCGAATAAATTATTAACTTGAGCCCGAATTGTAGATAATACAATACCTATATTCAACAGAACCAGATCATCATCATCATCATCACTATTTCAGCCGAAAGACGTCCACTGTTGAACATAAACCTCCCCAAAGTGTCGCCACAATGACCGGTCCTGTCTATCGTCCATAGGATTCCCGCTACCCTCTCCAGATCATCGGTCCGCCTTATGGAAGGCCTTCCAACGCTACATGGTTGCCACTCCAGAACCTTTCGGCCCCATCGATCATCTGTTCTGCGAGCAATGTGCCCTGCCCACCGGTAACCTTGGTTCTCTTGCGGATATCTTCATTCCTGATGCGATTACGGAAAGAAACTCCGAGCATACATAGCCCTTTCCATTGCCACATAGCCCCACATATTGTTAAATCATAACAGGTGTATACGAAACCGCAAATTCAAAAATATTTCCCAATAATACAACAATATTAAATAGTTACATTATAATATGGTGAAATACGTTCGCTTAGGATAGGCGTTTGAAAGCGTGGCGGGTTCTATTCATATCGCTTCCATTCAAATTGATACGCCCAACAAAATGAACAACAAAGCACTACACACACATGACCAATCTTCACAAATGTATTTAACAATATTAATAAAGCAATTTTAAGTTTCTATTTTCTTTTTTTACTTTCAATAATTTACTTTACTTTTCATTTCTTAATAATAATTTTAAATTAAAATAATCTATTTTTTCTTTTGTAAATCTAATCTAATCTAATCTAATATTCCTATTTAAATGTTTAGTGTAAAATAATGTATTTAATTCATTTTTTAATGAATTATTAGTAGTATGCTATGCACCGAATATTTGGGAGAAGACACTGATACCTGTAACACAGATGTTCCTATCTAGCACAGGAGTCAGGGTCCTACTCTATTTGTACTTATGTTTTTATGCCAATTTTATGTTATCTAATCAATCTAACAGTAGCTACTATATTTCTACATATTATTTAACAGATTAAATATTAAAAAAAAATGGGTCATTTAATTATCATACCCACCACATTACATTTCTAAAATTTTTCAATAGCCTATGTTACTCGGGACGATGCAAGGATTCCAACGATATCTCAAACATGTAAATCAGTTCAGTCATTTAGAAGTTAAAAGTTACTCCATAGACACACACAAATGGGGAAAAAACATCAGTAAGAGGCTGATCCAATGGGGGTTCCTCATCACTGGGGGCCAGCCCAGTGATGAGGAATACAACGTGAGGAAGAGTAGGAGGGAAGCATTATTGATGCTAATTTTTCAAGAAATATCATAATAAACAATATCTTCAAAACCAATATAAACTAAATGATATTTATGATATTTCAAAAACAAAACATCGCATCGCCCACTTAAAATCTGCGATGATTCTCAGAAACAAAGTAATATTCTTCGTAAAATCAAAACTGTAACCTAAATAACTCAAAGATAGGCCCCTTGCAAACACTAACTACAATATAAATATGCAACCGAACTTTCCGATCCATTACGCGAACGAAATCGTAAACTAAACAGTAACCCACAGGCTGGAACTACATATTTATGAGGATAAAACATAATAAACAAACCTTCAGCTCCGATTACAGACCTTACAAGAAACACACTCGAAATTGAACCTTAATCACTCGCAATAAGGGTGGGTGGTGAGATATGACGAGGGGCTAGCGAAGTGAAGACAGTCCCGATATGCCCCAGAACCGACGCTTCCTTTGTTTGTTACCGATTGTTTTCTGTCATTGTATAGCGTTGTCGATTTTTAGAGATCCGCAAATGGTGGTGTGATAAAAGAGGAGGAGCGTAAGGAGGGCGTGGAGAATGGATAAGTAACCACGTAAATCAACACAGATATTCAGTAAGCGAACTCTTGTCTTTCATTTTTTTACAGTCACTTTCCTGGATTTCTTTTAAACATATGGTAATTATGGTAAACGTGTATCTAATACTCAACCGTTATAGACAACATTATTTTTAGTATACGAAACCTGAATATCATTTGTTCAGAATCAGTAACTGAATGGATTTCAATGGTTTTTACACCATGTTATATTTTTTTCCCAAAAATATTTAAAAAGGTCACAAGTTGGACACCACCGACACTAAGTACAACACAAACCACGGCAGGTCATAGCGGGTATTAGGCGCCAGCAAACAGCTGAGTGCAAGTGCAAAACAACCCCTCAGTCACCGGGATGGCCCGGTGACTATGTATTTTTGCTGACATAACAAGCTTTATAACTTTGTGATTTTTCATGACACAGTTTTGTACATAGATTCTTTACATAAAAATACTAAACACGTGTTCCGGGTTTCGCATATACTAAAACTAATGTTGTATATTACTAGCTGATCTGGCAAAAGTTGTTCGACAACATAAATTATCAAAGAAAAAATTAGAGGTTGGGGGTAGAAGCGGAAAAAATAGTCTAAGATCTATTCTCAGACCTACCAAACATACACAAAAATATTTCATTAAAATTGGTCAAGCTGTTTCGTAGGAGTTTGTTAACAAACACATGAGATTTTTATATAGGGTGACTGGTAATTAGTGACCGATACTTAAACACATGATTGAACTCATGATTACAAACAACTTTCCCAAAAAAACTTTATTTACATTCTCATTAGTTTTATCACAATAATAAAACAGCTGTTTAAATACGCGAGCCTGCGACCGGCGACCGCTCAACTGTTAACCGCGTGATATCGTTGTACCTACAATAGTGATAGAACACCCGCGCAGTTTGCAAACCCATGGGTGTACGTACCTAATCAGTGAATGTACCTACAAACTAGTATTTAAAAAAAGTTTTTTGGGAAAGTTGTTTGTAATCTACAATCACGTGTTTAAGTATCAGTCACTAATTACCAATTACCCTATATACTTATTAAATTATATTTATTTTAGATCTTCAACAAAAGATCCAAATATGTAACAGAAAGCACAATGATAGATAAAAAATGATTTTTTTTAGGTGTGAAAATCATCCAAAAACATCTCCCGCTCTTGGGTGGAGAGAAAGGGTGTGTCAGACTTTTACTGACTAAAAACTCACTTCTATTCCTTCTTTTACTTTCATACCAGGACCGGGTTTTCCTTTCAGAAGCGAACCCATGGCCCCAGTAACCAGTAAGCTTTGACTCTGCTGGGCCCCAATGGTTTACTGATATCTCCTTGAGGCGCTCGGGGAATACTACGCGCCGTCTTGGTCAGGACGGTGTTACAATACAAATAACTGAATCAGAAAAAGAAACTCTGTATATAATAAAAAAACTAACTAGCTACCCTTTTTTAGATTTGCTAGAATTAATTTTAGTACAGACTATTCGTATATATTTCCATAAAGCAATGGTTTTAACAATATCAAAACGAGCGTTGTCAAAATCGTAAGAATCGCGTACTGCAACATTAATTTTGGAAACCAGTAAATCAAAAAATATTTTTCCTTAAAGAGTAATGGCTTAAATAAAAGAACTTACACCATTAAACGCCGTGTGTTGCAAATTCATTGGATTTATCGGTAGTAATAAATCTTTTATGCAAAATTATGTAGTTTTTCTTTGCCAATTCAGTAATGGAAGAAAGTTTTGATATGCAGTGATTTATTCTTAGGTTATTAACTATGCATCATTTATAAGTATAGTCTATATACAAGGATTATTTTACTAGCAAACATTTAACACTTTTTTTTAAGTACAAAATCATTCAATTTAAACTTGACTGGCCTGTTGGTCTAGTGGTTAGTGACCCTGACTGCTATGCCGGAGGTCGTGGGTTCGATTCCCACCCAGGACAAATGTTTGTGTGATGAGCACGATCATTTGTTCTGTGTCTGGGTGTAATTTATCTATAATATGTACGTATTTAGAAATATATAAGTATGTTTACCAGTTGTCTAGTACCCATAACACAAGCTCTGCGTAGCTTGGGACTAGACGGCGTTGTGTGATAGTTGTGGAATATTATTATTATTAAATGACCTCTCCAACTTTGGGTGAAGTGAGTGAGTTAACTCCAAACAATCCCGCAAAAACTTTTGGCACTAAGTATCACAATAATAACAATAATAATAAACCATAGCCCTATGTCTTAGTATTCCATGTGCCACAAAAGTTTTCCACCAACCGGGAATGGTCCTTCAATGCACTTACATAGCGCGTACAGGGATAATCACCGGTTGGTACCATGTTCCATTAAAAGCATCTAAGGGGCCTCTGCGAGTTGGTTTCGACTCCTCGTACGCCTTCCAAAGGTCCTGGACCCCAGGGTTCTGAGATATAATACCCATAATAATAATCAAAATCTTTATTTCTAGCTTTACAATTTAACAAGAAGTAGCTCCGTACTTTAACATAAGCATAATGTGGTAAATTGTAAGTTATCACACTTTCACGTCACAAAAAAGACTTTTTAGATCAAAAATAATAAAAACATACAATCGTTTCCACTAAACATTTCATCAGCATCTTCAAAACTACCACACAAAAAAAGTAATACATTTAAAACTACCAACAAAATACATACAGAACCCTACCACGCCAGTCCGCATAGCCGTACCTCGAGGATATAAAAATGTATACAGCGCGAGTCTGGGATGTTATTTTCTTAAAAGTGTTTACCTCGCGATTCTCGGCACATAGACGCAGTTCTGCTTTCCCAGAATTTTTCCCGTTTAAAAATGTTTTTAAAATTAAAAGTTTTGGTGTCTGATATAATAGTGCAGTCTTTAAGAAATTGTTTGGAAGTAGTGGCGTAGTTAGTTGCCGGCAGTAAATTAATAAAGGGGGTGCAGTTTGGAATAGTTCGCTGCAGGCTGTTGTGGTTTTAAGTTTTTGCTGTATATCAGCTTTTGTTAAGCGTAAGTTGACTTATGCGATGTTGTTTAGTTCTTAACTTTTGGTCTTGACTTGAGACTGAAGCGATTTCAGTTTAAAGTTTGAATGCTTCGGTTTCCACGGAATTAATTCTTGCACGATCAAAACTTAAGTTATATGACTCAAGCCGCATTCTGATTTATTCATTATATATTATTTTTATACCAAGAAAATATATATAATAACGTAAAGCATAAACTAAAAAGCATACAATAAGCAGCCTCATCACATTCTACTATCTCTTCCAGGTAACCTGGAATGGCCAGAGATTACCTGGACACAAAATGGAGTAGCAATTAGTAAAAATAAGAAGTTAAAGAGTCAGCTGACATGAATAAAATACATATAGGAATAAACTAAATACATAGAAGACTACATACAAATAAACTTCAACGATCCGGACTATGAACGTTTCGCTTCGTCGTTTATACCGCGTACATCGAAAGACTGGAACAATTTGCCTGCTGTGGTCTTCCCGTCCAACTATAATTTAGGTGTCTTCAAGGCTAGAGTGAATATAGCTCTTAATAAACCAGTGCGCCTCACCATCAATGATTGCATCACTGCTTACCATCAGGTGGGATCGCAGTTAAGCACTGCTTTATATCAATTAAAACAAAAAAAAACTACTCAAGAATAACCGTTATCATCATCATCATCATTTCAGCCGAAAGACGTATACTTCTGGACATGGGCTTCCCCAAGTGTGGCCATAACAAACGGTCCTGTGCGTCTCCCATCCATCGCATTCCCTCAAGTCTCACCAACTCATCGGTCCACCTTCTGGGAGGCCTTCCAACGGTGCGCGGTCGCCACTCAAGAACCATTTGATCTCATCCACCATCTGTTGTACGTGCAATGAGCCCTGCCCACTGCCACTTTAATTTGGTGATTCTTCGGGCTACTACTCAAGAGTATATCATACTAATTACAAGTGAAGGTTCAAATGAATAGGATAAAATAATGACTGGTCTTATCACATACATACACTTATATCACACACTGTACACTACTACTTACTGAATACTGAAACATAATAACAAGCCTACAAAAGTCCTTAACAATATATAACGCTAATAAAGACACGGTAAACCTTTCCTAATAAATCAATCTCCAAATGTATGCAGACATCTCCATACCGTGATAAGCAAAGCAAGTGTTGAAGCCACGTCTTAAAATGAAGACACATGGCAACATTTATCATGTGAAATGTTATTTAGTGTAGCAGTGTCAACTGGAGAACCTAGACTGGTCTAGTACGCCTCGTGGTTATACTAAATGCCTAAACAACTTAACTATCTCCGCCTTAGAAGCAACAATTTGAATAATAGGATAATCATAAAACCGTAGAACATTACAATAACACATACACACAACAGACACACACATAATATTATTTTAATTGATGTTTTTTTTTGTTTCTGTAAATGGATATATTTGGCCTGAATAAAAAAAAATATTTTTATTATTACTCTTAGACCGCGTTCCAGGAACGCGTGAAGGTATCGAGTTGAAATTAAAACTATATACTCAAATCTGCGATCCCATGTAGCTGTGAAAAAATAAAGCTTTTAAGTTAAGGAATAAAAAAGATACGACCGTATAAGTCACAAAAATGCACATACTCAAAGAAACACGATACACAGGAATCAAAATTCATAAGGTACTTCCCGTTGAACCAGAATCCTGCTATTTGGCATAAAGCAAGGTCTTATAGCACAGATATAGGAATAAATCTGAAAACAGTAAATTTGTTGTTTCCTACGTCACAAAAAATATACTTTTTTGCAATTCGGAAAAAATTTCGAGACTCTCGAGATTCGGGAATTTTAGTTTGTACAGAACCCTCAGTGCGTGAGTCCAACTGACTTCTTGATATTTCAGAAGTGCCTGTAAATGGTTTATTTGAAATAAAAAAATGCTTTGAAGCTATTACCGATTTTTTGTTTTTGCCATGTGTTTACTTTTAACAGTTTTTATCTAGTTCGCTGCTCCATTTCTTTTGCACATAATTTTGTACCCATATATAATTTTATTCATCACATTGTTTCTATATTTTTTGTTTATAGACTTTGACTGGCCTGTTGGTCTAGTGGTTAGTGGCCCTGACTGCTATGCCGGAGGTCGTCGGTTTGATTCCCACCCAGGACAAATGTTTGTGTGATGAGCAGGATCATTTGTTCTATGTCTGGGTGTAATTTATCTATACATATGTATGTATTTAGAAATATATAAGTATGTTCATCAATTGTCTAGTACCCATAACACAAGCTCTGCTTAGCTTGGGACTAGACGGCGTTGTGTGATAGTTGTGGAATATTATATTATTATATTATATTTGTTTGCGATTTATTATTGTTATTTCATATAGCTTATTTTTCATATATTTGAATGTGAAAACACTTTGTACTCCGCAGACTCGTAAATTATTTTCTATTTCGATTTACTTCCTATATTTTACTAATTTGACACACGTTGACTGGTTTTCATTGTTCTCTTATATCTTTTAACTAGCTTCTGCCAGTGGCTTTGCCCGCATGAAAGTAGGTTTCTTCATACAAACTTTGGACCCCGTTTCATCTCTTTAGGGGGCGAACTTTGGAAAATCCTTTCTTAGTGCTCGCCTACGTCAAAAAAGGAAATCTTGTGCGAAATTTCACGCTCTTATTCCTAGTAGTTTTGGCTGTGCGTTGATATGTCAGTCATTCAGTTTCTCCTTTTATATATGTATCTTTTAATAATAATAAGTATTTTTAAATATAATAGGAAAATATTACAAAATCCATAATATTTTTGAAAGAGTAACCGCAGAATTTCTTTTTAGTTCTTCTTAATCGAAAACTACGAATTGGAACACTATTAATTAGCATCTAACGTTTTATTAGTACCCATGTGAAATAAAACATAAGTACTCGAATTAGATTTTTTTTAAAATAAGGAAATGGAATGTAATCCAAGAAGTCACCAAAGATTTTTTTTATTACCCTACTGAATAATGTAGAATGATCTAAACCGAATCAAAGTAAAACTTAAAGCCTTAAGGACTGAACTATCTTGGCTAAGTTAGAACTATTTGGACAATTTACATGTTAGATAGTCAGCCAGACGTGGCGAGATTACTTGTTGATGAATTTGAGAAATATTTTGTCACACTCGCTTTGAAGGACTTAAATACTTTATACAACGAGTTTAAACTCCTTTATTGCTTTCTTGCGGCTTTTGTTTGTGAGCTTAGGTAACAAAATATCTTTCATCTTAATGTGGGGTACATACATGACAACAGAGGTCCTATCACGAACTGGGAAATCAGAAACGTTTATTTCAAATAGACTAATAACAGGCACTTTTGAATTGTCATAATTTCGGTCAGTCAAAAAAAAGTGAAGCTAAATTGCACGTTCCAAAGCGTAGATCTCTTTAAAGAACAACGTGCAAGAATCTCCATGGTCCTCATAACACAAGCTCCGCTTATCTTGGGACTAGTCGGCGTTGTATGATAGTTGTGGAATATTATCATATTAAACATAAATCTTGACCATCAATCCATCTATATATTGTTCATTTTACCCCGAATTTAATACCAAAACCTCGCAACAGCTAAGACTACGATCCCTACCCACCCTAATCCAGCTACAACTGCAATGATGCCGTAGAAAACAGCTCACAATTTCACCAGACGTCTCATTACAGGCACAATAAAGTCGTGGCGTCCTGAAGCTCAAACAATGGACAGCAGCTCGGCCAGATTTCATTTAGAACCGTCGGTATTGTCCCTCTCTCTGTTTATCCTTCTAGCTTCATCTTACTTGCATTGGAACTCTTTGCACCGAATTTTATGTGAACTGTGTTTTATAACGCTTAAAAGATCAACTAAGTTTGAAGACGTGAGGACCTTAGAGTCTAATTATTTACTAACTTTAGAGACTATAAAGACTTAGGTATGAACCACGGAGATCGAATAACGACAGACCTAAATCAGGACTAAAAATCTGATGTTTCATTGTTTGAAGTCCGATTAGAAAGAAAGTAAAGCAACAAGATCTTTTAAATTCTAAATCAATGTCGTAACAAACCCACTCATTCAGATTTGAATAAACGCCACTTGATATCTTCCAACGCTGACACAAAAAACAAACTCGATCATAAGCAAAAGCTACAATAGAGATACGAACCAATTATTTCATATTCAATTATCGTATACACGGTGCGCCGAATAAATTGATCAAGAACTCGAATAACATATCGATTATAAAAATCGAATAGGTTGAATTGAGATCGACAAATCGAATAGGCGACGCGCGACTTCACATGAGAATAAATAATAAAATCCATGTTCTTGTGACGTCACTTCGCTGTATGACGGTCGTAGGGTTGGGAATATCGATACTAAATGTCACGTGTTGAGGGGTTGTTTATTGGGTTTGTATTTTGTGTGGTTTCTTATTTACATTTTTTTGATTCTTCTGTATTGAGGAAACCTTTTTTTTTGGAAAATAATAAATTAGAATACCTACATTATTTCGTTTTTGTTTTACGACTGGTACAATAGATATGAGGTTTTTTTTTTTCATAATTTTACGTACAGCTAAGTTTTTGAGCTTTTATATTTAAACTAGCTTCTGCCAGCGGCTTCGCCCGCGTTTAAGTAGATTTCTCCATATAAACTTTGGGCCCCCGTTTCAACCCCTTAGGGGGTGAATTTTGGAAAATCCTCTCTTAGTGCTCGCCTATGTCATAAAAGGAAGCCTTGTACAAAATATGATGGCCTTATGTCCAATAGTTTCGGCTGTGCGTTGATATGTCAGTCAGTCAGTTTCTCATTTTATATAATAGATAAAAATAGTTCTTTGTATCATAGCTAGTTTACTAAACTACATTTAAATAGTGACATTATTTATTATTATTATTATAATTTAAATATTGACATTATTAATTGTTATTATTACAGACTATAAGATGCCTTATATAAGTCCTTTTCTCCGCTTATTTTACCCTTCTTTTGCTGTGCCCGACAGGGTTCACGATTGTTTCTTTTGGCAAATGTTTCCCACATAAGTCAACATTGTGGAGACCAAAAACAATGATTGAGTGTTACGAAATAATTATTAAGATAATCAATGATAAATTTACAGCGTTTTCAACCTTATTCAAATATCTCAACACACAAATAACCCACAAACAACTTTTGACACATTACCCAATAAGTATATAAAATTTAACAGCCAGATAACATCGTGCCCAATGGGGAATAAAACCATTACAATACCTACCCACGTTACCCATGACGAGGGTCCCATGAAAATAACACCATCGGGCAGTTTACTTCCCTAATTAACTTCATTTTCGATTAACATAATCACGATATACAGTGATTAAATAAAGGACAATAATTCGAGATAATCTAGCAAATGAGAAATTTATACGATCGATATTTTTAGGGTTCTGTACTCAAGTGGTCAAAAATTCGAAGACATGTGACATTCACCAATCCGCACTGAGCCCGAGTGGTAGATTACGGCCCATTCCCTCTCCTAGAGAGAAGAGGACAGAGTCCCAGCAGTGGGAACATTAAAAAAGGTCGATTGTGCTTATACTCAAGGGGTAAAAACGGGACCCTATTGCTATCACTCCGCTGTCCGTCTGTCTGTCACCAAGCTGTATCTCACGAGCCGTGATAGCTAAAGAGTTGAAATTTTCACAGATGATGTATATCTGTTGCCGCTATAACAAAAAAATAATTATAAACAATATA
This sequence comes from Mythimna pallens, assembly GCA_961205895.1. Classification (NCBI taxonomy): domain Eukaryota; kingdom Metazoa; phylum Arthropoda; class Insecta; order Lepidoptera; family Noctuidae; genus Mythimna; species Mythimna pallens. Next base: position 24,126,413 of record OY540833.1, read on the forward strand.
AAATAAATATTTAAGTGATACATCAAACGTGTTTTTTTTTTGCAATTTTTTTGCTATGGCTTGGTACGGTACCCTTCGTACGCGAGTCCGGCTCGCACTTGGCCGGTTTTTTTTTTAATTTTATACGTAAGATATTTGACTATTATCTTACTTTATGGTAAACGATGATGCTGTGCTCGATGGTGGAGCACGCTTGTCTAGAAATAACCTATTCACTCTTGACTTAAAGAAGGTTGTAGCGAGTGAGGTTGTTGATCAGTAAACACAGACTCCAGCAGGGAATTCCACCACACAATACCTAAATGTGTTTCCAAAATATTTTGTAAGTACACCATCGTGTCCTTGTGGAGGCAATCGGCGGCAGCGAACTGTCGCGCCGGGCCTTGGTTCGGGCTATGGTCCGAAGCGAGGAGGAATGGCAGACGGTGACCTCCTTCTGCGATTCAGTAATGCTAGCGAAGGAGGAGGCCGCACGTGTGAAGCAGCAGCATCCATCTTTTCTTTGGCCTCCTTCTCACTCTCCATCCATCTACACGTATACTCAGAACTTTTTTAGTAACATGCGTTTCATCCCTCCTATTCACATGACCATTCAAAGACCAACGATTGCCTTTCAACTTTTAAGTCACAGGCGCCACTTTCAAACTTACTCTAATATACTCATTTCTCACTTTATCCATTCTCGAATGAACGAATGTAGAAATACAGTACGATATATCCTGTTATCACCCGTTATACTCGTGTCCCTGCACTACGGTACAAAACTACTAAAACTAAACTACCTAGAGAGGTAAAAAAATCCCATTTCGTCGGATCATATCTCATTCGTATTAATAGGGGACATTTTTCCGACAGAAGAGAGAGAAAAAATGGGTAGGCCGGCCAACTGCTGTAGATATATCATAACATACTTTTATACCGAATGTATTGTGTTTGATGACCAGGGACTTGGAGCTCCCTCACCCCTCTCTGCCCCAACAGTTACATGCGGCTAAGAAGTTCTCCTTCTGTGTTCCAAAGGTCTTGAATAACTGGTGGTACGTCCCATCGGTTTCTTCATTACGGCACATGTGATATTATTTTGTAGTAAAGATGATCGTAATGATGTGAAATGGTGTATCTGTGGTCGTAACAGCAATTGCGTGATTCTAGGTCATGTATCGTTAATGCTTGGTTTATTATCATAAATGCGAATAACAAAATAATTTCTGAATTTGAATCTACTAGCTCACTTGTAAGTATACATTTTTTTAGGTGGGAAATCATTTAATGACATCTCCCAAGAAAACCCTGGGGCCCTGGGACGAAGGCAAAGAAGGAACAGGAGTGGGCTTAAGTCAGTAAAACTCTGACATGCCCTCTCGCCCCGCCCAAGAGCGAGAGAAGTCTTTGGATGATTTCCAACTTAAAATAAAATCTCTTGTGTATGGAACCTTAAAAACTGACTAATTCTACTTGTCCTTTCACCCGCAAATATTAAGCTATAATTGCAAAATCTCAAACATCTGATAGCAACATTCTAACTGCTTTACGATGTGACAAAGCTGAAATCTTAAATGCACACTGGAAACAAGCCAGTTCAGCCTAGCGACGGCGCCATTTCTTTTAGCTCTGCAATTTTACAAATGCTGGGTAAATATCGAATGCTGACAAAAATTGTACTGAGCTTTGCAACTAAACTTGCAGAAATACTGTATCGTGAGCATTACAGCTGTAATGATATAAATAATATTTTATCTATATATATAAAAGGGGAAACTGACTGACTGACATATCAACGCATAGCCGAAACTACTGGGATTAGGAGCGTAAAATTTTGCACAAGGTTTCCTTTTATGACGTAGGCGAGCACTAAGAGAGGCTTTTCCAAAATTCTCTCCCTAAGGGGTTGAAGCGGGGGTCCAAAGTTTGTATGGAGAAACCTAAATCCACGCGAGTGAAGCCGCGGGCAGAAGCTAGTTCAAGCATAAGTTAGTAATGATTTACTTTAAAAGTATAATGTAGACCTGCCTGATTTCGGTTAAGAGGCTCCTTTTCACTCACCTATCGTCAACATCGAGCATGGTTTAAAAGCTCGTTACTTCATCTAATGCAATCCAACGCGATGTTTGACGAAAAGGCAACGCGAAAAAAGAGAGATAACGCCTGAAAACTCGGTTAGCATTCGGTAATTCCGTGATTTACTCAAATATTTTACAAAACTTGTTCCAGGAAATACGTGTTTTTTTAAACCCTTAAAAGTTTTTGAAAAAAAATTTCGTTATTCAGAATCTTGATTAAATTTGCAAAGCAATTTGCATTGTTATGTTTTTTGACTTTTTAATTTTTTAGTAAATTGCGAAGTGTCAAAGTTCATGCAAAATAGCAGATTTTTTTCACAAAGTAAATTGGTTTCATTAGAAACCTAAATAACATCCACTAGATACTTTGTTTCCAAAATATCTAATGAAAATAGAACCGCGTCCTTTGGCACAGGCACAACGTAATGTTGCCACTTTATATATAATATGATATCGTATTTCCTCTTTATTTATTCATTGTTTTTTTTTCTTTCCCTATAATTTATTTATATTTAATTATCTATTTTATTCAGATCTACTAGCACACAATACCGTGCCGACATCTTTATGTCAATAACGTTACCGACCCACGCTGAAAACCAGCGCCGTAGACTGGTCACGGCATTATGCTGAGCTACCGGCCGTTTTGCACGGATGTGGCGCATATTTCTTTCACATAATATACTTATAATTTGTTAGTTCTGAATTTGCGCCTTGTTCCGCCAAATAAAATGTTTTTCTTTCTTTCTTTCTTCTAATAACGTCATAATCGCGTAAGAGCGGTATGAAAATCCAATGCCAAATCCTACACTTGTTGAAAGAAAGTTGGCATTTACATTGTTTTCTTGTACTATCATCAATATTATTCAGTTGCCTTTATCCATATATTGCATCATGTCTTTTCCTTCCATACTTCTCCCTCTCATGTGTCAGCACTTTTCAGTAGTTTCATCCAATGTGCCACATATTTTATTTTATAATATTTAAGTTGTTAATTATAAAATAGTCATTTGTGTATTTTATTTTAATAAAATTATACACCAGTAGACCATTCATGATGATTATCATAGATGATGCGCCAAATATATAGTAATAAAAGTGTTTTTATTCTATTCTAGTTTTATATCTTAGCAGTCAATCCCTTTTTTTTTCTTTTTTTTTTTGAGATATGAAGTCTCCTAACTACGTCGTCTTATATGGAGGAAAGAATGGAGTGAAAGGAAGCGTCAAATTTTAACTGACTATACCCCACCGTGTTTTTTCAGCTTTCCTTTGTCCTATTTTTATATATTATTGTTTAACATTTACACTTCACACTTAAATATAAATTTGCGAATTTTATCTTTTGTTTTTTAATATATCCCACAAATTTCACACAACGCCATCTAGTCCCAAGCTGAGCAGAGCTTGTTTTATGAGTACTAGACAACTGATAAAGATACTTATATATTTCTAAATACATACATATTATAGATAAATTACACCCAGACACAGAAAAAATGATGGTGCTCATCACACAAACATTTGTCCTCATTCCCAAAACCCAGTCAGGAACTGTTTCAAACATTTTAGTCACATCATCTTTGGCATAGTCCATCAAATTCGTGAAATTAAAAAGCAAGCCATTCCATATAAAACACGAAATAAACCAAAGGTAATTTATTCTGCACGGAACCGGCCATTTTGTACAAAAAACAACATCAACCGATTGATTACGGCATTGGCTAAAACGCTTTTCACTTAAAGGGAAAAGGATACGATTTATCACTAACAATTTGTACCGTGGTATCGATCGCTTGAAGAATAATGCCCAGGAGTATTCCAGGGGTATGTTCCCACAAGAATCCTAAATAAGTTGTGTGAAACGTATACTTTGAAAACTTTAGTGATGGTAAAAGGTTTGGGAAATACCGGGACATTTAGAGAATTTAAAACTCGAGAGTATAGAGGTAAATTCCGGGATTCAGGGTATCTTGTGGAATATCAGATTTTTCCATTAGTGGCTAAACAGGTATTGCTTAGAAGCAGTATTTGAAAATACTACGTTTGTTACCTACACAATTGCTGTGCCCCGCGGTTTTGCTCGCATTTTTGGCTATTACTCCGCTACTGGTTGGCTATTTGTTGAGGAAGGCTAAAAGGTAACATTATGTTACCTTTTAGCCTTCTTCAACAAATAGCCCATTTATTTAGCCAACATTAAAATATTTTTTCAATTTAAACCAACTGGTTTAAATTGAAAAAATATTTTCATGAGATTAGCGCGCTTAAACAAAACTCTTCAGCTTTATTATAAAGTATGGACTAGACAAAATACAGCATCTAGTACATACACAACAGTACCTAACAAATCTTATCCCGCAGAACATTTTACTTAAATTCCGGGACAACCCGGGAAATGACAACACTAGTGACACACTTTATTGAGCCAATGCTTGTGTGAAATTTATTGTGTTCGGTGTAAACAAGTTCCCTTGAATGTCGCCGTTAATTTTGTTTATATGCGACGCCGAATTTAAGGCTGTCTGGGATGTGGTTTGGTTTTTAAATGTGGTGCGGTGCTTGCTGATATTGCAACAGTGTAACGTAGCCTCGGAGGAACTAAACTGCTCAAGTTTGTGACCAAGTAAGTACTGCTTTTTTCCTTCCATCGAGTGGTTATTCTTGAATCTAAACAGTTTCATTTTAGAATTGCCAAACTTAAGTGCACATTGCATGCAGAACAGATGGTCGATGACCTATGGTCAGGATCGCGGGAATCCGACGTTCATTGTGGCGACGCTTGGGGGACGCCTATGTCCAACAGTGGACGTGTTTCGGCTAAAAATGATGATGAATTGATGAGTTTCATTTTACTTTTTCTCAATAAACTATAATTACTATGATGTTTACACGTATTTGTGAGTCTTCTGGCTAATATTTTAGTTATGTTGTTGTTTAATTTTCGTTAGTTTATGTTTTGTGAATAGTAATTTTTTTTTTAATTATTTGTCCTGTGTCAGTCACAAATAAACTTTTTTCTTTGTTTCTTTTTTCTCTTTTTTTCTCTTTTTTTCTCTTTTTTTCTTACAAACTATCAAAACATTTGCACAGGTCGATCATCAAGATCAAACAATGCTTGAGTGTCGTCGAGACCGGCCTAGAAAGAGGTGGCGGGATGATCTGGAAGCGTGCCGCGAGGACTGGTTTGAGGCAGCGTAGAAAAAAAAGGCAAAGGGAAGGCCTTTGCCCAACAGCGGGGAAGTAAAAACTAGGAAAAAAGCTCTCAGTTATATTTCAGTTGTAGATAACATTGAAATTGTACTCAATAATCTGTCTCTAATCTATTTAGATTCTAAGTTTTGCTACACTATTTACCCATTTGAATTTCTAAGGATTTTCTTCGCTTCTTAATACAGATTCTACAATTTAAAGAAAACTCAAGATCACACTTCTTAAATCACTTTATCGCGGTCCGACACCTCGATCCCTTACTAAATCACTTGAGTACTCGGAACTCGAAATTCAACACTAGCTAGCAATTGTGACAGTGATACTTTATAAAATAGAATATATTCAGAATAAGAAAACTTTATAAAAATAACTTTTATGAAATTTGGGCATTTTTCGAAAAGAATTTGAATTTCCGGCGTATTTGAAATGAGAGAGGAGAATAAAGGTTACATACTCATATATATTGTACCCTTATTGCAAAAACCAACTAAATGCACCAACATTTTTGTATTATTATAATAATGTTATTACTATTATATTCAATCAAATTTGTAGGTTATTTACTTTTTGCCGAAACTATCTTTTTAAATAAGTGTCGTAGCTAATAACCGGTTTTACCTGTAGATTCATTTTGATGAGACGAATGGATGAATGGACTTAACTTATCTGGGTATAAATTGCAGATAGTTGGTATTTGCAATAAGGGTACGACATGAATATTTTCTATGTGTGTTTGTGTTATATGTTCCTCGAATATGTTCTCTCTCTATATTTCAAAGGTTTGCTGGGAGAAAACTCATTGCTGAGTTAAGCTCGCCTTTGTACATGAACTGTCTGTATCTCCATATATTATGTTATGTTTTTTTTGTACAGTAAAGAATTACGATATACGGATATATAGCCCGAAGAATTGTCTAACTTATGTGGCAGTGGGCATATTGCCTGCAAAACCGAAAGTCGATGAGATCGAAACGTTTTGTAGTGGCGACCACGTACCAAAAGACGAAGTGTTGGAAGGCCGATGACATGATGAGGGTCTGGAATTTGACGAATGTGAGTCGCACAGTACTGGTCTTTGTGGCTATCGGGGGAGGCATATATACAACAGTGAATGTCTTTCGGCTGAAATAATGGTGACGATGATGATCTTTTGAAATGTCACTTGACTAGAATTCTATTTAAGCTGCCTGAAGTATTGTATGTAGTTGCATTTGTCTCTTTTGTAAACACCTATTAACTATGAAGAAGCAAGTGTGAAATCGCAAGACGATGGAAGACTCGGCCCTGGTACGAAAGGCAACGAAGGAACAGGAGTGAGTTCTTAGTCAGTAAAAGTCTGACACTATCTACCGCTCCGCCCAAGAGCGGGTGATATCATTAGATGATTTTCCCACCGAAAAAAAAAATGCGTACGTTAAGTTTATTTTAAATAAATCACTATTTCATCGTGTATAGTCTTAGGTATGACGCCGACTCTTCATGTGACATCAACGTAACAAATTCAATGGTTACACGTTGTCGCAATGTGGTATCGGCTCTTATATTTTTATGTTGCTAGTTGCGACACCTCAGTCCTACAAAAACACTTCAACACTTACAACTTTAAATCCACAATTCAACACTACACATATTGGGCACAGTCAGCACCGTTTCTCAAAACAAACAGCTATGCATGGGAAAATTTCAAATTGATATAAGAAAAGCGTTGTTGGCTCCCAGCCAGGCCCCGTTTCGTTTCGAGAGGGCTTTTGTGGACCTACCCGCAACGTGCTTGCCGCCTCAAGAACTGAAACGCTGAAAACGCTGGTAAGCAGCCTGAAATAGTTGGGCTTTTGTGAAGCTGACCGGGCTGTGACTTAAAACCTAATAAGTATGAAATGTTTCAGTTGATGTTGTTTTAGAGTTGCTCATTTAGAGATATTTTGTATCTTTCTCTTGTTGAAACGTGGTCGCTTACAATAGACCTCATCAAAAGTCCTAAAGTCACCCATAAGGGCAATAAATAGAGACATACAGATAACAGGAGAACTCAAGTTACCGGCATAGCTCTAAAAGTCACCAAAGTTAAGTTTAGGGGCTCGTTGCGCGCGAAAAGTGGCAGACCAATGACCTGGTGAGGGCCACGGGCCTCTGATGGATACGAAAGGTCGTTGTGGTGATAAATGGGAGAAGCCTACGTTCAGCAGTGGACGTCTTTCGGCTAAAATGATGATGAAGTATCTTTCAGTGTTTCTGAACCTTCTGGTTTTAGCGTAATCAGCCTTATAATGTTCCTAAGACTCAAGCCTCCTCTCTCTCTCGCGCCGGGCCTTGGCCATGGTCCAGAGCGAGGAGGAGTGGCAGGCGGTCGCCTCCTTTTGCGAAGCAGTAATGCTTGCAAAGGAGGCGGCCGCACGCGCGAGAAAACGGCCCTCACGCCCCAGCCGCCAGGATCCCGATCCCAATTTCTGGCCTCCGTAGGCCCAGGCTTGCGGACGGCGAGCAATGGGTAGCTTGCCGTGTGACTATGCGGTAACCGTCCGGCCGAGCCCAAATCGTCGACGGCGCGTAGTGTTCCACGCGCACCTCAAGGAGATGTCAGCAAAACCGCAGGGGCCCAGCAGGGTCGAAGCCTACTGGGGCCATAGGTTCGCTTGTGAAAGGAAAACCCGGGGTCCTGGAAAGCAAGGCAATAAAGGAACATAGGAGTTGGTTTTAGTAAGTAAAAGTCTGACACACCCTTTCGCTCCACCCTAAAGCGAGAGAATTCATTGGACGATTTCCCACCTAAAGAAGAAAGATCTAAAACGCAGAAGTCAACTGTAGGAACACTGGTGGATTTTAGTCAGTCAAATTCTGACACTCTATTTCGCTCGTAGGACAGGTAATTTAGTGTTTCCCCAACATAAAACAAGGACAACAATTATAATGTTCTAATGTGTGTATTTGATTTAATTTGCTTGGATTCTTAGTAAAACTGAGACATCATGGAAGTCAATATCAATAGAACTGTGAGCGGATTCGGAAAATCTGACCATTTAGATATTTTCTTTTGTACCTTAAATATCACAACAACAAAAAATATTCTAAAAATACATATTTATGGGTACTTCTTTAGTACACACTCGAAACAACAAACCCCTTTGTTCCACTAATTAGTTCATCACAAATTCACTAGATGTCACATTTTTCAACAATGCAAATTGCAAATCATGGCGCGAAATTATAACAAAGCAGCAATTTCAACCTTATTCTGTTGTAAGAAGTTTTAATTTCCTAAGCACGTATTATGTAGCTGTGACTTTTTAGAACAAAGCAGGATTAGTGGTAAATGTTAACGAGTCTCATTAGCAAAGAGTCGTTATAATGGGTAAATATTTTTTGGTCTTTTCGTCCGCCATAATTGAAAAATGTGGGAAGTGTACGAGTTGCCGCGCCTGGGGGTAAAAACGGGAAATATTTTTTGAATACTAAAATGTCCGTTGGGATTGGAATGCGGTACTATTAATGCTGGCCAGTGGATTGTTTGGCAGTTTTTTGAGGATCGAGAGAGTTTTGAATACTGCGTCAAATTACTGAAAATATTTGTAGTGTTTTCGGCTGTTCTGCATAATTGGAAATGAAAATTTCATTTCATTTTGTGTACTCATTCCCTCTCTATAATAAATACTGTTTTCTGGAAACTGAGAAAATTCAGGTTGCATCAATAAAAAGCGATTAAAGCATACCCCGAAACGATAGTACCAGCTGATCGAAAAATAATTTGCAACAGAGAAGGATCCGGCACTGAACGCAAATACATGCAAATTAAATAACCAATACATAAATTAAGTTCAACAAGAACCTTTATTTTTTATATTCCGTTCCGAAAATAATTTAAACATGCAAAGGAGGCTCATAACATACCGAATCAATTCCCCATTACTTCCCCATGGGTACTAATGGATGAAGCTACATACATATTACAGACTTTGTTCCATACTAAAAAGGGGTTCATAGATTTTCCCTTACCGTTTCTTGTTTATTTTATATTTGAAGCAAAATAGACCGTATATACGGTAGCAATGAGTTCATTTTCATGTTGCGTGTCCGATATATTTTTTACACAGTTAATGTGTTCGCAAATGAGAGATAGAGAGGCATTAAATAGATGGCGTCATCCGAGTTGCGTCATAGTGAATACGAAACAGTAATTCAACTCGATCGGTGATTAAGTTTAAAAATGTTGAGTGTTTTTTTTTGTAATTAAAATACAAAAACGAAAAAGCTTCGAATACTTATTGGAAGCTGTTTTTATTTCGTGTGCTTTTGTAAAATTAATTTACTTTTAAATTTGCTTTTTCACATGAAGTATTTTATCATCCTGCAAACTCATTCATTTGGATCAAATTAAGTTTTGTACAGATTCAACGATTTTAATCATTTCTGTTAGCAATTTGGAATGTAAGTCTGAAGCAGTTTTTATGAATTGTGACAAAGCTTCGTATATCAAACAAGAGTACGCCTACTTAACTCTGAACAATATCACATTAGGAGAACAGAGAAATTATTCATCCACGATGGACCCAAATATCCTGATTGATACCTTAGAGGAACTTGTACCTCCCACGTCGAGCCCTCAAATTATTTCAAAGACGCAGCAAAATTGAGTTACTCTGCCCAATTTACTGTGGGAAGCGGAGACTATAGGCTTAACAAAGATGGAGTATGTGATGTTACATATAATATATGATGAATATTATGTAATAAATTCACTTACAGCTGGATTCTATAGCTGGGGTAAGTTGTTATGTTTGAAGGTCATAGGTACATAATTTGTTTTGTAGTTTGCGATTCAGTTAGAGGATTATATTCAGTGGTTTACAGGAGAATGTTAGTCAATACAAATATGAATTTGGACATAAAATAATTTTAGTTTATTTAAAGCTTTTCTAGAGCAGTGCTGTCCGAGTGGTAATGGCCCCGACTTACGAATTGTAGGCCACGGGTTCAAATCTAGCCAGGCGTACTACTTGGTGTAATTTATTTCATCACCACTGCTCTCAAAACGGTGAAAGAAAACATCGTGAGGAAACCGCCATGTCCTAGAACCAAAACTTCGAAGACATGTGAAATTCACCAACCCGCACTGGGCCCGCGTGGTGGATTACGGCCCTTTCCTTCTCCTAGAGAGGAGGGCTGAGTCCCAGCAGTGGGAAAATTAAAAGGATGATTATGCTATGCTATGTTGAAGCTTCTGTTAAGAGCTCTGCATTAAAAGAAAAGACAACATGCACTCAAAATTGTGAATATTTTTACCGGACGATCGGACAGCGAGCTACCCATTGTTCGCCGTCCGTAAGCTCACGCTTACAGTGGCCAGAAATCGGGATCGGGATCCCGGCAGCTGGAGCGTGAGGGCCGTGCCCTCGCGTGTGCACGTGCGGTCTCCTCCTTTGCTAACATTACTGCTTCGCAGAAAGAAGCGACAGCCTGCCACTTCGCCTCGCTTCGGACCATGACCTGTACCAAGGCCCGGCGCGAGAGATTGTTGCCGCCGATCTCCCCCACGAGGACATGGCGGTGTTCTGCCCAAGCGGGGCACACCTCTACCGTGGTTCAGTTGGAAATCAGCGTCAGGCACTAGTTGTCTGACATTCATGCTGAACTGGACCTATTTTGGTGCAGCCGTGAGGCACACAACTACATTTTTTGTTACTTCAATTTTTTTTATTTTGTTTCGTGTTTACCCTATATTGTGTTTGTGCCTTGTGCTGTACCAAATAAATTCCTTTTCTTTCTTTCTTTCTTTTGCTCCACCGTGAACCTTTTCACCCTTAACTTTTCAATACAGTAAAACTGTACAGTTCTGCTTACCTAATAAAGGTAACAAGCATTATAATAAATCTTGAACAAATTAAATACGCAGAATCATGACCTTGTTAAAGAAAAACATTTTCTATGGCTTTGCAATACGATCCATAACGATCAAATGTTCGAGGCCTTAAAAATGTAAATATTTTTATACCCTTTTTGGGTTTTAATGAGCAATGTAACTTGAGAGTACTTTTTGATTTAATCCAATTTTAATACAGGAAGACTTTTTTTCTATAAAATATTAACTATGATTTTTTGTGACAATGTTTTTCATTTTGCGAAAGAAATGTCATTTTGACCCTTTGAGTGAGTATTCATCTAAGTACCCCTCCTCCTTTAAGGGGGCGATAGGGAGTGTCAGATTTTTACTAATTGAAACCTACCTGTGCTTCTTCAGTTGCCCTTTGCGCCGCCCAGGGCCGCAGTAACGGCACTTGAAAATACTGTATTTTCGGAAAAAAAATTACAATATAGTGTGGTAAACTTGCCAAAAGGAAGTTTCAAATTTGCATTTATCATTTAACAAAAAGATTGCTGGACTAATATAATGATCTTGTCGACTGACATACATTTTGACTCATTTGAAAAGTTTCACAAAACTAACTTTTTGATTCTTTTATTCTTTATTGTACACATTAAAATGTTACAATAATATAATATATTGTACTATGTAACAGAGTTCATGTACATAGGTTAGCTTTTTGATATGCAATTTCTGAATGAAAATTTTATTCTTCTTAAATTTAATTTTGATTTGCAATGTGATGTTAATTTTTATTTTTATTTAATTAATTCAGATTTCAATTTTAGTCACAGTTTTAATATCATTTTTAATGTTAATTTTACTTGCAAACGTTTTCTTTATATTTTAGTTTTATTAATTTTAAATTAAAGTAGATACTTTGTAGCATATAATATAGTTACTACTTTTATGGGGCATGCGGTGCTAACATTTAAGAAATCGTAACACTAACCTACATTACAGTTTTGTTTTAAATGTATAATTCATTTTATACAATTTGTAAGTTGGCAAAAAAAGAAATAAATAAAAATAACGAAAGAAAGTTACACACACACAGTTAGGAATCATACGTAGGTGCGTGGGCTTATATTTGATAGCGCCACCGTACTAACAAGTAAAGCTAGGATATATTGTTTCTGTTATGAAGCCTGCCTTCGACTTGATAACACAAATCTAGCGGTGACATTGTTCAACACACTGACTGCTCAGTATCCGGATGTGGACATATTCCACTCGAATAAGTGTTTCTTTTTCTTTTTTAATTCATATAAACTAGTGCTTGACTGCGATCCCACCTGGTGGTAAGCAGTGAGGCAGTCATTGAAGGTGAGGCTCACTAATTTATTAAGAGCCTATTGAAAAGACCTCAGCAGGCAAATTGTTCCAGTCCTTCGGTTTGCACGGTATAAACGACGAGGTAAACGCTTAGTTACTCGCCGTAAGTCGGGTTGTCCGATGGTAGAAATGAGATGGCGGAATCAAGTCATGCAATTCCCGCGCACACTCTCTCTGTTTTTTTTTTTAAAGACACGAAGAATGTGATAATAAAAATCAAATAAAACTAGTTGCTTTTTGTGTCTCTCTGCTGGGCAAAGGCCTCCGATTTCTATTTTCAAACATTTTTAACTTGACCGATCTCTGGCCAAGTTTACTCCGCAAACATGACGCAATCGTCACACCACCTTCACCACGGTCCACCTCCCTCAGTTTGTCTTATTTTGAAGTATTTATATATAATTAAATTAGTTTTCATATTATTTAATTAATAACTGATTTACATTCTCTTTATTCTTTGTAATCACAAATAAATTACATTTTTAAATATTTTTTTAAACAAAATCATACAAAAAAAAAACATTTAATATTATAAAAAATAGTACCCCACCGGTATCGGGAATAGGGTCCAAGCTACCGGCGGTCAGGGCTCCAGAGAAAGGAACCTCCTAACAATGCGAGCCGTGTCCAGGAGTACCGCTTTCTGAATCAAGCCCTTGATCCAGCCGCCTAACGCGAGCCTCCTAAGGTGTTGGTCGAGGCTCTTGGATATTAAGCCATTGCCCGACACGACTATCGGCACAATGATCGCCGAGTCCACATCCCACATGTCAACAACCTTGCGAGCCAAGTCAATATACTTGATTTGTTTATCTTTCTCGGCTTTCACGACTTTCTCATCATGCGGAACGGATATGTCAACAATCATTGCACGCCTCTCGCTTCGGGTCACCACTACTATATCAGGCTTATTGGCTACAATAGTCCTGTCAGTGATGATGGACCGATCCCAGTACAAAGTGATATGTATTATTGTTATGATTTTAAATATTTACCACCACATCATCGCTTACCATCAGAAGAGAAAGAGTCAAACTCGAACCTGTCAATAATAATAAAAACATATAAATCAATTTTTTGGCTGGCCTGTTGGTCTAATGGTTAGTGGCTCTGACTGCTATGCCGGAGGTGGTGGGTTCGATTCCCACTCATGACAAATGTTTGTGTGATGAGCAAGATCATTTGTTCTGTGTCTGGGTGTTATTTATCTATAGTATGTATGTATTTATAAATATATAAGTATGCTTATCAGTTGTCTCATAACACAAGCTCTGGTTAGCTTTAGACGGCGTTGTGTGACAGTTGTGGAATATTATATTTTTATTATTATAATTGTAATTATTTAACAATATTACCTATAATTATTGATATAACACGTGCTGGTTCTGTTAGTATAGACAGTAATGTCTGCTGCTACGATCCTAACATACAACTGAAAATAAATGCAAACGTTATACTAGAAGGACCAAAACATCCAAGCCAAAAATGTGTCAATTTCCTAAGAAGTTCTAAGAAAGAAGTAATAATATTTCAAGCATTCACACCTCCTAAGTCTAAAAAGAGCAAACTGATACGATCGGTAGCTGGGTGGATAGTGAAAACTTTCAATCCACTAGTACAAAGAGGGCTGGCAGAGCGCCAGCTTCCACCAATCAGCTGACTACACTAAATTGTGTTAAAATGGTTTTCGGAAACTGAGAATAAAATCTCGTGTCATAAGATTTTGTGTCGGCCATTTTTATTCATTTGCGATGGATTAATTTGTCGGAGTATGCAAAAGTAACGTCATAAACGGTAGAAAATGGAGTCATGAAAATAAAATTTTCTATTTCAGTAAACAAGTGCCTGAGCATTTTTCCAACTATGGGTTTTTTTTGTAGGTGGGAAAATCATTCAATGACATCCTCCGCTCTTGGGCGGAATGGGAGATAGTGTTAGATTTTTAATGACAAAAACCCATTCCTGTTACTTCGTTGCCTTTCGTACCAGGGCCGAGTCTTCCTTTCAGAATCAGACCCTTGGCCCCAGTAGTCTTGGAGCCTGCTGGGCCCCTACGGTTTGCTGACATCTCCTTAAGGCGCGCGTGGGCACGGTCCGTATGGTAACCGGACGGCCGGACGGCGAGCTACCCATTGCTCGCCGTCCGCGTCGAGGTTAGTTGGTTGGGTGGTTGGTTGGTTGGTTGTTGAATCAGGTGCAGCAGCATACCAATATTTAACAAAGAGCCACACATCTAACCGCCACAATCTTGGGAGGCGCCAATTAGTAAAACATAAAAAAATTGCCCCAAACTAAATGTCACCTTGTTAGAACTTAGGCCAGGAGCACATCACTAACGTGTTTCCATTAACCTAAATCCTAAGCCATCCTTAACGTCTCCACCTCACTATTTGTCTAGCGTTTCGGTGTCGGCTATAATCCTCGAATTGTAGGCATTCTGATAAACACACCATCGATACATGGTGGACATCCCACTCATACGTACAAAGCGTTTTGGGAACACATTCATAATGCGTACAGCTAAGGAGTGGAATTCTCTGCCGGAATCTGTGTTTCCTGATCTACAACCTAGGGGTCTTTAAGTCAAGAGTGAATAGGTTACTTCTAGGCAAGCGTGCTCCATCGTCGGCCACATCATCGCTTACCATCAGGTGAGATAGTGGTCAAACGCGAGCCTATCTATAATAATAATAAAAAAACAATTTGCAAAATACATATTGAGACATCAAATTGACAAGATGAGGTCCTGTATTTAAATATCTTCGAATTTTAGGTTTCTAGATTATAAAAATGCATAGATCGAAGACGGTGAAAAGGGCGGTCTATGCAGTATTCTCACATCCCAAAATGACAAATAAAGGCACATATTCCCATTGATGGGACTCAGGCCTCCTGTCTAGGTGAGCGAATGGGCAGTAATCCACCACGCGGGCCCAGTGTTGGTTGGTGGGTGTCACATGTCTTCGAATTTTTGGTTCTAGGTCATGCCGGTTTCCTCACGATGTTTTCCTTCACCGTTTTGAGAACAGTGGTGATGAAATAAATTACACAAAGTAATGCGCCTGGCTGGGTTTGAACCCGTGACCGGCAAGGCACATTATAGCTGATCCAAATGATACCTACTCCTCTTATCAAAATAAAATCATTATGCAATAAACTTACTTTACGCATTCCGCGCACAATAAAAAAACACTCATAAATTATTCATCTTCACATATTATTTGTAACAACAAATTACCATACCTATATAACCTACTCCCATGCAAATGTATTCTTAGAAAAATAACTTAAAAAATACATGGTGATCTATATCTAACATGAGAGTCATTAACATACCACCGAAGAATTTTGGCTCGGAGCCAGCCAAGATTGATGGCTGAATGTATGCATATGTGTGCCTCAAAAAAAAAAAAGTTTTTAGTGACAGGCACAATGTTTTATTAGGGGTCTAGTCTTTTCGGGGTTTCAGGACTCTGTGTGTGACAAAAAGCAATAGTCACTTTTTTGCTTCACTAACTCTGAGTTTACTAAGTTTTTACTAAGGTACTAAGCTACAACAATCTAGATCAAAACAGAAACCCTATTTCCCTCGGTCATGTCATAAGTTGAGAACGACTTTATGGATTTCATTCGCTTTTTAAGGGTTTTGTACCTCAAAAGGTAAAAACGGAACCCTTACTGGAACTCGTGGAGGTATCAAGTTGAAACTAAATCCATATTCTAAGTCTGTGGTTTGAACAGACTGAATTGAAGCTCTGAAAAAATCAAACTTCTAAATCAACGAGAAAAAAAGATACGGCCGTTTATGTAGCAAAAAACGTATATTTTGACTCTCTCAAGGGAATCAAAATTCATAGGGTACTTCTCGTTGACTCAGAATCCTGAATTTTGGCATAAACCAAGGTCTTATATCTTAAATCGATCAAAAAACTAAATAAATAAGAGTATATCTCTAACCATCGTTCCATTTCACTATCTATTCTACTGCCAAATAGTTAGAACAGTAACAAAAATCAAAATTCACCAAAAGTAGACAAATCCATGAAACTCGTTAAGGCGGTGCACACCACCGGACTCAAAACTCATAAAAACATTAAAATATCGTATAACACGGTCGTAAACACCAGTTAATATGCACCAAACGCCTGCAACTAAACGACTGTGCCAACTAGCCTTGTTACTTTTGTGTATAATAGCCTTAAATCGCTAGTGTACACTGTTCTTAACTTTCAATTCTTTTTTTAGCGTCTTAATTTTGTTTGGGGTGCTATCATTTTTATTATCGCTGTCTCCCTATGTATTTTTTCGTATTTTATTAATAGCATTAAGATAATCTGTGTACGGAAATAATAAAATTGTATTTTTATTAAATGATGAATTATATTTATTTTACAAATAGGTTTTAAAAACACTTTTACACGTCACCATGAACTAGATGAGGCCAACATTTCGAGAAGAAAAACCGAAATAAACTGAGAGGTCAAAGTTTCTTTTATAGTCTTGACAGCTAATATGTAATTGTCAAATCATATGAAAACCATGTAAATTAAATAATATAATATTATAATACAATTTAATATTCACACAACTATCACACAACACATTCTAGTCCCAAGCTAAGCAGGGCTTGTATTGTGTACGAGACAACTGATAAACATACTTAAATATTTCTAAATACATATATATTATAGATAAATTATACCCAGACACAGAACAAATGATCGAACTCATCTCACAAAAATTTGTCCTGGATGGAAATCGAACCCACGACCTCCGGCATAGTAGTCAGGGCCACTAACCACTAGACCAACAGGCCAGTCAAAGTGCTGTAACACCTCCTACCCAACCAAAGTTACCGGCATAGCCCGAAGAATCGCCAAACTTAAGTGGCAGTGGCCAGGGCACATGCATTGCTCGCAGATCAGATCGTCGGGTGGAAAGGCAGAATCTTTCCAGAGTGCCGGAAGACGTAGCGTTGGAAGGCGTGCCATAAGGTGGACCGATGACCTGGAGAGGGTCCTATTTTATATTACTTTATAGAGATAACAAACAGCAGCAATAAAGGGTTAGGCAATCTCGGCGAGACACACCAACCCGGTCGGTGTTGCGATATTTAGGGGTGGCCGAATTTCAGCCGGTATTTTTTATATGTTTTTAATGGATTATGAAATATGATTTTAAATTTTGTAGAATAGATGTTTTTTTTTTTTTGCTATGACATTTTTTTTTTAATGGTATAAACCAGTGCTTGACTGCGATCCCACCTGATATTAAGCAGTGACGCAATCATTGATGGTGAGGCGCACTAGTTTATTAAGAGCCTATTATTAAGGCTAGAGAGCCTTGAAGACATCTAAATTATAGTTGGACGGGAAGACCGCAGCAAGCAAATTGTTCTAGTCCTTCGATGTACGCGGTATAAACGACGAAGCGAAACGTTTCGTCCGGAACATTGAAGTTTCAAGAACGAAAGGGTGGATACTCGTATGTCGGGTTGTCCGTTGGTAGAAAAGCGATAGCGGAATCCAGTCATGCAATTCCCGCGCCCACTCTCCAAAATGTAACCTGTAAAATACCCATAGGCTGGCTACCATGCGCCTGTGCTCGAGGCTTTGTAGATTGGACTTAACCAAAATTACTATTTTAATGAATGTTATGTACTTGAATGATTTTAGACAACCGATGAATTTTAAATTATTATTTATCTTTGTTATTATTTTTTATGTGATTAATGGTTGACGTAATGAAGTTGTGATATTATTATTTATTTTTGTGTTGACATTGTTTTATAATTTATTGTGATTTTTATTTAATTTAATTGATTACTATAATGTGTTTTTTTTTTTTTTGTTTTAGTGATTATAATTTATTTCTCTATTATTACTATTTATGCAAAACATTCAGACACAATGTTTTTTTTTTTTTTTTTTTTTTCCGGTGGGAAAATCATCTTATGACATCCCCCGCTCTTGGGCGGGGCGGGAGATAGTGTCAGACTTTTACTGACTAAAAACCCACTCCTGTTCCTTCGTTGCCTTTCGTACCAGGGCCGAGTCTTCCTTTCAGAATCAGACCCTTGGCCCCAGTAGGCTTCGACCCTGCTGGGCCCCTACAGTTGCTGACATCTCCTTGAGGCGCGCGTGGAACAGCACGCGCCGTTGACAACTTGGGCTTGGTCCGGACGGTTACCGGACGGTCGGACGGCAAGCCACCCATTGCTCGCCGTCCGCAATGTGAATTGTTAATGAATAAATGAAATGATGATGATTGATGACTAAGAATAAGAAGAGTTTTTTTAAAAATTAACCCCCTAAGGGGACGAAACGGGGGTGTAATGTTTGTATTGAAAAACTCGATTTCACGCTGACGAAGCCACTAACTAGCAGCAGTTATTAATCTAATAAAGGTAAAAGTCAAATCATAATTCTGGTCACAGAACTTTAATTAACAGATATGGTAATGCCATCTTACTTCTCAGCACCAACAAGATCGGATCCCATCACACAAGTACCATCGAACCCAAAACACCTATCAATTGTCACCCAATCAACCCTGCCTACCCGAACAAGGCCGCGATAGTACTTTATGACACTAAAACGTACCACTCGTGTCTAAATTCTCACTAAGAGCATTACAATGAATCTGACAGTGAGGGAGGGAGTGCCTAAGCCCTCTTTAACCCTTTACTGAGGAGCGGTTAATGTTTTTAAGTCGTTTTACTATCATACTAATATTATAATAAAGGTGAAATGTTTGTGGGTGTGTATGTGTGTGTTCCTTCTTCATGCTCGAACGGCTGAGCAGATTTGGATGAAATATGACTCACGGATATTTAATAACTACTTGAAAAAAAACATTTTAATCTAAGTATATATATATAAAAATGGCAATGCTCGGAGTTTCCTTGCGTGATCGCATAAAGAATGAAGATATCCGCAGAAGAACCAAGGTCGCCGACATAGCCCGAAGAATCGCCAAACTAAAGTGGCAGTGGGCAGGGCACATTGCTCATAGAACGGATGGTCGATGGGGCCGAAATAGAGTGGCGACCGCGCACCGGAAGACGCAGCGTTGGAAGGGCTCCCACAAGGTGGACCGACGACCTGGTGAGGGTCGCGGGAGTGCGGTGGATGCGAGAAGCACAGGATCGGTCGTTGTGGCGACGCTTGGGGGATGCCTGTGTCCAACAGTGGACGTCTTTCGGCTGAAATGATGATGATGATGATATATAAAAGCGAAATACCACTTACTGATTAATCATAAAATCTCAGAAACTATAACACCTACAAACTTAAAATTAGGCAGGTAGGTTTCTTATAGGGTATAGATGTAGACATCCGCTAAGAACGGATTTTCCGAAATTCACCCCCTAAAGGGATGAAACGGGAGTGAAAGTGAAGCCGCTGGCAGGAGCTGGTCTAATATGAAATCCTCCAATTAAACTAATAATAATTTAATTTTAACCTATTGAGTAGCGTAATTAGAGACATAATAGAAAGACAATGACCGAGCGAACGCCGGCGTTCGCTCGGGGTTTAATTTCCTGTAAAAAAATCTATCATGTTTAGGATCACTTTTTACCCTTCTTCTAAAATAATGATAAATGATATTCATTTTGCAAACAGGTTTAAAGAAACACTTTTATACGTAATTTTTTTTTTTTCGTCATTTTAAACTAGATGAGGCCGGTGTTTCCTCGCTGACTACCCTGAAAAGAAACACCGAAACAAACTCAGGGGTCAAAGTCTCTTTTAAAGTCTAAACTACAGTAAATATGTATTGGTCAAATCACATGAGAACCATGCAGTTATGTCTGAGATAGTCTAATGTTCTTTTTTTCGTGTCGATGTTCTCAAAATAATTTTTTTCTGACCAGTATTGGCAAACCCTCTATTATTGGCCTTGTATAGATCCTGAAAAGTGCAAGTAGTTGTGCAGTGGCTCCATACTGGCCTATGTTAGAGATGGGTCGAGGGGAGCCCTATTTGGCCAAATTGTTTTTACTTTTTACCCCATGAGTAAGTTTGAACAAATTTTCACTTTCACGGTTGGCTACGGCGCTGGTAATAACTAGGGTATTTTTTTTATATTTTTTTATTGATAGGCTCGCGTTTGACCACTATCTCACCTGATGGTAAGCAATGATGTGGCCGACGATGGAGCACGCTTGCCTAGAAGTAACTTAATTACTCTTTTTTTACTTAACTTGACTTAAAAACCCCTAGGTTGTAGCCATATGGAAACACAGACTCCGGCAGGGAATTGCACTCCATAGCTGTACGCATAATGAAGAATTATGTTCCCAAAACGCTTTGTACGCATGGGTGGGATATCCGTACGTCTAGTGGTCCGATGATGGAATGGACTTGGTGAAATTAAATTGTGCAATTCTAACGCACACTCCCCGAAATCCATAGAAAACCGACAGGCCAGCAACTCGTATTAAAAATTGGATCATGTTTGTGGATTTATGGTTATGTTTTTATTTTATTTTTTTGAGACAACAAGCTGTTGTTTATGACAGTGGTGTACAATTTCACATAAAGTCAAACAAAAGTAAAACTAACGGCATTTACTATATAATATAAAAATATTATTTAAAACTAGAGTATTGGTGGTGGTGTGGTAGTGGATGTAGGTATATTTATGTATTATTTTATTCCTATTATTTGTAATTTAAAAATTGTACACTGAATCCAACCCTCTGTTGTGATCTCTCTCTATCACTCAATGGTTTACTGGAAGAAAACTCAACTTTGAGTTAAGCTCGCCTAAGTACAGTAAGGGCCTAAACGTGCAGTAGCAATCAGTCGATGCTAAAGTGTCTAAAATTTATTTGTAGAAGAGAATCAATTGTTTATGACTGATTTAATTTGTAGCATAGAACTTAAAGTACTGATTAAACCAGTTGTAGACCATTGAACGTTTACTACAAAGAAATTTTAGACACTTTAGCATCGGTAGAGTGCAACTGCACTTTTGAGCTCTGACTGTACATGACCTTTGTTATGCACTTATTTTATAAGTTGATATGTTATACAATAAAGGATTAAGATGGTGGTGACCCAGTGGTAACAGTCCCGATTTCCAAGTTGTAAGTCGTGAGTTCAAACCCAGGCAGACACTTTATTTTGTAACTATGAATATAATTTAAATCCCATCACTATTACTATCAAAATCAAAACACGTCGTGAGGAAACGCATGTCCTAGAACGAAAACAATGCATCATGCACATTATACATACATAAAAATAATTTATTAATAAAATAAAATTATAGTAAGCAATTTAGTTATTTATTATATTTATAATAATGTTATTAGTTTGCAAGCTTTCCTAAAATGTGAAATATAAATAAATAAAAACAATAATATAATTGCATGAAAAATTACATAAAATAACGTATTGTATGTTAAAAAAATATTTCTTGCAAATAAAAATTGTGATTTTATATATTATAGATTTACTTTAACATGTTAGATTTTAATAGGTACATAATAAAATAAAACCCCATAAATTGATGATGGATAAACGTAAAAACTCTTTCTGAGGCCCTCTCCCCTTCTCAACAACATCAAATAAACTTTACTGACTCTCCTAATATCTCTTTTTACATTTTACGGTCGCCAGATAGATGAGTCACTATCCGCCATTTTATAAGCTATAACATCATTTCTGAGTAATAAATTGATAAATGATTAAGATTAAAATGCAATTTCCCAGATGATGGCTGAATTGAGGGGCTGTAGCTTGATGTGGGGTTTTTTGTGGCTTTAGAGACGGTTGATAGAAGATAATGAATTTGATAGAAGTGATACATTAAACATGGATGTCTGATCTATTTTTTTTTTTTATTGGTCTACGTGGTGAATTACGGCCCATTACCTCGCCTAGAGAAAAGGCATAATGCTGATTATGTTATTATGTTTTTATTTATAGAAAATAAGTTCCCGTTAAGCGTATGACACGTAGGAGCAGTGATGGTTCAGTGATAATGGCCTCAATTTACGAGTATTAAGATGGTAGGTTCAAACTGCCGACCGACAGGAGCATTACATTAGCATAGCATAGCATAGTCGGCCTTATAATGTTCCCACTGATGGGACTCAGGCCTCCTCTCTAGGGGAGGGAATGGGCCGTAATCCACCACGCGGGCCCAGTGCGGGTTGGTGAATGTCACATGTCTTCGAATTTTTGGTTCTAGGACATGCCGGTTTCCTCACGATGTTTTCCTTCACCGTTTTGAGAGCAGTGACCTACAACTCGTAAGTCAGGGACGTTACCACTCGGCCACCACTGCTCCCACTGCATTACATTGTATAACTAAAATTCATTTAATCACCACTACACTCTAAACATTTAAAGAAAATATTGTGAAGAAACAATCAAATAAAGATGTCCGAAACTAAAATAGAAATCGAAGACATAAAAATTCAGGAAATTCGAATCTAGAGCTAATGTAAAGTTATCAATTCCAAATATTTAAAACTTTTGAGGATCTGAGCCTGAGGAAGTAAACGTCAAAGTCAAAGTCAAAGTCAAGGTAAAAATCAAAGTCAAAGTCAAAAGTTTTTTTTTCACATAGGCATACATGGGCACTTATAAAACGTCAGAAACTAGTGCACGGTTCCCAATTGGTCGTTCCCTATGGAGAAGAACCGGCAAGAAACTCCATGAACTAAAATAAGAATAACAACTAAAATACATATTGCGACCTAACTAAACCCAATGTTTAAATTTTATTCAGACCATACATTTTCAATAGCAAATAAGTCCATTCTTAAAAAAAAAACTAGACAACAATAACTCCACTACACTAATAAAAATAAACATCACTAGAGAAACATTTTCAAAATGATATTTGTTATCTGCCATCATCCGATTTTATCCGCATAAACCCCGTGATCCCTCAATCAGGCGGGATTATAACCATCCCGTCCGTAGCTGGAACATCGCAATGCAATCGTTTTGTTCAATTTCTATGAATAGACAATCGTATTTAGATGATTCTAGGTTTCCGTGTGATTGTTAGATAGTACTGGAAAGATTGAAATGGATAAAAAAGAAATATATATAAATGTTGTTTTTGTTACATTGATTTTATTCACAAATGTAAGTAAACTTTTAGTCAGTTTTAACCCATGTAGGCAAATTTATCCTTATTTATGAAACTCTTAACCATATGCTTAGTTTACTGATTAACGGATTATTAATTCAAATTCTCCTTTAAATTTTAAATTAATAACCTGACATGCAGTATTTCAGGATCAAAGCCTACTGGGGCCAAGGGTCTGATTCTGAAAGGAAGACTCGGCCCTAGTACGAAAGGCAACGAAGGAACAGGAGTGGGTTTTTAGTCAGAAAAATCTGACACTATCTCCCGATCCGCCCAAGAGCGGGGGATGTCTTAAGATGATTTTCACACAGAAAAAAAAGCAGTATTTAATCATATGTTTTTTTAAGAGCTCCGTACCCAAAGGGTAAAACGGGAACCTATTACTAAGACTCCACTGTCCGTCCATCTGTCTGTCTATCCATCTGAAACCAGGTTGAATCTTATGAACTATGATAGTGTCGCAACTCAGCTCCGGTAGGCCTCAGTTCGGGATCTTTATTTGAAGGTAGCAGGGCAGACTTTTTATAAGCAGAATTATCTTAAAGTTCAATACTACATCGTTTCATTATAAAAATCAAGTCAATACCTACTCCTAAACCACGGGTAGTGTGAAAGCGAAGCCCGGGGCCCCGGGATGAAGGCAA
This sequence comes from Mythimna pallens, assembly GCA_961205895.1. NCBI lineage: Eukaryota > Metazoa > Arthropoda > Insecta > Lepidoptera > Noctuidae > Mythimna > Mythimna pallens. Next base: position 24,150,637 of record OY540833.1, read on the forward strand.
AGAGGGAACAGGAGTGGGTTTTTAGTCAGTAAAAGTCTGACACTATCTCTCGCTCCACCCAAGAGCGAGATTTGTCATTAGATGATTATCACACCTTAAAAAAAAACCTACTCCCAAAAAAACAATACACTTCTTTTTTCTATAAATTTGGAACCTATTCTAGAAATGCAAAATCCTTAAAAGTATACTTTACAAGCCAGTCCGTTGGCTATAAAAAAACAACTCATGCGATCCCCTTTCGATATCACATGAGCTACGCCCCAATGAATAGAAATATAGAGGCATCACGCATTTATATTCTAAAAAAAAAACAAATATCACAATAGCTAGACAGTTGAAATTTTCTTATTTTTTATTAATCCTTGACACATCAAATGATTTTTTTTGACATACCTAATGATTCATTTTTTTTTCTTATTTATTGACATACCTAATGATTCATTTTTTTTTTCTTATTCATTGACATACCTAATGATTTATTTTTTTCTGCTAATTCTATTGCTTTTATTTTTTTTTGTGGTCTGATTTTTTTTTATACCAATTGTATTTTGTATTAAGTTGAGTTTTAAAGTTGTATAAGATTATTTCTAACCATATAGCGTTATTTGACATTATTTCCATTAACGTTAACAACCTCATTAATGTTTGCATGCCTAATATAAGGTAGATTGTACAAGGCTCACTCAATTATTGTTATATCTTATTTCATGTACCTACAATCTATGTAAATATTTTTTTACTTTACTTTACTTTACTTTACTTTCACAGATGATGTATTCCTGTTTCCGCTATAACAAAAAAGACTAAAAATAGAATAAATATTTAAGTGGAGCTCCCATACAACAAACGTGATATTTTGCCGTTTTTTGCTACAGACGGTACGGTCGCAATTAGCCGGGTTTTTTTTTACTAAATCAGACCATGTCTTAGGACTAACTTGACCAAAAAGATTAATTAAGTCAATATTGTAGACTTCAGAAATTAAAACCACCCTCTACACTTTCTTGAAAACACAAACAATACTATCTTTCCTCACCAAACAGAATACCTCATGAATTTTGATAAACAGCGATCCATCAAAATTCAAAAGTACAGTTACAACTAAAACCATGAAATTTTAAAGCGGTTACAGTCTCTCAACATCCTATCCTTTCGTCTGAGACAAGAGGCAGTGTTCCAAGCTGGAATTAAATGAATTATTATGCTGTAGAGGCGCCATTTCGTGACGATAATGAGTACTTTGTAGGACCCTGTGGAAGTTTTCGACATTTCTTTTGTATTCATGAATTAAGTGCACTGCGACGATTGTAATTGAGTTATGAAGTTGCTAGTTTCTGTTGTGTTTTATTTTTCGCCTTTTTTGTAGTTAAATGAATTGTGTAATAGTCTGAATGACTAATTACTAGCTGACTTTAAAAACTTTGCCCTCGAGAAAGTAGAAAATTGTCCCTAGAGAACATATCGATGGGTCCTAAGTAAATGGGCCAATGTAATCAATTTGAACATTTTCACTTTTTCGTAAAAAAATCTATATATATAAAAATGAAACCCGTTTTCTTTGGTCACGGCATCACGCGTGAATGGCTGGACCGATTTCACTAATTCTTTTTTTGTTGTATTTGTTATTATTAGGAGAAGGTTCTTACGGAAAAAAATATTAAGAAAATCTCTCAGAAATATTGATTAATTTTGCATATTTAAAAAAACGCGCGTAACGAATGTCAATGTCATTCACAGCCATAGACTATATTGAAAGAGCATTGTTTGTTCGGAAACGTGGTTACTTAATTAAATTCGAGCATCATTTGTTCCAAAATAAAGTAGTGCATCATTGCTACGCTAAGGCGGTACGAAGTTCGCCGGGTCAGCTAGTATACATTAAATAAGTGGAAACTTATTTTTTGCTGTTGTAAAATTACGCATGTGGCACCATTTTAAACGTATAAAGGCCAAACGGTTCGACACTTGTACGAGGAAAGATTTCGCGTATTTGTTTACGTCAACGGAATGATGCTGCGCTGTGTTGATACTTAATTTTTTATTTACTAAATATTATAATTGTTATTATTATTTTAATTTATATAAACTAGTGCTTGACTGCGATCTCACCTGATGGTAAGCAGTGATGACGGTGAGGCAGTCTAGTTTATTAAGACCCTATTCACTATAGCCTTGAAGACACTTAAATTATAATATTAGTCCTTTGATGTACGCTGTATAAATGACGAGGCGAAGCGCTTAGTCCGGACCGTAGAGGTTTCAACAACATTTGGGTGGATACTCGCCGTTCGTCGGTTTGCTGATGTTAGAAAGGTGATGGCGGAATCAAGTTATTCAATTCCCGCGCACACTCTCCAAAATGAATCCTGTAAAATACTAAAAGGTTGGCTACCCTACGCCTGCACTCCAGGCTTTGTAGATTGGATTAACCAAATCCACTACCATTTTGTTACCAAGCTAATTGTCCTGCGCAGCCTCATCATTATCAACATTCCAACTGAAATATGTTCGGTTCTAGTTATAGGGAGCGTAGTGGTTAAGGGATCGGGCATGCGGACGGCGAGTAATGGGAAGCTCGCTGTCCGACCATCCAGTAACCGTCGGAATCGAGACGAAATCATCGACGGCGCGTACTGTTCCACACGCGTCTCAAGGAGATGTCAGCAAACCGTAGGGGCCCATCAGGGTCGAAGCCTACTGGGGCCTAGGATCTGTTTCTGAAAGGAAGACTTGGCCCTGATATGTAAGGCAACAAAGGAACAGGGGTGGGTTTTTAGTTAGTAAAAGTCTGACACACCTGGAGCTCCGCACAAGAGCGGGGGATGTCATTGGATGAACTTACCCAACGAAAAAAAAAAAGTGGTTGAGGGATTGTCTGTTGCATTCAGTGTCTCGTCTTCGATTCTTAGACGGATAAAATATTTTTTCGACCTACAGATAGTGGTTCCAGGATTGGGGGGTGTCTTGTGCTTCCACGATATATGAGTTATTCCCAGTGTGGGGGCAAAGATTTATTTTTGAAATAAAAAATAAATAAAAATAAACCTGCTCTGAACAAGTGTCGTCATATCGAATGATTTTAAGCTTTTGTACCTACTAGCGTAATCCCACTGCCGGGATCCAGGATCCAGGATAAGATCCAGGGCATATAGAAAGTAATTTACTAATAATCCACTAGATTATTGAAGCCATCATCAGAACGTTAGATTATTTCAAAGGGCAGCAATAGATTTGATAAACAAACAACTCCTTGCTTTCCAAATCACTTCTTGGTTGGAAATTGTATTTCACACAAAATACAAGAAAAAAAAAACAGAAAATAACTGTAAATTTAATACGATTTCAAGAGGAAACCCCTTGCTTTCCTTAAGCACCTATAGCATAGCATAAAAACCATTTACAACTAATCTCTGAGATCGCTCTCAATACCATTCCAGAACATTAGGTACCAACAACAAAGGTCACATACAAAACCACAACCTATTTGAACGGCCATAAAAACCTATGTGCCCATTACCAGAGAAGAAATAACAGAACAGAATAGAACTCATTTAAAACACTCGAAAACACTACAGAGAAATAAACAGGGCCGTTTTATAACGAAAGAGTTTTTATCGAAAATGTTCAAGCGAGGTCTCTCAGAGAAATTTAAATGCATTAAGTTGAAACCTAGTCGATTATTCGTGGGAGTCTCACTGTTTTATTGCCTATTTCAGAGGGGAGGCGAGCCAAGTTAGAACTACTATTTAGGGGGCCTTGACCGAGGATTGCGCTTGCAGTAAGTAAATTATTTTCTTCAGTAGTAGACCGTTTTGGGTTCATTATGATGTCCCACTAACTGTTCAAGTCTTGGTGATGACAATTGATGATGTAACGAATTAACAATACTAATTTGACTGGCCTGTTGGTCTAGTGGTTAGTGGGGCTCTGACTGCTATGCTGGAGGTCGTGGTTTCGATTCCCACCCAAGATAAATGTTTGTGTGATGAGCATGATCATTTGTTCTGTGTCTAGGTGTAATTTATCTATATAAGTATGTAGGTATTTATAATTATGCAGGTAAGTATGTTTATCACTTTTATTAAATTAATATCCAGTTATATTACATTTCATACAGCATCACTGGTAGTAATTTTTCCTCATATTTAATTAACCATGCCAAAAAAATATTTAGCACTTTTACTGTTTCTCTGACACAGCAATAAGGGCGCCTTCAAATTAGCCGCAGTGCCACGCGACGACAGAGTGACAGCAGCGATGCCGCCGCGCGACGACAGAGTGGCAGCAGCGATGCCGCCGCGCGACGACAGAGTGGCAGCAGCGATGCCACCGCGCGACGACAGAGAAGCAGCAGCGATGCCGCCGCGCTGCTTTGCTTTGTTAGCCACTTGCTGGTACACACTATCTCCCGCTCCGCCCAAGAGCGGGGGTTGTCATTAGATGATTTTCCCACCCGAAAAAAAAAAACCATCCAAATCTCAAATCTTTATTGCAATCCATAATATACATATTAGATATAACTCGCCATCCGGACGTCCGGCGAGAACCAAGCCGAGTCGATAGCGCATTTTGTCCACGCGCGCCTCAAAGAGATATCAGTAAAATGAACGGGACCTAGGACCTACCTGTTAGGATTGTGAGATTTTTCGAAAAGGTAACGTGGTCTTAGCACACAAAGGGCAACTGGAGGTACACAGATGAATTTTAGTCAGTAAATGTCTGATATTCCCTCCAATTCCACCCACAGCGTGCAGCGGGAGTAATAGTTTGATGATTGACCTCAAAAAAGTAGTAATTATATTAAAAAAATGGAACCAGTTATAGTCCTAATTGGGCACAGCAAAATTTTAAATGGTAGGAAAGTGTGTCAAATTTCAACCAGATCTCTTCAGCAGTTACAGCGTGAAGGAGTGACAAATTTGCAAACATACAGACTCAAAAACTTTCGCCTTTAATATATTAGTGTCATTTATTATTATATTCAGAGTATATTAAACGATTATTATATGGTAAACCCGTTTTTTTTTAAACTTTGTTCCACATAATGATTTAACCACTCTAATCACTCTTATATTTAGGGTGCTTTCACAAACATGTAACTATAACTGCGCGATGCAAGAACTTTTTTTTGTTGTTGTTATGTGGCACTATAGATGTCGCTACAGTCACATACACAAGACATCTACACGTGGAACAATTATTTATAGGACTTGCACATAAAGCAAGGCCACAACACTACGTTACGGCATTGCATCGACAAAACGACGTCGCACTATTGTACGATGAAAAACACAACGCAAAAATTTGTAGTAAATTACGCACTGTTGTTTGCAGCATCGCACCGGAAATTTCTGCGATGCCTTATGCGACGTCGCAGGTTTTTACGATGCGACGTCGCAACGCTGTGTTGAGGCCTCGCCCTTAGATGTCTTGTGCGAGAATCAAATCACTGCGCCACCGTGCTGTTAAAAGTAAAGGGCGTGTGCGTCTAGAGTAAAGGACATTCACCTTGCTATTTCTAATTCTATCTTATGATCCGTACATTGGATTATTCTCTCGTAGAACTCACTATTTCATCGTCTCCTGCAAGCGAGTTAAAGTATCGTTAGACCGATACAGGGTTTTATGAGCTGCGTTCAAAAGATTTACTGTTTGTTTAGCGATTTGGTTCTGTATGTAAATTCCTTTTTGTTGAGTGGAGTGGAAAGGATTTCATTATGCGTCTTCGCTGCGGTCTCGGTAAGTTACCAGGGTTTTATTTTGAAAGAAAAATTCAAATACTTTGAGTATCAGACCATGATGCAGTGTTGGATTACATGAGAAATTTGGTTTGCTTATCGAAAAATGCTATAAATAAGTGTTCAGTAAAATTGACTCCTAGGCTCACTTGTATTGTGTTGTTTAGAATAGGCGTGTGTCTCTTTACTGAATCGACTCACTGTTCCAAAACATTAAAGTGTTCCGAAAGATTGGAACTGAAGTAAAGTTTTAAATGCATCATTTGGAAAAATTGTAACACTGAAACATTCTTTATCTTAAGTGACCTGCAGTCTTTTTAAAAATTCAAATTCAAATTAAAATGTAAATATAATTTATTAATGACTGCACTTCATTTTTAGGTGAGAAAATTATCTAATGACAAATCCTGGTCTTAGGCAGAGCGGGAGATAGTGTCAGACTTTTACTGAATCAAAACTCACTCCTGTTCCTTCTTTGCCTTCATCCCAGGGCCCCGGGTTTCACTTTCACACTACCCGGGGCCCCAGTAGGCTTCGACCCTGCTGAGCCCTTACCATTTGCTGACATCTCCCTGAGGCACGCGTGATTCTTTTAAAATAAAAATTCAACTAAACAAAACTAATAGTCTATATGATGCGACGTAACAGATCACGATTCATAACAGCCAGTGTCTGTGTCTGTATCTTTTGAGCCGATGTTCCAAATGTTCCAAATGATACATATCATCTAACATTTCTCTGTCTCAGTGTGACTATGGTGCGACATAACAGATCACGATTCATTTAAGCCGATGTTCCAAATGATACATATCACTGTTCCAGAACATTTCAGTGATTCAGATACAAATGTTCCAATCGCGAAGATGACACACTTTGCCCACACCTAGTTTGGACCTACGGGCATGCAAAGTGGGGACTGCTCACTTGCGTTGCACGAAGGGGATTCCGGAATGGTCTTTTGAAAGGTAGGCCCCTCTATATGTTGATGGTGGTCACCAGGGTTATTTTAGTGAGGTAAAAATCTCAGTCCCCGGACTTATCCCCAAAGTCCAGGCGCCATTTGAAGGATTGAAAAAGGCCCACTTGTACCACATTCACACATATTCAAAACATCATTCTGGTTTTATGATTAAACGATCGACAGAAATGAAATTATTATTTTCAATTGGTTAACGTGTATCGTATCAGAAGACATTTGAATGAACGCCATAATAAGGCAGAACTGGATTTTTAACTAACGGAATATTTAAGGAAGCGATTTTATAAATATCTTATAGTATTAGTAAAAGAGTTATTCATCTTTCAGGAACCGGGACTAGTTTTATAAAACATAACATTATAAAATTACAAGAACTTATGAACCTAAATCTCACCAGCATCCATTCTTCGTAGCAGTTCGTAGCGCTTCGTAGCACGCTCGTAGCTCGTAGCATCTTCAGATGACTGTCCAGTGATTCAGTTTTAGAATCCAAACGCTTTGCCCAAATACTTGGCAACGGTAAAGCGTAGGAATTCTAAATCCAAAAAACCTGATTTTCATCTCCATCTCTTCTGACTTCTCATCTTCTTATCATACCGTTTACTTGATAAGGTAATTCTAAATAATCGATTCTTAGTCGGCAGGATGGGGTCAAAGGCCGTTCTTACCTGTAACAAAGAAACAATAGATTTTAATTGGGTTTTAGGCTGTTAGAAGAGGTCAATGACTTACACATTAAACCACTTTTGTATTTAATTTCAATCACTCAAATACAAATAAGTATGCGCAATACAATACGATTAAAATTCATCGCCTCTTAGAAATCTCTGAGTAATAGCGTTAGGTTTATTAATTTACTAAAACTTCATGCAACATAAAGGTTCAAAGTTGGACTTAAAGCCAAGATTGCCTTTTAAAAATAAAACTAGATACATATATATATATTTAAATAGATATAAACTAGTGCTTGACTCTCATCCCACTTGATGGTAAACAGTGATGCAATCGTTGATGGTGATGCGCACTAGTTTATTAAGAACCACTAGCTGTAGCTTTGAAGACACCTAAATTATAATTGGACGGGAAGTCCGCAGCAGGCAAATTGTTCCAGTCCTTCGATGTACGCGTTATAAACGACGAGGCGAAAGGTTTCAACAACGTAAGGGTGGACACTCGCCATACGTCGGGTTTCCTTATGGTAGAAAGGAGATGACGGAATCAAGACATGCAATTCCCGCGCACACTCTCCAAAACACATCTTGTAAAATACCAAAAGGCTGGTTACCCTACGCCTCTGCTACAGGCATGCCCCAGATATATATAATTCTCAAATAAAAGACATTTTTTTCGGTGGGAAAATCATCCAATGACATCCCCCGCCTTGGGCGAAGCGGGACGGTTTGTCAGACTTTTACTGACTAAAGACGCAGTCTTGTTTCTTCGTTGCCTTTCATACTAGAGCTAAGTCTTGCTTTCGGAAGCTGATCCTTGGCCCCAGTAGGCTTCGACCCTGCTGGGCCCCTACGGTTTGCTGACATTTCCTTGAGGCGAACGTGGAATAGTACGCGCCGTCGACGTCTTGGGCTCGATCCGGACGGTTACCGGACGGTCGGACGGCTAGCTACCTAAAGACTGTACCTGGTCTATCATCATCTCTTCCTTACAATAAAGGAATATTTTAAAAAACCCTCAATTTTGAAAACATTTCCTTAAAAATCGTCGCTAAATAATAAAAAACAAACCATTATGACAGTGGCATCCTGTCAAAGTTTTAACGTGCACAGATAATATTCAGAGACACCGATAAAAAAGGGAGCGTTTACGGAGTTCACCAATTACAAACCTGCGTTCAAATGAAATTATAATTGTATACAAAAAGGTATTTATTGCGGACCAAGATAACATCGGGAGCTTGAGTAACTGGCTACGTAAACGGTAATTTTTTTACAGGTAGTATTTCTTTTTTCGGTATTTTAAATGTACAGTCAGGTAATTAATTTATTTATGTCACTGGTACGTCACAAAACGGAAAGGTTTATTTACCAGTGTTTCTTGATAGATATTTCAACTTTTGTAAAGTAATACAATAAAAATTGATCAAAAGATCTGATGAAACAATGACGAAATCGAATATAATTTTTTTTATTCGAATACTGACTTAGCCAGAAGAATCGCCAAACTTAAGTGGCAATGGGCAGGGCACATTGCACGCAGAATAGATGGTCAAAAGGGCCGAAAGGTACTGAAGTGGCGCCACGTACCGGAAGACCCAGCATTAGAAGTCTTGCCATAAGGTGGAGCCATCGGTCCACCTTTATCGTCATCACCTGGTCAGGGTAGCGGGAATCCAATGGATGCGCGATGCATGGGACCTGGCGTAATGGCGACACTTGGCCTTGTCTAACAATAGACGTCTTTCGGCTGAAATGAATTTTAGATAGTTATGAATCTACTTTCACAATTGTACAATCTTATCCAAGAAAAAAAAAACTTTAAAGCCTCACTACATACCAACACACATTCTTACAAAACCTTCACTCTACATAGAGCCTACCTCCACATTGTAGACTTGCCACTCAAAGGTCCCTTTGTACACGCTCTACATACCACGAGTGCCTTAATAAAGCCCTGCCCAAACTGCGGCGGATTTTAAATGTCCTAGGACAGGGAAGGCGAGCCTTTATTGGCGATCGCGTTATTATAAAAAAAAAAGAAAAATATTTTGGTCATGCTATCAAGTAATATTTTAATAGTCAAATAACTATTACCAAAGGAATAAAAATAGAAACTACCATTTTTATTCCTCAGATAAAAGTACAGATTTTGTATAAAAAATATAATGTTTCTATTTTTAATTTTTGAGTAAATTATGAAGTTTCAAAGTAATACAAAATAAAATAGCAGATTTTCAGAAGTCTTTACTAGATTAGTTTTACACAAATTTATTTCAATAGAAGCCTAGATAATATCCACAAGATACTGTGTTTCCCAAATATCAAATAAAAAATGTTTAATAACGTCATAATCGCATAAGAGCGGTTGAATGAAAAACAATGAAAATGTGTGTCGAGTTGGATGCCCTTTTGATAATATTGTTAAACTAACTGACATGACTGATTAAACAAAACAATTATTTTTATTAATTGTTTACCCAGTAATCATTCCTAAAATTTTTTGCAACAGGCAAGCGTGTCTCCGGTCCGCCATCCTTATCCTAGGATATAGTGAAGGATGATAAAGTTGTAAACTTGGGTATTACTGGTCATTTGAATGTTAAGAAAAGGGATCATTTGGGGTTTAAGAAGTTTTGATGGGACAATTTGAAGTTTTGGTCAAGATTAAGGATGTGGGTAAGGAGAGGAGATTTCGGGTAATGTATGATGTCATACAGTCCAGTTTGTTTTGCTTACAGAGCCTTTATATTTTACAGTATACAGCTAAACATATTTATTTTAAAAAATTACATTTACAAGTGACATAATATATTTTAATTAAATGAAGTACCTCGTTGTGTAAATTATTGATACAATTAATTAATAAAATAATTAACAACCATTGATTAATCATTTCATTGAAATTAATTAAACACATATTCATTATCACCATTTACGTTAACTAGATATTACTAGCAAAAATGGCACGGTTGTATATATTAAAAGAAGCCGCAAAATCTCCGACTCCTAAGATACAGGTCTGCGTACCTAGTTTAGGAGCTCCGGAATTCGACAACAATTCACAGTCCAGGACATGGTCTACCCTAGCATCAAGTTTCATCGAATCCATTCAGCAGTTTTTACGTGAAAGAGTAACAAACATCCATACATACAAACTTTCGCGTTTATAATATTAGTTGAATTAATTCCATTGGAACTCCTGTCTGAAAAGAGGATATTACTATCTTCATAGCATAGCTCCATTTCACAGAATTGGCATTGGCACTAAAAGGCCACTATGCTAACCCTGGACTAGAATAAGGAATTTAAAATAGAATCTTCTTTTTTTTAAATCGGTTAATTAAGTCTGAATTTGAAATTCAGCAACGTAATCTTTTCTTTATAGTCTCCACAGCATTAAGCCTGTCTTAAATTCTTGGCTTCAACATGTGTGCACTGATATCATATGCTATCCGAGATTGAATTGCAAATTGAGTTACAAATTTATTTGCATGCACTTTTCCATTCAAACAAATCGCTCCTGCTTACAACCAGAAAATCGAAACACGCCATCAAATCCAAACTGAAAACCTCCCCCGATTCCAATTTCAAAAATTCTTATTCCAAATTCAAATTATTCCCGAACAGATACCGAATTCCGAGCCGAACCAATATCACGTTATGAATAAAGGTAAGTGGTGGAATTTAAAGACAGAAGCAGATCGGTTGGGTGAGCTCGTGCTCATTCGGCCACGGTCGGAAGGATTCGGGATTTAATCTCGCTTAAATTGCCTCGCCGGACCGCTCCGGGCTCGAAAAAGTTCAAGATAGGCTTGTAGACGTTCCAAGATGTGAAATTTCATCCTCAATTTTTTGCGACTTCTTCCTTATTACCACTCTCTGTGTCTGATATTAATGATTTTGTTGATATTATTTTTTCTGAGTGTTTACGTGTTTGAGGAAATTGTTTAATGGGTAATGAAGCAATTTTCGTATTTTGAAGGCAGAATTGTTAAAAATATTAAAGGTTTTTTTTCCTGCATTAAACACTTTTTAAGTTACCTGTATTTCAAAATGCTTAAGTCGTGGTAGCCCAGTGGCAATGGCCCCGACTTACGAGTTGTAGGCAGAGGGTTCAAACCCAGCCAGGCGCATTACTTTGTGTAATTTATTTCATCACCACTTTACGGCCCATTCCCTCTCCTAGAGCGGAAGCCTGAATCCCAGCAGTGAGATCATAAAAAAAAGACCGATTATGCTATGCTATATATTTCAAAATTGTTTAAAATGGTAATATAACACAAATTTCAAAATAACTATGTGCGTAGGCATTTATAAAAAGTCAAGTTCATCGTCTGCTATTGAAAACAACCGACAAGAAACTCATGGTAACGTTCCTCTAAAATCTCCAGTCTATCCAATTCTACTGTAACATTTGAAGTCTTTAACGTTCCTTACATTTTTCAGAAATGGACACCTTATCATACAATTTCGTTCTACCAGTCCCAAACCCTCAAACCATACCCATAAATACCCAAAAAAGGACCACCTTAAAAAACCATTGAACGACCTCATAAGCAACAATTAAAATAACTCGCCATAGACGCACTACCTCATAGATTGGTACACTACCTCCCATTAGTAGTGGGCGCACGTCTCCACGCAGTTATACGGGACTTGTTAGTTCATAAACTTACTGTTATACCTCGGAATGTATTGTTAATGTACCCTCCAGTTTATGTGCCTTATAATTGGACTTTTACAGGCGTTTTTTATGATCTTTTCGGGTCGTTCGATTTTTTCTTGAGGATTTTTTCCCTTATTTTGTTGAAGACAGACGTTTGTAGTATTGACGAGTTTTGGTTTATTGTGGGTTACGTTTTGAGTTATAAACTTTTAGGAGTTACTCCTGTATCGTGGGTTGGTCATAAACATAAAAACTCACATACATATAACGCCCAGCAATGATACGAATGACTGTTTAGAGGTATGTGGAACAGAGAGTAAAGTCCCGCAAACCTCCGTTGAAAAGGGAGGATCCTCCGCCCACACAAGATGTTATGTCTGGTGGGCAGCTGCCCGGTAGATGATTTCGGGCTGTTCTATATATTCCAATCGCGCGGAGAACTTTGATTGCGCGATGCAGAATTAGTTCTTTTATGACGCCATAGATGTCGCTACGACTGCATCTTCAGATTTGGACAAATCACTATAATTAACTATTCAATGTTTCGACAAGTTCAAATTCTATTAAAACATGAGAACTTGTGAAACTTCAGCATTATAGTAGTTACACTACAAATTAGTAATTCAGATACTCGTCCTGAGTTGATTCCCACTATTCGATTAATCCTAATTTGAGTCCAACTACTACTAATTCTACTAATTCTGATTTGAGTCGAAGTGAAGGAAAACATCGTGAGGAAACTGGCTTATCCTAGAACCTAACATTCGAAGACATCCACCAAGCCACTTTGGGCCCGTGTGGTGGATTACGGCCCATTCCCTCTTCTAGAGAGGAGGCCTGAGTCCTAACAGTGGAAACATTATGCTATTTATTATATGTTATTATTCAAAAAAATAGAAAAGAAAAGCCTTCTATCTCCCAACCCATATACATCCAACATCTTGTATCATTTCGTATTATGATTCATAACAATGCATCCAATACCATTTCGTCGAAATCATCTCGTTAGTTAAACGGGCCAGATCATGAGACATATCCTGAGATGGAACGTGAGATCTGGCTCGCATTGCAGTCACGTCCAACTCGCAGTTATGTGGACCCAATTGTAACAGCTGTAACTACAGTTACCTTTATAATGGTTTTACTGCAGGATTAATTACCTATTGTTTTCTGTTGACGAGGAAATTGTGTTGTTTTACTGTTCTGTTTATTGTGGTTCGTCCTGAAACCTGCTATGGTAGAGCTAGAATTACTATGTAACAATTCTTCAAAGCGTTTCCTATTTTCAATGGTAAATCATCAAACAACTCTTTCTGTCGTGGGTGGGGCGAGAGGGAAAGTCAGACATTTACTGATTAAAACAAACCCGTGTTTCCTTTGTGTTTCAGGGACATAGTAAATCTTCCAAATAATCCTCCAGCTCAATGGTAAAAATAAAATCTGCATTCTACCAGGATGACCCGTATCCTGAGTGAATTTGGAAGGCCCCACACAAGCTGGACCACTGACATAGTGGGGATCGCGAGATAGCACTGCAGGACCGTTCGTTGTGGTCACACTTGGGAGAGGCTTATGACCAACAGTGGTTGTCTTTCGGCTGAAATGATGATGATAATGATCTAGGATATTTAAGTTACTGTTACAGATACCGGCACGAATCTTGAGCGCTCGGCGAAAGAGCGGGGATCGCTTTGCGCATCGTACACATCGGCGAGCCAATCACTGTACAAGGATTGCACTCCCCACCCACGCGTCTCACTTCATACTACTAAAGATACCCAATATTTTACTTCGGCGCAAGTGGTAGTCAGCGCTCAAGATCCGTGCCGGTATCTGTATTTACATTATATATATAAAGTTAGCTGACTTTTCAGATTGCAGCGCCACCTACTGGGTTCGATTGTATTTTCAAACCATCCTGGGACTCAAATATAAGTACATACATTTCATACAAATCGGTCAAGCTGTTGAGTTGGATGACCGACACATGTAAAGAAGAATATTATACATAAAAGATGTTTGCTGCATTTTGCATTCAAGTGAGTCTACAATTTATATTTTATTTTAATCTTTTGTTCCACTGCTGCACTGTACTAAAATCTTTTGACCATAAACATAACAGAAGCACTCACACGTTTGGTACCGCCTCTTAACCCTAAAGCGATGACTCGTACGTTACAACTAAGTATTTTACAACCCTCGCAATGTACGAGTACCATGCATTTGTAGCTGTCAGGGTTTTAAAACGGTTGAACTCGGATGCTCTTTCTCCGAATTCTCTTCTGGGAAAACTGAAATGCAACCAGCAGATGTATGCAAGAGTCGACGACAGTTGTTCTGAGTGCAGTTTTAGAAAAGAATTGTTTTGTAATGTTTTTTTGAAAGTGCTGGCTTTTTGATTGCGAAATTTTTTTCACCGATAGAAAGCTGCTTTATTCCTGAGTGACATAGGCTATATTTTATGTATGCGGGTGAAGCCGCGGACGTGTCCGCCTTTTATTGTCTAAAATCACACCTATGTTCCTTGACTAAAATGCCTGGATCTAGGGTTACCCTTTCGGAAGTCAACCCATGGCTCCAGTAGCCTTCAGCCCTACTGGAGCCATGGGTCGCCCCGACCGTTTTGCTGACATCTCTTTAAGACGCAGAAGGAGGCGTCCGCCTGCCACTCCTCGCTCCGGCCTTTAGGGCCTTTGTTTAACTATGGACTAACTAGGATAATATATAATATATTATAATATTTATTGAGCAACAAAGTAAAAACATGTATACACAATTGCTTATAAGCTATTTATATATAACAACTAAATAATTCAATCAATATATGATAAGATAGTGTGCAACTATGTTTTTTAAACGATCGCTCCCACGAAGATACGGTGATGCTCCGCCTAAGCGGGGCACACCCCTATCATATGCTCCACCGTGTCCTCTATTTGATCCGCACAATGGTGACACCCAGGCGTTTCTTCCACACGAATCCGGTGCAGGAACCTCCCGAACTTACCATGTCCGGTGAAGACCAGCGTCGAGCGGATAGTTCTTAGTGTGGGTAACTGTTTAAAAAAAAGGTTCCATGTTTTCTCGAGTAATGCCATATCAAGCACTAAAAATCATTTCATCCAAAACCTCACCAACACCAACATACAACACATCAACATGGATTAAACCAGCACTACGACTACTATGTAGTTTACGACCAGCCAAACATGCGATGTATCTGTTCTCGTCACGAAATTTCAATTTGCCGTCATAATGCCGCCATGCCAGTTTACGACGTAATTTCTTGAATGGCTGTTAAAAACATTGTTGAGCAAGCGATATGTAGTTTAACTGACTGACTTGTTAAGTTTTAATGTTGGATTGTATTTTGGTGGTTATGTGAGTTTCGCGTGATGTTTTTGCTTTTTGATATGGTCTGTTGATAAGATTAGGCGTCTGAATTGCTTGTTTGTATATAATCTATGTTATAACTAGTTTCAGTGCTTCATCTACGTGAAAGTAGGTCTCTCTATGCAAACTTTGGACCCCTGTTTCATCCCCTTAGGGATTGAATTTTGGAAAATCCTCTCTTATTGCTCGCCTACGTCATAAAAGAAAACCTGCAAAATTTCACGCTCCTAGTCTCGGTAATTTCGGCTGTGCGTTGATATGTCAGTCAGTCAGTTTCTCCTTTTATATATATAGATTACAAAGCTATGAGTGTATTTGTTTTAACGCGTTAATATCAGGAACTAGTTTCGATTGAAAAAATATTTTAGTTTTGAATAGCCCATTTACTGACGAAGACATGCAATTCATGGGAGTGGAGCAGTAACCAAAGACGTGGGGACAACTAATAATATAGTCTCAAAAATCATAATAATTTAGAAACAGGAAATTATACTGCAGTACTCCCCTCGTTCACTAAGTTTCTGATTTCCCAGGAAACGCAGTGAGCTAAGAATCAATTAAAAAGAAAGCTAGCTAATATATCTGCTGTCCACTCAATAAGGCCAAGTTTCTCTACACGTGGAAGATTCTGGAGTTTAGAGAGCAAACTTTTCACTATAAATGAAACTTTCAGTTTGAAGGTAAAGTTTAACATCTGTTTGAAACGTTATAAACTGGCAAAAGTATTTTATTCAGTTTTAGTTTTCTTAGATTCCGATGTTTAGTATAAATTTTTATTTTTAATGAATGCCAAATTGGGCGAAGGCAACCACTGACTGGATTCCGAACAGCAGGAGCCGGCGATGCGGTAGGCCCAGAATGAGATGGCGTGACGATTTGGACTCCTTCCTACCTTAAGGATTGGCCAGAAGTAGCTAAGGACAGAAAATAATTGAATAACGGAAAGGAGGCCTTTGCCCTGCAGTGGGACACAACAAGCTCCTGATAATAATAATAAATGCTAATACGGTACTGCAGAAATTTTTAGCCGAAGCGAAATCTCTGTAATAATACAACAGAACTGCAAGTAATGAAGTGGTAACTTTTATCACACTGATTTTAATATTATACAGGCGAAAAAAAAATTGTATGTGTGTCTGTATGTTAGCTACTCTTTCATGCTCAAATGTCTGAATGGATTTCAATGAAACTTTATTATATACAAAATAACATAATTATAGCCTATAGCTATCACATTTCACACAAATATTATAAAGATGAAAGTGGTTTTTGGGAGTTTGTATGTGTATGTTTTTTTACTTCTTCACTTCCATGGGTAGACTATGTCCCGAAAGAGAACATAGGATAAAAGAAGGACTTTTTTATGTCGAAAGTACGAATATGAAGCTAATATTTTATAATTAACGAAGTTGAGGGAAGTGTGTACAATACTACGCAGATAGCAGAAGCTGATTTGCTAGCTCATTATCGTCATCATCATTTCAGCCGAAAGACGTCCACTGTTGGACATAGGCCTCCCCCAAGCATCGCCACAACGACCGATCCTGTGCTTCTCGCATCCACCGCACTCCCGCGACCCTCACCAGGATATAGGAGGCTTTGATAGCTATATTTATATTTTAATTGATATAAACCAGTGCTTGACTGCGATCCCACCTGAAGGTAAGCAGAGTTGCAATCATTGATGGTGAGGCGCACTAGTTTATTAAGAGCTTATTCACTCCAGCCTTGAAGACACCTAAATTATAGTTGGACGGGAAGACCGCAGCAGGGAAATAGTTCCAGTCCTTCGATGTACGCAGTATAAACGACGAAACGAAACGCTTAGTCCGGACCGAATTTAGATAACTTGTCTTCATTTCCACTAAAACAATCATAAATTACTGGGCAAGTGCGAGTCGGACTAGTGCTCTGAGGGTTCCGTACAATCTTACCTATGACAGTCCAATTCCCGAATTGTGTTACAAAGATTTTTCCGAATCGCAAAAAAGTATTTTCTTGTGACGTAACAACAAATTTTCTGTTTTCAGATTTATTCCTATACCTGTGCTCTAAGACGTTGCTCTATACCAAATTTCAGGATTCTAGCTCAACGGGAAATACCCTATGAATTTTGATTCCCTTGAGTGTCGAAATACACTTTTTACAACTCGATAAATCCACGCGTTCCCGAGATAAATGATCTTGACGGACAGACAGACACCGATAGACAGACAGTAGGTTTCCTTTTGAGGTATGGAACCGTAAAAATGAATTAATAAATTGTGAAAATGGTAAGACTGATTTCAAATTGCTGGTCCTTTTTCTTAAAGTAAATTTAATAAATCCACTGTTAGAGTCGGGCCCATCCTTGTTGGAAGCTATAACTTCAATATAACATCGACTATAGTGATTATCATTTCAATAACAGTTTGCGAATGTCCGCAACAGGATTCGGACCTTACAATAAATATCTGAAATGAACCATTTCAGAAGATATTGTCGTTTAAATTGGGTTAAAACGCTTGCGTACAAAACGGTTTAAATATTTTACAAGCTCTCAAAATACCGTGTAACGACAAATAAATTCGTATTTAGTATTATATAAAATAACTAGAACTATATCTAGTCGTAGAAAGGAGGCCTGAGTCCCAGCAGTGGGAACATTATTAGGCCGATTATGCTATGCTATATGCTATGTACATAGTCGTTTATATTCAACAAATCTAAATCTAATTATAATTAATAATTAAATAGAGAAGACGTTAAATAATTAGAGTTAAAAAGAAAGAAAAAAATTACCAGTATTTAATTTTCAGATTTTCTTTGAAACTTCATCATTATCGTTTCAGCCGATGGTCCGGAGTAAGAGGCAATAGGAGATGGTCACCTTCTTCCGCAAAGCAGTAATCCTAGCGAAGGAGACGACCATATATTATGTGAGGGAACGGACATCACCGGTACAGCTGCCGCGACCTCGACCCTGACTACCAGCTACGTTAGGCGCAGGCTTGTGGGCGACGAGCAATGGGTAGCTCGCCGTCCGATCATCCGGTAATCGTCCGGACCGAGCCCAATTCGTCGACGGCGCGTACTGTTCCACGCACGCCTCAAAGAGATGTCAGCAAACAATAGGGGCCCAGCAAGGTCGAAGCCTACTGGGGCCAAGGGTCTACTTCTGAAAGGAAGACTCGGCCCTGGTATGAAAGACAACGAAGGAACAGGAGTGGGTTTTTATTCAGTAAAAGTCTGACTATCTCTCGCTCCGCCCAAGAGCGGGGGATGTCATTGGATGATTTTCCCACCGAAAAACAAAAAAAAAACAACACTTTAAACCTCAAAAAACAACCACAAATAAAATACAAGCACGAAATTGCGCCAACTGCAAACGCATTTGATAATGCAAGGGAATCATTTGCATCGGCCGGCACTCTAAGAGGCTTACTATAATGTAAGCCTCACGGAGCCACTGTTAGCATAACTTTGTTCCACTACAACACGCTCTGAAACCAGCTAAAATTGTTTATTTAATATTTATTAGCGTGTATTGTGAAGTTAAAAAACTGAGCAAGTACGAGTCGGACTCGCGCACTGAGGGTTCCGTACAAACTTAAAAGGTAAATTGCGGTTTACGATATATGACGTATTAAAAAAAAAACTACTTACTAGGTCTCGTTCAAACCAATTTTCGGTGGAAGTTTATAAGGTAATGTACATCATATATTTTTTTTGTTTTATCATTCTCTTATTTTAGAAGTTACGGGGGGGGGGGACATTTTACCACTTTGGAAGTGTCTCTCGCGCAAACTATGCAGTATATAAAAAAATTATATTAAATACCTCAATATCATTTTTGAAGACCTATCCATAGATATCCCACACGTATGGGTTAGATGAAAAAAAAAAAAGAGTTTCAGTTCTAAGTATGGGGAACCCCAAATTTTTTTTTCTATTATTATTGTTTTTTTTCAATTTTTTGTGAAAATCTTAATGCGGTTCACAGAATACATCTACTTACCAAGTTTCGACAGTATAGCTCTTATAGTTTCGGAAAAAAGTGGCTGTGACATACGGACGGACCGACAAACACATGACGAATCTATAAGGGTTCCGTTTTTTGCCATTTGGCTACGGAACCCTAAAATTGACTTAGAATGACGACTAAAATTGAGGATAAACGTTTTTTTTCCACAACTTTCACATTACGCCATCTAGTCCCAAACTAAGCTTGTGCTATGAGTGTACTAGACAACTGATAAACATAATCATACTAGCTTCTGCCAGCAGCTTTGCCCGCGTGAAAGTCGGTTTCTCCATACAAACTTTTGACGCCCGTTTCTT
Source organism: Mythimna pallens (assembly GCA_961205895.1). Lineage (NCBI taxonomy): Eukaryota > Metazoa > Arthropoda > Insecta > Lepidoptera > Noctuidae > Mythimna > Mythimna pallens. The sequence continues at coordinate 24,170,407 of OY540833.1, forward strand.
CCCCTTAGCGGATTTCTACACCCTATAAGGAACCTACCCGCTAAATTTTAAGTTTGTAGGTGTATAGTTTCTGAGATTTTGTGATTAATCAGTGAGTGGTATTTCGCTTTTATAATTATATAGATTTTTAAATATATACATATTTTAGATAAATTATACCCAGACACAGAACAAATGATCGTGCTCAACACACAAACATTTATCTTGGGTGGGAATCTAACCCACGACCTCCGGCATAGATTCAGGGCTACTAACCACTAGACTAAAAGGCCAGTTCTAGGTTTTTAAATTAGGCTGTTTCAAAGGATGTAACAGGAAAACCAAGGTTGCTGACATAGCTCAAAGAAACGGGAAACTTAAGTGGCAGGGCATATTTATCGCAGAACGGACGATGAGACTGAATGGTTCTGGATTGGCGACCACGCACCGAAGTCGCAGTGTTAGAAGGCCACCCACGAGGTGGACTACCTAGTGAGGGCCGCAGGAAACCGATGGACGGGAAGTGCTCTGGACCATTCGGTGTGGCGATATTTAGGGAGGCCTACGTCCAACAGTTGACGTTTTTCGGCTGAAATGATGAGATTTTAATCAAGCAAATTAACAAAAAAGATCTCACCCAATACGACGAAGTCACTAGCGAATCTCGTAAGATATAAATTACACTACAACTAAATGAGATCTACTTGTACGAGTTTCAGTAGAACAATTGCCTTAATTTAAATGTCACCTTGTTAGAACTTAGTCCAGGAGCACATCACTAACGCGTATCCATTAGCCTAAATCCTCGGCCATCCCTAACGTCTCCACCTCACTATTTGTCTAGCGTTTCGGTCTCGGCTATAATCCCCAAAGTGCTGGTTCAAGCTGCAGGCATTTTGATAGACACACAATTTGCAATAGATACGAGTATATTGAGACATCAAATTGACAGGATGAGCACCCCTAGCCAAGTTGATAATCTGCAATCGTTAGCGCTAGTCGAAAACAAATCAAATGTATGGGAATGACATCATCTCAACGTTAAGTCACGTGGTCAGAACAAACGAATAGAAAATTCGTAGCCAAGTTTACATCGTTCAAAATGATAGAATTAAATGTTATCGTTTCTACAATGTTCTACGCTACATCCTTTGTTATTGTAGAACGAGCGGCCGACTCAGGCGTATCAACATGGCTACCAACTTATCGTTTTCTACAACTGCTGACATCAAGGATTGGAGAACGGAATTCGACACTAAACGGTTGTAACTTGGCTAGGGTGGGAGGTAGTGTTTAAATGGATAGACCCAGTCTTTGTATTGTCTCTTATCTTAAGGAGTGGAATTTCTTGCCGGAATATGTGTTTCCTGATGGCTACAACCCGGGAGACTATAAGTCAAGACTGAATAGGTTACTTCTAGGTAAGCGCGCTCCATCGCTGACCGCATCGTCGCCTTCCATAAGGTGAGATAGCGGTCAAGCGCGAACCTATCAACAATAAAAAAATTAAAAAAAATATTTTTTGCATGCTCGATCTAAGTAGGTATTTTAATTTGTTTTATCACTGCTATGCTTCTTCTAACTACACCTTGCACTGTTGAGACTCAGGCCTCCTCTCTAAGAGCGGGAATGGGCCGTAATCCACCACGCGGACCCAGCGCGGGTTGGTGGATATCATATGTCTTCGATTTTTTGGTTCTAGGACATACCGGTTTCCTCACGACATTTTCCTTCACCATTTAGAGAGCAGTGGTGATGAAATAAATTACACAAAATAATGCGCCTGGCTGGGTTTGAACCCGCGACCTACAACTCGTAAGTCGGGGCCATTACCACTCGGCCACCACTGCTTTAGTATGATAAATAAGTAAGTAATAATTATTATAGTCTTGAAACCATGAGGTTTCTTGCTAGCAAAATTATTCGAAATATATTTTTAAAATTATAGGTGCTGGTCCCAGCGTTTTATCTGTGAATGAGCGCCTTTAATTCGAACTAGCCATCTCTACTCATCTCTATTGGTTTTTTGTTGTTGTTTGATGTCACCAGTATTTAGAAACAATTTTTATTATTTAAAACAGTGTCCATACCGTTCATGGAGTTTCTTTGCTGCTGTTTCTACAAAGAATTCCACGCTTTGGAAGGTGCAACAAGCTTGACAATTTATACATAGAATTCCACGCTTTGGAACATGCAACAAGCTTGACAATTTAAGTGTGTCTGTAAACGGTTTTAACTGAAAAAAATACTTTAAGTTCATTATAGTATTAGTTTACGGTTTATGATAATTTTGCCAAACTTCATATAATAATAATTCAGATAACTGATGTTGGGTGGGTTGGGTAAATGAACTAAAAAAAGCGCTCATGAAATAATTAATAAACCGAAATTTGAAAAGGATTAATCTGATGTTTTTCTACGTTAAAACCAATGTGGTAGCAATTTTTACCTTTTTTCCAGACCCAGAACAAAAAATAAAACATTCCAATGCTGTATTTAATTAACAGTTCTTTGTTCAGAATTTTGTAATATAAAATGTAAAATGAATGCGAACACGACTTGGTTCATTTAAAACCAGCCAAGTGCGAGTTGGACTCGCGCACGAAGGATTCTGTACCAATCTATAAAAAGGTCAAAAAAATGTCTGTTGTATGGGAGCCCCTAAAATATTTTTTTTTTTTCTATTTATTTGTTTTAGTATTTAAGTTACAGCAGCAACAGAAATACATCATTTGTGAAAATTTCAACTGTCTACATGGTTCATGAGGTACAGACGGTGACAGACGTATAGACAGACGGACAGTGGAGTCTTAGTAATGGGGTTTCGTTTAATCCTTTGGGTACAGAACTCTAAAAATCAAATACCGTAGGAGTACACAATTTATTTGTACAAGATGCTAATTATTTTCCTCGTTAGTGGTTTTAATAAATCATATTATTAGGTTAAGCTTTTATTTGTATAATTGAGTTGGTGTACAATAAAGTACAATTCTATTCTGTTCTTAGACGTTATCAAGTCCGATTTGAGACCTAGGGTTAGTCTTGAATAGAACTATGTCGTCCTTATGAATCCTTTTTACTTTGGCTTAACCCTGATCAAATCTTGCTTTGTCTTCTTTTCTTCTTATTGACATCGGCAAAGAAAAGCATCGTGAGGAAATCAAGACTTGAATAAAGTAATATAAGTTTGACATCGCCTAGTCGCCTTAAGAGCGCACAACCCATGATAATGATAATAATAATAATAAAATCGTTTATTTACCTCCATCAAATTACAACACAGTTTTAGTTGACAAGTAGTTTGACAAGAGAAAGAAGGTAATTTGTGGGAGATCTGGAGTCCAAACTAAGCAAAGGCCTGTATTTTAGAGCTCCAGGCCCCCCCATTACATCACAAATTGCAATAGTCAACGTGCGTGTGTGTTGCATGAGTGTATGATACTTCCTATATGATACTTCCTATATAACCGCTCTTACGTGATTATGACGTTATTACTCGTCTTTCTCTGGATATTTTGGAATCATAGGTATCTTGTAGTAATTATCTAGGTTTCTATTGAAAACAAAACTTTATTTTGCGTAAAACTAATCTAGTAAAGAAAGACCTCTGAAAATCTTCTATTTGGCACATATACGTGAAGTTACAAAAGTAAAGAAAATATATTTATGGAAACCTTGCAAATTGAATCTGAATGATGTTTTTTTTTTTTTAATATTACAAGGTTTAAAAAAAAAACACGTATTTGCTAGATTACTTTTTGTGAAATATTCAAGTATGTGGCCGAAAGTTACCAAATGCAAACCAAGCTTTATGGCGCTAAGCTATCACTCTTTTCTTTGCGTTGCTTCTTTATCAAACATTTCGTTGAACATACAAGCTTTTCTACCATGCTCACGTTGATGATAGACGAGCTCTCTAAAGAAGCATGGAGTTTAATGATTGTGCCTTCTCTATATCTGTATTTGCCTTAAAATGTGAAAATATGTACTAATTGGTTTTATTTACAACTATGCATTAAATTCTAAAAAGAAAAATGTAATCGTATTTTTATTTGGCTTATAATTTCTACTTTTACTCGGCCAAAGCCACTAGTGTTGATAGACTTTACTCATCTGTTTAATATTTTGATAGATTGTCATGTTAAATCTCCTTTTAAGATTAACTTCGATCCATGATAACTAATACTGAAAAACAATACAGTATCAATTCGAAACAAAGACAAAATTATTTCATCCTCGTCCCAATGTTTGTTTAGCGTATACAGTTATTTGAAAACATGTTCGTGTTTTATTTATACTTTATTTTCCTTTTGGGTAGCAGCCATTACTTGAGTAAATATTTGTGTAACTGAAAGCCCGGATTGTTTGTGTTTTAACGCGTTATTATAGCCTTGTTTTATCGTTTGCTTTGAAATTGTGTTCTTTGTTATGTGTCCCTTAGACTGTTTAAGGTGTTTTAGATTCTTGAGTAAATATAATGTGAGTTTTTATCTTTAGAGATGTTTGATCTTGAAAGTATGATGATGATGTGGTATGATGATTAACAGATAAGGTTTTATAAATCGATGGCTTAGAGTGAAAACCTCGTAACTGTGAAATACGTAACTTTTCAGGAGGCACAAAATACCAAGTTATACCTTTATTATCATGTAATTTTAATGTGTTTCTACGTTTTATTCAAAAATTTAAAACTATTGATTTATTTCAAACGCTTATTTTTCTTGTTTTTTAATGTTTTCCGCAAGTTTCGACGTGCAGTTGCGATGTGATCACACCAAACTGACTCGAGCCAGATATGCATTTAACATAGTAGATGGCGCTACAAGTATCCATTTAAAATTTGACGTGATACAAGATTGTGCTTACGAGCTTTTCTTTTCAGAAATATAATAAAATAAATTTACCTAAAATTGCATATTCGAGGTTTTCACTCTAAGCCATCGAAATATGGTTAGAATTTTGTGCGTCATAAGAGGGCCTTCAAATTACCCTCCGCGCAACGGCAGCGGCGGCCGCTGCCGCGTTGCTTTGTTATTCCATATAAATAAAAAATGCGTGACTGCTGCGCAACACACGTGCTGCAGTCGCGCTGCACGCTGCTTTAGTATTTATATATAATAAAAAGCGCAGCGCGGCTCTTTGCGGCTGATTTGAAGGCGCCCTAAGCAGTAACAACGGCCTTGACTTACGAGTATTACGTCGTGAATTCAAACCCAAGACATACATTTTATGTAATTTATTTCATAACCACTGCTCTAAAAACGATGACGAATGAAACATCGTGAGAAAAGTTGCTTGTCGCAGAAACATAAATTCGAAGATATGTGACATCCACCAATCCACATTGGGACCGCGTGGTGGATTACGATCCAATCTCTTTTGAAACCTGAGTAGAGAAAAGGCGAAAATATCAAAGATTTTTAACACGGGACGCTAGTGTAAACTAATAATATATATATTTTATCAAATTAAAAAAAATATTAGCAAATGTTTTTCAAATCTATTTTTAGTTTTTAAATCTATTGTGAGTTCAAACCCAGACAGACCCTTTATCTTATTAATTCATAACCACTGCTCTAAAAATGATGAACAATGAAACATCGTGAGAAAACTTGCTTGTTGCAGAAATATTGATTCAAAGACATGTGAATCCATATTGTGTCCGAGTGGTAGATTAGGACCCATTCTCTTTCAAGGCCTGACTGCCTAAATCTCAGCAGAAGTGGGAACATTATAAGACTGATTACACTATGACATACTCGTAAGTCTATATATAAGATATGTTATTGAGGATTTTGCTATTAAACACAAATTGTTTCTCTGAAAATACAAAGATTTATTTAACACAATTTTACTTTTACAATATTACAACAAAATATGAGAATTACACTTTCATCTCACCTAAAAATACAAAGAAACGACATTTAAAGTTTACTAATATCGCCTCCTCAATTATATCCTTTCATTTATCTCTCTACAAGTTTTTTATAACATTATATTAACAAAATAATCTGAACATCATCCGCCATTGAATTACATGTCACCCCGATACGTTTTCTACTCACTTCCACAGACAGCCTAAAACACGCGCGAAGCGCGCAAATTCAATTTAATGAAATGTCATTTCATTACATATATATATGAAATTAAACTATAACTGAGTGACATAGGTTACTTTTAATCTGGAAAATAGTCAGTTCCTCTGGCATATATCACAGAAACAAATCCACAACAAAAAACTTGTATATTACCGTATAAAACAGTAGCAACCACATAAAATACCAACAAACTAACCGAGTAGTCACAAAAAAGAAAGATAGCCAGTGTCCTAACTACCTTACTATCTCAGCAACAACGCTCTCTGTTCATACTCTCGTAAAGGCACATTCTAACGGCACAAAAAACCTAAAGCCTTGTACATACGTACATAGCGAACACAGACATCAAACTTGAACATTTGGTTTGTTTGTATGGACGGCATTTTCGAACACGAACGCGAACATAATTTCGAATATCTTTTTTTATTGTGATTATTTTGATTGAGCTTTTGGGTACGATATTGACTGGTCTACACTGTTCTTACATAATATCTATTAATACTGTATTATGGAAATATTGTAACATCAACCACTTTTTTTAAAAGAGTAACTATGGAGTCTTCTTCATAGCAAACGACGAATTTGGAACCGTGCACTAGCGGTTGGTGTTCGCATTGATTCATGAAGGACACCGTCCATACAGAACATATCGACTAATAGGATCGCTGCAAACATGTTTGACGAACAGAGTGTTCGATATTCGTTAGTGGTACACACGTGCGAACCAAGTTGTTGCGTATCATGCAACGCAACAAATTTGTTCGTACGTGCGTATACGGCTTAAAGATTAGACGGTAAAATTGTCAATAGTAGCCATGAAACATTGTCGACTGCGTAAACAAGTTTTATAACCTCATTTAACTAGATTACGATATGACTAACATTTTTATACACCCATTTGTTTTTATACCGTGAATAACAAACTGATTTTGATGTCCGGAATGGAATAAATACAAAGGAACTATTCGTTGAAGGGTTATTTTTATTGTTATAGCTGGTCTGTCTAGAAATGCCAATTAAATTATATTCTTTGTCTCTACTCTTTAAGTCCTCGATTGCAAATAATATCTAAATTTTATTGGTGTTATTTCCGAGTTAAGAAAATTTGGGAAAACTTGATTACACAGACTCAGAAAAACTTTTAGAATTACTTCAACCATTTTGTGGATATAAAGATGGTATTTTTTTGTTAATTTTGTATAAGTAGGCTCTCAATAAATTAGTGCGCCTCACCATCAACGATTGCATTACTATTTACCATCAGGTGGTATCGCAGTCAATCACTAGTTTATATAAAAAAGTAGTATACGTACAATATTATAGATAAATTACACCCAGACGCAGAACAAAGGATCGTGCTCATCACACAAACATTTGTCCTGGGTGGGAATCGAACCCACGACCTCCGGCATAGCAGTCAGGGCCACTGACCACTAGACTGACCGGCCTATCAATTTTTAATTACAAATATATATATTTATAATCATATGAGAGTTATGAGTTTACATGTGGATGGATGGAGAGGGAGAGGGAGACCAAAGAAAAGATGGATGGATTGATGAAAGAAAAGGAAGTTAGTGATAGCATGAAAAGTGACAGGGCAGAATGGAAGAAAAAAACATGTTGCGCCGATCCCAAATAACACGGGACAAGGGCAGGAAGATGATGATAATCATATATGTTATATTTTATTTACCACAGTGGGGTCCCAGCTGAAAACCAGCGCTGGGTGTCTGACACCCGGCAATTGCTGAGTTGGCGACCTTTTCGGTTCGGGCACGCTCAGCGCAACTGTATTGTATTTCCGTAATCTTTTTTTATTATTTTTTATTGTTGCCTATTGTATTGCTTGCGTCGAATAAATGCTATTCTATTCTCTTCAATATTCACACATGTCTAAGCTCAATAGTCCAAAGACATTATGTAGATAAATAATTATCTTCGTAGAGTTCTAGTGTCAGCTCCATTTTCCCTATACTAGCTAGTTTTTTATGCCACGTGCTTCTAGCTGTAACCTCTGTAATCCTCAGGGAAATCAAAAGAGTCCAGCATACGAATTGCTTACATTAGTAGCTATGAGTACCTATCGAACATTGGTCATTGTTATTTTTCTATAGGTAACTTTTTTCTGGTGGGAAATCATCCAATGACTTCTTTCACTCTTAGATGGAGCGAGAGGGCGTGTCAGACTTCTATTAACTAAAACTCACTCCTATGTTCCTTCTTTGCTTTAGTTCCAGGGCCCTCTTTTCCACAACCTGTAGGTTTTGACCATGCTGGTCCCTACTGTTTTGCTGACATCTTGAGGCGCGCGCGGAGGAAAAAAAAATACATATATATATTTATACATATCTTATAACAATATATGTACATAAAAAAAACATAAATCAAGCATTAAGTTTATAAGGTATATTGTACACATCCTGAGACAGCAAAGCCTCTCATATTATTTTTACTTTTTTATGATGTCAAAGATATAATTGTAAAACGAGCGTTTCTCGCCATCAAACTATAAAGTTTGGCGAGCAAAAAATATGTAAAACGGTTGTTAAAAATGTAAGAGACAAATAAATAAAAAAAATAAAAAATACTACGCGCCATAGACTGCCGGACGGCGATCTAACCATTGCTCGCTGTCCTCGAGCCCAAGCCTATGGTGACTTCTAAAGGTCCGGAGTCAAGCCCACACTGGTTTCCTTGAGGTATCATAAAGTTACAAAGGCGGACTATAAATAATATTCCAATAAATCAAATTAATTTTAACTCTGACACATCACAGACACCGGTGTTGTTTTCAAAGAAGCTGTGAAATTAAACAACTTTGGCAGATATTAATTTACATTTTGAAGTAAATATAAAATATATGAGTGTGGTTAAAATTATTTTGAAGTTAGCGTGAGAACGGGGGTTCTTACAGTTGTTAAAATATGAACTAACTTTTACCCACTGTTTCGGCCCCGTGGCAAGACCCAAAGGAACAGTGCATTATTCATTATTCATAATAAAATAATAACACATTAATATTGTATCTGGTGAATGTATGTAAAGGCTTTCGAGCCCCATCAGTTATGTTAATCGGATCTATAACCTCGAGATGCGATTCGTAATAAGGCGTGGTTTGTCGAGCAAAGTGTACAGACACTCGTTACAAACCAAATCACTTAATGTTAGCTTCGCTATAATTTTGCTTTCAGTTCTCATAAAATAATCACCACATAAAATTATTACTAGAAAATAGGCAACACAATTAAGACACTCCACTGAACGCGTAGCGTAGACATGTGCATGATATACTGCGCCTCCGTCGTAGACTTACATCCCACTAGCACTCAGTGTTGCGTCAGAGTGTCGTGGCCAGTCACGTGATACACGTCACTCACCACTGGCGCCGCTCTAAACAACTAGTGACTCTAACCATCTCTGGTATCTTTTGAAACATAATCTAAATACAAAAGTGCCGTCATATGTTTGTATGTTTGTTACTTCTTCACGCTCAAACGGCTGAACATATTTGAATAAAATTTGGCACACGTGTAAACCATGACTTTAAATAGCACATGAGATACGTTTTATCTGGGTATTAGGTTCTCCTGTGGTCATTTCCACTGTCACACCCACGAAGTCGCTGACATATATATATATATAATAGGTAAAAAACCTATGAAATTGCCGTTTTTTAAAACGGGTTGCTTTAAAGTGAATTATAAGTTAATATAATAATAAAAGTATTCGACAACTATCACACAACGCCGTCTAGTCACAAGCTAAGCAGAGCTTGTGTTATGAGTACTAGACAACTGATAAACATACTGATATATTTCTAAATACAAACATATCATAGATAAATTACACCCAGACACAGAACAAAAGATCGTGCTCATCACACAAATATTTATCCTGGGTGGGAATCGAAACCACGACCTCTGGCATAGCAGTCAGGGCCACTAACCACTAGACCAACAGGCCAGTCAATTTAAGCTACCTCCATTTATGCCAACCGGATAGTGACCTAAGCAGTCTTGTTCAAAGGTCAAAAAAAACCTTTCCAGGTTACGTGAAATTGTTATACCTGACATCATTATATCAGCCTATACAGAACCTATATCTTATACTATAAATAGCTCCATATATACAGATAAGATGAGGCTAAAGTTTGGCATTATTGGGCTTAATTTTTTTGGTAATGGTGATAATTCTGATAATTTTCTTTCAATGGTCTCAGTTTTACTAGACGACTACAGATTATATCTTAAATGGTAGAATAGCAAATCGAAAACAATTAGTTTCGATTAAATTCTTATTAATATTCATAGGATCTTGTTTGACCACTATCTCACATGGTAGTAGCTTTTGTAGCTATCAAGAAACATAGACTCCGGTAAGGCATTACACTCCTTAGGTGTACCCGCAATGAATGTGTTCCTAAAGCGGTTGGAAATTTGGTGCGTATCGGTGGGATGTCCACCATGTATCGTTAGCGCATTACCTTGTGCCTGGTGGTCCGATGATTGAATGGCCTTGGTGAAATTAAGTTCTGCAATTCCGACGCACACTCCATGAATGAAGTAAACATTTTGTTTTCGTTAAGGCATTACAATGCAGGTGTAAACTAAATAAGAATTTGCCTGTGTTTATTTATGTACTCACAATATTATATACTAAACAGCAACTAACACTTTATGAAACGTTTTATGTTCAGTGATAACAGCCCATGTTTAACCTACTTTAGCACCTCGTAAATCAAAACAAAGCATTATTGTTGACGACAAAACTCAACAACACGGAAATCCGTCCCATTTTTCCAGAACTTCCTAGCACACCAAACTTTAAGTATTTCCCTTTAAAATTGTAATAAATTAACATTACGACTCCCATTTGACTATTTCCACCACACATTTCAAAATGACAATGGACGTGGCGTACAGAAAATTACCCAGAAAATTGGGAAAACCACGGCTTTGAAAAAACTTTTTAGTGGTAACAAAAGGCTGGAAGTCCGAATTAGTTTTGGATGAGAATGGGCTCAATGCTTTGGATGATAAAGTGCATTTTCGTTTGGGGTTGGGTGTGACATGTGAGGGTCGTGTTTGGGAAGGGTGGTCTCTGAAGGCGCATCACGTCTCGCGTCGGGTACGTCACGTACCCGCCTGGCACTACGTTTATTATTCAATAGCTAAACGTAACAGACATGTTTAAAGTTACGGAGTAGGCTACGCGTAGTAGATATTGGAGCCAGTTGGATCTGATTTTAGTACAAAAAAGTATTGTGAAGTTGATCTATGTTATTCAATGTAAATTTAGTTGAGCGACGTGGCGGAGCTGGTTCAAAGTTCTTCAAGCGCTGAATGTAATTGTTTATCACGTTTTATTCAACCATTCTTATTTTCTAGGTAAGATTTTGTTTATTGTTGTAGTGTTTTATAAAGCAAAATAAACTTAGATCACACTAATATTAAAAGGCAAAAGTTTGTGTGTGTATTGTTTTTTTTTTGGTGAGAAATCATAAATGATTTTTGCCGTTTTAGGGCGGAGCGGGACTGTCAACATCAGACTTTTACTTACTAAAATCTATTCCTTCTTTGTCTTCGTTCCAGGGCCCCGAGAGTTCCCTTTCGCACAACCCATAGCCCCAGTAGACTTCGACCCTGCTAGGCCCCAACGATTTTGCTCACATCTCCTTGAGGCGCGCGTGGAACACTATGCTCCGTCGATGACTTAAGCCTGATCCGGACCGGTATCGGTCGGCCGGGCGGTGAGCTACCCATTCCTCGCCGTCCATAAGCCCACGCCTACGGTGGCTGGAAATTGGTGTCGTCGGGATCCCGGCTGCTGGTGCGTGAAGAAGTCCGTTCCCTCACGTGTACAGCTGCCTCCTTCACTAGCATTACTGCTTCGCAGAAGGAGGTGACCTCCAGCCATTCCTCTTTGCTTTGAACCATGGCCTGTACCAGGGCCCGATGCCAGAGGTTTGAGCGTGAAGAAGTAACAAACATAGACACATACACAACAAACTTTCTGCTTAATAATATAAAAGTGTGATACTCAAAACTACATACCTGCTCCTATCTAATAGATTATTAGTCAATTAACACTCTTAGAAAGAAAGAAAGAATGAAAGAAAGAAAGAAAAATATTTTATTTGGCACACATGGATTCACACACTGTAAAAAACAAAATTTAAACTAAGAAGAAAAAAAAAAAAACAATGTTTGTCTCACGGCTGCGCCAAATAGGTCCAGTTCAGCAAAAATGCCAGACAACCACATGGTAGTCAGTGGTAGTTGCCTGACGCTGGTTTTTAACTGAACCTTATTGAGAGTGAACGGCAGTTATTACTTATTAGTGTTATATGTAATGTATAAGTATTATGTGTAAGGTAATTAAATATATATAAATGTTAATGTATGATAAATAGTAAACAGGTGCTTAGCGTCAGATGTGTACGAAATAATAACAACAAAAAATATATTTAAAAAAAAAGTCACCAAATTTAACAAGACATGAAGGAATGAGCAGTCAATGGTGCCCAGGGAATCTTCACCATCTACATACTGTGGTTATGTATAAGCCATTTTATATTTCCGTGCAACATTTTCCATACAGCAGAACCTACCGTTCTTAAAATTCACTTTAGGCGGTTTATATAAATGAGACATTAAGAGTGACTAAATCTAGTTTCCTTTGCGCATCTATCAGGTACTGCCGTAAACGCGTTCTGAAGGTATGGATACTGCCCATCTTAGCGCCATGTGGTCATCCGGCCGCCCACATAAATTATTTTATTGCAAGCTAATATGATTTTTTATAACTTATCTCCGCAAGACATGTGGGCGGCCGGCGTTTTAAATGCATTTACGTATCTAGCAAGTCAATGACAAAAAGTCAATATGAATTTGTGGCATCACAGCCGACCACACGGCTTGCTGGGTGGCTGGAAGAATACGCCGTGTCCTATGTTCACGGCGTATCCCGCCATCGGCCTATATGGCTTGCTGCAAAAGTTAGTTCAGTTGTAGTGTGGCCAGCTGCATAAAAATATATGTGACCCACGCGCCGCCTTAACCCGTTTCTCTAAAAATGCTTATATATACATGGCACTGAGAGTGTTAATACATGCATCTGAAATTTCCATAAACTTTGTTCCACCATTCGCTAATCAAGCTCTTATCCGTTTGTGACCACAAACTCGAGTTATTTGCCAGCAAGTCATTTGTAACGTTAAACCCAACTTTGTCAGTTTGGCGGAGAGATAGTGGGCCATTGTGTACAGATGCTGGTCAAAAGATCCACGTTTAAGATAGTCGAGTGAAGTTTAAGTTATGACGATCTGGAAATAATGAAGTGGTAGGCAATGCTTAAGCAATTTCGGATGAAATTAGCGTTGCTATTGAATTTAGGTTACGTTTTGGTATTTTTGTGATGATTTAAGTATTTATTTATTTAAACTTCATATACAGTAGTGGGACATACGCGGACTTAATGCAAGAAGGCATTCTCTACCAGTCAACCTTTGGGTTAAAAAAGACAACACTGTGGTAGGTTTGCACAATAATCAAATAACAGATACTTCAAACAGAAAAAAATTAGGTTTTTTATAATAATAAAATTCATATATATGCTAAAATTATAAACTAATAAATACTATGAAAAAAATCAAATCATTAAGAGAACTTAATAATAATTCTGAAGAAGACCGAACTAAGATTGAGAGGATTTCAAGTAGTAGTTCCGAATTTTACGCTTGAAGGAAAATTTTCTTTCAACTTTTTTGATGTCAAGGGGAAGCACATTCCAGAGTTTTATTGAATTTATTTATCATAATATTACTTTATTGTATACCTCATAATGTTGACAGGATAAAGATTAGCAGAAACTAAGTGTACTACGTGCGATCTTATCTCATAGGGCAATCTCTTACAGACAACCTTAGGATAAACTGAACAAAAGGAGATAGGATTTGAGGCATTCAATGAACAAAAATCATACTAAATATTAGCATAACATAGTCGGCCTTATAATGTTGCCACTATTGGGACTCACGCCTTCTCTCTAGGAGAGGGAATGGGCCGTAATCGCGGGCCCAGTGCAGGTTTGTGGATGTCACATGTCTTCGAATTTTTGGTTCTAGGACATGCCGGTTTCCTCACGATGTTTTCCTTCACCGTTTTGAGAGGAATGGTGATGAAACAAATTACACAAAGTAATGCGCCTGGCTGGGATTGAACCCGCGACCTACGATTCCTAAGTCGGGGCCGTTACCACTCGGCCACCACTGCTCTACTAAATATTTGTTAGACATAATACATAATACAATACTTGTAAAATATAAAATTGATAGCTGGGTTTCTGTATAATTCAGAGTTAGCCTTTAGTAATACAAATAAGATTGAACCATCCATTTACCACCTAGATTTATGATTGCAATAAAAATTTGAGATTCGATTCGGCATCGGTAAGGTTTTCTGGTAGAGGGTTTATAGCGTAGAATTAAAATAACAATTCAGTTTTATTTCACAGTAAATATAATTTGGTAAGTTTTTTGACGCCATATTTTAGTTTGATTTAAGTTAGTTGTAATTAGCGTAGGGATTTTTTTTTACAATTATAGTTAGTTAAAGAAATAATGAATGCTAATTTGGTAATTACAGACTTAGATATATCATAATCCGAGAGAATCAGTAAATTTGTTAGGAGCGTCCGAACTACTCGACAGATTGCCCAAGACTTCTTTCCGTAAACGTCACTCCTCCAAACGATTCCACTCACGTGACATCTACAAGATCACAGCGTTTCATCTCACTCCAGTACTAAGGAATCAATTGATTGTCTTATTATCGCTAAATTTTCATAATCCCTAACATATACAGTAGGTGGTTAATGTATCGCATGTAGAGGATTACTGAAAGTATTGAAAGAAAGAAAACATTTATTTTAAACTCGCACAGGACAAACAACAATAAAATAAAAAGTGACTACTTAATCTATAAATAATTAAATTAAAAAAAAAAGAAAACAATATTAAAAGATAAAAATAAAAGACCTATGCGAGGCCAAAAAGGTTCATATCTCATCATTGGCTGCGATATAATTTATCCATAACAATACACACTATTTTATTACTTTATCATTTAAAAAAATCTTTTAAAAAACTTTGAAAGTCGAACACTAGCCAATAAGTGGTTGTAAGTGTTAATCAATCTTAGAGTAAGTACATATTTCTTAATTTTTTATGGTTAACAAAGGTATTTGAAAAAAAAAAACCGGCCAAGAGCGAGTCGCACTCGCGCACGAAGGTACCATATAACCCTGTTCTTTAATTCTGTTTTTTGTATTTTTTGTTATAACGGCAACATAGGTACATCATCTGTGAAAATTTCAACTGTCTAGGTATCACGGTTCATGAAAGAAAGAAAGAAAGAAAGAAAGAAAGAAAGAAGATACAGTCTGATGACAGACAGACGGACAGTGGAGTTTTAGTAATAGGGTCCCATTTTTACTCTATTGGCTGAATGACTCAAAATTTAAAAGGTGTCGGTTCCGATTGATCGTTTCCTATGGAGAAGAACCGGAAAAAATCCATGATTACTCTTTCTTAACCACAATCAGACATCTTAAATAATCCGAATTGGAAACGAACGTTATAATAAATTAACCGAGTTATTCCGGCCCAGTAATGGTTATTTTGGCTCATCAATATTAAGAGGTTACAGGAGTATAATCGTAGGGGTGCTAAGGGTGCTAAGGGGGCCACAATTTATCTACTCGCCTTGGGGGATGAAATAATCAGGGGAGATTGGCTAGCACTCGTTAGGGATAAATATTTTGCGAAAAGTGGCGGTGTTAGAGGAGATAGCGGGTTTCGAAGTGAGCAATGATTTAATGCGCTATAATTTGGTTTTAAGGCTTTCTGTAGGTTGTTTGAAAGATTCACTACGGCCCTGGAACTCAAAGGGCAACTGACGGAACACAGGTGTGTTTCAATCAGTAAAAATCTGACATTCCCTCTCGCTACACCCTAGAACGTGATAAATCATTAGACGTATGTAGGTTAGTTATTTCTACAGAAAACCACACCAACTCAAAAAAAGAACCAGTCAAGTGCGAGTCGGACTCGCGCACCGAGGGTTCCCTGCAAGCTTATCTATTGAAACAGTTCAATTCTCGAATTGAGTTACGAAGATTTTTCTGAATCGCTTTTTTTGTATTGTGACGTAACTACAAATTTACAGTTATCATTTCTTTTTCCTATAATTGTGCTATGAGAACTCGCTTTAACCAAATTTCAGGATTCTAGGTCAACGGGACCTATGAATCTTAATTCCCTTGAGAGTGTCGAAATACACGTCTTTTGCGACATAAAAGGACGTATCAATTTTTTTGTTAACTTTGAAATTTGATTTTTTCTCAGCATCAAGGAACCGCAGACCTGAGTATATAGTTTTAATTTCAACTCAATACCTCCACGCGTTCGCAAGACAAAGGGTCTTGACAGACAGACAGACGGACGGACAACAAAGTGATCCTATAAGGATTATGTTTTTTCTTTTTGAGGTACGGAACCCTAAAAATATCAAAACTCAAAATGGTTTTATTTTTCATTGGCCTACATGGCCACTTATAAAACGTCAGAAGCTGGTGCACGGTTCTAATTGCCGAATCGGCAAGACAATCTTTGGTTGCTCTATAAGTTAATAAGTTATGTTACCTTAACCTCTACCTAGCAACAACGCTACCATACCCTACAAAGCCCCTATCTCCTATTTACAGCCCCTTTAATAAAACATCAACCATCATTACACCCAGAGACTAAAGGTCAGTTCGAGGTGGCACCTGCTTCAAAGGGAAACTGCGATCAGTTTCCGGATTTCCGGTCAAATTGGCGCTGTAACAAAGACGGTAGCTTGAATGAGGAGCACTGATACACGCTAACGAACGGAGAGGGCGAGGTGCACCGGTGAGCGGGGATGTTGGACGTACAAAGGTAATTACAGATGAGAATTGTGAGGCGTAACCATGACGTGCTCTGGTTGATGTTAGTGTAATAATTTAGCTAGCACTCTAGTAGTATTTTTGCAATGTTAGTTATAAGAAACACACTGCATTATTATTTCGTCATTGTACGACGATAGTCTGCACACTTATGGTAAAATGATATAAACCGGGGATGATAATAAAACCGCCCGTGTTGAGTGTAGAAAAATCACTGATTTATTTTACTTAGTAACGATTATACTAAATGGTCGCGCGTGTGCAAACGCTGCAGTTGCATAACCTACTTAATTATACGAATGTGCGGGTTCACTGTACATACTGCCAACTCTAAAGGAGAAGACAGAAGACGTGTTTTAATCTAGGTGATAATTGGTGCAACTAAACACGTGAAAAACTAATGACTTAGATTATATGATATAATTTTCAGTTGAACGGTGATATAAGGTGATTTCATTAGGTGTATAACTAAACTAAGTAGTAAAGTCTGTAAAACTAAATTGTCCGGTTATTTAAGTTCACACTATCACTGGCGGACTATAGTAGAGGTTTCCTTATCGACACTTTCGGTGGATTTACTTATATTATGTTGTTTGCACAAACCTACTGTTAGAAACGCTGTCATCAGGAGTCTAACTTCCGGCACTGATTAATAAATTTTAGATATTTTGGTTTCATTATTTCAATTTAATAATAATATTTCAAAAGTGTTAGCAATCATTATTACATTAATGTATAATCGCACGCACTACTTCCAGTTGAACGCTACCTTTTTGTTAATATTGCAAACCTATGCTGTTTCCGGGGTGGTAAGCATGTGGTGGGGAGTAGTGCGAGCGCTTGGTGAGTTCAGTTGTCGTCGAACGGTTGAAGTGTATAGACTTGTAAAGTGATTTTATGAAAACATAATTAAACATAGTGAATATAATTGTTACAATTTGTTTTAATTTCCTTGACTTTTATTACTACTTATAATTTATAACTCTTGAAACTTGTGAGCTTCCTGCAGGACAGGCCTAGTGCAGGAAGTTATGTTAATTAAATAATGAAAACAAAATATTATAGATCTACCCACACCTTGTAAACCAATATTCTTCATAATAAATTATTTTTATTATTAGGGGACAGACATATAAACGAACAGCGAAACTACAGGGACTAGGAACGTAAAATTTCGCACAAGGTTTCCTTTTATGAAGTAAGCGAGCACTAAGAGACGATTTTCCAAGATTCACTCCCTAAGAGGATGAAACGTGGGTCCAAAGCTTGTAAGAAGAAACCTATTTTTAATGGGAGAAGACTGGTAGAATATAGAGACCATCGCTGCGTTATTTATCGTTTTAAATATCACATCATATGCTAGTTAGGCGCCTTTTTGGCCTTGCACAAATTTTAAAGTTATTTTTTATTTATTTTTTTCATACTTAATTCTACGGTATGTGTAAGGTACGAATAAACGTTTTTCTTTCTTTCTTTCTAGATGCTAGTTTCTAATAAAGAATGAACAGACGGATTTGTAATCGCTAGAACTATGCTCCCACCTCACTCAAGATGCTAACCAATACATTGGCCGTCCGCGTTCAAATTAAACTTTAGCTTGGTACACTATTAACTTTGTCTATTCTCTTTTGTACCGTCTCCAGTCTACAGTGATACTTAATTATTATTGCAACATAACGGTTCTAGGTACAAGTTTGCTTTGTATGCTGAAACCTTTTCTTTGAAGAAGCTTTGTTAAGATAGGTAGAGATTTGTTTGAGCTGTCTGTTGTAGCTTTATGTAGCTGTAGTTAATTAATTGCAAAATACAGCAATCAATGATTGGCGCAGTGGTTAAGCGATTGGCAGCTGTATAGCCTACAACTATGGGTCGGAGTCTGAGTGTCTTATGTATGCGAGTTTATATGTTTATGAACTCATCTGCGATAATGCCTAATGTGAGGCAAAGTTCAAATATTAAAAAAAAAATGGTAGCGTAGTTAAAACCAACACGATGATGAGATAAAAACATGTACTAGGCCTAGCAGAAAATATCTAAGTATACGTACCAATATTATAAATGCAAAAGTAACTCTGTCATTTTTAATGTCTAAACCGTTTAAACAATTTTGATACATTTGGAATGAAGATAGATTAGACATTGTAGAATACATAGCACCTACTTTTATTTTTTTTCCTGTGATATTTCTTCAAGTTTCACATGGGAATATGAGTGGCAGAAGAAAAGTGGAAGTATGTCCATATTTCAACAATCGAAAGATACGATCGCAATGAAAATATGAAAAAAATATTTGATTTTGAAAAAGTATTGAAAGCCTGGACAACTGGAAACTGTCCACAGCCGGTTAGATGACTGTGTCAATGTGCCGCAGACACAATAACCAGAATTGGCAGCCGAGCGGAAAGCGTCGCGTTCTATAAAAGAGATTTACCCGTCAGCGATTCTTAGTTGATTTGTTCGAGCTTCGGACTGAAATTTATGAAATGGATGAGATCATAACATGGCCTTTAATAAATAGTTTTTTTTTATCAATGAATGTTTCGAGGTATGCCAAACTAGCTGTTAAGAGGGTTCTTTTCCACTCGCCCACCGTTAACATCGAGTATAGTTTAAAAGCTTGTTGATTCATCTAATCCATTCTAACGTAATGTTTAATGAAGAGAGGATGTAAAAAAAGAGAAACAATGCCTGAAAACTCATTCGGTAATTTCGTGATTTACTCGAATATTTCACAAAACTTGTTCCAGGAAATACGTGTTTTTTTAAACCCTAAAAAGAATTTCAATTTAATGTGCAAGGCTTTCATTGATTTAGTTTTTATATTTTAATATTTTTTTCATTATGGAGGTCCAAAGTTCACGTAAAATAGCAGATTTTCAGAGATCCTTACTAGATAAGTTTAACACAAATGTATGTTAATAGAATAGAAGCCTAGATGATAAATGCACAAGATAGCTGTATATCCAAAAGATCTAGATATAGATGTGTAATAACATCATAATCACGTAAAAGCCGTTGTATAAAAAAGGACCTCGAAAAGGACGCTTTTAAGTCCGACCCGTCGGGTCGGATGCACTTGCTCAGACCAGATGCAATATCCATGTTGTGTCTGGTCTGGGTCCAACTCTAATCACGCGGAGAACTCTGATTTAGATTTTTTTATTTCTGTGACCTTGTAGATGTTACTACACCCCGGGCAGTATACCCTTTAAAGCTACCGATTTGATGTATGATCTTGAATATAATGCAACAATGAGTGCTTCCAAAACACGGTGTCAATCTCGACAGAGATTAGCCAAGTACGAGAGGAGATATTATATAGCACAGGTGTGTGTGCAATTAAAAGTACAGTCTGATCCTTACGCTCATAGTTCAATGGGATGATACATGATAATCCGTCATGACTGGAGAAAGATCAGGCGCAAGACTAACAGTTTTACGTACTTTTTGAGGCACAACGGTTTGACACACCACTAAATTCCGAACTCCAGGATACCACAAAGTAATTAAGAAAAGCGCAATAAGAATTTTTGCTCGACATGAGAATTAAACCCGTTAAACAGTCACACTTGCGATTATGAGACACACAAGGCAGTAAACATAGAACAAGGAAGGGATACAAAGAAGGGATGCAAGTCAGGAAAAAGAATGTCACAGCAATTCTGTAAACTTAATTCCGACGCATAAGATACCGATACCGTACTTACTTGACTAGCAAGATCAATAAATAAGACATGAGTATCCGTGTCCGATAAGGAAAACGAGCGTAGAATAAGTGTTATATCATAAAATATTAATACACCGGCTATTGAGCCCACCTAAGAGGAAAAATCTAATAAAAATAATATAAGTAGTAAATCCTTACAAATAAACTAAAAAGATTTTCACCATGACCACACTACGACTGAATAAGAAGAGCTTGTATTCATTAATACAATTGGAGTTCCTCAAAAGGATTCTACAAAAGCTTTCGAGTCCCTCACCCATTTACATCAGTTGAAAGTTTACGCTCTGCAGTATACATCGAAGCTATACTTGGTGATTTCCCTGGAGCACGCCGACGATTACGGAAAGTGAATCGCATCCAATTTTTATCATCCACTTACATATCTGTTTCGGCTTTTTGTTAAATTGTCTTGAAACGGTGAATAATTCACTCAGTTTTGCCGTCAGCTTTTATGACGTTAACCATTCCGATCGGCGCTATAACTTTTTTTCACCATTAACATTGAAACTTCCATTATAATGTATTAGGAATTTGAGTTCGGGTCGGAAATGGTTCTTGAGCTCAATTAAGAGGACCATAAACTTCGTACTAAAGCCGATTCTATCATTACTTGCTTATCTCAGTAATATCGTTTCTTTATTATTTTAACTGCCGTCGTTAGCTTTTATGTTAGTAGTTATAAATTGCAGAAGAAATAGACCCGGAAAGTGGCTATATATTTTGCTACAGTCACAGATTATTTTGTAAGATATCCTGACGAGTATTTTCTTTTGAGTAAAATAGTAAAGTACAGAGAATATAATCAAATTTTATTTCAGACGTTTAAAAGCATGTTTTCTCACTGCGTGTTTCAGATTTGAAGATAAGTCTTTTTTAATCTGTCTTAACTTCAGCTTGTTCTATTTTCTTGTCTGATTTTACCAATCGTAATATTCTGAGCTCTCTTAATCCCTGATAGAAAATTTTCTTTTTGTTTTATTTAATGTTTCTTAGGATCCAAATGATAAAACGGAACCCATATATGATCACTTGTTTTTTTGTCAGACCATTTGTTCAAGTCAGTTAGCTTAGAATCTATTAAACTGATTGCGTTGGGTTCCCACATGAATATCTGTGCTCTGAACATAGACGTGTTTTCATTTGGGAAATTGACGTCAGATTTGAGGTGTTAATCGAAAATTTTAAAAATCAAACCATGCGATGTTTTAAAGCATATATGAAAATTGGCTATTTTATCCAAAACTATAAAATGTCAGACAATAGTTCTTTACTTATAGATTACAGGAAAGCTTATAAACAGCCTATATTTTTTTAAAAACGACATTATTAAAATTTAATTTGTCCAGAACCCTTTGCACGTGAGTCGCACTCACACTTTAGCAAACAATTTATCTGCGTAAATATATTTCTTATAAACCTAAAAGCAAACTCATAATTCAAAATAGACCCAAGACCTGTTGCAAATCAAACAACTTGAAAAAAATATGTTTGAATAGGGTTCTGTTTGTCTTAACCCTACATTGAATTTTCTTTAGCAACCCTCTTATTAAAGTATGTCGCCTAGTATCATAGCTTATAGCACTACAATATACGGGTTTTGGGTTTATTTAGAAGATTGCCAACACTTGCGTAACTCCCTCAATTTGGGTGACTATGCATGGTACTTGCCATAAGACTATAAGGCTCCCCTTTCAACATAAAAATCACTTTGTATGCCTCCCATATTTCGGGTGCTTACGACTTGCAAGGAAGCAATCTTGTTATAGTTGTACTTTTGATGGCTTTGTTTAGATCTACCAACTTATCTACACCCAAACGACCATTTTTACAGTTCCGTACCTCAAAAGAAAAAACGGAACCTTTACAGGATCACTTCGTTGTCCGTCTGTCTGTCTTTATTACAAAAACTTACAAGACTCTTTATCAATAGAAAGCGTAGAGGTATCGTGTTTAAATTAAAACTATGAACGCATGTCTACGGTCCCTTGAACTTCGAAAAAATTAAACACCTAAGTTAACGGATACAAAAGATACGTTTATGTAGCAAAAATGTATATTTTGACACTCAAGGAAATCAAAATTCATAGGGTACTTCCCGTTGTCCCAGTGTCCTGAAATTGGCATTAATTAAAATTAATAATTCTGAAAACAGTAAATTTGGTTATTACCTACTTCACAAAAAAAGAATAGGGATTCGAAAAAATCTTCGAGAATTGAACTATTTACATAAGTGAATTGGTACGGAACCCTCAGGGTGCGAATCTGACTCGCACTTACCTAGTTTTTTTTATTTTGTGTCATCAATTAACTTCTCCCACTATGAGTGGTCTAGGGAAAGTGTCAGACTTTTACTGATTAAAACCCACTCGTGTTCTTTCAGTTACCTATCCTTTATGTTCCAGGACCGCGATGACTCTTTCACATATCCATCAAGCAGGCGTTTATATTTTTGTCATTCTATTTAGCAAGATTACTTACAAATTGGTTACTCTATTCTAGTTGGATTGAATTTCTCAATAGTATTTTCCAATCAAAGGCTTCAGATCCTTCGAACAAAATTAATCTTCCAGACTCACTAATATTACATTCAACAATATGCTTTATAATAATAAGATCATCTTGTCCTAAATAGGATCTCTTACTTACGCAAAATCCGTTCATAATCTCCATATTGTGACCAATTCATCACGACAGAATTGTGTAGTGTCAGGAACAATAGAACATTTAGCTGAATACAAACTTAGTACTAGATACTGCTCATGGCTATCACCAAGTAGCTGTTTATGTAAGCAAGCAAGCATGTCGTCTTATAAATGGATCCTTATATCAGGAGGTCGATCTTTATGATTTCCCCTGGCGCGTATTGCTTCGAAACGAGTCTAGTACAAGTTTACTACGACATCTTGTATCAAATTTTATAAAACTTAGTTATCGACGACTATCTGGATGACATAGCCGGAAAATGGTCATTAGTGAAGCATTGCAGAGTAAGTTTTAAATGCGATTCTTGGCAACATTTACTCGTTTGTGCATCTCTTTAAGTTTTAGTTACAAAGGTTAATAACTCCTTTAAGCTATTAGACTTGATTAAAGCTGAGTGTTTTTGATTATTGATTTACTAAATGTTTAAAACTTAACAAGAAATGAAAAAAAAATATATTAAAACAATTTGCTTATTCTATTAT
This sequence comes from Mythimna pallens, assembly GCA_961205895.1. Lineage (NCBI taxonomy): Eukaryota > Metazoa > Arthropoda > Insecta > Lepidoptera > Noctuidae > Mythimna > Mythimna pallens. The sequence continues at coordinate 24,194,385 of OY540833.1, forward strand.
ACGTCTCAAAATGTGCAAAATAATTCGACAAACCATAAATAAACCTAATACAAAGCCACTGAGACCACAGAATATCGGCTTGGAAGATTTATCGCATAAAATATAAAAGTGTCTTGAAAGATGTTTAAGGAGAAATAAATCTTAAGCACCTCTCCGATAAAGGAAGAGACATTTTATAATTAAACTCAAAATAGATTTAGGTCACGTCTAACACAGAGTGAAACCAATCGTGGAGGTTCGGAATAGACCTGGCGGGTTGAATCGGCCCGCAAATCGGATGGAAAGCCGATCGTATAGGCATTGCAGGAATCCTGGCGACACGCCAAAATACATTACGAGTCGTACACGTCCCGTATACGTGTCGTTACAGCCACTGACGTAGAAATAGACACGGTTTGAGATAGTAGTGATGCGTTCTTTTTTGGTTGTTAATGATTTTTTTTTTTTTGAATAAGATTATATTTGTGTTAAAAGTGAGTTAGTTTATGAGCCAACTTTATTTTAGTTATGTAATGCCTGGAACCACTAGTAAGAGCCGTGATAGTCTAGTGGTAATGGCTCTAACTTACGATTAGGTCGTGGGTTCAAACACAGCCAGGCGCATTACATTGTGTAATTTATTTCATTACCACTGCTCTCAAAACGGTGAAGGAAAACATCGTGAGGAAACCGGCATGTCCTAGAACCAAAAATTCGAAAACATGTGACCTCCAGAGGAGGCCTGAGTCCCAACAGTGGGAAAATTAAAAGGCCGACTATACTATATTATTTTAAAATTTACTTTTTTCTTTAGAGAGATTAAGATGAGCACTGTACTTATCTTCTGTCTTATCTTATTTTTAAGTAAGAAAGTGATCCTAAAACGATTCTTTTTTTGCAAACAGCAGCACACTCCAAGTATCCTAAAGAAGGTAATTATGAAAAAAAATGCTGAAGGGTTTCAGAATTATTTTTATCCATCGACGTTTTCCAGGAAAACAGTTATACGAAACCCAATTATTTATAATAATAAATATCATTTATTTCTCTCATAAAGGTACATTGCAACAAGTTTATTTTACAAATTTTGCCTGAAGGCTAAAAAACCTTAGTTGAGACGAAGAGAGAAGAAGAGAGAAGACTCCAGCTCTCGAGTCTGAACTAGGTTCGAGACCTGTAAGACAGATCTCCAGGCTCACACCCTTTTAAACATAATCGCATTTTGCGGCACATAAACATGAATCTTATGTTTGTAAGATTATGATAAATGACATTTGAGAGATTTGTAAAATTACATGTTAAGTGGAAAGGAAAAGGGATATTTTTATTGAAATGTGTGTGAATGTATGTTAATACCAATCAACACTGAATACAAGATACACGATAACCCAAAGAAACATAGTTAACGAAAATACAGGATGACCTAATTACGTCAAATTATATTATCTATTATTCGCCGGACTTCAACAGCTTTCGGAAATAAGGTCGTGAGTACAATAGGAAATTAGTACCTTGCATCTGACAAATAACGGTCCTACACAGCTTCCTATCTTTGACGGGAACATATTTTTGACGTAAAAGGGGGTAAACCAACAGCGCAGATTATTCGCCTAAGGCTGTTCGTGGGTTCTGAGTGAGTCTCGTGCTACACAAGAAAATGGCCTTTATAGGGAAGGGTTAAAGGATATTTTTGCCTGTATTTGTGAGTTGTATGTTAATGATGTGGGTGTAGTGTTACTTAATCGTATCGTATAGATAGTTAAGTAAATGTAAATAAGTCTCGCAGATGTATGCGTGTTCATTTACTTGAGCGGTTGTGGTTTGACGGAGAATCTAATAAAGGTCGCTTCTTATTCGCTTTTTCCTACATAAAGTAAAATAACAAAAAAATGGAGTTCACATCTATGTAAGATTGTATTTCTAATAGGGATAATCTCTTTTTCGAACTAATTAATTATTTATTTCACATCGGTCTACATTAGCATTCAAAAAATGACAAAAGCTAATGCACGGTTTCAATTGGTCGTTTCCTAAGGAGAAGAACCGGAGATAATCTATGCTATTATTCGTTTTTTTTTATTGATAGCATAATCAACATTTTAATGTGCCCACTGTTGGGACTCAGGCCTCCTCTCTAGGAGAGGGAATGGGCCGTAATCCACCACGCGGGCCCAGTGCAGGTTTGTGGATGTCACAATCTGTCGTCCATGGAGTTTCTTGCACGTTCTTCTCCATAGAGATCTACGCTTTGAAACGTGCAATTCAGCATCACTTTTTTTTTGTTTTTGGACTGACCTACATTTGACTATTCAAAAGTGCCTGTAAATGGTATATTTGAAATAAATACTTTTGCCTTTTGACTTTTTGTCGGAGCCGTTACCACTAGGCCACCATTGTTTTTAATGGCTCCACTTACATTGTTTCCTCTTCACCATAATTGAAAAAAGCCTTAGAAAAGTCGTCACACGTTTACTGTGTAGGTGTGTTGAAAATGAAACATTGACTAAATACTGCCCTTCCAAGTCCAAAAATGAAAATGAATGCCTTCTCAGTCATGGCGTATTCTTGAATTTAAGAAGCTTAGAAGTAAACCAATTAACATACAAAAAGCTTTCTAAAAGTACCGTCAATTCAATTTACCTCAACGGTATACACCAATAGAGGAAGGAGAGGAAAAATGAACTACCTAAATTATGAAAAAAAAAACTGAATTAAAAATATACATCTGTCGAGGTGTTACTCTGTAGATGATAACTTCCCGCCCGCCCTTCGCCAGTTTCCGGTTTGGCAGGGTGGGCGGCATAATCGGGAATTTACCGAATAATTCTAATAAGGGAGAGAGCGTTTACTTAGCGATAGAATCGTTTCGTTAAAATATTTAATTAGTTTTTTTAACACTTTTATTAATGGAATTAATGTTGATCGAAAAGTAAACGGAGAGTTTTTATTAGGGATCATTTTCTTGTTGGATTATAAAATTAAAACAATAGACGGAGAATCGTTGATTATACTTAGTTTAATACAATACGTTAAAACAAACAGTCTTTTTTATTGATATAAACTAGTGCTAGCTGCGATCCCACCTGAGAATAATCAGTGATGCAATCGTTGATGATGAAACACACTAGTTTATTAAGAGCCTATTCACACTAGACTTGAAAACACCTACGTTAGGTACCTATTTCCATGATGAAAAGATTTACCAAACAAATCATTATGGTTTAACTCAAAGAAACTGCAGAACCGCAACCCGACGTACGGCGAGTACCCACCCTTACGTTGTTGAAATCTCTACGGTCCGGACTAAGCGTTTCGCCTCGTCGTTTATATCACGTATATCGAAGGACTGGAACAATTTGCTTACTGCGGTCTTCCCATCCGACTATAATTTAGGTGTCTTCAAGGCTAGAGTGAAGGGGCTCTTAATAAACTATTGTGCCTCATCATCGACGATTGCATCACTTCTCAGCACCATCAGGTGGGATCGCAGTCAATCACAAGTTTATATCATATGAAAAAAAAACCGTACTATAGTTAAATCATAAAAAATCCGTTTCTGCAGTGCATTAGCTATGTTTGCGCAGAGTCACGTCAATGGCTTCCACGCTATCTTAATATAGAAACCTGCTTCAACTCTGCAGTGTGGGTCAGCTCCACCTCCACCCTAATGATCACAGCTGGGAGATACGATTGTCTAATAGTGCGTTAATATTACTTAGAGATGTATCATTCCAGATATTCTAGTCTCAAAGTAATAAAAATTAAAATAAAACTGGACAAGTGCGTGTTGGATTCGCGCACTGAGAGTTCCGTACAAACTTACCTACGAAAATAGTTCAAATTCTCGAATTGTGTTACGAAGATTTTTCCGAATCGCAAAAATGTTTCATAATTGTGACGTAACTATAAATTTACAGTTTTCAGATTTTTTCCTATACTTGTGCTACAAAACCTTGCTTCTTACCAGATTTCAGGATGGAACTCGATCCGTACGGTTACCGGATGGCCAGACGGCGAACTACCTTTTCGGGGGTTTCGGTGGCTGGGGCCTAAGGATGTCCGTTCTCTCAAGTGTGCGGCCATCTCCTGCCCTAGCATTACTGCTTCGCAGAAGAAGGCGAGCTTGCTAACCCTCAACGGATGTAATTATTCCGAAATAAAGGTTATTTTATTTATAAAATTATTAACAAGAAATTTTTAAAATAGCTGAGTAGCTATGATCACCCATCATCATTTTCAGAAGAAAAAAAAATACACAAAATAACCTTTTTCTAATCAACCTCGCTAAACACCGAACTTCCCCGATGTTTCCCGAGCACGCACGGACAATACCGGACAACATAATGAGTTATGAAAAGCGCTCATCGTTACAAGAGGAAATGAAATCTCGAACTTTCGATATTTGCACGCGAAACACAGTTTAAATGGAGATCAAGCTTTGTTTTCCCAACTTGTATTACAATATTGTTATATGCAAACACGTGCGGTAATCACTGAGGATTTCCGCGCGTAATATTACGTGTTTTTATGTATGTTAGTTGCATGTTAGCTGTTTGTAAGTTGTTTTGTTTGTAATGTATTTGGCACGTGTGTTTGAAGTTGAGAAGTGGAGTCAAATGTCATGTTTACACATTTGAGTTTGGTTTTTACATGTACTTTAAATTTACTGGGTTTTAGACGGGAATGAAACTTTCCTCATACATTGTTGGCATGTAATGTTTTTTTCTTTTCGCTAAAAGTGAAGGACTGTATGATAAATCAATAGCAAAAAGAATTATGTCTACCAACCGTAACCAAACGAAGTTAGAGATTATTTAATATACCTATTGCTATAGTTTGTTATCAGACGTTATTTTTCTTAAATAAAAATACTGTATGTGTGTTATTTTAAGTTTCCCATTGTTAAATATACTTTTAGTTTCGGTTTTTATGGTGGGTTAATCGCTGTCGCAACATTAACGCGTATCTTTTCGATTCGTTTATTACTTATTAGACAGACAGACAGTCAGACGGACGGACAACAAAGTGAGGGTCCCGATTGTGGTCACGCACTAAAGGTGGTTCCGTCTTTTTCTTTTGAGGTACGGAACCCAAAAAATATTTGTTTTTTTTTTTTTCGGTGGGAAAATCATCTTATGACATCCCCCGCCCTTGGGTGGGGCGGGAGATAGTGTCAGACTTTTACTGACTAAAAACCCACTCCTGTTCCTTCGTTGCTTTCGTCCACTGCTGGACATAGGCCTCCTTCAACTCCAACACAGGATTCTTGTGACCCTCACCAGGTCATCAGTCCACCTTGTTCGCGGTCGTCCCTCCAGAACTTTCTCGTCGACCAAGTGTTCGGCGAGCAATTTGCCCTGACCACCGCGACTTGGTATTCTCTTCTATTCAATTTAAACTACCATATTTATTGATTCTCGAATCAAGGCCACCACAGGCAAGTCCAGTTAAGCAGCCGACAACCTCCTAGGTTGACCTGCGAGAGGCAACACACAAAAGAAAAAAAAACTTGTAATTAGTTTGTAAAATTGATTTGCTATAAAATGTTTTATTGAGTTAACAATTATCATATTACGTTTTAGTAACAGATTAACATGTTAATTGTTCATGACAGGTGCTGTCATCGATCAAATTAACATAATTAAGGCTGATTAGTTTCATCAAGAAGACAGGACTGTTGATTTCAGATACCAAGTGTAAGGGATTGTGGCCTTAGTGGTCAATTGTCAAGTGTCTATCATTAGTAGTATTTCGCTGAATACTATGTGTAGACGTTGTACTTACACATCAAGTAATTTGAGCAAAAGGGAGTGTTTGACTTTTACTGACCAAATTCCACCCTGTATGTTTTCCTTCAGTTACCGATAACTCTTTTGAACTATCTTGCTGCCGAGCCGTACACTTCATAACATACACTGCTCTATGGACAACTACAATACTTTTGTAACTGCAATTATGGATAGAATTACAGTCACATTTTGTACAAAATTAACACTTGACAATTACATGGATATATAATTGTCAATTTTGTACAAGATCTGTTTTACCAGTGTATAGTACAATATTAATTTTTCTGTTTTCAACTAAGTCATTTTATATAGGGAATAGGGAAATAGTAGCAACTATGTTATCATATATTGTTTTAGATTTAAAACAGAGATATGCAACATTGCCTCTTTTTTGGACGACAGTGTGAACTATCGACTGAAAAAAAGAGGCTCTGAAGGAATATTTTACAATATAAAACATTACAAGATTCTAAATTTATCCGTATCGTGTTTATCTTAGCCCACTCCACCCGGGCAAAGTTGATAAAACCCAATATCCGTTGTTTATTCATCTGAAAGTGCTTTTATTTCCTGTTCTCATATCGATTCACGATATTAGCCGTAGTTAGTTGATGTTGTTGTGATTTTGGCTCGCTGAGATGTTTTTGTACGATCTAGGTCATGTCCCGGGCTCTTTGGCAAAATTACTGTACTATTGTTACTGGGAGACTATAAAAGAATAAGATCATGTTTGGCGTCTCATAAAAACTGTATTTGTTATATCAAAACTTAGATTACCTGTATCAAAACTGTCAGAATCCAGAAATTAAATCAAATATATCCAAAATGTTAGACAAGGAGTTTTTGGAGGGATGACGAGAGAAGCACAATGTTTGTTTAATTATTCGTAAATAGATTCGTAGTGGATATTTTTAAGTAACGTGTAGTTTCGAATTTCAAGTACCTACGCAACTGCAATGATGAAAGTAGAGTATTTGAAACGGATGCAATTTTGGTAAAGTGAAGCTGAGAGTTTTATATTGATTACCTCAGGATAGGTACTGTGACGACTAAGGAGGTCACACTTATTATTAACTTTGCACAACTGACATGTTATACTTTTAAAGTTAATGTTATAAAAAGTTTAGGTGATGGATGTTCAATCAAAGGAATAAGAGAAGACGTCAGATAAAATATGTCGGGATGGATTTTTATAGAAAATGAATAATGAAAGTGCTAAGTTAATATAATAATAGTTAAATAATATAACAAGAAGCCTTTCATTGCGTCCCCACAGTACTGCAAAAAATAAGAATTTTTATATCCGGATTTTAATGGAAAACAAGATGTCTGTATTCTATAGGAAAAACTTAATATTTCTATAACTTGGCACTAGCTAAATTTGCACAAACCGGGCAAAGTAAAAAAAAAACCGGCCATCGTAGGCGCGGGCTTTTTTTTTTCTAGGTGGGAAAATCATGTTATGACAAATCCCGCTCTTGAGCGGAGCGAGAGATAATGTCAGACTTTTACTGACTAAAAACCCACTCCTGTTCCTTCGTTGCCTTCGTCCCAGAGTCCGGGTTTCGTTTTCACACTACCCCTGGCCGCAGTAGGCTTCGACCCTGCTGGGCCCCTACGATTTGCTGTCATCTCCCTGAGGCGCGCGTGGAATAATACGCGCCGTCGACGTCTTGGGCTTGGTCCTGATGGTTACCGGACGGTCGGACGGCGGGCCATCCATTGCCCGCCGTCCGCAAGGCTGGGTCGCCGTCCGACCATCCGGTAACCAGCACGTACTGTACTATGTGCGCCTCAAGGAGATGTTAGCAAACCGTAGGGCCCCAGCAGGGTCAAAACATACTGGGATAAAGGGTCTGCTTCTGAAAGGAAGACTCGGCCCTTGAATGAAAGGCAGGCTCCTTCTCGCTCCGCCCAAGAGCGCGGGTTATCATTGGATGATATTCCCAAAAAAACAAAAACAAATATCAAAACTGACTGACCCAACTGTAGTCGTTCACTACATCTTTTTTATTTTCATAATTTTCATAAAGTTTTTTAAATCCATTAAAAATGTTCAGCGAATTCCCCACACAAGCGGTCAGAAGTTAGGTCACCCCGTCAATTCCAAATGTTTACACTTTGCTTTATACGTAGTTAATTTAGTTACAGACTTATTACACAACTTTGCCACCAGAGGACACCAGGTAACCAACAAAATAAATTCACCAAAGTTCATCGAAAACAATTAAGCCATCGAAACGACTTCTAAATTAATTTCAGGAGTTCCGTATATCCGGTGGTGTTAAAATTCCGGTCTTTTGTTCAAAATGAAAGTAAAGTAAACAGATTTGGCGGTTCTACAGTTTTTAATCAACAAAACTGGTTTCTATGGACGAGAACTTAATTTGATTTTGGCGTGTACAGGCTTCTACACGATTATTGAAAACGAAATTAAAATGAATAAGCTTTAAATTATTGGGCTTTCATTTGGTGTAATTTTTACAAATTATATGTGATTTTGGTAGAAATATTACAGTAAAACATATTGGTATCTACTAGCTGAAAAAACACTTGACAGAAAGATCTGATAAGGTAGGAGATAAAGGCCAAAGAATGACTTTCAACCACACACTCCCCTCACCTCTACCCCAAACTCATCACCTTTGTATTTATTTTTCTGTTTCCTTCTTCTATCTTTTTTATTATTAAAAAAATAAATAAAGCCACTCTTATTAACCTATTAACCGCCTACATCAGATATGCATATCCGACAAACACTCACTTTATTCTTTCAGGGTCGCACATCCACGACCAAATACACCATATCGTCAGCTCTTCTGTCACCTATTGAGATTGCAAAGCTAAATGAGATGGAGTATGGGTACTCCATCTCATATCATCATTTGCAAACACACAACACTGGTGAAAAGGCCACGAAAATACTTGTCGGACCAAACCGACACAAGTGGTTAAAGGTTTAAACTATTTATGTATAAAAATATAAGAAAACAGAAATATTTCAACGATACTACACGTAATTTTAATCAAAAAACAAAGCAATACAATAAATTATACAAAGCCCATTAGATAGAGAAAAAAATAACTAAGCAACCAAAACATAAAAACACTAACGAACCCAAGCCAAACATTATCGACGAAGTTACCACCGTAAACAAGCACCACGGACCATCACCATCAAATACTAGAAATGATTACACCTCCATACTAAAATAATACGTTTTTAAGACAAACTGCCAAATAAAAAGGTGTGCTCATCCAGCATCGTTTCGCTGAGTGTGCCGCGCGAAGCGTTATCATAACGTTTATAACCGCTATCAAAAGTTAGCAACGAGAAGCTATAAAACTCGTAGTAGGGATAAGGTATGAGCTACAGAGGAGGTTTTTGGAGAAAATCATGCATAGCTGAAATTGAAGGTAATTTTCTAGGAAGCGAGAATGTTCGAAAGAGTTACCGTGGCCCTGAAACACAAAGGGCAACTGAGGCTGTGAATTTTAGTCTGTAAAATTCTGATATTCGCGTTTCGCCTCGTCGTTTATACCGCGTACTTCGAAGCTGCTGCGATCTTCCCATCCGATTATAATTCAGGTTACTTCAAGGCTAGAGTGAAAGGGCTCTTAATGATGCGCTTTACCACAAACGATTGCATCACTGCTTACCATCAGGTGGGATCGCAGTTAAGCACTAGTTCTACTAACATCTTTGATGATTTTCCATCTCAATAAGAAAAGGAAGAAAAATTTTTGGTTGTAGGTGGAAAGAGGTGGACAAAAATTTTTTAAGCTAACAAGTTATAAAATATAATTTATTAATTATAAGACTTCCACATTATTAAATTTTACCCATCAATATGTTCTGCAAATTTTCTTGATATAGTCTATATTTGTTTTATAACTTATGAGAGATGGTCACAAGTTATAAAACAATATTGGAATATTCAGTTGACCATCATAACATTTTATCTCTAAATCTGAGTTTACTGTATTAGCTTTAACCCATATCAATACTTTTATGGTAAAAGTTTAAGTAGCACTTATAACAGATTCAATTAGCCGGCTAATAGTAGTTTAACTTTACTCATTCAGTAGGTAATCAATGAACTCTAGTTCTGTTCGCCCTTGGGGGATATCATTGCAACCACCATACATTAAGGTATATTAACATTAATGATGTTAAGGAGTTTGTTGTTTCCAATTTTGAATAGGCGATGTAGCAGAATTTCTGGGTAAACTGATTTTAATCGTTATCTAAATGTAATTATTATCGTTTCAATTCTAATAATTTCACATATAATAATCCATCAATATAACAAATGATGTCAAAATGAATTCTTCGATTTACTTGACAGGAGAGTTAGCTATTGACAATTCTCAAAAACATAAAAAAACTAAAGACAATCAGATACATAGTCTAAACGAATAAAATCCGAAGAATGGTGGAATTACAGATACAGACAACCAAGTCACACCCATATTAGTAAAGCAGCATTTTAAAAATCAAAAACAATAAAAATATTATTCGGTATCTTCACGCTGTTTCAATGCAGGGTTGGCACGATGCCAGCCGGCAGCAATTAACGAAGATATCGCAACACGCCCTCGATCAAAGCCAGTTATTGTTAAAACTGGGAATAATAAACACAGTTTCAAAATTGAAGCCGACACTTGACTTGATTTGGGAAGCGTAATAGGATTGTAACAAATTGCTGCATTGCCAACTCGCAAACACATAAATAACATTTCTTTTAAAGTAATGGGTAAAATAATTTTGTTTTTATCAACGTGCCTTATAAAAATTCGTTTCATTTCACAATTTTTGACTTTTGAGGACAAGTATTTACTGAAAACATAATGTGTAATTGGTGTAATTTAATGTATAATATTTAGTTGCGCTCTATTTCAACCAATTATTATAAATGTCAACTATAGGATTTATTAATGACATAAATAAACTTTGGACCTAAAAAAGTACCCTGTGGTACACCACTAATTTTCTCCAAACAAAGCTCCAATTATTTCTTTTTTTATGCCAAAAAGTCAACCGCGATGAGGGCAAAAGTTAGGTTAGGGCTAGATTTTATTGTAAAACCCAATTTATGGAGCGGAAAATTCCGTCGGTCTAATAAAAATTAAACGTGTGAAAATAATTTCCTTCAAAATCTTTGTTTGGTTAGTTACTTTTTACTTTTATTGGAGCGGATAATCTGATATTTTGGCTATGTGGATATGAAAACAGTGGTTTTAACGTATTAATGTGAATTTATGAAGGTGTTAAAGGGGAGAAATTAATAGGAAAATTAATAGTAAAAAAAAAATTGCGTTTCCTTCGTATCGGCAATCGCGAGTAAAATCGAGTTTCTGATACGTTTTCATTATCAGAAACTCGATTTTACTCGTCATAGTAAATAAAATAAAATTTCGTAAATAAAATAAAATTTTATAAAATAAAATAAAATTTTATAAATTATAGTAAATAAAATAAAATAAAATTAAATTAAATTCGTTATAGTAAATAAAATTTATGATAAATAAACTATAATAGCTGATCATACAACGAGTTATAAAAATACGAGTAATTTTGGTACTTTTTACTAAATTTATGAACCTAGGTTTTACAAATCCTACCTTACTTCAATGTTAAGGTCTACTTACGGTAGGCATTTTTCTAGAAAATTTATAACCAGAACTCTCAAGCTCAGAAGCCAACCAGAAAAGATAAAGCAAACGACGATATTACCCGAAGCTCATCCAAAGAGGAATGGCCGTCTTCATAATGGAATAATTTAAATTATATACCGTCAAAACCTCAGAGAAGGCTACAATAAAACACAATGAAGATATCTCGTCTTCGGCTTAATCCGAGGTAGGCCGTGAATTTATAAGCGCTGACTCTGCGCTCTGGACGTTTGGTGTGCAGAATTCTTGGGTAATATCGTTTCTGGGTGGATTTGTTTCTTGCATATTTTTATTCGGTGATGTCTTAAATGATATTGAGATTATACAATTTTTTGAAGACCTCATCAAAGACAATTTGGAATGAAGTTTGCAAAGTTTGAATTGATGCCTTTTGCATCTTCATTTGAAATTTTAGAGTTATCTACGATTTTTTGATTGATTGCACTGGGTATTCGACAGGTCTATAAAATCCTATTTCACCGAGTTGCGTTTGCGGCAGCCTACCTGGATTAATGCTTTCCATTTAGACTATTACAACTCATGACCAGATGGAAGAATTCCTAAGATTTCGAGAAATCGAATGGTGGGTAGGTATGTAAAGTTCTTCCCACAGCTTGGTTCTTGCAACGAAGAAAGTTCTTGCGGCTCAATAAGAAATTTGACGATTACTACAGTTTAAATTAATTTCAAGTTTGGGTAACAATACACTAAATAATCCAAACCAATCACAATCAACCAGACACAGGACTATAAAAAAACCTGCGTAGAGACAAATCACTTAAAACGCCTATTCTAGATCAAAGTCCACAAGAGTCAACAGAATTCACTTCTAACTCGAAAACTGGGAAACAAAACACCAATCGAATTCAATATAGAGAACCGCATAATCCCGTTGAAGTGAAAAGCTGAACTGTTGGCAAGCAGCCAATGGACGAACGGGACTCAATTAGTGACGTAACAGCCAACGTAGCTCGTATTGATTTTCGTATTATTGAAAATTACACATTATCACCGAATATTGGAGGGTACAGGGATAATTTTATTTGCGTGGGTCGGCGGAAGGCGGCGTATGATACGTCAATATACTTGACCAGTGTGGGATATTTACGATGGAAATATTTTTTGGGAGCTCATTTGTGTGAGTTTGATATTATGTATAAGATTATTTTTATATTCAGCTGGCAGAAATAGTTAACTGTTTGTCATATAAAGCTCATATTTGTCTGGTCTTACATGGCATCTACATATTTTGTGGTATCATAATCATTTATATTGATTATATACGACACTAACATACAAGTAAATATGGTATTTTGGGTTTCGTACCCAAAGGGTAGAAACAGGACCATATTTCACTTCTTCATCACTTCGCTGTCCGTCTGTCTGTCAACAGACTGTATCTCAAGAACCGTCATAGGTACGTAGAATTCACAGATGATGTATTTCTACTGTCGCTATAACAACAAAAGTTAAGTGGCTTTGCTACAGATTTGATTTTTAATGATAAGGTAATTGTTTTACAAATATGTTTTTAAAGAACACTTTTACACATTAAATTTTTCGTCAATTTAAACTAGATGAGGCCGGTGTTTTCTAGCTGACTACCCTGAGAAGAAACACCGAAACTAACTCAGAGGTCAGTCTATTTTAAAGTCCATACAGTAAACATGTAATTGTTAAATCATCTGAGCAACATGCTGATTTATTCAGAATAAATCAGAATCTTAATACCGTTTTTTCCTGTTTTAAACCTCAAATCAAATTCGTTCCTTATAATTCCATATCATTTCCATCAGGTGAGATAGTGGTCAAACGCAAGCCTAACCATATGAAACAAAAAAGATTTGAAAGTATTTTGTCGAGAAATGTTGTAGATACAGACAGCGGCACAAATCTTGAGCTCTCGGCGAAAGAATCATCACATCACAAGCATCGTACACATTGACGAGCCAATCACTGTACAAGCATTGCTTGCAAGATCCATGCCGGTATAGCTGAGGTAAACAGGTGATAGAATTTTGACAGCTTTTATAATAATAATAATTTATTTTTCAAAAAAGTTTAGTACTATGATTACAGGTACAGTTAGGCAAGATAATTTTAAGTTATTGGATGTAGATTCTTTAACCGAGCTAGGCAATGCCTGTATTACGGTTATCAGTGCCATTTCCCTTAATTTTATACAATAATATGTGCCAACAAAGTGAATGTTCTATATTGTACAATTTATTAATCTATGTAGGTAATAAATTATTACATAATTTTATGAAGATTATTTACTAAGGAAGCGAGTAATGTGAGTAATGTCCTCTTTCTCTTTTTGATAATCGTAATCATGTATTTTAGGTAATAGGTGGTATAAATGTAGAGTGCGCTATGTTTTGCCAAATATTGGCATACAAACTTATAGTAGGTACCTAAATCTCAGCATACATAGTAACAAATATTTAAAATCATAATATAATGTCAAACAATTAAATAGTACTTTCAAAAAAATAGAAATATCGAATCAGAATGTCAAAACAAAATAATTGAATTGCCACAAAAATTAAGTAGAATGTCAAAAATTTAATAGAATGTCAAAAATTAAATAGAATATCAAAAAATTAAATACATTGATGCATAGGAGGGTGTGTTGACTGGTATGTAATTTATGTGAAGATTCTGTGGTGTGTTTGAGTGTGAAAGGATGTATGCGTGAGTGAGTGAATGAGTTTTTAGTTTGATCTGTTTCAGCAAATATTTTAAATCCATCTTTATAACTACCTACTGCACAACAACCATTAATTGTACCGTTTCTTCATAACTAAGTTGCTGCAAATATTCCATTACTTTTTGTTTGCATTTTAATTTTGTAAGATGGTAGATGTTCAATATATTATTAATTTTATTATAAAGAACAGACGCGACACAACACAGCACGTTATATTACAGTCTCTAAAGTTAGTGTTATTTGGTAGGCATATTTTACATTTAGTTATCTACACATTATTTTAGAACCGCTCGTAATTTCGCCCAAAACTATCTACAACAAGCTTAGTAAGTTGCAACGCTAATCCCCAATGCTTCACGCTCAATTTGCTCCAAATACGGACCAGGTGCGCAAACAATGATATTTCACACGATATTATGGTCTAATTTTGTAAACAAATGCCGCCGGTTATTAGGAGTTTGTTGTTAAATAACAGTTGTTTTGATAGCCGCCCTAATTGAAGGCTATCTAGCATAGTTGTATGTTGCAATTATGTGTTATTTTGTAAGGGAAAATTTTGATTGTCACGATTAAGTGAAATGTGTCGTTGTTAATAAAAATCGGGCAAGTGTGAGTCAGAAAACAGTTCAATTCCCGAATTGAGTTACGAAGATTTTTTCGAAACGCAAAAAAAAGTTTTTTTTCTGACGTAACTGCAAATTTACAGTTGTCAGATTTTTTTCCTATATTTGTGCTATAAGACCTTGCTTCATGCCAAATTTCAGAATTCTAGATCAATGAGAAGTACCCTATGAATTTTGATTCCTTTGAGAGTGTCGAAATCCACGTTTTTTGTGACATAAACGACCGTATCTTTTTTTCGTTACTTTAGAAGTTTGGTTTTTCTCAGCTTCAAGAGACCGCAGACCTGAATATATGGTTTTAATTTTACCTCGATACCCCACGCGTTCCCAAGTTAAAGGGTCTTGACGGACAGACACACAGACAGACGGACGGATAACAAAGTGATCCTATAAGGATTTCGTTTCTTTCCTTTTGAAGTACGGAACCCTTAAAAACGAAGAAACAAAACAAAAAAAAACAAACATTTTGTATTTTTTGACAATCGTTTGTCTAATAATGCGCATATCAATGAAATTGACATTGAGATTCACTGTTGAAATGATATTTTGTTTATCCCATAAGTTTATCAACCCTTATCGCTACAACCTTGCTATTCCACGAAGCATTAAAAGAATGCACATGACGATCTGTCAATCGTCATTGTAGTAGTGTTCATTGAAAGACGGTAAAAGACTGAAAAATCTATATATATAAAAAATGAATTGGCTAATTTTGGTCTTGAAATATTCGAGATAGTCCAGGGAAGGTTTAAACGGTGAGAAAAAATAGAAAAAAAATCACGAAAAGAAAAATCTATAATTAAAATACGCCAATAAACAATAAGGCCGCCAATTGTATGTTTCTTTTGTACTATTATTTCCATTTTTAAATTTGTAATCTTGGTATGCAATAAAGTATATATAAATAAATAAATAAAATATCATTATAAAATGAATTATGCTGTTCCAGTAATGCCAGTAGATGGCGTTATCCTTACTATTAGGCGGCACGAAGTTCGCCGGGTCAGCTAGTGCTAGTGTATAGACATAAAACGAAACAAAATTCACAATGATACTTAAAGCCCTTAAAATTCAAGGACAACACTAAAATGAACCTACTTTTCTCTATCACTACACTCATCAACCTAACAACATGTTTGACGTAAATAAACTCTTTTTTCTTTCTTTCTTTCCTTTCAACCTACTGAAACTTGCACGTATATTAAAAGAAGGTTCATTACCCATTAGGAGCCAATAATAGGTAGGATCGAATCCTTCGTTCTCACCATTGGTAATGAAAAGTTACTGGCCCGACTCCTGTAATGGTTTAGTTGGTTTCTTTAATGGCCGTTCTTTCGACTATTTTGGGACACAATAAAATTTAAAGGTGTGAAAGTATGTGAGTGTGTTTGTTTGTGGTGTATATAAAGAGATTAAGTCGGGAAAAATATTTTTTTTACGGTTTTGTTTTTGGGGTTTTTTTATTCTTTGCGGTTCTTATCGATTCCGAAATTCTCTAATTTTTTTTTTAAGATTTTCCATTGAATAGCTAGATATGTAAAATAACTGGAGAAAATTAAATATTGACTCAAATATTACTTACACTAAGGCCACAGGAATTTGAAGAATTTTAAGTGTAACCAAGTCCTTGGATTTTAGCCAGTTAAAGTCTGATACACCCTCTCGCACCACCCTATAGCGAGAAAGTTATTTAATAAATTATAATTATTATCATCCACCTCAAAAATAAACTACTTGTGGTATTAGGTTTGGTCCTAACTAGAAAGGAACTATATTTACAACAACAAAATACACTCGGGTTTCGAAGCACTCTTTCACAGCGTTGTCCATTTCTGAATTAATCACCCCTATCTACAACCTAATTAAAGTGAAAATTATGCTCTTTTCAACACATATTTTATACTAATTCATTTTATATTGAAATGATCGCTACAAATTGAATATTGCTTCAGCCAGATTTCTAATCTATGTTACTGTAACAATAGATAAAATGGTTCATACATAAAATAAAGTCGTGTTAATTACACTATTTATAACTCAAGAACGGATGGACCGATTTTAATTATCTTTGCTTTGTTGGATTCCTCTCCACCCCGAATAAAATATCGGATACACATAAACAAATATCTAAAAAAAAAAATATCCAAGTACATCGAAAAATGACAGGAACTGTCAGATACATCGTGGTGTCAGTCAATCATTCCATCATTCCTTGACTATTAGGCGGTATGAAGTTTTTCGGGTCAGCTAGTACGATATATTTCATACTGTGACAGATATTCGTCGGGTCACTTAGAGAAAGAGGTCCCACAAGGTGTTACACAAGCTCTGTTTTTCTAACAACAGGTTAATCTTTTCTCTAGGAAACGGCCAACAAAAACAGGTATATTCCATTAACTTTCCATCTAGCAGCATGCAAGCTGTCACTCTACATCTAAAAGTCGCTCAAATCCTGGTTCTTAAAGGTTTTTGTGACGTCACGCCGGCTGTCATGGCCGACCTACGTCAAACCCGTTGCTTCGGAAGCCAACCGATTTTTTTATGTGTTTCTTGTGTTCGTCTCATTAATGGTATGTTCGGGTTTGTGTACCGGCTGGATTGTTCGTTTGTTATGGATGTGGTAGAAGAAAGTAATGTTATGCTTGTCGTTTGTTTTTATTTTCAAAAGACAATACAAATTCAAGCAACACTATTGATCAAACACGATATAAAAGATGATACAATAAAATAAAATAAATAAAACCAATTTTTCCATTCTAAAATCTAATTTCATTAAAAAAACACGGGGCAAGGGCGAGTCGGACTCGCGCACTGAGGGTTCCGTATAAACTTACTTATGAAAACAGTTCGATTCCCGAATTGAGTTACGAAGATTTTGCAGAACCACAAAAGAGTTTTTTTTTTGTGACGCAATAAGAAATTTACAGTTTTTATATTTTTTTCTGTATTTGTGCTAAGAGATCTTGCTTTATGCCAAATTTCAGGATACTATGTCATAGTACCCTATGAATTTTGATTCCGAAATTCTCTGAAAGTGTCGAAATACACGGTTTATTGCGACGTAAAAGGCCGTATCTTTTTTTTCGTTTACTCAGGAATTTGATTTTATCGCAGCTTCAAGGGACCGCAGACTTAAGTATAATAAATATGGTTTTAATTTCAACTCCATATCTCCACGCGTTCACGAGATAAAGGGTCTTGATAGACAGACAGACAGATGACAACAAAGTGATCCTATAAGGGTTCGGTTTTTTCCTTTTGAGGTACAGAACCCTAAAAAACAAAACAAATCGGAAGAGTTTTGGGAATAGAGGATTTATGCAGAGAACCACTGCACGAAGATATATATCTTCAGGTAGGTATAAAACGTGTTTAATTCACTCCGGTGATACTCATAAAGGCAGAGACAACGGTTCGTTCCGCCAGGCGGCAGTAACGCGGGTTAGCGCACTGAGCTCTATACAGCTCTACGTTCCGTGCAGCTCTACCGTGACTCTAGAGAGACAAGTCAAACGGTAATAATGGGCAGCTCTATCTATCTGCAATTTCTGGACGTTTTGTCTTTGTTTATAATGGAAAATAATTAAACAATATTTATCAGACACTATAATATTTAGGCAAGCATATTATAAGTTGGAGGATTATATTCAAGATAAAAATGCTTGGCTCAATGCTGGTCCAGCTCCACTACCACCGGGGTGTACAAATTGATTAGTTTTGAAGCTATTATTATTATTATTGTATTTAGTATTGTATAATGTAGAAGCATTTGTTTTCAAAGTTTGTAAATGTGAGTACCATGGAGCTATTTTATGGTTTTTAGGTTATTATTGGACTTGTTTGACATAAATGAGCATGGCAGTTGAGAGTTTGTCATGCTCACTCAAATGTCTCACTGATGGTGGCGCGTGTGTTGGATCATTCGGTTCCCTTTATAATGGTTGAGCTGAGTGGTGCTAATATTCGCGTCAGGTCCGTGAACGGGCGCTGTCAGTTGAGACTGGTCATCTCTTAGCTGCCAGTTGCTATTTTAATATCTATATTTAGTTTTTATTTTTAATTTATTGACATTGTTCTCACATGATAGCGACAAGAAACATGTAACAGAGATATTTGTAATTGCAAAACACGATTGAAAAGAGTGTCCATGGAGTTTCTTGCACATTCTTCTCCATAGAGATCTACGCTTTGGAATGTGCAATTAGCATCATTTTTTTCTGACAGACTGACTTCTTGACATTTCAAAAGTGCCTGTAAATGGTTTATTTGAAATAAATGCTTTGAATTTGAATTTGAATTTGAATTTATAAAGAAACGTCTGGAGGACGTAGCGTTGGAAGAGTACCCACAAGGTAGACCAATGACCTGGCGAGGGTCGGGAAATCCGATAGATGCGAGAGACAGGACCGGTCGTTATAGCGACACTAGGGCTCCACAGTTGGACATAGACCTCAGCCAGCCAGTCCAACAGTGGACGTCTTTCACTTGAAATAATGATGATGATGACGTTCCCACGGGCAAAACCATTGGCAGGAGCTAGTGTTGATTAGAACTGTCCATATTTCATGATATGATCGAGTAGTTTTAAATTCATCCCATCCCTATAAAATATTCTGCAACAATCACCAACATACTGGTATTACTCAAAATAACATCAAAAAACTATTACACTAACAGTACTACAGTAAAAAACCGGGCAAATGAGAGTCGGACTCGCGCACTGAGGGTTCCGTAGAAACTTACATATGAAAACAGTTCAGTTCCTGAATTGAGTTATGAAATTTTTTCCGAATTGCAAAATAAGTTTTTTGTGACGTAACTACAAAATGGTTTTCAGATTTTTTCCTGCCAAATTTCCGGATTGTAGGTCAACGGGAAGTCTCCTATGAATTTGATTCCCTTATAGGTGTTGAAATACATGTTTTTTACGACATAAATAGCGACATAATTTCTCGTTAATTCAAAAATTTGATTTTTTAACAGTTTCAAAGGACTGCAGATCTGATTATATGGTTTCAATTTCAACCCGCTCGATACCTTCACGCGTTCCTGAGATAAAGGATCTTGACAGACAGATAGACTGACAAAAAAGTGATCCTATAAGGGTTCCGTCGTTTTTTTCTTTTGAGGTACGGAACCCTAAAAATAGACTATAATTGAATTGTGAAAGCCAGTGTTGCAGGGACATCGTGTAATATTCAGCAACAATTTGTTAAATTGGAAGCTGACCCCAATACGATAGCCAGAACCGATTTTAAAACCCTGCTTGCAAAATTTTTTTAAAAAGTTAGGTACCACGGCCCTGGAACGCAAAGGGCAACTAAAGAAAAACCGATGGGTTCTAGTCAGTAAAAGTCTGACATTTGTAAGTATTTGTTCGTAAATGGACGCTATCTGTCAGTTAGACTGGACATCTCTTGGCTGCCAGTGGCTTATTTTTTTTTTACTTTATTAACGTTGTTCTCAATATAATAGAGGCGACAAGAAATATGTTACTGAGATATTTGTATATAACTTCATATATATAAATTTGTATATAAAATTCGTTCAAGGGGATGGTGAGGTAGACAGGGACGTAACACATCGGATCAACGCAGGATGGATGAAATGGCTACAGGTCACGGGAATAACTTGTGATCCACGGATGCCCCTCAAGTAGAAGGGTAAAATCTACAAGTCCGTGATAAGGCCTGTTATACTGTATGGATCAGAATGTTGGGCTGTAAAAAAAAAGGATGAAAAAAGATTGCACGTAGCTGAGATGAGAATGTTAAGATGAATATGTGGTGTGACGAGAATGGATAAAGTGAGAAATGAGTATATTAGGGGAAGTTTGAAAGTGGCACCAGTGACTGAAAAGTTGAAAGGGAATCGTTTGTCTTGGTATGGTCATGTGAAGAGGAGGGATGCAACGCATGTTACTAAAAGAGTTATGAGTTTACATGTGGATGGATGGAGAGGGAGAGGGAAACCAAAGAAAAGATGGATAGATTGCGTGAAGAGTGATATGAAAGAAAAGGAAGTTAGTGATAGTATGACGAGTGACAGGGCCGAATGGAAGAAAAAAACGTTTTGCGCCGACCCCAAATAACACGGGACAAGAGCAGGAAGATGATGATATTTGTATATAACATGATATAAAAGAGTATCCATGGAGTCTTTTTGCACATTCTTCTCCATAGACATCTATGCTTTGGAATGTGGAATTAGTAACATTTTTCTGACTGACTGACTTCTTGTTCATTCAAGTGAGGATTTAATTTAACATAAAAAAAATAACAAGGAGTTTTAGTGATATCATATAAAATACAAGATACAATGGACCGCAAAAATAACAGGTCATATTTTTATTTAGTTCATAATATAAAAAACTTAATTTAAAAGCGATGTGGAGGTGTTTTTCGACGCCGTACTTTAGATTGCTTTTCTTTAGTACTTTAGGGCTTTTATTTTTATTTTGTAAGTTAGTTTTAATTAAGTTATTATTAGATTTAAATGTATATAAAATACAAGATCATATTTAAATCTATATATCTATATAAAAGCGAAACACCACTCACTGATTAATCTCGAAATCTAACTATAATATCAACAAATTGAAAATTTGGCAGGTAGGTTCCTAATAGGGTGTAGAAATCCGCTAAAAACAGATTTTACGAAACTCTACCCCTAAGAGGGTAAAACGGGGGTTGGAAGTTTGTATGGAGAAACCTACTCTTACGCGAGTGAAACCGCTGGCAGAAGCTAGTATTTTATATTTTTCAAAGAGTTGTAGAAGTACACCAAAGGCTGCCAACCAGCGCTGTGAGTTCATCGCATAATGCGTGAGGCCACAGCTTTATGCTGAGCGTTCGGCCGTTTTGCGCAGATGTGACGCATATCTTCCCTATTAATTGATAATGTTTGTTTGCTAGCTTTAAGATTGCGTCATTTCGCGCGAATAAACAGTTTTCCTTTCTTTCTTTCTTTCTTGTACACCTACCAATAACACTAACACCCAATCTTCGCCAAGTATGCCTTAAGTCCGATATAATTAAGGGAGAGCCTATTGCCATCAAGCTGACATAAATTGAGAACCCGAACTGATGACTGATGGAAAACCCTATAACATTTTGCCTAACCAGGGAATGGAGCACAGCACTTCGTGCTAATGCTTTCATAACCTATTTATACTATAAACTTAATCATAATTCCACTGCTGAGCCTCAGACCTCCTCTCTAGGAGAGGGAATGGGTCGTAATCTAGAACACGGGCCCAGTGGACCCGCACTGGACCTGTGGATGTCACATGTTTTTGAATTTATGGTTCTAGAACATACGTCTTTTTCTCACGTTGTTTTCATTCACCGTTTTGCGAACAGTGGTGATTAAATAGATTACACAGAGTAAGACACCTACCTTGGTTTACTTGGGGTTTGAACTCACGACGTCGGGGAGGTTACTACTGGGGCACCAATGCTCCTTTATAACTTGGCATAGCATAGCATAGCATAGTCGGTCTTATAATGTTCCCGCTTTTGAGACTCAGGCCTCCTCTTTAAGAGAGGGAATGGGCCATAATCCACCACGCGGGCCCAGTGCGGGTTGGTAGATGTCACATGTCTTCGAATTTTTGGTTCTAGGACATGCCGGTTTCCTCACGAAACTTAACACCATATTATATACGTGTCTCGTATCCCCCAAGTGAAAGTTTGTCATTTAAAGTAGTAAAAATATCGTAAAAACCTGACAGCGATAAAACGTTAAAGAGAGACTGTAAAACTAAACTAAAAGAGAAATATCTATAAACTGCCAGCTGCATGTCGAACTAGTTTGAATTCAGAATGGCGAAAGTATTTTTACACGTTTACAAAGATATTTAATGTTTTTAGTTGGAGGATACCATATTATGTGTCGGCGATTATGACAATTTAACGATATTAAGACACTCAATTGATTATTTAGTACAGGGGTGGGGGTTAATCGCAGTGACGTTGTAGACGTCATGTGAAAGTAATCGTGTGGAGGGGCGACGGTTCATAGCGCAGGGTACTGGTTCTCTCGGATTACGATATACCTAAGTCTGTAATGTCCTAAAATAACAATTTAAAAGCTGTCATCAGTAAGGTTTTTGGTACAGGTACCAGAAAACCACTGGACTATTACTGCTCTTACTAGTGGTTCATAGGCGGACTTAATGCAACCAGGCATTATATTAACTTTAGATTAAACGAACTTCCAAATAACAGATACTAAACAAACTAATATATTCACAAAAATCCTCATCAACAGACAAGTTTATAAAATGTCAGAACCGTCATAAAAATATTCGGCTTGCAAGCAAAAAGTGACAATAATGAGAAGTAAGAAGCTACATTTATATAACGTTGAGTAAGCTGCGCGGACCCGTGTCAACGCCATAATGCGCTGAATTCACGTCTGAGGTCCATGGCTGACCTGTGGCGCAAGGATCAAGAAACCGCGGTTTAAAATTTTTAAAGTATTATGTCAATTAACTTCACGTTTATTTTGATGACGTTTTAACTGGAAATAAGAACGAGGTGAATTAGTTTATATTTAGTTTTATTATTTTATTTAATACTAGCTTCTGCCAGCGGCATCGCCCGCATGAAAATAGGTTCCTCTATACAAACTTGGGACCCCCGTTTCTTCCCCTTAGGGTGTGAATTTTGGAAAATCCCCTCTTAGTGCTCGCCTACGTCATAAAAGGAATCCTTGTGCAAAATTTCACATTCCTAGTCCCAGTAGTTTTGGCTGTGCGTTGATATGTCAGTCAGTCAATTTCTCCTTTTATATATATAGATGACATTTGAATAGAACTAAATCGGACAATCTTTGGCTCTGATGGGGTTTGATATAAAATAATATTCAATTTCTTCCCAAATTAAAATACTTAATTTGGAAACGAATCTTCTCAATCAGTAATTATATAACTCTCCCTCTCATTTCACTTCACCATGGGTGGAAAAAGTTACATAAAAATTTCCTACGTAAAAAAAAGAAACTAGTCCTATGAGAGACTTTAGCATATAATAATATTACTATTGATCGATTCGCACTTGACCATTATCTCACCCGATGGTAAGCAAAGATGTGGTCAATTATGAAGCAGGCTTGCCCGAAGTAACCTACAATCTCTAGACTTAAAGACAATCTAAGAGTTGTAGGTATTAGGAAACATAGACCCCGGTAGGGAATTCCACTCTTTAACTGATGCCCGTTCCATCATCGGACCACCAGGCTTACGGCAATGCACCACCGGTACATGGTGGACATCCCACCTATACGCACAAAACATTTTGGGAACACATTCATTGTACGTATAGCTAAGGAGTGGAATTCCTTGCCGGAATCTGTGTTTCCTGACGGGAATCTTTAAGTCGAGAGTGAATAGGTTACTTCTAGGTAAGTGCGCTCCATCGTCGACCGCATTGTCAATTTCCATTAGGTGAGATAGCGGTCAAGCGTGAACCTATCAAGAATAAAAAATTATACAAAATTGTACGTACAATGACTCTCTTCCCAAAACGTTCTTTGCTGAATACTTTCACAACAAAAGATAACTGTTGTAATTTTAATACAATAATAATTTTATACTTATTCGCTTTACCACGCATGTAAAAGTGTTTTGTAAAATTTTAAGAGCGAATTAAAATATACATATTGTTTACGACACCGCTTGTTCCAACATAAATTTATACCACGCCCGCTCGTAACTTAGACCATATAAAAACAGGATTTTCTTATATTCCACTGTTATTTTAGCTCCGGTGTAAAAATATTATGTTTTGTGTCATCGGCAGAGCTTGAAAAATAGCGGCTCAACAAAAATTTTCATGAATACGAAATATGACTCGACTTATAAGATTTTTTTGAGGATTTGAAAGTATGCAAATGTTGATATACTTAATTAGATAGGTCTAAGTTTTACCACGAGCAGTGGTGGACGAGAGGTAACGACTTACGTGTTGTAGGTCACGGGTTCAAGCCCAGCCAGGCACATTACTTTGTGTAATTTACTTCATGACCACTGCTCTCAAAACGGTAAAGGAAAACATCGTGAGGAAACCGGCATGTCCTAGAACCAAAAATTCGAAGACATGAGACATCCACCAACCCGAAACGGGCCCGCGTTCTGAATTCCCTCTCCTAAAGAGTAGGCTTTCAATATATATGTACTTAAAAGTACATATGTATTGAAAAATAAGCAGTAATGCACGCATCAACTTGTGCAGCACTCCGCAAGGAGGTTCGATCGATGAGATTCGAAGAACGACTGGTTAAACCGACAGTTCATGTTATTTTGTAAGGTTTTTTAAAAGACATCATTTTATATTTATTTATTTATTATTTTATTAATTCTTTATGCACACAAAATTATAGAGGCGGACTTAATGCCTTAAGGCATATATTCTTTAAAAATGAAATGATACATAAACCAACTTTTAGAAACGTCATTTAAAATTATTCATACTGATTAAAAAATAAACTGTAGAGATACAGACGGTTTAATTTAGGAAAGTCTAATGTCGTTAGACACTCAGAATGATACCATTAACGCAAGGTTTGAAGTACATTAAAGCAGCTTTTAAGCAGGCCAACATTTTTATTTAATGGAAGCAAGATCAGCAAAGATTAACGCAAACATTGTAGGTACAATCGCGCACAGTACCCCGCAAATATAATTTACGGACACATTTTTTAAACTCTTTATATATAATATATTAAAATCGTGCTAACACGGCGCCGTGCTAAGCTGGTAAAGATTTATGAGGCTACCACCAGATACCAAAGTTGGTTGGCGAAATAAACACCAATATATCATTGAGTTTATTTCATATTTTGCACGCTTGCTCTCGATTTGAAATGGCAATTTAATTTCCTTGTAAAATGTATATTTCTGTTGGTAACTAAATACTGTTGTCGACAACTATTTTGATGCACTATTTTATCGTTCTTTCAGTACCGTATTCGTGATTGGGGTACGTGATTGTTAGAGAGAGTTGCTGTGGAACTGAAGGAAAACAGGCTTTTTTGAGGTGAGAAATCATCTAATGTAATCTACCGCTCTAGGCCGAGCGGGAGGGCGTGTCGGACTTTTACTGATAAAACCCACTCCTTTTCCTTCCTTGCCTTTGTTGCAGGGCCCCGGGTTTCACTTTCACACTACCCGTGGCCCCAGTAGGCTTCGGGCCCCTACGATTTGCTGACATCTCCCTGAGGTGCGCGGAACAGCTCACGCCGTCGACGACTTGGGTTCGGTCCGGACGGTTACCGGATGGTCGGACAGCGAGCTACCCATTACTCGCCGTTTATTATGTTACATATTTTATATTAGTGTACTTTAAAAACCCTTTTGGCATTATTATTAATTTAATTATACCGGCGCCAAAAAAAATAAAGTTTAAAAGTAAGCGATGAAACTGTAACTGCCGCTTGCTGTATTCTACAGAAAAATATAGGTCATGAAAGCAAATGTCGACATACTAAGTTACTGATGCCTTTTAAAAGCCA
Source organism: Mythimna pallens (assembly GCA_961205895.1). Taxonomy (NCBI): domain Eukaryota; kingdom Metazoa; phylum Arthropoda; class Insecta; order Lepidoptera; family Noctuidae; genus Mythimna; species Mythimna pallens. Next base: position 24,220,679 of record OY540833.1, read on the forward strand.
CCGGGAAAACGTCTCAAATGGAGATTAAGACGGCCCATAATACACCCGTAAACCCTCTTTTTGCAGCAGCGGCAACGCCTCGCGCATGTTTCAACCAACTTAACTTCAATTAAATCTGCCGCCGTACCATCACAAGGTTCCATTAATTAAACCTTGGTTCTTGACATTCCGTCCTTAAGGGCTCCCCTGCCGTCACTTGAAATAATCGCCGTCCGAAATATTCCCTTTGATTGTCTATTAAATCCTTGGTCTTTGTGATATAATTGCTGTGGATTACGGATGATTACTGCTGTTGTGAGTCGGATTTGTGGATCAAACGGTGGCTTGATTAAAGATGAAATAAAATTAGAATGAAATTAAACTGTCTATTTATCCAGATTTGCATTCAAATCTAATATACTAAAAATCTCGTGTTGGTACAATGAGTAAGTAAAAAATATCCTACGATCTATTCTTAGACCTACCGGATTCAGCGTAGTCTGTTACGCAGACGACATGCTGGTCCTGGCGCAGGGAGAGTCGTATCAGGCGGCGGTCGAACTAGCGAAACGCGGGATTGCATCAGTCGTGGAGAGGATCGAGCAGTTGGGACTCGAGGTGACACTGCACAAGTCCGAGATCATGTGTCTTCACGGCCCTCGGAACCTCCCAAATAACGGCAGGAGGAGTTCACATTGACGTCGAGTCGACGAAGTACCTGGGACTCGTCCTTTTCTTGACGAATTTCGAGGAAAACTTCCGACGTCTGGCTCTCAAACTGAATTGGACTGGGGCTGCCCTCAAGCGGCTTCTGCCTAACCTAGGGGGTCCAGACACCTCCTACTGGAAGCTCTACGCTGGAACTCTACGCGTTAAGGCGCGCGTGGAAAACATCCACACGCCTTAAAGAGTTGTCAGCAAAACCGTAGGAGCCTAACTACAGGGCGAAGCCTACTGGGACCAAGGGTTCTGAAAGGGAAACCTGTGCCCCTGGAAAGCAAAGGGCAACCGAAGGATCTTAGTTGTGATTTTAGTCAGTCAAAGTCTGACACGCGCTCCGTCCTAGAAGAAGTCATTAGATGATTTACTACCTTATAGAAAACACCGTAGGTACCCAAACGCCTATTCCTCATCCAAAATGCATCAAAACTATTTACCTTGTCGGTGCAACAGCGTCACGTCATTCGTCCACGTCCGAGATCAACCGAGGCCAAAGTTTTAAGTACTTTACACTTTTCCACACATAAACGGACATACATATAGCTTGGTTCTAGTTGGGTAAGCGAGACAAGTTCGCAAGTTGTCTTCGGGGAAATCTAAGTCTTGATACGGACGGAACGCCCGAAATACGGTCGACGTGTTAAAGCGCTTAGTATCGCTAATAAAGGTTATGTGTTTTGTTGAGAATTGGATATGACAGGAAACAGTTCCGCTTTTTGCAGCGGTTTTTTTGCTTGATGGTCAGATGGTTTTGCAGCTCTTTATTTATTTATTTAATCTTCATGCAATATAAAGTACAAAGACGGACTAATGCCTTAGGCATTCCTTACCAGTTAACCTAGGGTGATGATGAAACAATAAGGCAGTTGCATAAAAAGATAATACTCGTATTATTTACAAAACAAGAGTTAAAAATTATACGTATAGTGAAAATAAACATTCATATATGCTTTACTGCCTTTAACACCAAATTAAATTGTTATTTTTTAATAAACAGTGATGCAATCGTTGATGGTGAAGTGCACTAGTTTATTAACTTGAGCATATTTACTCTAGCCTTGAAGAAATCTAATTATAATTGGGCAGAAAGACTCCAGCCGGCAAATTGTTCCAGTACTTCGATGTATGAACACTTAGTCTGGACCGTAGGGATATCAAAAGGAACACTTGCCGTTGATACCTCTTAATACTGAGAATAGTAAGTAATTAAGAAGTTACTTATTGACTACTTAAAGCCGGTAGTGGGGCTGCCCCGCATCTGTAGCGCATCAGGGATGTTCGCAGCGGCGCACTGACTGTTTTCATACCACTATGCGCAAGCCGTGCGCGTCCCTGGTGCGCCGGGTGTGGGCCAGCCCCAATGCCATCCTGGCAATGATCGCCGACAGGCTAGACTGCCCATATACACGACATGACTGTGGAATACATGCTACTATTCCAATTCCTGTTAGGAAATTGTAATAAAACTATTCATGTATTTGAATATAATAATTACATTTATTTGAATTTTAATTTTATATAATTTATTTTAATATGTAATACAGTTCTTTTAATATTTGACTGACTGACGTTGTAATAAAATTCAATTTAATGTAACGATAATCTAATGACAATTCAATGCAATTTAATGATAATCCAATGTAATTTAAATTAATTTAATTTTAATATTTCATTGTATGTAATTTTATGATATATATTGTCTGTATGTGTTTATGTAACTAAAATGAGTCTTTGGTACTTGAAATAGATAACAATAAATTATAAATTACGAAGGCGATTTTAGACCATATCAGTAGTTGAATAAACTTCATTTTCATTACGATAATTTCCTTCACATTTTTTTTTTTTTGAGCTAGAAATTCACCAAATAACTCCTCCCGCTCTGGATGGATCCAGAGGGAATGTCAATTTTTTTCTAACTAAAATCCAAACGTGTTTCTTAAGTTGGATTTTGCGGTCAATCCCTAATTTTCTTTACCTGAGTTTCAAAATTTAAAAAAAATCCCCCCTGAAACCATTTTCTCACTCTTGTAAGGGCACCAAAATTTCAGCCCTTTATAAAAGTAATGCTCTTTTATGATGAGGGCAATAACTCCTCAACCCTCATACCATAAAAAGACCACCACCCGTACAATCGCGCACACTAGCCGCCACAGTCCACAACTAACTCCGAGGAGCGTAACAAAAGTACAGTCACACACAGCGTCACCTCGCGCTCTGCAACGGAAGCGGACACCGGCTGTCGCTTACCGCGCACTCTGCGCTTCCGCGCCGCTTTTATCACAACGACTGCTTCGTGTGCGCGACTGTACCCGAGCAACTCATAGGTTGTAATAGTTTCTTCCATTGGATGGTTTTCTTTATTCATGGTATCGTCGCGTTCACATGTTACGGTGAGCATTTGAGGGTGGAATTGTCATTTTATGGTATTACGGCTTTTTGGAACAGTGCACCTAAGAGATTCTATGAAAAATTCAGGCTAACAAAGTCGAGTCAGGTGAATGTTATTTAAATACAGTTATCACTGTACGTTTTACCAAGATACCGTTATTGATATTATTATATCAAGCAGCATAACAATTTGTAAGGTACGATTTTGTTATGAATGGATACCATTTTATCATTTATTTTAAACCAGCTACATACCAAGGCAACGACTGACTAGATCCCGAACAGCAGGAGACGGCGACGCGGCAGGCACAGAAGGAGATGGCGTGACGATTTGGACTCCTACATATAGAATTGGGCAGAAGTAGCTAAAACAAAGAAGAGTGGAAGAATAGAAAGAAGGCCTTTGCCCTTCAGTGAGGCACACCGGGCTCATAATAGTAATAATAATAGGTACTTATTGCAAACCTTATATTCACAATACAATATTTAAATATATTTTTATTTCACACTAACTGCACTTCACGACTGTACTAACGTTGCAGAAAAGTTCCATGTAACACTCCATTTTTATACGTGAACGACTTGTGCGCTCGTTTGTACAAGTATACACGAGTGTACGTCATCGGTTATTGCAATATTTTCTTATTTATGTAAGACTTCCTTGACGCTTTATCGTGTAAAATTGTAAAATTGACGTCTGACTTACTCTGAAGTGCTTCTGAGAATGATTTTATTATGTCACTCTCGTGATTTGCTTTGAGTGCGCGAATGTACTTAGGTTACGTGTTCCATGGTATCATGTTATGAAATATTTTAATTTTGGATTACGTTTAATCTAAAATCTTATTCAAATAATAATATTTGAACATTTGACATTACCGTATAACTAGATTATGCTGAAGATCCTTCTACGTCGAACATATCTACGTAAGCCTTAGCAATTTAAGGGGTGATCAGACGGTTGCAAACTAGCGTTCCAACCAAGGTGACCTTGGTTTATGTGTTTGGTTTGTGTTGCGGCTACATGGATGTAAACCATGCGCCAATACGTTCGGTGGTTGGGAAAACGCGCCAGCCAACCAAGGGCGTTGAAGGTACAACTGCTTTCTACACGGATTACGGATCCGATGGATGCGAGATGCATAGGACCGTTCATTGTGGCGACATTTGGGGGAGGCCTATGTCCAGCAGTAAACGTCTATCGGCTGAAATGATGATGATGATGATGGTCACCCCTTTGATTAGAACCCCAGAATACTCGAAAATGTTACTGTGGCCTTGAAACGCAAAGGGCTACAGAAGACATTTTTTTTGATATTAAGTTCACCTTTGTACACTGTTTCTTACTAGTGCATAAACTTTTAAAAACCTATAAATAATACATTTTTTTCCCTAACCGATCCGTCCTCCATAAAACATTTAAATACGGAATTTTAACAAAAACAGATAGTACAATGTTTGAAATCTACCAATTGCACAACTGAGACCTGAAATTCTTCCAATCCCAATGCCCAATTATAACGGTAAGATTAATGTTTAATCCCGAAGAGCCAATGAGCCCATAATAACCTATTGCACATGAATGGGCTGAGTAAAGGATTAGCGGTAATATATGAAATTAATATCACATAGGTAATATTGATTCGGAATAATTAAACACCTCGTCTGTCCTTTGAGTTTCAGATCACAGAAGCTGCTATACGGCGGTTACAAGTTAATAATGTTCTGTAGAGTATGTGGTTAGCTTAATTAAGAGTAATAAGGTATTTGATTTACTACTTAAATGGTTGTTTATTTGGTACTATTTAGATTTGATACCTTAGAAATTCTTGCTTTGTTATTGTGTTTGTGATCATCATCATGTTTCTTCCCTTTTTTGAGGTAAGAAAAAATCTTTTTACAAAAAAAATATAACCGACTTTAATGTAAAAAAAGTGTAGTGAAATAATGTTTGCTGAACTTTCTGAATAAAGTTTTGTTCGTATTTATAACATCACTGACAACAATAAGGAGTACCGATCAACTTGACATCCGTGACGTCATCCTCTGCAACGTCTTTTGTCCTGCGTCTTTGCGTCAACCAAGTGCAAAGTGGTTGTATTTTTTAACTTGTACTTCAAAAATGAGAAGGTTATTTGTTCGGCTGAATGTATGTTTTTTAATTTTGTAAAAAGTTTTTTATTTTACAATTTTTAGTTATGGTGCTACTACTAAAAAGTACCCCTCAGTCAAACTTAAATACCTTATAGCCAGAGTACATCTCATAACAATTCTAATAATCCCAAACACACTTAGATTACATTAATTTACCTTCATCATCAGATCAGTTCGATATATCCCCTCCCCCTCTTCTTTCAGCCAGTCATCGACGACACGTATAAACAAAGCAATTTTACTTGTAACGACAGTTTTGCTGTGATCCTATGAGGAGTTCTTTTCCATATCTTCGAAGTTTATGATCAGATCGTAAAAGTATTTCTATGGGACTAACTTGGAAGCATAATCTTTCAATCAAAAAAAAATATTTCAAAATCGGTCCACGATTGACCGAGATATCGGTGAACATACATAAAAAAAAAACGTTCAGCCGACCGTAGAACCTCTTTCTTTTTGAAGTCGGTTAAAAACAACATTTGATGGCATGTTTAGCGCAGTGGTTGGGCGATTGGCTGCTGTGCTACTTATTACGGGTTTGGTTCCCGAATGGAACAAATATTTGTATGGCCTACAGATAGATGTTCCAGATCTGAGTATCTTGATTATGTGAGTTTGTTTCTGAACGAACAAAGTTGGTTAAAAAAAAATACTTTTCTCGCTCTAGGATGGTACTTACTAAAACCACACCTGTGTCCTTCAGTAGACTTTTGCATCCTAGGGTCACTAAACCTTTTTGGAACGTTCTCACAGCTCTAGCAGGCATTGACCATTTTAGGACCCTTTCAGTTTGCAAACATTTCTTTAACAAATCAACAACAAAAAAAATCTACAAAATGTGAGTTTGTTTAAAAAATCTGTAGCGATTATCTTCTAACCATTTCAGAAAAGGAATAATTCTTAATAACACAGAAATAATACAGTTTCTGTTTCGTTGGAAATAGGTTAATTACTGCCTCTTATTTACAGCTATGATTACGTATCCGGACCCGTTCGCCCATTACCGTCATTATACCACGTTTGTAATTATAATTAGTGCCATAAATTGCCTACTTATATTATTTTATGGAATTATTATTTTCTTGTCTATATGTTTTTTTTATTGATAGAAACCAGTACTTGACTGCAATCCCACCTGATGGTAAGCATTGATGCAATCGTTGATGGTGAGCCTCACTAGTTTATTAAGAGCCTACTCACTCTAGCCTTGAAGATACCTAAATTATAATCGGACTGGAAGACCGCAGCAGGCAAATTGTTCCAGTCCTTCGATGTACGCGGTTTAAATGACGAAGAGTAACGCTTAGTCCAGACCGAAGAAGTTTCAATAACGTAAGTGTGGACACTCGCTGTACGTAGAATTGTCCGATGGAAGAAAGGATATGGCGGAATCAATTCATGTAATTCCCGCGCACACTCTCCAAAATACATTCTGTAAAATACCGAAAGGCTATTTAAGTGTCTACAATTTTGCTTCTGGATTGTTTGCGATCTTTTTGGTTCGTTATTTTTAGTTTCAACAACGTTTTGGACACGCGTCAACGAACCACATAATGCCGCATGATAGGGAAATCTGACCCCGTGTAACGATAAAATGAAGATAAAAAAAGAAATAGCTTACTTTGTAAACGTTTACAGAAAAAAGTGCATTCATAAATTCACACGTTACGAAAAATTCTAGTAGCCCATAAAACAATCAGTTTCTGATAAAGAAACTGGGAGAAAATATAGAAATTTATAAAATCTCGCCACACTATCATCCTCGGACAAAATATTGTCACAAACTCACATCACACCGAGATTGCAAGTTAAATCGAACATCCTCTAAAGCATCTGCGCGAACTAGCCAATTCACGAAGTTACCCACTTCACAGTTACGTTCATAGAGATTTTTCAGAAGTTTTCATACAGTCCTGAAAGTTCTGCAGTCTTTCACATCGTCCGCAGTTTTAAATCAAGTGTGGTTAGATTTCTGAATAAATGGCTCTTTCTTGACTGAGATAGGTGGAATAATTTGCTGAAGCTCTGCGTTACTTATTGTTTTAAAAATTCGTTGCCTTTTTCGCCCCGCATCGATTTTAATTTTATTTTTCCATAGCAGTATTTCTAATTTATAATAATGTGTGAGGCACGAATAAACGTTATTCTTTTTTTCTTTCTTTCTAAACATGAAGAGCTATATATCTTTTGGATTATCATCCTCATAAGTTTAACGGTAAGATGGTTTCAGCCTTTCTCACCAAGTAGTAGCCAAGTACCTCTTCTCTTTGAAACAATGGTCGTATGTTTCGTACAAGTACCAATTGTCATGCCATATTTCTACATTAATTCAAGTATCACATTATTCACATCACTGTCATGTTTTCGATCAGACACGTAGTAAAGGCGAGCCTCGCCAAACATCCACGGTTTGGCGAGACTCGCCAAATCCACTCAATTTTGACTGACATCAAATCAAAGTCCAACCCACTCGATCCATCGCATTATTAATTTTAATACGGACCTTTTCAAATAGAAAAAACAAAGAATACTCGAGAGCTAATAAAAAATTCAAAAGCGAATAAAAATCCTTTATACATCAAAAAGGAATTAACGTTTGAAACATTTTTTCTGTCTACAGTTTGTCTAATTGGACCGAGTTTTTGAGTCCTTCGGTCCAATTCCGGGGCCTTATTGAGTGGGATTTCCAATTTTATTATGAGAAAAGGGACGGAGATGTCAGGAATCTTGTTATCCAAGGGTCCTACCTGTCTTGGTTTATTGAATCAGGTGTTGCTTGGAAGAAATCATATATACGGGATCGACGACGAATTTGCTTATGAAGGCGGATGGGGCGTTCATCCAGTCTCAGAATATGTATCGTTTCGATGTTGTAGTTTCGCAATATTTTTGTTGGATCTGATACCTACTACAGCTATAGTCTAAGTATCTGCCTCTTTTTTTCTACACAAGAATAGTAATCGGTATGCGGAAAAATATTTGTTCAGTTGTGGTGTGTGTGTGTTATGTTACCAAGTTCTTTTATCAATCTAAATAAGCATTAGTGATCTATATTTATTTTGTACTTTTAACGCAATATGCTGCTGAGAAAATACTTTTACGTTCTATTTATTTTTCACAAAATAATATCTTCTTGACAAAATTCTTTGTCAAAACTTGCTTCGAAAATACACACTCGATTTTTCCGTAAAATAATTTAGGAACTTCACCAGTACCTATCAACGGGCTTTAAACGTTAAGACCTCAATGGTGATACATCAACTTATCAAAATGTTTCAGAACAAAATGATTGGCAAGTGACGACGTAATCAGTGGATAAAACACGAAAAGTTTCGAACTTTGGCAAAGTTGGTGAAAAAATGTTTCTTTTAAAATTGCCCGCGCGACCGCCTATGAGTAGGGTGTTGGCGTGTGTAAATAATTTCTGAGACATGTCAGGAAATGGCAGCGTTTAATTTTTTATTAAAAGTTAGTCATGAATACTGGACAAATTATAAGCAGTAATATGAACAAAGTAGGCACTTTATTGCCGAAAACAAATTGTCTAACTTTAAAATATTGTAAAACTATAGTTATAAATAAAGTTTTTTCATTATATTCATTCTAATTATATTTAGTATAATTAGTTAAATATTTTTACGGATGTAAATACACATTATTGTACACGTTTCTTTAAAAATAATAGGCGATCGGTATCAAGGCTGCAGAAAGAGAAATCTCCAAACAATACGAGTCAAATCCAAAAGCATCACCTTCTAAATAGCAGCTGGGTTAAGCCCTTGACCCAGCTGCCTGACTAGAGCCTCCTAAGGCCGAGGCTTGCGGCTTTTAAGTTATTGACCGACACGACTATCAATGCAATGATTGAGTCGACATCCAACAAATCAATCACCTCGTAAGCCAAATCAAGAGAAAAGTCATTAATGTATTATTGTCAAGAATTATTTGCACTTGTGTACGTGTGGGTTATGCAGGCATCAGACATCATACTAATAACTTCTAAAAATCTATTCAATAGGATTAAAATTACACCTCCAACAAAAATCAACGCCCCCACAAATTCGTCACCTCCAAGTCACCGTGCCTTGGAGGTGACGAATTTGTGGGGGCGCTGACCGTTGACCGTACCAAAAATAATTCGTCCTCCACTGTCCCAGGACAAAATCCGAAACAGCGAGAACGGCTGGTGACCCTAATCGTGACGTACCGCGCCCCCTCGTGTTGATATTTGACAACTTTATTGGATCCATAATTGAATTTTCACAAGCTTTTATACTGATAAAAATTGGTATATTGGAGAATATTCGAGAGCCTGCTCTAATTTCGCCGGGCGCTAAAGAAGAAAATGGCAATATTGACAGACATCGTACAGACAGCTAATTTGATTTTTTCTTGCAACAATCATTTGGTTTCGGATTAAGTTAGAGATTTAATTATGGTTTTAAAGGATTTGTGAGTTATGTCAATGGAAACTGTCTTGATATTTTTCATAATATGATTTTAAATCAATTTTATTATTGCTTTTTTGAGTTAGCGGATTTTTTTTCTGATTTAAGCATTTGAAGTTTCATTTCATTTTCAGTTATTTTTTTTTTCATTTTTGATTCCTCTCTCAACTTTTATCTGAACTCAATTTTAACCTGAAAACCTGTCAAAATTTGGTATGGTAAAGTATGGTTTGAGACATTATTAACACAAAATAATCAATTTAAAAACCCGCCCGTATTCTCTTGGTTATCGGAGTTTTAGTTAAATTAGATCAATAAATACTCACGAATAACTTTCCAAATTCACAATCACTTAACATCAGATAAAATACAAATCTATTTATTACGAAGAGACGATAAAGAAGCCATGACCAATACTTGGGACCTATTTAATCTGTCGACTCAACTTCAACATCAAAACCGAAGAAAATAAAAATTTTCTACCATAAAACTAACTGAAATCACCACACTTTTATATCTCCTAACAGACTGACATATATTCAGGAACATGGCAATATAAACTCGTAATTTAATTCTAATAAAACGTTCACTGTCCATAAATTTGTTGTTGACCAACTCTCGACATTAAGAATTCAGATGCACTTAAAATCCAGGCAGGTGAATTTTGTTGCAGTTAGCTTTATATCCGGGCAAAGTTTAGCACTAAACTCCGCAACAGAATACGGCAGTTTTAAAAATAAAGTTTTACTCCATACTTCTTGGTTTAGTGAATCTGAACTTTTTTTTTAAGTGGCAAAGTTAACAGGCAAAGTTTCTGTGGAAGTAATTTTGAAGATATGCCAGAATTTTTGGGGTAAGTGTTCTAGTTGAGTTAGTTATAAAAGTTTTGGTTATTATATAATAACGTTTTGTTTTTTAATATAACAAATGAATTTGTTTTTTAATATAATAAATGAATTTGCTTTTTTGCAGTAACTATCTAAGATTAAAATTTTAATCAGCTCGGTTTCAGTAATTTATACGAAAGTATCATTTCACGACTTTTTTGAAGTGGAGAATCATCGAATATCGTTTCTTAATCTAGGTGGAGCGCTTTCTACTTTTGTTTATTTCAAGTAACAGAGACTCATTTTATTCACAAATGAATAACACACAGACAATACAATACATACATTTCATAAAATTTTAAATTAAATTATACTAGACTAGCTTCTGCCAGCGGCTTCACCCGCGTGAACGTAGGTTTCTCCATACAAACTTTGGACCCCCGTTTCATCCCCTTAGGGTGTGAATTTTGGAAAATCCCCTCTTAGTGCTCACCTACGTCATAAAAGGAAACTTTGCGCAAAATTTCACACTCCTAGTCCTAGAATTTTCGGCTGTACGTTAAAATGTCAGTCAGTCAGTTTCTCCTTTTATATATATAGATTATAATTATAATAGTAACCCGTCAGACATTAAAATAATTGCATTAAAATTAAAATAAATTGCATAAAAAACTATGCTCTATTCTTAGTAAGTCACCGTAATATGTTCAAGATTTAGTATATAACAGCATCGCACATAGTTCTATGTAGTAGATTAGGTATAGCCTGAATTGAAGTCTCCTATAGTTTACTACCTAGCGTCTGAATGTACTGGAACAACTACAGAAACCATGTATTAGTTCTTATCATAAAATTACCATAATATTTACTATCAGAAGCACTTAGGGCTAATGATAAGTAGTAATACAAGTAGGTATGTGTCTACCTAAGGAGTACTTTATTAACATAACATACATAATCAACCGAATAATGTTCCCACTGCTGGGACTAATGATTCTTCTCTGTGAGAGAAAATGGGCCGTAATCTACCATGCACGCCTCGTGTAACCGGGTGGTTGATTTAAATGCCAATATCATATCATCATCTTCTTCCTGCCCTTGTCCCGTTTTATTTGGGGTCGGCGCAACACGTTTTTTTCTTCCATTCTGCCCTGTCACTCGTCACGCTATCACTAACTCCCTTTTCTTTCATATCACTTCTCTCACAATCCATCCATCTTTTCTTTGGTCTCCCTCGGCATCCATACACATGTAAACTCATAACTCATATAAATACCAATAGATGATGCCAATTTCCTCACAATATTTTCTTTCAAAGTTTTGAGAACAGTGGTGATGAAATAAAATACTTAAAGTAAATCACCTGCCTGGCTTTGAACCGGGGTTGATTTTAGCAGTCTATGCATACTGCATCAACTACCAAACTGATTTAATTAATGAAATTTCAATCAACTTGATGCTATGATCCGAGTATCACTAGCTATTTTTAGGGTTCCGTACCACATAAGGATAAAACGGAACCCTTATAGGATCACTTTCTTGTCAGTCCATCTGTCTGTCTGTCTCTCTGTCAAGAGCCTTTAACTCGAGTACGCGTAGTATCGAGTTAAAATTAAAACCTTATACTCAGGTCTGTGGTCCCTTGAAGCTGTGAAAAAAATCAAACTTGTAAGTTAACTACAAAAACAAGATACGGCTGTTTATGTTTGAAAAAAACGTATATTTCGACACTCTCGAGGGAATCAAAATTCATAGGGTGCTTCCCGTTGTCCTAGAATCCTGAAATTTGGCATGAAGCAAGGTTTCATAGCATTATTATAGGAAAAAAATCATAGCATTAGTATAGGAGAAAGTACTACTAATACCAAATTTCATTGAGTTTATAAGAACCTAATGATGTAATTTGACCTAAGAGAATATAGAAAAGATCAATTATATGAAAAGAAGAGAAATGGTCGCAATATCATTATCAAGTTTTAATATTAATTAACAAAGATGACTGGCAAACGTCGACTCATGTTTCCGCAAACATAAAAAGAACTACCCGGAAATAATTTCCTCAATAGGTACCTAACTACGCCGCCACAAATAATTTATGATGCCAACAGGACACGTGCGTTGCTCAAGATCCTCTCTCGTCCAATTTGTTCCAAGTGTCACTTACGACATTTCGCACCGTTAATGTACCAAGTGTCACCTACGATAACTCGACCGTTAATGGGGGCCATCAAGATCGTTTAAAGGGTGGCCTGAGTGATACATGCTGTCTCTTTCGCTCTCTTGCGGAAGTGCTATCGATTCCGCGATTTTTTTTGCAATATTTTTGTGTTCAGTAAGTGGTGGGAGATGGAGAGTGTCCATCTTGTAGAATTAGTAAATTAAACCAGTTTGAAACATTTTAGATTGCTTTTAAATGGCTGCTCTCACATTTTATGGCGTTGGTAAAATTTCCAGGAACCAGCCGACGAATTGTAAAAATATGTTGCCAACTCAGGAATATTTTGATATTCTTGAGTTGGCAAGATATTTTTGTGGAAAAATAAAACAGTGACAATGTGACAGTTGCAATATTTTGACACATTTTAGTTAATAGTACAAATTCATAATATTTAATAAGAAGTGTTTTAACCTATTGAGTAGCGTAATTAGAGACACAAACTAAATGTAATGTAATGAGATTAGGTGTGTCACATCAGCCGCACGCATGTAGGCCGCTGAGCAAGTCTTCATGTAAAGGATGCTAGAAGATTAACAGCATCGCAGAAGCAGGTCCAGAAAGCGGAGACCAGATGACCTGAATATACGAAACTGGTTCGAGGTAGTTCAAGAATACCTGGTACCTGTGTACCTGGAACATATGGAGGACGTGTTTCAAGCAGTAGGACATGCTAGGACAAAATAGTACATTTTGATACAAGTGCAGAAAGTTTGTTATTGCGACCGAAGCGGTATTCGCACGACCTGTAGGCGAGTGTGTTATGGAGCCGAGGGCTGCAGTGACAAATTTGCACGTGTACCTATCAAACAACTTTCTTCAATACACTTACGAAGAAATGAATAAACGGGGCTTGACCGGTGACTCGTGTGGGTCGACGCGCGCCCAGTTGATACGATATATGTAATAACATCGTGGTGGGGGAGAGCACGCGCACTTTTCTGCACTAGTGCGCAAAACAGTCTATTGCGTGCCTAAAAGCGATGGCATAAGAGCGGGTTTTCGTGTAAGCGTATTAAAAAAACGATTTTAGAACCAGGTGGCGTTTTTCGTATTCCTATAAGCTACCCTCGGTATAAATCTGTCAAATATACCTCTAGATTTTGAACGTTTATATACGGAAATTCGTCAAAAGATTTCAAAGACAATTATAGTGACGTCAAGCAAGAACTAATAGATAAACTGACAAATCCTTTAAATTAAGGTTTAAAAAAATCTTTAATACTTGTCTTATATGGCAAAAAATCTAAACTCAACACACTTTAAAACCAACAGCAGTAATTCAAGTAATAACGTGAAGCTAGATTTTTCTAGGAAACATTTAAGAAGTGGATTACAAGGGATGGCTGTAGCTGGCGAAGGTGGACTGGATTTAGCGTGGCGACCACGGCTTAGGGGGATGAGCAGTGAGCCAACGTAATACATATTAAATAAGACTACATTTTGTAGCTTTGTAAATCTAAGTATGAGGTCGTTTTAATTGTGATGGATTGAGCAACACTGATACAAGGGCTGGAATGGCTTAAGAGTACCCTTCCCCACTCGTCTATCGCGAACGTGAACATGGTTTAAAAGCTTGTTGTTTTATTCAATGCAATGTTTGATAAAGAGACAACGCGAAAAAGAGACATAACGCCTGAAACTCTGTAATTGCATTCGGTAATTTCGTCATTTACTTGATTTTTTTTAATTCTTGATAGGTTCGCGCTTGACTGCTATCTCACCTGATGACGACTGACGATGCGGTTGACGATGGAGCGCGCTTACCTAGAAGTAACCTATTCACTCTTGACTTAAAGAAAAATTAAGAATCAAATATGAAATATCTCACATATTTCACAAAATGTTCTAAAAATACGTTTTTTTTAAACCTTAAAAGTTTTGGAAAAAAAAAATCGTTATTCAGAATCACGATTAAATCTGCAAGGTTTTTATAGTTTTTTTTTTATTTATATTTTTAATTTATGAATAAATTATAAAGCGCCAAATTTCATGCAAAATAGCAGATTTGCAGAGGTTTATTTTACACAAATTTATGTTTTGATTTAATAGAAACTTTAGACAATATCCACAAGATATCTGTGTTTCTAAAATATAAAGTGTGTTTATGTGTAATAACGTCATAATCACGTAAGAACGGTTGTATGGAAATGTATCTTGGTTTGGCCACTCTTAACGTTTTGATACAAGAAAAAAGAGGTAGAATGTAAAAAAAAGTTCTCTCTCATTTTTATAAGATTTGCTGAAAGAAAACCAAATTGTGGGTCAAGCTCACCAGTGTACATCAGCTGGCTTATTTTTATTGTTTTTTTCTTAAGAATGCTATGTATTCGCAGTCTGTTTTTGTTTTTTGATGTGGAAAATCATCCAATGTCTTCTTTCTCCCGGTCTAGGGTGGAGTGAAAAAGCGTGTTATAGTTTTACTGACTAAAACCCACTTTTATGTTCCTTCCTTGCCTTGCGTTCCAGGGCAAGGGCCGGGTTTTCCTTTCAGAAGCAAACGCGTGGTCCCAGTAGGCTTCGACCCTCCCGTTCCGCCCAAGAGCAGAAGAAGTCATGATTTTCCACCTAAAAAAAAGGCGTGTTCATCGTCGAATACATCATTGCTTATCATTACTGGTCAAGCGCGTGTCTATCAATAACATATTTTTAAAAAAATGGACAATTCAATTGAAAGGGTGGACTTCTGTTGAAATATCGTTCTGATGATTAACATTAAGATTGTAACAAAATGTAAATTTCTTTTTTTTTTTAGAATTTAACCAGCTTAGAATACGAGGCATAAGCAATTTTTTTTAATGCAAAAACAAGAAAGGAAATTTAAATTACCGCCTGTCCCAACATTAAATATAAAAGAAAAATGTTTAAAAATATTTGGAACATGAACAGCACACTCGTATAAAATTCGCATAATAGTATAATTTCTATGCCAATTGGCATAAAAAAGGCTCGGTGCGTTATATTGTTTTGAGAGAAAAGGGTTACCCGTAATTGATAACCTGAACACGGGAAGGGTTGAAAATAAAATTATGTACAAAAAAATATGCTTCCGGAACCATAATGTAAGGTAAAGAGGGTCTTAAAAGGTCTGCGAAACCAGGGTTCAGCTAGTCTGTTTTAGTAATGAGATTTAAAATGCTGAAGTCTTTTTTGAATATATTAAAAAAAAAATAAGCCCATATTCCGAGCTAGTTTGAAGGATATCCAGTCAACTCACCATGATATGATAGTCTTCTATTAAGTTGCACCTGCCATGCTATGTCTCTGCACCACCCGAGACTCAAATGATAGAAAATGCTTATGGCATTAAGTCCGCCTTTGTACAATGTTTCATTAGTGCATAAAGTTTTAAATAAATAAATAAATTACATCACAAAAAAGCTCTCGATTAATATAAATAAATAACCAGCATAAGTGTTCTGCACGTCCTAACCTGCGGTGAACAGACATGGTCACTCACCGAGTCTCAAAAGGTTCACCTTGGGGTTTGTCAAAGAGCATTCTGAGTGTCAAAAGACCCACTAAGCTGCGCTTAAGAATGTGTATTATAGAAGGAGGAAATAAGGCTGCCAGGCTAAAATAGATTTGGGTGGTTCAGGTCCGCCACATGCACGTTGACAAAAGTCTCCACAAAGTTACCTGAAGGGGGACTACACCACCGAAGTCAACCTGGGAAGAGGTGATGAGATGACCTAGATGTCTACCTAATGGGCTCGTTCGAAGTTTGCACGCGCGAGGGAACAGCCCTCACGCCCCAGCCGTCGGGATCCCGATCCCGATTTCTAGCCACGGTAGGCGCGGACTTACTAAATTACTTTTCAAATCAGTAGAATTATACGTAGATGTAAAGATATATATGGGGATTATATTTTGTCCCTGTTAATTAAATTAATTAAAGCGCAATTTTAAATTACAAAATAAATAAACTACAAATCTGGCAATCTTATTCTCAATTTTAAATCGAACTCCGGATCTAACCTTGAGTTGTCAATACCAGCTTTCTTGGAAATAATTATTTTTATACAAGTGAAAAAGCAAAACAATTTAATTATTCACTTCGGGCCGATAGATCTCGACTCTAGTCTGACATCGGTTGAATTTAAGAAAAACAATTAAAAACCTTGCTGCTTGGTTTTTGCAGCTCACAATGATATCTCCGAAAACTAATTGTATATTTTTACATAGTAATATTTGGAACGAAGCCTCAACAAATTGGATTAAAAATATTTCTTCTTTTTGTTTTCAAATTGAGTTTTAAATTTTCTCTGTTAATGACATTAAAATAAGTTGTTTTTTTGGTGTTACCTTTTCAGTCAGTATATTGTTTTATTCTCTGTTACAATTTTATTACAAATATATTGTTTTTTCAATTGATTGACCAAATGACACCAGTTAGCCTCAATATTAATAACTTTGTTTTAAAATACACACCAAAAAAAAATCGAGTTAATAAAACACACGTAACTTTCACACAATTTTAGTCACAAAAATGTTATGGCGATTGGCACAATTTCTACAAAAAAGCGACAAAAAAGTATCACAGATCTATTCAAATAAATCAAATCGAATTGCATTCGGATACGCGTCCAATGTCGTGGCAGTATAGAGATTCAAATTCAAAAATGTACTAAAAAAGAAAATAGAGAGTTGCTGTGTGATTTATAAATGTTAGAATAGTCATGGCCGCTGAGGACTGGGAGCCATTTAGATTGATTTTGAATTTATTGGCAAACAGCTGGCAGACGGAGATATAGGGTGCTTTCATCTAAGACGGACCATTTATCTTGTATCCAGTGGAATGGAATGGAAACGTATACCCGTATCTTTTTGTGATGCATTTGGATACGCGATACACGGAGTGCTGTGATTGTTTATGGTTTTGTTGAGACAGAAGTTATGAGGGCTGTGCGTTAAATTTATCTAAATGTACTTTTATTTTTATTATTATATTTGGTTCAACAAGATTAAATGGACAATAATTTCATACGATAACTATCTTACTACGGTTATAATGATTCCAAGAGTATTTAAATCTGAGGACTTTCTGACTATCGATGACGGTGACTTTTCGCGTCCGGCCCTTTCCAGGCCAACGAAGCCTCATGGTACGGAGCGAGAGGACATCGGAAGCAGTCATCTCACTCTGTGAAGCTGAAGTGCAAGTGAAAGAGGCGGTGGAAAACGCGAAGGAAACGCCCTGAGCATCTGAAGTCGCAGGATACTCGTAATTCTCAGTCACTGTAGGTGCAGACCTGCGAACGGCGAGCAATAGGTAGTTCTCCGTTCTATAAGAACCAGGTACAAGTCGACATCGCATTTTATTCGTGGGGGTCGCTTAGCGCCTAGCCTGATACAATAAATGTAATAAATTGTGTCAGGGGCGAGCTCGCGCACTTTTCCGTACTAGTGCGAAAAACAGTTAATTGCATGCCTAAAAACGGTAGTGATAAGAGTGCATCTTATAAGTGCCCATGTAGGCCTATGTAAAATAAAAACTTTTTTTTTTAATTTTGTGTTATTCAAGTAAATGATTTGAAAAGCTTTTTGATGTCTTCCTATTCTCAAAAAAAGGACTTGCTTGGCTATATATTCCTGAAAATTCTACAGTAACTTCCTAATAGATCCTAATAAAACATGATATTATATGTATGTACGACTTTTCTTCATAAACACTTACCGTATAACTCCGAAACCGATGATAGGAAACTCAACTGATATTTCTGTTCAAACATACCTGAAACAAGAAAGTTCGTCATTAGTTCTAATTGAATACAGAACTCACCAAATGATATAATATTGGTATAATAACTCAGTTCCTTTCGGTTCATTGCGTGGTAAATATCCATTTCTTCGGCCTAATCAAATAAATAGTGTTTCTTATTGGAGTAGACGTGGAAGAAAAACGTGGAAAATAGGCGTCTATCATGACACAAATTGGGAATTTTTCGTAATATTCTTAAGTAATTATGTTTTTGTGGATATTATAGCAAATCGTCGCTTACCATCGGGTGAGATAATGGTCAAGCATGAGAATATCAAAAACACAGCATTTAAAATTACATAAACTATACAATGCAAGTTAAGCTTGCTTACATTCGTCGTCATACTTATAAATTAACCAACCCCCCTAGCCAAGTTACAACCATTTCTTTTCTATTCTCTTTTCATCGATCGCCTCGAGTAGGCCACGCCTCCGATGCCTTTATTCTGACGTCATCTCAACGCTCAGTCACGTGGTTAGAACAAAGGAATAGGAGGCGTGGCCGACTCGAGGCAATCAACGAAAAGAGAATCGAAACGAAACGGTTGTAACTTGGCTAGGGGGCAGATCAGCTCATATAAGTACTAAAGAAATGCGTGTCTTAGAAAGAAAGAAAAAGATTTTATTTTCTGGAAAAAGCCAAAACTTAAGACTAACGTGTAACATATTACAAATAAATAAAACTAAAAACATATGTGTCACGTCCGCGCAAAACGGCTGAACGCTCAGCATAAAGCCGTGTTCACACACAAAAAATGCGACGAGTCCACAACGCTGGTTTTCAGCGTGGGCCGGTGACGGTGTCGACTAACAGACGTTGGCAACAGTTCTGCAAGTGTGGTTCTTAGTTTTGTAAGTGGTACATTACCGATTGGGGCATAATATATGCCTGGTTAACCATAATAAAAAAAAAACTTAGGCCTGTATTAACTACACACAGCGGGCCTCATCAGAAGACAAAGTCATCCAAAGGGGAATGGAAAGGGCTATGCTCGGAGTTTCCTTGCGTGATCAACTTCTGAAATGAAGTTATCCGCAGGAGTATCAAGTTCCGGTAACCGTCCAGACCGAGCCCAAGGTCCAGCAGGGTCGTAGCCTACTGAGGGCATGGGTTCGTTTCTGAAAAGAAAACCCGGTCGAGAAAAAAAAAAAAAAATCATCAAATAATTCTTTCCACTTTAGGTGGAAAGAGAGATTATCAGACTTTTTCTGACTGAAACCTCCAGGTTCCAGGGCCACGGTAACTCTTTCAAACAATTTCAAAGAATGGAGTTCTTGACGATAATTAATTAAATTTCAGTCCAATTAAAACAAAATGTAAAAGGTAAACTTTTCATTTGTATTGAACTTTATTTGAAACTCACGCTTTATCAAAAATGTCAGATTAAATTGATTACGAATGACACGGGCCAAATTGAAAGGAAGGTAAAATGGATGCTCGGAACGGTGCACAGTTTATTGGATATCTACGTAAGAGTTCCAATGAATAATAGCCTTTTATCATTATTGACTAACAGACTTCAACCGCGTGTTTGTAAAAAAATATCCCAAGGGAACATACTACTACCCGGAGGACACAGTGCAGCATACGGCAGAAGTGTGCCCCGCTTAGGCAGAGCACCGCCGTGTCCTCGTGGATCGGCGGCAACGGTCTCTCGCGCTGGGCCTTGGTACAGGACATAGTCCGAAGCGAGGAGTGGAACTCCTAAACTCTCGTAAATTCAGAAGTTTGATTTTTTCATAGTCTAAAGGGACCGCAGACTTGAGTATATGATTTTAATTTCAACTCGATACCTCCAGGCTTTCCTGAGATAAAGGGTCTTGACAGACAGACAACAAAGTGATCCTATAAGGGCTCCACTTTTTTTCCTTTTGATGTGAGAACCCTATAGAAGTAGGTATAGCAATAAGTGAAATTAAAGCTTTAAAAAAAATGTAGTACAGACAGATAAACACTCAATAATATCGATTCTAAATAAAATAACAAAAACAATAATAATTAAATGTTACATGAACACGTTACCGACGTAATAACTGAAATAAAATTCGTACGACTAATCCGCTAGCCATTTTTTCATTCGCAATAGTAATTAAGAGAAACAGATTCGAACAGACCAATTTAATTATTGATATTTATCGTAAATATCTCGTTACAATGATTAATTGAGCAATTACGTCGGGTAACTTCAAACAAAATTATTTTTTGTTGGACAAAACATTTTTAGAAGGACGAATTAGGACGTGGTGTAATTGGGGCTAAATGTGATTTAATTACTAACGGACCCTGTTACTTTATACGAATAGCACCAATATATATATTATATTATATAATAAATCTCCTGGCTAATCCCGACTGAATTTTGGTCTTGGTGGAGATTAGCCAAGTACGCAGGAGATATCATGTGTAAGAGCAGTGGTGGCCGAGTGGTAACGGCCCCGACTTACAAGTTGTAGGTCGTGGGTTCAAACCCAGCCAGGCGCATTACATTGTGTAATTTATTTCATCACCACTGCTCTTAAAACGGTGAAGGAGAACATCGTGAGGAAACCGGCATGTCCTAGAACCAAAAATTCGAAGACATATGACATCCATCAACCCGCACTGGGCTCGTGTGGTGGATTACGACCCATTCCCTCTCCTAGAGAGGAGGCCTGCGTCCCAGCAGTGGGACATTATAAGGCCGACTATGCTATAACTATGCAAGCATGTGCGCAAACTTAGGTGCATTCTTTGTTCCTTTACTCTCATAGTCCGATAGAATGGCAATCCGATATGACCGGACAGAGATCGGGTGCAGAACCGACAGCTTTACATGCTTTCCGTAGCACGGAGGTATCACACATCACACCAACTTCCAAACAAAGGTTCCTGCAGAGTAATTACAAATCAAAACACCCAATAGCGCTGCTGTTCAGCATGGGGTTTGATTCCACAGCAGCATGGTGTGTGGGTTTGTGTGGTGTTTCATGAGGAATCCACGAGCTTTCGATTTACAAGTCGGGCAGTTTGATTGGGATTTCCTCTTACAAACAAAAAAACAAACTTTACCTCTTTATAATATTAGTTTAGATAATGCAAAGTGATACACACATGTTGGAAGGCCCCCTACAAGGTGGACCGATGACTTGGTGAAGGTTGCGGGAATCCGATGGATGCGAGACGCACAGGACCGTTCATTGTGGCGACATTTGGGGATAATATAATATAATATAATAATATTCCACAACTATCACACAACGCCGTCTAGTCCCAAGCTAAGCAGAGCTTGTGTTATGGGTACTATACAACTGATAAACATACTTATATATTCTTAAATACATACATATATAGATAAATTACACCCAGACACAGAACAAATGATCATGCTCATCACACAAACATTTGTCCTGGGTGGGAATCGAACCCACGACCTCCGGCATAGCAGTCAGGGTCACTAACCACTAGACCAACAGGCCAGTCGAAAATGATGATAACGGATGGCAAAGTAGTAAAGGGTAATTTGCGACAAATCACAGCTCCTGCCCAATTTCAACTGATATACATACAAAGTGCAGGACAATCCACTGACTATTTACCATGTGGTCCGCCTAACGGTACCAGGCTTCCAGCGCGATGCGGGTGTGGTTTGTGGGTACTTTTCACCATCTTTGTAGCTGGTATTTGACGGCAACTTGTGTTTCCATGATTAAGTATTTGTTAAAGTAGATTTATTTACGTGTGTGCTATGTTTCTGCAGTGTGTACGGTGGAGGGAGAGTTTGAGAGAGATTTTGTAATATTTTTTTTTTTATATAAACATAAAAAACAGAAATAACTTTTTAATACACTTTTTTAATGCTGTCCTAGACAAGAACTAAGATTTTGATATGTCAGTGGAAGAATGGAAGACGATACTGACAGAAATTTTGTGGGATGAATGTATCATCATACAAGCATCCCGTCTGTGCATGAAATCGTCTCACTCGCTCTGAAACGCATGCGTGCTCTCGCGCTCATACTCTCGGCTGAATAATTTTTGTGTTTAGGGGATGTTTGCTCACTACAATTAGTCTGACTACTGAAATATAACTTTGTAATAGTTACCTTAATAACATATTTAAAAATCAGACATGTAAAAATAAGTAAAGATCTTTTTTTTTGTGCTTTAAAGTGTCGGACAGAAGTTTTGGTCCATGGAAAGTGTCTGACACTTATGATACTACTTTAAAATAATATTTTTCAAAACATCCATACAAAATTAAGTTAAGTTACTCTTATTTTTAGTTCCATTTCTCACCTGGTACCTGCCCAGGGGCTCCAAGGAGGAGCTCCACAAGCACACAGGTATTCAAAGCACATGAGACGCTACTGAGCACCTAAGGTTTCATCCATCCAAAATAAGTTATATCAGACAGCTCTGGGATCTTGGTCTACTAAGATCTTATACATAGGTAGGTACACACAGGGTGTAAGGGACAGGTCTCCGCAAACTATGAAGGCTTGCTCAGTAGACGAAACTGAACAACCTTCCACAAGATTTTGTTTCAGGAAACGAAAAATAAAATCGCACACTGCAGGACTGTAAGTGTACTTACATGTGTAGGATTGTTCAAAGTTACTGTGGCCTTGAATGGTAAAACGCTATTGAAAGAATACAGGTTTGTTTTAAATAAAGATAAAATTTTGACCCTCCCTCTCGCCCCACCATCATCATCTTCCTGCCCTTGTCCCGTGTTATTTGGGGTCGGCGCAACATGTTTTTTTCTGCCATTCTGCCCTGTCACTCGTCATGCTATCATTAACTTCCTTTTCTTTCATATCACTCTTCACACAATCCATCCATCTTTTCTTTGGTCTCCCTCTCCCTCTCCATCCATCCACATGTAACATCCCTCTCGCTCCACCAAGGAATAAAAAAAGGTATACTTACATACAAAAATACGATTAATCTAAATGTTTATACACCTAAACGGTGTTGAGTTTCAATATTAGATTTTTGTATTAGTACCTAATGGAAAATACTCATTCCCGAGAATACCAAAAATTACGTATTTTCCTTAATTTCAATAACTGAGCAAATATGGCTAGTAAATTAAACGCTACGATTTTCCTTAAATCGGCTTCAAATTTCTTGGAAAATTATTGTAACAAAATACCAGACCGTATTTTATTAGTTTTCATTGGTTTTCTCTATGAGGGTTTTCTCTGAACTTACTAGCGCCGATTTTATTTAATAATTTTTGTTATAATGTTTGTATGCTGATAATAATTAAGATCAATATAATGAAGATACCAAGCACTAAGAACCAACCAAGGTTGCCGACATAGTGGGGTAGATCTAATTTCGAGAAAGAGGTCAACCGTCGATTCCGACTCGGCTGGGCAGCGTTCGGGAAACTGCGTGGTATCTTCTCGTCCAATATACCACAGCATCTCAAAACGAAAGTCTATGACCAGTGCGTGTTGCCAGTGATGACATATGGTTCCAAAACGTGATCTCTCACAATGGGCCTCATCAGAAGGCTTAAAGTCACCCAAAGGACAATGGAAAGGGCTATGCATCATGGATATGAATCAGAAATGAAGATATCTGCAGGTTGCCGACATAGCACGAAAAATCGCCAAACTTAAGTGGCAATGGGCAGGGCACATTGCTCAGTCAGTATTCATCAATTGAAAGACCACTTGATTTGACAATTGAAACAACTGGAAACAAGATTTGGGGGCTTACCATGTTGTGTTAAAAATTCGTGCAAGCGATAAAGAGGGATGGAGCTTTACAACTCATATAGCTTTTTATTCTTATAGCCCTTTAACAGATCAATTTAATTTTTTTTTATTCTTGGGTTTCGTGCTTGACCGCTATCTCACCAGATGTAAAGCGACGATGCGGTCGACGATGGAGCGCGCTTACCTAATAATAACCTATTCACTCTTGACTTACAGATTCCCGGGTTGTAGCCATTAGAAAACACAGATTCCGGCAAGGAATTCCACTCCTTAGCTGTACGCACAATGAATGTGTTCTCAAAAAGTTTTGTACGGTTAGGTGGGATGTCTACCATGGTAAAAATGAAATAAAATTTTAAAAAAAATGAAATGCAGTTCAAAATTGGAACTAACTCGCAAAACTAATTCAATAATCATTTTGAACTTTGTACCAATTCATCATCATCTCCCAATAATTAAGTAAAGTATGAAGTTGAAGAATTTGTAAGAATGTAAATTTCATTTTTCTGTTATAAGTGTGTAAATAAAGACAAGACGATTTATAGAGTAATAAAAAAATACTTACTATAAAATAAATAAAATAAAAATCTAATCACTATTCTATATCAACATCATCATTTCAGCTGAAAGACAACACTACCACTATTGGACATAGGCTTCCCCCAAGTGTCGCCACAATGAACGGTCCTGTGCGTCTCGCATCCATCAGATTCCGGCAATCCTTACCAGGTCATCTGTTCACCTTGTAGGCCTTCCAATGCTACGTCTTCCGGTACGTTCCGGCAGGTTCTGGAATGGCTATTTTATACACTTACCTATAATTACACCAAAACAAAAAGAATATAAAATAAAAACCCTTAACTAATTGAAACTAACTACTTAAAAACAATTTTAAATATGGCATTAAAAAAAACTCACTCGCATCAATTTCCATTAGTAATGTACCCTAGAGGCAATGCTTTTCTTCTGTTCAAAATAAAAGCCAGCCATTAGGTCAACTTTGAACTTAAAACATAAAATCTTTTTAATATCCTTTCGATCCAATAAAATCGTTCTTATCCCATAAAACCGTTCTAAGATGGCGACCCTACCCGGACTCTCATAGACGTATACAAAAGCGCACATGAAGGATTTCTGCTGTCTTACACGATCAAAAGGAGAATTTCTAATACATTACGTTTTAAATCTATGCGTTCGAAGGTCTTTGAGGAAGCTTTAGAGTTTGAGCCATGTTACAAGCAAGCGGTAAAATGAATGAATTTTATATGTTTTTGTTATTTTGATGAAACGTGGTTAATGGGCTCTTGCTTTGTGTTTTAGATCATTATTCGCGATGTATATTTACTATAGCGTGCTTCATCGTCGGCCACATCATCGCTTACCATCAGATGAGGTAGTGGTCAAACGCGAACCTAAAAAAAACTTTACTTTTTATTTTATTTTTTAAACTTTGATTTATACTAGGAATTACTCCTGTATAGGTGCGTGTAAACTTGATCTCATAACCATAAGACATAACAACGGATCAACTATCTATAGGTTATACTAATATTTATTTGGTTCGGGATTCGGACTTGCGAGATGCAACTCAGCAGTCAATTTAATTAATTTAATTTCGTTTATTTTTTCTCACCACAATATCACAGCAATTACAAAACTGGTGCCTAAGGTAGGCTTTTGGCCTGTATTTCTGGTCACCAGGTCCTCCCCTCTTTTAATGGATGTGATTACAATATTACTCAACCATTGCGCCAACTGTGAATTCTATCTACATAATAATAATGATCCTACTTCATAAAGACCAACCAAAGACTGACCATATCATTTTTCAAACAAAAATTGCAAATATTTGACGACACAAAAAATACGTCGAAAAAAGTTTTCTATCAAAAATTGCTAACAATAAATTCACATTTTTAATACCTACATTCGAAAACCAAACCACACACACACACACAGTGAGCTAACTTACACAGGTTTCCAGATCCAACCCATATTTCCATTCAGTCAAAATTAAAATAAAATGTAATATCACAAAACGTAGCGTGTACGTAACTCTATTCCATATCTCTATAAAGCAGTGTCCACATGGAGATTGGACACAATGTGATTTTCTGTTCCGCTGACTTTCATCGCATGTCCTGAAATTCACAACTGTTCTAGGTACAGACGGAGACAAAACATATCATTTTTCAGCTCGAATTGTATAAGTTTTCAGTTATTTTGAGTTTTGCTCGCAATAAAATGTATTTTTGGTTGATATTGTTGCCTTGTTGATTGTTGGAAAACTCTATGTTGAATAACGCAGTTTATTTTTACGTTTGTGAAATTATGAATTGATAGAAGTAAATTCTTTATTCTTGCATTTCGAAATCTAAAACAATAACTACTTGTCTAATTCGTGGTGATATTATTAGCATGGCAACAATGGGAAGTCGTATGGTGATCCCTGGTCACGACAAGTAAGGGGTAGCTCGCCATCCGACCGTCCAGTAAATACAAGCCAAAGTCGTCAACGGTGCGTAATATTCCACGCGCGTCTCAATGAAATGTCAGCAAAACCAGTAAGTCTGATGTCCGAGGGCCATGGGGAATTTCAGAAAGGGATTCCGTGGTCCTAAAACAAAACGAGACACTTAAAATACAGGTGGGTCATATAGAATGATGAAGTGTCAATAACTAGATAACAGAATTGTTTTTTCGTCATCATCATCATTTCAGCCGAAAGACGTCCACTGCTGGACATAGGCCTCGCCCAAGTGTCGCCACAACGAACGGTCCTGTACGTCTCGCATCCATCGCATACCCGCGAATTACCAGGTCATCGGTCCACTTCATGTTAGGCCTTCCAGTAATGCGTCTTCCGGCAGACTCACATGAAGTTTCTAGCACGGTCTTCTCCATAGAGATCTACGCTTTGGAACGTGTAATTTAACTTCACTTTTTTGACTGACAGACATTTTCACAAGTCAAAAGTGTTTGTTATTGGTCTATTTGAAATAAACGTTTCTGATTTCTGACTCCGTGACTCCGTGTGTCTCCTAGTTTTTTGTATTTATTTTTATTTTCTACTTTTAAACAAGACGACATATCTTTTTTTCCAACTATCGAAAGAGATTTTTCTAGAAATAATATGTCCTGTTTTTTGTAATTCGAGTACATTAACCGACAAACAAAAAAGACAGAAGTAAATTCTGTATATCTTTGATGTCTATTAATTATTAGTATTTCTTAATCTATAATATATTTAAGCGAAATACCACTCACTGATTAATCACGAAATCTCAGAAACTATAACACCTACAAGCTTATAATTTGGCATGTAGGTTCCTTATAGGGTGCAGACATCCATTAAGAACGGATTTTAAGAAAATCAAACCCTAAGGGGGTAAAACAGGGATTGGAAGTTTGTATGAAGAAACCGACTTTCACGCGGGCGAAACCGCTGGCAGAAGCTAGTAAACACTATAATTATTCTGTAATTAACTTGGAAATAGAGGATTAACTCGTTCAAGAATCAATAGGTAATTACTGGTCGTGTATTAATGTCACTTGTGTACATACGAAATTATTATGCATATATTGCATTTGATGTTCTAGTAAGCCGGGCTTAACTGATATTAGAAAAACATTGTTTACCTGTGTATTGGTTATCAATCAATTACTGATTGCCTGGTTGTCATTATGTGTTTGAATATCTAAATTAATATAGGTTGTTTCATGATGGAACGGTACTATTACGAGCGTCATGTTGGAGGTATTCTATAGCGATTTTCTTCTTTCGGCTTTTTTATTATATTTTTAATAAAAATCATCGTCGACCATATCGTCGCTTTCCATCAGATTAGATAGTGGTCAAGTGCGAGTCAATAACTAGTAAAAAAAACTGGGCAAGTGCGAGTCGGACTGGCGCCTTGAGGGATCCGTACAAACACCTATGTAAATAGCCGAATTCCCGAATGGAGCCTCGAATTTTTTTCCGAATCGCAACGTAACAACAAATTTACTGTTTTCAGATTAATTCCTATACCTGTGCTATAAGACCTTGCTTTATGCCAAATTCCAGGATTCTGGATCAACGGGAAGTACCCTATGAAATTTGATTCCCTGTCGAAATACGCGTTTTTAGAATAGAATAGAATAGAATAAATCTATAAAAAAATAGGTATAAATCTGGAATCAGTAAATTTTTTGTTACATCACCAAAAAAGTTTTTTTGGTTTCCGAGATAAAGGGTCTTGACAGATAGACAGACGGACAACAAAGTGATCCTATTAAGGGTTCCGTTTTTTTCCTTTTGAGGTACGGAACCCTAAAAAATGCCCTTTACGTTTCATGGTGCCGTGCCTCTTTTGAATAACCCGGCAGATCGTCTGCCATATAAAAAAATACTGAAGCAACCTTAAGAATAACAATAATAATATTCTACAACTTTCACACAACGCCATCTAGTCCCAAACTAAGCAGAGTTTGAGCTAGTACTCAAAGTACTAGACAACTGATAAACATACTTATATGTTAAGATTTTAAGACTAAAGGAGGTTGAAGAAGGAAGGGGATTGGGGGGTTTGAAGAAGGTATCTTTTTAGATATTTTTTTTACATATTTATATTACACAGAAAATGGTCATGCTCATGCAAGATCAAAAAACACTTTTCTTGGTTGGGAATCGAACTCTCGACTTCTGGCAAAGCAGTCAGGGCCACTAATCACTAGACCAACAGGCCAGAATAATACTATTAAGTATAATACTGACCTGTTTATCTTAGATTCAAGATATACCTCCTCTCATTAACTTAGAAAAAAAGCTGTGATTCCAAGTTAAGTGCAAGATGGCGTGAAAGAGAACAATTTGTTTAACTAAGATACCCAAGCAGGTTAATGTATACCTGCTGCTTATCTTGGCTCTGTAAGGAAGGGGAATAATAGCTTCTTTTACTTACAAAAGCTACCTTATGTAGTTAGTACTACGACTATCGGATACACCCAATTAATTGGTTGGCACTTAACTTATTGCTTCATATGTCTTGTATTTTTTGGTTTCGTTTTCGAAACCCAGCAAGCATCTATGTATTTTTTTTAATTACAGCGATAAGAAATATGTAAACAAGATTAATGTAACTCATAATATGTTTTAAAAGAGTGTCCATGGAATTTCATGCACGTTCTTTTCCATAGATATCTACGCTTTTGAACGTGCAATATAGTTTCACTTTTTTTGACTGACCGACATTTTGACAATTCAATAGTGCCTGTAATTGGACTATTTGAAATAAACTTTTCTAAGTTCTGTATTCATATGTACCTACTTTTCTAAGTTTATCTGGGACATTACTGACACTTCGTGCCACGGAAAGCGCGTAAAGCCGTTAATCCCGGTTGTCGATTGTAGATCTTTGACGGTCGTTACTGGTAATCAAACGCCAGCAATGACCATCCTGACCAGGCCTGACCATCGGTCTATCCAAGAAGCATCGTGTTGCCCAGTGATTGGGTTGTGAAGGTCTGATAGGCAGTCGCTCCATGTAAAACACGGGTATTCAGCCGCATCTGGTTGGACTGAAAGCTGACCCCAAACTAGTTGCGAAAGGGCTAACCCCTAATAATTAGAGCTAATTGCAAGAGTTACTGCTTAGAAAATGTTGCTTAATGGGGTTTGTGGATCAGGCAAAGTATGGTTGCCGCCACTTGCCACCGCCGCCGTTGGCGCAGTTTAAAATTCAACACTTTTCTTTTTTTTTGTAGGTGGGAAAATCATCCAATGACATCCCCCGCTCTTGGGCAGGGCGAGAGGGCGTGTTGGACTTTTACAGACTAAAAACCCACTCCTGTTCCTTCGTTGCCTTTCATACCGGGGCCGAGTCTTCCTTTTAGAAGCAGACCCTTGGCCCCAGTAGGCTTCGAACCAGCTGGGCCCCTACGGTTTGCTGACATCTCCTTGAGGCGCACTTGGAACAGTACGCGCCGACGACGATTTGGGCTCGGTCCGGACGGTTACCAGACAGTCGGACGGCGAGCTACAAAATTCAACCCTTACACTTTTCTTTTTTTTTTATTAAGTATAAGCTAGCGTTTGACCAATATCTCGCCTGATAGAAAGCGATGACGTCGCCGACGATGCAGCACGCTTGCCTAAAAGTAACTTGTTCACGCTTGACTTAAAGACCCCTAGGTTGTAGCTATCGGGAAACACAGACTCCGGCAGGGAATTCAACTCCTTAGCTGTACGCATTATGAATATGTTCCCAAAACGCTCAAAAGGACACACAAAAAAAATAATAATAACGCGCTCGTATAGGAGTGAGAAGGGGTTTCATACAAGTGAAGCCGCAGGCATAAACTAGTGTATAGTAATGAGTCCGTATTTCTAGGGTTTCGTCAGAAATGATAAAAACAAGAAATGTTTCTAAAAACTTCTAAAAACCAATGATCAAATGTATTCCTCTAGAATTCCATCGTTTGCATCCATGAACAATATATTCCAATCCTCCTCAATGAAGCATAATATTCGTAAACTGGGAATCGAAGGCGCTATTCAGAGTGGCTTATCTGAACTGAATACACGGGTGCATTCTGATAATATAGGCCGGATGAATACATTTGACCTGATTCATGGCCCTATCTGTAAATACAACTTACTGGTTCGTCATATTTTAGAAATGATTTTTTTTTTGCTTCTCAGGAATAATAATAAGTAAGCGGCAGTACTAACTACCCACATTGAATGGCTGGTTGGTCTAGTGGTTAGTGGCCCTGACTACTATGCCGGAGGTCGTAGGTTCCATTCCTACCCAAGACAAATGTCCTTGTGTCATGATCACGATCATATAAGCTGTGTCTGGGTGTGATTTATCTATAATATGTTTGTATTTAGAAATATATAAGTATGTTCATCAGTTGTCTAGTACTTTTACTACAGCTCTGCTTAGTTTGGGACTAGACGGCGTTGTGTGATAGCGTGTGACACAAAGTAACTTTCACATTTTTAATATTAGTATGGATGATTCAGAAAGTATGGGTATACCTACATACAATGCTTTCCAAAAAAGAATAGGATCGATTGCCATGTTGTGACGTCACGTCATACTGTCAAATCGCAAGAAATAGGACAAAATTGAAGAACTCAGAGATGAGCAAAATTTAAGAACTGAATTGTGATTAAACATTTTTCGTTTGTAAAATTAAAAAAAAATCTTGTTTTTCTCACCATCATAATTCTTGGATTTGACTGTATGACGTGACGTCACAACATGGCAATCGATCCTATTCATATTTGGAACGATCGTTGTCTCCTATAAAGCAGTATCTCGGATATAACGCCCATCTTTGTCCACGTCTCAGCTCCGGATAAAGTAACAGCACACGCTTGGATTAAGGAGCGACACCAGGCTCTTGTACCAGATATAAAACGGGTTAGAAATAACATATCGTGGATACGTTACTAGCGTACATGAGACGATTTGTGCCATACTTCAGTGTTCAGAGTTTTTTTATGGAAATTGTCTAAACAAAAACAATATTCCTTTAGTACCTATTTATTTATTTAAAACTTTATAATCTATGTATATAAAAATAAATAGCTGTTCGTTAGTCTCGCTAAAACTGGAGAACGGCTGGATCAATTTAGCTAATTTTGGTCTTGAAATTTAAAGGTTTAAACGCTGAGGAAAAATGGAAAAAATCAAGACAAAAATCAACACGAATAAGTACTACGAATCTCATCTCTAATTAAAATGAATTGTACTAGTTTTGGTAATGCCAGTAAATGGCGTTATCCTTTGAACAACAAGTCAACATTCATTGACTATTAGGCGGCACGAAGTTCGCTGGGTCAGCTAATGTTGTATAAAAACAGATTTAATACCTTAGGCATTTTTTACCTTAGGGTGGTGCAGAAACATAATATGGCAGATGTAACTTAATAGAAGACCAACAGAAAGTAAATAAATATAATAGTTAATGTATATTTATATACATACATACAAGTAAAGAGAGATATGGTGAAAAAATAAAACTAATCCATATATTTATCTATTTTCTTGAATTTATAGAGGTTAAGGGCGCCAATTAGCTGCAAAGTGCCGCGCGACGGCAGCGCGTCCGCATCGCTCCCGCCGTACTAGAACCGCTATGTTCGAGTATCAAGGTTTTGTACATTTAGTTTCTCGATTAGAATGATACTTTTAAAACGAAAAAAGATTTTGGAAAAGGAAAAAAAGGGAAGCCAGCAAAATCACATTTTCATCTTCAGCGACTGAAAAAACAAGCCATTTAATCACATTTGTCAAGTAAAAAAAGCGTTTGAATAACTCTGACTGGACTAAGATTTGGAAATTAGTGCCATACCTAGTAACTTTTATTCAGCTCAAAATTACCTATTTAACAATGTAACACACATAGCCATTGGAAGGTAAGCCCAGAAACCCTGGCGTCATCCTTTGAAGACGAGGATTACTATTAAAGCAAAAAAAAGTTTTCAAAAAAAAAGAAACCTAAGAAATCGTTGCCGTCATTTTGTGTAAGTCAACGAACGACTAATGGATGACTCTCAATACCATCGATAAATTCTTCAACTTGATTTTCGTTCATGCTTAGGGCCTGTGTACACCACGTTTTTTAAACGCGGCGCTGACGCGCGTTGTAGCTATACAGACGCGATACGCACGCGAGGCTGACGCAGTCTGTAGACCTTTAATAGGGTAAAAGCGGCTTTTTTAAAGCGTTTTTAAATAGCGGCGAAAACTGGATGTTTAAAATTAAAGATGCCTGTAAAGCTATAGTCTCGCTACAAATCAAAAACGGCAGATATTTTTTAGTTATATTCTATTTGCAGGAAAACCCATTAAAAAGTTTTAAAATTAAAAACGGGTAATTTTAGATCTCAATTAAATTCGGAAAGGAAGTACTCATTTTACGGGGACGGATCCTTCGCGACAGCTAGTCTATAAATAACAAGTTTTTAACTCGCCGATAACTGTAGGTACTGAGATTTTTGAGAACACTTAATAATTGATGATGTCAGCAAATCGGTCCAGGAGGGCCAAAGCCTAGTGAGGCCATAGGTTGACTTCCGAAAAGGAAACCTGGAAAGCAATGGCAAAAAAGGAACATAGATGTGGTTTTAGTGAGTAAAAGTCTGACACACTCTCCCGCTTCGCCTTAGGGCGCGAGAAAACAAAGAATGATTTCCCAACTTAGAAAAAGCTTGCCTCATTTAAAATTGCACCATAAATCCTAACATTCCCGTACCAATACAAAATGGCCAGCCCCAGCGTTAACCACCTACTTTACAGGGAATAAACTTAAACTCACAAATTGGTCGCACAGGTAAATTGATACCGGTCGGCAAATTATCGGCGATTCCACTAATCACCGTGCCGGACCGCGCCGTAATGCTCCGCACCACGCTGTTACCGCGGCTGGAATTAGGAGCCAGGATAGTTTATGAACGAATTACTGTGATAAACTAGTCGGCTACCTGTCTGGCAAAGGGAAGTGAAAAGACTAGTTTTAAACTAGTTGACTGGCCTGTTGGTCTAGTTGTCGGTAGCCCTGGCAACAAATCAGCATTGCCATGCTGGATGGCAATGCTGATTCGTTGACCGAAGAAAAGCCCAGCCCTCCGGTCACGCAAAGAGTCAACCAGCTGTATAGTAATATTTAATAAATAAGATGTATATAATAAATTATAATAAGAAATAAAATACAATATAATATGTCATTAAAATAACTGATCAAAAAATATGATTTCTTAATCAAAATTAAATGAAATGAAAATAAACGTGCAACAAAAATACAAACGGAAACTTAATAAATCAGAAAAGGAAAATCAATCAATTCAATAAACGAAACCTGAAAAGGGAGAATATAAATAGATTGCCGTTCTAATTAAGGAAAATGTAAAGATTTTTAACAAAAAAATATATTTATTGATAACAACCGACGCTGACAGGATGAAAAAGGAAATAAATAGAGAATTTATGTTTTCCGTTCAATATGTATATTTAATAGCGTAAAATAAAAAATAAAATGTCCACGTTTTTGTTCTCAACGAGAATAAATTTAATAGTCGATAGCTTTTTCAATACTGAGTTATATCAGTTTACTGATAAAAGTGTCATCAGAACCCGAACTTGGTTCAGTTTTTACAGCTGAACTGATGGACACACAGTATTGATGATTTTTTTCGGTGGGAAAATCATCCAATAGTAATAATAATAATAGCTTAAAGGCAGGACCATGTCTGTCGGGACCGCAAGTAAGTAGTAAAGGCAAAATTTTGTGAGTGTGCTCGTATGCTTGTTACTTCTCTCGCTCTGGGTGGAGCGAGAAGCAGTATCAGACTTTTACCGATAAAATCCAGCCATGTTCTTTCAGTTACTCTTTACGATCCAGAGCTACGGTGACGAACTATCCCGCTGCTATAAAAAAAAACTTATGACAACTTCCAACATATTACGAAGCTCTAAAAACAACACGATTTAAAAAAAAAAAACTTCCCTCAAAAAT
Source organism: Mythimna pallens (assembly GCA_961205895.1). Lineage (NCBI taxonomy): Eukaryota > Metazoa > Arthropoda > Insecta > Lepidoptera > Noctuidae > Mythimna > Mythimna pallens. The sequence goes on from OY540833.1 coordinate 24,255,392, forward strand.
TTTCCAATAAAATTGATACCCAATATAAAACTGCAAGTATCACAAGTAGCCACTAGCACAAGCACCCTTCATATAAAGGGGTTATCTGCAGGAGCTTGCGGCCGAGCCTCTCCATGTCACTGGTAAATGGTGAGAATAACCCTAGATGTGATATTAACAAGAACAAAGTTTTTTTTGTAACAAGCAGTTGTTTTTTCACGTTTTAAGTATTATTTTATAACTAATTCTTTGAAGTTTTTTTTTTTAATATCGGTATACGTTTGACCACTATCTCACCTGATGGTAGGCGATGATGTAGCCGACGATGAAACACACTTGCCTAGAAGTCGCCTATTCGCCTATACCCCTGAGTTTGTTTCGGTGTTTCTTCTCAGGGTAGTCAGCTAGAAAACACGGCCTCATCTAGTTTAAAAATGAAGAAAAAAAAAAATTGTCGTGTAAAAGTGTTTTTTTAAACCTATTTACAAAATAAATATCATTTATCATTCACTTTTGACTTACGAGTAAAGATCCATAAGTTGTAGCTATTAGGAAACATGGACTCCGGCAGGAAATTTCACTAGTTAGCTGTACGCACAATGAATGAATTCCCAAAACTATTTGAACGTGTTGGGGTAGGATGTCTACCATGTACCGGTGGCGCAACGTCGCACGTCTAGTAGAATACAGTAATTCGTCATCAACATGATTTCAGGCAAAAAATGTCCACTGCTGGACATAGGCCTTCTGCTAATATCACCACAATGACCAGTCCCCGCGTCTTGCATCAACAATCCTCACCAGGTCTTTGGTTCAACTTTCAGGAGGCCTTCCGACGCTGCGTCTTCAGGTATGCGGTCGCAAATCCGAAACCTTTCGGCCCCGTCGAAGTTCATTGCATTATGCGAATATGTTATTGAATAACTAATTTATTCTTATTCCATCATCGTATACATAATTATGCCTCTCACAAGGTGAACCAATGACTTGGTGAGAATCCCGGGAACCCGATGGATGCGAGACGCACAGAATCGTTCGTTGCGGCAATACTCGGGGGAGGGACTATGGTAAAGGGAAGCAACTTATGGAAGGGTTTTCAGTGTATCGATAGCAAGACTAGTTAAATTCCTTGCCTGGCCCAGTATTCGGCCACGGCAATTCCGTTCGCTGATGCTGTCATTAGGTCCTTACGTGAACAGGTAACAGGGCACTTAATGCAGGATGGGAGGTGGGATATGGTCCGCACAAACACTATAGATCGGAACCGTCTGAGAATCCATGGAGATTGTCTTTGCTGCGCCCAATTTAGGTGCGGAGTCTGTTTAGAGTTTTCCAGGTTGGCCATGGCAACTCTTGTCCAGGAGAGAGGCCCTCCAAGGGCTCGATAAAATCATCAGTACATTTAAACTTCTCCCGCCAGAGGTCGCATCTCGCCGAGGTGGTGTTACTTTGGGTTTTTATGAAAATTGTCGATTATTTTTCCTCTCTTATATTGGCACAAAATATCGCACCTTTTCTAGCCTCAAAAAGATTTTAGTCAAATTGACGGCGGAGTTGTAATCAATCGTTCAGATAATAAAAGCAATCGTTAAAAATAATTATGTATCATCATCATCATCATTTCAACCGAAACACGTCCACTGTTGAACATAGCCCCCCCCCACCCCCAAGTGTCTCCATAATGACCGGTCCTAACTGAATAACATTGATTTTAACCAAAAAGAAAAACACAGCCAGCAAATACATATTACCAATTCAGTCTTCCTCAAACGAACAACCTGAGACATATACCAAGCAAGACGTTTCAGCAACTCATTTGCTATGCCTGAAGTTTCAGGCGCTTCAGGCTTCCTGTGACTGTAGCCCCGGATTTGTACTAAGACCTCAACGGTGCGTCGCTTTTGAAATTTTTATTCCTTACACAGCTCTTGTGGGACTTTAACAGGACTTTAAACGTTATATAGGAGGCGGAATTTTATTTCGTTTTGTTTGGGTTCAAATTGTAAGGTTAGGTCGGTGAGTGAAAAGAAAAGAACTTCGATAAATGTTTACTGGTTTAGTTTAGATGGATTTTTTATGTTGTCATAAGAGTAAGTTTTCCTGCTATTTTATTTAGACGTGTGTAGGAAATCGCATTTTTATTTTTCCCGGATAGCCATCATTTTATCGTATTTTTTTTTATTTGGTATAAACTAGTTCTTGACTGCGATCCCACCTGATGGTAAGCAGTGATGCAATCGTTGATGGTGAGACGCACCAGTTTATTAAGAGCCTATTCACTCTAGCTTTGAAGACACCCAAATTATAATCGGATGGGAAGACCTCAGCAGGCAAATTGTTCCAGTCCTTCGATGTACGCGGTATAAACAATGAGGCGAAACGCTTAGTCCGGACCGTAGAGGTTTCAACAACCTAAGGGTGGATACTCGCCGTACGTCGGGTTGTCTGATGGTAGAAATGAGATGGCGGAATCAAGTGATGCAAAAAACACCGAAAGGCAAAATGGAATGGGATGAAGCAATGTCTATGACATTATTCGTGTAAACATAATTATATTGTTGCAGGAGCACCTTTATAACCAAGGTTTCAATTAAAAAACCGGTCAAGTGCGAGTCGGACTCGCGTAACGAGGGTTTCGTACAACCTTACCTACCTACCTACCTATAATGTCAAACAAGATTCTAAGTCAACGGTACGTACTCTAAAGGTTTTGATTTCCAAGTGAGTATCAAAATATGCGCCAAAACGGAACACAAACTGTAAATATTTGATACTAGCTTTTGCCGGCGGCTTGCACTCAGGAATACACTGGTTTCTATCGGCAAAAATATTTTAGTAATCGGATCAGTACTTTAAGAGATTACCTCCTATAAACAAAAAAAACTTTCATCTACATCTTTATACTCGTAATATTAGTCTAGATTAATTTCAGCATGATTACCTCGCCACGTTTCTGAGAAAAAGGGAAAATAAGGACCCCTAGAGGATTATAAGGGTTCCGTTTTTTCTGACTTCTTTACGGAACCCTAAAAATTAAACACTTATATCAAAAAAATCTTTTTTTATTTTATTTTATAAATTTAATCCTCAAAAATCGCTTCAATAAGCCTAAAATAACAACCCAGAATTCCTTTTAAAAAAATCGTTGTTTTTCCTTATTTAACGAAATGTAAACAGAAATTAAAGGATCCAAGCAAAAGGCTCAACAATACTGTTTTCTAATAATCCCTACAAGGTCCATTCTTAGAGCCTCTTCATTAAAACATAAACGACTTTCCTATGGGGATGGTTTTACGAGGCCGGTATCAGGAACGTGAATCGCATTATTTTTCTCTTGAGTTTTTTGTTTTTCCGAATGACATGTTTATTTTTAGGTCGTTATAGTTAAGGGTCGCCGCATACGGGCCACTTGCCACAGCTACAAACGCCACCACGAGAAGATAGAAGCGGCTTTGTGGCCGCTTCTGCACAGTTGAAGCTCGCGACAGCCACTTGTGGCCGGTGGCTGCTACTTTTTTAATCCATACGCGCATTCATCATCATCATCATTTCAGCCGAAAGACGTCCACTGCTGGACATAGGCCTCCCCCAAGTGTCGCCACAATGAACGGTCCTGTGCATCTCGCATCCATCGGACTCCCGCAACCGTTACCAAGTCATCGGTCCACCTTGTAGGAGGCCTTCCAACGCTACGTTTTCCGGTACGTGGCCGCCATTCCAGAACCTTTCGGCCCCAACGGCCATCTGGTCTGCGAGCAATGTGCCCTGCCCATTGCCACTTACGCGCATTATCAAGGTTTAAATGAGCCAGTGGCGTGTGAAGGCGTGTTTTGTATCGGCTTTTAGTGACCAGTGCGGGCCACAAGAAGCGAACAGCGGCGATTTGTGGCGTATGGCGGCCACCACCGTCAACCGTGTGCGGCGAGTCTATATTAAATGTATGAAAACTATAGGAAATATGCCGGTGGTGGCGTTTTGTGGTTATGGCCGGTGGCTCATGTGCGGTGACAATTAGTTTCTGTGTTTCTAGATTTTGTCATGTTCCAATTTTTCGAACTCAGGTCTTCTTAATGTCTGCTAAAGCTGCGGAATGTTCGACAGAGTCAGGACCTAGTGTCCACGGACACATATAACTTCATAGACGCATATTCGTAATTTTTGTCATCATTCATCTCTGTCGACTGAGCTACAATGTTGCGCCGTTGTGTCGTTGCCGCTTCGTCGACAGAATTTCATAGTTTTGTATGTAATCTTCACGCAGGCGTACACCAAGCGTATAATGACGAATATACATCTGTGAAGACATCGGAATTCAGAATTTTACGGTGACATATACACTCTTAGATCGGGGGGTCCGTGTGGTCACGTATTGGTTGAAAACCTTTACAAACGCCTTGTTGACGCTTCGTGTGACCCAAGGGATGATTTATGCATTGTGCAGAGGATAAGCATTTCCATAAGCATAATCAGCCTTTTAATGTTCCCACTGCTGGGACTCAGGCCTCCTCACTAGTAGAAGGAATGGACCGTAATCCACCACGCGGGCCCAGTGCGGGTTGGTGAATGTCATATGTCTTCGATTTTTTGGTCCTAGGACATGCCGGTTTCCTCACGACGTTTTGCTTCACCGTTTTGAGAGCAGTGGTTATGAAATAAATTACACAAAGTAATGCGCCTGGCTGGGTTTGAACCCGCGACCTACAACTCGTAAGTCGGGGTCATTATCATTGGACTACCACGGCATTGCCATACAGCGTGGTAATATTGTCAGTCTCTTCGTCACATTACTAGACCACAGCGATGCGGAGAAGTTTTTCGACGCCATACTTTAGTTTCCTTTTAGTTAGTTCTTAACGGTAGATTTCATTTTTTTATCTAGTTGAAAAAAATGGCTCTGGACTCTGGCTCGTTTTTGGATAAAACCAAACTAATAATCACCTACCTAACTTCATGCACCAACAAAATCGATCACTTTCTCTCATACAAATTCTGCCCCCCTAGCTAAGTTACAATAGTATCGTTCGCGCTGAACGCTTCGAGTAGGCCACGCCTCCGATCCCTTTGTTTTGACATCATCTCAACGCTCAGTCACGTGGTCCGAACAAAGGAATTGGAGGCTTGGCCTATTCGAAGCGTTTGGCGTGAACGATACGATTATAACTTGGCTAGGGGGGCTGTACAGAAATATCTTAATATTCGATTCCCTCCTTAGCCTATCCTATATCAATCATCTCTGACAGTACCTCTTGAATATTTAAGAGAATAATAAACACGGAAAGGGTATTATTTTTTTAACAGAAATATTCCCAGAAACAATGTAAAAGTATTACCAATCAATTCCGGAAATTCGGAAAAACGGGGATCACGATGCTACCAGGAAAAATATTTTGTTCCTTTTTTAATAATGAAGTTTCAGAACAGCAAAGGGGATGAAACAGAAATGTTATAATATAATTAACAAATTTATTTCTATTTAAATACCTTGCAGTAAGCTACAACCGAATATTCGTAAATAGTGATAATTTAAATATTAAGCTGCTCGGCTTTGTAAGCTTAATGAAATGTAATTTGTATTTCATTACATTAAGCTTATACATTTATATTATACCTACTTATATATTAAACTTTTGTACCTATTTAATGTTTCCAAAAATTCGAAGACATGTGACATTCACCAATCCGCACTGGGCCCGCGTGGTAGATTACGGCCCATTCCCTCTACTAGAGAGAGAAGGCTTGAGTCCCAGCAGTGGGAACATTAAAAGGCTGATTATGCTATGCCGATATTTTCAGGTCAATTTAAGTTTCGGACGTATTTTGTTTTTTTAAATACGTATAATTTAAAACTCACAATCATCGACTTCTATGGCTATATTTCACCGGGACACCATGGCGGCGCGACCAGTCCCCGCTGCCAATAAAACGTATATACCTCTATAGAGAGTTACTAGTCTACTTATTATTTTGTTGCTTACCATCATGTGGGATTGCAATTAAGCATTAGTGAATTAAAAGTAAAAAGTAAGTAAATAAAACTAATAACTCATGTAAAGCATAAGCCTAATCAGCCTTTTAATGTTCCCACTGCTGGGACGCAAGCCTCCTCTCTCTAGGTGAGGGAATGGGCCGTAATCCACCACGCGGGCCCAGTGCGGATTGGTGAATGTCACATGTCTTCGAATTTTTGGTTCTAGGACATGGCGGTTTCCTCACGATGTTTTCCTTCACCGTTTTGAGAGCAGTGGTGATGAAATAAATTACACAAAGTAATGCGCCTGGTTGGGTTTGATCGCGACCTACAACTCATAAGACGGGGCCGTTACCACTCGGCCACCACTGCTCTCAAATGGTTTAGTAGCAACAGTGATAATTACATTGCCTATTACATAATGATATCTAATTTTGTAACTGCGAGTAAAACCTTTATGACCTTAATTAGGATGTTGGAATTTAACAGAATGGTTATGGCAACCCCAAACAGGTAACTAACTGTGGCGTGGTCGCTCTTAGTTTGTTTTAAGTACTAGGATTACATGACTTGGGGTAAAATCTAGTACAATGGTACTGTGGCCTGAAGGATGTGAATTTTTGAAAGATGAATATATAAAATACTAGATTCTGCCAGCGCCTTCACCCGCGTAAAAGTAAATTTCTCCATACAAACTTCCAATCCCTGTTTTACCCCCACCGCTGCCGGGATTCTGATCAATAGTGATGGTGAGCAATGGGTAGCTCGCCGGTTACCGTCCCGACCGATCCCAAGTCGTCGAAGGTTCGTACTGTTCCACGCACGCCTCAAGGAGATGTCAGCAACTGTAGGGGCACAGCAGGGTCGAAGCCTACTGGGGCCAAGGGTCTGATTCTGAAAGGAAGACTCGGTCCTGGTACGGAGTGGGTTTTTAGTCAGTAAAAGTCTGAGCCGCCGCTCTTGGGTGGGGCGGTATCTCCCGCACCCGCAAGAGCGGGGATGTCATTAGATGATTTTCCCAACCGAAAAAAAACCCCTTATGGGTGGAGCTTCGTAAAATCCGTTTTTAGTGGATATCTACACCCTAATAAACATAAACAAATCTAGTATATATAACCTAATCATCATTTTATATACATTCATGGGTCGTCCGAAAGGGAACCCCGAGGTCCTGGAACGCAAGGCAAAGAAAGAGAGGGTTTTATTCAATAAAAATCTCACACGCCGTTGCGCACCGCCCTAGAGTGCGAGAATTCATTAGATGATTTCCCACCTAAAAAAAAGCTAATACATAATACTTTAGAGAAGTATTGCTCACATTACCAAATAATAATCCATTTTATTTTCTCAAGGGTACCCATTCCTCACTCTACATCATATCACATTTTTTCTCCATCTCACAAAATTATCACGGAAATATGGTACAATGTACTCACATTAAAGTAAGTTTGTACTGCACCCCCGGGTATTGTTGCATGTTTACCTGGGCCATAAAATATTTTTACTCCTACATAATTCTCTTTTCGCCCATGTTTCGCATTTACGCATTGTGGCCCACTAAATAAAGAAAGGAGGGTAGTTACTTTTTGTTTCTGTTGCTGTCGTAAATGACATGACAATTTACATGTCAGATATATATTAAATATTATTGAGGAAATTACATCATAAATTAGTGTATTAAAGACGAATTTTAATCATATGATCACTGTACCATAATTATTTCTCAGTTATTTATTTACAACAAAGTTCTGTTATTCTAACTCACTAAAATTATCACGGGTAAATAGTAAAAAAAAAAAAAAAAATTACAAAAATACTGGTTGATTCAACAAGCGTCGTTCTGCCATATAAATTATTATCAAATAAAAAAATGCGGGATGGGGCAAGGGGGGAAAAATAGCTTATGACCCAGGGGCGCCAACTCCGTGGGTGCTCTGGGGCTCGTGCACTTATGAGAAATAAACAGTGGATGCCGAGCACCCCTGAGAATAGACATCAAGAAACAGATCAGTAATCGCCTTTTAGGTAACTAGTTTCATTTTTATATAATGGTTTCATTTTATATTTTTATCAAACATAATTAGTAATTAAGTACGCAGTATGTAAGTACGATATTTATTTATTTTTCGGTCGATCAGTGTGCATTTCTCTTCTCACACTTTGCCACTTTTTCGAGTCCATCAAATGAGCATTAGCACCCATGATGTTTTCTAAAAGCCGGCGCTCCTGTGACGTATTCTCAGACCTACCGATCGACCAAAATCGATCAAATCATTTCAGATGAGCTCGATAACAGACACTGTTACACAAGATTTTCATACCGTGTGTTCGGCCGTGGGTTCGATTCCCACCTAAGACAAATGTTTGTGTGATGAGCATGATCATTAGTTCTGTATCTGCGTGTAATTTATCTATAAAATGTATTTATTTAGAAATATATAAGTAAGTTTATCAGTTGTCTAGTACTCATAACACAAGCTCTGCTTAGGTTGAGGGCTAGATGGCGTTGTGTGAAATATTATACAGGAGTATGAATCAAAAGATTACTTAAAAACAAAGTACTCTCCATTATACACATTCGCTTCCCCCACCTATCAGCATACAAACCCCACTATTAAGGGGTTGGCCTATAAAGAAATAATATTTTATTTACCCTAAGTGCTACCCAATGATACCTGCTCACTTATTCATGTAATCGTGTACTAAGAAACCTCCCTTCCTGTATATTTCTACTGAATTTGTAAGGTTTATTGTTGGGGCAAATAAACATAACATGATACAAAGCGGGCTCGGTTAAACGCATTTCTTTGTAATTCGAAGATGAAATTGAAGTGTTATTTTTATTTTGACTATACTTTCCTATTACTGGGAAAAGGCCTCTCCCTAATTCTTCGAATATACCTTTTTTCCCGTCCAGGACCTATACCATGACGTTTAAACGTGTGTGACGTTTGGGTAAGAGATGGCGCTAGACAACCTGTATAGCTCTGTCTCTTACCCACACTGAAATAAGAATCAAACAATCTTACTTTGAACGTCATGGAAACCCCTCAAGACATCTCGCCACCTCTTACTAGGTCGGCTTCGGTGGCACCATCCATTTTGTGCCTGGATGTAATTTATCTATAATTTATGTATGTATTTAGAAATTTAATATACAAGTATGTTTATCAGTTGTCTAGTACTCATAGCACAAGCTCTGCTTAGTTCAAAACTAGATGGCGTTCTGTGATAGTTATGGAATATATTACTATTATTATTATTTTCCTCAAACACCCACTTTGTGGACTTTTACCGGTCAATTGGAGTGGCTTTAGAAGGATTTTTGTTTTTTTCATGAGGTTTCCTAAATTTTCACGATAATTAACAGTCTACAAATGTGTTTAGTATTTTAAATCTGAAAGTTCCAATTTTAAAAAGTGACCGTAGCTTTTGAAATATTGCTAACGCAAAAATAAAATAATCGTGGAAAATACAACTGACCAATAAAAGTATCCTCTTAACTTTCACAAACGACACTAAATAGTAGAATGAATCTTCATTTTAAACAAAATACTCAGCGTAAGCAACGAGAGAAATAATAAAAATAGAAAAAAAACCCCATCTGACCAGCGAAACTCCAACAAAACCGAAAAAAAATCCCGAAATAGCTCTTATTAGCTCCAAATACACCCACATGCCTGCTGCAGTCTTCAACGCACTGTTTGCTAGCTTCAAAACTCAGTACTCACAAAGAAAAACTTTCCAGGCAGCCTTATTTAATTTTCCTCTGAAACGAATTTTAATTTTATTTATGGGAAAGTAACTGAATGTGACTCCTGTTCACTGAACCATTCTTTTTTCGTTCATTGTCTTCATACGTACATTCATTGGGTAAAAAAATGAATGAATGTATGGCGTATTTGTTTGTGTGCTTGCATCCTTTTTGCTGCATTCTCCTTTCATGGTGAGTTGGGTTTATGCTTGGAGTTCAGTGGCCGTGCGGTCGGCGACTAATATGATACGTGTATGTTTGATTATTGTGTTTGCATTCTGTTATGGAACAATTTCTAACTTTTTTTGCTGGTACCACTGTAAACACGTAATAATACCTCTGCATAACATTCTCTGTTTATTTCAAAATTAGTAAAACCATTCCTTTTTTCTTTTGGTATTTTTTTTTTGTTTGGTTTTCTTTTCCTTTTTTCTTTTGGTATTTTTTTTTTGTTTGGTTTTGGTTTGGTGTTTTGTTTGTGATTTTTATAAATACTTGTGTCCTACTGTTGATTTATTTTGTATACAGACCCCATCTAATTAAATAATGTAAGGCATATAATTTATACACAAACTTCTCTTTGAGCCGCATATTTATTGTAACTCAACTGACCCACTCAGGAATATACACGTAATATTCTTCTGTTGGTTCAGGAAACACCGACTCTCATTTCGGTAACTCGAAAAACAAACAAAGACGCCACTCGAAGCCAGCCAAAAGGGCAAACAAACGACAAATCACTACAATCCACCTTTTCCTTAAGCACCTGATATACAGACGAAACTGGGAAACATATCTAAAAAATAATGACGAAAAACATAAAATATTTCTAACAAAAACCTACCCCTCGGTATCCTAATTTGAACACTCATCACTTGGACGGAGTACGGAAACAAAGAAAGTTATTAATGTCTGTACCCATTGTCTACATTTCTGACTGCCACCACTGTACTGAGACCTCTTCTCCACAACCAAGTAATAAGAAAAGCTTAAAGAACAGCAGCTCTACCTCCCTGGTCCGTTTTCTCGGGTAGAATGTAACGGTTTCTTTTGTCCCGCGAGAGATTCTTCTTACAGTTTATTTTGCCCGTTTCAATTGCAACGTTTTGTCTTTATAAATTGTGTTGATTGACGCTATGGTTAATGAACGGTGTTACTACGTTGATTGGGATGACAAATATTTTTAATCAAGGACATTTTATAGGCTTTACAATTGTCTTCAAGAATAATAAATAACTCGGACGAAGATTGGGTCTTTCACCCTAACGTTTTAATGAATCTGAATGACGCATGGACGACAACTGGGAGTTTTGCCCCATAAACTGAATATTGATTGTGATTTTAATAAATATCTTTGTATTGAAACTTTGCCCTTTGGCATGATAATAAAGTCTGTTTTCTTCAGCTCTCATCATCATAAAATAATATTGGAAACGCTAAGAATTCTTGAGTTCTATATTAGTTTTAGATATTGTGAGTTTTGTTCTAGACACTACGCATATAAATTATCACTAGCTGTTGTCTGTGTCTTTTCTCGTAGATATATTAAACATCTCAAAATATCTGAGTTTCAAAAGGTTGTAACTTTCATTCTGTCTAAGGAAAATATGAATAGAATAAAATAATCAATCAATCGATGTTTCAATCAATCAAAGTAATGTTTTTTTTAAATCAATTATCAAGATCAGTAAGACTATAAATCAAAATAAACAGTCAGTTATCTTTCAGTATCTATTAGTGTCACGATTCCTTTAGTAATACTATTTGAATGAATTTTTAAAATGGTATTTTAAAACAATTCCACGAATAACGTTACTTATATTTTTACTTTCAAAAAATACTTTGATTAATTGATTTTCGACAAAAACAATGTTATTTTGACATTAAAAACACTTCAGATTTATATATATCTAGCTGACCCGGCGAAGTTCGTACCGCCTAATAGTAAGGATAACGCCATCTACTGGCATTACCAGGACAGCACAATTCATTTTATAATGACATTTTAATAAGAGATGGCGTTGTATTCGGCTTTTTTCGTGATATTTTCAATTTTTTCTCACCGTTTAACCTTCCCCGGACTATCTCGAATATTTCAAGACCAAAATTAGCCAAATCAGTCCAGCCGTTTTTGAGTTTTAGCGAGACTAACGAACAGCCATTCATTTTTATATACAATATAATCCAATAATCCGAACATTTTAATAATCCGGCACGCTCTGGTTTTTAATAGTGCCGGATTAGTTAGATTCTGTTGTATATAGATGTATGTTGTATGTACCTATAGATGACGCATACCTAACAATATAAGTCAGAATTAATTCGTAAACAAAGAACAAACACTTACTTCCTTGCTGACTATACAAGCCCAAAACAAAACACAAAAGATATTTAACCACACGGCCCACTAAAGAATTTATCACATCATTAATCTTTTAACAAAGAAACATCGACGGGAACTAACTACCTGCTAAACTGCTTATACCCTGCGCATTAACGTCGCAATAAAGAGTAATATATAGTTAAGTAACGTAAACTGGCGTTGACCCTTCCGATGGGACCATCAAGGCCGCGATTATAGCAATATCTTCGAAGGGAGGTGTAATGCGCGGTAGGGGTTTAGTCAACAGTGGAGTATTGCAGCGATTATGAAGATAGAATTAGAAAAAACAGCCTAAATATTTAATTTAATCTGTTATCATATTTTATCTACAACCTACTGAGGTTCTTGCATAAATTATTTATAAACAGTATTTACAAATAATTATGAAAAAATATTGCAGAATATATAAATGGTACAATTACCACAACAATTAATTCTAAAATCAGATAAACTTTTTTTAGGTCGGATTATCATCGAATTACATCTCGCGCTCTAGGGCGAAGCGTAAGGGCGTGTCAGACTCTTACTGACTAAAAACTCCTGTTTTTTTTGTTGCCTTTTATACCAGGGCAGGGTTTCCCTTTCAGAAGCGATCCCATGGCCCCAGTAGGCTTCGACTCTGCTGGGTCCCTACGGTTTGCTAACATCTCCTTGAGGCGCTAGTGGAACACTACACGCCATCGACGACTTGGGCTTGGTCCAGACGGTTACCGGACGACAGGACGGCGAGCTACCCATTGCTCGCCGTCCGCAAGTCCGCGCCTATGGTGGCCGGAAATTGGTCTACCATCGACTTCACCCACGTAAAAGTAGTTCTCGCGTTCTCTAAACAAACCTTGAACCCCCGTTTCATTCCTTTAGTAGGGGGTGAATTTTGGACACTCCTCTCTTAGTGCTCGCCTACGTCATAAAAGGAAACCTTGTGCAAAATTTCAGTCTCCTAGCCCCAGTAGATTTGGCTGTGCTTTGATATGACAGTCAGTTTATCTACATATACGTCTTAGCCAGATCTTAGAATCAAGGTTTATCCTAGTTTAAGAGGCAGGGTTATAAACTTGATTTGTACAGGTTTACCAACAACTGTTTTATGTAATAAGTACGTACTATCTGTATTTTTCTGTGAATAAACATTTATTATTATTATTATTATCTAGAATTGATCACTTCATGATATAGCCAACTAAAACTGGCCAGATCGTTTAAACGTTAACATTTGATGATATGCATTGATATATATGTGATGATGATATGTCACTCCTCGTTTGGTCATATGCATGAACCCTCAGACTTAGAACGCAGTAGTTCTGCCTCTATGATGTGAACAAAGAATAAGAAAGGAGTTTTCAAAATTCATTCATTGACTGGCCTGTTGGTCTAGTGGTTAGTGGCCCTGACTGCTATGCCGGAGGTAGTGGGTTCGATTCCCACCCAGGACAAATGTTTGTGTGATGAGCACGATCATTTGTTCTGTGTCTGGGTGTAATTTATCTATATATGTATGTATTTAGAAATATATAAGTATGTTTATCAGTTGTCTAGTACCCATAACACAAGCTCTGCTTAGCTTGGGACTAGACGGCGTTGTGTGATAGTTGTGGAATATTATTATTATTATATTATTATTATTATTCTTAAGGGATGAAACGAGGGTTCAAAGTTTATATGGAGAAACCTTTTTTTTTCGCGGGCAAAGCTGTCAGTAGAAAACAGTCGTAAATACAATTAGGTACAACATTTTGTCCAAACGCTCCAGTACGTCTTACCCTGAAGTAAAAACGGCTATAAATAGATCTACACATTTATATTACATCTAAAGGACCACTTGCTAACCAATCGTAGTATTTTGTAAATGCCTAACTCGCCCTTTGAAAATAGTCTGAAAGCAATTTAACCTTAAGCGCTCCTAAAGGATGAAAGGCCTTTGCTGGACTATGAAGGCTGGGTTTGGATATTGACGAATTTGTACGAATGCTTCCTGTAAGCAGTATAGATTGGGAGATATTTTCTTGTCAGTCGGAAAATTGGTCTTAAAATTAACTCTCACTAGAACCAGTCAATTGCGAGTCGGACTCACGCTTCGAGGGTTCCGAACAAACTTAATTTTAGATTAGACTACATTTTTCTGAGTCACAAAAAATATATAGATATCCCTTTCCTGAAGTGAGAAATCATCTAATGTCTTCTTCTACTATAGAGTAGAGCGAGAGGGCCTGTCAGACTTTTACCAGGCTTTCCAGGATCACAGTATCCCTTTCAAAATTTCCCGCAGCCTTAACAGGCATCAGTCCCACTGAGCCCCAGTGGTTTTGCTGACTTCTTTTTGACACGCACGTGGATCACAACGTGCCGTCAATGAGTTGGGCTCGGTCCTGACCGGATAGCCGGATAGTGAGCTACCCAAAGCTCTTCGCCTGCATACTCACGACGCAGTCGCAGGGCGATTGCGTGTCCGGCAATTACCCTAAGATTCCCGAGGCCTAGAGTGTCTCCTACAGTAGTGGCTAGGTTTTGAGGATTTCCGTTCCCTCACAGTTGTGGCCATCTCCTTTACTCGTATTCCCTTCGCAGAAGATGGCGGCTGCTTCCCATTCCCTCTCGTTCTGGACCATGGCCTAAACCAAAGATGGACGCGAAAGGTCGCCACCACCGGGGCTTGGACGGCTAGCAATGGGTAGCTCGCCGTCCGATCGTCTGGTAACCGTCCGGACCGAGCCCAAGTCGTCGACGGCGTGTACTATTCCACGCGCGCCTCAAGGTGATACCAGCGAACCGTGTAGGGGCCCAGCAGACTTGAAGCCTACTGGGGCCAAGGGTCTGCTTTTGAAAGGAAGACTCGGCCCTGGTATGAAAGGCAACGAAGGAACAGGAGTGCATTTTTAGTCAGTAAAAGTCTGACACACCCGCCCACTCCGCCCAAGGGCGTGGGATGTGTTTAGATGATTTTCCCATCGAAAAAAAAACCAGCGAGGCTTTTATTAGCACGCGGGCTGATAAGATCAATATACTTTTGGACTGTATTATTTTTTAAGTTAGTTTTGAATAACCAATGTAACTGAAGTGATAAAAAAAAAAATTAAGATCTTGTGCTTAGCCATTTTTCTTCATTAGTGGCCACACCGTAAAAACATGCGCTCCAACATTCATCTAGGACTTCACAATATTACGAGGTGACTATTACAATCATAGTTCTGGAGTGGCGACCGCGTGCCGGGAGATGCAGCGTTGGAAGGCCACCCAGAAGGTGGCCGGTCGTTGTGGCGACGCTTGAGGGAGGCCTATGTCCAACCGCGGACGTCTTTCGGCTGAAATGATGATGATGATGATTACAATCATATCGTAATATAAGAAAGAAGATAATCTAGGTACTTAGATAAACAGCCCCTAAAATCCAAAACTACAAAAAAACCTACCTACAAAAATAAACCCAACCGGAAAACCGTTTGCAGAATAATTCAGTGTTTACTACTGTGACAACAATTCTTACTAGAAAACAAAGGACTGTAATAATACCGTGTTAACGAGCGCAAACTATTGTGGGGTGACCATTATTACGGTTAGGACAGTCCGGCCGAAGCTATATCGAATAATGTTTGTTAGAAATAGGGTGTTTGACAGACCTGGACGTTCGTTGAGCCCTGTATTTTTTTTTAAATTAAAGAGTAACCACTTTATATAGTAATAGGTATGTATTTAAGTGAGAGTGTAAGCACTGAAGATTAGGGCCATGCAGTGAGACATGGTACTGCATCATACCGAATGGGTAACTTTTTTTTCACCGTCACTATGTGCCTCTGCCAATGATGTTCCATACGTATTTGACTATTTTTTGCCTTGCTAAAAAAGCAATAGGCACGTTACTAAAAATACTTAAGCAATTACAATATACTTACAGACAACTAAACTAATAAACAACTTAAAAGATATAAATTGAAAATAATAATATATACAAAAATATTGGGGGTAAAAAAAAAACATCCACGTCGTTGTCAATGGGAAAAGTACCCAGAACGCTGCCAGTATTGCCACGTTGAATAGCAATGCTGATTTATTACCCAAAGAAAAACCTAACCCATGGAGAGTCACGTCAAGAGGCAACTAGCTTTTTTAGCACTCGATTTCAGATCCCAAACGGCTCAAACATATAATTCTTGGTTTATTTAACTTATCTTTTCATAATTTAAATATTTCCAGAATTATCTAAGTCAATCATTTAACATGTCTCGTTGCTTTCTTTATTTTTTTTAACAAGTCTGTGATAATACTGTAACATACATTTAATATTGACTTGTACTACGTTATTTCACAAAACTGACAAAATTACCATTAAAACTGAGGTAGGTGTGAAAATGATATGTGAGAGTTTTGTTCTGTGAATCATCACAGACTACAAAAAATATCCAAGCTCGTACAGGATCACACGTCTGGCCATTACGTAGGCGTAAAAAGGTCCATAAAATTTCAGTTGACCCATTAGAATCATTGAGTAAACCGTGATCTAAAAATACGTTAAAACCTAAATAATGTAAACGACATGTTTTTTAATTAGTACAAGCGAATCCTGTCAGACTCACTCAGGTACTTTATTGACAAAAAAATGAAAGGATAATTAAGTCAATAACGTCTAAAACGGAACAGAAAAAAGCTTTTAAACAAGCCTTTCACTCCCTTTTACAAATACTTATAAATATAGCCTTCACTTTACCAGTAGGTACTTTCCATCATACGATTTTCCCGGTAAATTTAATTTTACCCACTTCATATTGAAATAAAGACTATATAATATTATGTAACAGGGGAACACATCAAAGAACATGTCAAAATTTGTACCGATAATAATTTGTCTTTGACAGGCCATGATCAAAGAAAAACGTAAACAAGCACGTTAAAATGGTTTCCTGGCGGCCATTTTTGTTTGACGCAAAATTATGGGGAAAATTTTAAAGTAAGTGTCAGATAATTTTGTTTGAGTAAACCAACTTTTCATTCTTAAATCCGATTTTGGATCTTTATATTCATTTTAGTCGTTAGCAGTTTTTGTAGTGTCCATGGTTTTGTATTTTTCGAAAAATTTATGAGGTAACTAAAAAACTGATGAAACGACAAACTTTCGAGAAATCTGGGAACTAGCAATAGAGCATACTGACACTATAAATATTACAATAAAAAATATATTTCATTCAGTTGTCTTAATAATAATTATCATCATACATAAATATTAATATGTCAAATTATATTATCGTTGTTAATAATAAACACTCTAACCTAGAACCACTACATCAAGATCATTTCATCATCATCTTCCTGTCCTTATCCCGTGTTATTTGGGGTCACAACAACAACATACATCAAGATCATTTAACTATTAATAATAATAATAAATCTTTTCAATTATTTAGCACCTTGGCCCATAGATATATACTTTACAGATTAACATAACTGTAATGTAAATATAACTTATTGTTATTAAATAAGAAATTACTAGTAACAATTTTTTAATAATATAAACTAGTGCTTGACTGCAATCCCATCTGATGGTAAGCAGTGATGCAATCGTTGATGGTGAAGCGCACTAATTTATTAGGATTCTATAAAAAAATAAATTACTTTCAATGTATTTAACTAAACATACCACATACATCCTGATGAACTACATGGTCCTAAACAGTGACTCAAAAACTTGCTTCAATATTCTAAAAAAAATAGAAATGTCCGACGTAAAAACTCCGAAAGGATGGCCACAGTAGCCTTCACGTCCACTTTTTGCGAACAGCTCCTGTTTATGATGTTGTAAAATTGTTTTCTCTCGCCCTCTTTAGCGATACATTTTGTTTTTACTCTCTTCAACACTTAATGGTTAGGATTCTATAAAAATTTAAATTACTTTCAATGCACTTAACTAAACAAATACCACATACATTCTGATGTACTACATGGTCCTAAACAGTGACCCAAAAACTTGCTTTAATATTCTAAAAAATATAGAAATGTCCGACGTAAAAACTCCGAAAGGATGGCCACAGTAGCCTTCACGTCCACTTTTTGCGAACAGCTCCTGTTTATGATGTTGTAAAATTGTTTTCTCTCGCCCTCTTTAGCGATACATTTTGTTTTTACTCTCTTCAACACTTAATGGTTAAGTGTTAGTCACTTTTAGTTTCTTTTGTGATCCCATTTTCGTGCTGGGAATTTAATAAGGTTTGTGTGTTGCAGAATATTGAACGATGTTCTGAATAAACACTGTTGTGGACCTACAGCATCATACTATCTCACAGTATCTTTATCGATAGAGATGTGATAAAATCGATTTGTCTAGAACTTACAGATGGAAAAAATGAGATGAATAACAAGATATTTTGGCTCAAAACGTTTTTGGAATATATTCATAGTGTGTAAATCAGGAGTGAATAGGTTATAGAGTCAAGCGTGCTCCACCGTCAACTAACCATCAAGTGAAATAGTGATAAAGTGCAAACCCATAAATAAGAAATCCTTTATGCTTCAAATGCAGTTTGAAAAAAAAAAATGCATTGATCTAATAAGTTCATATTTACCCTAAATCAGAGTTTTTCTGTGACTGACCTATACTGATATTCAGTAATTAGATTATGTTAGTCAGATATACAATAGTTTAGTGTAAAATAGTGGTATTCAGCTGCATTTGATTAGAACAGTATTCAACGCTTTCTAAGTTTGGAAAAGGCAGGTAAATTAATTGACTTCAATCAGCCTTTAGAACAAATGGTGTCATAAATCAAAAAATTGTTTTTTGCTTAATTTGATGATAATTAGTTTGAGTCCTGACTGGCCTGTTGGTCTAGTGGTTAGTGGCCCTGACTGCTATGCTGGAGGTCGTGGGTTCGATTCCCACTCAGGACAAATGTTTGTGTGATGAGCACGATCATTTGTTCTGTGCCTGGGTGTAATTTATCTATATATGTATGTATTTAGATTTAGAAATATGTAAGTATGTTAATCAGTTGTCTAGTACCCATAACACAAGCTCTGCTTAGCTTGGGACTACATGGCGCTGTGTGATAGTTGTGGAAAAAAAAGAAAAGTTTATTATACTCGTACCTAAAAGCTCAGATAGAGTCATATTTTTTCAATTTTATTTGTCGATAAGTGGCCTGTTGTTCTAGTAGTTAGTAGCCCTGATAGATATGCCGGAGGTCGTGGGATCGATTCCCACCCAAGACAAATTATAGTGTTTGTGTGATGAGCACGATCATTTGTTCTGTGTCTGAGTGTAATTTATCTATAATATGAATGTATTTAGAAATATACAGCATTAATTTTAAATTAGTACAAATACATAAAGGGGTTATTAGAAAAGGTCTTGTTATTATTTAAGTAAAGTCTCAATAAATAATATTCATATACAGCAAAGTTATTAGCATTTGTTTATGTCCCAAAAATATCACTCAATTTATGGAATTGTTGTGATGATTGAGAAAGAATAAATGACGCTCAAAATGGAAAAAAAAACACTGCGCGTAGTATATTCTAGTAATAATTGTTATGAATTATTGGTTCTATTATGAATTTAACAAATTATCGTTGTCAATTTTGGGATTTCGTTTTTTTTACTTTTGAATACAAAAATATGATCAGTAACTGGTATGCATAGATGCTTATTTTTTTGTACTAAGTAATTAAAAAATAGGGGTGTATAAATGTTTTTTAGCTGTCTAGTACTCATAGCACAAGCTCTTCTTGGGACTAGAATTTGTTGTGTGAAGTTGGAGAATATTATTTATGGATTTTTACTGTCACATCCCCGAATTAATACATTTTAAATGCCTTTTTCTCGATAGTTTCATTTTTTAATTAAGACACAGGTTATATTATAATGTAGGTATCTATGTTGTATGTAAACAAGATATTGAAGCGAGTTTTAGAGTCATTTCACTTAAACCGTCTGTTTGTAACAGATCCATTTCTGATCACCAGATCTCTAAACCCTACCGATATAGTTCACAATAGTCTGTCATCTATTACTGAGCGTTATCTACAGTGAACCCTCGCCCTCTCCTTAACAATCGCCGTCCATTTGATCTGCGGTACAAGTTTGATTGTTAGATTGAGACTGTGCTGCAGGAGCAGGATTGAGGTGGTAGTTTGAAAATGATACTGTGGTACCCAAAGCTTTGAAGCTGAGTTAAGTTTGAATAGAGTAGTCTACTGCTCTGCTGTAGTTTTCTGTAACATGATGAATTCATCTCGCGTAATATGACTTCGACGTCTAAAGTTGCAAAGGTAAAGTTTGGCAGGTAGGTACTATCTTATATTCGTAATTAGTGTTACTAAGTTTGTGTTTATGAAGTTGCCGTTTTGAAACGGGTTACTTTCAGTTGTGATTACTTTAGTTCGACTTAGGCCTTTTTTTTCGGTGAAAATATCATCCAATGACATTCCCCGCTCTTGGATGGAATAATAATAATAATAATAATAATTTATTTGTTAACATAGGTAAAGAGATACAGGTCTTATTTTTTATAAACAGAGCGCTATGTTATGCCTGGAGGCGTACAAATATGGGGTGCAATTGTCGCAGAAAATTATGAATTATAATTAACAAAAATAAAAATAAAAAACGGATAATTTATGATATTACAATAGAAAAATAAATTCAACAATTACATACTTCTCTAATTATTAATTTAAATTTAAATAGTTTGCAAATCAATTAAATGTCAATACAATTAAAATGTCAATGCAAATAAAAATGTCAATACAATTAAAATGTCAATACTATTAAAATGTCAATGCAAATAAAAATGTCAATACAAATAAAATAATAAAGTAATAAAATGTCAAAATGATTAAAATGTCCAAATAATTATAAAGTCAAATCAATTAAAATGGCCAAATAATTAATTGTTACAATAATTAAAATGTCTAAATATTGACAAAATGTAATTTTATATTAATTCATCATTTAGGTATTCGTCAATAGTGTAATAACATTTATCAATTAGGAACAATTTCATTTTTTTTCTTAAATTGTGTAATATTCAATTCTTTTATAGAGTCTGGAATTTTATTATAAATGCGCGGTGCCATACCCAAGACACTTTTTTTTACTAATGCAGTTTTACATTTATAACTACTTAAAGAATTTTTGTACTGACTACGAATTGGAACATTTCGTACCATTGTAACTTTTTCAAAAAGGTTAGGATTTGTTTTGACGAATATACTAATTTCTAATATGTATAGTGCTGGTAGCGTAAGTATATTTAATGATTTAAAATACGGTACACAGCTGTCGTCTGTTTTTAGGCCACAAATGGCTCTAATGCACCTTTTTTGTGCCTTGAATAGTAAAGCCTTATCCGGGGAATTACCCCAAAAAATAATTCCATATCTAAGAAGTGAGGCGACTAGACCATGATAAGCAACAAGTAACGCATCTATATTTACTTTTCTAGCCAATTGAAAAAGTGCATATGCAGATTTATTTATTTTTTTACAAAGCTGTTCTATATGATATCTCCAATTAAGTTTATTATCAATATGGATACCTAAAAATACACCTACTTTTACTTCTTCTATTTCAGTTCCATTATAATTAACAAAAGTTTCTGGGGCTTCAATTCTTTGGTGGAAATGCATTACTTTGGTTTTCTTA
Organism: Mythimna pallens; assembly: GCA_961205895.1. Classification (NCBI taxonomy): domain Eukaryota; kingdom Metazoa; phylum Arthropoda; class Insecta; order Lepidoptera; family Noctuidae; genus Mythimna; species Mythimna pallens. Next base: position 24,277,107 of record OY540833.1, read on the forward strand.
AGGTTAATTATTAAATTATTTTTATTAAGCCAATTTATAATGTCAGTAAGAGTATTATTAATGTCAAATTGATAAGTATTTAGGTCTTTACATTCTACTATGGCGGTGCTATCATCTGCAAACAAAATCATTTCTTGTTGTGTCACTTTTGGCAAATCATTTATGTAAATGAGAAATAATGGTGGCCCAAGCACGCTACCCTGAGGCACTCCATATTTTACATTTCTGAACCTTGACACATAGGTCCGTTCTGTTTTGGTTTTTGCGCACACTCTTGTACATTGCAGTCTATTACTTAGATATGATTCCAGTAATTTTAAAATGTTGCCTCTGATGCCATAGCAATGCAATTTGTCTAAAAGGATTTTGTGATCAACATAATCAAAAGCTTTAGTCATGTCTGTGTAAATAGCGCATATGGGAGTCTTTCTATCAACAGCAGACATAACATTATTTAAAAAATCGAAAATAGCCATGTTAATTGTTCTATTTTTACGGAAACCGTTTTGTTCTTTGCATAAAATGTTGTATTTAGAAAGATATTGGTATATAGAGTTGTAAATAACTTTTTCAAAAATTTTGGAAAAGACAGGAATTTTAGCTATTGGCCGGTAATTTTTTATATTCTTCTTATCTTCCTTTTTATGGAGCGGTTTTATTATAATTTTTTTCAAATCAGCGGGATAGACGCCCTCGGTAATACCTACATTGATAATGTGTGCTAAGACAGGTGCTATAAGCTCAATTACATATTTGATTACTTTTGTTGATATACCGTCAATACCTACAGTACTAGTATTTTTAAGCGTCTTTGTGGCTAAAATAATATCAGATTTTAGAACAGGCTGCATATAGGGAGATAGTGTCAGATATTTACTGACAAAAAACCCACTCCTGTTCCTTGGTTGCCTTTCGTACCGGGGCTGAGTCTTCATTTCAGAATCAGACCCTTGGCCCGAGTAGGCTTAGACCCTGCTGGGGCCTCCTTGAGGCGCGCGTGGAACACTATGCGCTGTCGACGACTTGGGCTTAGTCCAATCGGTCAGACGGCAAGCTACCCATTGCTCGCGGTCCGCAAGCCCGCGCCTACGGCGAGGTTCGACTAAGGTCCACGGTCCTCGGTCGCATAGCTAGAAACAGCAAAGACACGACGGCACGACATTGCCTCTTTCGTCAACAGAGTTTAATAGTTTTGTATGTAAGCTGTACGAAGACGTACACCAAGCGTATAATGTCCATTAAGCGTCTATGAAGCTGCGCGTCAGTGGACAGTAGACCTTTGAGTTATAAGTTCAAATAAACCATTCTGTTTTCGTTATTACTTATTCATAATCAGCCTTTTAATGTTCCCTCTGCTGGGACTCAGGCCTCCTCTCTAAGAAAGGGGCGGGGTTCGTGAATGTCACATGTCTTCGAATTTTTGGTTCTAGGACATGCCGGTTTCCTCAAGATGTTTTCTTTCACCGTTTTGAGAGCAGTGGTGATGAAATAAATTACACAAAGTAATGCGCCTGGCTGGGATTTAACCCGCGACCGACAACTTATAAGTCGGGGCCGTTACCAATCGGCCACCACTGCTCTCGATTACTTATTCATTTATTTAATAATATGTAATACCTAATAATAAAAATGTAATTAAGTTGTTAAGAAAAATAAATAAACAGAAGAATTATAATTTAATTTATTATATACAACATTATTCCAACGATTAGTAAACATCTTTCGCTATAAATTTCTTTAGGTATTGTATTTTATGTAATATATAAGAATCCCTCGATTTCCTTCAAATACATACATTCTCCCCAAATGACCAAAGCAAATATTTTAATAAAATTAAAAGATTCAATTAATATTTTAAAGATTGCGTCTTAACAGAACCTTGGAGAGATTACAAGGCAAATACCAATTAAATTTCAATTTCTGTTTTAACAAACTTATTTGAGAAGATTGTACTTTACTGTGCTTAAGTTAGGGTACAAAATGTGTTGGGGAAAATGGGGCACTTGTAATTAATTAAACTTTATTGGAATGTTCTCGTTACGGTGTTTGCAGAGGGTATTAGGATATTTTTTTTCAGTGTCATCTCCCTGTTTCTAAGAAGTAATCTGGATGTAAGATGTTTTATTGAACAGATTTTAAATTAATTAAGTAATAATACGTCTAAGATATCGCCTTTCATCCACTAAGTTTGAGTTTTTTTATTCTGTGGTTATTTTGTCTTCTGTCTCGGTATGCCTGACACTGTCATTCATTTAGTTGAAAGTCTGGAATCTTTTAAATATTTCACCTTTAAAGATACTGGGAGTTATCGGGGTTTAAAAAATTGTTATCTTGTGAAAAAACATCATCATCATCATCATGTGAAGCACTGTCCCAGATATCAAATGGTTATATTATTTAAAAAAAAGCCTTTAGATTTAAAGAACGCTATATACTCTAGCTCTTTTAAAAAACAACTCTAAAGAATTCCAACCAAATTCCAAAAACAACTCTAAAATAAAACAATTCCTATTAAACAAGTGCCTGTTTATAGCGGGAGTCCGATGGATGCGAGACGCACAGGACCGTTCATTGTGGTGACACTTGAGAGAGGCCTATGTCCACTAGTGGACGTTTTTCTGCTTAAATGATGATGTTGATGTCGTAAGCCACATGGCGTAAATTAGCGCCTTATATACATTTAAAGATCAGGGAAAACTAATATGCTTGTTTTCTCATTATTCTTTCCTTTTTTTTATGCACCTGCCATGTTTTCTCTTCACTACCCTTGGTTGACTGGTAGAGAATGCGTAAGACATTAAGTCCGCCTTTGTACCTTTATGTTGCATGAAGTTTTAATAAATAAATAAATAAATATGCAAATAAAAATACGAGTATCAAATTGTAAAGAAAAAACTAGGCCAGATGAATGAGACACTCTCTCAGTTTCAAAGAATCACCCCACAGATTAGAATAGACCTGAATATTTTACGAAATGCTTCTATTTTATGCTACGAGTATATCTTTATATTTCACCCCGTTAGTTTTATATGCAAACATGATAGAAACGTCTGTATTTTTATAGCCAAGTAAATTGCTCACTACCTACATATCATAAATTTTACTGCCTCTATACCAATTTATGTTTCATAGTATCATGATCAAATTTGTTACCGTAAGTATTACATTTATTTCCTTAGTGTGCGTTTAAATTGACAGTATGTGAACGAAAAAAATACTTTATTTCGGTGAAAATCGGTTTTATTACTCGTACTACCTATAGTTAAGAAATAACTCTTTTCGGTAGTCTTCAGAAGTCGTTTGGCATTGATGGTTAGAAAAATTGTCTATTTTACCACGTAGATATCTATGATGGACCAGGAAAACCTGACACAAATAGAAGACCAATACGTGTGGTGGACCAAGGCTTTAAACTATGACGATGATGTCTCGTAAAAGTCTTATTTTTCAACTATGACGATGACGGATCGTAAAAGTCTTATTTTTCAACTATCACGATGACGTATCGTAAGTCTTATTTTTCAACAATGACACTGACGTACTTATCGTAAAAGTCTTATTTTTCAACTATGACGATGACATATCGTAAAAGTCTTATTTTCCAACTATGACGATGACGTATGGCAAAAGTATTATTTTTTAATTATTATGTAGGTACTAGCTGTTGCCAGCGACTTCATCCGCGTTATAGTAAAAAATTAACCTTAGGGAACATAATCTTGGGATAAGAAGTATGCTGTGTGCTATTGTAGGACATGATCTATCCATGTAATAAAATTCATCTATATCCATTCAGCCACTTACAAACTATCGTCATAAAAGTGAAAGTTTGTGAGTGACTGTGATGTGTTGGTTTGGCTGATATTGGTATGATGTGATTAGCGACCTGCCCCAGCTTGCACAGGTGTTCAAATCTTTGAAGTTCTCGAGTTTTCTCTACTATAATATGTGCACATTTCATACAACTAAACCTTCCACATGAATCAATCTGTCTATTAGTGAAAACCGCATGAAAATCTGTTGAGTGGTTTTTGAAGTTATTGCAAACAGGGACTTTGTTTTATAATATATAAGCAGTATATGGACAGTGTTGCGGTTGACTACTATCTCACCTGATTGTAAAGTATGATGATTTCGATGATGAAGCTTTGCCTAGTTCTTTACTTAATTTTATTAATTACAACAACTAGAAAATCAATTACAGTAACTAAACAAAAACAATTTAAATTGTAAACAATATGTACATCAATCCCTCTCACAGTGCTACCAATAGTGTCATCTTCCATTCATCCGCAAATAGATCATTTTTTGGTATAAATTGATCTGTATTTTAATATTTATTGACATGCTTTATAATATAATGATATTTTTTTAATACATACAAAATATATTTGATTAAATTTATGAAGAAAATTTTTATAATAATAATTTATAAACTGATCTGGTAATTATTTTTTTTTTTTGGTTTTTTAAATGTAATAACATGACGTAAATATTTGCATGAAAAATGGTAAAACATTGCTGAGCTTTAATGTATCATAAGAGCTGTTGTATATTACCCATATTTGCAAAATTTTATTCTATTCTATTCCCGGATTAGAATCCAAGATATAATTTATAATAACCAACTATCAGAAAATACAAACTCCAAAATGTAATACTGCTACTTATAAAATATTCCTGATTTTATAAAGAGAAGTACATCACTAGATTTTAACTTTAAAAGTAAGGGTTCCTTCTGTTAATAACAAAAACACGTTTTATTCAAAGAACCTCGTGTGTGTTCTTAACAAAAGAGTATTAATACCAATTTGTTGCGTGCCCCGACCGTTGGGCATACAAAATACCCCGGATTCGCCCAATTTCCCATGGGCGTTGTAACAGGGGTTTCTAAGGATTTATCTAGATAGAAATATCTGGAAAACCTGGCAACTGAAGGTCGGATGTCACTTTGTTCAACGGGATACGTTGTGTTATTGAGTAAAAGAGTTCTTTGTAAGACTGAAAATGGAGCTTTCTAGGACATCAAATGAAAGGTCAAAACTAAAATGACATTTACTTATATATATATATACATATGTATATATGTATATCCAGCTAGCTTCTGCCAGCAGCTTCGCCCGCATGAAAGTTAGATTCTCCATACAAACTTTGGACCCCCGTTTCATCCCTTTAGGGAGTGAATTTCGGAAAATCCGTTCTTATTGGACGTCTACACCCTATAAAGAACCTAACTGCCAATTTTTAAGTTTGTAGGTGTTATAGTTTCTGAGATTTCGTGATTAATCAATGAGTGGTATTTCGCTTTTATATATAATATAGATGACACTGTATTCCAGACCTCTTTTGTATCAGTTATTTTTCTTTCGAATGCTAATTTTATGTGATGGAGTTACAGTTTCTAAATAAATTAAAGTGCGCTATTTTCCCAGTAGCGTTCGATGTGGCGTACGCGAAGCCTAAACCAACTTGCAGTGGCCCTTTTAGACGCTTTTAATGGAACGTGGTACCAACCGATGATTATCCCAGTACGCGCTATACTAGTGCACCCAAGGACAACCCCGGTTGGTGGGAAAGATTAAATATTTTTCACCGATAGGAAGCTGCTTTATTCCTGAGTGACATAGGCTATATTTTATGTACGCGGGCAAAGCCGCGGGCAAAAGCTAGTCATAAATATCACCACATCCTTCGAATTCAAAATAGATAGCAAATTGAGTGCTAAAGCAATACAATCAGACAAATCAATCTCGTTCATCCAATCAGTCTCTAATGTAATTGGATACTTTAATTACAAGGAACGACTGTAATGTTTATAATAATTACTAACAAATGTCAACCCTATCGCGAAGCTCCGCGCTCATAGGCAGTTTAATGAGACATTATATGCTCAGATAACGTAATTACAGATTATTTTGTATCTCTACACTTTTGTGCTACCATTATTGTTGAATTATGGTGCAAGAACATGGGTGAATGCTGATGAGGAGATTTCTGAAGTACGTACAAGTTCATCCATGTGAAACTGTAATGTGTCTTCTACAGGGTAAGGTGCAAATTACCTAGACCTAAGAGAAAAAGTTATATCTATCTACTATAGAGGTAGCAAAAGTGCAAATTGCTTGGATTTAAGAGAAAAAGGTACATCTAGTATTGGGATAGCGAATTTGGTGCAAATTGCCTATATTAAAAAAAAAACATGCATTTACTATAGGGATAGTGAGTTAGATGCAAATCACCTAGATTTAAGAGAGAAGATGTATTTACTATAGAGGTAGTGAATTAGGCGCAAATTGCCTAGATTTAAGAGAAAAAGATACATCTTCTATTGGGATAGCGAATTTAGTAAAAATTGCCTAAAAACATGTGTTTGTTACAGGGATAGCGAGTTAGATGCAAATCGCCTATTGTTTTGGTTAAAAATACAAATCGACAAGGTTTTTGTGGTTCTTGCGAAGCCTGAAGGAAAAAAGGTGTTGCAGGATATGATTGCTAGGTCACACAAAAAGTTGTTGAATTTTCTGTTTTGTACTTTTCAGGAGATTAGCCAAAAGTGACGCAGAAGAAGAAGAAGAATGATATGAGGCGAATTACTCCGCTATCGAGACAGTATAGGCTATTCAAAATTTATAATATTGTTATTTCACTTAAACAAGGAGGACCGACCATAAGTACTCGTAAATGGGATAAGGTCTAGCCAAAAGAAGGCAACTCTCCTAACTCTCCTGTCGCAGGTCTGCTGGAAGAAATTTCAAGAAAGTAGTACAAACTCATCTATCTGTAATTTTTCTCTTCTATTTTAAGTGTTATACAATAAATAAGAATAAGAAGACTAAGGTGAGATAGATTCGTCACAACCAATCTGGAGCAATATTTTTGTTTTTATTACCTGGACAAATAACAGCTTCAACGAAATAAAACACATTACACAACCTTTTGGTCAGTCACGTAAAAAAAAGGTTATGTAAAAGAACATCACGACCTTCAGAAAAAACCAGACATGACAAATCATTACATATTTATGAAGATATATTTAGAGACTTGAAAATCAGACTATTCCAAACATAATCTGACATGATGAGGGATCCGAGAAAGGTCAACTGTCACAGATATATGTTTGTCAATGATAGTCTTGCGCGTTTTTTGTTTATAATAAATAAAAAATTCGTAAAACCGGTTTCGAACCCAACTTACAATGTTCATACAAACCGTGTTGAAAAAGTCCAACGAAATTTTTCGCGGTACCTGCGCTTCAAGGACCACAGCTGTCCATATAGGGCTGATTGCACGCAGCGTATGCGTCACTTTAGGTTGTCCTCCTTATAAGACGGTAGTACCTTAGCAGACATGATTTTCTTGTACAAAATCACAAACAGCGTTACATGTAGGTACTCCTGCCCCCTAGCCAAGTTACAACTGTTTCGTTCCGATTCTCTTTTCGTCAATCGTATCGAGTCGGCCGATGTTCCTCCTGTTAAGAAGGAATGGGCTGTAGTCCACCACGCGGGCCCCGTACTGATTGATGGATGTCACTTAAACTCGATTTTTTGGTTCATAGACATACGTGTTTCCTCAAGATGTTTTCTTTCACCGTTTCGAGAGCAGTGGTGATGAAATAAATTACACAAAGTAATGCGGCTGGCTGGCTTTGAATCCGGGACTACTACTCGTAAGTCGGAACCGTTGCCACTGGCCCACTGCTTTAAAATATTTTTAATACAGCATAAAACTATTGTCATATAGATATATAAAAGGATACAATATTAATAGTAAAAGCCATTAAAAAGCACTAGAAGAATATTTTTCAAAATAAAACCTTAGTACTCGTATTTACGAAGAAAACCGATGACATTGAAATCCCCCTTCCTAACACAGAATTCTTCATTCAAAGGTATTATCATAATAGATGATGAAAACAGTTCTCGATATCATTACTTATCTTAAAACTTTGATAAATGTGTCGATATGAAGCGTGGTGCACCTGGCAGACAATACCGTAATGGGCGCTTTACATTGCGCGCTACAACCCATCTCCTGATTAATGGATCGCAGCGAGGCTGTCGGTCGATGCGATAATTCGAGATTGGCTCGGTTGAAGCTGATATATGGGTAGGGTGAACTCAGCAGTGAACTTGCTGAGTAATCTACATTTTCTTAATCTAGTTTTTCATTTTTTAGGTTTTCTGATAGTGAATTGAATGAAGGTTTATTTTTATGTAGTGTTGGGCCAGTAGTCACGCCATCGTCGTAGATTCAAACCCAGTCATATGCTTTACTTTTTGTAATTAATTAAAACTATGTATACACTAAATGCAAAAACTACTTGCTAAAATATGAGGTCATAAAACTCCTCCACATCGCTGTTGACTAGTAGTATACCCAAAAGGCTGGCAGCATTGCTACGTTGCATGGCAAGACGTAATCTCTGACTGAGGTAAAATGTAATTTATTTCATCATCTACTCTCAAAAACGGTGGAGGAAGCGGCATGTCCTAGAAACAAAAATTCGAAGATATGTGACATCCACTCCTCTTGTAAAGAGGAGGCCTGAGTCCCAGCAGTGGGAAAATTATAAAGCTAATTATGCTTATGATATCAACATACTCGTAAATATCAATTTAAAATAATCTCGTGGAATATAAAGAAAATGAAATAAACATGAAAGTAATATTAATCGTTATCTGCCTCGGTTACTTCAGTAACGAATAATGCTTATTGTGTCTTAATAGGAATGTTAAGTCATTTATTTCATTTGGAATAATGTAACTTAATGAGGTTTTACTACAAGGAATATTCTTGTCTCAATGGCAGGCTGGGTCACAATTTGATTGTTAATGTCAATTAAGCTTGACCTATGTTACATAGGACATCTAACGATATGTGGGTTAACTATTTTTACTAAAATGTCTGGTGTATGCGAGTTTACATGCTTGTGGGGGCAACGATTAAAAACAAGTTATCAATGAAAATATTTTTTTCACAGCAAACTTTTAAAGCGCGGTATATACCTATATGATTAAAACTCATCAAGACCATTCCAAAAAGCTCAAACACGATAGTGTTATCTGAGTTTGTATGGCCTCGACCTTCCGGTTCCACCCTCAGATCAGCTCCATGTCATAATAATTTTGCATTGTCATCTGATTTACTCATGCATGCAAAATTTCAGATCAATCGGTAACCGGGAAGTGGATCAAATTTAATTTGCAAGATTTGATTACAGACATATAAACATCGGGACAGATGAAACTAAATAAAAGCGTGTAAAAGAAAGAAAAAGAAAAAAGTAAGGAGGTACAAGTAAGGAGCCACTATCTCCTAAAATACGATTTTACAATTGATTTCCTGTATCATGGGCATTCACATACATAAACTCGCATAAACAAGACACGCAGACCCGGATCACCTATCTGTAGGCTATGCAAATATTTGTTCCGCGCAGGAATCGTACCCGCGACACGCAGTGCAGCAGCCTATCGCTCAACCACAGCGCCAAAGTTGCCATTAAAATTATCTTGATAATTAAATTATATTCAATAGTCCGTTAATAAATAATATTCTTTTTTTAATCTCTAAACCTATCCACGTTCCATGTTTTATTTTTCAACTTATTATCCCGCTTTTTACAAATCTATAAACCCTATGATTTTCTCTCAAAAGACCTTTCTCCCAAATTTAGCCTTCCCAGGGACTTCATCGCAGATAATACGGTACTCTCAAGGCCTATTAACATTCTCTGGCCTTGCACATTATTCGCGAGTCCGATCTCCCTGCGAGATAAATCTTCAGAGCTGGTGCGAACTTCATTAATAGTTGGAGTAAAGAGCTCATATTTTTTCTCATCGTCGACTCCCCGTGGTCTCTGTCATCGTAAGACCGTATTTAGATATGGCTGATATATTGAGGCCTGATAAATGGATTCTATATATGTGTGAATATAAAGATTTAATTTCCGTTTCGCGATCTTTTGTTTAGCGAACAGTCGATATCTTTATTTTGTCGCCATTTTGCTGTAGATATATATATAGACAGTATCGGAAGACGCAACCTTGGAAAACAAGGTGGACCGATGAACTGGTGAGGGTCGCAGGAATCCGAAGAATGCGAGACGCAGAAGACCAGCCCCCCTAGCCAAGTTACGACTGTTTAATTTCGTTTCTCTTGCGTCGAATGCCTCGAGTATGCTACGCCTCCAATTCCTTAAAACAATAAATATGTAACCAAGATTTATGTACATCATAATATGATTTAAAAGAGTGTCCATGGAGTGTCTTGCACGTTCTTCTCCACAGAGATCTACGCTTTGGAACGTGCAATTTAGCTTAATTTTTTTTTTTGACTGACCGACATTTTACCAATTCAAAAGTGTCTGTAATTGGTTTATTTGAAATAAACGTTTCTGATTTCTGGACAAACCTTACTAGTTGTATACCTCAAGTTCTTCAGATAGGTCAGATGCTTTGCATTGCCAACAGGCATACGTTTATAATAAAACACGTTAACACTAGCTGCTGGTAGCGGCCTCGCCCGAGTGAAAGTAAAAAGTTATCCAAAGGGAACATTCAAACGGGATAAAAGTATCCTATGTGCCATTCCAGGATATGGTCTACCCATTTGCCAAATCTGTTCAGCCGTTCAAGCATGAAGATTTAAAGAAGTTAGAAACATACACACACACACGCTCACAATCTATCGCCTTTATAATATTAGTTTTTTTTTATTATTATTTTTTTTTTTTTATTAATTTCTTTTTTATTTTTTTTATTATATATGTTAGATTTAAATTTCTGTAAAATTGTTACTATTTTGGCGTACAATAAATTTTATTCTATTCTATTTTATATTAGCATGATTGGAACAAAAATTTAGTGTACATTATTCTTGCTTTTATTATATAGTCTCTATTTTATAATGTAAATGTGAGAACACTGTAGACTCCACGAATTTTTAGATTACTTCTTATTATGACGACTCACTTTTTTATTTTGGATATATTGTAACATCAACCACTTTTTTTAAAAGAGTTATCATGGAGTTTCTTGCCAGTTTTTCTCCATAGGAAACGACCAATTTGGAGCCATGTACTAGTTTCTGACGTTTTATAAGTGTCCAAGTAGGTCTAAGTGAAATAAAAATATTTTGAATTAATTTTTTTTTTATTTAAAAAAAGGAACTATGTAAGGACCGTAGCTGGATGTTCTATCTAGTTTTATTGAAATACATACACTTGTATGTGTTCTATATGATTCGGTGAGCGTAGCAGAAATAAGACAATAGCACCTTATTAGTGAGGAAAAATACCAACAATACTAATAATGAGACGGGCAGGACCGAGAAACCCGTAGATATAATTCTCAGGCTCATTAGAGGGATTAGTTTTATCTTCACAATGATAACTTAGGTACTTGATGAGAAATTGTTATTTAGTAAAACAAGGATAACTGAGACTTCACATGGATCTAGGATTTTTTATCACTTATAGGTTTTTATTTAGACAGAAATTAAGTCGGAGGATCTCGTGAAGAAACTCAAATGTTTCCGAACAACGACCAAACGGTTGTTGTGATCCGGACAACTGTCCGATATAGTTGACTAGCTTCTGCCAACGGCTTCACTCGCGTGAAAGTCGGTTTCTCCATACAAACTTTGGACCCCCGTTTCATCCTTTTAGGGGTTGAATTTCGGAAAATCCGTTCTTAGCGGATGTCTACTCCGTATATGGAACAGACTTGCCAAATTTTAAGTTTTTAGGTGTTATAGTTCATGAGATTTCGTGATTAATCAGTGAGTGGTAGTTCGTTTTTATATATATATATATTATAGATTTCAGGCTGTTTGTTGAAGTTTTAGTCGTGTAGAAAACTCTGTACAGGATTTTGTAGTTTAGTTCTTATGGGGCGACATAGGTAGCTTACATAAATATTACTTCATGAAAATGAAAGCTCCCAAGCTGCCAAACACCTCTGTGTTTGTAAACAGCTCTCTACATGGCGTCGTATCGCGAGAGAAGCAGTGGTGCAGGACCCGATCGAGACATGATCACGACCACTCTGTCAAGAGTGCACGACTGAGAAGAGAGAGAGAGAAATATTACTTGTCGAGCCAAAGATACATAAAAATACAAGCTAAGAAAATTGCAGAGGCAAAAACCATACTAAAAAATTTAGCTCCAAAAAACAACAACATCCCAAACAAATTCATAACCCGAAAAAGTGCTGCAAAAATCATAAATTTAAATAAAACTAAAGTTTATTTTGAAAAAATTTCGCATCGACCTTTTTTTTTCTTTTTTTGTTATCATGGCAAACATGCCTGGGATTCCATTTTGGCATGCAAGCTCGCACTCCCTGGTTGGCAATGTTCCAGACACGTCTTCGAGGTATTCTTGTATGCCGCAAGGTGCGAGCATAGCGTTTGAGTGAATGGAATATTAAGTTCCGTTTAATCGTGGAATATGGGTGAAGCTGGTGTATCTATGACCTGTTTTGTATTATATTTTGAGACATGGCACACATATTTAATACGATATATTTTGATAGAAAAAGATGCGGTGTTTTTGTTGCAACTTAGGTATATTAGTTTTTACTGTATAAAGATTAACGATACAGTTTGTGTGTTTTGGGCAGTTACTATCAAATAAAAAATATACTTTTTATTTCACATAGGCATACATGGGCACTTATGAAACATCAGAAGCTAGTGCACAATTCCACTATAATAAGCCTACCACCCGCACAAGCTTCGCCAGTTTTGCCTGCGCAGACCGATTCGCACGGGACACCGTGCGTATGGTTGGTAGAACTCGTACAGTTTTATACGGTGTGCCGTGTAAAAACCGGCCTGCACAGGTAAAACTGTGGTGAAGCTTCTGCGTGTGGTAGGCCCATAAGAAGAAAGGAAAATCACAAATCACCTACCTTTAACACAGAGCAAACACTCAAGGCTGTATTTCCCGAACCGCTCCCTTTTATAGCAGGACCAAAACATTTTCCAGAAAAATTACAAGTCACTTATACGAATAAGCAATAAGGCTACTACCACACGGGCTTCTGTCTCCTAAAGAGGAGGCCTGTCCTAGCAGTTGGCACATTATAAGGCTGATAATGCTTATGCTACTGCCATGTGTATGTACACTTTAACCACTGGTTATACACTGCCAGACTCCAGATCCCCTGATAGGATAAGCTGACAGGTATAGTAGACCCTAATTTTTCCAAGAATTTTGGAAGTCAATAAGCCCAAGGCTTTGAGAGTGGGTTTTTTGTCATTTAATTTGTGCAAATCTAGCTTTAGGGCGTCTTTATGAGAAGCCTAAAGCTAGATTTACATTATTTTACACTAATACACTTCACACTTATATTATATAGGTGTTCTTTTTTGTATGTGTCCCGTTTCCTGAAAAAACACAAAGGTTTTTATGGAGCGAGTATATTCCCTTAGGATAATTTTCTTCTTTCATGCGGTCTAAGCAAATTTTTACGTAAACAATACAGTCGATAGAATTACAAATATTTGCTGATGTTATAAAATATTATTATTATTATATTTTATCAAGAATCAGAGCATTTATTTCAAATAAATCATTTACAGGCACTTTTGAATTGTCATGAATTAATTCAGTCAGAATAATGATGCTAATTGTACGTTCCATAAGGTAGATCTTTATGAAAAAAAATATGCAAGAAACTCAATGGAGAACGATCACGGGATCCGAATATGGGATCCGTCACTAATTGAAACCTGGCATACATTGGGGTCACGCATGGGTTACGACATAGACGCACTTGTGAGAGATAAACCAAAGAATACAACATGCTGAAAAATGGGATTTCAGAGTTTAAAAAACTATACTAGCATAAACAGCCTTACAAGGCTCAGGCCTCCTCTTTGAGAGTTGGAATGGGCCGTAATCCACCACGTAGGCCCAGTACGGGTTGGTGGAGATCACAATGTCTTTGAATTTGTTCGTTCTAGGACATGGCGGTTTCCTCACAATGTTTTCCGTCACCGTTTTGAGAGCAACAGTGATGAAATAAATCACATAAATTAATGCGCCTGGCTGGATTCGTAAGTCGTTACCACTGGGCCACCACTACTCCAGAGGCTGAGTAATAGGGTGATCCGAGGGACACTTTTAACTAACTAAAAAGTGTCCCTTTCTAAAGAAACAGTCCAATCTTGCTACAAACTTATAACTTAAGTCACACTTAGCAGAACTAGACGCATCCGGACAGACGGCCAGTCGCACTCTGCGGACGTACTCAAATTATTCCAGCCATTCTTATAATATGCCGTAAATCATCCTGCTTTTGGGTAAACGGGCGGTAAACGACGTTTAAATGTATTGCGCTGTTACAAAAGGTGGTGGCTGTAAAATGGAAAAGGATGTGAAATGGAACTAGAAATATGTATAGATCTAGGATCATTTTTAACCGACTTCAAAAAGAAGGAGGTTCTATGTTCGGCTGAATGTATTTTTTTATGTATGTTCACCGATTTCTCGGTCAATTGTGGACCGATTTTGAAAATTATTTTTTTGCTTGAAAGGTAATGCTTCCAAATTGGTCCCATAGAAATATTGTTACACTATAATATTATTGAACTTTGAAGATATGGAACAGAACTCCTCATAGGATCACAGCAGAACTGTCGTAACAAATAAAATTGCTTTATTTATACGTGTAGTCGATGATTAACTGAAAGAAGAGGGGGTTCGATATATTCGAACTAATCCAACGATGAAGCCAGAAGTTAGGCACCGGAACTCTGTAATAAATGAATGTAATCGAACCGTGTTTGGTATTATTAGAATTGTCGTGAGATATGCACTCTGGCTATAAGGCATTTAAGTATGGCTGAGGGGTAATTTTTAGTGATGGTACCATAACTAAAAAATGCAACATAAAAAAAAATAACTTTAATTTTGAAAGTCAGTGTTTATTAAACACCGACTTTTAAAATTAAAGTTATTTTGCACTTTTCAGTGTTTTTTTTTACATTGAAGTCGGTTGTATATATTTTTTTTTTGTAAAAAGCTTTTTATTACGTAGTTATTTTTTTTAAAACGGAAGAATATATTTATTTATTAAACTTTATGCTCTAATAAGAAGTAGTGTACAAAGGTGGACTCAATGCTTTAGGCATTTTCTAACAGTGGACCTTACACCTATACACAACAACAACATACACATAAACATATATCTAGCTAACCTTACAAACGTTGTCTGCTCTAAGCTATGAATTTTCTATCAAACACGCGAGAGTTTATTAGTCGTTAAGTTTTCTAAAATTCTTTCTAAAATGCGAAATCTTGTTAATTAGAAATCTAATGAAAAAAATGAATAAAACCAATAAGGTCGTTGTCAAGATAAGAAGAGGACTCTAGGAGAAGATATGAACCGTAATCTACCAAAAGGGTAAGGTATGGGTAGATAGATGTCACACGTTTTCGTATTTCTGTTTCCAGGACTTGCTGGTTTCCTCACGATGTTTTCTTCTCCTTTACCATTTTGAGAGCAACAGCAATGATCTAAATAGCCTGCCATTACACAAAGTAAAGTGCTTGCCTGAACTTGAACCGACGACGTACTACTCGTAAGTCGGAGCCAGTAACCACTGGACCACCACACCTTATCTGCCTCACGACTAATTACTTTACTTCTAGTTCATTTCATCCGAACCATTTTGTAAAAAGTAAAACCAATAGAGGTAAGCTTTGTAACAGAGATTAATGTTCTAAAAACTCGTTTAGCTAATTCACAATTCGTGTCCTCATTTGCATATATAGAGATTGGTGGGCCCAACAAAACATGTCGTTAATTTGAACATACAGGCTGAAACGTTCATTCATTCTATTTTAATATCTATCTGTATTATAGTTAAACTAGGATTTTTTCCCTTGAAACTAAGGGCGGAATTCACCAATAAAACTAATCGCGTTTTAACACTTGTGTCAGCGGCTAAATGCGATTATACGAGCCAAACGTTAAAACGCGATTAGTTTTATTGGTGAATTCCGCCCTTAGTTTAGGTTTATTTTTCATGGTGGGAAATTATCCAATGAATTCTACCACGCTCTAGGATGGAGCGAAAACGCATGTCTGACTTTTACTGACTAAAACCACACCCATGTTCCTTCAGTTGTCTTTTACGTTCTAGAAACACGAATACTACTTTCATACATTCCCGATGGCCCTAGCAGACTTCGGCCCTGCTGGACCCCTAAGGTTTGCTGATATCTCTTTGAGGCGCGCGTAGAACAACAGCGTCGTCGACAACACGCATTGTTTGAAATGGCCAAAGTTTCAGCCTTTCGAGAAGGCACACAAGAGAAAAAAAACTGTGTGTGCAAGTGCGAATCGGACCCGCGCACTGAGGGTTCCGTACAAACTTACCTATGAAAACAGTTCAATTCCCGAATTGAGTTACAAAGATTATTCTGAATCGCAAAAAATTTTTTTTTTTTTGTGACGTAACTACAAATTTACAATTTTCAGATTTTTTCCTATACTTGTTTTATTTCAGGAGGCTAGGTCAACGGGAAGTACCCTATGAATTTTGATTCTTATAAGAGTGTCGAATATACGTTTTTTGCGACATAAACGGCTGTATCTTTTTTTTTGCGTTAAAAAAGTCAAACTTCTGAGCAGTTTGATTTTTCACAGCTTCAAGGGACCGCAGACCTGAATTTCAACTACAATAAACAACAACAAACAAAAGGGTCTTGACAGACAGACAGACAGACGGGCGGACAACAAAGCGATCCTATAAGGGTTCCGTTTTTTCCTTTTGAAGTACGTAAACTTAAAAGACATCAAAATTTTCAGCCAATTTTTCGCCACTTTCCTCTTCCTCCTACAGATTTAAAACAACAAAGTAAAAAGCACTCGATGATCCAAATGAACCGGCCAGCTCAAAGCTGCCACAATAACTTACTAACTTATAGCGGCCTCAAGCACTCCGCAAGTTATTTACATACTTTACATTTTTTTCATTATCTTTTAATTAGTTACTCAGACGTCTTAAGGTTGAGTTTAGAAGTAAGAGAGGGGAGAAACAAAAGATAGCCATGAAGCTTCATTAGTCGTGCCATTTTTTTGGGGTTCTGTTTTCAAACGAAGGTTTGTATTTTCAAAATAAACAATGTTGGCCACACTCGTGCACAGCCTTAAATAGGCCAACAATTGATTTTCATACAGAATTTCGTATTCGTTAGGACTTTTAAAATAAGAATGGGACTCAGTTACTTTACAAAGTAAGAATTTTGTTGAAAATTATTGAATATTTTTTTAAAGTTCCGCACCCCAGGCGCATATTTTGACTCTCGCAAGTCAAAAAATCAAATCTTATGAGGTACTTCTCGTTCACCTAGAATCTTTAAACGTAAGAAGCAAGTTCTAGCACAATTAAAGAAAAAGTTTTTTTGTCAGATTACAAAACAATTTTGTTTTGCGATTTTGTATGATCTTTAGGAATCGAACTAATTGCGTTAGTATGTTTATACGGAATACTCAGTGCGCGAGTTCGACGCGCACTAATTTCTCTTCTGGTCGGTTTTACAAATTACAGGTACCTGCCAAAAACAAGGTCAACTGCAGTTTCATATTTGTAATTTCATAGTTGGCGCATTAATTCAATTCCTGCATAAACCAGATATTTACATAGCCTACAGACAGATGTTCCAGGTCTCATGAAAGTGAGTTTACATGTTTGTGAGATATAAGAGTAATTACTAGTCTGGGGTAACATTTACAAAATACTAAATCTAAAAAAATTAAATACGCTTGTAAACCAGATCTAACCACATTTTCCGTCCCCCTAATATTATCAATTTCTGCATTAAATTATATTTATTGATGCAAGACTGCGTGTTAATATCAATTTAGCACGTTCACGGTACTAGGGCGATATAAAATATATGTAGAGGGATTTATGGGGCCCGCTGAGGCACCGGGGACGATTCCGAAACCCACCGATGGGATGTATAAATCTGCTGTTATGTAATACACTGTTTCTTATGTAATTTATGGTGTTTGTGGGGCGTGATTAATTTCTATACGGATTTAGAGGGAAATGTGGTGTCAGGTGTTTATTTTTTTGCGTAAGCTGGATGGATATATATGGGGCGAGGTTGAGGGCTTTAAATGTAATGTGTTTCTGTGAAAGGTGTTTTGTGTTGGCGTTTTGATGATGTAATGTAGCATTGTAATTAAATTTTAACCTTTAACAAAGTGAAGGATGCCTTTATAATATTATGTGATAACAGTAAGATTTTTAAAAGAGTTCAATTATCTGCAGCCACATTAGCATCATTACATATATACAATTGTACTCTTGTTTTTCTTAATAATCTATTTTTTTTTTGTTTTTTATGCACCTTTCATGTTTTCTCTTCACTACCCTTGGTTGACTGGTAGAGAATGCCTAAAGCATTAAGTCCTTTGTACCTTTGTGTTGCATAAAGTTTTAATACATAAATAAGTCATAGTTTGAGAAAATAAAAAATGGAGTATATGCTATATTTTTCCTTGTATAAAAACAGGTATATACCTACTTCCTACCTTCAACGACAGCTTAACAGTAAACTCGAAACTCCTCTATAACTTTTGTTCATTGTAAACTTTTCCTACTAGTTTGTCGAACTTAAAATTACTAGCTGCTCCTCATTAGCTAGCTGGACTAGAAATCCTTTTATTATGACGTAGTTAGTTTCTAGTTTCACAGGAAACAAGCCATTTGTATAAGGTTAGGTGAGTAACACTATTTTTAGTAAAAACAAAGTTTGGGTGCGCGCGGTATAGTTACATGCATCAGCATAGCCATTAAAAACTTTTTCATTATTATTTCTTCATTTGTCATTTTAACTTATTAAACACCATTAATATTTAAAAAAAAAAACATTAAAAACTGGGCAAGTGTGAGTCGGACTCGCGCACTGAGGGTTCCGTACACACTTACCTATGAACAGATTTTAATTCCGGAATTGAGTTCGAAGATTTTTTCCTATACCTACTTGTGCTATGAGACCTTGCTTCATGCCTACTTTAAGGATTCTAGGTCAATGGAAAGTACCCTTTTTGATTTTGATTCCCTTGAGAGTGTCGAAATACGCGTTTTTTGCGTCATAAACAGCCGTATCTTTTATTTTGGTCAACTCAGAAGTTTGATTTCTTCACAGTTTCAAGGGACCGCAGATTTGAGTATATGGTTTTAATTTTTACTCGATAACTTTACGTGTTCCCAAAATAAAGGCTCTTGATAGACAGACTGAGAGACAGACAGACAGACAACAAAGTGATCCTATAAGGGTACCGTTTTTTTTTCCTTTTGGTACAGTACCCTAAAAAGCATAAAAAATAGTATCCCACCGGTATCAGGATTGGGCACGCCTTAATTATGGCGATAAGTCCCCTCTTTGAGGAGTGGCTGGAAAGACCTCACGGCGTCCTTACTTACCGCATGACGCAGGTCCTCACCGGACATGGTAAGTTTGGGAGGTTCCTGTACCGGATCCGTGCAGAAGAGACGCCCGGGTGCCACCATTGTGTGGACCGCCCGGAGGACACGGTGGAGCACACGGTAGAGGTGTGCCCCGCTTGGGCAGAGCACCGTCGTGTCCTCGTGAGGGCGATCGGCGGCAGTGATCTCTCGCGCCGGGCCTTGGTACAGGCCATGGTCCGGAGCGAGGAGGAGTGGCAGGCGGTCGCCTCCTTCTGCGAAGCAGTATTGCTAGCAAAGGAGGCGGCCGATCGCGTGAGGCAACGGCAACGGTCCTTACGCCCCGACCGCCGCCGGGATTCCGATCCCGATTTCCGGCCACCGTAGGCGCGGGCTTGCGGACGGCGAGCAATGGGTGGCTCGTCCGTCCGTCCGATCGTCCGGTAACCGTCCGGACCGAGCCCAAGTCGTCGACGGCGCGTAGTGTTCCACGCGCGCCTCAAGGAGATGTCAGGAACCGTAGGGGCCCAACAGGGTCGAAGCCTACTGGGGCCATGGGTGATGCGAAAGAGATCCCCGGGGCCCTGGAAAACAAATGGCAAAGAAGGAACAGGAGTGGGTTTTTAGTCAGTAAAAGTCTGACACTATCTCGCGCTCCGCCCAAGAGCGGGGGATGTCATGAGATGATTTTCCCACCCGAAAAAAAAAAAAAAAGACTGGTATCAGGATCAGGAAGCTACCGGTGGTCAGGGCTCTAGAAAAAGGAACCTCCTAACTGTACGAGCCGTGTCCAAGGGTAACTTGGGCATCACCCTGTGCAGCTGTTATTACTAAGCTTTTGGTGTATTAAGCTTTGAGGAGTGGCAGCATTATTACAGCTTACTTTAGACGCATCAGTAAACTTCTTGAGAGATTCGTAAAGGAAGAACATTAGGTCACAATGTAAATTAGAGCGCATTAAAGCTGGTTTTTTAGTAATGAGCATTTAAAGCTTTTAATATAAAACATTATCTATTTATATAAAAGGAGAAACTGACTGACTGACATATATCAACGCACAGCCAAAAATACTGGACCTAGGAGCGTGGAATTTTGCACAAGGTTTCCTTTTATGACGTAGACGAGCACTAAGAGAGGATTTTCCAAAATTCATACCCTAATGGAATGACACGAGAGTTCAAAGTTTGTGTGGAGAAACCTGCTTTTAGGCGGGCGAAGTCGCTGGTAGAAGCTAGTTCTTACATATTATAAAACAAAGTCGACCCCGTCTGTCTGTCTGTTTTCTATAAACTCAAAAACTACCCTACTATTATCAATAAATAGAGTGATCCATGGGGAAGGTTTAATTGTGTAGTACATGTAGGTAAATTGTAATAGGGAAAAGACGAGAATTTCAAAGATTTCCAACATCCGTAGGAAACCACACTGGGCCCGCGTTGTTTTTGATGTGAAAAAACATCTAATGACTTGTCTCGCTCTAAGGTAGAGTGCGAAGGCGTGTCAGACTGTTACTGACTAAAACCACATCTCTGTTCCGTCAGTTGCCTCTGCTGTGTTCTAGGACCACGGGTATTATTGTTGATAGGCTCGCGTTTGACCAGCATCTCACCTGATAGTATGCTATCTTTTTAGAAGTCAACCCTACGATTTTACTGACATCTCTTTGAGACGCGCGTCGAACATTATTCGCTATCGACGACTCGAGCTCGGTTCGGACGGTTACCGGACGCTTATTGTTCGTCATCCAAGCAAGCTCACGAGAGAGGAAGCCTAAGGCCCAGCAGTGGGAAAATCGTGAGGCTGATTATGTTATGTTATGTGAGAAACTGGGCAAGCCGCTAATGTTACTATGAAAATGTGTCATCAAGGATACAGCTGACTTAGCATAGATTTGCAGAAACTCTTTACCAACATCATTGTTTTTATGCTCTTTTGAAGAACCCAAATCAAAACACAATAACAAATCTAAAATAAAACAATGAACATTTCTTTCAGCCGTCAGCCGTTCGTCATAATTGTCGGTCCGATCGAAGTCCGACAAATTGCACTCACATCACTACATGTCCGTTCAAATTCCGCTTCTGTGGATTCTGTCCGAACAAAGGATAACCGTTAAAATGGCCGTTTCAATACAATAGTGGGTTCGATGGAATTTAATTATAGATTTATAATAGACTTGTTTCGTATTTATAATATGGAGTTTTAGTGAAATAGTTCATTGTGAAATAGTTTGGAATATGCATGGGTGGGCAAAGGTTCTGATAAGTGCGCATTGGAGTTTTAATAAAAGGTTTAAGTAGTGCTTATTGGAGTGTAATGATACAAAGACGAACTTGAGTTTTGTTTAAGTAATAATATACATTTACTTTAAAATCTTTTAGAATTTTTCTTTAGCTAAAATATGAATTTGAGCCTTTTTTTTTTTTAAAAGTGGGAAATCATCCAAATGACTTCTCGCAATCTGGGTAGAGCGAGAGGGCGTGTCAGACTTTTACTGACTAAAACCACACCTGTATCCTTCAATTACCCTTTGCGTTCTAGGACTACGGGTTTCCCTTTCAGAAATTCTCCGTGGTCCTAGCTAGCGAGCATCGGCCCTGTTGGGCCCCTACGGTTTGCTGACATCTCTTTGAGGAGCGCGAGGATCACTATGCGCTGTCAACGACTGGGCTCGGTCCGGTAAGTTACCAAACAGCCGGACGGCGAGCTGCCCAGTGCTCAACGTCCGCAAGCCCTCGTCTACCGTGGCTAGCAGTCGGGGTCGGAATTACGGCGGCTAGGGCGTGAGGACCTTCGTTCCCTCACGCGTGCAGCCTCCTCCTTCGCTAGCATTACTGCTTCGCAGAAGGAGGCGACTGCCTGCCATTCCTCCTCGCTCCGGACCATAGCCTGAACCAGGGCCCGACGCGAAAGGTCGCTGCCACCAAATGCCTCCACAAGGACACGGCGGTGCTCCGCCCAAGCGGGGCACACCATGAATTTGAGCCTACAAAATGAAGAAAGGTAAAGTCTTATTACTTATCGTACTAACACAATAGGCAGGTAGAACTTGGGTTGTAGAATTGTTCGAAAGAATTACCGCAACCCAGCCCCCCTAGCCAAGTTACGACCGTTTCGTTTCGACACTCTTGCTTCGAACGCCTCGAGTAGGCTACGCCTCCAATTCCTTTGTTCTGACGACTTTGTGACCGAGCGTTGAGATGACGTCAATAATTTTCTCCCTTTATTTTTCCCTATTAGGTACTGCATGGTCGAGGTCAGATAAGCACCATGTAAAATACTGGTGTGTTCAAATGCTGCAAAGGAGGGGAAGACAGCTGTCAAACACCAAGATCGGACTAAGACAAGCCAAACTTACATGTATTCATCATGCAACTACTAACATCTGGCTTAATATCGCTTAAGACGAAATCGGTACATGGTGGCCATCCCACCCATACGTACAAAGCGTTTTGGGAACACATTCATAATGCGGACAGCTAAGGAGTGGGATTCCCTGCCGGAGTCTGTGTTCCCGGATAGCTACAACCTAGGGGTCTTTAAGTCAAGAGTGAATAGGTTACTTCTAGGCAAGCATGCTCCATAGTCGGCCACATCATCGCTTACCATCAGGTGAGATAGTGGTAAAACGCGAGCCTATCAATAAAAAAAATAAATAAAAACATTTATTAACCAGTACCTTCAGATGTAACCAGTTAGACTGGAATCCGGCCCCAATATCTAAGTAAGGACTAGGCCGAGACTTGACAACTTTAAAACATATCCATAGCAAAGATATCCCTTCAATATTTTATTATAAAATCAACAGAAAAAAGTCCACGTTCAATGGACATTTTCATCCGAAAGCCGAATCAACTCGTAAATCCCGTAGCCAGCAAATCTATACTTTCCGTTACACATTGGCATGCAAAAAATCCCATACTCATATATAATAATGACACGGTATAAATCCGAAAAAATCTTTTGTTCAAACCTAAGTAATAACGAATATCAGAGACAATAACATTAAATCATCCTTTTTCCGAATTTAGGGGTCCGTATCTCTAAAGAAAAATATAAATCTTATTGGACTTAGTTGTATGTCTGCTTAAGTGTCATGATACTTTTTCTCAGGAAAAGAACATCGAAAGGAATGTCAAACACCTATCAGAAGTTAGTAACATTTTTATTTCAAACTAGGTAGCTCCTGCCAGCAGTTTCGCCCGCGTGAATGTAGCTTGGTCCACCATTTCATCCTCTTAGGAGGTGAATTTTGGAAAATACTCTATTAGTGCTTGCCTATGTCGTAAAAGGAAGCCCTGTGTAAAATTTCACGCTCCTATGTAGTCCCAGTCGTTTTGGCTGTACGTTGATATGTCAGTCAGTCAGCTTCTCCTTTTATATATATAGATAAACCATTTACTTTTGAAACTTTTGAATTGTCAAAATGTCAATCAAGTTAAGTGCAATTTAGCTTCATATAGAAGCTAAATTGCACTTAACTTCAAATTGTTAAATGAATCTCTCAGTCGACACAATAAAAATACCTGCAGCCATATATAACGCATATTTTGATACTGCATTTTTTTTTAAATGCATGTTATTTAATTTTGTAAAGAGCAAGAGCATCATTGGCTGATTCATCAGCAGTCATTGGATGATTTTCCCACCTAAAAAAAAAACCAATGATGTGCGGAATCCTCGCTAGGCGAGTCAGACTCGTGCTTGTCGGTTTTTTATAACCCCTTACTCTGGAAATAATCCTGGATCGTATTTTTTTTTTCATTTGTAGCTGTAAAAGTTTCGATGACTTAGCTTTAGGGATTGAATGAGCTGTTTTATACGGTTCTTTATTAAATCTATACGAAGGTCGTGACTTTTGTGCATGCTGAGCAGGATTGTGAGTTATTTGACTGAAGAATACTTAAATCTGAGTATTTTTAGGTATGAGCCCATCTTTATGTTATACACCCCTAGTTTTTAACTAGTACAAAAAAAGGGGCTCTATCACCCGTACTGATCACATATTTGCAGTTAAAAGTAAAAAAAAAAAACGAAATCCCAAAGTTGTCAACAAAAATTAGTCATGATTGGTAAATTCATAATAATACCAATCATTCATAAGACATAGTGTCTTTCTCTTTTGATCCCCATTCATTTATTCATAATCAATAGCCTGTACAATATTTCCATGAATTGAGTGACAATAAGGGATATAAACAAACGCTAATAACTTTGCTGTTTATGAATATTATTTATTGAGACTAATAATAACTTGAAGCTAGCTTGCTTTGTGTGAAGAGTGATATGAAAGAAAAGGAAGTTAGTGGTAGTATGACGAGGGACAGGGCAGAATGGAAGAAGAAAACGTGTTGCGCCGACCCCAAATAACACGGGACGAGGGCAGGAAGATGATGAGACTAATAATAACAAGACCTTTTCTAATAAGCCCTTCAAGTATTTGTACATATTAATAATTAGTTGTGTATAACTAGTGGTCTCGGGAGACGTTGTCCTGCCCAAAAACTGGCTTTTCGTAATAAAATAAAACCGATTGCAGCGCCATCTACCAAGTTTTATTGTATTTTCAAACCATCCATTTACTCACTCAAATATACATACAAAAATTCATCAGATTTGGATGAGTACACACGTACAGTAGAATTATATGAATAAAGATTCTTCCGTGCGTGTGTTTGTCACCATACCTTTCTTAAACGGCTTGACAGATTTGGATGAAATTTGATATTTTGAAACTACATTTGAACCCGGCAGGTGGCGATGCAATCGAGTTCTCAATTGTTTTTTTTTTTTTAACGAAAAGCCAGATCAAGACAACGTCTATCGGGACCGCCAGTTTATATATAAGATTTCTCTACGCGATTACATCTACTTACATCTACACGTCTTATGTAATAAAGAGATAAAGCTTGTTTTTTTGTTTGTAGGAGGTAATCTCTGTAAGTACTGGTCCGATTGGGAAATTTTTTCACCGATGAATAACCTGTATGCAGGCGAAGCCGCAGAAAAAAGATAGTATTTTATATGTCAGTTCTGTTCGAAATCAACTACCACGCAGTTGTCCGGACCTGACACAATACTTATCTGGTCGGAATATCCTTCCTTTTCAAAAAAGGTTTGCGGGACTTTATACTCTGTTTCGCGTACCTCTATACTGGTGATTTTCGTCTATGAATGTCATTGCAGCCTTCATGCAGCTGCTACATCGTAACATCATCGTCATATCCGAACTTTCGAGCAGAAAGCCATACAACCAATCTTTCCCGAACCTGGATCAAACAGACATCATCGCTAGATGGAAACAGTAATAACAGAACTGGGTACTTGATTCCAAGACCGAACAGAATTCCCCAACAATACGTCAGTTTGGCAGATGTCATAACACCGAATTGAGGCAATTTGAGTTAATCGCATCAGCTTACGCGCGATTTCCGTAAATTAATTCCAATCACTCGTGTAATAGAACATTTTTGCTCTCGTAATAACAAGCACCGATTCGGACGCATTGCGTGCTTTGGCATATTGTGTTCAACTAAAGTTTGACACACGGGCAACTCCCCGGCAACAGTTGAAGAAGAAAGTGCAGAAATCTAGTCTGCAAAAGTGCATCTATCCAAGGCTGCGGATTGTTTGAAAGAGTTATTGCGGCCCTCGCAATAGTGCTTTTTTAATTGATCAATCACCATCATTTGAGCCAAAAGACAACCAATTTTGGACGTAAGTCTTTTTCAAACGGTGTCACATCCACTGGACTTATGAGTATCGGAAGCAAAGGATACCCGTGGCCCTTACCAGAGTATCGTTTCCAACTCTCTGAAAAAATCATATCTTTAACTGAAACAAACAAGGAGTATTAGACTCAAATCTATATTTGTATATCCACAATTTGATGAAAAAATCCGATTTAGATAAGGTATTACCAACTCACTTTTTTTACCGCCAGCTAGCAGTCCAGGATTGAGCAACTTAAGTAGCCCGTGTAATCAACCCTTAACATATTGCATTTCGTTGCACACGTGTATTAATTGAACAAGCCTGAATCAGAGTCTGTGCGATCCATTCTAATTATATTCTATTGTTCGTTTTCATTAAGGACATGTGTTTAATGTTTGAATTAAATTACTCTTGCGGTCGTAATATTTTGTTAAACTGTTTTTTTTTACTAGTTTTCATTTAAGTTTGTAGTTGTTGTAAAATAAGTCACGGGAGCAAAGTCGAGGAAATATTTAATAACTTTACTGAGAACATTGAACTTCTTAGTAGTCCTGAGTTAAGCTACATGAATACTGACAAATGCTTGTACTGACTGGACAGGTCCACTCAAATCTGTATGGTTCTTTCCTCAAAAACCATCGCAGATACTAATTTGCATGGTTCTCATGTAATTTGACATTGATCTCTGAGTTTGTTTTGGTCTTTCTGATCAGGGTAGTCAGCTAAGAAATACCAGCCTCATCTAATTTAAATTCGCGAAAAAAATTTGCACAATAAATATCCTATATCCTTTAATTTCTTTCCTTTTTTCTTTTTTTTTCCTGTTTTTTCCTTTTTTTTTCTTTTTTATCCTTTTATTAGTTAAGTGTTGTATATATATAAATAGTACACCACGCACTACCTGCGTATCTTTTTCTCCTTCTCTGACAAATCCATCCAAAGGTTGTCTGTAAAAAATCGCTTTTAGCGATAAGACCGACCATTGTGACACCCTATTAATTTTAAGTTCCTATTGTAATTTTATTATTGGTGTACAATAAAGTATATATCTATCTATCAATCTATGCTCTACTGTTCCGAGCTAATTTTGATTAGCTAGACATTACCACTCGAATATATTAAGGCAAATTATCGACCAAGCACAAAAGTAACTATTTTAGAAAAATACCCGATCTTTGTTCTTTCTTGTTCTCAGCTAGTTAGCCCACTACACATCCATTCACATAATTGATAGCGTGTCGATGTGCCAAGAGCAGGAGCTCTCGTTATCAACTACTTAAGTTTAACTCCTGCACGCCATTTATCAGTGCAGCCTCCGAGGAGATTTATACACTGTACGCTCTGACGCTTCATAACCTAGTGTGGAGCGTTGCCTTGATAGAATTGTCCGTCGAACTGGATTAGTGAGAATGAGTGAGATGGAAGGGAATGGTGTTTAATGGTTTGAGAGTTAGAAGAATAGAAAAGATTACATATTCACATTAAAATAGTATGGCAACATTTATCCATTATTTTTTATTGATAGGCTCGCGTTTGACCACTATCTCATCTGATGGTAAGCGATGACGTGACCGATGATGGAGCACGCTTGCCTAGAAGTAACCTATTCACTCTTGACTTAAAGACCCCAAGGTTGTAGCTATCAGGAAACACACACTCCGGCAGTTTAGTTGTCACATCGTTATTTCACGTCTGTGTGAAAAATTAAGACTTTTTGGATCTACGCTGTCAGAACAATGGTGGCCCAGTGGTAACGGCCCCGAGTTACGTGTTGTAGGTAGCGGGTTCAAACCCAGTCAGGCGCATTACTTTGTGTAATTTATTGCATCACCATTGTTCTCAAGACGGTGAATGAAAATATAGTGAGGAAATTGACTTGTCCTAGAACCCTCATAGTAAAAAATAAATAATAATAAATTATTTCTTGCCTAAGATTACGGTTCATTCCCTCTCCTAGGGAGGAGGCCTGAGTCCCAGCAGTGGGAACATTATAAGGCTGATTATGCTTATAATTATCTTTATAGCAGGTAACTGTAACAAAAATTCAAAGCATTTTTTTTTTCAAATAAGCCATTTACAGGCACTTTTGAAATGTCAAGAAGTCAGTCAGCCAGAAAAAATGATGCCAATTGCACATTCCAAAGCGTAGATCTCTATAGAGAAGAATGTACAAGAAACTCCATGGTCATTCTTTTCAATCATGTTGTGTAAATACAAATATCTCCGTTACATGTTTCTTGTCGCTATCACGTGAAAACAATGTAAATAAAGCAAAAATAAAAACTAATTATAGATATTAAAATAGCAACTGGCAGCTAAGAGATGACCAGTCTCAACTGACAGCACCCGTTCACGGACATGACGCGAATATTAGCACCACTTAGTTCAACCGTTTTAGCCAAGAGAGAAAGGGTAATATTTTGATGGTGGTATCAAACCTGTAATAAAAGTAAAAAAGCTGCTACTACTACATCAGAAGTGTACATACAGCCTCCAATAAAACTCACTGCATGCTCTTGTACTTCGTAACCTCGTGTAGGGCGTTAACTATTTATCTATAATATAAAAATTAATCGCAAAATGTGTTGGTAAGCGCATAACTCAACAACGCCTGGACCGATTTGGCCAATTCTTTTTTTAAAATGTTCGTTGAAGTTCAAGGATGGTTTTTACGGCGAGAAAAATTCGAATAGAGTAGGGTAGAGTAGGGTGGAGTAGGGTAGAGTAGGGTAGAGTAGGGTAGAGTAGGGTAGAGTAGGGTAGAGTAGGGTAGAGTAGAGTAGAGTAGTCAGTTGACAAAATAAAAAGGTAATAATCCAAAAAATGCCATCTAGCAGCTTTGGACTCAGTGGAAAGGCGTGCAAAGAGGCTAAATGGGCATCCAGATTTGGTTAAGTCCAATCTACAAAGCCTCGAGCACAGGTATAGGGTGCAGGCCAGCCTATCGGTATTTTACAGGTTGCATTTTGGAGAGTGTGCGGTGCACGGGAATTGCATGACTTGATTCCGCCATCTCCTTTCTACCATCGGACAACCCGACGTACGGCGAGTATCCACCCTTACGTTGTTGAAACTTAAACGGTCCGGACTAAGCGTTTCGCTTCGTCGTTTATACCGCGTACATCGAGGGACTGGATCAATTTGCCTGCTGCGGTCTTCCCGCCCAACTATAATTTAGGTGTATTCAAGTCTAGAGTGAATAGGCTCATAATAAACTAGTGCGCCTCACCATCAATGATTGCTCAGGTGGGATCGCAGTCAAGCACTGGTTTATATTAATTAAAAAAAAAAAGATTAAGATGTCTTATTTGTATGTTTCTTTTAGCTGAACGCTTTTCTTTCACCATTTCTACGAAAGAACGGTGTTTTGAAGTGGCAGCAGATCAGTCTCCTACCGCATCAGACTGGTGCAAGCTCCCCTAAGATTTATATCCTTCACGGTCTGACGCTTAATAACCTTGTGTGGGGCGTTAGCTTGATAGAAATGGCCTTCAGTGGCTGTGGCTGGTCGGTGGGAGTGTGCGAGATGGAAGGGACTGGTATTTAATGGTTTGAGAACGGGTGTGGTTAAGACGGACGAAGAATTTATATATTTTATTATTAACTAAAACAGATTAACCAAACGACCAGACTTACATGGTTATATTGTTGCTGCATGTAGTGCATGGTCAAATGTGTTTGTTTGTTTGAACCAGATTGGCATTGTCCTCCATACATAACACTGTATCATGGTTGGTTAGTCTTCTTCAAATCACACAACACAAAAATTGGATATCTTATAAAGGCATAACCAAACGGTTGCAAACCAAAGTCCCATCCAAGGTGACCTTGCTAGTTTTTTTATTTTTTATTTTATTCTGTTGTTTATACTGTGCGAGTCTCACATAAACGTAGGTATTTTCTTTATTTCTTCCAACACTATACAAATAAAAGGCTTTATAAAATAAACCATTCCGCCAATCCTTCTCATTACCAGATACTCATTAAACTCTTGCACCTCCCACTCCTGCCAGCACTACAAAAACAAAGAGCCTCACACACAATTCTCCACATCCAATACGCTAAGACTTCGCAGCGTGACACATCATTTGTCACTCGCCGCATTTATACAGCGTGAACGTCGAACCACCACCATTTACACGTACGGAACACTTGATATTGATGATTCGGTACGTATTGCCTGAAAAATTGGGCTTGAAAACCACCTGGGGGTGTTGGAAAAATTGGACTTAAAATTTGGCTTAGATCGCGTTTTAAACTTATTTGGAAAAAGATTAATCGGCTGGAGTCAATATGGCAATGACGTATCATGCGTTACTATTGTATTCAAACATATTTAATTGGTACTAAAAAAGACTCAAGTAGGATAGTCCGACCGAACGATGTTGAGTAGAAAAATTTGAATAAATTAATATGTGGCAAAGTTTATATTTCACTTTACTATTTTATCGGCATAGAGACACCATTAGAATATTTACTGTATCTCTAAAAACAAAATCTTATTCATATTTTTATTGTTTTTAAAAGTTATTTATGTACAATAGTACAATAGACAATAGGTACAATTAAAAAGTTTATGCACAAAGGCAAGCTTATTATTATAAATACTAATAATTGGAATATTATTATTAAGGAGCAGTGGTGGCCGAGTGGTTACGGCCCCGACTTACGAGTTGTAAGTCGCGGGTTCAAACCCAGCCAGGCGCATTACTTTTTGTAATTTATTTCATCACCACTGCTCTCAAAACGGTGAAGGATAACATCGTGAGGAATCCGGCATGTCCTAGAATCAAAAATTCGAAGACATGTGACATGCACCAACCCGCACTGGGCCCGCGTGGTGGATTACGGCCCATTCACTCTCCTAAAAAGAGGAGACACTCTGTTGGGACAGTACAGACAGTTGGAACATTATAAGGCCGACTATGCTATGCTATGCTATTATTATTATATAGTATTATTAAACCAGAATTTTGGTTCTCTTACAGCACACGTATAAGAGTGCGCGAGTCAGCCTCTCACTTGACTTTCTTTTGTTTTTAAATGTATTCCAAGTATAATGTGTATTTTTTTTTTCTATCATTAAATAGTTAATAATCCATTTTAAATATAACAAACTGGTTCAATAACATGATGGTACATTGGACCATATCGTTTTTTCTTGTCCTTCAAACTCCCATTCCCTCGACTTGTACCAAATGCTTTCCAAAATTAAAATACCCCTTCCTACTAACTTCCATTCCCTGTTAATGAATTTCTCTCCTAAAGTTGTCCAACTCCTATCCAAATTCCTAAATGACAATAACATCAATCTGTAGCCTGCCACTAACATCTTAGATCTACCACAAAGTGCAAAGTTTGACAGCTCACCTTACGGCGCTGCCGTCACCACGTGACACTGGCAGAATAGTCGAAACCGGTTCAGTTGCCAAAGAAGAAAAAAAAACAATTGCAAAGTAACAGCACCTTCCATGTTTGAATCGATAACATGTAACCTCTTTGTTTCCTTCCTGACCAGTGCCGAGACGGCACGCTTTAGTCCATTTGTCACCGTCACCCGACGTGACTTTGCAACTGACTGTTGACGTTACAGCATTGGCAAGTAAAGGGGGATTGTCAGCCGGTCTGCGAAAGTGTTGGACAACATTAGTACACGGCTTTGTCCTTTGTAGAATAGAAGAGAATAAACTTTATTGTACACTAATACTTTATATACAAGCTTAGATACTACATTCCACTTGATATTTATTTATCTGTTATTTATTTATTGTGCACACCTGCCACAGTGTTCTCTCTTTAACCAAAGGTTCACTAGTAGAGAATGCCTTGTTGAATTAAGTCCGCCTATGTACCACGACTGTATATAAAGCTTAAATAAATAACTGTATGGGTACAATGGCGGTCTTATCGTTGACAATAATATTTGTCATACATTTGGATGGACAAAAAAATAACTTAAAATAAAAAGGGGGTAGTTTTTTTACCAGAAAACACAAGACGTGTTGCCGGAGCACATTTCAAATCTATAGAGTAGTTCCCGTGGACCTAAAATACTGAAAAAAAACAAAACACACTCCTATTCCTTCGTTGCCTTTCGTACCGGGGCAGAATTTTCCTTTCAGAATCAGACCCTTGGCCCCAGTAGGCTTCGACCCTGCTGGTCCCCTAAACTGTTTTATAGTTACGTCACAAAATAATTACTTTTTTTAGGATTCGTTAAAATCTTCGAGACTCGATTCGGGAATCGACCTATTTACATAGGTAAATTTATACGAGTTCCATAGATATCATTGCAGAAGTCCGACTCGCACTTGACAAGTTTTTTTTTATAGGTACCGAGACAGACAATATAACAGTACCTACCTACTTACGTCGCACAGAAATATTCAATTCAAATACGATCCTCCATCTTTCACCCGACTGGAGTCCTAAAATGCCGTGTTTCACTATCAATCCAGCGAAGACTGAAGCTTACCCATGCACCACAGTGCACTCAATTTATCACCGACTCGCACCGCAACGCATTTACGGCGCAGCGGTGAAGCGCCGCAGTTTAGCTGACACTGGCCATTTGTTTGATTGGGACACTAGTGTTTGTGCTAAACAAATTCGGTGAATACTTTATTTTGGTTCGACGATTAGTTTAATAGTTGTGCAGTGTTAGCCATAGCCAACATGACTGCCACACATACATAACACACACACATGCAACAACATGCCGCATGCCTGTGTGTGTAGGTAGCCTTTGCAATCCAGTCGCTACAGTAACTGAAGGAACACGGGTTAGTAAAAGTTTGATTCTTCCTCACGCTCCACCCAGAGAGGGAGAACTAAATCAATAATAGTTTTTTACCAAAGTAGCACATATTATATTTAAAAATATTATGCTGACTCGGTAAACCTGTTCTACATTATACATTACTAGCTTTTGCCCTAGCTTCTCCCGTGTACATAAATTATAGCCTATACCTTCACTTAGGAATAAAGCAGCTTTCTATCGGTGAAAAAATTTTCGCAATCGGACCAGTACTTTCAGAGATTATCTCCTACAAACAAAAAAAAATATAAACAAACTTTACCTCTTTATAATATTATAAGTGTAAATCAAAGAAAAAAATATGGTGTGGAGGTTGCAGGTTAAAAAATAGCCAACGAATCGATCAAGTCATTTAGGCGGAATTTAAACAAACACTACGACACGAGATTTTCATGTTATAAAGATAAATTTTATTCTTATTTTCCATTTTGTTATTTTAAAATTTCACCTATATTCACAAAAATCTATATTTAGTTTAGAGTACTGTTTTTCAGATTTTTCACTGAATTATTTTAAAGCATGGGAGTTATCTAATGTTTTGAATCTGGAAACGGATATAAGAATAATATTATACCGGTTTCGGATATGAATTATTTCGGATAATTCACTAGTTTCAGATTGTTTCGGTTTATAGATACATAATTATATGAATTTTAAAATCTTAAAACTAAAATACAAATAGCCTAGTATTGACTCTTGAGCAAGAACTACATTGGACCGTCGCACACGTGTAACACGCCTGATGCATCCGATGACGTTCTACGTACAACTTAGAACGACGTCACGTGGCGTCGCGTGGTGTGGATTAAGTGTAGCTCTACAAGTCTAGTTTCCATATAAAATGTATGGAGACCGACGCGCCCAAATCGGCGTATGTGGCACACGTGTGCGCAGTGTAGTTCTAGTATTATTCCTAGTTTAGACTATCATTTATTTGGCCGGGTATAACAAACAAAAACCTGTCGTAACCTGTTATTTAGACTCAGCTTTTATCCGAAACTTTTATACCGGCTTCGATTATGGCTACGGCTATTTTTTATTTCGGATATTCGATAGTTTCGTCGGAGCTCCATAACATCTTTGTTGTAAAAGAAATCATCAACAATTGCTTGTATCGATAAAGTTCAAAATCGCTTACACAAGAATCATGAACAGAGTAAACAAAATTAACTTAATCTTCGTATAGGTAAGTAAAGATATTTGCCACGAAGAGAGATAATAAATAGGTTTAAATATACTAACAACTAAGTTGTTGCCAGTGGCTTCGCCCGCGTGGTAATAAAAAAATATCACAATATATATATCGGTAATAAATAATTATTGGAATAAAAACGATACCAGGACATGGTCTACCAGTGCACCAAGTTTCATCGAAATCCGTTCAGCTGTTCGAGCGTTATGAAGTTACAAACAGACATACACACACAGACACACACAAATTTTTGCCTTTATAATATTAGTGTGATGTATGTAATAATAATATTCCACCAATTTCACACAACGAAATCTAGTCCCAAACTTAGCAGAGCTTGTGGTATGAGTACTAGACAACTAATAATCATACTTATATATTGCTTAATATTATGGATAAATTACACTCAGACACATAACAAATGATCGCTTTCATCACACAATATTACCTACATATGTCTTGGGTGGGAATCGAACCACGACCTCCAGCATAATAGTCAGGGCCACTAACCACTAGACCAACAGGCCAATTAATGTGATTAGAAGCATGATAATTTTTGTATTACATGTAACTTGATTTCCCAATGTTGAATTAGGCATTAGAGTTAATTCTACAACCTAAATTGAAGCACCGACTAAATCGATTTTATCAATGATAAATTGTCGTAATAAATTATCAATAATTGCTGTAAGCAAATACATTTATGTCATCTATGATTGATTTCAATAACAATCAATTTTATCTATCGCAATAATTCATAAATTTGTAACGTAAGTTAAGTTTTCAAGATTAAGTAGAAAGTTAGGGCTGTGAAATTAAATTCAAGGTAAATTTAAGGAAATCTTTGCTACCTAGACATGATTATCTTGGCTTAAGATCTAAATTAGTTTGTTTGACAGGTCGAAAATTATCGTGATGGTGAAAATGTTACCAGAATTTGGAAGAAAAATAATTTTATAAATAAAAAGAAATTATATTCTTTGATGTACTAACAAAGACACTATTTAGAATACAAAGAGGTCAAAGATAAGTGACTTTTTGTTAAACATTTCGTACCTTTTAAACAAAAATGCAATATTTGATAAAACCTCGATTTTTAGGGTTACGTGGGTTACGTACCTAAAAAAGGAAAAAAACTTAACCCTAATAGGATCACTTTGTGGTCCGTCCGTCCGTCTGTCTGTCTGTCTATCAAGACCCTTTATCTCGGGAAAAAAATAAAATTTCTAAGTTAACGAAAAAAAAATACGGCCGTTTATGTCTCAAAATACCTATATTTCGACACTCGAGGAAATCAAAATTCATAGGGCAATTCCCGTTGACCCAGAATCTTGAAATTTTGCATAAAGCAAGGTCTTATAGCACAGATTTACGAATAAATCTGAAAACTGTAAATTTGTTGTTACAGCACAACAACAAAAACTTTGCGATTCGGAAAAATCTTCGAGACTCCACTCCGGAATTGAACTGTTTACATAGGTAAGTTTGTACGTTTGAACCCTTAGGGCACGAGTACGAGTCGCACTTGGCCAGTTTTTTTTTTTGTCTAGACATTACAATTATTTGTAAACCAATTGTCAAAGTATTTGCGAATAATTGATATTGCTCAGTAATCGATTCGAAATCTTATCGAATAAATAAGTATATTGAAAAATAAATACCACTTTTGTTTTGATGGTACGATATATTAAACAGCACTATATTCTTGTTTTATCTGCAAATAAAAAATTCAGATTGAATCAGAAATTGAATCAAAGTCAGTCGAAAATATTTTGTTTCGTTCAACGGGTGCTTAGAACAATGAACGTCAATGCCAGCCCAGAATTCTCCGTACAAACACAATAATCGCAATAGCTCTTAGACTAATCAATTATTTTATCTACAATCTGTAGCTGCGTCATGCAGAGAATTACGTTAATGCAGCCGAACAAGCCAGTCATCATGATGTACTGGCGTTCTACCATCTATCACTGTCTAACTATCGGTGAGTGTAGTTGGAGGGAAAGGGATAGAGGATCTGTACAGGAATGGTAGCGTAGTAAGTCGAATGATGAAGAAGTAAGTGCAGAATACTTGCTATACGAATCCTCCTAATGGCATTTCCAAAGGTATATTAATTTATTATTATGTTTAACATGTTTTTTGCATATTTTTATTAGCTTTGGCATAATGCAAAAGTTAACATAATTATCATTTATTTGGTTTAATTTGTTGTGGCATATGTTTTAAAAATTTGCCCAAAATAAAAATCTGAAAGTCTCTGAACAAATAAACCTTAATAAATATCATTATGCGTTTATAACATTGTGCTTCATTATAATTATACCAACCATATTTTATGCCAATACACATTATAGCAAAACTTTAATGGCGAATATGTGTAATGATCATTATGCTGAATTTAGTTATACCAAGGTAAATTATGACAATATATTTAATGCTTATCATTAAAAAACTATAATACATACATTATGTCGTAGGTCTTAAACGCTTGTGGAAGCGTTTTGTTTCAGTAATATAATTTCGTGGTGAGATGTGAGAATGTGATAAGAAAAGATCCACTGAAAGTAACTGACATACCTATCCCAAAGTATTAGCAAACTTAAGTGATCACATTACCTACTCACATACGAATAGCCTATAGTGCCAAAATTATCTGAAGTGGCAACCGCGTTCCAAAACACGCAGCGGGAAGATATCCAATAGCTTCACAAGATTGTGAAAACTGTAGGAGTCTGCTGATTGTTCGGTTGATGTGACGACGGCTGGAAGAGGTCACGGCACTTACCTCCGGACGCGGCGAGCAGGCCGTGCGCGCGCAGTAGCGCCAGCAGCAGCAGCGGCAGCAGCGGGCGGCGCCGCATGCCGCGCGACACCGCTGCCCCCGCGCACCGTCGCCGCTGGCCTCCGCGGTCGCCCTCACCTGCGAAAAAGAGAAATAAATGTTAGTAGATATCAAAATCCTGATGGAGTTTCAGTCTTGACAACTAATCCTGGCGGAGAAAAGCCATCGACGCAGGAGATATCCTTCACTAAGAAATAAGCAAACTGAGGTAAAGATTTGATATTTACCATAGTATTAATTGATTTATAATTTTAGCATATATCGATACGAATAGTTGTGACACAATTTTTGAGTAACATTGTTTTATATAAAACAATAAAATAAATATAATTGGGTCTCATTACATCCAGCGTCTGGTACTGTGTTCTTAAACTGTTTATTGATTACATAATGCAAAAATATAGGTTAAAAGTATTACTTCTATCATTATCAATTACAAAAATAAACTCTCCTGAAAAAAATCATTTTTACCTTATGACCTTATGCGTAGGAGGTATCGATATACCTATTTTATTTAAGCAACTTAATTTAATGATACTTCATTCCACTTTTTTTTAAGGTTACATCCAATGACATCTCCCGCCCTTGGGCGGGGCGGGCAGTATCAGACTTTTACTGACTAAAAGCCACTCCTGTTACTTCTTTGCCTTTGTTCCAGGGCCTCGTGGTTCTCCTTCCCATCACCCATGGCCCCAGTAGGCTTGGACCCTGCTGGGCCCCTACGGTTGCTGACATCTTCTTGAGGCACACGTCCGGACGGTCGGACGGCGAGCTACCCTTTTCTCGCCGTCCACAAGCCCTTGCGTATTTCATTCTACTTGAAATATCTATTATTTATTTATTGTGCACACTACCACAGTGTTGTCTTTTTTATCTAAAGGTTGACTGGTAGAGAATCCCTTGTTGCATTAAGTCGGCCTATGTACCACTACTGTACATGAAGCTTAAATAAAAGCTGCACTTGAGTTTGTACCCATTTCTCACTCTCATAGTCCGACAGGACGGCGCAGGCCCAACGTCGTAACATGCTTAAAGCCAACAGCACTTTTGTCGACCTCCTGCTATCTTATCTTATCTTGTTGTGGGGCTGGCCCTAGGCCAGAGCAATTTGACCCTTCTGGATCTTTTGTGTTAAGCCCCTCCTGTCTACTCAACCCCTAGCCTTCTGTGCACCTTCTTTATAAGTCCCAGTATGGCCTTGATGGGGCTGAGCCTGTAATCCTCTGGTCTTGGAAATGGGTGGCCCAGATTCTCTAGTCTTTTGAAGCCTAGTGCTGCACAGTCTCACAGCAAGAGTAACATAGTCTCCTCTGCATCTTCACAGATCCTGCAAGTCGGGTCGCTTGCTAGTCTCATGTTGTAGAGCAGTTTGTTGGTGGCATAGTGCTCCGTGACTATAGACTCCTGTGATTGTTTGGAGCTGTGATCTGCTGTACCTCCATAGTTTTTGGGTCCAGGCCTTATGTCATTGAGAAATAGCTTTGCATGCATTTGGCCTGTTGTGTTGCCCCCGTGTGTGCTGAGTATCTCTAACGCAGCCCTTTTCAATGTTTGGTTGATGACCCTTGGTGAGAGTTCTATGAAGGGTTCCGATCCGTACCGTGTCCGACCTCCTGCTAAATCCGTTTCAAGAAAATAAAGTCCAGAACCACTCTAAGCACGTCACACATACTTTGAAAAATAATAATTCAAATGATCGAATAACAAAAAACAACGCCACAATGATTCCATTATTAACACTTCAATTCTTGTCTCGAAATACACTTGAGGCCAATAAAAGGAGCCGTAAAAAAATATTAAGTGAAATATCATTGTTCAGTACTATTCACATGGAAAAATCTGCTCATTCTTTTTAATGTAGGTATGTATTACTCTAGATTGGAAATTCAATGAAATTCCATCAAATATTTCCGCTAAGGGTTCCGGGAAAAGAATTTCTGAAATATTCTGTTCGGTCTCAAACGGGTTTGGGTTCGTTTTCAGAATATGCGAAGACGAGAAAAATTTGTTGTCTTCGAAATTTTTCAAAGATTTTTCAGTCTTGTTAGTTTTTTGTTTTTGTTGTAAAATTCAGTTGCTTATTCTGTCTTTTTTAAGGTTCCGTGCCTCAAAGGGAAAAAACGGAACCTTTATAGGATCACTTTTTCGTCCGTCCGTCTGTCTCTCTGTCTAACGGTCTGTCAAGACCCTTTATCTCGGGAACGCGTGGAGGTATTGAGTTGAAATTAATACTAAGCTATGTAAAAATCAAACTTCAAAGTTAACGAAAAAAAAGATACGGCCGTTTATATCGCAAAAAACGTATATTTCGACACTCTCAAGGGAATCAAAGTTCAGAGGGTACTTCCCGTAGACCTAGAATGCTGAAATTTGGCATAAAGCAAGTTCTCATATCACAAGTATAGGAAAAATTCATAAAACTGTAAAAGAGATTGGGCACTTATAGATTCACTTTTTGACGCGTATGGCCATTTGAGTTATTGTATAATTTATAACTATTATTTTTATTGATTTTTTACTTAAATTCATTGGAATTATTTGTGGGGTTTCTATTTTCATTTTAATTAGTATTTAATACAATAAATACGTCATTTGCTCCATTATAGTGAAGTGACTCCTTCCTCAGTTATAATCGATCGATTAAATATTAACGTAAATCTTGGGTAAAAAAAAATATCTACATTCCCAACTAAAAAAATATTAAGAGTTGTAATTATTATTTTTCTTTAATTATGTTAATATTTCTCTCGTTAACAACAATTTCTGGCCAAAAATCAAACAATTAAGATATAATCGATAATGTTATAACGTCGTAGTCAATTGATGTGTCACAACACTATTCGATGAAATTTCAAACAAAATATCGTTTACCGTGTTAACTGCCGGCATGCCGAGAATATTGTTTTTAGCTTTTGTCTGCTAACAAATGTTAATTTGTGTCGAGTTAAGTTTTAGGATTCTTCCATGTTCATTTACTACATCGAGTGATTTGACTCTTTTTGTGTGTCGCTGTGTGTAGAAGTGAATTGTTAGAACGATTTTACGTCCATGGTGATTTAATCTAGACTTAAAACAATATGTGGCGCTGTGTTATTGTTCTCTTTTATTAGCATACCCACTGCCTAGCCGCCAAATCAGAGAGGCAACTAATTCCATAGCCCGGAGGCAGGGTTTCAAAACGAATTGTTCTGAGATGTAACATAACCTCAATACTTAACCTATTTTTTTTTTTTTCAAAATCCCCAAAATATATCATTTTGAATTTAACCTTGTTTTAAAGCTATCATTTTTATCACTTTTTTTTGTCCAATTTTCATTACTATACTGTGTCAAAAGTTGCTCAACCAAGTGCCATAGTAACTCGCCCAATATCCTTTGTAGTAAAAAAAATGCGTTTCGATAAAATCTTCGTAACTCAATTTGGAAATTATTTCGGGATCCCTGATGATAACATAATAGTCCTATATTAATATATTTTTCCGTTATCAAGATTTTTGCCCTCATTAAATATGTAGGTCGTCTATTTTTATCAAATAAGATTCCAATAATTTTCCTTCTTGCTATTTTTCATTGAACTTATTATGAAAAATATAATGCAAACACATTTCGCTGGTGAGAGTAATCGACCAATATTATTCAAAGCGTTTATGAAACAAATTGCTGAGTTTTATGAAGGAAAATTCAGCTAAATGTGTTTATTTATTTATTATTTATCGTTTATTTCAGACATTAACCCATAAATATAGCATTAAATGGAATTAAGCATAAGCATAGCATAATCAGCCTTTTAATGTTCCCAGTGCTGGGTCTCAGGCCTTCTCTCTAGGAGAGGGAAAAACTGGGTAAGCACGAGTCGGACTCGCGCACTGAGGGTTCCGTACAAACTTGAAAGGTAAATTGCGGTTTACGATTTATGACATATTAAAAAAAAACTACTTACAAGATCTCGCTCAAACCAATTTTCGGTGAAAGTTTGCATAGTAATGGATATTATATATTTTTTTTAGTTTTATCCTTCTCTTATTGTTGAAGTTACAGGGGAGGGGGACACGTTTTACCACTTTGGAAGTGTCTCTCGCGCAAACTATTCAGTTTAGAAAAAAAAATATAATAGAAACTACAATAATTATAATTTTTGAAGACCTATTCATAGATAACCCCACGTATGGGTCTGAAGAAAAAAAAATGAGTTGAGAGAGAGTAGAGAGAGTTGAATTTAGAGTTCTTAGTATGGGGAAACCCCAAAATTTATGGTTTTATTTTCTATTTTTGTGTGAAAATCTTAATGCTGTTAACAGAATACATCTACTCGTACTTACCAAGTTTCAACAGTATAGTTCTTATAGTTTCGGAAAAAAATTGGCGGTAACATACGGACGGACAGACAGACATGACGAATCCATAAGGGTTCCGTTTTTTGCCATTTGGCTACTTTTCGATCTATCTTAACTTCTGCCAGTCAGAAAATATGTGTACAACAATTGATTCTAAATTATCTTTTT
Organism: Mythimna pallens; assembly: GCA_961205895.1. Lineage (NCBI taxonomy): Eukaryota > Metazoa > Arthropoda > Insecta > Lepidoptera > Noctuidae > Mythimna > Mythimna pallens. The sequence continues at coordinate 24,318,614 of OY540833.1, forward strand.
GTTAGTTAATTAAGAACCGTTTGTCATACACTTATTTCTTGAATAGTGCCCATGTAGGCCTAAGAAAAATAAAAAGATTTTGAATTTTGAGTTGGTAAGGCTAAAACCTTTACATGTCATAGAAGCCATGGCCTATATATCAGAAAATACTCTTCTCAAAATGAATTCAAAAACAAAAATCAATTTGACTGTTTGCGACAACACAGATAGGACCCCCTTCGAAACTCACACACCCCATTCGTTTTATCAAGATAAACCCAAACATGTTTTTCCAAATCAAATGCCATATAGAACGTCAAATCGAGTTTGTAGCAGATAGAGGAAGCGGCCAAGTACGTATCGAACCAAGTACAGCGTTCCGTAGTTAACATTCATAAATCCAATGTTTTTTTCAGACTGAATGATAAGGTTAATAAACAGTAATTTATGTTATTTATGTAGTTGTAACTTAAGAACTGCAATTAAGACTTAAAAGTTACTTGAGGAAGATACTTTTCTACACCGATTTTTATTTGTTCGGGTGAGATATCGTCTAATAGCATCTGCCCTATGGGTGAAGCGAGAGAAAATGTCAGAAGTTTACTGACTAAAACCCACCAGTGTTCCTCCAGTTTCCCTTCGCATCCTAGAGCCACGATGACTCTTTTACACAATACGCAGATTTTTTCATGCCATGATTACACGTATGGGGACTGCCACTCGTAATTTGTTTATTTGAAATTTCACTACAATATTATTTAGTGTATCATAACCGTCCTTTCAAACATCCAATAATACTTACAGTCTTTGAGTAAAATGGTCGTGAACCATTCAGTCATAAAGGACGAAAACTTAAGGTTCCATTTTGTTATCACCTACAGACCCCTAAAAAAGCTCGGTACAGAAGTGGTACATTGTCTGAATCAATCGGCTGGGCTCAATATCGGACAGTGGAGTACAGCCTGTTGTTTGTAATTGAATTGTCAGTTTATGGGGCCCTGGACGGAGATCGGAGCCAGGAGTTGAGGGAGAGGCGGCAGCGGGGAGCTTTGTGAAACTTTTTTTATGATCTCGTTTTATGTAAGTTGTTTCATATAAAAGATATAGGTGGGTGTTTGCATTTAGTTTTGCTGTAGTAGATTAAAATGGGTGGTCCTTATTTAAAAATAGATTCAGAATTTTTGTAGAGTATTATAGAACCAGAAAATAATGGGTGAGTAGTAAACTAAGCCCCGACCCTTCCAGGCACATTACTTTGTGTAATTTATTATTTTTTTTACTAAGTACTACTCTCAAAACGGTGGAAAACATCGTGAGGAAACTGGCATGTCCTAGAACCGAAAATTCGAAGGTATGTGATATCCACCAACTCGCGCCGGGCCCGCTTGATGGCTAATAGCCTATACTCTCTCCTAGAGAGGAGACCTTTAGAATATTTTATATTTATAGGTTTATGCATAAACAGAGCCTACCTAGTAACCGAAGATCGAATTAAAAACGTAATGCAAAATGTGACATAATTGTCGGCTAAACAGATTTGCACAAACTGTACAGAATACACTTTCTACTACCTCGAAATAAAGTCGTCAAACTATACATAAAATCAATATCTGAAATCCGGTCTTCCATTTCAAATCGAAGTCGCACACTCTCCAAACTTGCCCCGACACGCGACCCTTTGGCGAAAATCACCTTCAGATAAAAAAAGAGATTCTGTGAAAAGGTCCCGCTCCTAGGGGCTCTAAGACATTGTTGTATAACTGTTTAACACACTTTCCGACCGACCCTACCTAAAATATTTCCATAATATTTTGTCAAACAGCGAATCAATGGCAAGAGATTTGTTGGCTGAAGACGGCAAAATTGTTTTGATAAAATCTTCGGTTGTGTGCTTTTCTTTTGTTGAAACGGGGATGGGTTGGACTAAACAAATTATAGTAGTTTGTAATATTTCTAAAACGAGAGGTCTGTAAATATTGATATAGTACCAGTAAAAGTATCTAAAGACGAATTTCAATTATAAAGAAGGGTAAACAGTGTTTCAACTCAGCTTGAATATTGACTAGGTATTTCGCCTTTATGTTAATAACACTAACATAAGGCCGCTTTTTACTGATAACACTAACATAAGGCCGCTTTTTGCTAATAACACTAACATAAGGCCACTATTTGCTAATAACACTAACATAAGGCCGTTTTTTGCTAATAAAACTAACATGAGGCCGTTTTTTGCTAATAACACTAACATAAGGCCGCTTTTTGCTAATAACACTAACATAAGGCCGCTTTTTGCTAATAACACTAACATAAGGCCACTTTTTGCTAATAACACTAACATAAGGCCGTTTTTTGCTAATAACACTAACATGAGGCCATCTTTTGCTAATAACACTGACATAAGGCCGCTTTTTGCTAATAACACTAACATAAGGCCGCTTTTTGCTAATAACACTAACATAAGGCCGCTTTTTGCTAATAACACTAACATAAGGCCGCTTTTTGCTAATAACACTAACATAGGGCCGCTTTTGCTAATAATACTAACATAAGGCCGCTTTTTGCTAATAACACTAACGTAAGGCCGCTTTTTGCTCATAACACTAACATAACAGTACAGATTTCTGCAACATCTAAATGTTTTATGTATGTATTTTTCTTTTCCTATACCATTAAAGTATAAATTGTTAACATAAGATAGAATTATCTGTAACTTTTTGGAAAAAAAGATATTTTTTATTTATTTATTATTATTTATTTATTATACAGGCTGTGTTTATGTGTATATATGTGTAAGTGTATATGTTTGTTACTACTTTATACAAGTGGCTGAACGGATTTAAATGAAATTTGCTCATAAATACTAGATTAACACATACACTATAAATAATTTATAATGGGAGAAGTACTAGTTAGCACGGTTGAGCGATTGGCTGGTGTGCTACTACTATAGGTCTTACGAGTTTGGATGTCTTTTTAAGTGAGGTTAAATGTTTGTGAAAGGAGGAGTCATTTTTAGTTTAGAATAAGAATTTAAAATAAAAAAATAAATTTATTTTATAAATAAAATTAAAATCAAAAAAGTCTACGTGAACAAAGCCATGGCACGAGCAAGTCATCGATAAAAATGGTGCCCTCTAAACGCCCCATGATTTAATCAGAGCCTTCAGAAGAAAAAAAAATGACGGCGTCGACATTGAATCTTTTTGGAACTCTCATCTAATTACAAAAGTTGAGAAAATAACTTGCAAAGCATAACTATAAAAAGTTACGAGAAACGCCATCAATCTTCATTAAAACTGACATTTATGACTAATATGAGTAATGACACTAAACGTCTTACGGCCAAATAAACTTATATTAAAAGAAATTGTTTTAAGACAATTTATTATGAAGAAAAATGTTTCGTCTTTGGAGTTGTCTCAACAAATAATAATAGAAGGAAAATATTATTTGTGTCGAGTCAAATTTTTCTATCTAACTGGGGAACTGAATAAAAACATATGTTATATCAATTTCCGGTTAACCTAACATACGTTTTGATGAAGGTTAGTATTGTCATATTATGTAGTTGCACGCAAGCGCACTGGCCACGCTAGTTTCATGAAGTGTAGTTTAATGAAAATATTGATGACGCGAAATACGTAGGAGGCTCTCCGTGAAACTTTTATAATTTTTAGGGTTCCGTACCTCAAAAGGAAAAACCGGAACCCTTATAGGATAATATTGTTGTCCGTCCGTCTGTCTGTCTGTCTGTCAGTCTGTCTGTCTGTCTGTCTGTGTGTCCCTTTATCCTGGAAATGCGTGGAGGTATCGAGTTGAAATTAAATCTCTCAAGGGAATCAAAATTCGTAGGCCTAGAATACTGAAATTTGACATAAAGCAAGGTTACATAGCACAAATATAGGAATAAATCTCAAAACTATTAATTTATAGTTTAGTACGTTAAAAAAAAAAATTTGATTCGGAAAAGTCTTCGAGACTCCATTTGAGAATTGCACTATTTACATAGGTAGATAAGTTTGCACGGAACCCTCAGTGCGCGAGTCGGACTCGCACTTGCCCAGATTTTATTTATCTAGCCCTTACTATCCCATTACTAGGCAAAGACCCCCCAAGCCCTTCTAGACTTTCTTCTCCCGCACCACCTTAAAACAGTCCTATTGGTCTATTATTGATTAGTGACCCTGACTGCTATGCCAGAGGTCATGGGTTCGATTCACACCCAGGACAAATGTTTTTGTGATGAGCACGATCATTTGTTCTGTGTTTGGGTATAATTTATCTGTAATATTATGTATGTATTTAGAAATATTATAAGTATGTTTATCAGTTGCCTAGTACTCATAACACAAGCTCTGCTTAGCTTGAGACTAGACAGCGTTGTGTAATAGTTGTGGACTATTATTATTATTAGTCCTCACGGTACGCGTCCAGGTCATCCTGCCACGTCTTTCTGGGCCGGCATCGACGGCGCTTTCGTTCTGCAGGAACCCACTGCGTAGCTACGCTTGCTTAGCGGTCCCAGTGCATGTGGCTGATGTGACCCGTTTAATCCCATTTGACCCTGACAGTTTTTTGGCCCACGTCTATTATCTCTCATTAATATCTATAATTAATATTGTGTTTTTTTTTTTGTCTGGTAATAAAATAGCGAAATAAAAAGACTATTAGAGAAATCACAGAAAAAAGTTTAATTAATGTAGAAACAATATCAACAGTTTGCACTTTTAGTAGCAGGGGATTTTTCATTTTGTAATTATATGTATGACAGAACGTTAGTAAGAACTATTTTAAATATCAGTAGTTGTATAAATAAACAGGTCATATTTTTAGAAAGTTATTGTCGTTCATCGTCATCATCACTTCGGCCGAAAGACGTCCACTGTTGGACATAAGCCTCCTCCAAGTGTCGCTAGAACGAACGTTATAGTCGTTAATACTTTTTTAACTAGAAAAGAGGAAACCTATACCTGCCAAAAACACAAATTGTCGCTCACAATATTTTTCCTGAAAAGGGAAAAACGTAAAAAAGCTACAAACACAAAAGTTCAAAAAATACTTTACTTCAAGACAAAAACAAATCGTAAACGAAAAACCGTCTGAAACCCAAACTGCATACAAATGCTCGAATTCTTATCATATAACAAAAAAAAGACCAGAATATCTCCACACGTTATTAGGCAAATCACCTCTTACTCGAAGCTGACTCGACTCCAGACCTGATGTATGGGTGATGAATTAATCATATTCGGCCACAGCCTCCATCTATGTGGAAATGAAGAAAAGAATCTCGAAGGACCAAAATGTACGACGTATCGGAGGACCAACGATTTTGGGAACGTCAGCGATATTTCTTTTGTTTGATTGGAGAATTTTGATGAGTCAGAAGTATTGATTTTATTTGTGAGGGCTTTTAATTTAAGTAAGATAGTGATGAAATTGTATATTTATTATATATTTGATAAAACCTACGATAGTTTGTAGTAATGATTTAATAGCAAGTTTTATCCGGAACTTTGATAAAATCAAATAAATTTCGACTAGTTTAAGTAGGGATTCCAATAATATCGACATTGATACTGCTTTTATTTATTTATTTAAACTTCATGTACAGTTGTGGTACATAGGCGGACTTAATGCAACAAGGCATTATCTACCAGTCAACCTTTGGGTTAAAAAAGACAACACTGTGGTAGCTTTGCACAATGAACAAATAATAGATAATTCAAACAGAAAATAAAATAAAAATTAAGTTATTTATAATAATAAAATACATATATATGCTAAAATTATAAACTAATCAATATTGTTTGTCGAATTATATTCAAAGACACACAAACATTTACTACAATATTTTTTTTTATATCTTTCACACAATGCCAACTCAACTTTGAGTTAAGCTCGCCTATGTACATGAACTCTGTTATCCACATATTTTTGTAACTTATACGTGTACAATAAAGAATAAATAAAGGTCATCTAGTCCCAAACTAAGCAGAGCTTGTGATACGAGTACTAGACAACTTATAAACATACTTATATATTACTGAATACATATATGTTATAGATAAATCACACCCGGACACATGATCGTGCATCACACAAACATTTGTCTTGTGTGAGAATTGAACCCAACACCTCCGGCATAGCAGTCAGGGCCACTACCCACTAAACCTGTAGGCTAGTCAATTTTAGATATCGGAAATGTATATATTCATAAAATTATCATGAGAGACTCAGTTTCACATCTTATACCAAATCGAAATGGAGCAATATCTCATCAGGTGAACTATACAGTAATAAAAACAACAATAAAATTTGAGCAATAATGTCATTTTGTGTAGTCAAGAGACATTAATGCCATTAGATTAGAACAAAGGGCACAAGTTGGATAATAACGTGTAGCAAGTATGTTATGTGCTTTGACTTTCAGTAGCAGAGAACTATTGCGAGTTGTCTATGATTACTATCTGTTTGAGAATAATTTTGATATTTTGCTACACATTCATAAATGGTTAAAGAGAAAAAAAATTTTTTTTTTTGGAGTGTTTTTTTTTGGGGTATCATCAAATTACTTAACCACCCGCTCTGGATGAACCCAGGAGGAGCGTCAGACTTTTACTGACTTTAGTCTACAGTGTTCTTTCAGTTACCCTTTTGCTAGGGTCAGTGTATGATAGGGTAAGGTTAGACATCGGTCCTAACTGGCCTAAGTTTGAGGCGCGCGTGGAATAAAACGCGCTGTCAGCTCAAACTTAGTCCTTACCAGATGGTCGGATGAGCTATCCATTGCTCAATGGCCGCAAGTACGCACTTACGGTATTTACTCCCGACGCCCAGGGTATCTCCGGCCGGGGCATGAGGTCTGTCTTACCTCAAGGTTTCGGCCGCCCCCTTTACTCACATTCTTTTGAACATTGAAATAATACAAGTTTTTGACACCATACTCAAACTTAAACCGATTAGGTACAATATTGTTTCACTAAATAAACCATAGCTGATATGGGCTAGAACTATAGCAATTCAATTTTGAGAGGCAAGGAAAATGTACGATTAGTTATACGCGTATCTAATAAATATTTAACCGTTTCCCAACACCACTTGGTAGTAAAGTGTAGCGAGTGTAACTTTCATTTTAAAAATATCGATCAAAACATACAAAGAAAAAAAAAACAATTTCGTATAGGTAACAAGATTACTGATACCTAACTGTCTAAAACTTAGTCTTTTCTACAGACCTAGTGACAGTCGGCCATTTTATCGCCTTCCAATTGATCCTGAGTGAAGTTTTTATAAGAATTGTCCCGCCAAATTGTCTGGCACTTTAGTTTTTTCGAGACTAGTTTTGAGGTGAAGAGCAAATTCTTTGATTTTTACTCGGTTCTGTGTTCGACATGATATTTTTCGTGTCGAAGGACCTTTTTCGTTCTTGAAGTGCTATTTGACATGTGTAAGAACTTATCACAAACTATAACAATTTGAATTATTTGAAAAGTAAAATAAATTCAATAATTTTAAGTTATGTACATCACTTAAATTTATGTCTAAACAGAGCGAATTAATAATAATAATATAATAATAATAATATTCCACAATTTTCACACAACGCCATCTAATCTCAAACTAAGCAGAGATTGTGGTGTGAGTACTAGACAACTGATAAACATACTTATATATTTCTAAATACATACATATTATAGATAAAGTACACTCGTGGTACATCCAGACACGGAACAAATGATCGTGCTCATCACACAAACATTTGTCCTGGGTGGGAATTGAACCCACGATCTCTGGCATAGCGGTCAGGGCCACTAACCACTAAACCAACAGGCCTGTGGAAATTAACACGTTGAATAGTATAAAAACACCGGTTTCAATTTAATTTGACTTTTCTTCGCTTTGACCGCATGAAATTACTACTCGTGTACCAAGTTTTATACTAATTCGTTCAGCCGTTCAAGTGTAAAGAAGTAAAAAGCTTACAAACATACAAAGTTTCGACTTTTGTTATGTTAGTTTGATTTCATTTTGACCTAGTCCTTTTTACAAACGCAGATAAATAATGATAAATAATATTTATTTTGCAAAAAGGTTTTTTAAAAACACTTTTACAAGTCGTTTTTTCGTCAAATTAAACTAGATGAAGCCGGTATTTCCTAGCTTACTACTCTGAGAAGAAACACCGAAACAAACTCAGGGGTCAAAGTCTCTTTTAAAGTCCATACAGCAAACATGTAATGGTCAAATCATATGAGAACTATGCAGATTGGAGTCTGAAATGATCTTTTGAAGAAAGCACCACACAGTTCTGAGCGGACCTGTCCAGTCAGTGCAAGCATTTTTCAGTATTCGTGAAGCTCAACTCAGAACTACTAAGGAGCTCAACGACTTGACGAATAGAATACCGAAGAAAGGGCATTTGGGTATGCCGCAAAAAGTACTAAAAACTGCCAGTATTATGTTATAATTAATAAAAATTAGTATTAAGAAATTGTTTCAAAATACAATTCACACAGGTTTAATGTAATTTTCTCCTAAATTCTTCTCCAAAAAATCTTTCAACTCTCACATGGCAAGGTGCCAGGGTCGGACTTAATTACGACTTGAAGTCAAGAATGTGTTCAGGAGTTGCTAAGTTGAGAATTGCCAGAAAACTGTCAAAGCAGTCCTGCGCGTTCTGAAAGTTATTGCCGGCTATCAAGTAATTTATGATGAAGCTAATCGAAGAGAACAGTGTTTTAAAGTCTTAAAAATAACTTAAAATTTTATACAAGAAATTATCAGTGCTTTTTTGTTCAAGGTAGGAAATTATCACATATCTTTTCCACAGTTTTTTTTTTTTTGTGAAATCATCTAATATTCAGATGTAAAAATATATTTTAAGTAAATTACCATAATAAAACAAATATACATATAGCAACATAAAAAAATCAGCTGAGCCAAAAGTCATGAATTTAAGCCAGCATAAAAGAACTGAGGAATAATCTAGTCAATTCAATTTCAAATTATGAAGTTTTTTTTTGCCATACTTTAACTGGCCATTAGCTAAGTTTGATAAAACTTAGTAAATTATTATTATTATTATGTAAATTTAATATTATTATTATGTTAATTATTATTATTAAAACATATACGATGTTGGAATTTTTCATCACATCTTGTCGACACCTATCTCAGAGGCTGCTTATAGCTTAATTAAGTTTGCTTTGTTACGTTTTACAATGAAGGTAAGGTATTTACTATTATAATGCCCGATGGGACTGACATGTACATTTGTATAAAAGTCCCTAATAAAAAATAAAGAGAAAAAAAAAAAATATGTCGTCGGTATCTATCATAAATATGTCACCTTGACATGTAGATGCTTAATAACAATTTCCTCGCCCATATTTTTTACTTTTAATTTTGGTTTCCAGGCACCTATATTCTTAAAAGAATAATTTACCAACCACCATTAAAAAACCTATCATCGTAGAAATGCTGAGTTCTTTCTAAATGATAAACGACTGACCACCATCAAGGCACTTTATCTTCTTATAATAATAGTGTTTTATTTATCTCGTGAATGAAAGCGCGTGACGATGCATACATTATCTTTGATTTATGGGGGGATGAGTAGTACGTAATTATACGAGTCCGATTCTGCCAAAAGTGCTTTAATAGACTGAAAGAAAAAACTGGGCAAGTGCGAGTCGGACTCGCGCACTGAGGGTTCCGTACAAACTTAAAAGGTAAATTGCGCTTTACGATTTATGACGTATTAAAAAAAAAACTACTTTCTTTTCAAACCAATTTTCGGTGAAAGTTTATATATATTTCTTATTTTAGCAGTTACGGAGGGGGGGGGGGACGACGACACACGTTTTACCACTTTGGAAGTGTCTCTCGCGCAAAGTATTCAGTATATAAAGAAAATAATATTAAAAACCTCAAAATCATTTTTGAAGACCTATCCATAGATACCACACCACACGTATGGGATAGATGAAAAAAAAAATGTGAGTTTCAGTTCTAAGTATGGGGAACACCCACAACTTATTGTTTTTTTTTTTCTATTTTTTGTGAAAATCTTAATGCGGTTCACAGAATACATCTTCTTACCAAGTTTCTACAGTATAGCTCTTATAGTTTCGGAAAAAAGTAGCTGTGACATACGGACGGACAGACAGACACATGACGAATCTATAAGGGTTCCGTTTTTTGCCATTTGGCTACGGAACCCTAAAAAGGAAATAAGGGCGGAATCATTAAGAGTGTTTCTAGTTTTGTACTGTTGTATAAAAGTTGTTAGCCATGTTTTTTAGGGTTCCGTTCCACAAAAGGAAAAAAGCGGAACCCTTATATCACTTTGTTGTCCGCCCGTCTGTCTGTCTGTCAAGACCCTTTATCTCGGGAACACTTGGAGGTATCGAGTTGAAATTAAAACCATATACTCAAGTTTGCGGTCTCTTGAAGATATGAAAAAGTAAAATTTTTAAATTAACGAGAAAAAAGATACGGCCGTTTATGTCTAAAAAACGTATATTTCGACACTCTCAAGGAAATCAAAATTCATAGGGAACTCTTTGACCCAGAATCCTGAAATTTTGCATAAAGCAAGATCTTATAGCATAGGTATAGGAATAACTCTGAAAACTGTAAATTTGTTGTTACGTCACAACAAAAAAAAAATATTTGCGATTTGGAAAAATCTTCGAGACTATTATTTGTATTTATTAGTTATGAATTGTACACACCGCGAACTACCTGCGTATCAGTTCTCCTTCTCTGTCAAATCCATCCAAAGTTTGTCTGTAAAAAATACGCTCTATAAATTTTAAGCTCATACTGTATTTTTTATGGTGTATAATAAAAAGTTTAATTATGTATCTATAACCACTTATTTCCCAACAATTTCACAGTAAACAAAAAAAATTACAAATCAAGCAACCATGATTACAAAACGTTAATTACCAACTCCGTAAACCGAAACAAAACAAAAAAATCTCAATTACCAGAGAGCTTACATCCGCATCCGCTTTCAAACTCAAACACAAGTCAGGTGCTTGCACCATCTCATGTTGGTCTTGGACCCGAGTCTAATGTAATCGCAAATACATTACACTGATGCCTCCAACTTGGTTTAATTGAAATTGTTCGAAGTGTACTTATGTTAATGCTCGGTGTGGCGAAACGGAACTCTCCAACTACTCTAAAGTGTTCATTCACACGTTCAGTACTTGGTTTTGGAGATTATTAAAGTGCTTTGAAATGATGGGGCTAAGATTTCACTTGCTTCTTAAGCTCCACCGTTTTGTTGTTTTTCTACTAGTTTCTGTCAGTAGATTCGCTCGCATGATAGCATAAAATTACCCCAGGGGAACCTATTATCGGATTAAAAGTATCCGATGTGTTACTTCAGGATACATCTAAACGGAAGTTCCATCGAAATCGGATTTGCTGTTCACACTCACAAGCTTTCGCTATAATAATATATTATGAGTGTGATTTGATTATTATTGACTAGCTTTTGCCCGCAGCTTCGCATGCGTACTCTAAATATAACCTATGTCACTCAGGAATAAAGCAGCTATCTATCGGTGAATAAATTTTAGCAATCGGACCAGTACTTCCAAAGATTACTTCCTACAAACAAAAAAACATAGAAACAAACTTTACCTCTTTATAATATTAGTGTAGATAGACTCGCGTTTGACCACTCTCTTACCTGATTGAAAACCTTTGGATGAGGATTTTCCGAAAGAGTAATTTGGAAGGCAAAGACTGTCTGATGGGTAGTGAACACGGATAGTTTTAGAAAATAAAATCTGACACTCCCTTTCGCTCCGTCCAGAGCTAGAGAAGTTATATAATGAATTCTTGCCTTCAAAAAAATTGATCTGAACATTAAATTGGTCCAAAACAACATGGAAAATCTTGAATGTTCGTAGCAAATAACGTCCTGAAGGCAGAAAATTTGGCCTAACGACCCAAGTCTATCCCTTATCTTGAGAAAAGGTTAGTTGAAGAAAGAGAAAAATCATCCTCTAGCTTCTCCAAACTAAGGGACCAACTTTGCTCTACTAAATGCCTCACGGTTTAGTCTTATAGAGAAAAAATTGTTAAAAATACATTGACACTGGAAAATTCATCACATTATGTACAGTAACATTGTAAGCTGACGGGTATGGTGCTGACACCTTCTTTCGCAAACAAAAGAACATCGTATGACAAAGAATTTAAAACAAACGAGTGTAATTTATCATTAAGTACACCCACGCGAATGAAACAACGGCCCACTCACACCGAACAGTCAAGTACTAAAATAATACTTATTGTTATTAAAAATGTTTTAAAATGTACACTTGAAATAACACGGAAAGCATCTGCTATCGTTCTTTAAAAGAAATTTTTCATTATTTTAGTGAAAATAAAAGATTTCTCTTATAATTCTGCCAACAAAGAAACTTGCGGCCGCGGACATCTCAATAACATTTAGGTTGGTTTTTTAACAAAAAACTGGGGCTCGCAACGTTTTTGTCGTTCGGAAATGTACCTGATATTTTAAGTGATTCACTGGTTTCTGTAGCTGTTTTAACTTTTTTCGGTCCTTCGTTAGGCTACCTGAAAGTTTTCCCAGTTATGTGTTTCGTATATAACTTTTACTCGGTGAATGTCGTAAAGAAAGAAATTAAGTTCAAATTTTTAATGATATTACGCCATTATCCCAGTTAAAGCGATACTGTCGTAATTTTTTAACATGTTCCTTCAAAGACAAATTATAATAGATGCAACAGTAAGTGCATTACTGATAACACAATTATCATCCTTAAATGCAATTGCTTCACAAAGAAGACAATATTCAGGAGCCGACAGACAAACGACCATTAGCGGATTGAGAGCTCAACGTAGCCCTATACCCACTACTTGCACCTACTGGGGATTCTGGAATCGAAAGACGGATTGATTGATTGGTGGATTTTACGATTTTTTTATAAATTCATCAGAGTAGCTGTGTCTCAACTTTTTCTTTGGATAACATTAAACTTTTGTCGTCGGTTGAATAAATTTAGTTTAATTGAAAAAATTTATACTAATATTACAAAGAGGAAAGATTTATATGTTTGTTTATTTGTTCGTAATTAACAAACTCAAAAACTACTGGACCAATACAATGCTACTTTATCACTGAGTGATATGAACCAACTAAATGCTCTAACCAATGCAAATATTTGTATTATTATATTATGTTATTACTATTATATTCAATCAAATTTGTAAGTCATTTACTTTTTGCCAAAGTCATCTTTGTAAATAAGTGTCGTAGCTAATAACCGGCTTTACCTGTAGATTCATCTTGATGAGACGAATGGATGAATGGATAACTTTAATTTGGATAAAAATTGCAGATAGTTGGTTTTTGCAATAATGGTACGATATACTCGTATGCCCATATCACTAGTTTGTGAGTTTGTTTGTGAACTTTCACGCAGGCATCGCTAGCTTCACCGTATGTTAATTACTTTGGTCCTCCCAATAAAAAATGTTAACGCTATTAATAATAATCAGTGAATAGGAAGAAGGTCAGATAACAGCTATAATTCACTTACACAACAGACAATTTATTTACTCCTGTTCCAGTCAAAAGATCTCAAACACGGCCAACTTCTAACACTATACAACTTGTGAAAGCAACAAGAATATATAAATAAAACATTATAATGACTTGGAAAACTTGTTGTAACAAGTACAAATCTTATTTGTAACATAGCAAGCGATGTAACATTGTAACCTTGTTACAGTTTCGAGCTGTAACATGTCTATTGTAACCTTCCGAGTCTGAACGAGGAATTACGCAAATTTCTTGAGTATGAAACAACTGTTGTGGAAGATATGTGGCTTTGGAAGTTTTGTTTCGTTCGAAGTTCGAGATTTTGGCTGGAGTCTTCCAGTTTCTTGTTTATGTATTGTTCATTTTGTTGGCAGAGATTTTATTTTGAAGGTTATAAGATTTTGCTGCTGGGTAAATGTCGCTACGCAGTGGGTTCCTGCAGAGGGAAAGCACCGTCGAGGCTGGCCCAAAAAGAGGTGGTGACATAATTAAGACGCGTATCACGAGAACTGGTTGCAGACGACGAGGGAGAAGAATATCTGAAAAGACTTGGTGGAGGCCTTTGCTCAGCTGCAGTGGGACAGTAATAGCTAGAAAAAAAAAAGATTTTACACGATTGTTCAGTGAATTTGTTGCCAGCATAATACGAAGTAAAGTACGCGCATATATTAAGGTTTGCTGTAAGAATTAAAGAAATTATGTACAATAAAGAATATAATAAAGTGAGCGCTTTTTTTATTTTGGCATATCAACGATTATTTCCTGAAAATATTTATAGAAATACTTTAAGTGTAGTGTGTTTAAGATTTTCACTTGAAGAACATACCTTCAGTACTAGTATTATTTACTCTTTGATATTAAGTTAATTAATAATTTAAAAAAATAAAACAAAGAGATTTTTAAAGATGGTATGCAGTCAGGCGCTTTCTTTTCAAAACACAATTATGATAAAGCTGAGTTATTAATGAGCGTTGAAAGACCAATGTTTCAGGAAAACGTGCAAAATAATTTACATTAAAAAAAAAACTAGGCAAGTGCGAGTCGGACTCACGCTCTGAGGGTTCCGTACAAACCTACATAAGTAAATAGTTCAATTCCCGAATAAAGTCTTAAAGATTTTTCCGAATCGCAATTTTTTTTTATGTTTGTGACGTAACAACAAATTTACAGTTTTCAGATTTATTCCCATATCTGTGCTATAATATTCCTTGCTTTATGCCATATTTCAGGATTCTGGATCAACGGGAAGAGTACCCTATGAACTTTGATTCCCTCGAGAGTGTCGAAATATACGTTTTTTTGCGACATCATTCGGCGTATCTTAGAAATCTGATTTTTTACAGCACAGACAGACAGATAGACGGACGGACAACAATTTATAGGATCACTATCCTATAAGGGTTCCGTTTTTTCCTTTTGAGGCACGGAACCCAAAAATACGCTATGTCGTGTGTCCCAGAGTTCGTCAAAGGCCTTTTCCTTCTCCTTCCAAACCTGTCTGCTATGAGCGATCTCTGGCCAGTTCCCGCCCCCCCCCCCCCCCGCCCCCCTCAACAAGATCGACCTAGAGGACATCATCCTCCCTCAAACGTCTAGTGACTGACAATCTTCGCCCAAAAATAATACTTGCAATAATATTCAACAGATTTACTCGAAATCTCAAAAGACTTCTAAATTGAAACAGTAGGTACCCGTTTATGACAGCGTTTATTAAATGATCTTAGCTATAATGTTCAATTCCAATCCACTGTTCTCGTTGCTATTTGTCTTAATAATGCGATATAAATACTCCTTTTGATTGCATAATTAACGCGTGGCCACGAGCACAGCGGATTTAGAAATATCATTAACAAGAAAACAGCTTTGATTTAAGCAGGCTTAATAGCTTTTCCAAGCTATGTAACCCTTATTTACTTGATAAATCGATCAAATAACTTCTCTCGCTCTGAATGGAGTATATTACAAAAAGTACGTAAAAAAATAAATATAAAAGTCAAGCCACACATTTCTTTATTGGCAACGGGATCAAACTTTTCATTTTATAACTAAGCAAAGGGTAAAATGAGTTTTTTTTTTACAACACCTGACTAAAACCACACCTGTATCCTTCAATTACCCTTTGCGTACTAGGACTACGGGTTGCCCTTTCGGAAATTCTCCGCGGTCCTAGCTAGCGGGCATCGGCCCCACTGGGCCCCAACTAATCGAATATTTTTAGTCCAAGAACGAGGAAAGCGAGAATGTAGATTTTCACATGTGAATAATATCTACTATTAAAAAGAAGACTGTTTAATTAGCTTCCTTTAAAAAGAATTAGACTGTCATATACTGCTATTTACAGAACACCAATACTACAAACGATACAAGACTGGAGCAAAAATTTTCCGTTTTAAAAGAAGCCAATATTCTACTATGTTTTGCCAAAAACACCCACCATTGCAATTACCTATTTGTCAAAAGAAATAAATACCAAATTAACACGCTCGTTTCACAGCCCCACATCCCTTGAGAGTCGTAAGCTTATTAAAGATGTCTCCACAAATACTGTCTTAATTCAACAAACGAGCGCCATTATTATTCCTCCGTGCTGTTGGGTGAACTAAACGATGCCAAGGATTAGTCTGTAGGTGTCAATTCTGTGAAGATTGAAGATAACTGCCAGAAAATAGTGGAGGAAGCGTTTTGGAATTTGTACGAGAGAGTTCGACTTATCTATTGCTGTAGAGGAAACTTGGATACCAAACTAGCATAGACTATTTAAAGTCAAAGTATTTGTTGGTATACTTTTGGTGATAAATAATAATAATAATAATTCACAACTATCACACAACGCCGTCTAGTCCCAAGCTAAGCAGAGTTTGTGTTATGAGTACTTGACAACTGATAAACATACTTCTATATTTCTAAATACATACATATTAGAGATAAATTACACCCAGACACAGAACAAATGATCGTGCTCATCGCACAAACATTTGTCCTGGGTGGGAATCGAACCCACGACCTCCGGCATAGCAGTCAGGGTCACTAACTACTAGACCAACAGGCCAGTCAATACTATCGGTCTTTTTTTTTCGGTGGGAAAATCATCTTATGACATCCCCTGCTCTTGGGCGGAGCAAGAGAAAGTGTCAGACATTTACTGACTAAAAACCCACTCCTGGTCCTTCGTTGCCTTTCGTACCGGGGCCAAGTCTTCCTTTCTGAATCAGACCCTTGGCCCCAATACAATCGGTCTTGTAGTTAGGTTATATTCGTAGTTCAAAAAAAATACCCATTAGAAAAAATACTATTTAAGAATATAATAAGAATTTAAAAACGATGTTAAATACTTTTGTATGTATCAAAAATGTCAACATCTTTATCTATATTAAAAGCGAAATACCAGTCCCTGATTAATCACGAAATCTCAGAAACTATAACACCTTCAAACTT
Organism: Mythimna pallens; assembly: GCA_961205895.1. Lineage (NCBI taxonomy): Eukaryota > Metazoa > Arthropoda > Insecta > Lepidoptera > Noctuidae > Mythimna > Mythimna pallens. Next base: position 24,335,622 of record OY540833.1, read on the forward strand.
AAAATTTGGCAGGTAGGTTCCTTATAGGGTGTAGACATTCGCTAACTACGGAACGATACTCTAGCCTTAAGGGGGTAAAACGAGGGTTGGAAATTTGTATGGAGAAACCTACTTTCAAGCGAGTGAAGCCGCTGGCAGAAGCTAGTTTGCTTAAAATTGTTATATCTTGTTTGCTTTTCTACCAATTTTTAATTTTTTTTCTTAATTAGTATTCTATTTTTGTGTATTCATTGATAAACTAGTTAGAAAAATATATTTTCACATGCATATAGCAAGTATAGTGTAGTATGCGTATTGAGCAGTGGTGGCCGAGTGGTAATGGCCCCGACTTACGGAGTTGTAGGTCGCGGGTTCAAACCCAGCCAGGCGCATGACTTTCATTTCATCACCACTGCTCTCAAAACGGTGAAGGAAAACATCGGCATGTCCTAGAACCAGAAATTCGAAAACATGTGACATCCACCAACCCGCACTGGGCCCGCGTGGTGGATTACGGCCCATTCCCTCTCCTAGAGAGGAGGCCTGAGTCCCAACAGTGGGAACGTTATAAGGCCGACTATGCTATGCTATGCTATGCATATTGCATGCAAAGTTGTGCTGGTTTATTTGGTTAAATGAAAATTTTCCTTAACCATATCAAGATTTGCAACTGTAGCTCCATTCATCTACATAAACATATTAACTATTTTCTGACAACGGTTTTACCCGCGTGGAATGAGTACAAGCCCCATTATAAATTATACCCCATGACTGTGTTAATCCAGGATATAAGCCGTTTGGGCGTGAAGATGTAACAGACATACACGCACATTCATACACACAAAGTTTTGTCTTTACCTTATATATATAAAGAAGAAAAATTCGTACATTGAAAGTAATCACTGAGTGCATCATTTAATGTCTTTTCCTGCAGAAAGAGAGAAAGAAAGAAAAAAAAAAATATTTGGTTCAGCACAAGGCACAAACTATTATATAACACGAAACAAAAAAAAAATATTAAAAAAACATAAGCAAAAAAATTATAGTTGTGTGCCTCACGGCAGCACCAAAATACAGTTCACCATAAATGCCAGGCAACTAGTGCTTGGCTCTGGTTTTCAACTGAACCTGTGTGTATGTCGGTATCTTCGCAGACAGAAACAACAATATTGAATGAATTTACTGTTTAACGTACGAGGTAGGTACTCTACAGCTGAAATTACTCAACATAACAATGAAGTACATAATTCTTAACAGCAGTATATATCAGACTATCTCTCATAACAACAAAAGCCTCAAGGTTTTACAGTTACCCATAACTTTAATAGCGGCATGATAAGAGACAAGCTCATAATCACGCGTCAGTTGTAAATCTTATTCTCAGGAACATCAAATATGTTTGAGATCAAAGACTGAAACATCTGATAATATGTATTATGTTATTACGAGCATTCATCTTTAGCGCTTGAAACATCTTCAATGTCTAATTGTAGACGAGTTATAATGCGTTAATATAATTTCAGATATACCTATTAGCCACATATTTCACCACACTCATCATCTACCTGCCCTTGTCCCGTTTTATTTGGGGTCGGCGCAACACGTTTTTTTCTTCCATTCTGTCTTGTCGCTCGTCAAGCTATCACTAACTCCCTTTTCTTTCATATCACTTGTCACACAATCCATCCATCATAATATATAGCCACATATTTCACCCCACTAATAGTATAAAAGACACAGTCTGTATGCGTGTCCGACTATGCTGCGGGAACATTCGAAAGAGGTTCTATGGTCCTGGAACGCAATGGGCAACTAAAGAAACACAGGTGGGTTTTACCAGTAAAAGTCTGCAACGCTATCTCGCTCCACCCAAAGCGGTAAAAGTTATTTCTTGAGTTCCCACGTCAAAAACAAAACGGTCATATTTTAGTTGAATGGGTTTGAATGTTTCGTACACCGGTGAATATGTTTTTTTTTTTAAAGGTGGAAATTATACAATGACTTCACCAACACTGGGCGGAGCGGGAGGGCATGTCAGACTTTTACTGACTAAAACCACACCTGTGTCCTTCAGTCGCCCTTTGCGTTCTAGGACTACGTGTTTCTTTTTCAGAAATTCCTCGCGGTCCCAGATAGCGGGCATCGGCCCTGCTGGGCCCATACGATTTGCTGACATCTCTTTGAGGAGCGCGTGGATATGGTCAAGGGAAACCTCTTGAGGAAACCGACATACCTAGGACTAAAAATAAAAAAATATGAAATCCACGGCTATAACCAATATTGTCTCAGCATTGGGTCTATTATAGACTGATTGTAATACAGCAATAATTTCCCTACCCTACCTCCACCCAACAATACTAAATCAACGATCTTTACACAATTCAAATATTGATATTCCCCAAACGTCTTCCACAATTTCCAAAACTATTTTGCCAGATAACATGGCAATACCAACGAAAAAGCTGTTTCAATAAACCTGTAAAGACTTATTAACCGATCTCTGCATAGTTTATAAGAAACCCCTAAACATCCCTCAGCGCCAAACCGCACCATTATCATTTATACCCCGTTCGTGCCCTTATATACCCCATTTGATAACGCATAGCTCAAGCCAAGGGGTAACTTTCCACCCACCATCAATAAATGTCGGAAGACGCATTAATTACTGTGCTCAGGTGCTCACAAAGAGCACGATAGAACTTCTAAATAAATACGGGTATCTATCAATCTGTTAAGTAAGGATTTTTTATGAAAATTGGCTCTTTTCGGCAGTTTTAACTGCAAAACCAGCCGATTTGATGCGACTCGAGGCAGTTTGTGTTTTTACGGTCCAAAAGAAGTAGGTTACTGAAAGATATGGGGTAACTCAAATCTTTTACGACTTTGGTATCGAAATCAGTGGTCTTAGTGCAATTTTGTTTAAATATGCAATTGCCTTTAAATATTAAGAGCAGTGGTGACCGAGTGGTAAGGGCCCTGACTTACGAGTTGTAAGTAGCGGGTTCAAACCCAGCCAGGCGCATTACTTTGTGTAATTTATTTCATCACCACTGCTCTCAAAACGGTGAAGGAAAACATCGTGAGGAAACCGGCTATGTCCTAGAACCAAAAATTCGAAGACATGTGACATCCACCAACCCGCACTGGGCCCGCGTGGTGGATTACGGCCCATTCCCTCTCCTAGAGAGGAGGCCTGAGTCCCAGCAGTGGGAACATTATAAGGCCAACTATGCAATGCTATTCAATCGCGTTAAAGTAAACTTCAATTTACTATACTTAACAAATTGAATGGCAGCTACGAAAAATCTCATTGATTCTTCTTAAGTGCCGTAAACGAGATATACCGTAGGACCTCTATAACCGTAGATAATCTCTAATAAAAGTTATAATATTACTAATGCCTATGTACGTAATATCTCATAATATATGGGCCCTGTTTGTTTACTCGATTGACAAAGACGCCAATTACGAGATTTCTTGTATAGATTTAAAAAATGTATGATTAAATTATTGTAATATATTCTTGGCATTCAATACAAAACTGAATTAGCGCTGCCTTGTGCCAATAATAGAAAACCTTTTCTTTTCAATAAGATTTCATGGCGAATGTTTGTGTTAACGCAATCAAATACACTGAAAAGTTCGCTCTAGACTGGTCTCAGTTTTGAAATCATGTAGGTATGTATGTGTTTAAAAAAAAAATGCTAAGCTACAGCACGCAAATAACACTCAGTCAAAAAAGCGACAATATCACGAGTCCATTAATAACACGATAATAACGTCCAGAATTGTGTATTCTTTGGAATTAAAACAAACATGCATGTATGTGTATAGTAGCCAGAATTCTGTCTGTAGGTGAAAACAAATTGCAACACAAAAGCATATAACTCGAGTACAAAGACCAAAGAGCTTCACAGACTAAACGAAGCAGATTATCACAAAAACGCAACACCTGAAACAAATCCAACAGAACCTAGTTGAAATAAAACGCTTGAAGAATATTTTTATTACTTTTGTACTGAATAAAATACTCCCACCTCCTTGAATTGGAGATATAAAAGTAAACTTGTTTTATTTCAAGTGTATGGAGTTAAAATAGCGCGCTGCATTCTAATTAAGTAGCGCCCGAATTTCTCGCGACTCACATTTGCTAAGTGCAGTGTTGATTTACTGGTGTGTGATTACGGTTGCAAGTTGTGTGTGGGCAGGAGCGGATGTGGTTTTTGAAGTTGATGTCATCGGTGGGGTGTTAACGTGCAATACTTGATATTGATTTTATTGAAGACTGTTTTTTATTGTTGCGCTTGACCGCTATCTCTCCTGATGGAAAGTAATGGTGCGATCGAATTTTATATATAGTGCGCTTACTTAGAACTAACCTATTCACTCTTGACTAAGGCCCTAACTCCCGAGCAATGCTAAAAAATTGTGACTTTCTGAAGCCTACTCCTCGGTAACGGGCAGGTTTGAAAAAAAAAAAATTTGCTATACATTATCAACCTGTGAGTTAATGTACCTACAGCATTATCAACATATGATTTTTCCTTAAGACAAATTTTTGGCAAAAAAATTTTTAACAACATGATATTTTTTCGCTTGTTTTCCCTACTCCTTTCAAACGGCTTTGATCTTTAGAAATATGTTTACAAAAAATGAAATGCTGGTTAAGTATTCTTCAGAATGTACATAGCATATTTAAATCAATCAATATTTCAGAAAATGGATTTAAGGTCCGGCCAGATGTTCAAGGGACTATACGCCTTAAAGATCCTCAGGTTATAGCCACCAGGAAACACTGACTTCGGCTGTAAATTCCACTTCTTAGCTGTACGCAAAATGAATGTGTTCCCAAAACGTTTTATGCGTATAGGTGGGATGTCCACCATGTACTAGGTTCTAACAGTAGCACCACACGCGTAAAAGTCGAATTGCTGAAATAAACATAGTAGTATTATAAGTCCTTCTATAAAATTCAATCTATTTTGATTCAATTTTGATGCATTTTGGTGTTTGACCAAAATTGGTTTAACTAAAACCAACCATACCAAAACCAAAACCACAAAAACAAACTAAACCAAACCATTGGTTTGATTGGCTTTGGTTTTGGTAAACAGATAGACAGACAGACAGACGGACGGACAACAGAGTGATCCTGTAAGGGTTCCGTTTTTTTCCTTTTGAGGTATGGAACTCAAAAATAAGGACAGGTAAGTCTGAATCTGAAATAACAAAATCGCTCCGCTCATCGTGAACACTATGCTCTCACCTTTACCCATTTAATTTAAATATACGTGTGAATTTCACGACGCGACATTTTCTAATGATGAAACTTCACTACCTTATTTCAAAAACTGATGTTTTTTTTTTTAAACAGCACTTATTTGTATGCAATTCAATGATAGTGACATACATTTTGTGTATTGAATCTAAAATAATATTTGTAAGGACTTGGCAATTACCATTTGAGCAAAAACGTATTTTATTAGACATCATTACCGTATAGGCCTTTCTTTTTTGTGGCAATTTCCACTCTCCTGTCTGGAATGTCGCTTGTCACGGATTCAATTCCTGCATAAAACAAATATAAATAAAGAAAGAAGAAGAAAGAAAGAAAACATGTTTATTCTGCCTGAATAGACGTTATAAAAATACAAAAACCAAGTTCCCTGACCGACATGTGTATCAGGCATAACCATGTTACACCACTAGGACCATAGACAACACAGTTGTCTATGTTATCTGTTGCATTTTGTCGCCGGCCTCAACAGAGACAAACATTAACAAAAATAAACCAAAATATAAAAGAAAAAAAAACATAATTAAAACAACAAAAACTAAGAATCAAAGTAATATAGCAATATTTATGCCCCATAGCACCTACGCTACACGCACATTACGATAGTACATAGATCATAATAGCCATTTTTCGGGATCCAGAACCGGCACACAGGCGTCTTATGTATATGAAGTTACATATTTATGAGAGCAGCCAAGACAAAGAAGTTAAATTCCTAGTCTAAGGCAAAGTTTTTTCTATAAAACTTTCTAAAAAATTAACACCCTACAGCTAAGCCATCGAAAACACTTGAAGCAATTTCACATCACAGTCGAAAAATAACCGCACAAATTTTAAATCTGCTGAAAATATTTCACGCTACAGCGCAACACTTCGGCAAACACATATCTCATCTTCCATTTCCGTCAAAGACACACCTTATTCCTCCATTTTCTTGTATTTTTTACTAATTACTCACACGTGTGTAACGTTCCCCTGCAAAGATAATAACGAGTTGGTTTTATTTGAGTAAGTCATATTTTTCTTGCTGAGTTTTGTTATTTTGTCTTGCGTGCTCGGAGTTCGCACCAGACTTGGTTTTTGTTGAGTTTTGATTTTATATTCTTCTTTATTTTTGCTACCGTGTAAGGATGAGGTGTATGGAATTATTAAGTGCTTGCCATGTTATTTTAATTTCTTTTGAACATTTTTAAATCAGCTTTCTAATCTCTGCTTATGTGAAGTTTTTACAGGTTTTGACTTTATTTTGAGAATGGTGGAAAAGAGTTATATTAAAAACGTAAGCACGTAACTAACGTAACCATAACGTACGTGTCGTTAGTTTTTGTTACTATTTTGGAGAATAAAGTTTTATTCTATTCTATTCTAAAACATAATTTGAATTTTAAACAATTGAAGAACCTGGAGTGATATGTTTAATATTAGTTACAAAATTTCTAACGTAGGTACTTTGAGTTGGGTCGGTGATGAGTTACTGTGCGTTTCCTGCATGAAAAACAACTTACCCTGCTGTGACACAGGTACAAGCTACTATTATTATTCCGTACATTTACTCCTTTTTTCAATATGTCTCAAAAAAATCTTACGAAATAAAAACATTAATATAAACAACTTTTCAATGTTTTTTTTTTCATATATCAAGCTTTAATTGCGTGGTATAGCACCATTCTAAAGAGCTTAAACACGATAGGGTAATCTTGTTGCACTCAATAGCTCCTATCCATCATCAGACTAATTTCATAGTACCATATTAATGCATGGTTATACAAATTACATGGTTCACCAAATTTCATTGGTTTGAAAAAACTAATTCAAAATCGATTTGTCCTAAACAAACATATATAAATCCATCATGTCGGGAGCAGGGTTCAAGCTACCGGCGGGTGGTTAGGGCTCCAGAGACAGAAACCTGCATACAATAATTAGTCTTCTGTATCAAGCCCTTGATCCAACCGCTCAAAGACAGTTTTGACAGATAGTCGTCGAAGCTTTCATCAAATCGTTGACAGTCTCAACAATCGGCACAATGACAGCCGAGTTCAAGTCGTTTACGGCGCGTACTATTCCACGCGCGCCTCAAGGAGATGTCAGCAACAGTAGGGACCCAGCAGAATCGAAGCCTACTGGGGCCAAGGGTCTGATTCTGAAAGGAAGACTCGGCCCTGGTACGAAAGGCAACGAAGGAACAAGAGCGGGTTTTTAGTCAGTAAAAGTCTGACACTATCTCCTACTCCGCCCAAGAGCGGGGGATGTTATAAGATGATTTTCGCAACGAAAAAAAAAAAAATTCGAAAACCTACTATTATTTATTCCATTTTAACAAACTTTAAAAAAGAACACTCACTTAATTCTTCTAACAAAATTAATTTTGTAAATACACAAACAGTGAAAATACAAACTCCCAAAAAACGATTTATATATTAAAATACATTACACTCGACCAAATTAGCTTTCATTTCAAACGCTTCCATTTCTCATTACCATCGGCATATAATTTGATCCCCTGAGTCAAATTAGAAGCGTCTTATGTTACCCTGTGCCATAACACACAGTCTTTGATCTCAAATTATTTGATGTCGGTAATTATCCAATTAACTTGCTTGTAATCATTACTCACACCGTTACGTATATGGGTATTTTTAACTGACTTCAAATAAAAATCCTTAAAAAATTATGATGAAAAAAACTGACTTTCAAAAAGAGAGTCTTATTAATAGTATGTTTGTATGTCCGCGATTGTCTCAAAAACTACTAATTCGATTTGAATGAAGTTTCTTTTACTTAAAAGCAATATTTTTAGTGAATGTTTTAGTATACAATATATAGAACACGACGAAGATCTTCGGAGATAGCTGTTGGAACTCTTCAATAACCAATAGCAAATGACCCGCGATTGCTGCGATCATATATCTATATATTTTTACACCATTTCATAGCATAACACTATGTCGGTATGTTAGTTTACTCTGGCTTACCGATTCACAAACAGCAGATTGAATTGGTATGGGCATTTTGTCGTTTCTATACTAGAAAAAAAACTTATCTTATTCATTGTTTAGTTTTGTTGATTTTTTTTAAATCGTTCCCATCTTTTGTGAAAAAGTTTTTTTATGGAATTATTATTTAGAAAAATATACAAGTAAATGCTTTTCCCATAGAAAGAAGAAAGAAAGAAAGAAAAACTGTTTATTCGCGCGAAATGACGCAATCACTATAAGTTATAAATTGTCATCCCCTATTTAAACCGTTTAGGGGATACATTCCTAATTAGTAATTCTCTTCGTTATATCAAAACCTCATCCTTTTTGACCCAGAGATTTAGGCTATATCGTCTATTAGTCAATAAATTAATTTAAAAATAAATATTCAAATTGAAAAGAAATAGAATAAGTGACTAAAGATTTCTCGATATATATGACGATAACGTGTCCAACAAAATTAAATATAAAAATACTTACACATTTTAATAACCTTTATCAACGCACACTTCACTTCGCTCAACGCACCGCCCGTACTTGTGTTACGTCACTGCACCTCTTTCAAAACAAAATATCACTAACACCTGTACTGTCTCTATCCATGAACTCCAATATCAGCATATACTCCCAGTATCATTAACAATAACGTGAACAAAGCCTCGATACTCAAACATCGGTTTAATTAAAACTCATATGCTTAAAGCCGCAACGAATAGGCATGCCATAGATTAGGAACAGTCAAATGCGTAATGTGTACTTGTCAAATATACATTCAGCTAAGGGAATACAGGTTACATCTTCGTACTGACGGAATGGAACTGTTACTAGTATGTCTGTTATTTAGTTTAGATCACTAGTATTTGGTATAGTGGAACCGCTAAGGTAGTTGTAATGGTATCGTTCAAATGCTTCATTATTTGTTTCTGACTTTTATAATAATAATTATTTATTTATTTATTCAGATAGCAATGATCCATAATGGTAATGGGTAACAATTTGGACTTATAAACTTTATTAGTAGGTACAAATTCTAACAAAAAAAACTTTTACATCCTACAATATTAGTATTAATAAATAAATACAAAAATAAAACCACCACCGCCATTACGCCTCAATGGCTGAATTGATTTGGATAAAACTTAGTACAAGGATAGATCATGACCTCGATTAGGACACAAGACATTCACATGGTGATGCCGCTGGCTAAGGGTAGAAAATGGTTCAACTTGAAAATGGAGTTCCATTGTAATAATTATAATATCTACAATTCAAATCTTGTGTTAGAAGCTAGTACACGACCCGTTTCCTATAAACAAGAACCGGCAACAAACTTCACGGCTATTATATTAAAAGAAAACGATTTTTTCATTGTAAAGAGAAAAAGATGTACCTCAAAAGTGTTAATTAAAGTTTACTCAACTACTAAGCAATTTTTAATAACAACTAAGTAATATTTATGAAAGTTTTTTTAACCATTAAACTGTTACTAAAAAGTCGCACGAATCAAAATAAAATTACTGTGATTTTTAACATCATTAGAAACACGTCCCTACCCCAAACACTTTGACGTGTTACAGTATGGCACATATACAAAATTCGCGGTGTTACCAAACTCGTAATGAACCGGGTAAAATTAACCCCTACATCTTGTTACCCGGGAGGAATTTCTTGTATTGAATTCCGTATATTGGATTAGGAATTTCCACTTTCCCCTTTGTGTCGTCGTTAAGTTCGGCATGCCTGTAATTTCGGCTATTGAGTCGATGGCTAATAATAAATCTGCACTAATTTGCATAGTAATAACAGTGTAATGTTGTTTTAGAATAGATTATAGTGTTATTCATTGAAACATACTAGCTGTTATGAACAGCTTAGATTTTTACACCACATTTTATAATATTAACAGCTGATTTTGTAGTTTTAACACTAATCACTTGATACAAGATTGCAAAATTTTTGTTTTAGTAGTTTTTGGTACTTATTCAAAATTGTGACTTTAAGTTGTGTGTTCGTATTAGGTGGAGTTTTGGAGGACTTACTGCTCATAGAACAGTGGATGGCATTCGTCACAGGTTCAAACCCAAGCAAGCGTTCTATTTTGTCTAAGTTTTCATTATCACTACTCTCAAAATGGTGAAGAAAAAGGCATGTCTTTATACCAAAAAGAAGGCAAGTGACATCCACCCATGGATGATTACAGAGTACGGCCCATTCTCTCTACTAGTATGGAGGCCTGAGTCCCAGGAGAGAGAATATTATAACGATGATTATGCAACGGCTTATACTTATCAAAAAACAACATCACCCAAAAAAAATTATAATTTAAAAACATTTTCAGGCGCCGAAATAAAATTTTCACCGAAAAAAAAAACGTCAAAAAACAAAATGAATTTTAAAAATAGAATAAAAACCCGGAACAACAATGGGATTACCGCTTCATTTGAGTAATGGGGTTATAATCCTTTACGAAATTTATTTTCCGTCTCCCATAAAGTTTTATTTACCTTAGGACACGTCCAGTCAGGCTTGTAAACGTTGTAATTTTTAATAACTTGTTTATTCCTGTCCCAAGCTGTCCTGCTTGTTTTTATGTTAATTGCAAATCATCTAGGTCAAACGCCTGTGTACTGGCTCAAAAAACTCATAATTTTTTTACTAAACTTGCATAGAACGTAACAAACAGGTCTACGAAAATATTATATGTGTGGTCTATAAAATATGGCGTCAAAAAACTCTTCCACATCGCTGTTGACTGGTAATGTGCCCAAAAGACTGGCGGCATTGCCACGCTGTAAGGCAATGCTTATCCTCTGGCCGAGGTAAAAGCCTTCTTCTTCATCAATTAAGCGTGTGAATAATATCAAGCCACCATCATCATCATCATTTCAGCGAAAAGACGTCCACTGTTGGACATAGGCCTCCCCATGTGTTACCATAATGACCTTTCCTGTCCGTCTCGCATCCATCGGATTCCCGCGACCCTCACCAGGTCATCGGTCCACCTTGTAGGAGGCTTTCCACCGCTGCATCTTTCAGTACGCGGTAACCACTCCAAAACCTTTCGGCCCCATTGACCATCTGTTTTGCGAGCAATGTGTCCTGCCTCTTAAACACTTAAGTTTGGCGATTCTTCGGGCTACGTCTACAACTTTGGTTCTCCTGCGGATATCTTCATTTTAAATATAGAGTATTTAATTCGAAATATTCTTTTTCACTTAGGCCTTCATGGGCACTTATAAAACGCCAGAAGCTGGTGCACGATTTAAATTGTTCGTTTCCTATTGAAAAACATCGACAGACATACATATTAAATGGATTTATAAGTCACAATATATTTTAATTCATTAAATATGTAGTTGCGTAAAATAATGCTAATAGTTGATTAATTCACTAAATAAATAAAATAATTAACAACATAAAATAAAAATAATTGATCTTTGAAAATCGTCATTTTTGTGTATAAATATTGCAATAGTAAAAATAACAAATTCTCTTGGATGAATTCTCAATAAGAAATTACACGTTTACTCTTTCACAATATATGTCCATCTGTCATAAATTTTATCAGTATGTTAGGAGAGAGAGAGGGAGGGAAAAAAGATGAATGGATTGTGAGAGGATTTATATGGAAGATAAGGGAGTCAGTGATAGCGTGACGGTTGACGTGACAAAATGGAAGAAAAAAACAAGTAAAATGAGATGCGATGCCCAGATTGAAGAATGACAGCATAAGTATTTTTATGGTATGTGTGGTGTGGGCCTAACAAAGAAACACGAATTCAAAATACGAGCAAAGTAGGAGAGTCAAAGCTAGATAAAAAGTAGACTATGTCTTTCCTTGGGGTTTAAATTTGCTCCGTACCATATTTCATCAAAATCGATTCATTAGTTTAATCGTAAAAGCGTAACAGACATATAGAGTTATTATGTAGTGTTATTTTTACACTCACACTTTTATTGTTTTATTTCATAGACATTCGCATTAGTTTAATTTTGTTTTCATGCTTTTTTTACTGTCATAATGTTTTCTGTCGCTCATAATTTTAATTTCTTATAATTTTTATATTTAATTGTTTGTTAACTTTCTGTTTGAGATAACGTTGTCATTACCTTATCTTTATATTTTTATTGTTTTCTTTATTGATATTAAATCGTTTTATTTTTAAAAGAAACATATTTTTATATATTTACCTCTTCTTGTCTTCCTAAATTTTAATCTCTACCTTTTATCTTACACATTTATAATATTAACTATGGATTATAAATTACTTTTTACTGTTCCAATGTGAATAAATCAATAATAAAAAACAGACCACTAAATAAAGCAACCAATAATTCACACCTTTCTTTAACCAATACAATAAACACTTTGCTCTAAAAACATATATTTTCAACCCTCAAACGCGATCGACGGCCGGCAGGCGGCAGGTGAAATTCCATCGGTTTATCCGACGGATTAATACGTGTGCCAGACCCAACTATTTGGCGTTACAAAGCCTCTGCTGAATGCCAGGTGAATATTTGTACCGCGGTGGTATGGTGGCGTGGAACTCCAAAACAGTCGTGTATCGTAACCCTGGTGTGATGGATCAAAGCGTCGCTGGGTTAAATGGATAGGGACCCGTATTTTGACATCGACATCGAGTATCTAGCCTATTGATTTTGAGAAGTTACTCAATATATAATATAGCCATACTTTCGTAATGATTCCTAAGATTTTATGTAACTATTTTACCATGTTTTAACTCTAAATAAATATATTATTATTATGATTATAAACTCATTATTTTAATTCACAAGCCTTCGAAACGGCAAAACAATGGACCGAATTTCGCAATACATTATCCCATATAAAGTCATGTGACGTCAGTATATACGTATGACGTCAAATATCAAACAAACAGTTTCCACGCGTATCCATTGAATTGGAACCCAATTAGATTAATAATATAATCAATCAAGCCGTTCCACACAATTGAATCAATACCTAAGAACCGGAGAGGTACCAAAATCAACCCAATATTGGTACCTGACCCGTCTGACCGTTGACATGGGTACCTCGGGTACCGTCTTCTCCAGTTGTAGATAGAATAACTTATGAATTTTGGCGTTTTTGTGAGAATTGTATTTTTTTTTTTTTGATGTATTTTTAGACAACATGTAAGTTTTTAACGTTTGTTTTCGTATTATAAAGTATATTTTTTACTGATACAAAAATGAGTGCCATGCGTTACTTTTATCCAACAATAATTTTATTTTTAAACTTTACCTCACGCTAGGAACTGTAAATGCACGGATTCTGTAGGACGGATACGAGGAAAAACTTGCCGAATTGTATATCGCAAAATAAGTTATAACAGTGGCTGTGCCCACGGAAAAATATTTCCAGGATACAAAGTCAACTGTGTTCTATTCACGCTTATGGTCTAACCTGTTTCGCAGTTATTCGGTACAGATACAGCCCAACCGTTATAAACACAAAGTAGAAAAGAATAAAAGCACAAACTACGCCGAGCGTGCCCGCACCAAAAGGATGACCACCTCAGCATTAGCTAGGCCTTAGACACCCAGCGCTGGTTTTCAGTTGGTACCCCGCAGTGACGCACGGACTAGGGTAAACATATATATCATTCTCGTATGTAATTGAAATAAATATTGATGTAATAATAAAATTTCACGTTTTTATTATTAGTGTGCTGTATAACAATAGGTACTCGCAAGTCAAATCGAAGAACTAAATCCATTATACCTTTACATCATTTCCTAGTACGACCTTTGCAAAAGGAATCTCTAGATAAATAATGCTGAAAACTGGTAGAAAATGCCTTATGGCGGAATTCACCAATAAAACTAATCGCGTTTTAACGTTTGGCACGCATAATTGCGTTTAGCCGCTGTCACAAGTGTCACTTGTAAAATACAACAAAAGAAAAATACAGACAAGTTTAATTACAAGTAAAAATACAGATGTTAAGGAGGGTAATGCAAATATCGGAGGGACCCTTTTCCCAATAACAGTGCATCAATCCATATAACTAAGAATTTCCTAATAGAAAAAGACAACAACATTTTGCTGGACTAGGAAATTGAACCCAAGAGTCCTAATAACATGCTTGCGTCTGGAATACAGCATTTTTATAGTTGTTCTGTCCTATATACTGAATTGACATCAAAACCAATAATAATTTTACTACAATTTCCAAAACCTGCGTGCTTCGGTTAATAGAAAACCTTATTATTTCTCGAGGGGGTCGTAGGAAGACGCTAAAGCTACAGTCGTAAAAGGAAATACGTGGAAAACGAACAGAAACTTTTCTATAAATAATAATATGTGATGCTTTGTGAACATGGACAGTAAACTAAGTTTTTCCACGACCTTTTAGCGCTATTATAATAATGAGAAACATATTTATTTTTACCATTAAAGGTTTACCTAAAAACCGGGTTAGAATTCGTTGAAATGAGTAACTTGAACTTTGACTGGCCTGTTGGTCTAATGGTTAGTGAACCTGACTGCTATGCCGGAGGTCGTGGGTTCGATTCCCACCCAGGACAAATGTTTGTGTGATGAGCACGATCATTTGTTCTGTGTCTGGGTGTAATTTATCTATATATGTATGTATTTAGAAATATATAAGTATGTTTATCAGTTGTCTAGTACACATAACACAAGCTTTGCTTAGCTTGGGACTAGACGGTGTTGTGTGATAATTTTGGAAAAAAAAACTACTTACTATTAGATGGTAACAAGTTATTACTTGTGACAATCAGTAATTGACACCAGTTGTCTGGCATTTATGCTGAACTAGACCTATTTTGGCGCAGCCAGCGTGAGTATGCTATTTTATTTACTATTTAACTTTTTTACTGTTCCGTATATACCTAACTTGTATTTGTCTCTTTCCGTTCGTTCTTTTCTTGCTTTCTTTCTTTCTCTTTCGTCGCCTCTTTGTTATATTAAGTGCAGAACTGTAGACAACCCTTGAAGGTAAAAACAGACAACACAGTAGGCGACTGTACCCGACGACCTGCTTCAAACAGGTCCATTTACTATTAAATATAAGAAGTAGCAAGAAAGACTCAACAAACAAATAAACCTTGCCTCTAGCATTAAATTCTATAAACAGAAGAGAGAAAATTCGCAAAAGCATCATTCAGATCTTGAAATATCTAGATTCAGGATAAATATCTTGGTCTGAATTTCTCGCAACTTTGTCTTATGTTAAACGAAGGCCACTTGACTTGGAGCAGTAAAAGGGGAAAATCTTGTAGCTTTCTACTTAGACTTTGATCAGAAACAGGTACACTAAAGCACTGTTATTTACTGCCATAAAACACTATTTATTTAACCTTTACTTGCCCACTGCTGGATAAAGACCTACCCCAACTTATTTGTCAGAGCTGTGACACACATAATGTTGCTCTTTTTAGTTTTTCTTTTTGTTTTATGCGTGTATTTACTAAATTCTTTCTATCTAACTTCTTCCTTCCCTTGCGGTAGGGGTCTAGGTTATCTCACCGCCTTTTTTCAAGTTAACCTCAGCGGCGTCGTCCATGCTCAGGCACCCACCTTGTGGAGACTCATGCCCTTAATTAGTCTGAATGCTTATAAAATATGATGTGATGATGATTGTCACTACACCAATGAACAAAGCCGCATAAAATCTCGCCAAAAATAATAGCAACTTCGTGAAGAAATCGCTGGAAGCATTGATATCAACAGTGCTGTCACTTTCAG
The DNA here is from genome assembly GCA_961205895.1 of Mythimna pallens. Lineage (NCBI taxonomy): Eukaryota > Metazoa > Arthropoda > Insecta > Lepidoptera > Noctuidae > Mythimna > Mythimna pallens. The sequence goes on from OY540833.1 coordinate 24,351,613, forward strand.
CTGTTCCACTAAATAACCTTCAACACCAGTCGCTCAAACGACAGTAAAATATCTTCCGAAACATCTTAGAAGTACATAAAACAGTGTGTATATAAAAATAGTAATAATAATCAGCGCACACAGTGATCCGGGCGCACGTGACCCCACATAATCAAGCCGTCTCAAGTGAGAGCAGACCGCTCTGCTTCGTGGCTCAAGTGATGAGCGATAAGCGAACAAAATAAAATAATATTATACCTACTTAGAGAAGTGCTTTTTAAGGACAGAAGGTGCTTCAGTAGAGTTTAACTGTCAGAAAGTAAATGCTATGTAAAAAATCTTGATCGAATATAGGACAACTATTTGAAGACAACAAAAGAATGTTAATTTAACACAACGTGGAAGAGGACATTTCACCACGAAGTTTTTTTTACTGTTCATAGACTCGTGCTCGAACAATATCTTACTTGATGGAAAGCGACGATGTGATCGACAATGGAACACACTTGCCTAGAAGTAACCAATTCACCCTAGATCCCAGTAACAGTAGAATTAAATTAACTTTAAAAAATACCCTACTACAAGGACAATTGAGTTATATGGTACTTCGCCTGGTATTTCTCTTTATATTGAAAAAAAAAATGCAAAATGTTGAGAACTCTTTAAATAGGTGAACTCTACCCAAAGATTAAGTTATTGAACACAAACAGTAAATCTACTGTATAATAACTAAACATTTACCAGCATATGTTTACAAACTCTCCTAGAAGTCAAATAGACACACAGGCTACAACGGTACCGCGTGGTGCGATCACGTGCGCTGACCGATCGGAGATTATAACTTGGGTAAGTGAAAACAAACCAGTCTGAGAGTTAATATTGTTCTATGATAAGGGGTAAATTGTTAAGAGATCGACGGGTCTAGTGATTGATTTAGTTACTAACCTTTTTTTCCTTTCACTCAAGGGTAAAAAAATACGCTACTGGAATGATAAATTATATTTTGCAAATTGGTTTCACGAAACACCGTCAATTTTTTCATCACTTTAAAATAGATGAGAACTGACTATCCTGAGAAGATACACCGAAACAAACTCAGTCAAAGTCTCTTTTAACGTCCATACAGCAAATACGCTTTGGAATGGAAAACCCGGCCCTGAAATTAAAGGCAACGAAGGAACTAGGAGAGGGTTTGATTTCCCAACTAAAAAAAATGTAATGGTTAAATCGGAGATCCATGCAGATAGTAGAACTGTCCAGTCAGTGCAAGCATCTATCCGTATTCGTAATTTTAGGTTTTATTTATGTATTTATTTATTAAAAAAATAAAGTCATCACAAATTCCTTCATATTTCAATGCGAGGAAATACAAGGAAAGATATCAAATTTCTTCTAAAAAACTGTCCCGTATTAACATTTTTTCCTTCAATCAGCGAAAGCTGTCTGGAAAAAATTACATGTTGACAGTGGCGACTGACCATCATTACACCCTATTACCTCGCAAACTCCTGAGTTTTATATTTTTTCAAATGTACCAATTACATTTATTTATCTACCACATTTAACCCGCTTCTACAAATTTTTTTTCCACTTTTTTCCTACGTTTCGTGTCCAAAAGCTGTGCAATTCTCCAATAACCCATTTCTTCCCATCAATCGCTCGTCACTCTTATCTTAGCCCCACGGCTGCGCCGCAGGCGTCAGGCCCAGTCATCTCAATCCGTGTTTGTAGGACGACCCCCGCCCCCCGCCTCGCTGCGACCCCCTAGACCCAGCGACCGATTCAGTCAGTAATCATTAGTAGAACTGCTCTAGAATCGTCTAGGTCTAGATTATCAGTAGCTCTGCTGTGACGTTTGTGCGATTGAGTCAAGCTTGTGAGACTTTGGGTTGAATAGTAAGTATAGATTTTTCTTTTTAGGTTAGTTTTAGCTGAACGGGAACGTAGATTTCTTTTGATTAGCTGGTTGTGAAAGGAAATGGTACTTTCAATATGAACATCATAAACTATGTGCTATGTGTGCGAAATAAAATATTTTTTTTCTTTTCTTTTTTTTATTGCTGATAGGTTCGGGCTTGGCCGCTATCTCACCTGATGGAAAGCGACGATGCGGTCGACGATGGAGCGCGCTTACCGTGTTTCAGTTTCGATTTCCGCACAGAACAATTATTTGTATTTATTATGACTAACATAGCTGTTCCGGGTCTGGGTCTTGTATATGTGGTTTAAATGCTTGTGAACGCATCTACGGGTCAGTAGCAATTCCTAGTGTGGGGTTATATTTAAAAAACAAATTAAAAACTGGGCAAGTGCGAGTCGGATTCGCACCCTGAGGGTTCCGTATCTATGTAAAGAATTCAATTCCTGATTGGAGTCTCGAAGTTCTTTTCAAATCGCAATTTTTTTTTGTGACGTAACAAATTTTGGTTTCCTTAAGTATCGAAATATACGTTTTTTGCGACATAATATTAACATATTTCACAGCTTCAAGGGACTGCAGACTTAAGCATATGGTTTTAATTTCAACTGCATATGTTCACGCGTTTCCGAGATAAAGGGTCTTGACAGACAGACTGACATAGATGGACGGACAACAAAGTGATCCTATAAGGGTTCCGTATTTTCCTTGCACAGGTACGGAACCCTAAAAAAGGGCACGGAACAAGAGCTGTGGGTTTGTTTGAAATAGTTACCGCAGCCTTGAAACCAAAGGGCAACTGAAGGAACTCAGGTGGTTTTTAGTTAGTCACGTGGTGGTAGTGTCAGATTATGACTATACAATAGACAATATCCTACCCTCGAAAACAGAAAAGGCACAGTATTAGGTGTTATCAACTTTGCAATTTTCTTGGCTCGAATAGGTTCTTGCAGGGGTTCATAAAGTGAATCTAGCTCAAGAAACAAGGGTTTATAAAGTGAACCTAGCTCAAGAAACAGGGGTTCATCAATTCTTAGACTATTTTGAGGACCCAAGCAGACACTAAATAACTAAACAAAGATCAGTAAACTTGTACAAATAAACAGTGGTACGAACCTTTACTTTATTTTATCCAAGATTTAGATTTAGGTTGAAGGTCAGTTTTGGGTCTAACGGCATCTGACAGGCTGCCTACCCCTTTTTAAGAGCCGAACAAAGATAAATCCAGATTTTCTAAGCTAGAACAAATTGCTAATACAATCTTTTAGATATAGAAAAGCGAAACCACTCACTGATTAATCACGAAATCTCAGAAACTATAACACCTACAAACTTAAAATTTGGCAGATAGGTTCCTTATGGGGTGTAGATATCCGTTAAGAACGGATTTTACGAAAATCCGCCCCTACGGGGGTAAAACGGGGGTTGGAATTTTGTATGGAGAAACCTATTTTTACGTGGGCGAAGCCGCTGGCAGAAGCTAGTACAAAATAAGTGATTTTGGAACACAAAGAGCAACTGAAGGAGCACATGTGTGTCTTAGTCGGTAAACACGCCTTTTTGCTTCACCTTAGAGCGAGAGAAGTCATTAGATAATTTCCCATTTTTTTTTATTTGATAAACTAAACTACTAGTGCATGACTGCGATCCCACCTGATGGTAAGCAGCGATGCAATCGTTGATGGTGAGGTGCAATAGTTTATTAAGAGCCTATTCACTCTAGCCTTGAAGACACCTAAATTATAATCGGACGGGAAGACTGCAGCAGGCAAATTCAATTTTAATTTATTTTTGGGTTTGGACAAGAAAGAGGCAAATTTATGGATTTATCCCAGGAATGCGTTCTCTTGGCAGAATTTCTGAAGTACAGACGGCCATTAGGTAGTACAGCAGATATATGTTATATTTAATATACAGTATACACCCACCTGTTACCGTTACTGTATGGTGACCACGTGATCATAGTATGTGGTCCACAGTGTTGCCAACATTACGACCGACCTCTGAAACCGATATGGTACCAACATTATATTAAGAGACCACAATTTAAATTTATTTAATTGAGAGTTTTTGTTATAAGTGTACCTATATTTTATGTCACCGGATTTTCAAACCTAGAGGATTGTAGTAAATCTTGCGAGAGTGTAAACTTTCAATCTATTTTTAAAATAATAAGTCGCGTCCCCATTTGTACTTATGATCCCCAATGTAAACTTTGCGAATTCTTAGGTAGGAAGTAACCTAAGAATTCGCGAAGTTACGGCTCACTTTTTATTACGATTATTTTTTATTGTACTTTTTAGTACAATATTGACCGGTCTACACTGTCCTTACATAATATCTACTTATACTGTAATATGGAAATATTGTAAGAACATCCATTTTTTTAAAAGAGTAACCATGGAGTTTCTTGCCGGTTCTTCTCCATAGGAAACGACCCATTTTGGAACAGCGCACTAGCTTCTGACGTTTTATGTGCGACGTATAGTGCCCATGTAAGCCTATGTGAAATAAAAAACTTTTGACTTTGACTTTATTATTTTAATTAATTAATTAATAATGTATGAAAATCTTTTTGAAAATAAAATGTTTAAAATTTTTCATGGTTTTTCATAAACTAACGGGGTTTGAAATTATACGGTGGATTATGCGTATATAGTACAGTAAGTTATGTATTTTAAAATTGAGCAAATCATATAAGGACTAGATCATTTGTTATTATTTATTAATTTATTTTCCCGATAATTTTACATGTTTAGAATTTGAAACCACGTGATTCATCATTTCAGCCGAAAGACGTCCACTGCTGGACATAGGCCTCCCAAAAGTGTCGCCACAATGAACGGTCCTGTACGTCTCGCATCAATCGGACTTCCGAAACCGTTACCAAGTCATCGGTCCACCTTGTAGGAGGCCTTCCAACGCTACGTCTTCCGGTACGTGGTCGCCATTCCAAAACCTTTCGGCCCCAACGGCCATCCGTTCTGCGAGCAATGTGCCCTGCCCATTGCCACTTAAGTTTGGCGATTCGTCGCGCTATGTCGGTAACCTTGGTTCTCCTGCGGATAACCTCATTCCTGATTCGAATACGCAAGGCAAATGACTTTGGTTTTGTCCATGTTCATTTTAAGTCCCACTCTTTCGGAAGCTCTACTGAGGTCACCAAGCATTGTACTGAGCTCCTCCGTAGTCTCATGACTACCACGTCATGTTACGAGGTGATTAAATAACCTCAAATTAGAGACTTCAGATTTTATCAGACTTCGTTTTTTGTTCTTCTAGGACATGACATATCGTTTTTCTTACGATGTTTTCCTTAATCGTTTTGAGAGCCGTGGTAGTAAAATAAATTACACAAAGTGAAGCACCTGTATAGGTTTGAACCCACGACGTACAACTCATAAGTTGGAGTCGCTACTATCAAAACTATCAAAACTATCAAAACTATCAAAACTATCAAAACTATCAAAACTACCAAAATCTATCATCATTATCATTTTAGCCGAAAGACGTCCATTGTTGGACATAGGCCTCCGCCAAGTGTCGTCACAATGAACGGTCCTGTGCGTCTCACATCAACCCTTACCAGGTCATCGGTCCACCTTGTAGGAGGCTTTCCAACACTACATCTTCCGGTACGTGGTCGCCATTCCAGAACCTTTCGGGCCCAACTGCCATCCGTCCAAAATCTACAAATCAATCAAATGTCTCAAACGTATCTTAGAGAATAGGAAAACTGCAGAAATTCTCACTATAAAAACTTAGACTAACAAAACAAAAACCCACAAAAAAACCTTATATTCAACCATCAGACTATTAACCTTTATCCTCAAATGATTACCTTCTCATTAAAGTAGGGATCAAGGTTGTCAGACGATCGCCTGGAGACATTTTCAACCTCCTCTCAAAGACTTCACTGGACCCCTTGAGGCAATTTAAAAGGTTTCAGAACACTGTCTAGGTTAACTTTGGAGGCCTTTTTTTATTGAACAAAAGGTTTGATCAAACAGCTCCGATCTAACAAAGTTACGCTTATAGGTAGTACTTGAGATCTTATTTCAAATTAAGAGTCCAACTCTTTATCTCGTAGAGAGGATTGAACTTTTGAATCTTTGTAGATATTCTGTATGTAACAATCTCGTTTCTAAAAGATTTCTTCTACATGAAGCGTGCGATCATTCGGTAACCGTACGGTTCGAGAATCTTCGATGGCGTCTAGTGCCTCTAAGAGATGTTAGCAAAACCGTAGAGGCTCAGCAGGGCCGAAGACTAATAGGGCAATGGGTCGACTTCTAAAAGGAAAAAGTCTAACACACCCTCGCGCACTGCTCCAGAGTAGTCACTAGATGATTTCCCAACCTTAAAAAAGCTGTGTCGTTATTTTTTGGAATCAAGCTAAAGACAAACTCAGCCCATGTATGCCACGTTTGCGACGCATTGACATCTAATCACACAACAAGCAGACAACAACAACAAGAGTCTATCGCGCGCGAACAGACGCGTCTCAAAAAATCGTGTGTTTTCAAGCAAATTCAAGAATCTACATGTCATACGTAGCATATTATGTGGTCTCAGTTTTTCCTTTTATATACAGATAAAACTGACTAATTGACCTATCAACGCACAGCCGAAACTATCGAAACTAGGAGCATGAAATTTTGCACGAGGTTTCCTTTTTTGGCTTATACTAAAAGAGAATTTTCCAAAATTTATCCCCAAAGGGGATGTAACAGGGTTCCAAAATTTTTAATTTTTAGATATAAACTGGTCAGCGATAGAAAGATTATGCAAGGTATCAACTAAAAAATGTTATTTATTTTATTAATTTAACAAATTACGTAGCAAGCTTAAATATTAACTACTAGCTTTTGCCCGCAGCTTCGCCCGCGTACATAAAATACAGCCTAAGCCACTCAGCAATAAAGCAGCTTTCTATCGGTATAAAAATTTCAGCAATCGGGCCAATACTTTCTTTACCTCTTTGTAATATTATTGTTGATAAATGCTTTTATACTAAACCTAACTATGTACAAAACATATACTACACTCAGGCATCGAAGTAGTCTTTCACATAACTGTCATCCGGAAATGTGCCCAGAAAGCTGGCAGCCATTGCCACGTTGAATGGTAATGCTAAATTCTTTACCGTCCGGAGTCCGGACCGTAGAGGTTTATTTAGTAAAGAATGTACAGTACAAGTGAGTAAGCAGTGATGCAATCATTGATATAGTGAGGCGCACTAGTTTATTTTTGCCTTGAAGACACCTAACTTATAATTGGACGGTAAGACCACAGCAGGTGAATTGTAAGTCCAGTCCTTCGATGTACGCGGTATAAACGACGAGGCGAAACGCTTATTCCGGACCGTTGAGGTTTCAAAAACGTAAGGGTGGATACTCGGCGTACGTCAGTTTATCCGATGGTAGAAAGGAGATGGCGGAATCAAGTCATACAATTCCCGCGCACACTCGCCAAAACACATCTTGTAATATACCGATCATGGCCATGGTAAGGCACTGGCTTCAAAAGACTGGTAACACAAATGCGTCACACACAGCTATGCATACGTTCCTACCCAAGAAGCTCGTATTTCAATCAGGCATGCGCCGCTGCCATCGGTGCAGAAGCACGAATACGCACTGATTACACAGCCGACCCTGGGCGATTAATCAATTCGTTTGTTTCCCCGCGGGCACGCTTCACTGACGACAGCATACCGTTGATTGACTTCTTTGATTATCTTGCTGGTGAATGAATAATAAACATTTGGGATTGTCGAATATTTTCAGTAAAGCGCTGCGATGCGTGAGAGCGAGGCTTCGGGGGTTGATGGTAGAGGATTTTTTATCTGGGTTTGGTGGTAAGATAACATGTTATAGTTTAATCTGAGCACAACTTTCTAACTTAATCAAAATTAGCTTTGAAAGTATTGGGAAACCAGACAATTGTAATAGATAAAAACTATATTCCCAGCGGCTTCTGTGCAATATATTTAAGTTATCACGAACGATAGGTCTTGTGTTTAAGATGTTTCTTGAATACTTGAGTATTCAAGATACTTACAGACATATTCTTTAAAATATATATATATACAGTGCAGGGCAATCGCACTAGGAGTTACTCTTGTACCGTGGGTGTGTTCACAAATATGTAAATATATGTAAACTTAGAAAACACCTGTAGGCTATAAAAATATTTGAACTGTGCGGGAATCGAATCTACGATACACAGCGCAGTAGCCATATAATAGCCATATAATTATTAAACAGAGTTACGTCTGTCTGTCATCTCTGTCCCCATTACGTCTGTCTGTCAATTCACGATAAATTCCAAAACTACTGAGCAGACAGTGTTTCGCGAGGAAGGTCCCAATATTCCACATATTCCACATCTATTACACAACGCCGTCTAGTCCCAAGCTAAGCAGAGCTTGTATTATGAGTACTAGAAAACAGATAAACATACTTATATGTTTCTAAATACATAAATATTATAGATAAATTGCACCCAGACACAGAACAAATGATCGTGCTCATTACACAAACTTTTGTCCTGGGTGGGAATCGAACCCTCGACCTCCGGCATAGCAGTTAGGACCACTAACCACTAGATCAACAGGCCAGTCGAATGTATAACACTTATATGTTGAAGTACCATGCAAATTACAACCGAGTGTTTAAAGATTTCTAAAACTCGTGTGAAACTGGGGTGGGTCGCTAGTCTCTTCTGAACCTTGTAATTTTTTCATATTATCTATTATGATTCGAAATGATTAAAAAACTAACTTTTGCTAACGGTTGCGTCCGCGTCGTATTAGAAAATATTTATGTGTCTGTATCACTTAATGATTTGATAAGTTTATAGCATTCTACTGATGAAAGAATTTTTAAAATCGGTCGTTTATTTTTTATGTTACAAACAAAAATATAATACTTTCCTATTTATAATATCAACGCAAGTAAAATCAATTGTCTATAACCACCCCTCACCACTATCTTACCTGATGGTAAGCGATGATATGATCAACGATGGAGCACGCTTGCCTAGAGTCTCCTTGCCAATTCACTCATGACTTAAAGACTGCTACTTATGTTATAGTATTAGAAAACAAAAACTTCGACAAGGAACTCCATTCCTTTGTTGTACGCACAATAAATGTGTCTCAAACTCAGAATGTTTTATACGTATGGGTGGGAGGTCCACTATGCACAACGCCGGTGGCACAACGCCGTACGTTTGGTCTGACGACGCAATTTTTTTTTAGCTAGTTATTTCAAAATTTGCTAATTAAGGGGATGCAACTCAACATACTTTTTCACTGTTTTTTTCATTAGATATTTTGGAAACACAGTATCTTGTGGATATTATCTTTAGACTTCTATTGAAATCATTTTTTAAATTTGTGTAAAACTAATCCAGTAAAAACCTCTGAAAATCTGCTATTTTTCATGAACTTTGACACTTACTACATAATTTACTTAAAAATTTAAAAACGTCAAAAAAGTATAACAATAAAAGCCTTGTAAATTTAATCACGATTCTAAATATTGACAATTTTTTTTTATTTTTGAGAGTTTAAAAAAAAAACAAATATTTCCTGGAAAAAGTTTTGTAAAATATTCAAGTAAATCACGGAATTACCGAATGCTAACAGAGTTTTCAGGCGTTATCTCTCTTTTTTCACGTTGCGTTTTCGTCAATCATCGCATTGGATTGCGTTAGATGAAGTAACAAGCTTTTAAACCATGCTCGATGTTGACGATAGGCGAGGGAAAAAGGACCCTCCTCTTAAGTCGGTTCAATATGACGCAATCAAATCAAATACTAATTCAAAAATATAAAGGAATAGAAGAAATGTTTGCAACTGGCAAAGTCAATAACAATCATTCAATGAACAAATATCTAATAACACTATTAAAATTGATGTTATTATTATAAATAACTTATTTTTTATTTTATTTGTTCTTTTTGAAATATCTGTTATTTATTTATTGTGCAAACCTACCACATTATTTTCTTTTTAACCCAAAGGTTGACTGGTAGAGAATGCCTTGTTGCATTAAGTCCGCCTATGTACCACTACTGTACATGAAGTTTAAATAAATAAATAAATTGCTATCGCTTATCACTCAGCTCTCTCTCCAACTGTCTGTCTGTCAGACATCAGTTGCAATATACGCACTACAAACAAGTTTTTCCTTAGTCTATGAAAGAGGTCGTCTTTGTACCACAAATAACAGACCTTGTTGCTCCACTCTTTCACTTTGTACCGTATTGTGAACCATAGACAAATATTATTCGTTTCTATATTTAAACGCTGGAACTTTCTTAATATTAAACCTTTTGTAGTTGGTTTATTTAATCATGGCTCTACGTATTGTCGTCTCTTTGAGCTAACTGTGTCAGTTGTTTTTTGATTGTGTTCTGTTCTGTGTGAATTGTTGGAGGTTTCTGTGTTTGCATATTTCAAGGAGTCCTAGATTTTTGTAGGGTTCGAGTAATATAAAAGAAGATTGCGTGTCAGCTAAAGTCTACTTGATGGAAAAAAAAACAATTAATTTAACTATGCAGTAAAAAATAAGCAAACATTAATCTACACTAATATTATAAAAAAGTAAAGTTTTTTTTTGTTTGTAGGAGGTAATCTCTGAAAATACTGGTCTGATTGCTAAAATTTTTTACCGATGGAAAGGTGAGTTATTCCTGAGTTACATAGGCTATATTTTATGTAATCGAGTGAAGTTACGAGCAGAAGCTAGTTTCTAATAAATCATTTACGGGCACTTTTGAATTGTCAGTCAGTCAGTCTAAAAAAAGATGACGATGAGCAATTTTCATGTACCAAAGAGTAGATTTCTAAGGAGAAGAACGTGCAAAAAACTCTCACTCTTGTACAAATGATTACAAAATTATGGTTTGTTGCTAATGTTGCAATTGGAACACTAGCTTGCTACACTACTACTAGCCTGGGCAGAGTAACGCCGTGTCGGCGATCGTGGGGGCGATCGGCCGGAGCGAGGAGGAGTGGCAGGCGGTCGCCTCCTTCTGCGAAGTAGTAATGCTAGCAAAGGAGGTGGCCGATCGCCTGAGGCAACGGTCCTCACGCCCCAACCGCCGCCGGGATTCCGATCCCGATTTCCGGCCACCGTAGGCGCGGGCTTTCGGACGGCGAGCAATGGGTGGCTCACCGAGCCCAAGTCGTCGGCGGCGCGTGCTGTTCCACGCGCGCCTCAAGGAGATGTCAGCAACTGTAGGGGCCCAGCAGGGTCGAAGCCTACTGGGACCAAGGGTCTGATTCTGAAAGGAAGTCTTGGCCCTGGTACGAAAGGCAACGAAGGAACAGGAGTGAGTTTTTAGTCAGTAAAAGTCTGACACTATCTCCCGCCCCACCCAAGAGCAAATCATCTTATGACATCCCCCCGGAAAAAAAAAACCTCATTAGGGGTGGTGTTTCGTAAAATCCGTTCTTAGCGGATGTCTACACCCTATAAGGAACCTATCTGCCAAATTTTAAGTTAGTAGGTGATATAGTTTCGGAGATTTCGTGATTAATCAGTGAGTGGTATTTCGCTTTTATAATATATACATAGATCGTGAAAAAAAAAAGTCAAGCATTGGTTTATATCAATTAAATATATATATATATATCTCAATTATGTGAGAACGATGTAAAAATACGTACACTTTTCAACGTGCCAAAGTAAAAAAAACAGTCCAAGAACAAATAATTAAAATAAACCGTGGCAACTGACGGCGCACGATCACGAACATGACTCATGAGCTAGCACCATTGAGCTCAACCACTTTGAAGGGAACCCAATGAACCGACATAAGCTAAAGGAGAAGTAAATTATATGCTCCATTTCTAGTTAATTGCGATCAAATAAGAGCTCAGGCATATTTATTTTCACCCCATCTCCTCATAAATAAACCTGTTTCACAGAATTAACTTTATGTTAACTTAAGCAGTTATCCCATAAATATTTTTACTCCCTGTGCCTAAATCACTGTTATTTTTACTCTTAATTACAACAAAAGAAAAGCAAAATTCGATACTAACAAACAAAAGCTTTTATCTCAACATCATGCAACCCTTATTTACGAAAAAGGAAACCGGCTAGATGCGTCACGCCTTACGCATCTAAACCCCAACCAATATACCCTGAACTGTGCCCATATCTTAATCAGTACAAATTGTTCGACAATCTCGATAATCAACGCGATCTGTGAGCTCAATATAAAATGGATGGTGGCAACATTTGGAATGTATCCAAAGTGTCTGAAACGGCGCTAGTCACAGTGACATAACGGTCTCTGTTGCGAAAAAGACAAATAAATAAAAGGCGTATTTACGCAAGTAATGCGTTCTTTTAAAAAGGTATATATTTGTCTATTTGTCAGTATAAGACTGTAGGGTGGTGCCAATTCCGACTCGCTCGCTAATCATTCTTGCTTAAAAGACAAATCTAAATCGAAATGTTTACTTCACAAGGCTTTTCAGCATTTCATTTAACAGTAATTTCCTAAATGAGATTAGTCAGACCGAGTGACCGAGTAATAACCGTTGTGGTGTACTCGTACCTAAAAATAGTATATTTTTAGACTTCTTTCTTTCACAGTTACAAAGATACGAGTAGTACAACAACAGCCTCACCTCTTCCTGGATACTCTGAAGTCTTAGCCAATGACTATTTGGAGGTGAGATAGTGATCAAACGCACCTACACATTGAAACCAACAATTAATCTATACTTCAAAAATTCAATTTATGAAACAGTGGAAGAAGAATTTGGGTCGAACAGCAAGAATTATCAAATCAGATTGGACAAACATATATAAATGAGCTTGCTATTCTCACATTAACAAAAATGGAGATCTAAAAATAGATGACGAAAATCTGACAACATTTTAGATTATTATTTTAAACTAGCTTTTGCCCGCAGCTTCGCCTGCGTACATAAAATATAGCTTATGTCATTCAGGAATAAAATGAGCTTTCTATCGGTGAAAAAATTTTAGCAATCGGACCAGTTCTTTCAGAGATTACCTCCTACAAACGAAAAAATATACGTTACCCCATTATACGAGTAATATTAGTGTAGATTAAACAGTGGCAGGAACTAGAACATGAGTAATTGGAGTAATACACAGCCTTATAAACCCCAATTAGAAAATTAAGTTACAATCATAATTCAAGCACGGGCATTTTTACTTAAATTAACTTAGGTAGATTTTTAGAAATTTGTTATTCTAATTAAACTTCAATTCACTAAGGTAGTCTTTTTAGAGATTTGTTATCCTAATTAAACTTAGGACATGGTTATTGGTGCCTACACACGCAAACACTAACACACTAGAGACACAAATTAACATTCAGAATTTATCAAAATAGGTATTTTTTATCAAAAATTATTTAGTATAAAAATTACCTATTATAAATAGGCTGAAATCGTTTTTGAATTTACTATTTTCGGGAAGGGGAAGTACGCTTAATATGTCAAAAAACAGTGAACAAAAACTTCCAAAATTCCTAATTAAAAGCAAAAGTAAACAAAACGCATTGACACAGCTTCGATAGCGTTTCTCATCAATCTTATGAGTGCCTCCTACATTACGCTTCCAGTGGCCTTTATATGTCAATTTAATTTAATATCATACTCTCTGGTAAAAGGAGTTGTGACAGTAATTTAATTCTATACGCTACGACAAGACCCGTTTTTATTATGGGAGTATCAGGATGATTTTATTATTATATGTAGGTAGGAGCTGCGTAGCGGCCTGTCGGCTTCTAATGTAAAATATGAGCCACGTCGTGATTGGATGGCAGTAACTTGGTGAGAAAAACATTGTGATACGTAGTTTTCGATGAAGGTTGAGACTTGTGGTTTTTTTGGAGTGGGAAATCACCAAATATTTTTTCCCTCTACATTGAAGCGAGAATGAAAGAAAACAGGTTCATTTCGCACGCCCTAACCGCTGCCGGGGTTCTGATCCCGATTTCCAACCACCGTAGGCGCGGGCTTGCAGACTGCGGGTAATGGGTGGCTTGCCGTCCTACCGCCTGGTAACCGTTCGGACCGAACCCAAGGCGTCGATGGCGCGTATTGTTCCACGCGCGCCTCAGGGAGATGTCTGCAAATTGTAGGGGCCCAGCAGGGTCGAAGCCTACTGGGGCCATGGGTAGTGTGAAAACGAAACCCGGGCCCTGGGTCGAAGGCAACGAAAAGCTACGGTAATTTCTCTTCGAACTTCTTTATTCTTCTTCGAACAATCCTGCGGATTGTTGAAATTACCGTAGCTCTTGCAAAAACATCCAACAGAAGGAACTCTGTAGGTTTGAGTCGGTAAAAATCAGACACTCCCTCCAACTCCACTCAAAGCGGGTGAAGTCATTTGATGATTTAAAAAAAGGGCACGGTCTTTTGATTAATCCCACAACCTGGATAGATGCACTTAATAGAAAAGATATTGTACCTGCCATGATGATTCGATCTGGTCACATCCCATCGAGGAAGTTTACGTTCCTTATCTCATCTTCACCTAGCATAGCATAATCAGCCTTTTAATGTTCCCACTGCTGGGACTCAGGCCTCCTCTCTCTAGGAGAGGGAATGGGCCGTAATCCACCACGCGTGCCCAGTGCGGATTGGTGAATCTCATGACGTTTTCCTTCACCATTTTGAGAGTAGTGGTGATGAAATAAATTACACAAAGTAAAACTCGTAAACCGGGGCCGTTACCACTCGGCCACCAATGCTCTCCCATCTTCACCTACATCATATTCTGGTGGAGTGTGAGCGGGGCGAACGCGTCACAAGAAAACGGTATTTGAAACAGTGTCTTGGCTAAGCCTACATCAGACGAGGCAAGAGTACTATATAAAATATAATGACAATCATTTAAAATGACTTAAGCAAGTGTGCTCCATCGTCGACCACATCATCGCTTACCATCAGGTGAGATGGTGATCAAACGCGAGCCTATCCTTACTTACTTAACTTAAAATTCCAAATTTGGCTATAATGGAGCAACATAGTCAATATTATGACAAACCTCCATAATAAAGATTTTTTTTAATAATCCCACAACCCTAAAAATGAAAATTATGCTGGGATTCTAGATTAGCTTTAAAGTATATGTGTTGGGATTGATAAACTATCAAAAACATATTTTGATAAGATTAGCCATCGATTTAACTGTCACTATTTATTCTGCTTTACCATAAAACTCTGGAATGTGCTTCCCCTTAACACCAAAACAGCTGGGAGTAAATTTTCCATCAAGCGTAAATTTCGAAACTATTAGTTAAGTTCTCTCAAACTTAGTATAATAATGTCATAATTATTTTGTTGTGAGTTCTCTTACTTTACGTATAATGCTTAATATTTATCATAGTATTCATTGCTGTATTATTTTAGCATATAATTATAGTTTTTTTTATTAATATACGTAGGTACCTAATCATAAAGCTTTAGATATAATAGGGGACGAAATGACCCCCAACATGACGCGAACAACACTAAGGCCGCGTTCCAACTTTGTCGTGGCGACAGAAAAGCGTGTAGTTTTAAGTGTCGTGATTTATATATTTAAATGGAGGTTTTAACGTACATGACGACACGAAAACTGTCGTCTACGACTTTTTTATGGTATGGCGAAACGGCTACCATTACAGTCATAAGACGATAATAAATTGTCAAGACTAAACCGTACAGCTAGAGACGATAGTCGTCCGACGATAAATTAACCGTTATGACATACTGGGATAGCGGCCTCAATCTACGTGACTCTGCAACGTTGCCCAGTGTCGAGCAACTTGTCCCCCAACTTTTTTGCCTGGCGTGGGAAATTTTATTGGACGATTTGACAGTGTCGCGTGTTATGTTAGGGGACATTTTGTCCCCTTATGTATCTGAGGCTTAAAGATACCTAATTCGAATTAAACATTATTTTTATAGTCGAACACCAGTGTAGTCTTTTTTAACAAAAAGGTTGACTGGTAAAGAATGCCTTATTGTACTAATTCTGCTCTTTTTAACACTACTGTAACTAAAGTTTATTTAAATAAATAAATAAAAACTAAAAAAAATAATTCTTTGAAATAATACGATAATTTCTTCGTTTTCCGTTGTTCTTTGCTCATATAATAACCATCACCCGAGCTCACTCCCAACCAGCATGGTGTTTTTTTTTCGGTGGGAAAATCATCTTATGACATCCCCCGCTCTTGGGCGGGGCGGGAGATAGTGTCAGACTTTTACTGACTAAAAACCCACTCCTGTTCCTTCGTTGCCTTTCGTACCAGGGCCGAATCTTCCTTTCAGAATCAGATCCTTGGCACCCAGTAGGCTTCGACCCTGCAGGGCCCCTATAGTTGCTGACATCTCCTTGAAGCGCGCGTGGAACAGCACGCGCCGTTGACAACTTGGGCTTTGTCCGGACGGTTACCGGACGGTCGGACGGCGAGTCACCCATTGAACCAGCATGGTTGGATTCCAACCTAACTGGATGCGGCTGAATACTCATATATTTTACATGGAGCTACTGATTATCAAACCTCCACAATCCCGTTACTTCAGTTCAGACTTTCTTGGGTCTGACTACCTGACAACTGGAACCTTCGGTTTTACGAGGCACGAAGTGTCAGCAATATCCTAGATAAACTTAGAAAAGTACATATCAATTAAAAATTCACATTGGCATTTTCGAAACTGCAACTTCATACATGAGAGGCAAGTGCTTATACCACTGGGTTATCACAGAACTTTACACAAATAATACGGGCAATAAATAGACCAGCAATGTATTTTTGTAGGTCATCGTTGTGCTTTTTATTAGGTCACTCATTCAAACTAGTTATGACCTAAACCAATTACTATCAAAATACAGATAACAAAAAAAAACTGCTACTAAACATGAAATCACCAATATACAGGAAACCAGCTTGGGGATCAATTAAAAAAAACTGGGCAAAAACGAGTCTCATCGATGGTCTCATCTATGTAAATAGTTCAATTCCCAAATGAAGTCTCGAAATTTTTTCGAATTGCAAAAATAGTCTTTTTTTTTAGATTTATATATCTATACTATAAGATCTTGCTTTATGCCAAATTTCAAGATTCTGGGTCAACGGAAAGTGCCTTATTAATTTTGATTCTTTTGAGAGTGTCGATATGTACGTTTTTTGCAAAATAAACGGCCGTATCTCTTTTTTCGTTAACTTAGAAGTTTCATTTTTTCACAATTTCTAGGGACCGCAAACTTGAGTATATACTTTTAATTTCAACGCAATATCTCTACGCATTCCCGAGATAAAGGGTCTTGACAGACAGAGAGACGGAAAACAAAGTGATCGTAAGGGTAAAGGTGGGATCATAAGGGTTCCGTTTTTACTTTTTGAGGTACGGAACCCTAAAAAAACATCTATATTATATACAATCATATCTACTAACTTTTGATCAGTAAAACTATCACTCATCGTCTCCCCAAGCTTTTCCCAACTAGCTTGGGAAAAACTTGTTGTTCCATTCAATGCAATACTTATTAAAATGGCAACGCGAAAAGAGATAACGCCTAAACGTTCGGTTGACATTCGGTAACTACCGTCATTCACTCGAATATTTGTATTAAAACTTGTACCAGAAAATACATTATTTTTTGTCAACTAGGAATAGGTTACTTCTAACCAAACGTGCGCAACCGTCGACCGCAATATAGCTCACTATCATCTTAGACAAACAAACGCAAGCCTATCAAAAGGAAAAAAAAACGAAGCTTCTAACATCCCTTACATTCGCCCCAAAAATAGCTCAGATAAATATGTGAATGCAGTCTATTTCCCGAAGGTCACCACGTAGCGTGCGGCACGAAAGTGGCAGTGCAGCTATCGACTCAAACATCGCAATATACTCCTATATTATATGCATTTTATCATAATGAACCTATGTCAATATGTCTGACATACCACAGTATGTCGGGCACGTTGTCTAGCTTTGTATGGTTCGACATAGGTTTTGGACGTCACGTTTATATCCGACCACTAGTAACTTGTTCCATCTTCGCACGTGTATTAAAAATTTTCAAAAAAAAATTCTACTATTATATGCACTTAAACCTTACTCATGAATCACTCTGTCTATTGAAGAAAATTGCATGAAAATCCGTTCCCTAGTGTTTGAGTTTGTGAGCAGTGGTGGCCGAGTGGTAATGGCCCCGACTTACGAGTTGTAGGTCGCGGGTTCAACACCAGCCAGGCGCATTACTTTGTGTAATATATTTCATCACCAATGCTCTCAAAACGGTGAATAAAAACATCGTGAGGAAACCGGTATGTCTTAGAACCAAAAATTTGAACACATGTGACATTCACCAGCCGGCACTGAACCCGCGTGGTGGATTACAGCCCATTCCCTCTCCTAGAGAGGAGGCTTGAGTCCCAGCTGTGGGAACATCCATGCGCGCCTCAAGGAGATGTCAGCAACTGTAGGGGCCCGAGGGGCCAAGGGTCTGATTCTGAAAGGAAGACTCGGCCCTGGTACGAAAGGCAACGAAGGAACAGGAGTGGGTTTTTAGTCAGTAAAAGTCTGACACTATCTCCCGCCCCGCCCAAGGGCGGGGGATGTTATAAGATGATTTTCCCACCGGAAAAAAAAAAGCTGTGGGAACATTAAAAGGCTTGTAATGATGATGGCAATGATTATGAGTTTTTAAGTTTATCCGTTCATACAGACAGATAGACGCTGTGGGGGAATTTGTCTTATAATATGGAATTAAGTGCAACTGCAGGAGCTCAACGGGTTTTAGCCAGTAAAAGTCTGGCACTCCCATAGCGAGAACAGTTATTTGATAATTTCATTGTTCTTTAATATATTTCAATCAAATTTGAATGACATAACTAAAAAGCAAATTAGATTCGCTACAAAAGTTAAAATAATTATACGCCGCTTGCCGATTTCTTTTCATGTGACTAGCATAATATCTAATCTAGACTTTATCTAACTTTGTCAATTTGCTCATAATGAAAGATTAACTTTTTAATGTGGTCTTACTCAATTTTTTATACTCTTAGAAGTTGTGCTATAATTATACTGAAAAATAAAATTCTTTTGAACAACGCACCGCTTCACTCATTGAAATAACATTGCATTTAGTGCTATAAAGTTTTAAAATTCACCCTTTCCACCTTTGAAATCTTGCTTAGAGAACAACACTAAAGCAAAGCCAGAATGGGCATGTGTCTGACAGGCTCGTAAAGCTAAAATTTTCAAAGTTTCCGTTCGTATATTCGTGGTTATATTTACAGTTTCATTTTTGCAAAAACTCTTTTTTTAATATGTAGATGGATATCGATTTTAGTAGGATTTGAAAGACTTATCCATCTACTTCCATCCATCCATCCATCTACTTCTAACCATCGACTTTATGGGTAAATTATACTTTCTTTCATATTATAGCTCTAGTCTGTTTATCTAAACGAATATAAAAACGAGGTAATGTTTTTATTCATAAAATGTAGGTCATATTTAGAAGCACTAATCCCAATACAAAAACCATAAAATTTCAAGCTACTATATTTGGAAATCACATCAAAAAAACGTGGCCGGGGATCATTATTTGTTCTATTTTTCGAATCCTCTGATCTTTCTTTTCTTTAAATCTGACCCGATTACTAAAACTATATAACTGATAATAGCTATGTCGTGGCCAAGTTATAGAAATTGATCACTTCATGATATGGCCAACTAAAACTGGCCAGATCGTTTAACGTTAATATTTGATGATATGTCGATCCTTGCCATATCATTGATGTAGGACTTCTATGATAATGAAGAGTCTAAAGAAAGTAGGCTAAACAAGTATTGACATGTCATCAAAGTTTAACGTTTAAAACGATCTGGCCAGTTTAACTTGGTCATATTATGAAGCGATCAATTTCTATAATCTGGCCACGACAGTTATATTATCGCTGAGTGTTGTACTAACTACTATTTTAATTAATGTAATTAGACATAAGTCCTTAGTAATTAACACTAAATTAAAATATTCCAGAAAATATACGGTTGCAGTGGGATAGGTTAGAGCGAAGCCGTGAGTAAAAGCAAGTTTGTTATATAACCTTATCAGACTTCTACGTCTGACATTGCGACATTGCGACATTGCGACATTGCGACATTGCGACATTGCGACAAAGACATTTTACATCTTATTACTTGAGACAAATAGAAGATATCCAAGTATCTCGTAAGTGGCTTTAGCTTTGTTACTGAGATTTATTGCGTCACCGAAACAGTTTTAGAAAGATTGTTATAATTCTTCGTCATTTCGATGACTCAAAAATATATAAGAAAAACAGAATAGGGCTTCTTCTATAGTGTTACGAGAACATGGTTCTCACAAATAATAATAATAATAATAATCTGTATTCTGTATTTACATTCCAATCTGTATTCTGTATTGACGCATTACCAACGCATAGTTGAAACTACTAGTAGATACTGGGACTAGGAGCGTAAAATTTTGCACAAGATTTTCTTTTATGATTTAGGTGAGCATCAAGGACAAGGAACCAAGGTTGTCGACATAGCACGAAGAATCGCCAAACTTAAATACAACTACATACTTTAGTGACAATGAGCAGAACAAATGGCCGTTGGGGCCGAAAGATTCTGGAGTGGCGACCACGTACCGGAAGACGCAATGTTGGGAGGCCCCCTACAAGGTGGACCGATGAGCTGGTGAAGGTTGCGGGAGTCCGATGGATTGAGATGGGATATGGATAGACCGTTCATTGTGGCAATGTAGCGACATTTGGGGGAAGACTTATATCCAGGAGTGGACGTATATCAGCTGAAATGATGAACACCAAGAGAGGATTTTCCTAAATTCATCCCCTAAGAGGACGAAACGAAGTCCAAAATTTATATGGAAATAACTATTTTCCTACGGGCGAAGCCGCTGGCAAAAGCTAGTCTTCAATATTATTTCAGGGTTTTTGACCTTTAAAAGAACTTATACCAAACCCGAAAAAAGCAATAACATCTCAACTAAAAAGATACACACACATAAAAACATCCACATTTTCCTCATCTTCCAAGACCCCCCTAATTTATTATCAAAACTAGAACCGCTAACGAAGCACAAAGAAATAGTAACCAATATTCTGTAGTGTAAGACAATCATGACAGAGGGCCATGTTCGGAGGTAATTTACGGCCCTCTGAGGCCAAAGGCATTACCCTCGCCCTTTTATTACACAGAGCCTTCCCACACGATTGGGGATGACTTGTAAAAATATTTTATTGGGTGTAAGTTTGTTGACAATGCGTGTGGGCTCTTGCAATTGTAGCCTTGTGTTCATATGGGCACTTGTGTTGGAATGGTTCGTTCTCGTCGTCTCGTTCTCTCGTGAGACATGGCGCCCTTTAGGTGTAGGGCAAAGGTCAGGAAGGTGGGATTGAAATGATGAATCGTCTGGAGGTACACAATTTTAAATTTACTTCTTTCGTCAATATATTATAATATATGTACATGACTTTTTTTTAGTTTAATTTATATCAAATGTGTTTTTGTACATTGTGTTGTGCAATGCGGATGGCGCAGTGGTTGAGCGATTTAATAGTGTAATATGATAACAATAATTATTATTATTTAATTTTTTTTATTTGATATAAACCAGTGCTTGACTGCGGTCCCACCTGATGGTAAGCAGTGATGCAATCATTGATGGTGAGGCGCACTAGTTTATTAAGAGCCTATTCACTCTAGCCTTGAAGGCACCTAAAGTAGTCCGGACCGTTGGAGTTTCAACAACGTAAGGGTGGATACTCGCCGTACATCGGGTTGTCCGATGGTAGAAAGGTGATGGCGGAATCAAGTCATGAGACTAGAGATGAGATTTTAATATTAAGAATCATTTTTTTGTGTCTTGCCAGCTTGAAACGACCAATTGAAGCCGTTAACTAGCTTCTGACGTTTTGTGAGTGCCATGTAGGTCGATATGAAATAAAAGAAAATGAATTGAAAAGAAAGAACTAAATAATGAGACTCAGTTTAAAAAAAAATGGTTTCATTTTGACTTTAACGTGACATTAAAGAATGCATCTTAGGTAGGTATTTAGTCACTTTACACTTTTCCGCACTACTCGAGTAGGCTTATATAAAGGTAGTGAGATTGTTGACGTTGACAGAGTCACAACGGAGCCCTTTTTTTTAGGTGGGAAATCATCTAATGACCTCTCCTGCCCTTTGGCAGGGCGGCAATGTCAGACTTTTACTGACTAAAATCCACTCCTGTTCCTTCTTTGCCTTCGTACCAGGGCCCCGGGGGTTCATTTTCGCACAACCCATGGCCCCAGTGGGCTTTGACCCTGCTGGGCCCCTGTGGTTTGCTAACATCTCCTTGAGGCGAGCGTGGAACACTACGCGCCGTCGATGACTTGGAACGGAAAGAACCATTAAAAAATCAAGTGGGTTTTAATCAGTAAAAGTCTGACAATTCCTCTCGCGCCATCTAGAGTGAAAGGAGTCATTTGATAATATTGCTCATTAAAAATAAGCTTATAAAATGAATTTATCTACTAAACGCCACTAGTATAATAGGTAGGATGCGATAAACTGTTCTAAAGCAACATTCTACTAGTGGACTGTAACAATTCTTATGTGGAAAAAATTACAGACACTCTTTGCAAAATAGTTCTTAAATTACGCCAAATATGTCAAATGAGTCTCCAAAAGATAAAACCGTACATAAATCACAGAACAAAAAAATAATTCAGAGCCACTTTATTCTTGAAACTAGAGTACCGTCTGTTTGTCTTAACAAATAAGACATATTAGGTCATAAAATAATATCAAAGTCAGACGAAGAAATAATAATAATGCTACAATAGGTCTGCAGTCTAACGTACGGTGCGCAGTAAAATCACGTCGTAAATTCCAAGTTGACGGGCCCACACGTCTCAATGTTTTTGCGAACCTTACCCTGTAACATTTATGTTATTTAAATTATGAATCATATTTATGGTTCAGGTAAGATATGTGGGTTATTTCTTCATATTTGTTGAAGATTAGCTTTAAACCCTTTATATGTTGTTAATATTTGGGAATTTTTTCGCGCGATTCACGTCTTTTAGACATTTTATATATTACCTGGGTTATAAAAAATGGGCCTATCTAAGCATAAAAAAATCTAGGTTTATCGTATTATCTAAGGCTTTTGATAATAACTGAAACTTTGTGAGATGAAAGCGTAATATTACTCCTTATATACTTTATCAAATCAGAAGAGGCTAGCTTTAGAAAACTAATCTTTCAATACTTATCTATTGGCCATCTGCGAATGTGTGTCACAACAGTTCTATCTGATCTAACAAATCAATACTTGGCTTGGACAATTTTCTTTCTTTTCTTAAGAAAACTTATAGTAACAGGATAGTTAATCTATGATCAGAATAAAGAAAAAGTTAGAAAAACATACTGGTCCAGATATTTGGAGGAATCCATTACAGGTGAGACCTTTAGGGAATAAACTCAATGACAAAAATATCAGGACCTTATTAAAAGAAATTAATGAAAGAGAGGATACATTGCGCTTAATTATAATTATTCGAATAAAGATCATACAACGAGCAATGGAAAGAGCTATGTTCGAAATTTCCTGGCGTGATCGGATCATAAATGAAAGTATCTGCAGGAGAACCAAAGTTACCGATATAGCACGCAGAATCGCCAAACTTAAGTGGCAGTGATCAAGGCTCATTGTTCGTATAACAGATAGTCGATCCAGCTGAAAGACACAGTGTTGGTCGGCCTCTCATAAGGTGGACCGATGACCTGGTCAGGGTCGCGGGAATCCGATAGATGCGAGATGCACAGGACCGGTCATTGTGGCGACACTTGGGGGGAAAACTATGTCCAACAGTACACCACTTTCCACTGAAATGATGAATCAGTAATCTGAAAGAACTATACACTTATAAACTATCTCTCACAAGACTGGCCGCTAATAGGGCATCAACTAACAAATTCACTTATTTATTTTTACAACATCTTGGTGGAGAATTTCAGTGTTATCGGATGACAATTTATGTGCCCCTGATATTGGCAAGCCCCAAAATTTTATTACCAGCGTAATGCTG
Organism: Mythimna pallens; assembly: GCA_961205895.1. Classification (NCBI taxonomy): domain Eukaryota; kingdom Metazoa; phylum Arthropoda; class Insecta; order Lepidoptera; family Noctuidae; genus Mythimna; species Mythimna pallens. The sequence continues at coordinate 24,375,644 of OY540833.1, forward strand.
TTATGAAAATACGGCAGATTTTCTTGCTACCAAGATTTTGTGAGCACTTTTAACTGTCAAAGATGGGAGAAGGAATTTTTCGCGTCAATTTTGTTTGGCTCAAATTTTAAGAAAGATTTTGAAGGCATTTTTAAAGGATATATAGAATTGTTCTGTAATGAAGATACGGGAATGAAGTATGGTCTTTCACTGTTTTTCAAGTTTGTAATATTTCAGGAATAGGGTTATTTAGGATTTCCTCTAAACTAATCTATATATATAAAAGGAGAAACTGACTGACTGACATATCAACGCACAGCCGAAACTACTGAGACTACGAACATGAAATTATGCACACTTTACCTTTTATGACGTAGGCGAGCACTAAGAGAGGATTTTGCAAAATTCGCCCCCTAAGGGGATGAAACGAGGGTCCAAAGTTTGTATAGAAAAACCTTTTTTCACGCGGGCAAAGCCGCTGGCAGAAGCTATTAATATCTAATATACAAAAATCTCGTGTCACAGTGTTTGTTATCGGACTCGTCCAAAACGGCTAGACCGATTTTAATGTTTTTTTTTTGCGTATTTTTGGTAGGTTTAGGAATAAGTCGCAGGCTATTTTTTACCCTTCTAACCCAACCTACCCCTTTTTTACTTTAAGTTTGGAAATCATCTTATGACTTCTCGCGCTCTGGGCGGAGCGAGAAGGTGTGTCGGTCTTTACTGACTAAAACCACACCTGTGTCCTTCAGTTGCCCTTTGCGTTCTAGGTAATAAAAAACCTTTTTTGCTTTGATAATTTATATGGCAGCCCAACGTTTGCCGAGTCACCTAGTATACTTACATACATTATATGTTCAGTACAAAATCCGCATTCAAGTGTTTGTCTTAATTTGTCCCAGAAACATAATAATTCCCGCAATTTCCAATGAGTTTTTATTTTTGATTAAAAATTTAATTTAAACGTTTGTAAGAAAAATGAATTTCTGATTTAAGCAAATGTTGGACACAGCGTAATAATTTGTCACAATTTTCAATTTTTTTCTTAATTAAAAATATTTTTTTTCTCTAAAATCTCTTTACGTTACATCATTATAAACTTAATTTCCCATTCCAACATAAACTGACAAACACAAACCAAATAAACGTAATTTACACTCCCATAAATCCTACCCCAAGCCTGTGTAATATAATTTTTTTATCGTCAAATATGAGTTAAGTATTTCTGCACTGAAGTACCTGCCTTAGCAGTGCCTAATGTTGGACCTAAGTCTGGCAAACTGTCTTTAAATTAGGTCCTGCCCTGAACTTATTCGCTTAAAAAAGTAACCTGGTCTAGTGAATAATCACACTAATATTAGCTACTAGCGTGAATAACGCTCGTTCAGCTGGACAAATTTAGATTAAGTTTGGCACACAGATAGACCAAGTCCTAGAATGCATAGGGTACTTTCTATCCCTGAAGAAAGTTTCCTTAGATTTTTTTTATTTTCATACGGGTGAAGCTGCTGATCAATTAATTCATATTCCTTGAATAGCAGAAGTTAAGATAGGTTGAAAATGTGACAATGTATATATAATATTGTACACTAATCATCACCACTGCTCTCAAAACGGTGAAGGAAAACATCGTGAGGAAACCGGCATGTCCTAGACCCAAAAATTCAAAGACATGTGACATCCACCAACCCGCACTGGGCCCGCGTGGTGGATTACGGCCCATTCCCTCTCCTAGAGAGGAGGCCTGAGTCCCAACAGTGGGAACATTAAAAAGGCCGACTATGCTATGCTATGCTACACTAATATATGAGTTTTCACAGTTTTGAATTTTTGGACACCGTTTCGATAAACTCGACAACGTTTTTCCTTAAACTCTTTACACCATTATAATTTGGGTGTCTTCAAGGCTAAAGCGAATAAGCTCTTAATAAGATAGTGCGCCTCACCATCAACGATTGAATCACTGCTTACCATCAAGTGGGATCTCAGTGAAGCACTAGTTAATATCAAATAAAACCAATATATATATATATATTACCAACTCGATTTTATTTTCAAAATTAAACCATAAAACCTATCCCAAGCCTGCCAAATACAATTCTTTTATCGTCAATCGTGAGCTAAGTGCGTCTGCACTGAAGTGCTCGTGAGCCTTGCTCGGCATCACCTAATGTTGGACCTGCACCAGATTGTGGTTAGTGCTATTGTGAAGTTAGAACCTGTCCATATGTTGTAAAATAGAAAACATTTTTACGTTTATTTTTTGTTTGTACCGGAAATTATTTATTTATTTAAACTTCATGTATAGTAGTGGTACGGCGGACTTAATGCAACAAAGCATTCACAGTCAACCTTTGGGTTAAAAAAGACAACAATGTGGTAGGTATGCACAATAATTATATAATACATATTTCATATAGAATGAATAATCATTAAATTAAGTAGTTTATAATAATAAAATACTTATATAAGCTAAAATTATATAGTAATAAATACTGTAAAAATACTGTAAACCAGTCAAACCACAAAATGTATATAAATTTAACCCATAAAATGTATATGATAAGCTGATATTATACAACCATTGAAAGAACTTTTGTTAACATATTTATCTGCAAATAAATTCTTGAATTTGAATATTTCCTAAACTGCCTCTAAAATACTTTATTAAACGGAAAACTAGTTTTTTTTTTTTTTTTTAATTTCTTTTAAAAGCTACATAAACTTTTATCATGTATCGACACTGTACATTTAAGTACCTACCTAGACAAAGCCTAATGTTGGGCCTAACTGCGTCAGGTCAAGTTAATGCTGTCGTTAAGTTGGACCTGCTCGAGAGTTAAACAGACGGTCAGGTAATTACATGATGGTTAAATGAACCTGCTGTTAAATGTTAAGAGCGTTAGGATAAGTATCCACGAGTTTTTTTTTTTTAGAGAATGTGTTTCAAAAATTACACAGACCTTTTAATTTGTAAGCGGTTGAAATGACCAAGTTCGTCCTTAATTAGATGTAAAAGCTGCTTTTCTCAAAAATCAGGTTCAAACTCATTTAATTTTCTAGAGTTTGTAAGTTTTTTCACAACCTACCAATAACTAGACAGTTTTTTTATTTTTTTATTTTATCATATTAAATAAAAGTGTTGCGCATTATTGTGAGTAACAACTGGATTTCCGCTTTATTTCCCCGTATAAGTAAGATAAGTCATAAATTTACTTACCCAGTCAAATCAACTAAGATCAACAAAAACACAAAATTAAAAGTCATTTATCGAAATTGTAATCTACTTTTCCACAAAATCATATCAAATTCTCACCACAGAGTCAAGAAACGAAACCTCAAGCATAAAGTAATTAAACGGTATGTAACAATTTCACTGTTCAAGAAAATCTAGCGCAATTAACGTAGCACGCTACGTAACGTTATGCGATTAACATAGTGCGCTACAGCGTAGCTGCTACGCCGTAGCACCGTAGCACTAAGGGGCGTCACACGATGTACATACTATAATATTTTACTTTTATATAATTCTTCAGTATTGTGTGTTTGTCACCTAACTCCTCCTAAACTTTAAGTATGTTTAGGAGGAGTTAGTTTAAGTTAGGATGAAATTTTGTATGTTTATTTGAATGAATTCCTAGATCGTTTGAAAATAGAATTGACCTGGGAGGTAGCGCCGTAATTAATTTATTAATTTTATTTTGAAGAAAAGCCAGTTTGGGCAGAACAACACCTGCCGTGCTCTTAGTATCAAGTAAAAATCAAATTAACTTAATCTGCTACATTCAATCAAATTATGAAAATATATTAAATCTTTTCATTCTTCGACAACTCAGTTGAGTTTTTTACAAAATAGTATCTAGGTAGTAAAATATTAATGTTGAACTTCGTCCACTGACTATTTTAAATTTCAGGTATATAAAATATAAGTGTATCATTTTCTACTTGTCTGTTAAAAAATAATCGCTTTTACCCATAATACCACTTTTGTTACACCCTATTAATTTTAAATTACAATTGTAATTTTGTATCTTGTACAATAAAGAGTATATCTATTTAACTATCTTCATTGAAATGTATGGCTTACGATATTATGAAATATTTTCTAAGATGCTATAAATATTATAGTATCTTAATCGTGTGCGACGGCTTTAACGTCGGGCTACGGTGCTACGACATAGTAGCTACGCCGTAGCGCCGTAGCACTAAGCGCAACGGAGATTAGTTCACGGATTGTTTAGTCCGTACGTATTTTGTACCAAGATTTTCAGCTGAAATTTCACTTTCTGTTAATTATTTAGTCTTGATTATTGTTATGAGCTAATTTCGCTTTAAGAAATTGTTTGAGCTAGGGTGTTTTTAATATTATGTGGATCACGCATGCGGGATTGTTCCGCACGCGTAACTCCCGCAAATGTCCATTTCATACAAGTATTTATTGTAAACCGTGGAACACGTTGGTGTTTTACGCACTAGGGACGCATTCTTTTGCATTTTGAAATTTTCTGCATGCGTGAAAATCCCGCATGCGTAATGGAATCCGCACGATATTAAAACACCCTTAGAATAGTTATAAGTTCTCAACATGGTTTTAAAATGTGCTCTTTTCAAAAATGCTGATGTAATTATAGATTTCAATCATCGCAAGTTTTTTTAAGTGGAAAATTGAAACTAACAGAAAAATATTTTTTTTTTATGTCTTTAACCTCCGCCTCTACGACTTAGAAATCCTAAAAATTCCCTCCATTTTTTTTTCTAAAATACCGTAGTTTTCAAAAATATTTAAATAATTTTTCCTTGTCATCCGAGCATCATTCTTAACGCCCATAATTACGTAACGTAGCGTCTACGTTCCTACGTAGCACTAATTGCTACGCAACTCGTAGACCGCTACGTAGAGAGCGTAGGTTAATTGCTACGGCGCTTTTCTGCTCAACCCCGTGCGGTTGGCGATAATATTCAGTATAAGGCTTGAAACTAGGAATAATTTCAACGTGAATTTTCAGGAATTTTCTGCAGAATTTTTATAGAGATAATATTTTTTTTCGTAATTTTGTACTGTGAAATAAAATTTTTAGCTAAAATGTTGAGCATTTTTAATGTTTTTTTTTAACTATTCCTAATTTTTTAAGAAAATCAAAAAGTATTGCTATCTGTTTTGTTTTAGTAGATAATAGTAAAATAAAACAAAATTTTCAATTTAAAATTTAAATATGCGGTACAATACCTATCTCACATTTTTATACAAAATCAGTCGTTTTTAATCGAAAAGATTAATTTATTTTATAAAGTTCTATTTATTTTCTTAATTTTTAATTAAAAATTAATATAATCGTTCAAGATATAAAACGAATTAACTAACTCCTATAAAAAAACCAACTACAAAAAAATACCCTATTACTCACCGATGATCACTATAAAACCACAGAGCCGTCATTATAATACATTTTTTCGTTCACAAAACTACTTTGAAAATTTTCAAACAATTATTTGCAAACACACTTCCACTGTATTTCGTTCTAACCAAACATCACGTACTGTTGGGCACAGTCATTTCGCGCGAGAGTCAGTTCTCGTCATAATCGGGCGCGCATGACGCGTGCGTCTCGCGCCGTAGTCGGCCGCCGACTGCCGCGGACTGCCTGGGTTACCACCCCCCTCGCGTCAATGCTACTGGGAAATTTCTACCATTTTTTTTTTGGTTTGGTAGGGTTTTCTTTGGGAAATATGGACATTATTGAGAATTGAAAAACTTGAAATGACAGAAATGCAGTTTTTCTTGATCTGTCTGGATTCTAAAAAAACCTTTTTACTTCAGTTTCTATGTACATAAATATTTAGACAGAGCTTTCTCTGTGGTAGAAGAGTGGGTGTATTTTCGCCCAATAGTCGGACAATATGCCTTGCGGCTGTGAAAAAAAAATACTTAAGGGGCTTATTTTAAGACTACACAATACCCACAATTAATCAAAACATATCACACAAATCATGAAAAAAAAAATCCAAATCTTATTATTATTCCGCTCTCTAAGGTACTCGACGTCAAAATACATTTGCCAAGTACTTTAAAATTAAATTCTCAACAAGTAATTGTTCCCGGAATTATGGGGAAATCGTATTTCAGTGGGGAATACATGGGGAGTAGTGCGCATGCGTGCCGGAGCCCCGCCCTGCCCGGGCTTACTCCGGCAACTTTCTCCGCGACGAGTCGGTCGCCGGTTCGGTTACCCGGTTAGGTAGCGTGACGTCACTATGACCGGTTTTATGATGCTATTTGTTTTGAGCACTTGCGGATTTTTGATGGATGACGTTTTCTGTTTATGGTTTTAAATGAGAATAGAAGTGAAAAGTAAGAGTGTGCATACGTGTTTGTTATTTAAAAGTTTTTTTTTTGTTATTGAGAAATATATTTCGCCAAACACAATATACAATGGTACGGAAGTGTCGGTGAAGTCAATAGTGGTTTAGAATAGTTTTTTTATTGCTTGTTACCCACTCATCACCCACACAACCGTTCCCTAAAAAAGATTTTCAATGTGATCGACATCCTGATCAAACATATAAGTAATTTCATAAGTTTTGGCTGTAAGTCCTAAGAATGTTTCTTATTTTTTTGCAGTTAACTTAAAAATTCCGAGTTTTTAATTATAATCTATATTTATAAAAGGAGAAACTGACTGACTGACATATCAACGTACAGCCGAAACTACTGGGACTAGGAACGTGAAATTATGTGCAAAGTTTTCTTTCGAAAAAAAAAAAGCCTTCCTTCGTAGGCGATCACTAAGAGAGGATTTTTCAAATTTCACCCCCTATGGGGATGAAACGGGGGTCCAAAGTTTGTATGGAGTAAGCTACTTTCACACGGGCGACGCCGCTGATAGAAGCTAGTGTTTAACATATTTTTGAAGCGAAACACATTTAAATACTAATTTTAATACAACAAAATGATTTCAAGGACTTTTATACAATACCGCATCTTTTACTTTTATGTTGTTTTTTTTTAATACAATATTTATTTATTTCACAGACCACAAATGAAGTGTTTTAATTAGACTTTTCAAGTCTTAGCACTACATAATGATGTAAAGATGACCTCCTAGCACAGATGAGATACAAGATACATGATTAATAATAAATTTTCTTTCTTTCTTCTTTCAAATTGTACTGTGTGAAAGTGAAACCCGGGGCCCTGGGACGAAGGCAAAAAAGGAACAGGGATGGGTTTTTAGTCAGTAAAAGTCAGATACTATCTCCCGCTCCGCCCAAGAGCGAAATTTGTCATAAGATTTTACCACCCAATAAAAAAAAACCTAAATTAAGTGTCACCTGTAATTGTGTACTTTTGCAAACAAAATATTATTATTACTTTCAAGTAACCAATTTTCACGAAAAGAAAATGAAGATCTTTGTAATAAAGTCTTGCTCTACAGCAAATATCTTATTTAGTTCTACATAGATACCAAGTCTTCAAATCGTGCCAAAATTATTAGAGCGTACACCGAGAGATGTGCACCTTACAATTAGTGTGACGTCATAGAAACTGTATAATGTATGCCGAACTTCAGGAAGGGGTATTATGTACTGAAAACTTTAAGATAGGGAGAAGTACTCCTCGGTTTAGTACGCAGACTAAAACTTTACTTTTGTCAAACTCTTTTAACTTTAATAAACATATCCATTACGGTACAATTTAAATGATTATGGTAAAACAAATAAATGTTCTCTGACTTGGTTTATTTGTTTTTTACATTTGATTTATATTCTTGTAATTTCTATATAAAATGTGTAAATGTAATTGATCTCAATTTATTTATTTTTTTCAATTTATTTCACCGACATTTAGATTTAATTTTCAATGCAATTTTTTAATGAATTGTAAATAGGTATTATTTTTACGTCACCACAACTTTTTTTTATATAATTTACTGTACAAGTACTGTGCACGCCTGTAAGTGGCAAATTTACCACATTTTTTTTTAATGTAAAACCAAGAGAAAATGAGCCGTTGGTCTGTCAACATATATAAATAATAAATAAAATATTTTGAAGGTTTGGAGTACCCTAAATTCTGTTCTATCTTCTTGAATTTTCATTTCAAGCAAGAAAATAATATGGCATAAGTTTGAGTTATTTATTGCACAATATTTTATTCTAATCAACAAATACTAAATAATAATAAAATAAAATTGTATGATATTTATGGTTTATTATTCGTAGTATACCTATTCGCCGTTTCTCTCTCTTCTATTGCACCTACCACTATTTATCTCTGCATCACCCTAAGGTTGACTGGTAGAAAATGCCTGAGGCATTAAGTCCGCCTCTGTACTTTTGTGCATAAAGTATTTATAAATAAATAAATAATAAATACTATGACTGTAGGGTACTCACTGTGCAACACACAATTTACACAGTTTTTATTTTTATTTTATTAAAACTTATTCTTATATTATTTAAGGCTAGATTACAACAACCGTACCGGAACAGCCGTATCCGATGTAACTGCAGAACACTGACTCTTAAATTACAGATCTCACCTAATTTAGGATGCAGGGTCCTAATAATAGAAGATACCTTCCAAATTTAATGTACCCTTGTATGTAAGTCCTAACTTTGTTTATAAGGTTAAATTGCTTCAGTAAAGTTATTATATTATAATAACACTAAAAAGAAAACTCTGCATCGAAATTGGTTATTAGATGAAACAGCGATTAGCATTACAAATATTGGTTAGGAAGTGTGGAAGCGTGATGGGAATATCTCGCTATCCCTTTTGTACACACGTAGGTAGCATAATGGCGGTCACGTAACATTTCAGTGCGTGCATCCTGATTCTACTTGACAGTTTGCCCTTCCACCAGATTTCAAAGGTTTTTAAGTATTAACCAGATTTGATACATTATTTTTATTTGCGGTTTTGGATAAAGTTAATTTTTAACTCACATTATGTTTAAAGAAGTGCGAATCGGACTCGCGCCCTGAGGGTATTGTAAATAAGTAAACAGTTCAATTCGCGAATGGAGTCTTGAAGATTTTTCCGAATGGTAATTTTTTTGTTGTTGTGACGTAACAATAAATTTTACAGTTTTCAGATTTATTCCCTTACCTGTCTTATATCACCTTGCTTTATACCAAATTTCAGGATACTGGGTCAACGGAAAGTACCCTATGAATTTTGATTCCCTCAAAAAATGTATGGTGATAGACGGCCGTATCTTTGATTTTCAATTAACTTAGAAATCTGTTTTCTACAGCTTCCAAGAGACCGCAAATTTGAGTATATGGTTTTAATTTCTAATCGACACCTCCACGCGTTCCCGAGATAAAGGGTCTTAACAGATAAACAGACAGACAGACTGACAGACAGATAGGCAGACTTACAGACAGATTGATGGACGGACAACAAAGTGATCCTGTAAGGGTTTCGTTTTTTACTTTTGAGGTACGGAACCCTAAAAATGACTCAACTCCTTCGCTTTTCTTTTTGTTGTAAAAACTAAGACAATTGAATTGTTTCTTTAGAACTCATCTAGATTCAGTGATACATTACTAGTGGTCGCTAGTGTTGATTATGTCTTTCAGGAGTTGCAATGTTTAGGTATTCCTAACCATTGCATCATCATCACTATCAATAGAGAGCTATTGATAGTGATGATGATAGATGAGATTAAAAAAACACCTCATCATCATCATCATCTTCCTGCCCTTGTCCCGTGTTATTTGGGGTCGGTGCAAAATGTTTTTTTCTTCCATTCTGCCCTGTTATTCGTCATGCTATCACTAACTTCCTTTTCTTTCATATCACTCTTCACACAATCCATCCATCATTTCTTTGGTCTCCCTCTCCCTCTCCATCCATCCACACGTAAACTCATAACTCTTTTAGTAACATGCGCTTCATCCCTCCTCTTCACATGACCATACCAAGACAAAAACGAAAAATTGTTATATATAAAAAGGTACCAGCTTGTACCAGAGAATATGCCCGCGTCACAGTAGAAAAATATCCCAACGAAACATACCCTCGGGATAAAAAAGTTCTAGTTCAAAAAAAATATATATTCGAGAGTTTTACAAAAAGTCATTTCGTTTGGTATGTCACACGTTTACGTTAGAAAACTTATCTTTCTATTTTTTATTAAAAATAAAATATGTGATGATGTTTACCAATAAATTAATTAGATATGTGTGAAATATAATTCTGACTGGCCTGTTGGTCTAGTGGTTAGTGGCCTTGACTGCTATGCCGGACGTCGTAGGTTCGATTCCCACCCAGGACAAATGTCTGTGTGATGAGCACAATCATTTGTTCTGTGTCTGGGTGTAATTAACCTATAATATGTATGTATTTAGAAATATTTAAGTATATTTATCAGTTGTCTAGTACTCATAACACAAGCTCTGCTTAGCTTGGGACTAGACGGCGTTGTGTGATAGTTGTGTGAATATTATATATATAAATATTATTATAATTTCGAGCAAAAGTCCATTGTAGCTCCGCTGTAATGACACATCTTAGTAGAACAATTTAGGATGGCATTATCGCTTAAATGGGCAATTCCTTGAAGAACGCGAGTTATGTTGGCTTTAAGGGCGGCAATCGTCTGTGGTTTGTCGGGACAGACCTGAGATTTCACGTAGCCACAGAGCGATGTTTAGTCACAGGATCTTGATGGGCAATGAATAAAGGTATTAAAGGCATCGCACGGATTGTTAGCTTAACACCGATTTTGAAACTTAATTTAACAATTACGACGCGTTGTTGAATCATGTGCTCGAAAACTAAATAATTTATTTATTAAATTACAACAGTTAAACAACCAATTACACTACAATTTTATGATTTTACGTTTGACTTTGGCAGCAGCTTTAGACAAAACAACGCCTGTCAGTTCAGTCATGCCTTTTCCTTATATACATATAATAAAACAAAGCCCTCCCCCCTCCATTGTGTCTATCTATTTATCTGTCTCATCATCATCATTTTAGCCGATAGACGTCAACTGTTGGACATAGGCCTGCCCAAAGTGACGTCATAAAGACCGGTCCTGTGCGTCTCGCATCCATAGTATTCCCGCAACCTTCCTGGTGAGGGTCATCGGTCCACCTTGTCACCTGTCTGTTCGCGAAAAACTCAAAAACTACTTAACGGATTTTCATGCAATTTTTACCGAGAGGCACTGTGATTCATGAAGAAGGTTTTACATTATGTACATTATCTAACTAAAGATAAGCCGGGAACTTAAAAGATTTCTAATAAACAAAACAGGGGCAAGTTGCTGTTACATAATAAAACAGATTACTAACTGTATCTTATTCAAAACACGATTGTTATTGAACAAATATTTGTCTCAGTAAATTGGAATACCATTACTTTGCCAGTTATAAATAATATTGAAAGCAACGTCTTCAAATATTGTCAATAACCTATTTTACTTGATTCTGCTAAATTGTGAATATTAAAAATCTGTTAGCTTTGGAGGTATCTTCATAAATATGTACTCGAATCATTTCTTTTGTAAGTAATATCTTTGGGTGGTGGAGTTATTTTTGGCTAGAAGACTATTTTTCCTGTTTGTATTTATCGGTTTGTGATCAATCCTCTTGGTTAGATTATTATATTATTAGCTCAAGTGATACTCAACCGCAAATATAGTTATTTTTATCCACCAATAGTAATTTATTCACTACTTTTTGTCAATAGCTTCGTCTGCGTGAAAGTAGAGAATAATAATGTAGGATATAATAATAATGTGAGAAAAATAATAACATAGGATAAAAAAAGCAACCATATTAGCTATTCTAGGACATGCTACGCTTTGGAACGTTCAACTTAGCTTCACTTTTTAGGGTTAGTTACGGCACTTTATGTCGCAAAAAACGTGTATTTCGACACTCTTAAGGGAATCAAAATTTATAAGTTGCTTCCCGTTGACCTAGAATCCTGAAATTTGGTATGAACCAAGGTCTCATAGTACAAGTATAGGAAAAAATCTGAAAACTCTAAATATGTAGTTGCGTCACAAAAAAAAACATTTTTCGGAAAAATATTCGTAACTCAATTGGGGAATTAAATTGTTTTCATACGTAAGTTTGTGAACCCTCAGCACGCGTATCCGACTCGCACCTGCCTGGTTTTTTTTGACTGACCGACATTTTGACAATTCAAAAGTGCCTGTTAATGGTCTAACCGTAATAAAGTTTCTCATTTCTGATTTCATGGTCTATCCATTTTTTTTTTTTAAGGTCGTAAATCATCCAAATGACTTCTCGCGCTCTGGGTGGAGCGCGAGGGCGTGTCAGACTTTTACTGACTAAAACCACACCTATATCCTTCAATTACCCTTTGCGTTCTAGGACTACGGGTTGCCCTTTCAGAAATTCTCCGCGGTCCTAGCTAGCGGGCATCGGCCCCACTGGGCCCCTACGGTTTGCTGACATCTCTTTGAGGAGCGCGAGGATCACTACCCAGTGCTCGACGTCCGCAAGCCCGCGTCTACCGTGGCTGGTAGTCGGGGTCGGAATAACGTCGGCTAGGGCGTGAGGACCTTCGTTCCCTCACGCGTGCAGCCTCCTCCTTCGCTAACATTACTGCTTCGCAGAAGGAGGCGACCGCCTGCCATTCCTCCTCGCTCCGGACCATAGCCTGAACCAAGGCCCGACGTGAAAGGTCGCTGCCGCCAATTGCCTCCACGAGGACACGGCGGTGCTCCGCCCAAGCGGGGCACACCTCCACCGTATGCTCCACCATGTCCTCATGGTCTATCCATGTACCACGATCAGCCGTTCGGACATGAAGAAACAAACATAAATAAACATTCACAAAACTTTGTCTTTTAAAATATTAGTGTTATATAGTGCGATTACCGTGGTTGCGTTTTACATGTCTAATTAGAATAAACTGACTCGCGGTTGCTTAATTTACATGGAACTGAATTTTCCGCTCTCTAATTTATTACCACAATAGAAAGAAAGAAAGAAAAAGTGTTTATTCACGTCAAACATGGCGCATACCTTAAAAATAAAAACAAATAATAACAACGACTATAATAGCTGCTAGGTTTTTTTTTTAGGTGGGATTAAATATATATGTAGGTTTATATTATATTAAATATTTATGTATGTTTATTTTATGTATTTGATCCCTTGTATTCTTATTATTCTTTCCTTTTTTTATGCACCTACCATGTTTTCTCTTCACTACCCTTGGTTGACTGGTAGAGAATGCCTAAGGCATTAAGTCCGCTTTTGTACATTTATGTTGCATGAAGTTTTAATAAATAAATAAATAAAATTATCTAATGACAAATCCCGCTCTTGGGCGGAGCGAGAGATAGTGTTAGACTTTTACTGATTAAAAACCCACTCCTGTTCCTTCGTTGCCTTTCGTACCAGGGCCGAGTCTTCGATACCCTTGGCCCCAGTAGGCTTCGACCCTGGTGGGCCCGTACGGTTTGCTGACATCTCTCTGAGGCGCGTGTGGAACAGTACGCGCCGTCGACGGCTTGGGCTCCGTCTGAACGGTTACCGGATGGTCGGACGGCGAGCTACCCATTGTTCGCCGTCCGCAAGTCCGCGCCTACGGTGGCCAAAAAATTCAACTACTTGATTCAAAAGTACTATTTAACAAGAATTATTCTATATTATATAGTCAGATCTTAAAACTAATCACTTCATGATATAATTTTGAAGTTTATCATTAATTGGTGACATTTAACCATTTAACCTTGTCTGCTGCCCACATCATAATATGGGCAACAAAAATCAATGAACAGTGAACACTCTGCGTTAAACGATATGAACAGCTAAACGCATGATTATTTCATGAAATGGTCAAACATGGCCGATCATATCATAAAATATTTATGTTGTCCACCGGTAGAGGCGCTTATTTCGCTTTGTTTTCGTAATGTAGTATGGCGAAAGATGTTTTTAAATAAAAGCGAATAACAATTTTCAAATGGAAGATAAAAGTAAAATTAAACATAATTACGATATAAAGCTGCAGAATTTGATTGAACTAATACGAGCCTACAGTCAATCAGCAGTTTGAATGCAGTATTGTATAGTTTTGCAAACGACATTATATACGATTTAAATTGGGGTAGTATTTAACTGCTCTTCAATTTATTTCTGTTTTCTACCTCACGATATGGCTCTATTTCATCAAAAAATACTAATTGTGCATTAAAATATGCTTTTCTAGGAGGTTCAACTAACCTGTCTGAGTCGGCGAGCCCCAAGTCCCTTAATAATTGTAAAACGTCTTCTTAATCTTAAATTTATGGCCAAACGTGGATCGAAATATCATCAATCGTTGACGTTTAAACAATCTGGCCAGTGTTAGTTGGTAGTGTTAGTGGTTGGATATGGCCGGTCACATCATGAAGTGATCAATTCTAAGATCTGGCACCGACATAATTATATAAAAATACAACTGACCGACATCAACGCACATACTGGAAACTAGGAGTGTGAAATTGCACATAAATACTAAGAAAGAATTTTAAAAAATGATTTTATGAAACGGGGGTTCAAAGTTTGTATGAAGAAACCTACTTTCACGCGGGCGATGCCGTTGGCACAAACTAGTTTATTCATAAATCTGTTTCGTTAGTAAAGTGTTAACCTACATAATTCTACCATTGATATATATATACAATAGAAGCATTACAGCAGCCTGAAACAGTATTATGTTCCTGTAATATCAGCAATTTCTAAGATCTGACCACGACACACGTGGTCAGATCTTAGAAATTTATCACTTCATGAAATGGCCAAGTAAAACTGGACAGATCGTTTTAAACGTTAAAGTTGGATGATATTTCAATCCTCGTTTGGCCTACTTTTTTTAGACCTGTTATTATCACAGAAATCAATGATATGGCCCAACGATTGACAGGTCTTAAAGAAAGAAAGAAATGAAAGAAAACACGTTTATTTGGCCCACAGGTATACACAATGAGATTACAATTATTATATAGAAACTTAAATACTTAAACTTAAATATACATCAACATTCAACTGAAACATGCTATGAGTCAACGTCTGTGTTAAATGTTAACGTTAAAACCATCTGGCCAGTTTTAGTTGGCCATATCATGAAATTATCAATTCTAAGATCTGGCCATGACATATCCATTATCGTTCACTTTCCACGAAATACGACGATTGCATTTGACGTTTACCCGCAAGCTATTCATATCATAGGCAAATCGAACATAATTTGAAGTTAGCAGGAATTCTGGTGCCTAATATACTAAACAGATTTAACAACAACTGTTTATATCATATACTAGCTTCTGCCTGCAGCTTCACTCGCGTGTAAGTATGACGTAATCAGTAGCCTATTCGTGTGTCAAATTTCATTCAAATCCGTTTAGCCCTTTCAGCGTGAGGAGCAGCGAGGAGTAAGTCCATACGGTCCAGACTAAAGGTACAAGTTGGTAGCCGACTGCACGCAGCAGCAGCAGACGACGTGTCGCAGAGACACTACTGGTTTTTACGTATTTCTATGAAATTCCCTCCGTAGTTAGCGACATGAAGCTAGCGACGCGTCGTCGAGCGGCAGACAGCAGTGTCGTCCGACCGCAGATCAGTAGTGCCGATGACGCCGGAGCAACGATACGTCGATTATTTTCGAAGACGTCAGACATCTTGTTTCAAGGAGCACTCGGAACCAACTGGATACTATCTGCTGTTGCCGTCTGCAGTCGGGTTCGAAATCATGACTGCAGCGACATGACGCAAAGACGTGTCGTGACGACATGTCGTCTGCTGTTGCTGCGTGCAGTCGGCTACCAACTTGTACCTTAGCCGCTTCGCCTCATCGTTTATACCGCATACATCAAAGGACTGGAACAATTTGTCTGCTGAGGTCTTCCCATCCGATTATAATTTCGGTGTCTTCAAGGCTAGAGTGAATAGACTCTTAATAAACCAGTGCGCCTCACTATCAACGATTGCATCACTGCTTACCATCACGTGGGATCGCAGTCAAGAACTAGTTTATATCAAATTTAAAAAAAAGTCCCCTCTTTGAGGAGTGGCCAAAGAGGAGTCACGGCGTCCTAACCTTCCACATGACGCAGGTCTTTACCGGACATGGTAAGTTCGAGAGGATCCTGCATCGGATTCGGCAGAAGAAACACCCGAGTGTCACCATTATTGAAACCGCCTGGAGGACACGGTGGAGCATACTGTGAAGGTGTTCCCCGCTTGGATGGAGCACCGCCGTGTCCTCGTGAAGGCGATCGGTGGCAGCGACTTCTCGCGCCAGGCCCTGATTCAGGCCTTGATCCCGAGCGAGAAGGAATATCAGGCGGTCGCTACTTTTTGCGAAGCAGTAATGCTACCGAAAGAGGCAGCTTCATGGGTAATCAAATCATGGGTACCCACCCTTGCCTGTTCCTTCAGTTGCTCCACTCCATCTCGCTCTACTCACAGCATCATCATCATCATCATTTCAGCCGAAAGACTCAACGACCATCTGTTCTGCGAGCAATGTACCGTGCCCATTGTCACTTAAGTTTGGTGAATCTTCTTGCTATGTCGGCAACCTTGGTTCGCAGAAGAAGTTATTTAACCTTCCGTATGGAATTACAGACACAATTAAAAAGCCATTGTGTCCCGCGTACATCTGCGTTTTGGCATACAACAGGTTAAAGAATTCCCACCAGAAAAAAAAATTAAGAAGGAAATGTTAGCAATGGAATTGAAGAATAAAACATTATACGCTACCCGCAAGCAAGAATAGAACCAGAATAAACATAAAATCTTAAATACCATAATGAAATTTTCGAAGCAACAAATCGAAACATCAAGAAGTACCAAGAAAAATGTGCTTAAAACTGTGTGTAACGCGGAATTCCTACCCCACCCTCAGGGGTCGGGGGTACATACGCGATCAGAATATCTAGCGCCAAATGTTTTAATGATGGCGCTTTGATTGTGGCACAAAAAACGTGAGATGCGAACAATTTTGAACACGTTCGGGATTGTTATGAACGATTCTTGGAACACGGAAGGGATGGAGCTGTGGGATTAAAAAAGATATGGAGCAGGCTGTGATTGTTTTTTTTTTCGATTTAATTTCTAGTTCTTATTAATTATTTACTCAAGGATGGATAAAGTGAGAAACGAGTATATTAGAGGAAGTTTAAAAGTGGCGCCAGAGGCTGTAGTTGAAAGGGAATCGTTGGTCTTGGTAAGATCACGTGAAGAGAAGGTATGAAACGCAAGTTACTAAAAGAGTTATGAAAAAACATGTGGATGGATGGAGAGGGGGAGTTAGGCCAAAAAAAAATAAAAATAAAAGAGAGTCAGTGATAGCGTGACGGCTGACAGGACAAAATGGATGAAAAAACGTGTTGCGGTGACCCTAAGTAAAATGGGACCAAGGCAGAAAGATGATGATTTTCCAGTTCTTATTAAAGATTTCTTTCTTATCAACCTGGTAATTTTTATTATAATACAGAGTATCCTAGATAGATAGCTTACTAACTTGACTGAGAAACATATAGTTTTGAAAGTGCATGATATATTTTTACAAGTCACTATGTCACGTAAGGATAATCTATATAAATAAAAGGGGAAACTGACTGACTGACATATCAACGCACAGCCGAAACTACTGGGATTAGGAGCTTGAAATTTTGCACTAGGCGCTAAGAAAGGATTTTCTAAAATTCACTCCCTAAGGGGATGAAGCGGGGGTCCAAAGTTTGTATGGAGAAACCTACAATCACGCGAGCGAAGCCGCGGGCAGAAGCTAGTGTAAGATAATACCCACAAAAAATATTTGAAAAAATGAATGTCGTTAATTTATATTTATTTGCTACAATTAAAAGACGCTTAGAGATAACATTTTTCTACTCTAGAAACCTACAAATTGCGTCTTTTTACTCACTCAGCGTAAATGTCGTATATTCGTACTTACTTGTTTCTATTTTGAATTAGAAGAGGCTTTGCAAGCTCGTAACATGGTAGAATTTACACTTACTTAAAAGTTCCTCCTAATAAATCCCTTTTTATGTCTTAAATCAGTGTTTTGCACAAAGTTTTTTCCCGTTTGGGATAATAAAACAAAATAATAGGAGAATAAATCACAAGTTTTAAGGAAACATTTTTAAGCTCTGTTCTCTTATGAAAGAAGTTTGAATCATGAGAAAAAATGGAGACAGTCTTTATAAGCTAGCAACTAAGTAACATCTTCATAACAAATGAGTGAGGCTCACCCCTGTTTTGTAGTGGAAAAATATCAAAAATCTCCTATTGCTCGCGTTCCCTCTCGCACCAGACTTTTAGTGACTAAAACCATGCGGCCGCACCAATTCTTTCGAAAAATCCCACAGCTCTAACGGGTCTCATCATAGAAATCCCCACCAGTGATAAATGTTACTTATTTTTCCAAAAATCCCCACTAGGCTGACATTAACTAGTGGGGATTCAGAATTCAAAAGTGCCTTTAAATGGTTAATTTGAAATAAATCAAGGCTAGAGTGAATAGGCTTAATAAAATAGTGTGCTTTAACATCAACGATTGCATGACTGCTTACCATCAGCTGCGATCACAGTCAAGCACTAGTTATCAATAAAAAAAAATGTTTTGATTTGATTTGTACTCACAAAACCTATTTGAAAGTACCTACGTGAAACCGCCATTACACCATGAAAATGAAAAATCTAAATAAAAAACAGAATATGACAATAATTATTGAAATAAACAACCATCAAATTAATTAGCAATCCCATTCCATTTATATGTTTCCAACTTTTTTATTTATTAATAGCTTCTGCCAGCAGCTTCGCTCGCATAAAAGTAGATTTTTCCATACAAACTTTGGAATCTCGTTTCACCCCCTCAAAAATGAATTTTCAAAAATCCATTCTTAGTGCGCGCCTACACAATAAAAGGAAGCCTTGTGCAAAACTTCACGTTCCTAGTCCCTGTACTTTCGGCTGTGCGTTGATATGTCAGTCAGTCAGTTTCTCCTTTTATATATATAGATTAGGTATATTGATAGGCTCACGCTTGACGTCTATGGCCTGATGATAAGCCATGAGGTGGTCGACCACATTCAGCCACTCATCTAAACACGAATCTGTCACTAATTCACTACCAGACACATTTGTTTCCAATCTCAACTCCCCAAAAGGTACCGAAGCAATATTTTGCGAGCCGAGGCACAAATTGATTGTGCTCCGACACGACCGGAGGGCATTGGCACAGACGGAAATCGAATCCGCTACCCGATGGACACCTGCGCGAGACGCAAATTCTCGGTCTACAAATATATGTATAGAGTGATGTGTTATATGTTGAGTTACGATTAAAAGTTCTATGTATTGGTGTTGATAATGAGCGTGGCTAAAGTATTGAAAAGGAATATTGGGAACTGGAAGGCTCTAGTCTGGTCTTGTCATGTCTTGGTACCGCAATGGCAACAGATAGCCCAAGATCGTGAGAGATGGAAATCCTCGGAAGAGACCTTCACCTACGAGGGGCTCCTAGAGCAATCTATAAATATAAATTATGAACAATAAATATCAATTTATTAGTAATCAGATATTAATTACCTATTATTATTCATTGTCTACTAATATGTAACTTACAATACTCACTGCATTTAAAAAGACTCATTTAAAAACTGCCTCTAACAATTAACCGCCGTGGCTTTCCAGCTGACTTGCTCTCAAATAACCCGTGTGTCGACCAGTGGCTGGCCCCGTCAGCCCCTCATTGTTTGACGTAGCATAACGCTAATGAATAACTATTAAAAAAATTGCTGACGGTCTCCCTTTGTAATGCGCTTCTTCTAAACATCAGGATGGCTAGAGTACCCAAAGAGTGCCAACTTAATCCTGTTACCAAACCTCGGCTGTCCGTCCTTTCATCTGTCTGTCTGTCTGTCTGCCACCGGGCTGTATCTCGTAAACAGGTAGGGAGTTGAATTTTTCACAGAATGTGTATTTTAATTGCCGCTACAAAAACACATTATTAACAAGAGTTCCCATAAAACAAAACGTTACTTTGTTGGTGTTTGGTTTCGACTTGCACTTGCCCAACTTTTTTTTATATTACTGATTTCCATATCAAAATCCGCTGCCTAATTTAGAAAAAGTGACCGGAGAAACGAACTTAACCGAACAGCAACTTTGTCTCACAGTATTTAGAGATACTTAATACTCTTACAGTGCGTTGATTCCATACTCTATTCCCCTAGCATGGCTGCCTGCTTTCCAGCTGACTTGTTGTCAAATCAGCCGTGTGTCGTCCGGCGACGGCCCCCGTCAGCTCCATTGTACCTGCGTCGCGGCATCTGGTGTAACAGGCAACTAGCCCCGAAGCTCCACTGAGCATTCATAAACGGGAAATTGGAAGCGATTAGAACTAAAAATAGACATTTTAGTGGGATTATTGAGTAAAATCGTGATTTACTAAGCTGAGGATCAGGAAGCGGGAATCCGATGGATGCGAGACGCACAGGAGCGGTCGTTGTGGCGACGCTTGTGGGAGGTCTATGTCCATCAGTGGTCATTTTTCGGCTGGAATGATGATGATGATGATATTCTTTTGGGATAATTATATATTTTTACGTGGATGAAGCCACTGGCAGAAATTAGTTTTCAACTAAATCTGAATGATATTTTAAAAGGTCACATACATCGGCCTCATTGATATTTGTCGTATTTAAGCTTGTAATCGTAACGCCCAGCTCAAACCTTAAAACCTAGAACACCGAAACTGTGCACAGAGGTTCCCTTTATGATGTGTACAAAGAATAACAAGAGATTTGCAAAAATTCACCTCCTAAAGGTATGAAAAGAGGGTATAAAGTTTGTATGAGAAACCTATTATCACGCGAGTGAAGCCACTGGCAGGAGCTAGTAATATTTATGTGTGATGCGATTAAAAACCACAAATCTATCTATATATGCATATATAAAAATGTATAACTGTTCGTAAGTCTCGCTAAAACTCAAAAACGGCTGGACCGACTTGGCTAATTTTGGTCTTGAAATATTCGAGATAGTACAGGGAAGGTTTAAACGATGAGAAAAAAATGGATAAAATCACGAAAACAAAATCCGAATACAACGCCATCTCTAATTAAAATGTCATTATAAAATGAATTATGCTTTTTTTTATTCTTGATAGGTTCGCGCTTGACCGCTATCTCACCTGATGGAAAGCGACGATGCGGTCGACGATGGAGCACGCTGGTAATGCCAGTAGATGGCGTTATCCTAATTATTAGGCGGTACGAAGTTCATCGGGTCAGCTAGTATACAATAATATTATAATAATATATAATCCACGACTTTCATACAACTCCATCTAGTCCCAGACTAAGCAGGGCTTGTGCTATGAGAACGAAATAATGATAAACATACTTACCTATCTATTTCTAAATACATGCATATTATAGGTAAATTTGACTGGCCTGTTGGTCTAGTGGTTAGTGGCCCTGACTGCTATGCCGGAGGTCGTGGGTTCGATTCCCACTAAGGGCCATAATGTTAGTGTGCTGAGCGAAATCATTTGTTCTGTGTCTAGGTGTAATTTATCTATAATATGTTTGTATTTAGAAATATTTAAGTATGTTTATCAGTTGTCTAGTACTCATAACACAAGCTCTGCTTAGCTTGGGATTGGACGGCGTTGTGTGATAGTCGTGTGAATATTATTATATTATATAATTACAGCCAGATACAGAATAAAAATAAACAAAAACCTATTATGAAAACTATCAACTTACTTATTTATGTTCAGGCATGTAAAGCTGCTCAAAATTGTAATAGTTGTATCACATATATGTACGCGGACTGCGAAACTATGCGAATCACAGGTCGACCTTTTGTCTAATACTGAAAGGTTAAACGTGAGGTACTAACGACCTCACCATGTTCACGGAATTTAGGTAAGGACTAATAATGTTATCCTCTTATTCAAATAACGAAGTTTAAGGAAATTTTGGTTATCAGAAACAATTAGGACATCGTTTTGTTACGATCCGGATGAGTTCTTGTTCGTAACAAAACAATTAGATACAAGCACTAAGGTATTTAAGACTTTCCACTCCACTCGACTTTTAAAATGTGAAGTAAAGTAACACGCGGTTCTTTTGCAACAAAATAGAATCCTATCCTGCAGCGGACTTTGTTTGTTGCGGCGGTGTTTTTCTATAAACCACTCTTCAGCTGCTAAACGTTTTTCTATTTTTTTTTATTTTGAGGGTTCCTCAAAAGGAAAAAAACAGTAATAGTATCACTTTGTTGTCCGTCCGTCCGTCTGACTGACTGACTGTCTGTCAAGACCCTTTATTTTGGGAACGCGTGGAGGTATCGAGTTGAAATTAAACCAATAAACTTAAGTCTGCGGTTTCTTGAAGCTGTTAAAAATTAGATTTCTAAGTTAATGAAAAAAAGATACGGCCATTTATGTAGCAAAAAACGTGTATTTTGACACTATCGACGGAATCAAAATTCATAGGGTATTTCCCGTTGACCCAGAATCCTGAAATTTGACATAAAGCAAGGTCTTATAGCACAGATATGGTAATAAATCTGAAAACTATAAATTTGTTGTTACGACACAATATTTTTTTTTACGATTTGGAAAAATCTTTAAAACTTCATTCGGGAATTGAACTGTTTAATAACGTAAGTTTGTACGGAACCATCAGGGCGCGAGGCCGACTCGCACTTGCCAATTTTTTATTAGTGTTTCATACCCAAAGGGTAAAACGGGACCCTATTACTAAGACTCCGCTGTCAGTCCGTCTGTCTGTCAGTCTGTCCGTCTGTCACTAGGCTGTATCTCATGAACCGTGATAGCTAGATAGTTGAAATTTTTACTGATGATGCATTTCTGTTGCCGCTATAACAAAAAATACAAAAAACAAAATAAAAGACATATTTAAGTGGGGCTCATAGACAAAAATCGTGATTTTTTTACCGTTTTTTACTGCGAACGATACGGAACCCTTCGCGCGCGAGTCCGACTCGCACTTAGCCGGCTTTTGTGTCTAAATCTTAATTTTATGTTAACAAACACCGCTACACCTTAGCTAGCCTTCTGATAATGACCGCGCCTGCGTAGAGGGCGCGTTCTTTTCCACGCGCCCCTCAAAGGAATGTCAGCATGATTAACGGGGCTAGCTAGGTCCGATACCTGCCGAGGCACCGCGGCCCTAGAACGCAAAGAACTTAGTTGGATGGTGGATTTTAGTCAGTAAAACTCAGACACACCCTCACTCTCCCGAGCGCAAGTTGACGGTTTTCTAACCACCAAAAAAGAAAAAGGTTGATACATTATCAAAATTGACTTATTGTTAATTAATAGAACATCACCATGTACACGGCAAGGTATTACGAATATTGGCAGCTTAGACAATATTCTAAACACCGAATTACACAAAACTAATTACATGGCTTGACATTTGTTTACCTTGCGATGTACATGGTGTATGCTCAATTAATTAACAACAATATCCTCTAATAACATTCTCTATTCACATGTAGCTTATAGGAAATCATTATGAGGTTACGTATAATTACTTTTATTATCTCTGTGCAGACATCCGGGGTTATTTTGAACGTAGGATTTTTTAATAAGAAATTTTTAATCCTATGTTTTATTAGAATAACTAGGCATCGTAAGTTCGATCACCTACACTGCACTTGATACATTGACTGCTCGCACGGTTGCTAGTTTTTACAGTACACCGTGAGATCAGTTTATTCTGTTTCTGATTTTAATTGTTTTTTATTGTCACACCCACAAGTAATAAGCAAAATTATAAGTGAACTATGTTGTCATCAGTGTTTATAACCAATATTTTAAAAAATAAACTTTGAAAGGCGAATTTTTAGCCTAAGAAAGTGTTTAGATGTATGTGTCAATGTATCTTAGCGTAAGTACATTCTTTTGTTAACTTTTATGTTTAATAAAGATATTTGAAAATGAAATGAAAATGAACCTACGCTGCACTATACGGGATCAAATAAATAATGAAGAAAAAACAGAAAAGTATTTTATTGTACACTTAGGTACACACTGTGTAGACGCAATATTTAAAAACTCAAAATTAAAAAAGAAGTGTGTCTCACGGCTGCGCCAAATACGTCCAGTTCAGCAAATATGCCAGACAACTATGTTTTCTTTTTTTTTGTCGGTGGGTAAATCATCCATTAACATCCCCCCTGAGGGTGTGTCAGACTTTTACTGACTATAAACCCACTCCTGTTCCTTCTTTGCCTTCGTCCCAGGGCCCCGAGTTTCGCTTTTACACTACCCATGGCCCCAGTAGGCTTCAACCCTGCTGGGCCCCTACGATTTGCTGACATCTCCCTGAGGCGCGCGTGGAACAATACGCGCAGCTGTTCCCGGTCTGGCTGTCTTGTGTACATGTGAGTACATGTGCATGTTTGTGAAAACACCCACGATACAGAAGTAATTAAACACAAGGTTGTGTAAATGTAAGACCTCCTTCCGAAGAACCACTGACTCCCAAAATACAAGCTTGACTTAGTTTCGGAGTTAGTAGATCATTTACTGTGTACTGTACAACCAACAAGCAAATTGTATGTTCATATGGATACTGATTAAGATTGTTGTTATTTTGGAGCGAAATAGATTATTATTATTATTATTGAAGAGCGAATAGGTTACTTCTAGGCAAGCGTGCTCCATCGTCGGCCACATCCTCGCTGGTGAGATAGTGGTCAAACGCGAGCCTATCAATAATATAAAAAATCCTAGTGTGGGGTAACGTTTTATTAAAGAAAAAGAAAGAAGAAAGAAAGATACTGGTGCACTTTAACTGCTGCAGGGTCAATTTGAATCAATTTGTGAGTCAACTGTTGTTACATGAACTAAGATGTCTTAACAGTTTTTTTTTTCTTGTGGTCCTTTCAGTAGATCTGCAGAAAGCTGAAAGGAACTTCGGTTTAAAATATATTTATTCACATTAAGACACAATTGTCACTTACATGAGAACATTATACAAAAAATACTTACGAACTTAAGGGAAGTCTATGTCCAGCACCATCTTTTGGCTGAAATGATGATGAGAGCATACTGCATCTACCCTTATTAAGTTGGGATAAGGGCTAGATTTTGATGTTATGTAAATATGTTTTTCAAGAAAAAACATGTTGTTAGTTTAGATTTGAAATAGACTCATGATCTTTAAGCTTAGGGTCGCCGCCACCGGCATATTTTCTGTTGGTTTCATACATTTTATATGAATTCGCCGCACACGGTTGACGCCGGTGGCCGCCACACGCTACAAATCGCCGCTGCTCACTTCTTGTGGCCCGAACCGACCACTAAACACCGATACAAAACGCTGCTGCACTCCATTCACGCATTTAAACCTTCTTCGACAGAGTCCATTATGATACTGGGCACATGGGTTAAAAAAAGTAGCAGCCACCGGCCACAAGTGGCTTGTGGCCGCTTCTAGCTTCTCGTGATGGCGTTTGTGGCTGTGTCATGTAGCCTATGTGCGGCGACACTTAATCAGTCAACAACTACAACCCTATGGAATGCCTCTTTATCTACCTATACCTATGTACGAGTATTTACTTCAAGCTAATAAAACAACCGAAAAAGGTATCCCCACTTAATGCCGCCAGATAATTACATATACATTAAGTAAAACACTCACATATCTCTAACCGTCGTTTAATCCCGTAACTAAAACGCACGCTAACCGATCGTTAAGTTCGAATACTGGTTTCTTTTTATTGCTTGTTTACCTTTCCTCGGTCGTTGCTCCGAGGTGATATCTTTTATCCGACAGTCTGTTTTTCTTGAGCTGGGCTATCATCAAATGAGTTCTTACGCCCTGAGAAGGCGTTTCAGACCCATCTGTGTCCTTCAGCTTTGGTTTTTGCGAGGAAGGAGTCGACAGCCCAACTTCTTTAGCTCCGGACCATGGCCTGAACCAGATCCAAATGTGAAAGGTCACCGCCACCCACACGTATATTCCATCGTGTTCTCCTACTGATCCGCAAAATGGTGACACCGAGGCGTTTCTTTCGCCTCAATCCGAAACAGGACCCTTCGGAACTGGCCGTTTCCGGTGAGTACTTGAGTCATGCGGAAGGCGAGGATACCGTAGTCATTCCTCAAAGAGCAGACTCACAGCCGTGACACCATCATGATGGTAAGTGTGCCCTATAGTGTGTAGCTGTAGATATCTTTTGTCCGACAGTGTGAAGCTGTGGATATTTGTTGTCCGACATTGTGTAGATGTGGATATCTTGTGTCCGACAGTGTGTCATTGAAACCGAAGGTATTAGGAATTAGGGAAGAATATATACGAAATGATCGAAGAAATTAAAACTGGTGGAGTTTTTATTTCTTTGATTGTTTTGGTTGGGAAGTTTATTTTCTAGATACAGAATCAGTTTTCGAAATGACTGTATTTTTAGCAAATTTAACAAATACTTGAACGGAAATTTATATAAATACAACAACAGGCTTAAACAATAGACTTTTCTGTTAGCGTTTCTACCAAACGCTAAGTACAAAATGTATGGCAATGAGATATTGCCTGCAGAGAAGTCACGTGACAAATGATGTAATGGCACCAGATTTTCAGGTGAAAGATAGAAAAACAGTTTATTTACGCGAAATGACGCAATATTAAAACAAGCTAACAAATATAATCAATAGATAGGGAAAGTATGCGTCACATCGGCACACGGCCTCACGCATAATGCGATGAGCTCACAGCGCTGGTTTGGTTTGGAGGTGTGGAAGTCATCAAATAAGTTCCGCTGTGGGTGGAGCGAAAAGGAGTGTTAGACTTTTACTGACTAAAACCCACTCCTGTTCTCTCACTTGCCTCTTGCGTTCCAAGGCTGCGGTGATTCTTTCAAACAATTCCTCAGCCCTGGCAGGTATTGACACTGGTAGACCTGGAAATGTATCTTGCTACTATATTCTTAAATCCCGCGAAAGATTTTTGAACAAAATAAAACCGAGAGTGAAAAAACAAACTTCGATCCCACCTGACGGTAAGCAGTGAAGCAATCGTTGATGATGAATGGCACTAGTTTCTTGGGAGCCTGTTCACTCTAGCCTTGAAGACACCTAAATTATAATCAGACGGGAAGCCTGCAACAGGCAAATTGTTTCAATTTTTTGATGTACGCGGTATAAACAACGAGGTGAAATGCTTAGTCTGGACCGTAGAGGTTTCAAACACATAAGGCTGGATACTCACCGTACGCCGAGTTGACCGATGGTAGAAAGGAGATGGCGGATTCAAGTCAAGCAATTCCCGCGCACACTCTCCAAAATGCATCCTGTGTGAGTAGTTTATTTTACTTAGAAAAATGCTTAAAAAACCTGAAACTCAATCCATCATGGCCATTTCCCTGTTCACTGTTTCTACTCGTACCAACGCCAACGATACACGTGGAAGTTAAGGCCTTTCTTGTTCATAGTTATTAAACATTCATATGATATACACAATAACCGATCCCACGTCATAATTCGCACTTTCATCATTCCCATCCTTCATTTAGATGTCAAAACAAAACTGTACATGTATCTAACCTCCCTCTGAGACATCTAAACCGATCTCGACTGCATTGTATAAGGTAGTACACTAAGATATATCATTATCATCTTCTTGCCCTTGTCCAGTGTTATTTGAGGTCGGCGCAATACGTTTATTTTCTTCCATTCTCTCTCGTGATATGACACTCACATCCGCCACACACACACACACACACTCACTCACACACACACACACACTCTCTCACTCTTCACACACTCCATCCATCTTTTCTTTGGTCTCCCGTTTGTAGACTAAGATATATACAAGTTTTATTTGCCCCCATTTTCCATTTGAGGTCAATTTTTGCTAAATGATAATGACAAGTGATGGCCTCATCTAGAGGCCGGTGTTTCCTAGCAGAATACCCTGAGAAGGAACATCGAAACAAACTCAGAGCTCAAAGTCTCTTTTAAAGTCCATACAGCAAACATGTAATGGTCAAATCATTTGAGAACCATGCAGATTAGTGTCTGCGATGGTCTTTCAAGAAAAAAAGCATACAGACTTGAGTAGACCTGTCCAGTCAGACCAAGCACTTGTCAGCGCTGTTAATATTCGTCTCTTAGTTAAAGAGTACCGACATAGCCCGAACAATCGCACTGCTTAAGTGGCAGTGGGCAGGGCATATTGCTCACAGAATAGATATATGATGGGGTCGAAAGGTTCTGAGGTGATGACCATGTACCGAAAGACGCAGCGTTGAAAGGCCTCCCACAAGGTGGACCCATGACTTGGTGAGAGGTGACGCGAGGCGCACAGGACCGATCGTTATGGCGATATTTGGGGGAGGCCTATGTCTAACGGTGGACGTTTTTCGGCTGAAATAATGATAATAATAATTTAAAGAGTGGCCATTTTATTTACTTCTTCCGTGTCGAATTGACTCAAATTTCGTCCAACCTATATGTATCCACCTGGATAGCTCTGTCGTTGGTCTCGATTAAGTCGTGGAAGATGCAGATAGTTGTGCATGCAGAACAGAAAAGAAGGTGACATATAGCCTGTAAAGGGGCTCTACAGCTATCCTTCGCCACAATGACTCAAACTCAAATTGAACAGTGTTTTAAACGATAAACACTGTATTCACTTCAACATTTAATATTCGAAAGTTCCAACATGTAGTTGCAGCATTTTTTTTAGTTTGACCTCCGTTCACGAGATTGGACAGATCTAATTTTTTCGGTGGAGTTATTTAAAAGGACGTGTTAAGTACAATCTTGAATACTTCAAGCATATCATTTGTTAAATTTATCATATTATAAGATGATTAATAAGTTATGCGCCTCTTTTATGAAAAACACGACAAAAAATTAGCGCATTTTAGCCAGAAAACAACTGGAGATTCAGTAGTTTTTTTTTATGTAATATTACTAATTTTTAATAATACAACTATAAAAAAAAAATCTTGCAAAAAAAGAATCCTAATTCAAGTTGCACACATAAAACTGACGCCACCTCTACATACAAACTTTAAACAGCCAAAAATGTTTGGTGCGAAGATATTCTCGGAATTTTTCCTGAATATTCTGAAGTCTGAACATTGTGGAAGGTGTTATATTTGAGTGAACCGTCTACGTACGTGTGTATAATTTAAGAGCCAGCAATTTCCGCACGTCCGACAGACCACCCGTCCGATGTTAGGGCGGGTGCACACTCGGATGTGAAAGCTTTTATTTATATTTAGTTCACGTCAGTTCGGAAAGTTTACGTTTGGATTCGTTGGTCGAATTTTGAATTTGAATATATAAATGCTGAAGCGGTATGTCGTTGAGACTCATTGTACTATTTAACATCTTTAAGAGCGGCCAACTCGAGATACATTTCCACACAACCGCTGTTTCGTGATTTTGTTTTGACATTATTGCTCATCTAGATATTTTGGAAAAACAGATGTCTTGTGGATAATACCTAGGTTTCTATTGAAATCAAAACATACATTTGTGTAAAACTAATCCAGTAAAGACCTTTGAAAACCTCTACGGTTCGGATTAAGCGTTTCGCCTCGTCGTTTATACCGCGTACATCGAAGGACATCGTTTTTTCATCTGATTATAATTCAGGTGCCTTCAAGACTAGAGTAAATTAGCTCTAAACAAACTAGAGCACCTCACAGTCAAGCACTAGTTTGTAAAAAAAAAAAACTTTGCAAGAAAACCAAGACCCTGAAGTGAATGTAATTCTGAAATCACCAACTTGTATACCAATTTCTTCTCTAAAAAAAAGCTCTGACACCTGTCAAAATTTAGCACAGAGCACGTGCAACGAATGTTAAAAATTTCGCAGCAGATGTATATATTTTATTTACCCTCGTCCGTGCGTCACTACGGGGTGCCAACCGAAAACCAGCGCTGGGTGCCAGACACCCAGAAACTGCTGAGACGTTAAACCATTCAGTACGGGCACGCTCAGCGAAATTTTACTGTTTAATTTTATATATGTATAATTCTACTACTATTTTTACCATTTCTGTGTTTGTTACTATGGTGTTGAGTATATTTTGAATAAATATTATTTTCTTTCTTCAGAAATATTTGTTTCTAAATATTTCTGTTTTAGTAGATATTACTGACACACTGTACCTCAAAAGCACGTAAAACAAAACATTTGGTCCCGGTTATTATTCGTAGATCTTTGACAGTCATTACAGAATTCAGACGCCAGAAAGTCTGACCATCAGTCTCTCCAAGGAGTATCGTGTGCCCAGTGGGTTCCAGTGGTTTGTGGAGGTCTGGAAGACTGTCGCTCCATGTAAAACACAGGTATTTAGCCGCATCCAGTTAAACTGGAAGCCGACCCACCATAGTGGAAAAAGGATAGTGATATGCTAATTGCAGTGGAACAGTTTCAAGTCGATATTATTTGTTTTAATTACGTGTATTGGATAAAATACAAATTACAAAAAATAGCATTGCTTCTTATATGAAAAAACAAAGCATAAACTTAATTTCTCCTTATAGTAAGGATGTGGGAAATATCTTATAGCCCACAAAATTTATGAGAAGGTGTATCTGAATACTGAAACGACAGGCAACACGCCTCTATGACATACTCCCCCTTGCTTCTTATGGGCATTTGTTTTAAGAGTTCATCTTTTGATGATATCCCATAACACGAACACACATGAAGCTATAAAATTCTGAAAGAAATATAATTGTAGGTGTTTTTGTTTCACATAAAAGTAAAAATAATATCGTTCACAAAAATATGTTATTTTTAAAACCTTTGTAAATATGCAGTTCTTTTAATCTTTTTCATATGCTTGCTTTGCTGTTTGTATAACATAATCGGTTACTAAAATAATCCTGCAAAAGCATGCATTCAGTTTAATAATGAATTATTCAGTATTATTCGCTTTTAATATAATAAACCTATGAACAAATTACAAAAGAAGGCTTACCGAGAACCATGACTATTTACACGAAAATTATTAAATATTTTGTGTATAAAATACATAAAGTATTAAACGTTTAAAATCCTTTGTGCAACAAAATTTCAGATAAAATAATAATGCGGAGTATTTTGTGAATTGTATGTTTATTAATGCCTTAAATGCAATATTAATGTTTTATTGTTTCTTTCTATATATTTATTTCTTCATTGTGTGTGAATGTGTGCTAAATTAACAAGTTTTCTTTCTTTTAATGATTTATTAAGCTTAAAAAGAAAAATCCTCGTAAGCCATGGTATATCTATGAAGTGATCAATGTGATCAATCTTTAATTCTTTATTGTACAACATAACAACTTATAAAATAAGTGGATAAAAAAATTTATGTAATAGGCGAGCGTAACGCAAGTTGAATTTTCTATCAATTTTCTTCTTTTTGAATCGTCTATCAACTAAAATGAGTCAATGAATATATCGCTTCGGTATGCACGACCGAATCGTATCACGGTCAATCACAAATTTTATGTCACTTCAACAATTGTTGTCGCCTATGGTATGATATCTTAGAGAGAACCAGAAAATGTGTAGGATTAAAAAGATACACTACCTAAGATAATACAGTCGTGATATTTTCCCAACAATTAAGAATACTTGACTATTATTGTCTTATTATTTATTCTTTTTCTTTGTTTATTCTCTAATGTTTTTATTATTTCTCATTTTAATACAAAATAAACAGTTTCAATTGACTATGCTTGCTATCGCCTATGATTCTTTTTTTAGTTAATTATATTCTTAAAAATGTAAGCAAGCTGTAACAAATAAATAAATAACTACAGTTAAAACTACATAATCTACATTAATTAGGCTGGTACCTAATTAATGTAGATTATGTAGTAAATAAATTATTAGTCATAGTTGGCCTTTTAATGTTCCCAATGTTGGGACTCAGGCCTCCTCTCTAGGAGAGGGAATGGGCCGTAATCCACCACGCGGGCCCAGTGCGGGTTGGTGGATGTCACATGTCTTCGAATTTTTGGTTCTAGGACATGCCGGTTTCCTCACGATGTTTTCCTTCACCGTTTTGAGAGCAGTGGTGATGAACTAAATTACACAAAGTAATGCGCCTGGCTGGGATTGAACCCGCGACCTACAACTCGTAAGTCGGGGCCGTTACCACTCGGCCACCACTACTGACAGTAAATAAATTATTAATTATTACTTTAATTATTTTGGATGAACATTGAATTATTTTATGTTTGTAGTGTTGTTATATAATATTTTGGTATGACAATGTGTCAATATGTTAATTTGTTTTTTAGTTTTTTTTTTATTGATAGCTATCCCACTTGATTGTAAGCTATGATGTAGTTGACAAAAGAGCACGTTTACCTAGAAGTAACCTTTTCACTCTTGACTTAAAAACCCCAGGTTGTACCTATCAGAAAACAGACTCCTGCTCTCCTCAACTGTACACAATAAACGTACGTTTATTCGTATTATTATTGCTTTTTATTCAATTTCAAGTAAACAGATTTAAATTAAAACTAACCCATTTTAGAATTTCTGCTTTCTCAACATCCTTGTACGATAATAATCCACATTTATCTCCCCATATTAACCCTTGTTGTGTCCTTAACCTAACAGCTCGCGATTTCACGCAGGTGTTGGAGCGCGCAAACTGCAATCCCCACATATGCACACAAGCACACATACGTGTACACACAAACATACATATATTTACAAACTTGTTTATGTACGTATACATTGGGGCAGTGTATCGTCTAAATACTGTAGGTACAGTCATACTGGTATAAAGACTGTTGGAGACGACAGACAGCCTGAATGTTGATGATAGGATTTTTTTGACTGGCCCGTTGGTCTAGTAGTTAGTGGCCCTGACTGCTATGCCGAAAATCGTAGGTTCGATTTCTACCCAAGACAAATGTTTGTGTGATGAGCACCATCATTTGTTCTGTGTCTTTGAATTTAGTATATCTTTCGACATAGTCTACCGATTACGATAAAACAAAGCCTAAGTAATTTAACAAGTTACACGTCATAATTTCAATGTATAAAAGTTATCTACATCGATTTCGTACATTTTACGTGATGCGCACACAACTAAAAACTTCTACAGGTATATTATATGTGTCTAGATTATTTCTATGACTGACTTCTTAATAATTCAAGTGCCTGTAAATGGTTTATTTAAAATAAAT
Source organism: Mythimna pallens (assembly GCA_961205895.1). Taxonomy (NCBI): domain Eukaryota; kingdom Metazoa; phylum Arthropoda; class Insecta; order Lepidoptera; family Noctuidae; genus Mythimna; species Mythimna pallens. The sequence goes on from OY540833.1 coordinate 24,408,816, forward strand.
GCTTTTATTGATTGATTTAGAGAACACATGGGCAGCAGCTATTTCTAGCAAATAGTAGGAGTTGTTTCTCTTTGTAACACGCTTGTTAAGGGCGATAATCCTCACGGTATTGCATACAAACTGCATAATCATAATCAGCCTTTTAATGTTCCCACTGCTGGGACTCAGGCCTCCTCTGTCTAGGAGAAGGAATTGGCCGTAATCCACGACACGGGCCCAGTGCGGGTTGGTGGGTGTCACATGTCTTCGAATTTTTGGTTCTAGGACATGCCGGTTTCCTCACGATGTTTTTCTTCACCGTTTTGAGAGCAGTGGTGATGAAATAAATTACACAAAGTAATGCGGCTAGCTGGGTTTGAACCCGCGACCTACAACTCGTTAGTCGAGGCCGTTACCAGTCGGCCACCACTGCTCTCTTACAGCATACAAACTGGCAACTCCTTATTCTTGGAAATGAATGAACCGAGTTTATTGAAACATGGTACACGTAAGCAAGGTACTTTTTTCATCCAATAAAATATTCCATCTAGAATGGAGCCTGAAGGTGTGTCAGACTTTTACAGACTAAAACCCCAACTTTGTCCCTCATAGCATTTCATGTTCTAGTACCACAGGTTTCCTTTTCGGTCTAAGTCTAAAAATTAAAACTCTTGTTCTAAAAAACTGTTATGAAAGAAAGCAAGTGATTTTTCGCTTTCTAATAGAAGAACACTTAAAATCGCTCTCGTCGTCTCTCTAAACTCCTTGTAAGATAAACCATAAGATATAAACGCTCTTAACTAACTTGAAATAACTAACTTTTGAAAATGATAATCTTATCTACCACTCAAAGGAAGACTCCTCAAATACCTTCTGATATCCAAATCCCCCATTAATTCCCCGGTAACTTACAGATACTCCTTCCCCATACTCGGTGTTTGGACCACCTCGTACGACTGAACCATCCCCTAGTGTACCCCCAACGTATGTGGGTAGTTCAGAACGTGCACTATCCCCCGACGACGCTCCGTACACACGTTATTATTTTCATTCAAATTTTATGAACCAGGATGGTTTAGGTCGAAAAAGAAATAGGTAAGTATGCTTTTAGTTTTGTAAAATAAGTGTTACTTAACTTGCTTAGAATGCAATGATTATAAGTACTAGTGATCCACCCTGGTTCCTGGTTCTTGTTTATTACTTTTTAGAGTGCCAATGGGGACCCCTTTTTTAGGTTTTTTTTTAGGTGGGAAATCATCTAATGACATCTCCCGCCCTTTTGCGGGGCGAGAGGGCGTGTCAAACTTTTACTGACTAAAACCCACTCCTATCTCTTCTTTGCATTAGTTCCAGAGCCCCGGGGTTCTCTTTCGCATCACTCATGACCCCGTAGGCTTCGACCCTACTGGACCCCTACGGTTGCTAAAAGCTCCTTGAGGCGCGCGTGGAACACTACGCGCCGTCGTCAACTTGGGCTCGGTCCGGACTGTTACCGGACGGTCGGATGGCGAGTAATAGGTAACTACTTTAGAATAATATTCTACAAAACATATACAAAAATCAGCCATACAAATTTAAGTTAAGTAACTCTTATTTTTAGTTACCTATCTCCTCTGGTATCTATCCAGAGGTCACAAAGAGAGCTTCACAAGTACACAGGTTCTCAAAACACATGAGACGCTACTGAAAACCTAAGGTTTCATCTATGTGAAAATAAGTTATGTCAGATTGTTCTGGGATCTTGGACCATAATTTAAAAACCGGCTGTGAAAATGCAGAAATCAGAAATCAGTAACGTTTATTTCAAATAGAACAATTACAGGCACTTTTGAATTGTCAAAATGTCGATCAGTCAAAAAAAAACAAGTGAAGCTAAATTGCTCGTTCCAAACCGTAGATCTCTATAAAGAAGAACGTGTAAGAAACTCCAATACGCAGCAAGAGACGAATTTTATGATTGTAAGTAAACGGTAAATACTCTATAGCTTTTGATTCCCTTGCAAGTGTAAAAGTATGAAGCAATCGGCTCTATCTTTTGATCGTGTTAACTTAGAAGTTTCAGTTTGAAGTTGAAGCTTCGAGCAATGAAGAAATTTTCAGCAGGGTAAGGATCGCATACTTGAGTATTTGATGTTTATTTCAATTTGATCCCTCTAAGCGTACATGATGGACGGACGGACAACGAAGTGATCCTATAAAGGTTTCTCTTTCCTCTTGACGTACGGAACCCTAATAACGTAAATAAAAACACAAGGTATCCTTGAGCGACCTTTATCATGATCCCAAACATGATTTTTTTTTCCTATGGAAAGATAATCATATGAAAAGGCCAAGGACCACAATTACCATGTTAAAATGAAACAATTTTTTTTTCTAATTATGATAAGCGTTTCATTTTTTAATCGACTTCAAAAAGAAAGAGGTTCTACGTTCGGCTGAATGTATTTTTTTACTTATGTTCACCGATATCTCGGTCAATTGTGGACCGATTTTGAAAATATTTTTTTTTATTAAAAGTTTACGCTTTCAAGTTGGTCCCATAGGAATATTGTTATGATCTGATCATAAACTTCGAAGATATGGAACAGCACTCCTCATAGAATCACAGCAGAACTGTCGTAACAGGTAAAATTGTTTTGTTTATACGTGTAGTCGATGACTGACTGAAAGAAAAGGGGGAGAGGATATATCGAACTGATCTGATTATGAAGCCTAAAGGTAAATTAATGTAATCTAACCGTGTTTGAGATTATTAGAATTGGTACGAGTTGCACTCTGGCCATAAGATATTTATGTTTGGCTGTGGGGTAGTTTTTAGTGGTGGTACCATAACTAAAAAGTGTTAAATAAAAATACTTTTTACTTTTTTTTGGGAAATCGGTGTTGAATAACGAAGGGACAAAACTATTATAGAAACACAGACTTCAGAAATTAAAGTTATTTTGCACTTTTCAGTGTTGTTTTTTACATTGAAGTCAGATATATATATATATATATTTTCTTTTGTAAAAAGTTTATTTCCTGTAAACGAACGCACGTGTTTAACGGCACGATTAACTGCTGCGCTGAGTATTGCGGTTTCGGTACCCGCATGGAACTTATGTTTATATGGCCTATAGATAGTTGTTCCAGGGTCTAAATGCAGCCACAATACAGGGGTAATTCCTATTGTGGGGCTAACATAAATAAATAGCATTCCTTGCAATCTTCATCACATTCTTCCTGCCCTGGTTCCATATTTCTTGGGATCGACGCAACACGTTTTATTCGCGGAGCGAAAGGAATAGGATCCGGTGGCCTCCTTCTTTCCGCCTTTCCTTCCGGGGGCGCGATTAGCTAGCAGGGGAGACTGACTCAAGAGTGAATGAACGTACATCCTCTGCATCCAGTCTCCGTGACAGGAGACGCCCCAAATGTGACACGGGAGTCACAGAGCGAGATCCCTAGCCACGCGTGCCCTTGTGGACTACGAACAATGGGTAGTTCGCAGTTCGCCCGTCCGACGCGCTGTGTTCCACGCGTGCCTCAAAGAGATGACAGCAAGGTTGATGCCCGCTAGTGCCAACGGGGAATTACTAAAAAAGAAACCCGTGCTCTTATTTATTTATTTTATGACAGGTTCTCTCTGCACTAACAGTCGAAACCAACACGTGCACCGAAAAGTGCAACTGAAAAAACGTAGATGGGTTTTAGTGGGTAAAAGTTTGACACACTCTCCCTTTCCACGCTGGAGCGGGAGAAGTTATTAGGTAATTTTACATCTCTCAAAAAAAGACATCATAAAGCTCGGCCTCGTCAACTCAACACACATGTACAACAGTGCATTCTCGATAATCCCCATGCGACAGTCCTATTCTAACTCTTAGTTCCTGCACGTGTTACTAAACAAACATACAATGTGGTCTTGTATATTTGCATAGTTGGTACACATGCATACCCCCACTGGGCGGTTTTGAGCCTTTCTTATTTCCATACGTATACATGTGAGCGCCTACTGGGATTGTTTAGCGATAATAGGAATAAGTGTACGATAAAAGTGGTCTACGTACTTTATTACGGACTAACTTCTATCAGCGGCTTTGCTAACATAAAAGTACAAGATTACGCTAAAGGAACACACTTCTAGGATAAAAAGTATTCTATGTTCTATTTCAGGATGTGGTCTAAACTTGTGCCACATTTCATAAAAATTCGTTCAGCCGTTTGAGCGTGAAAGAGTAACAGACATACTCACACAAACAAATAAATACAATATAGCATAGGTACTTGTTACTGCCACCAGCTTCGCCCACGTAATATTTTTTTTTTAATTTATATAAACCAGTGCTTGACTGCGATCCCACCTGATGGTAAGCAGTGATGCAATCATTGATGGTGAGGCGCACTAGTTTATTAAGAGCTTATTCAGCCTTGAAGACACCTAAATTATAGTTGAACGGGAAGACCGCAGCAGGCAAATTGATTGATATTAGGAAAGGGTAACTTATTCCCGAGATAAAATACCATTCTAGAACATGGTCTATCCATGAACCAAGTTTCATTGAAATCCGTTCAGCCACTCAGCGTGAAGAAATAACAAACTTACACACACACTCATAAATTTTCGCCTTTTTTGTGGATCGACGAAAGCTATAGACTATATAGCATCACGCTATGACCAAAAGGAGTGGAGCAGTAATAAATAATTAAAATGAAATATTAAAAATTAAAAAGAATGTATTTTACTAGCTTTGCCAGCGGCTTCGCTCGCGTAACAGTTGGTTTCTCCATACAAACTTCCAACCCCCATTTTACCCCGTTAGGGGTGGAGTTTCGTAAATTCCGTTCTTAGCGGATGTCTACACCCTTTAAGGAACCTATCTTTCAAAATTTAAGTTTGTAGGTGTTATAGTTTCTGAGATTAATTAGTGAGTAGAATTTCGCTTTAATATATATAGATTAAGCGGGATACGCTATCTACGACTGGAAAAGCGTAATTTTGGGACTAGAGAAAAAAACGGTAAATGCTACTAGATGAAATCATGTTACGTTCTTCATATTAAACTAAATTGCTGATAAAATCTTATTATTTTTCCGTTACCTTGTCGTGTATTTAATGAGAATAGAATTTGGTATTTAAATCCAGATCATAAAAAAATCAAGTGCGAGTCGAAGTCGTGCATTGAGGATTCCGTATAAATGTATCTATGTAAATAATTTGATTTCCGAATCTAGTCCCGAAAATTTTACAGAATCGTAAAAAAAGTAAATGATTTGTGATGTAACTACAAAAGTTGTCAGTTTTTTTTTCTTTACTTGTGCTATGACCTAAAAGACCTTGCTTCTTGTCAAATTTCAGGATTATAGGTCAATGGGAAGTATCCATAGTTTTGATGTCCTTGTGAGTGTCAAAATATACGCTTAAATAGAGTAGGTATAAACAGTCATATCTTTAGGTAGCGTTGATTTAAAAGTTTGGTGTTTTCACTACTCCATAAAATAGCCGGATTCCGAAAAGGCTTCAGCACCGTAGACCGGCGAGATACGCTCCAGCAGGTTATACAGAAGACCGAGGAGTATAACCTGCCTCTATGCTTAGAGTTCGTAGACTACGAGAAAGCTTTTAATTCGATCGAGAGTTAGGCTGTACTGCAATCGCTCCAACGGTGCCAGATTGACTATCGATACATCAAAGTGCTGAAGTGTTTGTACGAGAACGCCACAATGTCAGTCCGAGTTCAGGACCAGACCTCGAAACCTATCCTTCTGAAGTGGGGTGTGAGGCAGGGTGACGTCATTTCTCCGAAACTGTTTACGGCTGCACTGGAGGATGTCTTCAAGGTTCTAGACTGGAGTGGACTAGGCATTAATGACAATGGTGAGTATATCACTCACCTTCGGTTTGCCGACGATATAGTAGTCATGGCTGAGACTATGGAGGAGCTCAGTACAATGCTCGATGACCTCAGTAGTGCTTCAGAAATAGTGAGTCTTAAAATGACCATGGACTTTTGTCTTATTTTTGTGTTATCTACCATGACTTTGGTTTGCCAAAGTAAAGGTACACCTTAACACCTTCCTAAGAAAAATAGTCTTACTTGACAGACGGACAAAAAAGTGATCCTATAAGGGTTTTCCGAATAAATAACGGAACCCTAAAAACTTAGATGAAATTCCACCTAGCACCTACATATTTCCCAGAAAATGTATATAATAACGTAATAATATTATTGTATTTGTACAGAATTCCCAGTAATATTGTCCTGTATATTGTATTACAAGGCTCTTGAAACGTCCTTGAGAATTATTAATAGAGAATACGGTTGGAAATAGAAACCTCCATCTTATGCATATTTTAAATATTTATAATATTGTAACTGTTATACGTTTGTTCACCATATCTTGGGGCACGGTAGTGCCCCAAGATATGGTGTTTTTTTTGCCCGCCAAGGCGAGCAAAAAAACAGTGCGGCCGTACCATCCTTTTCTCGAAACAGTTCCGCCATTTTCACATTTACGATAATCGTAGAAATAAGTATACGTAAGTATAAGATCTAGATCTAAAACGGAAGTGGTTATAGCGAAACCGAATTCGGAGTTTTTAAATTTGGTTTATCGGAACCGAAATCGAAACTGGAACCGGAATTGGAATTGGAATTGGAATCAGTACCGGAACCGGAACCGTAATCGAAGTCGGAGGCAGAAGCGTCAAATGAAACACTACTAAACTAATCAAAAAGCGTGAACTTATAACATGCCAAATACGAAACAAAATAATACCTGAAAGAGTAATCAACAGAAGACACGGGAGTAGGGAGGTTCCCCGATTAAAATTGATCGGAGCCGAAAACAGAATCGGACGTGCAAAAGCAATCGGAAGTTTGAGCCCTTTCGGAATCGGGATCGAACTTCCATAATATCTCTGAAGAGATATAACGGAACGCGTGTCGGTGATAACTATAAAGAAAAAAAAAAAGGAAGTGAAAAACATTGAATGTAAGAAGAAACGACTGGGAGAAAATGAGGCTAGAGTCTGCCTCTGTACTTTTGTGTGCATATAGCATTAAATAAATAAATAAACGACGAAAAACAGGAAGAAAATAGTACATTTTGATACAAGTGAAATTCGTCATTGTGACCGAGGCGGAATTCGCCTTAGCCACAGGCGAAGGTGTTATAGAGCACGTGTTTCAAACGACGTTTTTCAATACACTTACGAAGGAATAAATGTGGTGGTTAGGAATAGGAATACACGTGCCAATTTGTCACTGCAGCTCTCGGCTCCATAACACACACGCCTACGGCTCGTGCGAATTTCGCCTCGGTCGCAGTTACAAAATTTCTGCACTTATATCAAAATGTACTATTTTTGTATAGCTTTTCAATCAATTTGCCCAATCTTTTCACAACTAAGTCAAGATCAGCTATCAGCATCAGGTCTGAATGTGTTAAAAAAAGTCAACAATTAGATTCGAGAATAAATAATGATTATTTACCCTACACTTTACATACTATACATATTTTTTTAAATATCAGGTACTAGCTACTGCCAACGGCTTCGCCCGCGTGATAGTCAGTTTCTCCATACAATCCTTGGACCCCCGGTTCTTCCACTTAAGGGGCGATTTTTGCAAAATCCTCTCTTAGTGCTCGCCTACGCCACAAAAGGAAACATTGTGCAAAATTTCACGGTCCTAGACCTAGTAGTTTCGGCTGTGTGTTGATATGTCAGTCAGTCAGTTTCTCCTTTTATATATGTAGAAGATAACATTCAGCAAAAAAGAGAAGTAACTAGTATACACAGGGAAACTAAACAAAGTACCAGTTTGTCCATTCGGACAGCATTTAAAGCTAACTAGCAAGTTAAAAAAATAATAACAACTAGCTAGCTGCTGTTATTGTTTTTATTTTTCAGTAGTTGTTTGTTCATTGTGTGCCAAATAAACATGTTTTCCTTCTTTCTTTTTCTTTCTGCCAGCTTAGCTTTTGTGAAAGCAGAAAACATATACCTAAGTCACTTGGTGATAAAGTAGTTGCCTACTAGTGAAAAAAGATTTAAAATCGGTCTAATACTTTTTTTTTATTCTTGATAGGTTTTCGCTTGACCGCTATCTACCTGATGGAAAGCGACGATGCGGTCGATGATGGAGCGGGCTTACCTAGAAGCAACCTATTCACTCTTGACTTAAAGATTCCCGGGTAGTTGCCTTAAGGAAACACAGATTCCGGCAAGGAATTCCACTCCTTAGCTGTACGCACAATAAATGTGTTCCCAAAACGTTTTGTGCTTACAGGTGGGATGTCCACCATTATTACATTGTATTACATTATTAATTACTATATTTTTTTTCTTTTTATAATACTAGTATAGTTAAGACAAAAAGATAATGCGGTCTCTGTAACAATATATATAAAATTTTAACCCATTTAAAAAGGGCAGGATATAAATGTCATTTACCAGATACACGAGATGGCTACACAATCTTTTACTCTCAGTCCGTTATTAAAGATAAAAAAGAAGTAAGGAAGAGCCATATTTCTTTTAAACCACCGCCTCCCATGGAAGTTCTATAGGAGTTAATATTAACGCAGCCCGACCACGCCGTGGAAACTCTAGCCTCAAGGCGCTCCTGATTTTAAACGAAGTAAATTTATCTTCCCAAGTTAGGAAGTGTTACCACCTCAGTCTTTGAGAGGAGACTTTAAAACGTAACGTTAAACTTTCATAACGTGGACTAGGTGTTTGAATTGTTTAGTGTTGCTGGGTTTAAGTGAGAGAGAAGACAAGTTTGTAGTTTAGTTGGTTAAATTGTCACTTTACATCTGCTCAAATACTTCAATGAGGAACAGTCATGATTTTTGTGGAGTATGCAGACTTATAGCATCAAAAAAGAAACAGTAAATACTGTGAAGAAATTATTTAAATAGGACCAAAAATGAAGAAGATACAGCAATTTTAGTGTATTAGTTCCTGAAACGAACCCGAGAATGAAGCGACTTGCTGTGACGTCATCTGTCATGATCGGTCTACACCGGCGAATGAATACGATCAAGCCGTTCGTCGCACGGATCATGACAGATGACGTCATCGTAAACAGTCCAGCGAGAGCGCGCGTTTCCAAGCAGCCGTTAAGAAAAACTCCCATTACTAAATCCACCATTTCTTAACGGATTTTAATGCGTAGTTAATAATATAAAAAAATTAAATGTTCAGTAAATTACACACACAATGTACTTAGTAAAAATCGGATTTTTTATTATGTGATTGATCCTCATAATTTTTATTTCACATAGATCTACATGGACACTCCTGTAGTGTCAGAAGATAATGCACAAAAAACTCTACGGTTACTCTTTTAAAAGAATGAATCTTATTAATTATTTCTTTGGTCTTAAAACGCTGTCTTTGCTGGTTTTTTTGTTGCCAATTTTTGAATCTAAGAAAAAAAATTGGGTCAATCTTGATTACACTTCCGAGAACGTAGACAACTAAGTTTCGGACACAAGTCCGAAACAGGATTTAAAAAAATATCTCGGTAGATACGATCTTTAAACTTACGCCTTACTTGCGGCCATGGGTTGACTTCCGAAATGAAAAAGTTAAAGAAGGAACTCTGGTGTGGGTTTAGTCAGTAAAATTCTGACACGCCCTTTTACACGTGCAGTTTGTGGGTGAACTTTACGCAGAAGGCATACAGCGACACAACGTCATCTAATCCCAAACTAAGCAGAGCTTGTGGTATGAGTACTAGACAACTGATAAACATACGTATATATTTCTAAATACATAAATATTATAGATAAATTACACCCAGACACAGAACCAATAGTCGTACTCATCACACAAACATTTGTCCTGGGTGGGAATCGAACCCACGACCCCCGGCGAAGCAGTCAGGGCCACTGGCCACTAGACCAACAGGCCAGTCATGAACATGAACGTGTTGTAAATGATGTTGCTGGGGCTGCCACGTTATTGCAGTGCGTCCATGTTTGCCGACGCAAACGTCGACAGATTTTCGTGCATTATGCGAAAAAGGTGTGTCTCTGCTATGCAGAGTACGCACCAGCCCCAACACCATTCTTAGAACGCTGGCTGATAGGTGGGACTCTCCAATCTTGGGGCGGTAGATACGACTGCGTGCGGTCAAATAGACATTCCGCGTCTCACCCAGCTTAGATTAAGTACCTTTTTTATTCTTTTTGTTACTAACACTAGTTAGTTAGTTATTTTAGGTCTTAACACGGCAAGTTTTTTCAAACTCTTACATGTCAACATTGCCACAATAAACCACAGGTACATTTAAGCGTTCTACAGCACTATGGTACCGATCAGGCAAGATACTGACCCAAAAAGAGACTCCAAATTTTCAAATCCCCAGAAACAACAAATAAAAATTCAATAAACCGCACATTCTTCAGCACTTTTAACCACAAAGCTGGCCGACTTTTGAGATGAAGTAAATTTATCGTGTAAAGTCACCCCAGCGCTAGAACCCTCGAGTTTACGACAAGCTTTATTGCGATATCAAATGGGGTTTAATTTAAAATTTTAACACCCCACCATTTATGGGCGGGAAGGGCATGTTATTGGGCAGGTAATAGAAAAATTATCGGCTGCCTGCAGGTTTATATTGAAACAATATATTGTGGGTATCTCAAGTTTTTATCTTCTTTAAACTCGGTTTCTGTAACAGCTTAAATGTACGAACCGTTACGACTCGGTATGACCAATAAAAAATTGCAGAGACCAGAGAACTTAATGTGGATAAGAAACTAGTTCGATTTATAAATATTTTAGACTAGTTTTTGCCCGCGGCTTCGCCTACGTACATAATTTATAGCCTATGTTACTCAAAATTAAAGCAGCTTTCTATCGGTCCAAAAATTTTATCAATCGGACCAGTACTTTCAGAGATAACCTCCAACAAACAAAAAAACAAACTTTACCTCGTTATAATATTAGTTTAGACGAGTACAAAAAGAATTTAATGTACTTTTTTGGGTGGGATATCATCAAATAACTTCGCTCCACCCAGAGCGAGAGAGAGTGTTAGACTTTAGTTACCTCATCTGCGTTTCTACAGCTGATCTTTACGTGCCAGGGCCTTGGCAACTCCTATTCCCATCCTCGTGCATCAAGTACTTATTGATGAGTAGTAAAACTGATTTAAGCTCTGAGTATTTAATTTAAAGACGTTGCTTAGAGTTAAGTCTTCTTTGTCATGATATTTTTGAAGAACCAACACCTGCTAAGCATTTTTTATTTATTTTTAAGATGTAAGGACATCAGATATCTTGGGCTCTCCGGCTACTCGGCAAGGACCAAACCCGGATTGATGGCTAGTTGCGTTCCACGCGCGCCTCGAAGAGTTGTCAGTTTTGATGGAGCCAGGCCGACGCTTACCAGGGCTGCAGATTGTTCAAAAAAGTTACGAGAGTTTTAGTAAAATTCTGACACTTCCTCTCGCTCCATCCAAAGTTCGAGAAGATATTTATTTATTTCCCACATAAAAAATACATAACTAAGATAATAATATCTATGATAACAATCTTGCGTTTAACTTCAATCTAAAATGAAGACTTTTGAAGATGCACTATACCTTCCCGAATTTAATCATTCTCCCAAAAATCGCTACCCACAAACAACCGGTGTATCAAAAGGTCCATAATATACCTGCGCCATGACACCTCGCACACAAAAGCGGGCTATTTCGGCGACACAAGGCAGGAGACTCAAATCAAGTGGCCGCTGACAATGTACGGGAAATAAGCAACAATAGCCGGCTGAAGTATGGCCCCTCAGCCCTGAGATACTCGTAAGTAGAGCCGTATAGATTATAAAGAACGACGCCTAATAAAATTGGATGGGATTGTCAAAGGAGGTCGATCAATCAGGACCATGTAATGGAATTAAATTTGGAACAAGGAGCAAGTACCTATATAAGGCATTTTGTAACTTCTAACTGTACTATAGAAAAAGAGAGCCTGAACAAAAGGATAATTTATTAGCGATAATCAATATCAGAAAATATACTTAGCGCTCGGGAGTGCTGCACTCAACAACAATTGTGATCAGGTGCACTTTCATCTTTGTGAGGTGCAAAGATTTCAATATTAAAATGGTAGTAGCATTTTTTAAACTTTTGTAAATGAGTAATAAAACGCACACTAGGCAGGCAAGCATATTATAAGCTGAGGGATTATACAAAAATGCTTGGCTCAATGCTGATCCAGCTCCACTACCACTAGGGCGACCAAATTGATTGATTTCGAAATTACTTTTAATTGTAACTTGAAAACATTATATTATTATTTTATTTTTATAAAAAGGATTTTCCAAGTTTGTAAATATGTGCACCATGGAGCAATTTATGGATTTAGGTTAATATAGGACTTGTTAGGCATAAATGAGTCTAGCAGTTGAGAGTTTGTCATGCTCACTCAAATGTCTCACTGATGGTGGCGCCTGTGTTGGATCATTCAGTTCCCTTCGAAATGTTTGAGCTCAACAATGACAATTCTTAACCATCGACCCAAAAATAAAAATGTTGTAATTCTTAATAAGTTTTAAACTTTGCTCGAAAAATGCCCAGTATATGAAATAATTTTTGTATCGGCAGTACCCATATAGGTTTCAGAATCAAATATAAGTGCGCGCTACTATCAGAAGTGGAACAAAAATGTTTTAGAGTAGTGTGTCGCAGAATGCATTTGAAGAGCGTTCGCGAGTGTCGATTTTGTATAAATTACCGTTTGGTTGAACCGAGGCAATCAGTCCGTTAACAAACTACTGACTGACTACCGTCAAATATAGCATGATACTATATAACGTACAGCCATCTAGTCATTTAGCCATAAGCTAAAACACCATGAAGTGACATATAGTGGATTTTCATTTGTTGATGCCACGGTAATTAACCAAAAATACATGAGGCCATACAGCGTGGCAATGCCGCCAGTCTTTTGGGCACATTACCAGTCGACAGCGATGTGGAAGAGTTTTTTGACGCCATATTTTAGTTTTAATTAGTTGTAATTAGTGTAGGGTTTTTATTATTATTTATTATATTTTATTGTAATTTTCTTTATTTATTTTTTATACATATTTTGTACATTTTTAAATATTTTTCAAAACACATATAAAAAAAAAAAACATTTAAAAATATAAAAAATAGCAGTCCGCCGGTGTCGGGACAGGGTCCAAGCTACCGGTGGTTAGGGCTCCAGAGACAGGAACCTCCTCACAATGCGAGCCGTATCGAGGAGTACTGCCTTCTGTACCAGGCCCTTGATCCAACCGCGCAACGACAGTTTCGACAGGTGGTCGTCTAGACTTTTGGCCATCAGGCCATTGGCGGTAACAACAATATTGTAATTATAGTTAGTATTTTTAAATGTAAATAAATAGATCAACTGAACAAAGTACATGTTAAGGAGGTTACTATGTCACAACTTTGTCCGACAGTAGGCAGGCGTCTTTAGGCTGAAATGATGATGGTAATTTATTATTTAGTACAGCAAAATAGCCATTAACAATAAAATACGGTAATCCTTTCAGTCTATCTTCTCACAGAACCGCAAACTTTCTAATAATATCGTCTTCCATTCATCAACAAACTCCTACCAGGAGAGGAAGGTGCTGCGATGGATGGGTGGTGTTACGAGACTGGATAGAGCTAATTAGGAAAATAAGCTAATCAGAGCTTTTATATAATAATATAATATTCCACAACTATCACACAACGCCGTCTAGTGCCAAGCCAAGCAGAGCTTGTGTTATGAGTACTAGACAACTGATAAACATCCTTATATGTTTCTAAATACATACATATTATAGATAAATTACACCCAGACACAGAACAAACGATCGTGCTCATCACACAAACATTTGTCCTTGGTGGGAATCGAATCCACGACCTCCGGCATAGCAGTCAGGGCCACTAACCACTAGACCAATAGGCCAATCACAATAATCAAAAAATGTCAGCTACTTTAATGTAGCTGAAATATAGCAAAAGATACAGAAACACCACCTTCGATGGTATGGGCATGTAATGGTAGAAACGAAGACTAAATGACGCGACGCGTTTTAAACACAGAAGAGGGCAAAAGGAAAAGAGGTTCGGTCCGGACGTATTTGGTATTTAAGGCGAACTACCCATTGCTTGTCGTTCTCAAGACCGCACCTACGGTGGCCGTGATCGGCCTAATTATGTTGCTGTTGTTGTTGTTGTTGTTATGTTGTTGTTTGTTGTTATGTTGTTGTTGTAATGTTTGCAATATGTTATTTTTAAGTTTGCGCCTTTTTCGCCAAATAAAAAGTTTTTCTTTCTTTCGTTTATACTAGTATATCTATACCTATACATAAAAGCGAAATACCACTCACTGATTAATCACGAAATCTCAGAAACTATAACACCTACTCTACTCTTACTTACTGTTTTAAATTTCCTTCTTTTTTTTACAATTTACGAGTTAATTAAATTTTATCAATCAAACCACAGACTTATACCAATTTCATTAAATACAAAACCTTATGTTAAACTATGTGTCCATTTTCTGAATTGTAATGTAAAATTAAAATGGACGAAACTGCACCACGGAATGCGAAAACAACCTTTGCAATTCACAATGAAAATAATATTTAAATAACGGGAAATTGAATTGAAACAATGGAAAATGTTGCTGCTATGGAGTGGGGTTTTATTGCTCATGTAATCTGCTAATGGTGATCAAGGGTTTTTCTGTGAAAGGTAGGCCAACACGGCCTGTTTTTTTTTTTATCAGGAATAGTATTTTATAGAGAAGAACTTTGTATTTTTATATAAAAAAACTCAAAAACTACAAGACCGATTTTAAAAATTCTTTCATCAATAGAATGCTATTTTATCACACGTAGACATATTTTCTAATTCCACAAGATTTTATCACCGTGACCGATCAAATGTGGATAGTTGTGAAGTTGGTGTTGAGGTGCAACCTGCTTGCAATAGAAAGCTATTGGCTGAGTAGATTAAGAGCGTCTTTTTTGAGGTACATTTTCATACAACCGCTCTTACGTGATTATGAAGTCATTACACATATTTCGCTAGCCATTTTGGATACACAGCTATCAGTGGATAATATCTAGGCTTCTATAGAAATAAAAACGTAAATTTGTGTAAAACTAATCTAGTAAAGGCCTCTGAAAATCTGCTATTTTATGTAAGCTTTGGCCCTCCATAATGCACCTACATATTAAAAATATAAAAAGTACATCAATAGAAGCCTTGCACATTTAATCGAGATTTAGAATGACGTCAATTTTTCTGAAAAACTTTCAAGGGTTTAAAAAAACATATATTTCCTGGAACAAGTTTTGTGAAATATTGATTTGATACTAACAATGAAACCCTATTATACACCACTGGTTTTTACACTAGGCGTTATCTCTCTTTTTTTTTGCATTGCCTCTTCATCAAACATCGCGTTGGATTGTGTTAGATGAAGCAACAAGCTTTTAAACCATGCTCGATGTTGATGATAGGCGAGTGGAAAAGGACCCTCTTAAGGAGATGAACTACCCATACGCTGGCGAAGCCGCTGGTAGAAGCTTGTCATCGTATATAATACCTAAAAAACATGACACACTTAGCTAAAAGTACCCATTCAAAATAAAACCTATTGTGTCCGTATTAAATATGCCACTGGTCTCCGTGGACATTTATCAGTAACATCAGCTGTCAGCCATTCATCACAGCGCGGGTGACGTGTTCGGACCTGTTCGGACATGTTCGGAGCTGTTCTGACCTGTTAAATAACTCGGTTTGTGCCGCAATGGCTGTGAATTGGCATAAATGGTACAAAATTATCGCTCGATGCGTCGGTGCATCATTTTTTCTGTGGTCATTATTGTCAGTGGTTAAACGCAATCAACATTCTTGACAAACCGATTGGCGATCGCAGTATCATTCTATTAATCAAATTAAAATTCCAGAGTTTCTGTCAATATTGATGAAAATATAGCTAAGATTATACTCCCCTATTTTTTAATTAGTACATAAAAAAGGGGCTCTATCCGTACCCGTTACTAGTCATTTTTGTGTAGTCAAAAGTAAAAAACGAAATGCCAAAATTGTCCACATTTTTTTTTCATAATCGGTAAATTCATAACTGAATCAATCATTCATAACAATTGCTCACAGAAAATACTAAGCGCAGTATTTTTCCATTGCTTTTAATTCATAATCAATAGCCTGTACAATATTTCCATAAATTGAGTGACATTTTGGGATATAAACAAACGCTAATAACTTTGCTGTTTATGAATATTATTTATTGAGACTTTAATAAAATAATAACAGGACCTTTTCTAATAAGCCCTTTAAGTATTTGTACTAATTAAAAACTAGTGGTGTATAATAGGGTTTTCACTGTAAGAATCAAATCAATATTTCACAAAACTTGTTCCAGGAAATACGTGTTTTTTTTAAATCCATAAAAGTTTTTCAGAAAAATTATTGTCGTTCAGAATCTCGATTAAATGTGCAAGGCTTCTACTGATGTACTTTTTATATTTTTAATATATGAGTACATTGTGGAGGACCAAAGCGTAAAATAGCAGATTTTCAGAGGTCTTTACTAGATTAGTTTTACACAAATTTATGTTTTGATTTCTATACAAGGCTGCTGTTATATTAATATCCACAAGATAGCTGTGTATCTAAAATATGTGGAGAAAGATGTGTAATAACATCATAATCACGTAAGAGTGGTTGTATGAAAATGTACCTTGAAAAGGACTCTCTTAAGGGGGTGATTTTTGGAAAAACCTTAATGCTCGCCTACGTCATAAAAGGAAACCTTGTGTAAAATTTCACGCTCCTAGTCCGATTAGTCATAGTCATAGTAGTCATAGTAATTTATTGGTAAGGGATTCTTACAAGTATACACAAGAACACAAAGACAACAAGTGTGTGTGTGTGTGTTTACAAGTGTAGTGTTGGTAGTTTCGGCTGTGACTTGTCAGTCAGTCAGTTTCTTTTACGGCAGTTAGTTTCATTGATGGCGTCGTAAATATACTATAAGTTCTCTGGAAATCGCACGTGCTTTTCGTATGATGTTTGTGCACTCACTCGTGTTCGATTAGTATTCGATACTGTATAGATAAATTCGGACCCGTTTGTACAGCGTGTGCAAACGGGTTGTAGGTATGCAACTTTAGATCAAGTTTTATTTAATTAATTTAAAAATTATCATATTCTTTACCATGATTGTATTACACAGGCTCCACATCATTTGTTTGGCAATGATTGGGCTCGTTCTGCAAGAAGAAGAAGAATACCATCACATACATATAACATCAAACTACAGAATTTGAGACATCTACAAATCTGGCTATCGACCTTTCACGCCTTCCCGATACATGCAAAGTAAATACGAAAAATTCAACGTCTATGCAGCAATCAGTCGGAATTCGGTCGTTTCGCGAAATCCTCGCTCGAGAGGCGACGAGCCGTGAACGTTCAAACTTGCCTGCCGGATGGGCAGGAGGTAAGTTTGTACGCTCACTGGTTCATTAGGTGTTTGTTGTCCTTATAAAAATATGCCGTCTTTAAGGCAATATTTAACTAAATTCAAAGCCATGATGGGCAATATTGCCGGCCTATATTTTTGAATGTAATTCTTTGAGGATTTTTTTTTTATGTTTCAAAAAGATTGGAATTTGCCCCAGCCACCACCGTAGAAAATGCTCCAGCCCGCCTAGCCAAGTTACAACCGTTTCGTTTCGATTCTCTTTTCGTCGATCGCCTCGAGTAGACCACGCCTCCTATTCCTTTGTCTGACCACGAGACTGAACGTTGAGATGACGTCAGAATAACAAAAAACCTAAAAGAAACAGTATTTGAGTAAGTGATATACCAATAATTAATATGATTACAAACATTTATTTTTAAGTATCGCCGCATAAGGGCCACATGCCACAGCCACAAACGCCGCCACAAGAAGCTAGAAGCGGCCACAAGCCACTTGTAACTGCTGCTTTTTTAACCCATGCGCGCAGTATCATAATGAACTTTGCCGAAGAAGGTTTAAATGCTTGAATAGCATGCGACAGCGTTTTGTTTTGGCATTTAGTGACCAGTTCAGGCCACAAGAAGCGAGCAGCGGCGATTTGCCATAATCGGTGAGTCCATGTAAAATGTATGAAACCGATATGCTGGTGGCAGCGTTTGGTGGTTGTGGCCGGTAGCCCGTGTGCGGCGACCCTGAGGGCTTCTTCTTCTTTTCGAATCGACTATAAACTCGTCAAACTATTTGGGCCCAGTTTGGACTACATTAACTACAGCATTGGCGGCACTACACTAAATCCTCCAAAGTGCAGGAGTATGGGCACTTGGGGCACTCTAACGTGAGAGCTAAAAAAAAAGCAAAACTAGCATGTAATCATGCCCCAAGAGATAGATCTTTATTGTACACCAAAAATAAAAAAATACATTAGGAACTTAAAATAAGGTGTCACAATAGGCGGCCTTTGGGAGGATTTGACAGAGAAGGAGAAAAAAGATACGCAGGTAGTTCGTGATGTACTATTTACATATATACAATACATAAACTAATAAATTGCATATAATACCAACAATATGTAATATATATATATACATATATAATTATGAAAGCAGAGAAATAATAACTCCAACCACCATAAATTCGTTAGTAATTTTCTTTTTGTTGACATGTCATTTATTGATAATTGTAATTACTTATTGTTCTTGTTTTTTTTTTATATAGCTTCTTTTTTTTTAATGTGAATGTGAGAACACCGTGGACTTCGCGAATTCTTAGGTTACTTCCTATTACGACTCACTTTTGTTTTTTAAATATGATTATTTTTATTGTGCAACAATATCGACTGGTCTACACTGTTCTTACATAATGTCTATTAATACTGTAATATGAAAATATTGTAAACAATAATTTTTTTAAAAGAGTAACCATGGAGTTTCTTGCCGGTTCTTCTCCATAGGAAACGACCAATTTGGAACCGTGCACTAGCTTCTGACGTTTTATAAGTGCCCATGTAGGCCTATGTGAAATAAAAAAATTTTGACTTTGACTTTGACTTGACTTAATGACGACGTTCAAGGGGAAAGATAGTGATTTAAGGATCACATATAGCATATTTTTAAAAATTGTTAGTTTTCAAGAGCCCTGTTCAAATCCTGTTTCTTCTGAAAAGAGCAAGCCTAGTTCGTCCACGTGACAACTCCCGGTCTCATATCGTTCAATAAAAAACTTGTTTCCTCCGATACTTATTAGCTCGCTGGAATATATTAAATTCCTCCCTCGGCCGAGTATTTCTCGCAATATTCATATTTTTCATTTCTCGCTGTGTATTATGGTTCTCTTTGTGTTTTTACGGGCTGCTCGCTCCAACGATGTTATGGAACTAGGTATAGAAAATATAGAAATAGGCTGCCTTTTCTAGTTTTACGTTGGATTTTTTTTTTAAGTTTGCCTTTATCAAAAATAATAAATAAAATAAAATGATTTCACTAATTTCAATGTCCATATATTATGTTAGTGACTGAAACTTAAATCTACGTTAGTATAATATTCAAATGCATTAAATTAGTGAATTAGTTCACAAGAAATTAAATTAAATTAAAATAAATCATTTAAAAATTACAATAATCATAATATTTGTCAAACATAATAGACAAAAAATACAGAGTATAAAAAACATGCAGTTTTATATACCTATCCCACACTGGTGACTCTGGGCTTTCAGCTTATATATGTATTGAAATAATACTGCTGGGGAATACGGAAGAAACGAGGGTTAGATCTTTGAAATTTTAAAATAATTTAATTTTTTAATAATTAAATATGAGAGCAGAGTATTTACTACGAAAATTAAAATATCATGATCTAACTTTACTATAATAAAATAAAATGTTTTTTGGAGCAGTGGTGGCCGAGTGGTAACGGCCCTGACTTACGAGTTGTAGGTCGCGGGTTCAAACCTAGCCCAGGCGCATTACTTTGTGTAATTTATATCATCACCACTGCTCTCAAAACGGTGAAGGAAAACATCGGCATGTCCTAGAACCAAAAATTCGAAGACATGTGACATCCACCAACCCGCACTGGGCCCGCGTGGTGGATTACGGCCCATTCCCTCTCCTAGAGAGGAGGCCTGAGTCCCAACAGTGGGAACATTAAAAGGCCGACTATGCTATGCTATGCTAAAATGTTTATACAACATTTTACTGGCATAATGCAAAACCTTATACACCCCTTTTAGAAATTTAAGTTAGAAAGAAAGTAAGAAAAAGAGTTGGTTTATTTACGACAAACATAGCACATAACTTAAAAAATATAAAGTCAAAGTCAAATCTTTATTGCAAAACACAATACAATAAATTAAACATTTCTGTATGTCATTTGAAAGCTCTAGTTATTTGTGCTTTATAAATTATAAAAATAACAAATCTATACAATAGAGTGAGATATGCGACACATCCGCACAAAACGGCCAGCGCTCAGTAAAATGCTGTGGCTCATGTATACAGAGCCACAGCGCTAATTTTCAGTGCCAGCCGACGTCGACGAGACATTGAACGGCTAGCAAGTTTTCATCTTATTTCTTTAGTTTGTTTATTAAGTTTTTTTTACAACTTAATAAACAAACTAAAGAAATACCATAATAATAAACTATTATACGATCTTATCTTATAGTGGGGCTGGCCTTAAACCAGAGCACTTCGACCCTTCTGGATCTTTTGTGCTACAAAAAAATGAATAAAAACAAAACACATTGACAAATGTGCATAAGTTATCGATTCTTATAGTCGATCGAGTCCTTTTGAGTACCGTAATTAGAGACACAATAGAAAGACAATGAGCGAGCGAACGCCGGCGTTCGCTTGGGGTTTATCTAGTCTGATACAAAGAATATTGTGGCAATAATTGTAATGGGGGCTGGCAGCCACACTTTTCCGCACTAGTTTGAAATAAATAATAGGAGTAGGTGTTTCGAAAAGGTAATTTATAATTAGGTAATTAATTAAAAGTTAGAAAAGGTGTAGGTATCTGTTTCACTGCTTAGCTACACTGGGCTAATTTTTTTTTAATTATTTTTATTCTTGATAGATTTGCGCTTGACCGCTATCTCACCTGATGGAAAGCGACGATGCGGTCGACGATGGAGCGTGCTTACCTAGAAGGTACTAGAATTACTTAGTATCTAGGTCGATATTGATAACATTGTTTCGCGTCTATATGCACATTGATATTAATTGCTGTTTCTCGGAAATTGTTATCCTTGCCGAATAAATTGGTTACCAGTGATACCTAAGGGTTAGCTTGTTGCAACATCTATATGTTTACATAAGTATTTACTGTAGGTAGGTATGTATAGTACATCTGTTGATTTTTGTCTTTGATCATTAGGGCCGAAAGGTTCTGAAGTGGCGACCGCGTACCGGAAGACGCAGCGTTGGAAGGCCTTCCATAACGTGTTCCGACGACCTGGTTAGAGTTGCTGGAATCCGATGGAGAGAGACTAGGGCCAAAAGGATCATCGGCAACGATTCACTGGTCGAGACAAAGCTCAGTTGACGTGTCTTTTAAGTCAGAAGGAGATGGCTTGGCGGTTTGGACTCTTACCCAAAGGATTGAGCAGATGTAGCTAAGGACAGATAAATTTATTGATAATTGTAATAATTTATTTTTCTTGCTTTTTTTATATAGCCTCTTTTTTTATAATGTGAATGTGAGAACACTATAGACTCCGCGAATTCTGAGGTTACTTCCTATTACGACTCACTTTTTGTTTTGATTATTTTTATTGTACTTTTAGTACAATATTGACCGGTCCACACTATCCTTACATAGTATCTACTTATACTGTAATATGGAAATATTGTAAGAACAACATTTTTTAAAAAAGAGTAGCCATAGAGTTTCTTGCCGGTTCTTCCCAATAGGAAACGACCGATTTGGAACCGTGCACTAGCTCCTGACGTTTTATAAGTGCCCATGTAGGCCTATGTGAAATAAAAACTTTTTATTTTGTTTTTTTTTTTACAGGGATAAGTGTAAAAGAAACCTTTTCCCAGCAAAGGGGCATAATAGGCAATTTTTTTTTTATTATAATTAAATAATAATACTCCACCACTTTCACACAACGCCATCTAGACCCAAACTAAGCAGAGCTTGTGCTATGAGTACTAGACAACTGATAAACACACTTATATATTTCTAAATACAGAACAAATGATCGTGCTCATCAGACAAACATTTGCCCTGGGTGGGAATCGAACCCGCGACCTCTAGCTTAGCAGTCAGGGTCACTGACCACTAAACCAACAGACCAGTCATATAATTAGATTAGATATTTTTCAAATATTATCAGAGAGGTGTATACCGCTGGTAATTAGATCCAAGATGTTGTAACAACTCGTTTCTGAAACAGTAAGTAGAGACTACTCTCTACTTATTATACCTTTGAGATCTCTACAGATCTCAGAGGTAATCATTAGGTATGCTTGTTACCCACAACAAAACTAACGGGTCAACTATTGTTTAATTAATTTAAGCAATTCCTCTTCAAGTTGTACGTTAATCGTTTCACGCAAGTACAAGTAGCTCTCTCCCGGCGGACAGATCCCGGCTCGATGATAGATGCTCCTGAATAAATTATGTGGCGGTTAATCGAAGCTAGTTGGGCGGGATATACAAGTAGTTGTGATGCCTCATTGATTAGGTGATTAGGCGTTAACTGTTCTAGAAGTCGGTATATGACAGCAGCATCAAAAATGGCGGTTCAAATAAAGAGCTTCGAAGAGCGACGGCAGAGTTTACGGCGAGATTTTTTTTATATAACATGATATTCTGCCAAGGCTTCGTCCGCGTTAATGTCGGTTATTGCGCACGTTAAGTCACAGCCAGATAAAAAACTGGACAAGTGCGAGACGGACTCGCGTCCTGAGGGTTCCGTACAAATTTATCTATGTAAAGAGTTCAATTCCTGATTGGAGTCTCGAATTTTTTCCAAATCACAAAAAATAGTTTTTTTTTGACACCTAAATTTTAAGAATAAATATTTAGACACCTAAATTTTAAGAATAAATATTAAGAATTATAGAATTCTTCGCATTATCATTATCATATAAATCACTTAATATTGTTTCTTTATTATTGTTTCATACTTTAAAACATAGAACTAGTACCAGAGTTTCAGTCAAACGGAACACATACATGGTGTTTGAAAACTTTGTGCTTTTCTTTCAAATACATTTTCAAAATATTTCTGAATTGGTGTTGCTTAAAGCTGTACTGGACCAAAGTTTAACCTTTTAACTTTGGTGTCAAAAGCTGTAGAAATTATAAGGTTTCAATAATTTTCAATACCTATCCAACATACATTTACCATTCTGCAAGTGATCGCTGAATAAAAACTTATACCGAAATTGTAAAAGATTTAAACTATACACATATATATGTCACCGTCTTATTAGCTCCCTCAAACTCTTGGCTTATTTCTACGCACTATAGTCTACATCTCTTCTAATCTCTCCTTTCGCAAGTCTGCTGGAAGAAATTTCTTTTTGAAATAAGCAGTACCTTTGTACAAGTTTTTATAGTAAGATACCTATCTTCTTATGTATATTTGTGTGTACATAAATAATAAAATAAATAAATAGATTATAATGTCTCGATGTAATATGAAAAAACAGTTTTGTATACGATAAATCATATCCAAATTTATTAGTTTTCAACATAACCATGACTTATTAAAAAAAAAAATCGTTTACAATTTCTCGCAATATTTTACAATCTTACGGTGTTTGTAATTTTCCGATGACATATATACAGTGAATCCTAGATAACTAGAAGCTCAAAGGCACAAAAAAAAAGAAAAAAAATGGAAAAAGCCCCTTGGCTTTTTTTATCTCATAAAGAGTTTCATTCACACAATTTCCTAGATTGTTTGAGGAGCTGTTGTCTGTACAGAAAACCTGGCGAAGAAGTTCGAATGTTTGCAAGCAAATGCGTCGCAACCTTTCCAGAGCAATATTTAAAATGATAAATTATTAATTAATTAACTCACTTACTGAGGTTCTTGAGCTAAACTTGGAGCCACGGATTGTACGAAAGAGAACTCTGAGACCTTTGAACGAAGGCAAAGAAGGAACAGGAGTGGGTTTTAGTCAGTAAAAGTCTGACACGCCCTCCTGCTCCGCTCAAGAGCGAGAGAAGTCATTACAAGTTAACAGCTCTAAAAAAAATTTAACCTGAAAAAATATAAAATAATATCGCAACTATTGTGGGGCCCTGGAAAATTGCCAAAGAAGGAACAGGAGTGAGTTTTTAGTCAGTAAAAGTCTGACACTATCTCCTGCCCCGCCCAAGAGCGGGGGTATGTCATGATTTTCAGATGATTTTCCCACCCGAAAAAAAACCTATTGAGGCTAATTATTCTCAGTAATAAGGTTATTTCATTGCAAAAGTGTCGAAATTCGTTATAATTATCAGCAGAGGTTTTTCACGCTTCCATGACTTTCAGGGCATTACCTACAGACATTTACCTTTCTTTCCGTTTTTCTCATATTATAAAAGTTAACAATATTATTTGGTTACTGTCATATTTCTGTCGTGGCCAGATTTTAGAAATTGACCACTTCATGATATGGCCAAGTAAAACTGAATAGATCGTTCTAAACGTTAAAGTTTGATAATATTTCGACTCTCGTTTGGCCTACTTTCTTTAGATTTTTACTATCATAGAAATCCTACAATGAGTGAGAGAATATCATCAAATATTAACGTTTAAACGATCTAGCCAGTTTTAGTTGGCCATATCATGAAGTGATCAATTCTAAGATCTGCCCATGACATTTCCATAAGGTTGCAAAATATTTTTTTTTATATTATTATTTTATCAAGAAATTTCACTTCGAACAATCAGTGACAATATTTGACAGAAAAACTTTAATAAAAAACAGAATAGATTAATATGTAATTTGTGGGAGATCTAGAGTCTAAACTAGGCCCTAGTCTGTACCTTAGAACTCCAGGTCAACCATAATTAAAAACTGTATCTTAGAACTCCAGGCTCCTGATTATGAAAAAAAAATGGTCCAAGTTTCCAAGGCACATCGCTAATTTCGTAAACTTGATCATATATCTCAGAATAAGTAATTTTTGTAACGGTAAAATTATATTTGAAAAAGTAACACCTTACTAAGAAATTGATTATATTGACGCATAATTATTTTTAATAGTAAATTGACTCACTTGACTGTGACAGCATTGATGATGTTGGTGTAAGCAGACATGAATCTGAAAAGAAAAATAATCAATGGTTAGTTTCAAAGAACATATCAGGGGTTAAACGCCGCCGGATTCCGATCCCGATTACCGGTCACCGTAGGCGCGAGCTTGCAGACGGCGAGTAATGGGTGGCTCGCCGTCTGACCGTCCGGTAACCGTCCGGGCTGAGCCCAAGTCGTCGACGGCGCGTACTGTTCCACGCGTGCCGAAGCTTACTGGGGCCAGGGGTAGTGTGAAAGCGAAACCCAGGGCCCTGGGATGAAAGCAAAGAAGGAACAGGAGTGGGTTTTTAGTCAGTAAAAGTCTGACACTATCTCCCGCCCAAGAGCGGGATTTGTCATTGGATGATTTTCCCACCTAAAAAAAAAGGGGTAGAAAAAACTCACAGAAAACCGCCTCACATTGTATAGGCACGTAGCAGGAGAAGCAAGGAGCCATGTCGTAAAACATTCACTAAATCTACCAAAACAAAAAACTACGACAAAAAACGCCGTTGAAAAAGTATGATACAAAGATTTTCAGGATGCTGAAATAAACAAAGTTACTGGAGAAACAAGAAGGACAAAAAGAAAAGTCGTAGTGACACGTTTTATAAGTACTAACAATTACACTTTAATAACGTGTGACTACGGCTTTTCTAGCCAGCGGACAATTAAGACGGTTCTAACGAAACCTCATTTGTCGAGTTCCGATAGGCAGTTTAGGAGCTATGAGATAATAGATGAACAGCGTGTCGAAATCATAACCCTCCTTTGGCTTTGCCGTACTCGGGTAAAAAGAAAGGCCGAAGTCGCCCACCATTGGGCTGGTGGTCTAAAATAGAAAGAGACCTCAATTTAGCCCATTTGCCAGAATCGACAACCCAGAATATCCTGGCGCCGAGGAGACTCAATCCTAAATAATGGGAACACTTTTTTTTCCCAAAACGTAGGTTTTACAAATATACATTTTTTCTAGAACAAGTTTTGTGAAATTTTCGAGTGAATGACCAAATGCCAACAAGCATTGTGATATCGAAAGGAGATCGCATGAGTTAGGATAACGAACTGGCATGTAAAATATACTTTTAAAGATTTTGTTGTTCTAGAATAGGTTTAAAAATTGAGTAG
Source organism: Mythimna pallens (assembly GCA_961205895.1). Taxonomy (NCBI): domain Eukaryota; kingdom Metazoa; phylum Arthropoda; class Insecta; order Lepidoptera; family Noctuidae; genus Mythimna; species Mythimna pallens. The sequence goes on from OY540833.1 coordinate 24,435,206, forward strand.
AACAAAGAAATGTCTAGTTTTTTTAGTTCGGACATAACCATTGTAGTGCGATGTACTTTTTTTTCTTTTTAATATTGATAGGCTCGCGTTTGACCACTATCTCACCTGATGGTAAGCGATGATGTGGCCGACGATGTACTAATATTGAAGTCTTGAAGAAAAGTATATGAGTATATTTTGATAAGTATTTCATTCAAGACCCAATAAAGATACCGTTACCGTCGCAGAGTGCGACAGCATTCAGACGTTATCTCTCCTTATTAGCGTAGACTTTAACAAACACTGCGTTAGATTGAAATAGCACGCTTTAAGAGGTTCCTTTTCCACTCGCCTGTCATCAACATCGAGCATGGTTTAAAAGCTTGATACTTCATCTAACGTAATCAAACGCGATGTTTGAAGAAAAGGCAATGCGAAAAAAGAGAGATAACTCAGTTAGCATTCGGTAACTCCGTGATTTACTCAAATATTTTACAATACTTGTTGCAGTAAATACGTTTTTTTTTTTAATTGTCGTCTTTCAGAATCTTGATTATATTTGCAAGGCTTCTATTGTTATACTTTTTTGACTGTTTTAATGTTTTGAGTAAATTATGAAGTGTTAAAGTTAATGCAAAATAGTAGATTTTCAGAGATTTTTACTAGAATAGTTTTACACAAATTTATAAATTGATCAATATAAGCCTAGATAATATCCACAAGATACTGTGTTTCCAAAATATCTAATGAAAAATGTGTAATAACGTCATAATCGCGTAAGAGCGGTTGTATGAAAAACAGTGAAAATGTATGTCGAATTGCATCTCCTTAAACCATGCTCACGGTGACGATAGATGGAGCGGGAAGGGAAATGAAATATATAGTTTTCCTTATATTAAAAGAAAATGAAGTATAAGGAAAACCAGATATCAATATTTGATTATAAAATAACATTACTGTAGAAATGTTCGAGTCATGCACCGTACATGGCACGCACTTGTTACAGACGCACATTTCCGTCGCCTTGCATGAATTATATTGTACAGTAACAGTTCACAATCAGCTTTTATAGACAACTGTACTAATTGCTGTACTCATTAGCGATCATTCACGCTACGTTCGTATACTATTAGTTACGTGGTTGTTAAACATAACAGCATAATCAGCCTTTTAATGTTCCCACTGCTATGACTCAGGCCTCCTCTCTAGGAGAAGGAATGGGCCGTAATCCACCACGCGGGCCCAATGCGGATTGGTGAATATCACGTCTTCGAATTTTTTGGTTCCAGGACATGCCGGTTTCCTCACGATGTTTTGCTTCACCGTTTTGAGAGCAGCGGTGATGAAATAAATTAATATTACATAAAGTAATGCGCCTAGCTGGGTTTGAACCCGCGACCAACAACTCGTAAGTCGGGGCCGTTACCACTTGGCCACCACTGCTGCCACTATTGTTGCAAGTTATTACCAAAAGTGTGTGCACCCCATTAAGCAGCAACTAGAAGAAAAGTTCAGTTTAAATACGTAGGCATTTATGATATCAGCACAAACAGGTCTAGTACGATTAGAACCTAATCTTCATCTTAGTCGTACACTCCTGGCGAAGTGGTCGTGGTCATGGATCGTCTGATAGGTTGGTTGCAGCTTTTAAGAGAATTTTCGTCTCTCTATATTCGTGGCACTGAGTATGATACATTCAATGAAGGAACACTTTGAAGATAATTTAATGAGGTCTATCCATATGGTGGGTGATCGCCCGCGAGAACGTTGGCCCTCTACTCTTCCCTGTACCACTAAACGTTCCAAAAGAGTTTTCACTGCGAATGATATGTCCAAACATCTTGAATTTGATTACCGTCAGTAAAACTCTTAAACACGCTAAACACCCGATGACACATCACACATTTTTCGTCTCACGACAAATTTTAATCACACCACTGACAAACATTCCGGGACCGCTCACGCACACAAACACTAAATAATTAATAACACAAGGGAGCCACCGTCGCCAGATTCACATAACAGTTCAAACATAAAGCAAATCATGTCTCTAGAGGGAAAAACAATCCATCAGTTGTTGGGTCCCTCAAACGGTACTCCATACACCGCAGAGCATGCACACATACCCACACGACATGAAAAAACACACACGTATGTGTGCAACAAGCGCATATTTCCACGTACACTCAAAAATGTAGGGAATACACTCACACATCCACAGTGGGTGTATCGACACACATTGCATCTCAACAGGCACACAGACGCAACACAATACTCAGTTGGAATACAAATGTGTGAGTCATAAAGGTGGTTGCAAATGCAAGATTTTGCAATTATACAAATGTTAATTGAGATTTAAATATTTAAACTTAATAATGACGGTATGTATATTTTTGTAGTCGCAATTTAATTAAAATGTAACAATAAATCCCTAAAGTCGAGAGCTGAACACATTAATATAACTTTATTAATATTTGTTTTATAAAACATTTCTATTATAGCTTAATTAGTGTTACTCAAATAGTGCATGCTTCGAAATTGTTGCGTTTAATTTGTGATGTAATGGAAAAAGCTTGTTTATTTTTTCTAGCTATTTTTGTTACTGCTAAACAAAAGTCACCCAAAGGCCTTCCAAGTAGTCGACCCCCCTAAAAATAAAATTTAAAAAGAATTAATTACACGATTCACGTCTAAACCGACGCTTTTCCAGGAATGTCCTATAAGTGTCGCCGCAAATTGGCCTCATGCCACAGCCACAAACGCCGCCATGAGAAGCTAGAAACGGCCACAAGCCACTTGTGGCCAATGGCTGCTACTTTTATTAATCCATGCGTGCAGTATCGTAATGGACTTTGACTAAGAAGGTTTAAATGTTCGACTGGCGTGCGGCGGCGTTTTGTATCAGCATTTAGTGGCCGGTTCGGGCCACAAGACGCAAGCAGCGGCGATTTGTATCGTGTGGCGGCCACCGGCGTCAACCGTGTGCGACAAATCCATATAAAATATATGAACTATAGGAAAAGTGCAAGTGCGGCGATTCTTACACTTCACATTATTACGTTACATTCACATACAGAAATATATCACTGTAACAACTAAACATATAATGTATTGGGCCCGATGGCTTTTCTTTTTGGTAGTCGCTTCCCATCAGGTGCCAGTGGCCAAGTGCCTATATATAAAGCCTGGACTTGACGTGTAAAAGTGTTTTTCAATACACTTACTTGAAAACCGCTGTTATCCCTACCACTTTTAGATACGCAATTTACTGTTTTCCGCACTAGTGCGGAAAAGTGCGCTAGCTTGCCTTTGCTATAATTTATTGTGTTTATCGTACAGGCTGGGCACTAAGCAACCCCCACAAGTCGCGCATCAACCCCTGTTTATTTATTTCTTTGTAACAGTATTGAAAAAGGACGTTTGATACACCCGGAGTCACTGCAACACTCGGCTCCATAGCACTCTCGCCTACGGGTTAAACAAATCCACCTCGGTCGCAATTACAAATTTTCTCCACTTGTATCGAAATGTACATATTATTTTAAACCAGTTCACTAGCAGAAAAAATATCATTTATCATTTTAAACTGCAGTGCACATTCATTTGTCGCAACATTTCATATAGTACACATCCGCGAGCATGCAGGCGGCCTAAAGCGCCCCTTCCCGAGTTTATCTTGACCCACATTGAGCTGCTGGGAAAAACTTGCAGATTATCGGGTGCGGTGGAAGTTGGGTGCAGCTCGTAATAACGCTGACCAGTTTGCAGTTACCACCGCTATATACTGCATGTGGGAATGATATACGAATGCTGGTTATGTAACTCGGCCTGAGATCATTTGCAGGGCATGTTGAGTGCAACGTTATTCACGGTGATATGATGCACCACATGTGTTTGCATCCTTATTTTTGGGCCTGATTTAAGTGTGTAGTATTTCACCTATTTGTCGTGTCATTTATTGATCTTTGATTTAAGAGTTTTTTTTTTTATAATATGAATGTCGGAACACTGTAGATTTTGTAACTTAGATTATTTTCTGTTTTTTTTTTTAATTTTATATAAACCAGTGCTTGACTGCGATCCCACCTGATGGTAAACAGTGATGCAATCATTGATGGTGAGGCGCACTAGTTTATTAAGAGCCTATACACTCTAGCCTTGAAGACACCTAAATTAAAGTTGGACGGGAAGACCGCAGCAGGCAAATTGTTCCAGTCTTTCGATGGACGCGGTATAAACGACGAAGCGAAACGCTTAGTTCGGACCGTTGAAATTTCAACAACGTAAGGGTGGATACTCGCCGTACGAACATCACTTTTTGTTATATTTTACTTATTGGTACTGTGTTGACTGGTTTTCACTACCCTCTTATACCGATTAGAATATAAATTAAAATCATAATCCTACAGATAGTTTTTACAGGTCTGTGTATGTGAATTTATTTGTTTGTAAAAGCACAGGAATAATTCCAAGTGCGGGGTAACATTTTTTTTAATTAGATGATGCTGATAAGCTGTTACCGTTGTGAGCAGTTAGGGCTGTATTTTTTTTTACTATTACAAAAATAAAAATACACTTTAAAGCAATTCCACGTGACTCGGCCGTCCACCAAAAAAACACATATATAAAACTACAATTACGCACAAAACATCAATGCAAGGAAAATTTCGTATAGTACCATCGAATGACTCCATATTAATTTTCCGGGCGGCCTGCCACAGTCGGATTCAAAGAGAAACTTTGATACCTTCAGTTTTTTATATGTTTCTTGAGTAGTCAAAGTAGACGTGAGTGCTCCAGGGACCCGGCTATTGGCAATCACTTTTAGTTTAGCATTATTAACGATACAGCGAACGTACGGATCTCTTGATCCTTTTTCCGTGTGGGAATGTACTTGAGTATGGAAATTGCCCTTAGCTATTTTTGGGAAATAGTATTTTTTTGAAAAAAATGGCCTTTAATAAGATCAAAAAGGGTTTTGTAGAATTATATAGCCAAACTCGCGACTGAGTTTAAAAGTGAATTTTGTCTATACAGTAACACTATAACAGTTCTTACCAAAAAGATAATTTCCACAAACTCAAAGCTATCGAACTATAGGAGTTCTACGGCGTAGCACAGTGCAAGCTACGGCGTAGTAAGCTGCGTAGCGAAGCAAATGTAAAAGTTATGCAAATCTATTATGTAGTTGTGGTACAAAGCAACGCGGTTTTTTTTAAATTTTATTTCTTTTAGATGACATAAACTAGTACTAGACTGCGATCTCACCTGATGGTAAGCAATGATGCAATCGTTGATGGTGCAGCGCAGCTTATTTAGAGCCTATTCACTCTAGCCTTAAAGACACCTAAATTATAATCAAACGGGAACACCGCAGCAAACAAATTGCTCCAGTCCTTCAATGTACGCCGTATAAACGACGAGGAGAAACACTTAGTCTGAACTGTAGATTATTATTTGAATGAACTATTGTAGTATAGTTCATTCAGATTAAAATAGTAAAAAAACGTACACAAATATAAAAATACAAGTCCTTTGTCGACGCACTCAAGTTACCAGTTACCCAGATCACATTTAGTCTGAAAGAGTTTATCCCAGACATGTCTCCTAAGGGAACGAAAAAATATAAACAGTGTTCGCAAGTAAGTCGTAAGCGAGGACGCTAAATTAAAACTATTATACTGAAAGCATTTCAAAGAAAACTGACTATGCGACCATTTTACATTATTTTATGTTTTTTTTTTTATAAAACAACATTTTCTTTTGTGCAGGTTTTAATCTTTTTTAGTGAAAGGGGACAGACATCTGTGGTAATATGTAATGAGTGCACATTGGATGCAACAAAATAAGCTAGTCCTGTTATTATTGCGTTTTGTTTGTAATATAATAAGCTGAGTAGAAATAACGCTTTTTACTAAAGCTCGAACAATACTTGGCTAACTGATGCCAACAAAACATTCCACTAATGCAAACAAAACATTCTACTATTTCTTTCTTCTCCTTTTTCAAACGTTGTCCCACTCTAAGGTTTACACCTATATCGTGGATTAGACACAAGAGACTCACACCCGGAACATGGTGATCCAGCCCCCCTAGCCAAGTTACAACCGTTTCGTTTCGGTTTTCTTTTCACGCCGCAGTAGGCCACGCCTCCGTTTCCTTTATTCTGACGTCATCTCAACGCTCAGTCACGTGGTCAGAACAAAGAAATAGGAGGCGTGGCCGACTCGAGGCGATCAATGAAAAGAGCATCGAAACGAAACGGTTGTAACTTGGCTAAGGGGACAGATCTGGTTAAATCCAATCTACAAAGCCTTGAGCACAGGCTTAGGATAGCCAACCTTTCGGTATTTTACAGGATGCATTTTGGAGAGTGTGCGCAGGAATTGCATGACTTGATTCCACCATCTCATTTCTACCATCGGACAACCCGACGAACGGCGAGTATCTATCCTTACGTTGTTGAAACCTCTACGGTCTGGATCAAGTGTTTCGCCTCAACGTTTATACCGCGTACATCGAGGGACTGGAACAATTTGTCTGCTGCGGTCTTCCCGTCTGATTAAAATTTAGGTGTCTTCAGGCTAGAGTACATAGGCTCTTAATAAATAAGTGCGCCTCACCATCAACGATTGCATCACTACTTACCATCAGGTGGGATCGCAGTCAAGTACTAGTCTCCAATTAAAAAATAAAACACACGGAACAACTATCTGCAGGCCATACAAATATTCGCTCCGTGTGGGAATCAAAACCACGATACTCAACTCTGTAGCGCTGTAGCGTAATCGCTCAACCAATGCGCCAACTATGGCATGGTTATTAATTAGACCAAAAAAGGTAAGGTCGGTAATTAAAGTTGTTACCTAATCTTTATGTACTGTTATACAGGTGGTAAATATTACACTTACATCTTCATCATCATCATTTCAGCCTATTTTATTTAATTAAGACGTCCAATCTTGGACGTCTTAATTAAATAAAATAGGCCTCCCTCAAGCCTCGCCATAACGACGAAATTGAAAGAGACAGTTAAAACGTACAGCTACCTACTGCATTCAGAAACCTGTTGTTGCTACCCTGTATACGGGCCAGCAGGGAAGCTGGTTTTTTTTTGCACATGACGGTTTGGAAACAATCAGTGCACGCTTCAGCAAACAGTCCAGGTGCGCTGCAGCGTCAGAGCATACTCAACAACATGGTTCTGTAGGCTTGCTGCGTATATCTCAACCTACAAGTTGTTTGTTATCATGATCATTTCAGCCGAAAGACATCATTGGACATAGGCCTCCCCCTAATGTCGCTATAAGGGCCGGTCCTGAGCGTCTCGCATTCATCGGATTCCCATGACCCTCACTAGCTCATCGGCCCACCTTGTGGGAAGCCTTCTAATGCTTCTTCCGGTACGCGGTCGCCACTCTAGAACCTTTAGTCCCCATCGACCATCTGTTCTGCGATGTGCCTTTCCCACTGCCACTAAGTTTGCCGGTTTTTTGGGCTATGTCTCGTTTGAGTGTGTAGAGTGTGTATGTGTGTTTTGGGGCTATGTACACTTACATACAAAAAATAATTACAAAAACCTTATCAAAACTTTCAAAAATTACAATTCAACCGTCTCTTCTTCTTTTTTTCGTGTCGATGTACTCTAACTAAATTTTATCTGACCAGTTTTTGGCAACCTCTACGGCTCTGTTATTGGCCTCGTATAGATCCTGAAAACTGCAGGTAGTTGTGCAGGATGGACAGCATAGCAAATGACGCATGTCCTGTGCAGCGGCTCCACACTGACACTGTGTTAGAGATGGGTCGAGGAAGCCCCATTTAGCCAAATTATTTTTACAGCAGCCAACTTGAGTGTGCAGTCGGTTAAAAGATTTCCAGATTAAATTCAACTGTAACCAAGAGACAGACAAACTAACAACGAAACCATCAATCATTTTAGTATCTTACACCTGCCAATTCACAGTACCCTAAAACATGCTACTTTACGACTTTTCTAGGATCAATAGACCAGCCGAACTACAAACAAACCAATGACACTTACACCGTTCCCCACACCCTTAAAACTTGATAAGACTACACGAAAAAGTGTGTTAACATAATCCCTATAAAGTTTATCACAGAAAGTAATCGATCATGAGACATCGCTGACCCTTCCAAGTAAGATATAGGTTATAAAATGGTGACTTGTTTTATAGCGTTCGATGCTCAATGGAGTCTGAAGCATGGACCATGATTTCCTCCTGAGTTTGACGTTTAATAGATGAGGAATAAGGAAATGGGAACTTGTATGTGTGACCTCCACGTTTTATGTTTTGTTGATGTTTGGTTCGGAATAAAACTCAATGGAAGATATAGCCTTAGGCGCTTTGGGGAAGAAGGTGAATAAATAAAAAAAACAAAGGAATATCAAACGGTTTTGTGGTCTTTCGTGTGGGGATTTTCTAAGGTGAACTTGGCTGTTTATCTATAAGGTATTACAAAATTTAAGTGGTTCGTAATAATGATTTAAAGCTTAAACCAAAAAGGCTCAACTTTTAGGATCAATATCATAGGAAAGTATTTTTTTCTCGTACTTAGAGGGACTATAACAATTTGCCTGCTGCGGTCTTCCCGTCCAATTATGATTTAAGTGTCTTCAAGGCTAAAGTGAATAAGCTCTTAAGCAAATAGTGTACCTCACCATCAACGATTGAATCACTGCTTACCATCAGGTGAGATCGCAGTCAAGTACTAGTTCATATTAATTTTAAAAATGGTTTTTAAACCTACTTGTCACCAGTCTCTTACAATAGCAGATAATTGTTTTAGCATCAGTCACAAGAATGGGTAATTTTTAAGAAAACCAATATTGTGAAAAGACAATGAATGACTTTAAGTTGATTTAAAATACACGATTCCTTAGAGCATCATTTTATTTTATTTATTGAGGCATAACAAACAGGTTCAACATAAATTTCATGCATATAAATAAATAACACTAAGTACTACTTCAAGTGTTATCTTTATGCGTAACACTTTAAGTTATGTTTCTGCCAACTGAATTACCCGCAGATTAGCATAGTTGTAAAACATTAGTAGCCACTGGGCATTATTTTACAAAAATATATAAGACACTGCAAAGCTAGCTCAAAATAAAAATATTTGATTAAACAACATCATATATTGTAAACACAAATACAGAAAAAAAATTATAAATGTCTCAATTGCAATTAAGAAACTTTTTTTATAGTATTTGTTGTTGTTAATAAACTAAGATTGATGTGATACTTTTTAAACACGCGACAAGCTTTCCATATTCTTTATTTTTAACATTCCAAGAAATTTAAAAAACGATACATAAAACACTTTACCCAAAAATTCACCTCTATCGCAAAGATTTCCGCCGTCAAGACGAAATATCAGCCTCAGAGGTAACTCAATTGACCCGTACGTTCGTACGCCGTGTGTAGCAGTATTTAGTATACACACATGCCACCAGGTGGCGGTCGCAGCATGCATTTAAATCGAATATTACAAAATGGATATCCTGTTATAACCTCCTTCAGGTTCTTTAGCTTATCTGGTGCGGCAGCACTTAATAAGAGAATGGGGTCTTGGGAATGGCTCGGAAAAATAAAGGGTGTTTGTATGTTGTATTAATCTATACTTACTATTATAAAGATAAAATATTTGTATTATTGTTTGTAAAGAACTAACTCAAAAATGACTGGACCGATTTTAGAATTTTTTTCACCAGTAGAGTGCTGTTTTATCAGTGTGTGATATAGGCTTATATTTTCTTTTACATGGGCAAAGCCGCTGGCAGAAGGTAATTATATATATCTGAGATAAGATTTGTAAATATTTGCGGCGATGAACAGTACCGTTTTGTAAAAAGATGACATTTTATCAATATAAAACCTGTTTATAAAATATAATAGGCAAACAGTAGAAGCTGTGGCCCCGATTTACTAGTTGTATGTCGTGGGTTCAAACCCAACCAAACAAAGCACCTGGTTACCTTATGTAATTTATTTCATCATCACTGCTCTCAAAACGGTGAAGGACAACACCGTGAAGAAAATATCTTATACGGTCTCTTTTCTCTCCTAAAGAAGAAACCTGACCCCAGCAGTGGGAACATCATAAGACTGCTTATGATTGAGCATTTATAGATTTGTGACAAGAAATTATTTTGTAGATGTTAGATAATATACTAGATCAATGCAATTAAAAATATTAACTCTTCGAACAATTTAATAATAGCTTAAAATTACTTAGAGTTTACAAGTATTACTTTCCAGCTATTCACCAACACATAGCAAATAAAGCGTCATTCCAGTTTCATATTTCCACCTTTAAAACGATGTATGAAAATTCTGAAGAATCTCACACCTTCATAACATAACGTTTCGTATCAAAGCCATCGCCTTCCTCGATGAGAGGTGATAAAATGCCGTGGAACATCAAGATTCCAGACATTTACTCAACGCTGTGCTGTGTGCCATCAAATGGTGCTAGATTGGCTCAAGTTTATGTCTTTAACAAACACGTGACCACGCTGAGATTTTGAACTCTTCAAAAACGAAAGAGAGATTTTGTTCTAGTTTTCTTTAGAGATACTCAAATATTTATAAAAATACCCTCATTTCTGATTTTTTAAGTTGAGCGCAATTTCACACATATCTTTGGCATAATCAGTAACTTCCCACTATTGATATTTTTTAAGATATGGTTGTGGTCGGGTCAGGAACCGGGGTCCCCAGCCCGACCACAATCGTACTCTTATTACTCAAAAAGTACAAGGCACAAATTCCGGGGATAAGTGGCACAATAAAAAACATTTTAAATAAACATTTTGTGCCATAGTAAAATCTCCGTTCCATGTCGCGTGGTCAGGTCAGGAATCACAACACGAGTATTTCTGCCAAAATTTGGCTATTAGTAGTAGGATTTGAGACGTCTCATCATTTCAGCCGAAAGACGTCCACTGTTAGACATAGGCTTCTCCCAAGTGTCGCCACAATAAACCAGACCACAATTCAATTTTGGGATTCACCAAAGAATGGGCAGCAGCATTTTCTGTGTATTTTTTAATAATCACACTGTGAAGTGTTGTGATTATGGCAACTATATATGATAAGCAAAATGAACCGAGAATACCGAGTGATTTTGTTAACAAAGTAATAAAAGTGATGACAAATTAATTTTACATTTTATGGGTGTCTGCAATCTGATTGTATGAACTGTAGGTCCAATAAAACATCAGCATAACAGCAGTGATAGTAAATTTTATAGGATTTTAAACTACAATGATACAATTCAGTCGTAAACTATCGTTTTATCGCCCATTTTCAATACTATCGACCAACTTTTGTGGCTGGCTGTACATTTTGATTAAAACTCAAATTTTATGACTGACAATCGTAAACCATAGCTCGTTGCCGCCAAAGACCTGTAATTTAACAAAGGTAGGGAGTACAATACAGGCACTTCTATCGTTTTTAACAGTCAAGATTTGGGCTGAATTACTGAAAACCTTTCACTAATGAATTAATAGATTACTTCTAGGCAAGCATGCACATTCATTCACCAGGAAATCGTGAGTTCGTTTTTAAACGTGAAAACATATTACAAATTATTTAATGAATTGGTAAAAATAAAGGTCATTTTATTTTAAAAGGAGGGTTGGGTGGGAGTAATATGTCAGTAAATAATACAATGTTACACGATTATTATTTTCTGTTATGTTATGTGAACGGTAAAGGAAAATATCGTGAGGAATCGGCACATCGGCATGAACTAAAACTAAAAATTCGAAGACATGTGGCATTCACCAAACCGCACAGGGCCCGCGTGGGCCCTATTGCCCGTGGGACCAATTCCCTCACCTAGAGAGAGGAGGCCTGAGTCCCAGTTTATGCTAATGTCGTGGTGGGGCTTGCGTGCTCCAATAAACCCTAAGTCTGTATAACATAACATAAGCATAGCATAACTAACTATGCTTATGTTATGTTATAATATTATAATAGTGTAACACGTTCTGATTTTTTTCTAATATGCCCCGTATGTCTTCCTTGCAGTGCGGCTAAGAACTGAGCAACTTCAATTTGGTTTAGTTTAGGAAAGATGAATATACATCTAAGATGCCCCATGACTTTAATATGGGGTTACTTTGACCTAGTACTATATTTTGCAAAAAAATAGTTTATAGTTTCTTAAACGTTACGGGGTCTAATAAGCCGCTTACCGCCAAAATGAAAAGTTAACAAAAGTTTAGGTAAAAAAAAGTTTTCAAACGAAGTCTTAAACACCACAGGGTGTTTAAGTCTTAAACACCACAGGGTGTTTAAGACAAACAGTACAAAAATGAGTGCCACTGTTAACGTATTCAATGAAAACAACTCGAGTTCCCAAGACATGTTATCTAATGAATAGCTCAACCAACTAACTCACCTACTGTTCCTGACGTCACATCGGGCCACACACCACATCGCAGCTGCGGACGTCCCCTCTCCGCTCACTTGCTCGCCTACACCTTGCGCGTACGCACATGTCATATCGGTTGTCTCAAATTTTGTTATTACGCATACCTACGTAAATACAGTCCTATAAAATTATCAAATCAAGCAGTTTTATTGCGTAGTCAAGACCACCAGCAGCACACCTGGAGCTTGATATTCACCAGATGGTCCTTCGAGCTAGGGAAGATCGCCGTTTTTGTGCTACGCACGCACCTCCCGTGGACTTTGGACTGGCCGTCCATACAGCGTACTCGCCTATGCCGTAGAGGACACTTGAAGGACAGTCTACCCAGTGGGATAGTGTACTGAGTGAGTCCGTTCCATAATCCCTTTCTACTTTCTTTTCTTTTTGCCTTTTTAATCCAGGAAATTTGAAATAGTACTATACGGATCAGGCTCATGTTGATCTCTTTATTTATAGCTTACTTATTCAGTGGAAATTTCCATAGTCAAATCATCTTCATTTTGCATAACTTCACTTATATTGTAAAAACATTCCTTCGCTCGCTAACCGCAAGTGTTTGCTTAACGCGTAAACAACATCATTAGTGTATTTTTTTACTTCTTTCGATATTGTACTTATTGCACCGGTGACTCACCGGGCTCATTAGCATATCAGCTGATTTTACCTTAGGCTTGGCCAGCTATTTACGAATTTGATATTATAATCGAAACTAAATTATATTGATTTATTTGTCTTTGCTTGTACTACTGACTTTGCCATTTTTTTTTTGCTTTGCCTATACTGCCTACCTACACTTTCTCATTATGTCTGATGCAAAATTAAGGGAACTCATAAAGAGGCGAGGTAGCTACAAAGCAAAGCTTACGCATTTTAGCAACTTTTTAAGAATACTACCTAGCACGGGAATTGATTTAGATAATTTTCAAAGAACGGAATTAAAAAACCGTCTTAGCTCAATGGAAACCCTATACAAGGAATTCGACGTGTTACAGACAGAGTTGGAGCTGTTGTCGGAGGATGCGGATGAAATGTACCAAGAGAGGGAGCAGTTCGAGTCGCAGTACCACGCGCTGGTGGCCCGCGCGGGGGCGATCTTCGCTACCGCGCGCGCCTCGTCGCCCGCGCTTGTGTCTGCCACCTCCGTCGATGATCTCCCGCGCCACGGCTCTGGCTGCAGGCACGACTTTGTTCGGCTGCCTAAGATAGACTTGCCTCACTTCGACGGGGACTATCAGCACTGGCTTGAATTCCGAGATACGTATCTTTCCCTTATTCATAATAATGACAGCATACAAGATATTAACAAATTTCATTACTTGCGTGCTGCTTTAACCAGCAGCGCGTCATTAGTGATAAAAAGCATAGATTTTAAAGCGGACAACTATGGTACAGCTTGGCAGTTATTATCCGAAAGGTACGACAATGAAAGACTACTTATTAATAATCACGTGCAGGCCTTATTTAATTTTGAACAAATTCAACATGAATCTTGTAAATCTTTACGGAACATGATCGACGTCACAAATAAAAATCTTCGTGCCTTATCCACATTAGGACAGCCTTCTGAGCATGGGGGTCTAGGGGAGACCCTCATAATATACATGATGTCAGAAAAACTTGACAAGGTCACACGAAGGGAGTGGGAAGAATATAAAAATAATTTAGATTCCTTTCCAAATTTAAAAGATTACATAAAATTTTTAACAAACAGAGCAGATCTACTTGAATCCTTAAATTATAATAAAAACACAACAACGAAAAACACTAACGAACACAACAAAACTAAAAACTTCCTTACAACAACAAAAACAAAAAACAAAAACAATGCAGACAATGTTAAGTGCCCCATGTGTTCTGAGAATCACTTTTTATTCAGTTGTCAGCCTTTCAGAAAACTTGACATAGAAGCACGCATTAAAAAAGCATCAGAAAGCAATGTTTGTATGAACTGCCTTCGACCTGGTCATACCGAGAAGCGTTGCAGTCTCTCGCATTGCAAATATTGCAAGACCAGACACAACACCCTCTTGCATAGGGAATCAATAGAAAAACAGACAAGGGAAAACATAGTTTTATCTACAAACGTCACATTACCCACAGAAAGTGATCGAAGTCACATTTTGCTTTCCACAGCCTTGGCAAAGGTGGCAGACGTCAATGGAGAGCTTCATACTGCCAGACTACTGTTGGACAACGGCAGCACCTCCAACTTCATCACCGAAGAGCTATGTGGGAAGCTCGGCCTGGTAAAACGCAACACTAGCTCCATCGTCTCAGGTATAAATGGTCAAGCTTCTAGTACCTCAGAAAGCTGCAGTCTTCATTTGCGGTCTTATGATGGTAGCTATCAGGCGAGGGTAAGCTGTTTTGTTATACCGAAAATCACACAATCACTGCCTGGCTCTTATGTAGACAAAAGGTATATTACCGTCCCGCCAGGTATTCAATTAGCAGACCCAACATTCAATGTGCCTACTGCTATCGACATTCTAGTCGGTGCTGAGGTGTTCTGGGACGTCTTAGGTTCCGAGACTATTAATTTAGGCAATAATCAGCCTAGATTACAATCATCCAAATTAGGTTGGCTTATTTCGGGTCGTGTCAGTCGGTCTCGTCTTCGCACGAAATCTTCTGTTTGTCACTTTCTATCACATGAGGAGTCAGATCAGCTGACTCGCTTTTGGGAACTTGATACGGTGTCGTCTGCCAACTGTTACTCTTCAGAAGAACAGGCATGTGAGAAACTATTTCAGGAGACCACACGTCGTGATACCCATGGTAAATTCATTGTCACCATACCATTGAAGGACTCGCTTGAGTGCTTAGGTGATTCTTACGCAATGGCCAAGCGTCGTTTTCTCTCCCTAGAGCGAAGATTTGAGCGAGACTCCACATTCAAAACCAGATACATGCAATTCATGCAAGAATATATTGATCTTCATCACATGACCGAATATTCAAAAACCAATAATTCAGAAATTAATTATTTCATGCCTCATCATGGTGTTGTGCGCGAGTCAAGTTCTACCACAAAACTTCGCGTAGTTTACGATGCTTCGGCCTCCAGCACCTCGGGCAAGTCCTTCAATGATATTCAGATGGTAGGTCCAACCGTACAGGAGGATCTGCTTTCCATTCTCTTGAGATACAGGCAACACAAATTCGTTGTAACAGGTGACATTGAAAAAATGTACAGAGCTATTTTAGTTGAACCGTCTCAGCGCCCGTTACAACAAATTGTTTTCAGATTCAACTCCTCAGACCCTTTAAAGACCTATGCACTGAATACAGTGACATACGGCACAGCTTCAGCCCCGTATTTGGCCACAAAATGCCTAATTTCACTTGCAGATCAATGTTCAGACCCAGAGGTTAGTCAGTCAATCAGACGTGATTTTTACGTAGATGACTATTTGAGTGGTGGCGAATCGATTGAGTCAGTCATAAATTTATGTCATGGGGTAGTAAATACTCTTGAGTCAGCCAAGTTTCACCTTAGAAAGTGGCAATCAAATAGTCCAAAGATATTAGAGGCCGTCACTAATATAAAACCAGAACATCAAGATAAAAAATTAAATCTAAATGACACACCTAGCAAAACACTTGGGCTACACTGGGATTGTAAAACAGACACATTATTCTTTTCTATAGATTTAAAACCTATTACCAAAATTACAAAGCGTAATATTTTATCCCTAATAAGTCAGGTATTTGATCCAATCGGCCTCGTTGGGCCATGTATAGTTCAGGCTAAACTTATGCTGCAGCAGCTGTGGATACTTAAATGTAACTGGGATGATGAAGTACCAACAGAAATAAAATCACAATTCCTTGAGTTCACACAGTCACTTCCAGCTCTTAACTCAGTTCACATTCCTCGTTGGGTATCTTGTAGTAATGCTTGTTTGGTGGAGCTACATACTTTCACAGACGCTTCTGAACGCGCCTATGGTGCGTGTATATATGTCAGAACCGTAGCAGTCGACGGAACAGTTTGCACTCGCCTTTTAGCTTCCAAAAATAAGGTCGCCCCTATAAAGGCCACAACTATACCAAGGCTGGAGTTGTGTGGTGCCTTACTGGGCACAAGACTTTTTCTGAAGGTACGTAAATCATTTACTCTAGAGTTTAATCACTGTTTCTTTTGGTGTGACTCGACGATTGTGCTTGGATGGCTGTCTACATTGCCAAGTCAGCTCGAACAATTCGTCCGCAATAGAGTAAGTGAAATCCAAGAAGCTACGACTGGACAGACGTGGAGCTATGTGCCTTCAAAGAGTAACCCCGCTGATCTCACATCTCGGGGGGTGAAGGCTGATTGCATCAGCTCGTCTACTCTTTGGTGGTCGGGTCCTGATTTTTTAAATCACAAAGAAATCAAATTTCCTAAATCACCTAATACACAAAATCAGTCTTTACCAGAAACATCTTTACATACAACTACTGACACACATAAACAAAATTATAACAACATATTTTCGAATTTAATTCATAAAAAATCATCATTTACATCACTGATAAAAATCGTTGCCTATATACAAAGATTTATCAACAATTGTCAAAAACAGAATAATAAAAAATCATCTTACTTAACAGTTTCAGAATTACAATCATCACAGAATCTCATATTACAGATTTCTCAACAAGAAATGTTTCCTGAGGAATATTCATGTCTTAAAACTAATAAGGCCTTACATAAAAAAATCGGTTAATAAGTCTTTCTCCTTTCATTGATTCAGACAACTTAATACGCGTAGGTGGACGTCTCAACAACTCCAACTATAGTTACAATGTTAAGCATCCTATTCTTTTATGTAGCAAACATCACTTAACAAAAATTATCTTCGAAAGAGAGCACAAAACACTCTTTCACGCTGGGCCACAATTACTTTTAGCGCACATTAGACTCACCTACTGGCCTTTAGCAGGCAGAAACCTAGCTAAGCATGTAGTGCGTAACTGCGTTCGCTGCACTCGCTTCAAAGCTCAGCCTATTCAGGTCATCATGGGCAACCTACCAAGCGATAGGACCAACTTAGAGTACCCCTTTTTGAACACAGGGCTTGATTATGCCGGGCCAGTGCTGATAGCCGACCGTAGAGGTAGAGGATGTAAACTGATAAAATCTTACATTTGTGTTTTTGTGTGCTTTGCAGTCAGAGCCGTTCATCTGGAGCTAGTTTCCGACCTTACCAAGGAAGCTTTTCTTGCGGCCTTCAGCCGATTTATCAGTCGTCGGGGCAAGCCTCAACGCGTGTACTCCGACAATGGCACTACGTTTGTGGGAGCTTTCAATGAGCTTTCACGCTTCTTAAAGGTTTCATCTAGTAACATAGAGTCAGATCTTGCAGGCAAAGACATTGAATTTAAATTTATACCTCCCTACAGCCCACACTTTGGTGGAATTTGGGAAAGTGCAGTAAAGTCCACCAAACACTTATTGCGTAGAGTTATGAGCCTAACTCATTTAACATATGAAGAGCTCTCAACATGTCTGGTTCAGATAGAGGCTATTTTAAATTCCAGACCTTTAACACCTCTATCCACTGATCCATCAGATCTTTCTTATCTTTCTCCTTCGCACTTCCTCATCGGACGATCACTCACGTCAATCCCTCGTCCTCAGATCACCGACGTCAACATCCAGCGGCTACAGCGTTTCGACCGTATCGAAAAACTACGGCAGCATTTTTGGCAGCGCTTTTCTAATGAGTATGTGTCTCTCCTGCAGCAGAAAACCAAATGGCAGACGGCTGGGCAACAGCTTAATACAGGCACCATGGTCTTAGTCAAAAACACCAATCTTCCTCCTCTTCTGTGGTTGCTGGGCAGAGTGGTTGCAGTGAAGACTGGCTCCGACGGGCATTCTCGAGTCGCCGACATTCTGACGAAGAAGGGCGTTATAACACGTGCATACAACAACATATGCCCGCTTCCTGTCTCTTCAGCATTATCTTGAAGAAATCTTCAACGCGGGGAATATGTTCCTGACGTCACATCGGGCCACACACCACATCGCAGCTGCGGACGTCCCCTCTCCGCTCACTTGCTCGCCTACACCTTGCGCGTACGCACATGTCATATCGGTTGTCTCAAATTTTGTTATTACGCATACCTACGTAAATACAGTCCTATAAAATTATCAAATCAAGCAGTTTTATTGCGTAGTCAAGACCACCAGCAGCACACCTGGAGCTTGATATTCACCACCTACTAACAAGTACGTACAAAGGTAAGGCCCTAAACAGACAATTAATTCGGCCAATCTGAGCTGTCTTAAGAGACAAATCAGTTTGAAACTTACGGGTTTCGTCATCCGGAGCGGATATGATCCGGATTATAAGCGGTTGTAAGCGGAACTGGTGTGCCGAGGATCTAAAGATTATATTTTACCTATAGTTATTATAATTAGACAGAATTTGGCAATGACAACAAGCGGTCAAACTTGAATGGCAGTAGGCAAGGCACATTGCTCTCAGAACAGATGATTTACGGGGACTAAAAGTCAGAACTTCGTCTCTATTGACCAGGAGAGTGGCGGCCACGTACCGGGAAACGCGTCATTGGAAGGTGGACAAGGTGGACCGATGACCTGGCGCGGAAATCCAATGAATGCGAGACGCCCGAGATGGTCGTTATGGCGACATTTGGGGCAGGCCTATGTCCAACAGTGGATGTCTTTCAGAAGAGAAAGAAAGAAAAGAAAGAAAACACTTTTATTTGGCATACAAAAAAGATGATAATGATAACAAGCGGCTTGTGGGTTGAAAAATACGCAGCGAGCCTATATAGCCATGTTGTTGAGTCAACTCTGGCGGTGCAGCGCGTCTGGAATGTTTGCTGAAGCATGCACTGATAATTTCTAAGCCGTCATGTACAAAAAAAGCAGCTTCCCTGCTGGCCCGTATACAGGGTAGCAACAACAGTTCGTTTTGACTGTCTCTTTCAAAATCATTGGGTCATGACTTGTGGGCGTAGCGAGTTATGGCAAATAAAAACATAAATAAATATGTACGAGTAATTTTTTTAAAGGTCTATGTCACCCGAAATAAAGTTATTAATTTTATGAAAATTTTCGGTTAGCGGTGAAAATTGAGCTACTCGTTTTAAAATAGTGCTTCATAACTATCATTTAACCCACTACTGAGTTTTATAGCCTTCATTATTATGTTATATAATTTCTAGTTCTGTGTGTCTCCTATCCAAGTATTTCGCTTTTGAAAGGTGTTTTTGACTACCATTCTATCAACAAATAAAATAATTTGTACTAGATTAAGATTTCTACAGCGTGGTGGATTACGGCCCATTCCCTCTCCTAGAGAGGCCTGAGTCCCAATAGTGGGAACATTATAAGGCCGACTATGCTAAGATTTCTATGAGTCTATGCCACCCGAAATAAAGTTATCATTATTCCACTTTTTTTAATATATTTTATTACATTTAAAAAAAATCCTTAAAAATACCTATTAAAAAACATTTAATAGTAACCTACCGGCATTGGGAACAGGGTCCAAGCTACCAGTGGTCAGGGCTCCTGAGAGAGGAATCTCCAACGACGAGAGCCTCCTCAGATGTTGGTCGAGGCTCTTTGATATTAAACTATTGGCCGTCACGATTATCGGCACAATGAATACTCTATCCACTTCCCACTTGTCGATAACCTCACGAGCCAAGTCAAGATACTTAGTATTATTATAATTAAAGCCATACTCGATCGGCCTTCTGCAAAGGAATCAACTAGTTTAGTTAAAAAATAAATTGTATTTTTGTGACGAGTGACGGTGACGGGGCCCCCTAATTGACGCGGTCCGTTCAATTGATGGAGCATGCTAGGGCCGACGCCAGGGCTACGGGATTGTTTGAAACAATCATTGAAATTGTTGGAGATATCTAGAGACACCGCCAAGACGACCCTGCCCCGGGACACCGCATCGCCCATCATAATGGACGTATTTGACGTGAACTACTTGTGCTGGAGGCGGTCACCATGATGGATTTAACCAAAAAGTGTTCAATATAACCCTTCCTCTATATACTCCTGGCAAACTTATAATTATTTTAGGAAGAAATCTTAATGGTTAAAACATCCCGCCGCGATTCTACTAAGGTTAAAGAAATAATGGTTATACCTTAGATTGTGTTTAAAGTACAAAATAAATAAATACTAGTAAGTAATAAAATAATATTATTTTCATATGTTTTCATTATCACGAAATGAATTTTAAAACTTTATTTTGTTTCTAATTACATTTTAAAGACATTTTTATAATTACAATTTAGAATGCCGTAACTAAAAATCTTTAATATTATAATTTTTTTTCTTAATTCCCTTTCAAGTTTGAATACGGTTTCTTTAAACGAAAATGTTGCTTATATTTTATTTTTGTGTTTTTAATAATTACATCTGCCATAGTCGATATAAATGAAAAATGGAATTTAAACCTTCGAGTTCATTAACTTTTCTTTAATATTATTTACCGTTATAAGGTTTTTTTTCTTACAAGGGTGGACTCAGAAATCAGAAAATATTCTGTATAAAAAAATATGATTTTAAATTTTAACCATTGAGATACATTGAGCAACATTCTTAATAAACTTTGTGTACGAGTACATTAATACTCGTAATATAATAATAATAATAATGTCGTGGTAGATTATTGTTTACACACAGAGATGCTCGTGGTGGAGTATTCGAAGACATGTGACATTCACCAATCCGCACTGGGCCCGTGTGGTGGATTACGGCCCATTCCCTCTCCTAGAGAGAGGAGGCCTGAGTCCCAGCAGAGAGAACATTAAAAGGCTGATTATGCTTATACTTTATGCTAATGTCGTGGTGGGGCTTGCGTGCTCCAATAAACCCTAAGTCTGTAACGGTAGTGTTTTCTTTGCCGTAACAGATGCTAGATCTTAGTCTGGATTGTATCTCTCTTAAGAGATACAATCCGCAGGGCTTTTTTGTGGTGAAATGTTGGGCATTAGCGGCCCCATGAACCCTATCTCCCGGGAGACTTTTTGTTCTTTGTCTCCGGTTTACCTTTATTGGCTGACCGTAGTGAACATTGACGAGGAACAGAGCTTCCACCTCTCTCTTGCCTTTATAAGCTGCTTTGAGTGGAGATTCGCAAAAGCAAACGTGCTCGGGAGAAAGATGTATAATCCAGTAAGGTGCTGGTAAGGATCGTGACCGTACTTCTGGGATTGTCTTAATAGCCGTGGTATACCTCTCTACTCCTCAAGCACCTCAAGATATATTGCCCTCTTGTTGCTACGTCACTCCGTGCTAGCGCCAGTTTTTGGGGGACAATTCATTGAGTGCCGTCACACCCTTCTTTTATCGATGTATATTAATAACATTGTTCAGGCAGGGGTCACAGTCTTTACACAGTTCTTGGTAACCAGTCCAATTAAACTTTCCAAAACCATAGCTATATATCTTTCTTTTTCACAATAGTTTTGTACCAATTGTGATGCTTCGGTTCACTTGCCTAGCACGTACAGGTATAATTATTGGTTGGTACCGTGTTCCATGAAAAATGTGTAAGGCACCTCTGCGAGTTGGCTTCGGCCCCTTGTGCACCTTTCAAAGATCCAGGACCCTAGAGTCCTGAGATAAATAAATTCATAAAAATAATCTGAGAAGGCTATCGTTGGGCAGTTGGATCAAAACCTTGATCCAGGAAGCTTTACTCCTGGATACGGCGCGTAATTCTCGAAGCACCAGATTTTTTTATATATTTTGATATGTTTTTAACACTTAAAAATGTAAATAATATGTGTACATAAAAAAATAATGGAATAATAATAAAAAAGCCGGTTATGTTGAGTTCCCATTGGATAATTTCAGAGTAACACGCGGGCGACGCCGCTAGCAAAAGTTAGTTCACAGTTTCGGTAAAAACCTGTAGGATATACATGTTTCTACAGCAAACCTGTATATTCAACTAAATAACGTACTCTTTATTGTACACCATACCAATTAACATATAACTTAGAAATTAATAGAGGTAACAATGGGCGGTCTCGACGCCATAAGTAATTTTCACAGCGATTTTCTTTTAGTTCGAGGGAAATTTTCATTTAGCTAGTATCAGTTTTAGAAAGCATTTAGTTTTTGAGAATACAGACACTTTATTTTCCACTAGAATACGATTGAATTACGGATGTAACACATTCTAATATTATTGCAGTAATTGGCAACAAATTTCTAGTCAGTTATCTCGACAAGGTTCGACAATGCTACAATAAAAGTCATAGCTCCATTTTCCCAGATCACGCCTGTTTCAATGATTCCACATATTGTCCAGTTGTGTTGACACTTAAGATATAACACAAGACCAATTTTACAACAGAATGTTTACTAATCAATTTACAAGTGATTAAAGACCTCCACTGAATTTCACTGGGAGAAATTGAGCTTAAAAATCAAGTAGGAAAGGTTTTACCATACTGTAGGTATATACTCCCTCTTACATAATATTCAATATAAATTAATCAGAATGCGAACTTAAAGCAAAGGTACATAATTCATTCATCCAGGCACAAAAGTTCCTAAGTGTTTCTTAAGCAAGGGCTTATCGCCGACTTCGTAAGGGCTAGCCTACACTGACAGCGAAACTTATATCGCTATGAATTATTTTGATTAGCTTTTGTATAACAGTTCTATTCGGACATGTTTTTTTAGGTATGAAAACACCATTAAAACTAATATCGTAAAGAGATTAAAACGATTTTTATTTTCACTTTGTTGTCCGTCCGTCTGTCTGTCTGTCAAGACCCTTTATCTCGGGAACGCGTAAAGGTATCGAGTTGAAATTAAAACCATTCACTTGGGTCTACGGTCACGTATATTTCAACACTCTCAAGGGAATCAAAATTCATAGGGTACTTTCGTCGACCTAGAATCCTGAAATTTAGCATGAAGCAAAGTATTATAGTACAAGTATCGTGTGGTGACACTTGGGGAGGCATATGTCCAGCAGTGGAAGCCTTTTGACTGAAATGTTGACAATAATGACTGATTATCTGGCCTCCAGTCGTCGGATAAAACGATAATACCTTTTGGCAAGATGGTGTCAATTTTCTGGCTTTTGACTGTCAAAGTTCTAAAAATTTCAGCCCTGAGCTAAACTGAGTTTAGCTGAGCCCAACAGCTAAACGTCCACAGAGAGACCCCAAACGTTGGTTAACTTTACTAAAGCACTAGTTAGAAATACAAAGTATGATACAATTATTTACACTAATTATTATGTATTATAAAGAGGTAAAGTTTGTTTTTTTTTGTTCGTAGGAAATAATCTCTGAAAGTACTGGTCCGATAGCGAAAATTTTTCCACCGATAGAAAGCTGCTTTATTCCTGAATGACATAGGCTATATTTTATTTATGCTGGCGAAGCCGCGGGCAAAAGCTAGTAAAATATATTTCAATTTGAAAATAAAATAAAGTTATAGAGTTCATTTAATACCGAATACATACGTAGATTTTGTAAAACGGGTCTCGATAATACTAAAAAAAAATGTATTTTGTCAAATCGCAATCATTTTGGCAATGACCAAGTTGAGGATGTGGTGTGGTGGGACGACGATGTCTTCTTTAGGAATGGGTAAGAAGTGGCTCAGAGCCGAAAACAATGGAAGCAGTGGGACAATATAGGGTGGATATAATAATAATAATTTGGCAAATCAATCAAGCCTGTGGCAACGCCTGTACATTAACCATCATTTGTCCCTTATGATCAATTTATAATTCTGCCCATCCCGATCAAAGCTAAAATGTATACACAAGTAATGAATTAATACAGTCAGAAAATATTATTTTAGTTTTTGAATAAACATTTGACTCTGTCGAAATTCATCACGTTACTAATGTATGCTTTTTGGATACTCATCCATATTTATGACTGATTCTTTTAGAAAAGCTTCAATATTCGCGATATACTTCATTTTCAGACAAACATGATGAATTATTAATTTATGAGTGATCGTTGAATAATTTTTCGTATTTATATATGTAGGTGTGTTGATTTTGGTTACGTTACAATGCTAACGAATCTGAAATTCTACATTCTACTTTAATATTTAATAAGATATGTAAATATAATGTTATACTGCCATGTACTGTTATGTATGTTTATGACACACATAGTAGATATCTTAGGTCATCGGAAAACTTGAGGCTAGAGATGCCATTCCACCAATTTTTATGATAAGTCGTTTACTGTTCAAGCAGTGTGGCTGTGGAAAGCTTTGCCCGTGTCAGTAAGGCAAGCTCAAACACTCACGATTTTTAAAAATATGGTTATGGATCACTACCTTTCCTCTTGAATGTCGTCATTACGTACATCATTTCTTTGCTTTTATAATTATATATATATTATATATTGTTTGTATTATATGAAATTTTTTAGTTTATGAGTGAGTATATTTTTTCTCCTTCTCTGTCAAATCCATCCAAAGGTTGTCTGTAAAAAATCGCTTTTAGCGATAAGACCGCACATTGTGACACCATATTTATATTAAGTTCCTGATTTAATTTGTATTTTTGGTGTACAATAAAGAATATATCTATCTATCTATCTACTGCGTTTACACATTCGTGCACTTGCGTGAAAGTGTGCATGCTTTACGAATAAATATTCATAGAAGTTTATTTAGATACACATACACTTAAGACGTTTTATTTTCACATTTTTTAATCAAGGCTTACACCTACCACGATGAAGATGAACGCAACGGCTAGCTATCAAAGTAGGTACATACTGAGTGGATGGAATCAAATCTACACGAAAAGAACGACAATATTTATTCTGCAACTTTATCTATGGCATAGAAGTGGTAATATTTTTTTTAAATATTATGGTCTATGGTCAAGACTTTAGAATCACAATTGTTCCAACTATGTAATGAGTTTACATGTTTGTGAACGAAGAGTAATTGTGTACTAGTCTGGTAGAGGGTTAAAAAAAACTGTATCCAAGAAATTGAAGGGCTGAAGCTCAACTACAAAACCAGAAATAGAAACGCGTGTCCACCAGATCCAACTACATTTTTCCGACCCCCTAATGTTATAAATTTCTACATTAAATTATGTTTATACAAGGTCACGTGTAAATATCAATTTAGCACGTTCGTGACACGCACGTGGGGAAAAGTTATTATAAAGAATATCACAGGAAATAGAAACTTGTTTATCTCTCCAAAATATTATCGCTTCGTCTCCTCAGTGTGTGTCGTACCTAAACTGGAATTTATTAATTATTATCTTAGGTTTCATACTAAACCCTGCATGCGGCTTCAGTTATTTATTAGTTAATTAAAGTGACAATCTTGCAGCCAGTTACGAACTCACGTTAAGTTAACGGCCCGGTTAAATTATGACGGTTCAGTTAAAATTTAACTTGAATGTTGGTGTTCTAAAGGTGTACAGGGAATTGAAATATTGACAGGAACCGTTGCTTGTGTTTCGCAATTAGTCAATTGAAAAGTTAATTACATTTTGAATCTCATTAGTTTGCAAGTCGCTTTAAAATTTGACTGTTGGTGAAGGTTTAAAACAGGTGGTTTTAAGTACTACTCTATTTTTATATTAAAAAAAAATCAAAATTCATTTATTGGTTTGTTAAATTTTACATGAGATCTGAATAATATATAAATTAATTCCTCAAAAATCTACCTTAACGGTGCACAGGCTTTCTCGTAGTTAGTAATTATTATAAATAAGAATTAATCAACAAATTAAAATACGATATTTATAACAAAAGACAACATAACTCAATGAATTAAATAAATATCAAGTAACTTACTATACTAAAAATTATAATATAATGTCAAAATTAAATAAAATCAATGTCAAATAGCTTACAATTAATTTATCATTAAGAAATTCGTCAATATTATAATAACATTTCTTTTTTCTTAATAAGGTGGTAAATCATATAATGACTTCTCCCGCTTTTTTGTGTCAGACTTTTACTGACTAAAACCACACCTGTGTCCTTCAGTTACCCTTTGCGTCCTAAGACCACGGGTTCCCTTTTCAAAAAATGCCCACTGACATCTCTTTGAGGAACGCGCTGTTGACGAATTAGGTTAATAATACCCCGTGGGTTTAATTTATGAGACATTACGATCAAAATAAACTCTCAACTTTGTCTCTTGACTTTTCTTTTTTTTATTCTTGATAGGTTTGCGCTTGACCGATGGAACACGCTTACCTAGAAGTAACCTATTCACTCTTGACTTAAAGATTCCCGGGTTGTAGCCATCAGGAAAGACAGATTCCGGCAAGGAATTCCCCTCCTTAGCTGTACGCACAATGAATGTGTTCCCAAAACGTTTTGTACGTATAGGTGGTATGTCCACCATGTACCTTGTGTGCTTATGATTCTTTCTTTCTTCTTAGTCGTAGTGTTCCACTCGCGTCTCAAGGAGATTTCAGCAAAACCGTAGGGGCTCAACAGGTCCAAAGACTACTGGGTCCATGGGTTATCCGAAAAGGAACCAGGGGGAAATAATCGGAGATAATGAGGTCATAATTTTATCTTCAAGTGCGTGGTCAGAAAAACTAACAAGTCTTGTACAAAGAACACGTATTAAATCGTAACGTAAAGCTACTTAACCGTCTTTACTCCACTACTGCGCGTAAAGTTAACAGCTACAACAAGTTTCACTGGCACAGTTAAACGGCTTGTCTCTGACGTCACTGGTCTGCGCAATAAAACCTCTATTAGATTCGCAATTGCCGAGATATTGTACTTGAATATGCCTTGATTTAATTCTTCATTTGTAGATAGATTCTTGTTTAAAAAAGGGGCTCGTTCAGCTACCTAAAATGGCTAAAATCTTTACGCTTTTTTAAGCATGTTTTAAAGATTGGATTGGAATTTTCTATTTCAAGTTACAGTCCATCCTAAGGTTGTCTGGTAGATATCGCTGTCAGCGATAAGACCGCCTTTGTACCCATAGATTTAAGTTAGTGTTAAAGTTTTGTTACTATTTTGGTGTACAATAAATTTTATTCTATTCTATTCTACTTTGTAATATTTTGTTTTTACTTGGATTTTAATTATTTTCAGAAATCAGAAATCAGAAACGTTTATTTCAAATAGACCAATTACAGGCACTTTTGAATTGTCAAAATGTCGGTCAGTCAAAAAAAAATACAAGTGAAGCTAAATTGCACGTTCCAAAGCGTAGATCTCTATGGAGAAGAACGTGCAAGAAACTCCATGGACACTCTTTTAAATCATATTATGAGTTACATAAATTTTGGTTAAATTTTTTGTGCTTCTAATATGTGAGCACAATGTAGATAAGTAATAATAATTAAAATAAAAAATAAAATAAAAACTAATTTAAAAAAATAGAAATTGAAATTAAGTCACTGGCAGCAAAGAGATGACCAGTCTCAACTGACGGCACCCGTTCACGAGCATGACGCGTGCATCAGCCCCGCTCAGCTCAACCATTTTGAAGGGAACTGAATGACCCAATAATACGTGCCACCATCAGCGAGACATTTGGGTGAGCATGACAAACTCAACTGCCATGCTCGTAATGTCAAACAATTTGTAACCTAATAAAAATGCTCCATGGTACTTCACATTCACAAAACTTGAAAAACAAAGTTGATATGAATACAAGTATTTGTAGCCCATTTAAAATTTTTGCAATACTTGCAATACTTAGAAGCTGTCACACGTGCCTTAGATTAAAGAAAATACTCGTGTTCATATAACAATTGTCAATTTATAAAATTGTAGGTTGGCCAGTAAAGTAAATCAAATAATTAAATTAAAGAATTTTTATTTCTCATAAGAACATAGTATAAACGTTCACTTTTTGTTCACATCATTGTTGTAAGCCGCGGGGATCGGAACTGTCACTCCTACATACAGGTTATACTATAACCTAGTTAGGAGATCAGAACTGCACCCAAAGCAATTGTAGCAAATTTGTAATTGTAGCAAATTTGTAATTCTACCAAATAAAAATCAAACACCCATGTACTGCAATATTTGTAAATGATCAATAAAGATTATTATTATTATTACTTTTAGGAGATTTAAAATTTTAGTTAAATAGTTGTCGTCTAATGACGAAGCATGCAATACACCTTACATATATATAGACCGCCCGGAGGACACGGTGGAGCATACGGTAGAGGTGTGCCCCGCCTGGTCAGAGCACCGCCGTGTCCTCGTGGGGGCGATTGGCGGCAGCGATCTCTCGCGCCGGGCCTTGGTACAGGCTATGGTCCGGAGAGAGGAGTGGCAGGCGCTCGCCTTCTTCTGCGAAGCAGTAATGCTGGCAAAGGAGGCGGACGAGCGCGTGAGGCAAAGGTCCTCACGCTCCAACTGCCGCCGGGATTCTTATCCCGTTTTACGGCCACCGTAGGCATGGGCTTGCGGACTGCGAACAATGGGTGGCCCAAGGAGATGTCAGCAACCGTAGGGGCCCAGCAGGGTCGAAGCCTACTGGGGCCATGGGTGATGCGAAAGAGATCCCCGGGGCCCTGGAAAAAAATGGCAAAGAAGGAACAGCAGTGGGTTTTTAGTCAGTAAAAGTCTGACACTATCTCGCGTTCCGCCCAAGAGCGGGGGATGTCATTAGACTATTTGCCCACCCGGAAAAAAAAACACCTTATACGACAATTACAATAAAATACACAATAGGCTTACAACATCACGTAATACTACGATACAGGACAACAGGGCACAACGAAATCATTGAAGTCAAACATGTAGGTACATTTAACACAATATGGCACAGCTGAGTCAAATTCGGAAAGGAGAAGCGCCCTGGTGTTACCAAAGTATGGATCACCCGGTCACGGTGTAGTGGTGATCTGCCCCGCTTGGACGGAGCACCGCCGTGTCCTTGTAGATCAGCGGCGGCGACCTCACGCATCCGGCTCAGGTTCAAAGCATGGTATGGAATGGGAACAAATGGGAGGCGTTCACCTCCTTCTGCAGCAGTAATGCAAGCCAAAACCGTGAGGCGTTGACGAACTACACGCCCTGGCCCCTCACCGGAGACGACCTGGGTGTCGGGAGTCGCAGGTCGTTTTGCGGCCACCGTAAGCACGGGCTTGCGAATGACGAGCAATAGGGAGCTCGCCGGCCGGCCGTCAGGTAAGGACCAAACCCGGGTCGACAGAGCACAATGCTCTGTCGACCCGGGTTTGCTCCACGCTCCCTCTCGCTACAATCAGAGCGGAAGGAGTCATTTGATAATTTCCCACGTAAAAAAAGACCAATGAAATGTAGATTTTACATAGTGGAACCCGCGGTCCCCGAACGCGAGGGTAACTGAAGGATACTAGTGTAGTTCTAATCAGTAAAAGTCTGGCACTCCCTTCCACTCCATTCTTGAGTGAAAGAAGTCTTTGAAAGACATTAGCTAATGTGCAAAGTTTGCGCGTTATTTTATTATTGGAGCTTTGTGGGTAACAAGTATTTTTTTTTAGTTTTTATCCAATATGACACATCATTTATTTTATAATATTTATGTTGTTATTCATAAAATAGTTATTTATATATTTTATTTCAATAAAATTATTCATCAGTAGACCATGCACTTCAAATATCAATATTTAGTTTATTTATACATTTTGTTTACCCACGTCTGTGCGTCACTGCGGGGTGCCAACTGAAAATCGCCCAGCAAATGCTGAGGTTGCACCTTTTCGGTGCGGGCGCATTCTGTACTTTCGTTCTTTTTTACTTTGTGTTTGTAACTGTTGTGTCCCGAATAAAATTATTTCTATTCTCTACTCCATATTCTGTTTACTTCTTCATGACATACAGATGTGTTGATAAGTTCAACAAATGTAAATAAATAAGATGTCTGTTTTATCTAGTTAGTCAAGTTAAATACGTTTTATCAAACAAGCATTAACCTCTTCGTATCAAAGGTCGCTCTGTGTTAGTAAGTTCATCACATTAAATGATTCCCAGAAATGGTGTTGAATGAAAGATCGGTGCTAAATTCCTTCCTAAATTTGATACCCACTACTGTTTGAAGATTCGAAGACATGTGACATTCACCAACCCGCGCTGGACCCGCGTAGTGGATTACGGCCCATTCTCTCTCCTAGAGAGTAGGCCTGAGTCCCAGCAGTAGGAACATTATAAGGTTGATTATGCATATATTAATGAATTCTTGATAAATCTTGATAGCTTCACTTGGTTGTTTCAATTGTTTGTGTGTGCATGCGTAGATAACAATACCGATGCGCTACCAATGTCTATCGATTTCCATATTATTTCGCTACTATTAGGAAAAATTATTTAAAAAATACTAACATCTAACAACAACAACATCACAAACACAACACAACAACAACATCTTTCTATCTATTATCATCTTCTTGCCGTTGTTCCGTTTTATTTGGGGTTGGCGCAAACGTTTCAAACGTTTCAAAACGCAAACGGCGAGCAGTAGGTAGCCGTCCAGACCGAGCCCAAGTCGTCGACGGCGCGTACTGACGGCCCAGCAGGGTCGAAGCTTACTGGGGCCAAGGGTCTGCTTCTAAAAGGAAGACTCGGCCCTGGTACGAAAGGCAACAAAGGAACAGGAGTGGGTTTTTAGTCAGTAAGAGTCTGACACTATCTCCCGTTCTGTACAAGAACGGGAGATGTCATAAGATGATTATCCAACCGAAAGAAAAAACCCTTTGGGCACGGAACCCTAAAAATGGGTACCGATTACTAATTTCCGTGTAAGTTTAATAAGTACCAAACTAATGAGAATGATTTAAAAAAATCTGAAGAACTAAAAAAATCTGGTTTACTGTACCTGTTACTTTAAGATTGCTTTCCGACTCTTGAACCATAAGTGATAACTTTGTGAAACGAATGTCTTCCTTGAACGCTAGTTTATGACTGACTCAACTTTATCAGTAAACAATAATAATTACAAACATGTTGCGAGCAAGATATATAGAATAATCTTTATTATGTACATCATTTATATTACTAAGAATTGATGAAGGAAATATTACATATTTTGCACTGATATGACGCATCATCATCACAATCATATCAGCCGAAAGACGAATTTTGCAAATCGGTCCATAAACGACGGGAGTTCTGAGTTAATAAACATTTAAAAAAAATGATGATAAAAAAATACAACCGAATTGATAAGCTCTTCCTTTTTTTTGAAGTTGATAAAAAAAAATGCTATGTAGTGTTACGATGCGTGTTCAAAAGATCTCTTTTAATTAGATCAATAACTAAGCTTATATTCTATTAAAAGACACTAGTTAGCAGACACACACACACACATGATTATTTAACAATTATTAACATAATAAATAGCAGAATAATACAATATCTGGGGCGGTCGTACGTCAGATGTAAAAGTGCTAACTAGCACCTTTAATTGTCCCACAGTGATATAAATGGCAAGTGAAAAGCATAGTTTTTATATTGGAAACTCATCAAATGATTCCTATTGCTCTGAGTGGAGAGCGAGGGTCAGATTTTTACTGATTAAAACCCACTCCTATGTTCACCCCAGTAAGCTTCGACCCTGTTGAGCCCCTACAGTTTTGCTGACATCTCCTTGAGGCGCGCGTGGAACACTACGCGCCGTCGATAACTTGGTCCGGACGGTAACAGGACGGCCGGACGGCGATCTACCCATTGAAAACATTTGCCGAGTCAGCTTATAAATATATAAAAAGCAAGAAGACAAATTCATAATTTGAAAAACAAACTTTGAAGTTTAACCCTAAAATGTCGCGGGATGTTGCGGCGCTGTCCAAACTCCGACAAGTCGTCAAACTTGTTCTACCAGGAAATCAAACTTGCATCTGAGTTATAATGAGCTAGGCCCCGTTTAATTGCCCCGTTGTACTTTAAGTTGTGCGCTAATCAATCTATGGATATTGTTTAAACTGTGTATACGCCACAAATTTATAATTAGTACAAATATTTGAAGGGCTTATTAGAAAAGGTCTTGTTATTATACAGATAAAGTCTCAATAAATAATATTCATAAACAGTAAAGTTATTAGTGTTTGTTTATATCCCAAAATGTCACACAATTTATGGAAACAGGCTATTGATTATGAATGAATAGATGGCGATCAAAATGGAAAAACACTGCGCGTAGTATTTTCTAGTAGCAATTGTCATAAATGATTAATTCTATTATGAATTTACAAATTACGACAAATTTTCGTGGACAATTTTGGGATTTAGTTTTTTTACTTTTGACTACACAAATATCGTACGGATAGGGCCCCATTTTTTGTACTAATTAAAAAATATTTCTAGCGTGTGTAATATTGTGTATAAGTGTGTGTGTGTGTGTTTCTAGCTTCTGCCAGTGGCTTCGCCTGAGTGAAAATAGGTCACTAAGAGAGGGAAAAAACATTAAATAATTTCCCACCTAAAAAAAGTGTCACTTTGTAATTAAGTAGAATAATCGATGCAGTAGTTTTTGAGTTTATTTTTAACAAGAAAAAAAAAACTTTCCTTTTTTTATTTCTTTTATAAACAAGGTGTCATAGTACAAGTGTAGGAAAAAATCTGTAAAATGTAAGTTTTTAGTTACGTCACAAAAAAAAAACATTTTCGATCCGTAAAAATTTTCGTAACTCCATTCGGGAACCGTTTTTATAGGTATGTTTGTACGGGACCCTCAGTGTGCGAGTCCGACTCGTACTTGCCGGTTTTTTTATAAATGAAATGAAATCTTGTACCACCTATGAAAAACAAGATTTCAGTATAAAAAAGAAAAAATTTACACACGGTTTATTACCCATAACCAAATTTAATTTTTCTCAACAAAATTAAATTTTTATGTACAACATAACTTAGTTTGATATTTAGAATGCACAGATCACGGCTTTGTGGTGGGCACCTTTATATCTGTATAATATAAAAAAAGCCTGACTCATGGAGTCATCAACGCCCAGCCCAAATCCTTGAATCTAGCACAGCATAGCATAATCGGCCTTATAACGTTCCCACTGTTGGGACTCAGGCCTCCTCTCTAGGAGAGGGAATGGTCCGTAATCCACCACGCGGGCCCAGTGCGGGTTGGTGGATGTCACATGTCTTCGAATTTTTGGTTCTAGGACATGCCGGTTTCCTCACGATATTTTCCTTCACCGTTTTGAGAGCAGTGGTGATGAAATAAATTAAATCTGATTTTTTTAAAAACCTATTTCTTTCTAAAGTAACAGTATTTTTTCTTTAAGATTAAAATAAACTTTCTATCTGGTTTCAAGTTTTGTGCGTCCTAAAATGTATTTAAGCGATAAGCATGCGATTTACACCAAAGTGCGCTTTTTAAGCCTATTACATTTCACCTACATGTTGCCAAAATATCTTCCTAACGCTTAATTTGTACGATAAGGAAGGAAGCCTGAAAATAAAAAGTATACACCCGGAAGGCACGATTTGTATATATACGTCCAATGTACAAAATTGAGGTAAAAAGTGGCGTAGTACGCGAGTGTTTGGTGGTACGAACTGTTGCGAGTGTGGACTCACGTGATCTGGGATTTGTACATTATATTGGATCTTTGAAATGAGGAAAATGTTGCCAAGGAAAATAAACTAAGGGTCAGTTTCTAAATTGACTATTTATAGTTAAGAACGTGTTAAATTCTACGTTTTTGCCAAAGTTTAACAATTCGTGATTATACTAGAATTTGACAAATCATCATTGTAGTGGACGCACTGACACAGTAGTAAACACATTGGGTCGTTCGTCACCAGCAGTTACATTCAACACGTCCGTCTTCATAAACGGCCCGTAAGTGAGTGCTAACTCGAGACAAGTATACAAACACTACTTCCCTCCCTTAATATATTTATTGAATATTATTTTTCCTTTTAGGAAATATAAAAAATCTAAACTATAGGTAATACAGGAACTTAAGAATAATTCTAATGAGAACCTTCCATATTCATTATTTTGCCCATAATCAACAACTATAGAATTTGCATTACACTTTCCTTATAGTTAAGGTTCTCATTTCGATATCATAAAGAATAACTTTTAATAATATCAGTAGGCATTATCATTACTTTTCTCATTATATAAATAAATAACTTAGTCTACTAGTGTTCTTCACTCTGATTCATTCACTTTCTTACTTTTCTTCAGAAAAATCAAAATACAACCGTATTTTAACTATCATGGTATCTCCACAACACACACAACCAATTCAACTAAACTAAAACAACAAACGTTAAACTCTGAATGTGACCTTGCTACTTCATACGACACGCTTATCTATACATATAAAAGGAGAAACTGACTGACTGACATATCAACGCAGAGCCAAAACTACTGGGATTAGGAGCGTGAAATTTTGTTCAAGGTTTCCTTTTTTGACGTAGGCGAGCACTAAGAGAGGATTTCCCAATATTTACCCCCTAAGAGGATGAAACGGGCGTCCAAAGTTCGTATGAAAAAACCTACTTTCACGCGAGCGAAGCCGCTGACAGAAGCTAGTCAACCTATATATATATAACCATAGCATAACGGGATATCCCCTCTGACCAACAGAAGTCATGAGGCCTCTGCAAGACTTTATCATAAGCGAGATTTAACTGATGGACATTGCTCACCACCGAGCATCTGACCGCTCGAAGGAGTGTTGATAGATCTCAGTACGATCTTAATACTAAATTTTCCGCTAAAGAACTTCCCTACGAATCTCATACGTTATTGTTATGTTGTCATCCAACTGCTCTTTATTCAAGTCAGAAACTTACATATTTCAGAGTCACGTTTTTTGTTTAGCAGGTGATTTCTTATCAAGTTAACAATCCTCTTTAGCTCTATCTTTAAGGATTTAGACTGCAAACTTAAGTTTTCAATACACTTGCTTAGAGTCCGACTCCAATTGCACCACACCCTGGCACACAATGGCGCATGCAACCTAACCGTGACCCCTTGAGCACCATTACGCACCAGTGAGATAATGTAGCTAAATTATTTTTCCTCACAAGTGCACTGAAAAACGTTGCATGATACGCGTGAGTATCGATGACTACAGCTCTTGGCTCTCCTAAACAAGATCCCCGTCACTACTCGGATCCAAATACCGCCCCTGCAGCAACCACCACACACTTGTATCATGATGTGCTATCAAGATATGTGGGATGACTTTGCGACAAGCACCATGACACGATATCTTCCGCTTTCCATCCAGCCTTCACTTTTGGTATCTTTCACCTTGGCCAAGTATGGAGGCTGTGTGCTTCCGTACTTGACATCACCCGCCTTAGATATATCCTCGATATTTAGAATAGAACAAGATAAACTCCACCGTACATCAAATTAATAACATTATTAAATGATCGTATTTGTATTCGTATACGTATTCGTATTCATGTCCGTTTTTAAATCACTTCGTATTCGTATCCGTATTCGTAGGTCGATCACGATTAGTGTTTTGTAATTGTTGAGACGGCTGCTCCCAACAGCGCCGTGCCCCGGCGGCAGTGAACGAGGAATAGCGGGTCTCAGACCTCCGCTCACCGCAGCAGTCAGCTGTTGCACACTCGCTCATCTCTTTCATTTTGCTCCACCACGACCCATCGTCGCGTTTTTTATTATCGTTTATTTCAGGCATTAATTAAATATTATAGAATTAAATAAAATTTGTCATTACATAACCAAATTGTCACGTTTTTGATTGTCATAAGGACCACCAAAGACTAAGGACCATCAGCGAAGCACAGGTCGGAAAGTAGTACACCATTAGGTATGCTTATAATCAGTGGCTTGCTATACCTTTATAGGAGCAAGCTAAGGAATTTAGTACTAGTCACTTACCTAATATTCCAAATTAAAAAAAAACTCGCGCTATAATCTGCGCGTCATGTATCATCAGTGCAAAATTTCTTGCTGTAATGCTAATTTGAATTGCTACATTTTCATTTGTAAATAATAAGATAGAATGTAAACATCATACCTGTATCATAAATGACGAAAACTATATAAGAGCCATCTATTGATATTTTTTGGCAACTCTTGCTCGTTCACAACATTGTATTATAGCTGTTTACTTTTGAATCCACTAGATGGCACACAAAAGATTGTAGTAATCAATCATTTGTTTACAATATTGTTAAGTATATAATTAGCAAATACTCACAATTTAAACAGGCATAGCTTTTCGTTCTTCGCTTCTTTATCACACAAGATTCTGATGAACTTAAGAATTGAATGTGACGAAATTTCTAAGTGGGTAGGTATACTAAGAAATTTTGTCACGAGAAGTTTCTTTTCCGGTTTACCAAAACTACAGAATGAAATATCAGCATTCAAGTGCTTTTGAGAATTGTATTATTAGAAGTAAGCTGTAGAAGTTATTAGTTTAATGCAGTTCTTGTGGAGCGTTTCAATAATCGGCAATCGAAAATCGACTGTGATTTTTTTAGACGTCGATTGGTTTACCTCAAAAAAAGCAAATGACACATCAGTAGCTTGACTGGTTAGGTTTAAACGTTTAAACAGATGACCGAATACAGCTAATAGAACTAATAGTTCGAACTAGTTCACTGACCGAACTGAACTAGTACGTAGCGATCTTTATAATGACCAAGCAGGCACAAGACTACTGTTCGTGAACTCGAGACAAGTATACAAACACTACAATCATGACTCCAGCACCGGACTTGACCGTGATCAAACAATCAATTCAATTCAAACAAAATAACACAACTTTAAATACTTCCTTATGCAGAAATGGGAGGTCAGTTGGATCCAGAAGTGGAAGTCAGGGTTGAAAATAAACATATCCCGTCAGTGTGATAGCGGTTGGCGAACCACAAGTGGTAACCACGTACCGTTTTACGTATATGCAGCGTTGGAAAGCCTCTCACTAGGTGGACCGATGACTTGGTGAGGATCGCGGGAATCCGATGGCACCAAAAATCCCACAATTTATTTTTTTATTATTTTAATGTACCTCGTGTCACTTTCACAACTAAATCAAATCTAACGCCACCTCTCAAGCTAAAATGCAACGAGCCGTTTAGACTTTGGGGCATGCCAAAGAAATACACATATATGTCATCGGAAAATTGCAGACTCCGTATAGTGATGTGGCGTGGTGGTGTGGTGGAGATAGTGGTCAAACGCGAGCCTATCAATAATAAAAATAAAAAAATTAAATTAAAAAAAATATAAATTCTCGATATATTATGAAAAAACTGTTATTATACGGTAAACCACATCTAAATTAATTAGTTTCCAACATAACCGTGTCTTGTTTAGAAAAAATAGTTTACAAAAAAAAATAGTTATAGTAGTTTAAAAAATAGATTATTTCTTTCGATGTTTTACTATCTTACGACGTTCGGAATTGACTGGTGATATACACTCGAAATACATAACTTTTATTCTACATCAAAACCAGTCAGTCAGCCAGTTTCTTTCAGTCAATTAAAAAAAACGAGTGGACTCAACACCCCCTCGAAGGCTGAATGTACATACGTCTGTACAACTTGAATGACCTTGAAAAATGCTTAATTGTCGTTGTGTACACACGTTTGTACGAATTTTTTTAGCCGAAAATTTTGGTATTGTTTTTCCTACAAAAATCCAGAAAAAGTTTTTTTTTAATTTATATTTTGTTTTTTTTTTTGGTGATTTACGTAAAAACGCGCAATTACGTAATAATAATACCCTAGGACGCCCGAGGGGATACTGTTGTATCCCCTCGGGCGTACGTTGTTATAACTAAATAACTCACATATTTTTGTGCTTACTCCTAAAATTCTTCAGCCCTAAACTGGGTCAATTTCCTTAAAAAAAAAAACTTTTCAAACAGGAGATAGAATATCCGTTACCTGTATTGTTTTAATACGTCATTCGAAGAAATACGGAGGGAGGTTTCCGCTGAGTTATTGAAAATTTACCCCCGAACCAATTATATTATACTTTAATTGGAAGCGTACAGCCATTTCTTAATTAGTTGTCGAGTTCTGTTTGTCTGGTGTGTTTTTTGTTACTTGTTTTTTGTTTATTTCTAAAGAAACACCATCTAAAACCAGAGAGTATCATGTTTGATAATTTAATGTTATTCTAGGCTTTTTTAATTAGCCTTGAAGCCTTTTCTGGCCTTACCAATTAATCCACCAAGACTTTTAATAACTAGATATCAGTATTCAACATGGAGCGACTACCTAATTTCAACATGGAGTGACTACCTAATTTCAACATCGAGTGACTACCTAATTTCAACATGGAGTGACTACCTAATTTCAACATGGAGTGACTACCTAATTACAACATGGAGCGACTACCTAATTGGGTGTACAATTCCCCTTGGCAAACTAGTGTCAGAGTTCCTGGTATCCAACTATCCGTAAAGACTGTCCAAGATCTATAAATGATAACCGGGACCAACGGCTTAACATGCTTTCCAACGTACGGTAGAATCTCCGCATGTTAAGATGGTCCCATCCATAGTCTAACCTCGGCAAGCGTTGCTTTAACTTTGCAGATTAACCCATGTTAACACTGTTATTAGCTACTTACTTTTTACTCTATTTGTTTTAGGTTTTGGTCCGTAAACAGATTATTTATTTTGTAAAAAAAGGTACGGCTCGAACTAGTACCAAAATCTCTTTTGTAATGAGTACAAAGCTTTTGATTCTCTAAAAAAACAAAACCAAATCAACTCTCAAAAATGTATATAATAACAAGAACAATAACAAAAGAATCCCATCAATACCAATATTCCAGAGTGTTATTAGCTAATTAGAAAATAATCCCTCGTTCTATGCTCACTCTCTGGATTGAGTGTATTACGGGGTACGGGGTAACGTACACCCCTTGCAAACATAAATACAGGCTAGGGATGAATAAGAATGTACAGAAGCGACACTCGTTCAGATGGCATTGTAAATGCCTACTTGCTTACCGTTTTATGGTGTAAGCAACGTTCCACTATGTGGGTGGAAAAACAGTACATAAGTAGATAGATAGATATTCTTTATTGTACACCAAAAATAAAAATTATGTTAGGAACTTAAAATTAATAGGGTGTCACAATGGGCGGTCTTATCGCTAAAAGTGATTTTTTACAGAGAACCTTTGGATGGATTTGACAGAGAAGGACCAAAAGATACCCAGGTAGTTCGTGGTATACTATTTACATATATAAAATACATAAACTAATAAATTGCATATAATACAAACAATATACATATTATATATATATATATATATAGACTCGTAATTATGAAAGCAAAGAAATGATGTACTTAATGACGTCTTTCAAGAGGAAAGGTTAATAAACTTAACCATATTTATAAAAATTGTGAGTGTGTGAGCTTGCCTTACTGACACTGGCAAAGCGTTCCACAGCCGCACTGCTTGAACTGCAAATGAC
Organism: Mythimna pallens; assembly: GCA_961205895.1. NCBI lineage: Eukaryota > Metazoa > Arthropoda > Insecta > Lepidoptera > Noctuidae > Mythimna > Mythimna pallens. The sequence continues at coordinate 24,475,033 of OY540833.1, forward strand.
TTGTCATAAAAATTGGTGGAATGATTTGGCATCTCTACCCATCTACTCTAGTAAGTAAGTAGTGTTTTAGTAAAAATGACGTTGTTTTGGTGTATAATAAAGTTTATTCTATTCTGTGAACGTTGAAGTGGGAACAATTTGTTTGTTATTACTTTATGGGAACGTTATTAAGATGGTATTTGCTAAAATAGGACATTCCACTTTAGTGAAATTAGTCAAATTATTGCTTAAATATCTACCTCAATTCAGCCTATTCATGTAAACGCTGAAGTCAGAATATTAAATAATATATATATTTTTTTTTACTACATGGAAGTATCTACATTCAACACCAATAATAAAAATGCATTTTTTTTTAATTCTTGTCTGTTTTGTTCCAGTTAATCTCTTAAACAACTGGTCCGATTCTGACGCGAATTTTTAACAAACCGCTTCTGGTTCTTCATAGCGGGCTGGAGGGGTAGAAATTTGATTATTTCGGCTACATTGGCGCTCGCACAAAGAAGTTTCGCTTCTGTTAGGTTATTATTCAATAGACTCAGTATTTATCTACACGCTTTTCCTCAACGCAGAGCTACAAGTTATAGTTTTTCTAATTAGGTCACGATTCGAATGCTTGAATAAATGAATCATAAGAACATCGTTATAAATAAAATATCCTCAATAATTAAATAGTATTGTACACGAGTATATAGTGTACGAGTAGTGTGTGTGTGTGTGTGTGTGTGTTTGTGGGAATCCGAAGAATGCGAGACGCACTGTTCATTGTGGCGACACTTGAGGGAAGCCTATATCCAACTGTGGATGTCTTTCGGCTGAAATGATGATGATCTTGATATAGTGTATTTTAGATTACAATCTTTCAAGAAAATATGCAGTTGCTCAATTAAAGCCGCTGATACATTGAGGGGGCATAATGTCCCCCAACATGGCACGCAACGCTCAGTCTACTTAACACTTCAACGTTGCCGAGTGCTCGCAGCTTGCCCCCCAATATTTTACAACGTATTCACGTGAAGCGGGATATTTAGTTGACAATTTGACAGCGTACTGCGTAGACGTAGATTGAGTGTTGTACTTCATGTTGGGGGACAGTTTGTCCCCTAATGTATCTGGGGCTTAACAATGTTAACCTAAACGGAATGTTTACACAAAGTAAGTCAAAACCTCAAATATTGGTAATATCATACTAGCTACTACTACTACTAGCTTGCTAGCTAGCTAGATATTGTCGCAGCGCTAACCGAAATCTAAACCTTAACTGAAACTTAAAACTTATACCAATACGCGGGTTATCGAAATAATCTTCACACATAGATACTTACTAACTTGCATACATCTCACAAGTGCGCTCCTTTTTGTTTTTATTTTACTTTTACACTTTTGTTTTAGATTTTAATTACATAAATTGTATAATGTTAAAGCGTATAGTCCCTTGAACTTAGCAAAATCGTCTCAAAACTTCTTTCGTTACTTTATATTAATATATATAATATATTAAATATATGTATGTGTATTTTAATTATATGTATACAATTTTTTACTCCTGTTTTTCGCATAAAATTTTCTTTTTATGCACCTACCATATTATCTCTTCCCCACCCTAGGTTGACTGGTACAGAATGCCTCAGGCATTAAGTCCGCCTCTATCTATCTATCCTATGTTGCATGAAGATTAAATAAATAAACATCTGAACGAAGTTAAATACACACATACTCGTACCATCTGCACCCGCATGGAGTCCCGCTGACCTTTAAAATCATTTTCGTTGCGAAATATTGATTGATTTACATATGATATGTACATTCTGAAGAACACTTAACCAACAATTTTTTCGTGAAAACAAAAGCCGTTTGAAAGGAGTAGGGATAACAAGCGCAAAAATATCATGTGATTAATTTTTTTTTTTTTGGCAAAATTATTAATCATACGAAAAAAATATGTTGATAATTTTGTACTTGAATATATAATAAACATTTACTTTTTCAAACCTTTTTATTGACTTAGCCGTTACCGAGTAGTAGTCTTCAGAAAGTTACTATTTTATGGAACTGCTCGGGAGCTAAGTCCTTAAGTGGAAGAGCGGAGTCACCTAACACAAGCATCTTCTTGTTTGAAAGGTGATCTCCAAAACAAGTTTCTGAAAAGTAATATGTAATTGAAATAAACTGTTTTTTTTTTATATCAACGTTCATATCTGGATATGAGTAGCGAGCTGCTCCTACTGAAACTGTAAAATGCCTGAAGAAAAGAGTTAAGACATACTAAACGTTATAGTTAAACAACGTTTAGTATATCATATACTTATACTCAATAATATCATTTTCTTACCCTTATCACGCTACCTGCGTATCATTTCCTCCTTCTCTGTCAAATGTATCCATCACGTTTAGCGATAAGACCGCCCATTGTTACACCCCATCAGTTTTAAGCTCCTACTGTAATTTTTATGGTTCCGTACCTCAGAAGGGAAAAACGGAATATAGGATTACTTTGTTGTCCGTCTATTTGTCTGTCTGTCAAGACCCTTTATCTCGGCAACGCGCGGAGGTATCGAGTTGAAATTCAAAACCTATCTCTCAGAGCGGGAGGGTATATCAGGCTTTTACTAACTAAAATCCACTCCTATGTTCCTTCTTTGCCTTGCACTCTAAGATCCCGGGTTTCCCTTTCGGAAGCGACGTCATGGCCCTAGTAGGCTTTGCCTCTACGGTTTTGTTGACATCTCTTTGAGGTTCGCGTGGAACACTACACGCCGCTGACAACTCGGCTGGGTCCGAATGGACACCAGATGGTCGGACGGCGAGCTACCCATTTCTCATCGTCCGCAACGCCCACGCCTTCGGTGGCATGGAATTGGGGTCAGGATTCCAGCGGCTGGGGCGTGAGACAGTCCTTTTCCTCACGCGTACGGCTGCCTCTTTTGCTAACATTACTGCTTTCCAGATGGACCTTCTGTCCTCCTGCTATTCCTCCTCGCTCCGGACCATAGCCTGTACCAGGGCCCGGCGGGAGAAGTGCAGCCGACGGTCGAAGCGTGAAGGAGTAAAAAACATACACACACATACATACAAACTTTCTCCTTTATATTATTATTAGTATCACAATAAATTGAGATAATCTATCCATAAATACATTATCTTCTTCTATCTCTCTCCTCTATCATTCTTAGAATTTAACCCCTTTCTATGTAGATCCCGTTTACCCATGTAATACGAAGGTTGACAAAAGTATTATCGGTAATACAACAACATGATAATAAAACTACAACGACAACGAAACATAAACAAATAAATACAAAAGATCACAAGGTGTACACCAACATTGGCAAGCATTAACCCTCAACTGCAGCCCCTGGTTAGCTTACACACGATAAGCGCCTCCCGGCGCCGCTCGCATGTTTTCCTTCCATCGGCATCGCGTTGAGCAGCGTATTTACATAAATCAATAAATACGGCCACTCCACGTAATACTTGGATGCAGACATGCTTGTTTTAAAAATGTAACGAATGTTGTTACATGATGTAGCTGTCAGAGAAATAGGACGCCCTATTTGTTTGTCTTTTTTTAGGGTTCCGTACTTCAAAAGGAAAAACAAAACCCTTATAGGATCACTTTGTTGTCCGTCCGTCTGTCTGTCTGTCATGACGAGTTTGCGGTCCCATGAATCTGTAAAAAAAGCTTTTTTTGCGATTCGGAAAATTCTTCGTAACTCAATTCGAGAATTGAACTGTTTTTCATAGGTAACTTATTACGAAACCCTCAGTGCGCGAGTCCGACTCGCACTAGCCCAGTTTTTTTTTTTTGTAAACGTTTTAAAAAAATGTGTAATATGTCGTGATGGCCCAGCGGTTAAGCACCCGCCTATGGGAGGCATGGTTTTTTTTTTAATTATTTTGAATAGTGCAGCGTTTGACCACTATCTCAACTGATGGTAAGCGACGATGTGGCCGACGATGGAGTACGCTTGCCCTGAAGTAACCTATTCTCTCTTGACCTAAGAGGGTCCTTTTCCACTCGCCTATCGTTAACATCGAACATGATTTAAAAGCTTGTTACTTCATCTAACGCAATCTAACGCGATGTTTGACGAAAAGACAACGCGAAAAAAAGAGAGATAACGCCTGAAAACTCTGTCAGTATTCGGTAATTCCGTGATTTACTCGAATATTTTAAAACAAAGCTTGTTCTAGGAAATACGTATTTCTTTTTACTCTTAAACGTTTTTGAAAAAAAATTGACATCATTCAGAATCTTGATTAAATTTGCAATTTAAATTGAAATTGTTGTACTTCTTGACTTTTTAAATTTTTGAGTAAAATAATGATGAAGTGTTAAAGTTCATGCAAAATAGTAGATTTTCAGAGGTCTTTACTAAATTAGTTTTAGACAAATTCATAAATTGATTTCAATAGAAGCTTAGATAGTATTCACAAGATACTGTTTCCAAAATATCTTATGTAAAATTTGTAATAACATCATAATCGCGTAAGAGCGGTTGTATGAAAAACAGTGAAAATGTATGTCGAGTTTAATGCCCTTAATAAGCTCGAAATTGTCATTCCCACACCTCTAGTACGAGACTATTGACCGATCAATGATCGATCATTATGGATTAGCAGATTACGAACTTTTAGCAAAATGACAATGGGATCGCGTTGGATTGATGAATTTATAAAAATAGCAGACTTGGGCCCCTGATGGAAAGCGACGATGCGGTCGATGATGGAGGGCGCTTACCTAGAACTAACCTATTCACTCTTGATTTAAAGAGTGATTAGAGACTTTAAATGTCATGTATACGCTTGTATGTATTTATGAATATGTATATATAAATATAAATAAATAAATAAAAATTTATTTATGTAAGAATAAAACAAAATAAAACATTAATAATAGTAGACACGTGTTTCGGGTTTTGCATATACTTAAATTAATGTTGTATATTTATTCACACACACGCACACACGCTTGCACACACATGTGCGCACATTGCGTGCGCGCTCACATAAATTTAGTTCACTGTTCTATTAATTTAATTAAATAGATTTCATATAAGTTATTACGATACTTAAATGTAATCAAGACATGAGAGTGCGGCCTCTCTTTGCACAGGTGTTTTTACACTTAACAGGAGAGGTCAACTTCAATATTGTTGAACCAACTTATTGAATAATATATTTTGAATTTTTTCATTTTCATTTGTTACGTTTTGGGAACAGTGTATATCATAGTCACACTAATATTATACACTAATATTATAAAGATGAAATTTTATATGTATGTGTGTGTGTGTATGTGTGGTTGTTTGGTTCTGCTTCACGGCCATACAGCTAATATATAATATAAACTACTATTTATATTGTGGGTATGTATTAATATCACGCGGATGAAGCCGCTGGTATATGACTGTTTTCGTGAAATATTTTTGAATTTTTTTTTTACGAATGAATTATAGAATGTATCCAATTAAATAGTCTTTTTAAGTAGGTAGTTAAAAATGTTTATGGTTACGTTAAAAAGTACGCAAGTGAACCTAAAGTTACTGACGGCCTGAGATACCGTCAACACAAACTTTATTTATGTGACATAAAGAGCAATACCCAAACCTACTCAATATTTTCCTGAAAACGATTGTCTTCGTAACAAAGAGAATAATCACAAATATGAAAAAATAACCCCTTTTGACTGCCATAATATTGAGAAATCAGTCGAACATGACCCATAAAATGCAATACTCGCAAAATGCTCACTTTTTCACATACAACAGTATCTACTCGATGTATCAGCCAATAGGGGAGCGCTCCCAAATCAATTTTTATATTTCGATGACACGTTATTTTTTTTTTCCTTTTCAATATTTCCCCTCTCGTTTTTTAGGGTTCTGCACCCAAAGGGTAAAAACGGGATCTTATTAGTAAGACTCCACTGTCCATCTGTCTGTCTGTCACAAGGCTGTAATCTTATGAACCGTTCTAACTATTATCCGGTTGTAATTTTCACAGATTTTGTATTTCTGTTGCCGATTTTAATAACAAACGTGATTTTTCGACCTATAAACACCGGAACCGGCGAAACTAAAAAAAAGGTTAAATTTTATTTTAATTGATGTGGACCAGTGCTTGACTGCAATCCCACCTGATGGTAAGCAGTGATCCAATCGTTGATGGTGAGGCGCACTAGTTTATTAAGAGCCTATTCACTCTAGCCTTGTAGACACCTAAATTATTATCGGATGGGAAGATCGCAGCAGGCAAATATAGCGTCTAATATTGTATAGATGGAATGAACGGTTTATTGTGATCGATTATTATTGTGATCAAATTTAATTTAATTTATTTTAATTTAAATCATTTTAATTTAATTTGGATTATGTCATTTTAACTGTCTTTTTATGTCATTTTAATTAGCTAGGTTATTAACTGCGTACAGTGTAGTGCATGCTGTGCTTTTCTGTAAGTGATGAGGCGCTTAGACGTAAGTTGGTATTGTGCAAATTGTGATGTATTAGCGTGCTTATTGTTGAAAAGCCAAATAATAAATAAATAAATAAATAAATAAACGGTACGGAACCGTACGTGAGCGAGTTCGACTCGCATTCGATTGGTTTTTTTTACGGATGAACCTGTATTGGGTGCTACCTGTTTGCTTTGGACGTAATCTTCGGTTTATGAGCGCTCGGTTCCGAACCGGTATTAATTCCACTGGTTTAGAATGTTTGAATATTAATTACTTGTGTCTGTTATGTGGGAGGATGGAGTTGTCCGGTTTTATATGCCTAAAATGTAAGAGGTTTTTTTTTTTTTTTTAGGTGGGAAAATCATCTTATGACAAATCCCGCTCTTGGGCGGAGCGAGAAATAGTGTCAGACTTTTACTGACTAAAAACCCACTCCTGTTCCCTCCTTGCCCTCGTCCCAGGGCCCCGGGTTTCACTTTCACACTACCCGTGGCCCCAGTAGGCTTCGACCCCGTTGGGCCCCTACGATTTGCTGACATCTCCTTGAGGCGCGCGTGGAACAGTACGCGCCGTCGACGACTTGGGCTTGGTCCGGACGGCTACCGGACGATCGGACGGCGAGCCACCCATTGCTCGCCGAAAATGTAAGAGGTATATTTTTTTGCGATTACCATACCGTTGTTATGCCTATTTATATTTTCGGTCTGTTTCTATTTTTTCTGAGTATTATACAGCCTATGTAGTATTGATTTAACCGTCTGTATTTGCTTTAGAACTTTAGAATATTTAACCCAATGCGTGCTATAAAAATAAAACTCTTTTCATTAAAATCAAAAACTATTCAACAACAATATAAAGTCAGAAATATTAAAAACAGGTTAAACTCGTACCTAGGTACTAAATTTAGCATGAGGATAGGATAGCACAATCAGCTTTATAATTTTCCCACTGCTGGGACTCAGGCCTCCTGTCTGTAAGAGGGAATGGACCGTAATCTATCACTTAGGTTCAGCGCGGTTTAGAGAGTCACATGTCTTCGAAGTTTTGGTTCTAGGACATTTTTTTTATGGTGGGTCCAATCCATCCAATGACATCTCCCGCCCTTGAACGGGGCGGGAAGGTTTGTCAGACTTTTACTGACGAAAACCCACTCCTGTTCCTTCTTTTCCTTTGTTCCAGAGCCCCGGGGTTCTCTTTCGCATCACCCATGGCCCCAGTAGGTTTCAACCCTGCTGGGCCCGTACGGTTGCTGACATCTTCCTGAGGCGCGTGGAACACTACGCGCCGTAGACGACTTGGGCTCGGTCTGGACTGTTTCTGGACGGTCGGACGGCGAGCTACCCATTGCTCGCCGTCCGTGGTTCTAGAATAGGTCGTTCACATTGTTTTCATTCACTGTTTTGAAAGCTGTGGTGACGAAATATTTTTTTTACTATATATTTTACTATTTTTATTTTTCAATTTGTGGTGTGTGTGCATGAACTTTCACATGAATAATATTAAGCCCGTTTATCCGTATTATACATGTAACTTTAAAATATATACTTGAATTGAATTTGAATTGTAATAATATACCTTATATTATTACAATTCAAGTTCAATTTAAATAATGGTATATTTTTACCTTTTAATCTTTCCTTACACCACTTTCTAGTTAACTTAGTTTTATAAATGCCGTGAAACTCTGTAATTGGCTTAAGCGATAATTGTCATCATCTCGCTATCACTGTGCAACTTTTACATGCTAATAACTTTCACGCAACTGCATTGGACTGTCCATGATAGTGGGGTGGGCCTTCTAAACTCGTGTAACTTAATTATTAAGCTGCTTTTTGGTTTATTTTTTAAGTATGGAAATTATATGAAAGAATATGGAAATAAGCTGTTGAGTTTCCTAAAATAAATAATAGTCTTACCCTTTCTGTTACTGAAAGGTTTGCTGGGACACAACCCTGCTTGGAGTGCTACGTAAATAAATTTTCAATGAACTCTATTTTAACTTGTTTTGGTGTGCAATAAAGAATTAAAATGATAATGCCATTTTATCTAATTGTTCGCAAATTGTCATGAATCATGAAGATCCAGATTGGCAACAATGTACCGTATGTAAAAAAAAAACTTGTATAAGTTAGTGTCGCCACACATGGGCCACATGCCACAGCAACAAATGCCGCCACGAGAAGCTAGAAGCGGCCACAAAGGAAGTTGAAGCGCGTGACAGCCACTTGTGGCCACTGGCTGCTACATTTTTTAACCCATACGCGCTTTTTAACCCATAATTGACTCTGACGAAGAAAGTTTAAATGCGTGAGTGGTGTGTGAGGGCGTTTTGTATCGGCGTTTAGTGGCCAGTGCGGGCCACAAGAAACGAGCAGCGGCGATATGAAGCGTGTGGCGGCCAACCATATAAAATGTATGAAACCTTTAGGAAATATGCCAGTGGCGGCGTTTTGGAGAGTCAAACTTTTACTGACTTCTTCAGTTGCCCTTTGCATTCCACAGTAACGCTGACTCTTTCCCTAGCAGCCCCGTCAATCAAGTCGACATCTCTTTGAGGCGCGCGCCGACCCGGGCAAGGTCCTTATCGTTACTACCCAGCAAAGAAATGCCAATATAACCGGAACAAAGGCTCTTTTTAAAGACAGCTAAATATTCCTGACAACTGTAGGTAAAATCAATATTTCATTTGCTACATTCGCTTTCATTCAATATTTTGTTCATGCTTGTTCGTTTTTTTATTAACCACTGGCTTATATAAAAACGAACTATGGCGACACTTGGGGGAGACCTATGTCAAACAGTGGACGTCTTTCGGCTGAAATGATGATGATGATGAATCCGACAGACATTGTCCTGCCTTAGCTATGAACTGTAAAACGCGTGAAGATTAAATAGTCGACGTAGTTTTCTGAAATTTTCTAATTTTATCGCAACTTTCTGATTTTTTTCTCGTATAACCAGAGTTCGGAATGAGGTAGAGTTATTTATGTACTTGCATCGAAATGTTGATATTGATCTTAGAATCTTCTCGGGATTTGTAAAAATCGGGAAACATGTAGTATAGTATAGATAAGACAAATAAAACAAAAATACATTTTTTATTAGTATTTTTCGTTGAAAGAGATCTCTACGTCAACTGAGGTTTTTTTTTAGGTGGGTGATTTATCTTATGACAAATCGCGCTTGGGCGGAGCGAGAAAAAACCCACTCCCGTTCCTTCTTTTACGGTGGCCGGAAATCGGGATCGGAATCCCGGCGGCGGTTGGGGCGTGAGGACCGTTGCCTGACGCGATCGGCTGCCTCCTTTGCTAGCATTACTGCTTCGCAGAAGGAGGCGACAGCCTGCCACTCCTCCTCGCTCCGGACCATGGCCTGTACCAAGGCCCGGCGCGAGAGAGAGATCGCCGCCGCCGGTCGCCCCCACGAGGACATGTGGCGACACCCAGGCGTCGCTGCCGCACGAATCCGGTGCAGGAGCTTCCCGAACTTACCGTGTTCGGTGAGAACCTGCGTCATGTGGAAGGTGAGGACGCCGTAAGGTCTTTCCAACCACGCCTCAAAGAGGGGACTTACCGCCATAATTGTGGCGTGCCCAACGTCAACTGAGGTGAGTTTAACAAATGTATACACTTATATCGCCATATTTCTGATAGTGTCAAAAAAATCCTGCTCTGTTTATGCTCATGAATAACTCTCCTTAATTCCGATCTCTGCTCATAACTCACATGATAACAACAAAAACAACAAAAAATAATATTAACGAAATTTGCCCAGATGCTATCGCGTGATATCGTGACCAAGGGAAATAATAATAAAGTATTTATTTCACAAAAACATAGCACTTTGGACTGTATACATTGTTTGAAAATAATATTTACATTATGATGCAATAGTAGACTCTCGCGTCGGGCATTGGTACAGGCCATAGTCCGGAGTGAGGAGGAGTGGCAGGCGGTCGCCTCCTTCTGCGAAGCAGTAATGCTAGCAAAGGAGGCGGCCGATCGCGTGAGGCAACAGCAACGGTCCTTACGCCCCAATCGCCGCCGGGATTCCGATCCCGATTTCCAGCCACCGTAGGCGCAGGCTTGCGGACGGCGAGCAATGGGTGGCTCGCCGTCCGACCGTCCGGTAACTGTCCGGACCGAGCCCAAGCCGTCGACGGCGCGTATTGTTCCACGCGCGCCTCAGGGTGATGTCAGCAAATCGTTGGGGCCCAGCAGGGTCGAAGCCTACTGGGGCCACGGGTAGTGTGAAAGCGAAGCCCGGGGCCCCGGGATGAAGGCAAAGAGGGAACAGGAGTGGCTTTTTAGTCAGTAAAAGTCTGACACTATCTCTCGCTCCACCCAAGAGCGAGATTTGTCTTTAGATGATATACCCACCTAACAAAAAAAAAAAAAAAAAAATAGTAGACTATCTTTTAAACTAGCACTAGCCTGGATCTTTAAAGATAGGATTCAGCCAAATAGATTATGTTAATATTCACAACTAAAAATAAGTAAAGACAGTGTCAATGATATAGGTATATTAACAAATGTACCGAAAAATAAAATAACAAAAACCAATCCCAAGTTACACAAAGACTATGAATAACAACAGGCATGCGTGTATGTATGTATGTTTATAAATGTGTGGATGTGTGTGTGGTGTGTGGGTGTGTATGTGGGGTATTCGTAGGTGTATGTTTGTTTGTTCAAATGATTTTGGTAATATAATACGAGTATATAGTAATTGGATATAAAGTATGATATGTGATATTATATTATGAGATATAATTTAGCAGATTCTCTGTTGCCATAGATTCCTGTTGTAATAACCTTTGACTTATTTCTTTCTTTAGCATATATCTATTTAAGTCCAGTATGTTTAGCTTTTTGAGTAATTTTTTATATAAATGTTTGATAGAACGTAAAACTAGTGATTGACAAAAGAGGTTTTGTGTTTAACTTCTGACGGTTTATTTGTGCGTTTTAGTGGTGATTTGGGCATGTATCTATGAGACCTGAGGGCTCAGTGTAGAATGAACTAGAGAACTAGGATAGAAATGTTTTTTTTGGGATATAATGGAATTCTTTAGGATTGAAAGAAAACGCTAAAATTCCCAAAGTGAAAAAATAAAAAACGATTTAAAGAGTCAGGATAGATATAACATTACTAACTAGAACGCAATTAATCGAGAAAGTTTTTAAACAATAAAACTGTGTGATGACAAGTGAGTAAGGGCACCATGTTGTTTCAAGTTTGCGGATAATCGAATGGTGTACTGAAAAATTGCCATTACTATAAGTCCCTTTTAGTAGTGCTCCGCAATTCTTTTTAAAAGTTTCATTGCATCCTATGCATTACCTAATTTTAATGCTGTGGTTACATTATTTCACAAATATTTGTGTCGTGTTGTTTTTTTTTTATTTTTTTTATAAACTAGTGCTTGACTGCGATCCCACCTGATGGTAAGTAGTGATGCAAACGTTGAGGGTGAGGCGCAGTTTATTAAGAACCTATTCACTCTAGCCTTGAAGACACCTAAATTCGTGATAAAAATATTGTAATTGGGTATACGCGATTCTATGGTCGACATTAGCGGTCAATCGCATTTCTATGCGGTTATGTAAGTATTGCGAACATTCGTGTACTTCGACAAACTACTCGGCTACATTTACCGCGAATATTCGCCACATTCCGATTATGTAGCCATGGCATAAGAAATATTGAAACTATACTTTATCACACTAATATTGTAAAGCCAAAAGTTTGTATATGTGTACCTATGTATGTTTATTGTTTCTTCACGCTCGTATGACTGAACGGATTTCGATGAAACCTGATCCACGGATAAACCATGTCCTAACATAGCATATAGAATAAGTTTTATCCCAGAAGTATGATCCCCTAGGTTATTGTTCTAGTATCGTGCGGGCGAAGCCACTAGCAGTAGCTAGTAAACAACAAATCCGACATCTACAATAACACAAGTTTAATTTTAACGCTTTTTACTCTTCAAGCATATGTCCTTAATTCTCCATAAACATACGTCCCCTAGCAGAGCCACGACCTCTGCTAGTAAATCTGACGAGTCTGTCCTCTCTGTCGAAGTGTTTACGAGTCGACTTGGACTCTAGCGCTCATAGCGAACCGCTTTATTACACAATAAACACTGAAAACGTCTCCACGTTGTCATCTTTGTCGAGACGGTACATTGAGGGATGGGAGTTGAATGACCTCTGTAGAGTTATTAATTTAAAACAGAGATTCTATCATATAAACAGTTTTTCTGAAAAGTACATATCGATACTGAAAATATGAACTAACGTTGTAAAAGTATACCTTACGATGTCTGAAGTAAGGGTATTTTATGACATACGTAAGTAAATATGTAACCCCCTTACGTTATTTCATATTTCCAGTATCGATATGTACTTTTCTAAGTTTATCTGGGATATTAATGACACCCCTTTCTCGGAAAGTACATAAAGCAGTTGATCCCAGTTATCATTCGTAGATCTTTGCCAGTTGTTACAGATAGTCAGACGCCAGAAAGTCTGATCATCAGTCTATCCAAGAGAGAGGTCTGGTAGGCAGTCGCTGAATGTAGAGGGTGTTCAGCCACATCAGGTGCCCCAAGCTAGTTAGGAAAAGGCTAGGGAGATGATGAGGATTTTTGTCAGTCGAAACTATTTGTGACGACGTAGCCTCGCCAGTTAGAAAAATATTGTTTTTGATTGTTTGCGCAGATGAACTTGTGAAACGACCATTGGATTTACACTGTCTTTATTTTGTCAAGCGATCTGCCCCCCTAGCCAAGTTACAATCGTATCGTTCACGCCAAACGCTTCGAGTAGGCCACGCCTCCGATTCCTTTGTTCTGACGTCATCTCAACGCTCAGTCACGTGGTCCGAACAAAGGAATTGGAGACGTGGCTTACTCGGAGCGCTTGGCGTGAACGATACGATTGTAACTTGGCTAGGGGGGCTGATGTTATAGATAAGTAATGGTGGGTGCAACCAACCACATATTGCAAATATAACAGGTTTCCAACCTGCCTGTACAAAACTATGAGGAGTCAGCTTCGAACCTAACCAGATGCGACTGAAGACCAGTGCATTACATGGAACGACAGTCATTAGGTGGCCTATCCACGGGTAGTGTGACCCGGGGCCCTGGGACGAAGGCAAAGACGTGCACTAGCTTCTGACGTTTTATAAGTGCCCATGTAGGCCTATGTGAAATAAAAATTTTTTGACTTTGACTTGACTTTGAAAGAAGGAACAGTGTGGGGTTTTAGTGAAGAAGGAACAGTGTGGGTTTTGAGTGGGTTTTTAGTCAGTAAAGGTTTGATACACCCTCACGCTCCGCCCAAGATCGAGAGATGTCATTGGATGATTATATCATTGGATGAAAACCTAACCTATATCTACATCATCCTCCCTTCCTCCTTTAGTAAGACTCATCATATTCCTGCCCTTGTAGACCACAAGTTAAACTTGGTGTCTGCGTAACATGTTTTTTAAAATTCCGTACCTAATAAACAAAATACGGAACCCTTATAGGATCACTTTGTTGTCCGTCTGTCTGTCTGTCAAGATCCTTTATATCGGGAACGTGTAAAGGTATCGAGTTGAAATTATATACTAATTATATACTATATACTCAAGTCTGCGGACTCTTGAAGCTGTAAAAAAAACAAACTTGTAAGTTAACGAGGAAAAAATATACCTACTTTGGTTTATGTGGCAAAAAAACGTGAGGCAAAAAATCAAAATTCATAGGGTACTTCCCGTTAACCCAGAATCCTGAAATTTTGCATAAAGCAAGGTCTTATAGCACAAGTATAGGAATAAATCTGAAAACTGTAAATTTGTTGTTAGTCACAATTTTTTTTTGCAATTCGGAATAATCTTCCGAGACTCCATTCCGGAATTGAACGATTTACTTAGGTAAGTTTGTAAGGAACCTTCAGGGTGCGAGTCCGACTCGAACTTGTCCAGTTTTTCTTCCACGCTATCGCTCCCTTTTCTTTCATATTCACGCCGCACACATTCTATCCATCTTTTCTTTGACTTCTCTCTCCCTCTCCTTCTATGATGGTCAGATTTCCGGGTTTACAAACGACACATGTTACTTAACGTGATTTCCGTAGCGGCAACTTTAGAGATATTAGTAGGTAAGTAAAGGATGCTCATCTCACCAAGTCTCGCTTAAACTCTAAGATAGACCAGTTCAGCTGTTGCACAGTGAGAGGCGTTGTACAGAGGGGGTTCCGGGGTGGTCTTTTAAGAGGTCATGGGGCCCTCTTCCATATGCGGATGGTGATCACCGGGGTGGTTTTAGTGAGGTAAAAATCCCACACTCCCTGGTTTTTTCCCCAAAAGTCCAGGCGCCTTTTGAAGGATTCCCCTCGAAAACAAAAAAAAATAAAAAAAAAGGTAAGTAAAAGATGCTCATCTCAGCAAGTATCGCTTAAACTCTAAAATTGACCAGTTCAACTGTTGCAGAACCACCTAATTACGGTGAAAAAATACAATAAAAAACTTGTTTGAAATCGCCAGTACATATTATCCATAACATCAAAATGAACAGTAATAAATCAATATTTCACCGAATTACCCTATTTTGGTAGACCTCTCCCTAAATTCGCAATATATTTGGTTTAATTTTGGTAGCCACTAATTAGTCCTCCAAATCATTATCTATAATTGGCGGTAACATGCATAATTACTAATGCGATTACCTTATTGTATTTAAATTAGATGTAGGTAATATTCGACATTAAATCAGAAGAGCAGTGATGTTATTAATAAGTATAATCAATCAGTCCAGCCTATTCCCAAAATGCTGTGGGTTGGCCGGGTACAAGAAAACTGGTATTTTCCTGGTTTTATTTTTTTCACTTTTTTTTTTGTGGTTTTTCTTTGCACATCCGTAAGAAGTTGGCAGCAGTATCGTCATAGCGCTTATTGGTTATCCTATTATCTGTCTGCACTATTCGTTTTACTAGATTCGTGTATTCTCTTTTTTTCTTCCTTTGTAGTTTGAGTACATATATTTATATACATATATATATATATATATATATATATATATATATATATATATATATATATATATATATATATAATTATATTATGTATATTGTATTTATAGTATTTAAGTAAGTATATGTTTGTATAAAATATATGGTATTAATAACAATATGTACCTAATGCTTAATATTGCACCTACCACCTGTTGTCTCTACATCACTTGTTGACTGGTAGAAAATGCCCTAAGGCATTAAGTCCGTCTTTGTACTTTTGTGTGCATAAAGAATTAATAAATAAATAAATAATTCCTCATGCTGGTCTGACTACCCGTAACGACTGTCAATCTACGAGTTACAGCCAAAGCACAAAGGGGTATTGTTCAAGATGGTCACTCATCCAAGTATCGACCTTAACAAGCGTTGCTTAGTTTTGGAAAATAACCTGTGTGAAAATAATTATTAAGGCTTTTTTTAGGTGGCAAATCATAAAGATTAAGTGTTAAACTCTCTCACTCACTGTCTCTCTCTCTCTTACTCACTAGAGGGATTAAATGCAACATAAAAAGTTTATTATATGCATGCAAATATGTATGAAAAATGCTTGAAATGGAAAATTGAAATGATAAATTTTAGGAACCCAAAAAAGAAGAAAAGTATCTTTTCACATATAGGGTTCCGTATCACAAAAGGAAAAGATGGAACCCTTATAGGATTACTTTGTTGTCTGCCCGTCTGTCTATCTAGAAAGATGAAAGAAGCTGTGAAAAAATCAAACTTCTAAGTTACGGAAAATAAAACATGGCCGTTTATGTCGCAAAAAAGTATATTCCGACACTCAAGGGAACCAAAATTCTAGAGTACTTGCCGTTGACCTAAAATCCTTTCATTTTGCTTAAAGCAAGGTCTTTTAACAAAAGTATAAGAATAAATATGAAAACAGAGAAATTGTTACGCCACAAAAAATAAATAAATTTCAACTTGGAAAAAACTTCGTGACTCCAATCAGGATTTGAAATGTTTGTACGGAACCCTCAGGGCGCGAGTCCGACTCGCACTTGCCCAGTTTTTTTTGACCTAAAAATCAGCATACATTTAGTACCTAAAATATATTTTGATATGTGATATAGGTACAACAGCAGTAGTAACATTAAATGACATAAAAATTATTTAATATTTTTGTAAACGTAAACAATCAAGCATTGTTCTAAATGTTCAGTGGTAAGATTATGTATGTTCGATAATTTAAAATATTTTTATAATTGGAAAATATTGTAAACTAGCTTCTGCCAACGGCTTCGCCCGCATGATTATGTATATTCTCCATACAAACTTTGGACCCCCGCCTTATTCCTTTAGGGGGTGAATTTTGCAAAATCCTCATCATAAAAGGAAACCTTGTGCAAAATTTCACGCTTCTAGTCACAGTAGTTTCGGCTGTTCGTTGATATGTCAGTCAGTCAGTTTCTCCTTTTATATACTCGTATATATGTAGATGTACCTATAATATGCATCATAACTAGATCTTAGGTAAAATATGTTATTACCGCTAAGGATGGCTTAAATATGCAAATGCATATGATCCGATCCCTATTTATAACCAACCAAAAGTACTTTTACTATTCTCCTTTGTGATATTTAGGGATCACTACGATCGTAAACCAACAGTTCGTACAAGTTTTGTTTTAATAGTCCTTGTCAGACACTACTATAAACCCACACTATTCCTTTTGATGTCGTATAAAACCCTCTAAAGAGCAGACAGGTAAGAATCTTTATATTAATCAGAAATGTTTATTTCAAAATATCGGTCAGTCAAAAAAAGGTGAAGCTAAATTGCATGTTCCAAAGCGTAGGTCTCCATGGAGAAGAACGTGCAAGAAACTCCATGGACACTCTTTCAAATCATATTATGAGTTGGTTACATATTTCTTGCCTTTATTGCTGCCATATTTCTTCTATTATGTGAGCACAATGTAGTTAGATAAATAATGAAAAAAAAAACGAATTTAAAAATAGAAATTGAAATGAACCACTGGCAGCTAATTGATGACCAGTCTCTGATTCAGAATCAGAAACGTTTATTTCAAATAGACCAATTACAGGCACTTTTGAATTGTCAAAATGTCGCTCAGTTAAAAAAAAAGTGAAGCTAAATTGCACGTTCCAAAGCGTAGATCTCTGAGAAGAACGTGCAAGAAACTCCATAGACACGCTTTTAAATCACATTTCGAGTTAGATTCATAAATCTTGGTTACATATTTCTTGACACTTCTATTATTTGAGTACAACTTAAATAAGCAACAAAAAGTGTGAATTTGATAACAATTGGCGGCACCCGTTCACGAGCATGACGCGTGCACCTCTTAGCTCAACCATTTTAACTGGAACTGAATGACTCCATAACACGTGCCACCATCAGCGAGACATTTGAGAGAGCATGACAAACTCTCAACTGCCATGCTCGTTTATGTCAAACTAGTTGTAACCTAATAAAAATGCGTCATGTTATTTAACTTCGATTCAGTCACTGACTAGTTAGACTAGTTTAGACCTAGAACTCTGAACTTGGCACAGTGAAAACAAGAAAGAATTTCCCAAAATCGTCACAAATCATTTTCTTCCAGTCTGTCCTGTCACCCGTCACGCTATCACTAATTTTCTTATTTTCACATCACTGCTCACACAATCCATCCATCTATTCTTTGGCCTCACTCTCCTCTTAGTCTATTCACATGAATACTAATAACTCTA
The DNA here is from genome assembly GCA_961205895.1 of Mythimna pallens. Classification (NCBI taxonomy): domain Eukaryota; kingdom Metazoa; phylum Arthropoda; class Insecta; order Lepidoptera; family Noctuidae; genus Mythimna; species Mythimna pallens. Next base: position 24,493,261 of record OY540833.1, read on the forward strand.
ACAATAATATATCTATAATGTAAAAAAAGTGATTCAAAAATAACACATAACTAGTTGTCAGTAGCCGAAGACAAATTTATGAGAGCCAATAAATATTTATTGAAGTCTTTGAACCACATCTCGAGCGGGGATGAAACGGGATGAAAAGGGGCTAGAAGGGGATGAAGCTGGATTCGTATGAATGAGAACGAACCAATGCATTGTATTATGAAATTGCGCCATTTTAAAAATTTTATTTGTAGTTTCGAGTTTACTTGGGGATCGTTTCAATCGTTAGGGGGTGAAATTGTTATTTTATTGTAGAAGATTTCCGTTTAAAAATTATAGTTGTTGTTTTTTTTTATTTAATTATGTATAAGTTCACGTTTGAACACTATCTCACCTGATGGGAAGCGAGGATATGGCCGACAATGGGGCTTGCTTGCCTAGAAGCAACCTATTCATTCTTGACTTAAAGACCCCTTGGTTATAGCTATCAGGAAACACAGATTCCGGTAGGGAATTCCACTTTTTAGTTGTACGAATAATTAATATAATCCCAAAAGTTTGTACTATCCCACTTATAAATACAAAGCCTTTTGGGAAAATGTACCGTCAACCATGTACCGATGGCGCAACGCCGTACACCTAGATACGTCAATTAAAATACTTACAAAAGATAACTTTTTCATTAAATCGCAATAAAAAATCAAGCTAACCAAGCAAGATGGCTTGCCAGACTTTTACTGACTAAAACCACATGTTCCTTCAGTTACCCATTTGCGTCCCAGGACCACGAGTAACCCCTTCAAAAGTCGACCAATGGCTTCGGCCCTGCTAGGCTCCTACGATTTTGCTGACATCTCTTTGAGGCGCGCGTGGAACACTACGCACCATTATTGACAATAACTTGGGCTCGGTTCGTACGGTTACCGGTCGGCTGGACTGCGAGCTACCCGTTGCTCATAGTCCACGCCTACGGTGAACCATTGTGCTGTGCTTGTCCCGAATAAAAGATTTTCTATTCTATTCTTCTACTCTTTCAGAACTTGTTATCGCTCACTGGCTTGATGCAAGCTACTTGCATACTTTTGTGCAATCTATTTCGGCCTTGATAGTATTAACAACACATTATTGCGTTATGTTATCTGTGGCGCCATGTGAATTACGTTAAGACGATAAGGGTTTATCTCGAGGGGTCTTCTAATTATTACCTAATACCTCTAATATTTGTATTGTATAAAAAGACATCAATTGAAAATTTTCTAGTCAACTGACGTTTCATCAGCGGTTGCGTGGTAATAGAGAAAGAAACACGGTAGTATTATATATATACATATATATTTCACAACTTTCACACAACGCCGTCTAGTCCCAAGCTAAGCAGAGCTTGTGATATGAGTACTAGACAACTGATAAACATACTTATATATTTCTGAATACATACATATTACCTATAGATAAATTAAATCCAGACACAGAACAAATGATCATGCTCATCACACAAACATTTGTCCTGGGTGGCAATCGAACCCACGTCCACTGGCATAGCAGTCAGGGCCACTGACAACTAGACCAACAGGCCTATCAAATTAAAAAAGATTTTTAGTGCTCCGTACCTCAAAAGGAAAAAACGGAACCCCGATAGGATCACTTTGTTCGTCTGTCTGTCTGTCTGTCAAGGCCCATTAACTCGGGAACGCGTGAAGGCATCGATTGTTGAGAGTAAAAAAAAAACTTTGTTTGCGATTATTTTCAAAAAATTTTCGAGATTCCATTCGGGAATTGAACTATTTACATAGCCAAGTTTGTACCAAACCCTCAGTGCGTGTTAATTTTTTGAAATAGGTATGCTTTTGAAAAATTGACCGCGATATCGGATTTAATGTTACGTAGTCTTTCCTGATCTCCTCAAAAAACTTTTTTGATTGATACCCTTATATACATATAATAGATTTACAAAATGTCTAGAGCCTTTTATGAACCTACTAGTTTCTGCCAATGGCTTTGCTAACCTCGCGGAGGCCACGGTGGAGCATACGGTGAAGGTGTGCCTCGCTTGGGCGAAGCACTCGTGGAGGCAATCGGCGGCAGCGACCTTTCGCGTTGGGCCCTAGTTCGGGCTATGGTCCGGAGCGAGGAGGAATGGCAGAGGCAGGCGGTCGCCTCCTTCTGCGTAGCAGTAATGCTAGCGAAGGAGGAGGCTGCACGCGTGAGGGAACGGCACGGGTCCTCACGCCCCAGCCGCCGTAATTTCGACCCTGACTACTAGCCACGGTAGACACGGGCTTGCGGATGACGAGGGGAGTGGGTAGTTCGCAGTCCGGCCGTTCGGTAATTAACAAGACCGAGCCCAGTCCTCAACAGCGCGTAGTGATCCACGCGCTCCTCAAAGAGATATCAGCAAACTGTAGGGGCCGGCTTGTTTTCTAATTTATGAAAGTAAAAGTCCTCACTTATATGCTTTCGCCCGCGTCTAAATTAGAACACGCTACACCTCTGCTTTGTTCCAAAGGAATATACTCCCAGGATGAAGAGATCTATTCAGTTATAGGCCAGCTTCAGAGCAGTAGCTAAATGACATAATGTGACAAGGGACATTGTTTTTACGCCATTATCAGTAATCAGTCGGCATCCAAAAATTTTATCAGAATCATACAATAATTTACTACCAGCGATTAATTAGGAATTTGATTGTTGTATTTTTATCTTGTTAAGTAACACGCCTTGGCCTCTGATGATAAACACGGATTTTAATGACTCCGTTATAAATGGGCGCCTAGAATCTACTTTTTTTTTCAATTCAATTTATTGTTGATAGGCTAAAGCTACTACATATATATATATGACTACTATATATATATATGATCACCTCATGGTAAGCGGCATGACGTTGACGATGAAACACACTTGCCTAGATGTAACCTATACACTCTTGACTTAAATACCACTAGGTTGTAGCTATCAGGAAACACAGATTCCGGCAGTGAATTCCACTCCATAGATGTACGCACAATAAATGTGTTCTCAAAACGTTTTGTACGTGGGGGTGGGATGTCCTCCATATACCGGTGGCACATCATCGTATGTCTAACAGTCCGATGACGGAACCGGCTTGGTGGAATTAAATTATGCAATTTTAGCTGCACACTCCCCGCAATGTAAACGATAGAAAACTGACTTAACACCTTATTTAGTCAAATCAAGGTAAAGTTAATCAAGGTATACGTAAATCAATGGATACATCAAACTTCAGGTACAAAGTATCTTTAGTACTAAAGATCTCAGGCATTATTTACAATCAGATGGATCGCCTACTGGTAGAGAAAGATAACTCTTTATGATGTAAAAAACCTCGGAGTAAACGTAGTACTTCGGCATAACGTTAGTTGATATAGTCAGGGTCACCGCGGCCCTAAAACGCAAAGGACAACTGAAAGAACACGGGACTGTCCTAAAGTCTCACACTCCCTCTCGCTCCATCCAGAGCGGGAGATGTTCTTTGATAATTTCCCATCCTCAACAAAAAAGAGGTAGGGAACACTTAACATGGTGTTCAGACTTCGTTATTCACTGTTTGTAGCTCATTCAAAATAATGAGATACCAAACTACTGCACATACAAAAAACATGAAAATTCTGTCAATATTTTCAAAACTCTAGTACATAATATACAGCATCTGCATCTAAAACTGTGTCGTTCTTATCTATAGCTGAACTTTATCTCGAGAATTACATTGTCAGAGGTGATAACGCACATAACTGATTGCGCGATAACGTGATAAACTCACATTATATAGAATCGCGCGCCATGTGTGACGTGGCTCTAGTCGTCGGCGCCGCCAGCAACCTTGGCTACCAAGTCCTCAAGAAACTCACAGAAAACTACAATGGAAAAATCTACTTCACCGCAGAAGACGAGTCTACAGGATTCAACATCCTCAAACATTTGGAAAGAGAAAACTTAGATCTGAACTTCCTTCAAATGGATGTGACTTACACGAGGAGTATTATAAAAGTGAGACATTATATCCAGGATTTGGATGAAAGAATAGACTTGATCATCAATGCCACAGACTATGTGCCAGAGAAGAAGATATCACATGCTGAAATTGTGAGAAGAACGCTCAGTGTCAACTTCTATGGGTACATAAATTTCGGCAAGCTGGTCTACCCTATCCTAAACGAGAATGCAAGAGTGATCAACGTGTCTGGTGCAGCTGGTTTGCTGGCAACAATAGAAAACGACGAAATAAGAAAAAGAATAAGTAATCCCAATTTAACGGAAGATGAACTAGTAGCTATTATTCAAGAGTATGAAACGGCTGCAAGAAGAGGAACAGAGAAGACTGAGGGTTGGGGGATGAGCGTCCATTCAGTCAGCAAGGTAGCTTTGAATGCTGTAACATTTTTACAACACAGGGAATGGGTAGATAAAGGTATTATGATTAACTGTGTGAACCCTGGAAACCTCAACAGCAGAGAGGGAAGAAAGACAACCAAGATGTACGAAGAAGGTGCTAAAGCGATTCTGTACTTGGCTTTCGAAGCACCTTTAACGTTGAAAGGCAATTTTGTTTGGAGCAACTATTCTGTGATTGAGTGGAACTCTGACCCGTATGTAGAGGTCACTACAGTGTAAATGAGAGTTAATTTATAAATTATTGACTGATGTACTTTTAGTGTTGATTGTGGTCATGTTGATGTTGAATAATTACGTGATTATTTAAAAAATGTAGTGCATCTATAATAGGGTGTGACAAAGTGAAGGTCATTGCCAAGAGTGATTATACGAGTACGCTTATTATATTGTTTGATAGAACCAAAACACTGATAATAAATGTCATCTGTTAATTTTCCTTTATTAACTATCTGCTTCAATTATTTTAAATATAATATAGCAGTTATTTCTCCACTCATAAATCCATTACAAAATTTTATTTTACTTGCAACATTTTGCAATAAACAATATTTTATTATTGGAAGTACTAACAGAAGCTGTATTAAATCATTTCTCGTTAACAAATTCGTCAGAATATTATAAAATTTATTGGATATAAATACTAGTGAATGAAGTGAAACAATTAATTTACATACTCTATAAATACAGGAATGTACTGCAATTATATTTATTAAAATGAGTATTGAATTTCATTTCAATCATGAGAATATATTTTTTCGTGTTTATTGAATCAAGCAGCTGCAATAGTGATGTTATGGAACTATGGCAGTAGTATTGTCAAAACGTACACCCATGTTCATGACTTGAAGGGCTGAACTCTAAACAACTACCTAGCAGCTTTGGATTCGATGGAAAGGAGAATTCGAAAGAAGAGGCTAATTGGAGATCCAGATTTGGTTAAGTCCAATCTTCAAAGCCTTGATCATAGGCGTAGGGTAGCCTTTCGGTGTTTTACAGGTTGCACTTTGGAAAGTGTGCGCGGGAATTGCATTACTTGATACCGCTATTTCATTTCTACCATCGGACAACTCGACGTACGGCGAGTATCCACCCTTACGTTGTTAAAACCTCTACGGTTCGGACTAAACGTTTCGTTTCATCGTTTATACCGCGTACATCGAAGGACTGGAACAATTTGCCTGCTGCAGTCTTCCCATACGATTATAATTTGAGTTTTTTCAAGGTTACAGTGGCTAGGCTAGCTAGTGAATAGGCTCTTAATAAACTAGTGAGCCTCACCATCAACGATTGCATCACTACGTAGGTACCATCAGGTGGGATCGCAGTCAAGCACTAGTTTATATCAAATAAAAAAAAACTGAAACGACAATTTAGAGTGCATCTCTTCATACAACCAATGTGGGTGCACATTTCGATATTAGTACTGCCATAAAATGGTTGATTCTTTTTTTTATTATTAATATGGTTAGGCTCGCGTTTGACCAGTATCTCACCTGATAGTAAGCGATGATATGGCCGACGATAGAACACGCTTGCCTAAAGTAACCTATTCACTCTTGACTTAAAGACCTCTAGGTTATAGCTATCAGGAAACACAGATTCCGGCAATAAATTCCTCTCCTTAGCGATGATATGGCCGACGATAGAACACGCTTGCCTAAAGTAACCTATTCACTCTTGACTTAAAGACCTCTAGGTTATAGCTATCAGGAAACACAGATTCCGGCAATAAATTCCTCTCCTTAGCTGTACGCATAATGAATGTGTTCCCAAAACGCTTTGTACGTATGGGTGCGATGTCCACCATATACTGGTGGCGCAACGACGTGTCTTGTGATCCGATGATGGAACGGACTTGGCGGAATTAAATTGTGCAGTTCCAATGCATACTCCCCGAAATGTAAACGATAGAAAACCGATAGGCTAGCCACTCGGCGTTGATGCTCAAGATTTTGGAATTTTGACTTGACAAATGCACCATTGCCGATGAAGTTCTTGGCTGGCTTTTCAATCATCTCTAGTGCATCAAGCTGGTATTTGACAGACCCATGCCAAAGATGAGAGCAGAACTCCATACATCTACTTGAAAAAGTATTAACAAGCTGTTCAGCCGTGCAAGACAGCTCTACAAAATAGACGACGTGCCTGTGCTATTATGGATACGCAACTGGAATTCTAGGAGCATACAGCCGTTTTTAACATGGCATACAAGTGCTTGCGATTTGTGCTTCGCAGAAAACCAGTTTTCACAACTGTTAAAGCTATTTCAACATTATACGACGCGCTAATTAGAAGCCAGTTCGAGAGTAATGCAGCTATTTGTGCTCTATCTGAAGCTAAATACACTTTCATGTTGAAACGCATACAAAATAAATATACACGATACATATACCTCAGACTTTATAAGTACCTTCTACCTCCTACCTTAATACCCTCTCTATCCTTTGATGTATCCACCCGTATTTGTTTTAGGTATGGTGAGATAGATACAGATAGAACAGGTTGGAAACGGGAAGAGATCTACCGTTGGCTTTGTCTGTTCTTGGAGCATTCCTTGATAACATAAACAATCACAACAATCCGGGTGCGTTATAGATTTGTATGCAATTTCGATGACAGCCTGATTAGTTGCATTTCTCGCAGGCGCACCAAGCCGATGGCCAACGTCCCACTTTCGCTGATAATGCGCACACTAAACCTCATTGCTGATAAGATACATGTATATGTAATTGTATACTCATGTTCAATGAGCTCGCAAAACTAACGTTACACATTTTATGTTACATCAATATTTGAAATTAAATTGATGGTTTTAAATTATTTTGTTCTACGAGTATTTATCACATTATTTTATTTTACGAGTATTTTTAATGTTATTAATTGAATTATATTCTATTGATTAATTTATTTGATTGTATTATTAATGTTATTAATTGAATCATATTCTATTGATATATTTATTCGATCATATTGTTAATGTTATAACCTGAATTGTATGAACTGAACGTTAGTTGTTTTTTTTATTGAATTTTTTTTTTCTACAATATCTTTTTTTGGTTTCTGTCATGATAACTATATGTATGTCTGTAATAAATAAATAAACAATTAGTAGATATGCATTGATGCTTCTCTAGCAAGCCATCTATTAACCAAACTGTTATTTCGTAACGTTATTTAAAACTAGTTGCTGCCAGCTGCTTTGCCCACATTTAAATAGGAAATGGTCTCAAGGCAACACTCCCGTGATAAAAAGTATCCTATACGAATGATATGGTCTACTCGTGTGTCAAATTTCATCCAAATTCGTTCAGCTCTACGAACGTGTAAACATACAAAAATACACTTACAAACTTACGCCTTTAAAATATTAGTGTGTTTATTTCTGTATTTACTTTAAATTGGTATTTAAACAATCCAGTTGTCCATTGCTTTTCCAAGAGACTTTTACCTTTTCAGACATTTTCAGTGGGACGAAAACCTAAATAAATATTAGCACATTACATTTTATTACTTTGTACAAAAAATGTACCAAAATAACCTTGTTTGAGGTGATTTCAAACTTTGTACACTCATGTTTGGGTCTCTTGAATAATCCGTCACAATATCTAAACATAATGATAAATATCTGACGTATTGCGTCTTGTATCTTTCCCTTCTTTTACTATATTATATCTTTATTCGTGCTGAAGATACATATCTTTTTTTTGTAGGTGGGAAAATCATCCAATGACATCCCCCACTCTTGGGCGGAGCGCGAGGGCGTGTCAGACTTTTACTGACTAAAAACTCACTCCTATTCCTTTGTTGCTTATCATACCAAGGCCGAGTCTTCCTTTCAGAAGCAGACCCTTGGCCCATGTAGGCTTCGACCTTGTTAGGCCCCTACAGTTTGCCGACATCTCTTTAAGGGCGCGCGTGGAACAGAACGCGTCGTCGACGACTTGGGCTCGGTCAGGACGGTAACCGGATGGTCGGACGGTGAGCTACCCATTGCTTGCCGTCCGCAAGCCCGTGCCTATGGTGGCCAGAAATCGGGATCAGAATCGGGCGGCTTGGTCGTGAGGGTCACTCCCTCACGCGTGCACATGCAGCCTCCTCCTTTGCTAGAATTACTGCTTCGCTGAAGGAGGCGACCGCCTGCCACTCCTCCTCACTTCGAACCATGGCCTGTACCAATGCCAGGCGCGAGAGATCGTTGCCGCCGAAAGATACACACATCTAAATCGATTATTTAATCTCTTATTAATTTATTTATTTAAACTTTATGCATAACAAACACTGTACAAAGGTGGACTTAATGCCTTAAGCATTTTCTACCAGTCGTTCTTAGGATGTTGTGAAACATAACATGGTAGGTTTTTTTTTAGGTGGGAAATCATCCAATTACTTCACCCGCTCCAGAACTGAGAGTCTGACACGCCCTCCGTGTCAGACTGGTACTAACTAAAACCCACTCCTATGTTCCTTCGTTGCCTTTCGTTTCAGGGCTCCGGGTTTTTCTTTCAGAAGCGAACCCATAGCCCCAATAGGCTTCAACCCTGCTGGGCCTCTACGGTTTTGCTAACAAAAACAAGTACAATAATAAAAATATACTGATACAATACTGGCCTATTAATCTAGTGGTTAGTGGGCCTAACTGCTACGGCGGAGATCGTGGATTCGATTCCTACCGAAGACAAATGTTTGTGTGATGAGCAGGATTATTTTTTCTGTGTCTGGGTGTAATTTATCTATGGTGTGTATTTGTTAGTGTATTTAGAAATATATAAGTATGCAATGGTCTATCACTCATCCAGCTTTGCTTAGTTTGGAATTAGATGGCGTTGTGTGATAGTTTTGGAATGTTGTTATACTTAGATAAATACATTCAAATGTGAGAAACAAATCCAACAAACCAACTCTGTGATAATTTCATTAACTCCAATTCAACTGTCTCTTCAACTGCGACAGTATATAGCACCTATTAAAAATAATCTCCGCATCAAAGCTGTGCCAAATTCGCATTGAGATTGAAAGTTAGTGTACGCTCTACATTCATTGCGCACTGTCCACGTGTTTATTGCAGTGTTAACAGTAGGCACACGTCAATGTACAGTCCAATGACCATTTCATTGTAGATCGAAGGATACTGAGGTACCAAAGCTATCGTAAAATCGCTTTTTACTGCCTATGAAGGTAATTTCGCTGATCGTTTTGTAGAAGTGCAGATTGTCTCTAAATGTCGCAGTTTCCTAAAGCTTGTACTTTAGTCCCAGGTATTAAGGAAGTTTTTCGAATGACGCGCTTCTCTATGATTTTCAATTAAATGAGACGATTAGATTATTTTTCTGTTAAGTTGTGTCTTTAATTCGCTCTACCTGGATTATGCTTTTCTCTGAAAGTTCATTTAAATGATAGGGAAGACTTGTTCATTTTCAAATAGAATTCCTTTCAGGATTTCATGAGATAAAAACAAAAAGATTGATTTATCCAGAATGGTTGCGTCATTTATCTTGACCCAGACCCAGTAAATGGACAAAGAGCAACTGAAACCGTCAAACGGATTTTCCTTGAAGTGACTTGCGTCAAGTCAAGATTAATTTTGAAGTTCTACTGATACCACTGCCAGCCCGAATTTCAGCCTCATTAGGCAAAGTTACTAAAATAAACAAGATTTATTTCTTTTGTGAGGAAAAAATCTCCGTAGGCACCAGAAAGGTAAGAAAAATAATTGTTTTTTATATTTTAATAAACATTTCTTTTTGCGGGCACAACAGTACCTTCTTTTAATTAGGGAAAATTTCGTTAACAATTAAGTTTCTAAGGATTAATGTTGAAATTGCAATTTTAAGAAGTCTGCTCTTGAGCGAGGTTATATTTCTGATTTAAAACCATAGAAGACTTTATAAATGGAGATTCGAGTTCATTAAACATTATTCAAATAAAATAAAAAACCCATTATTTGGTACATTAATACAATACAGGGCTGCAAGGGTCCGCTAATGCTTAAAATATATGTATACGAGTATTTGTAAGTTTATCACTTTTTCACGCACGAGCAGCTGAATGGATTACGATGAAACTTGGTATACGGGTAGACCATATCCTGGAATAACACATAGAATACTTTTTATCCTTGTATCATCATATTGATGATACCGTGAGATAATTTGTTACAATATTTTTTTTCACAGTGCTGTCACAGAACACGGTCTAGTCCCAAGCTAAGCAGAGCTTGTGTTATGAGTACTAGACAACTGATAAACATACTTATATGTTTCTAAATACATACATATTATAGATAAATTACACCCAGACACAGAGCCAATGATCGTGCTCATCACACAAACATTTGTCCTAGTTGAGAATCGAACCCACGACCTCCGGCATAGCAGTCAGTGCCACTAACCACTAGACCAACAGGCCAGTCATTAAATACAAATACAAATTAAATATTTTATGCACATAAAAGTACAGAAGCAGACCTGATGCACGCGTGGGAAGCTGATGGCAGCAGCTTTTTGAAACATACCTGGATAACGTTTTTTTTTAAGGTGGGAAAATCATCTAATGACAAATCGCGCTCTTGGGCGGAGCGGGAGATAGTGTCAGACTTTTACTGACTAAAAACCCACTCCTGTTCCTTCGTTGCCTTCGTCCCAGGGCCCCGGGTTTCGTTTTCACACTACCCATGGCCCCAGTAATACCTGGATAACGTGGAAATTTCTAAGTAACCGTAAGATTCGATGGACCGAAACTGGTAAAAACCTGCAATTTTTATAGATCACACCACAGTGTTATGCAAATGCTGTGTGGAACCACAGACGATGGAACAATATGGAGTTCTGACTGTCCTGTTGCTTGGATGGATGGAGAAGGGTCTCCCTCCCTAAGAGAAAAATAGATGGATTGTGTGAAGAGTGATATATAAAAAAGGGAGTTAGTGTTAGCGTGATGGGTGACAGGACAAAATGGAACAAAAAACGTGCTGTGCCCAGACCTCAAATAACACGTGGCAAAGGCTGGAAGATGATAAGTGTCCTTTTGCCTACACGTTACTGGAACTGATAATCACTCCTGATGGTGCCAAACAAGTACCTAAGTATCCTAATTCTAAGCTGACAAAATTTTCAACACAACACAGTAAGATATTGTCCACTGGATTTGGACTCTATTGTGATCTCTCTTTATCACTCAATGGTTTGCTGGTAGTATAAATGCGATGTGGATGGATGGGAAGAGAGAGAGGAGAGATAAGAAAAAAACAGGAGTCAGTGACAGTGTGACAACTGTGTGACCGTGTTGTGTCGACCGGCCCTGCTGGGCTCCTACGGTATTGTTGAGATCTCTTTGAAGCGTGCGTGGAACTCTACGTGCCGTCGACAACTCAGGCTCGGTGCGGACGGTTACCGGACGACCGGATGGCGAGCTACCCATTGCTTATCGTCCGCAAGCCCGCGTGACTCCGGACACCCCGAGGCGTCTCTTATTGAGGCGGCTAGGACATGAGGATGTCTATTCCTTCACGCGTGTGGCCGTCTCCTTCGCTAGCATTATTGCTTCGCAGAAGGAGATGACCGTATCCCATTTCCCTTCGCTCCGGACAATGACCTAAACAAGGGACCGGCGCAAGAAGTCCCTGCCGATGTAGAGCGTACTTATCTTGAGATAGGAGGCATCTCACTTATTTGAGTTTCTAGATACTTTGTTTTCTTATCAATACTTGAGAAAAAAGAGTATCGATATCCATACGCCACACGATTACACAAGACTTGACGAAAAAAATGCAATTAAGTTAACACACAAAACCACAACACCTTTTTAATCATATTAGAAAGTGGAATGGCGCCAGTGTTTCTAAATATAATAATAACAACAGCCAGGCGACCAGGCGACAAGGCGGCGGTACTCACAAAGGCAGTAATGACGCGTCAACAACACGCGACAACGCGGCCTAGCAGCGACAACGCCACTACGCCAGTACGCCGCCGTTCTAACGAAAGTCTGGATATGAAATAACTTTTGTTTGTAAGTTAAAAGAGCTTAGATTAAAATATTGTCAGTCTTGATATTGATAGGCGATTTTTATTAGACTTCCGTCAAAGAACGGTTAAAAAAAACATCGTAAGGTTACTTGCATTGTCATACCGAGATATTTGTAATACATAACATGATTGAAAGTGTCCATGGAGTTTTTTCCACATTCTTCTCCATAGAGATCTAGAATTTGCAATTAGCATCATTTTTCTGACTGACTTCTTGACATTTCAAAAGTGCCTGTAAAATTCTAAGACCATAAATTCGAAGGCACTTGAGAATTTCATCACTAGATCTCATAAGGCGGACATACGTCCCACTCCCTCTCATAGAGAGGCCATTGGTGTATCTATATATATGCATGTGTTGGGCCAATGACGTTTGTATCCAGTTATCAGTATTTTGGCGTCCATCATAGTTTACATGTATGCGGGACAGGGTGTAAAGTCCCGCAAACATCCATTGAAAAGGGGGGATTCTCCGACCAGACGGGTGGTTTGTGTGGTTAGGAGTTGATTTCGGACTGTTGTATGTGTTCTAATGTGTCTGGAAAAGGATATAGGATATTTTTAAAAAAGGAGGAAGTTCTCAATTCGTTTTTTGTACCTTGTTTAATGATATCTTCACCAAATGGAAACCGATTCTGATGATTATTTTTTTGGTTCGAAGAGTTTGTCTCCCAGATGGTCCCATTTCAATTTAACGACAATCTGATGAAGAACTTCAGAGATAAACAATGGGAAACTTCAATAAATGAATTTCGGAAATCGGTATCATAAAATGACAAAAGAAGACCTTCCAAAATTAGAGTTATTTTGCACTTTTTAATTTGTTTTTGAAATCGGCTGTATTTTTTCGGGAGCGGCGCGTTGCGGGAGTATGTTAATGATACTCCCATCCATTAGACAAAATACCAATGCCATCTTATTTACACGAGTATAATGACACCGATAAATAAAGCACACAAACTTGTTTAGATAAGTAATTGTATCCAAAGCGATCAGTACGGCACTGTCTTAACTTTTTCCCTGATGAGTTAATTAATTGAAGTTTCAGACTACCTTTTTGCTTAGTCAGGCGATTCTGTTCACGGAAAGAGTAATTGGTAGCTGAGATGGAAGACTAGCTAACGAGGATCTAGTCTTTTAAATGATGAATTTTTTAAATTATATTTTTGTGATTTGTGCTGTCACATCAAATCGTAGATAGGGACATTGCTCGCAAAACAGATGTTTGTTGGAGCCGAAAGATTTTGAAGTGGCGACTAGATATCGAAAGACACAGCGTTGGAAGGACTGCCACAAGGTGGACCGATTACCTGGTGAGGGTCTGATGGATGCGAGAAGCATAGGACAAGTCGTTATTGAAACACTCGGGGCAGTCTTTCGATTGAAATGATGATGATGATCATATCTTATATCCATATTCCAAGTATGTTTGAAGGGACTGCAGGATTGTTCGAAAAAGCAGTTCTAAAATCCAAAGGGCCACTGAAGGAACACGGGTAGGTTTTAGCCAGTAAAATTTTGATAGTGCAGCCAGAGAGGGAAAATATTCGTTTGAAGAACCTCCATTCGACTCAGTGGACTTGATAAAGGAAAAACTGGGCAAGTGCGAGTTGGACTCGCGCACTGAGCAAACTACAATTCCAGATTGGAGATTTTTCTAAATCGCAAACAAGTTTTTTTTTTTGTGACGTAACTACAAATATACAGTTTAATTTTTTTTTTCTCTATGCTTGCGCTATGAAACCTTGCTTCATGGCAAATTTCAGGATTCTAGGTCAACTGCAAGTACTCTATGAATTTTGATTCCCTCGAGAGTGATATACGGCCGTATCTTTTGTTTTCGTTAACTCAGAAGTCTGATTTTTTCACAGCTTTAAGGGTCCGCAAACTTGAGTATATGGGTTACAACTTGATACCTCCACGCGTTTCTAAGATAAAGGACAGACAGACAGACGGACAACAAAGTGATTCTATAAGGGTTCTGTTTTTTTTTCTTTTTAGGCACGGATCCCTAAAAAAATATTAATTTGAAAAACCTCTATTCGACGCAGCGGACTCGATAAAGGAAAAACAGACAATAATTTTCAATAAATAACAGTCAATTTGAAATCGATGTAATTTGGTGATTGGACGTGGAATCAAGTTAGACTACATGACTTGGAATATACCCCTATATTCCAAGTCATGTCCTTCGACTCGACTCGACGGTAGTAACATGGGCACGCCACAATCGGGGAGGTAAGTCCCCTCTTTGAGAAGTGGCTGCAGAAGTGCCCTGTGTCCTCACCTTTCGATGACGCAGGTCCTCTCGGACATGGTAAGTTCGGGAGGTTGTTGCGCGTAGTGTTCGAGCTAAGGAGAATTTCTGAAAATAAACCTGTGGTCCTAGAACGCTAGGCGCATTTGGTTAACTATATTAACCAAATGCAATCCAGACTTCGTCTCCAAATTAAAAGTAAAAAAATACAACTACATCTGTTAGTTTTAAATGTACAAAAAAGCAATTAACTCCCTTAATACAGCAGCTAGTTAGAAAGGCATCGAAAAGCTTTTTACCAAAGCGTTTAATTTTAATTACAAACCGCTAAAACGTCTGAAAACTTCACGACTGTAAACTCTTCGTAAACTGCTCGACAATGACAAAGAACAATCAATTTTCGGACAAGTTGTAACTTGTTAATAAGTTTCTTTAAGTATATAGATCGATTTTTTCATGATTATCTAGGAATATGGGCATTGTGGAGAGTTGGACACTAGCTTGGTTGAAATTTTTTTATTTTTATTTTCTTTTATTATTAATAGGCTTGCACTTGACCAATATCTCACCTGATGGAAAGCGACAATGTGGTTGATGATGTAGCACGCTTGCTTAGAAGTAACCTGTTTACTCTTGACTTAAAGACCTGGTTATAGCAAGGTTGTAGGTATCAGGAAACACAGACTCTGACAGGGATCTTATTTGTACATACGTCTCAATTGGACAGACAAGGTAATAATAAGGACAGCAACTTCATTTCTGAACTTTAAGTTAATATGAAGGAAGGGCATGTTTTAAACAATGTCAGATATCTTTGGAGTTCTGCAAACCGTCGATGGCATACCTTACACGGAAGAATATCTCTTTGTCAAGAATATTCTGTTAGTTACCCAGTCTTGCATGTGTCCTACTGCCTTTATCTAAATATGTTTGAAGTTGGCACAAAATTTTTTTAGTTTAAATTTTGTGCCAACCTCAAACATATTCTCTAGCAGTCAACCATTGGATTAAAAAAGACAACACTGTGGTAGGTGTGCACAATAAATAAATAACAGTTATTGAAATAGAATGTATATAGTTAAATTAAGTTGCATAAAATAATAAAATACGCATATATTCTAATATAATAAACAAACAAATATTAAAAATTACTTACAACCAACCAACACAACTTCAAAAAATGCCTCATCTAAACCTACAATCCCGTAGGAGCTAAAAAATTTCATGTTCAGAACAAAGTGGCATCTGTTCATGCAGAATTCATTCGATGGCGCAATCCTCTCCCCTGGGCTGCTCCGGGCTGCTGGAGAGTGCACAGGAGTGCACTGTGCATTTTGATCGGTATGTTTGCGAAATGGCGCATAAGAGGCGCTATATTTCTGAGGGCCTACTTCGGGTAAGTGCATTGGACGATTATGTGGAGATGGCAGGAAAACTGGAATTAGAATTTGTTAAGACGTACGAAAATTGGAATTTTACTTCGTGGGTAATTTACACATCAAAAGTAAACCTACATAAAAATATTTAAGACTATACTAATTTACCTCCCGTGTGGTAGATTACGGCCCATTCCCTCTCCTAGAGAGGGGGCCCGAGTCCCAGCAGTGGGAACATAATAAGACTGATTATGCTTAAGTTTATTTATATACTGAGAGCAGTGATGGCTGAGTGGTATCGGCCCTGACTTACGAGTTATAGGTCAACCCCAGCCAAGCGCATTACTTTGTGTAATTTATTTTATCACCACTGCTCTCAAAAAGGTGAAGGAAAACATCGTGAAACCAGCATGTCCTAGAACCAAAATTCGAAGACATGTGACATTCACCAACCCGCACTGGGCCCGCGCTGGGATTACGGCCCATTCCGTCTCCTAGAGAGGAGGCCTAAGTCCCAGCAGTGGGAACATTAAAAGGCTGATTATGCTATTATATATGCTATAATTTATATGTCGTGTAAAATTTCTATGATAATAAAAGGTCTAAAAAAAGTCGGCCAAACGAGAATTGAAATATCATCAAACTTTAAAGTTTAAAACGTTCTGGCCAGTTTTGCTTGGCCATATCATGAATTGATCAATTTCTATGATCTGGCCAGGACATGTTAGCGCGCGGGTACGAACAACTCATTCTTTACTTTTAGTTTGTGTTTGTTGCTGTTTTATTGCCTTTTTAGGAAGGAATAATATAACTTCCCACGCAAGTGGTGGAGGGAAAGAAAGTGTCAGATTTTTACTGACTAAAACCTGTGTTCCTTCTGTTGCTCTTTAAGTCTTGCAGGACCGCAGTACCTCCCGGGTCGACGTGCGCCTCTTGCACCTCAAAGAGGTGTCAATAAAATTGACGGGGTCTGTAAGGGCCTGCGCCTTGCGGATTCTTCGAAGGAGTTACCACAGCCCTCGCAAAAAGGGCAACTGAAGGAACACTGTGGGTTTTAGTCAGTAAAAGTCTGACATTCCCGCACGCTCTACCCAGAGTAGAAGAAGTTATTTGATGATTTTACAACGCTGCATCTTCCGATTTGTGAACGCCGCTCCAGAATATTTCGCTACCATCGACTATCTGTTCTGCGAGCAATGTGCTTTGTCCACTACATCTAAGTATGGCGATTCTTCGTTCGTCAGAGTGGAATCAATAAAGGCTAATTATGCTGTGGTCAGTATGAATTTAGAAATTGGTCATCACCACATCTCTCCATCGAATTTTTTACCGTACTGAATATTATTGACAATTTTTTGTTCAATTATTACCGAGCACGAAAATTCATAATTTTTAAAAATCATTTTATCCTAATAACGATAACTAGCTTAGGGTCAGCTTTCAGTCTAATCGGATGCGGCTTAATACCCGTATTTTATATTGAGCGATGCATATCAAACCTCCACAACCCAGCTAAGGGCTATATTTTACCAGGACACCATGGCGGCGCGACCAGTTGCGCCCGCCATGGTGTCCCGGTGAAATATAGCCCTAAGCTACGAAACTAGACAATATATAAACATCAGAGTCGCTACACCACGCTAAGACAGTATCAAAATGGACCTTAAGTGCACGCGTCCGAGTTGGTCGCGCCACCAAATTGGTTGCGGAACCAATTGAGTTCAGTGCGCAACCAATTTGAGTTGAGTGCGCAACCAATTTGAGTTGAGTGCGCAACCAATTTGAGTTGAGTGCGCAACCAATTTGAGGTGAGTAACTCTCTATAGAGCTAGTATACATTTTGTTGGTAGCGGCGACTGGTCGCGCCGCCATAGTGTCCCGATGAAAAACATAAATAAATAAATCAATAATTATGAATTGGAAAATTCACATTAGTCCTTGCCAGGTTTCGAACCCACGACCGTATCTCGTATCTCATTTGAGTTAATTACATATGCTAATCAACGTTATTGAATATGGCAGACGTAATCTCCATCAGCACCAATTTAATATATGGACTAACAATTAATTATAAATGCAAGTCCAACAGAGTTTATAATCTCGAATTGAATTTGTTATTTGTTTGATTAAAAAAGTTTTAAATTCGTTATGAAAAGTTCTTACATGAAATTGCTAATGTATTGCGTATTACTTTGACAAATATGTACCTATATGTTAATTATATGTCTTTAATGGTTAAAATTAGGATATACTGACACAGAGTCGAGTTAATGTTCCTAAATGCACACAAATAAAGTCATACTTGGGTCATTTTCACAAAAAGTGTACATTCGTGTTTTGGGGGTGTCCCATAACTTTTGTTAAATATTTAACGAATAATTTCCACATTTAAGAAAAACAACACTAAAAATATGGATCTATGGTTAGTTTTTAACAATATTGTTGTTGCTATATAAAAACACAGTCATATTACCGTAATATTCAAAAATACTAGTAGAAGGTACCTATTTTAGCGCTGTCCCACTACCAATTACAGTAAAATAACATAACTTTTTTATATTTTGTTGACTTATCTATACTAATGTGATTGATTTTTCGGAAAGTATAGTTATTTAAGATTTTTTTCATAATTGCAGAAACAGTGTAACATTGCACAAAATATTTAAATAATTTTATTTATGTGAGGACATTAATTGGCTAAAGTGGAAAATTCCCTTCCGAAACCCCATTTTATACGAAAGATCGCAATTAAAGCTACCACTTATGCATATTTTTTGTCGATTGGCAACATTGTAAGGCTGTCATTGGCTGTATCGGAGTGATTGGTCCATTTTGACGGCGACCAGCGGACGATGAAACACGCACTTTAGTGACGGTCTGTTTTTGATCCACAACCGCAACCAATTTCTAAATAAGTACTACAATATTATTTCTTGCAAATTATTTTAAAATATTAATAATCTTTCAGTGAACCCAATTTAATACCAAGCTTGTTGGTCTGATGTATTAGTTAAAAATAAATTAAACAAAAATGTTCAAAGGTAGATTTCCGATACTTCCGTTCCGTTACCAAAACGCAGGTAACGTAGAATTGGAACTAAAAAGTTTCGAAATGGAATTATTAGGAAGATGGTACATTATATTCATATCACTTTGTGTCTGTGAGTAAGAATTCTAATACTCAGAAATTATTAATTATGTTGTGATGTATGATAATGTTCATATGCTCAAATGACACAATTTCGAAGAAAATGTATTCATTTTAATAATATTGACATGAGCACCGATTTTAAATTTTCCATAGAAACAGAAATTATCAAATTTTTTTTTAAACGACGTTTCCAAAATGTTCTCTTATAACTTGTTAGACCTATGTAAGCCTGCCTATGCGTATGAAGTTTCATTAAAATCGGTTCCGTCATTTCGAAAAAAAAGAACTTGAAAGTTCGTATAAAATACCATAAGGTGTAAACGCTCCTAAAGCCAATGTTTTTGTTTATGGAGCAGTGAAAGTAAAAATAATATTGATTTTTGATGTCGATAATGCTTTTATTAGTATCTAATAATTTGATTTCATTTTGTTGACAATGTGCAATTATAGCTTTGGAGTAGGTAATAACAATGTTTTCAGATATTTTATTTTAATGATAATGTTGAATCACGTAGGTTTCCGTAGCAAAAATACTTCATACCGTATAATAAAATTTGCAATATTTTGAATAAGCAATATTTTCAAGTCTTCTTGTTAATGTACAATAATCTTAAGAATTCTATTCCGTTACTGGAACAGTCAATTCCGTGACTGTCCTATTTTATATTTTGATTTAAATTTAATTTATAGAGCGAAATCCCATCTGATTGTCATCAAATTTTGATAATTTTGAGGGTAATAATTTGAAGAACATAAATAAAAAAAGAGCTACTATGTTGTTTCCTAATTGAGTAACATACCAAAAAGAATTTAACTAATTTCGTCCAAAGAGTAACGTAATGGAAAATAAATTGATAAAAATGTATGTTTTTATTAGCGATTTTATTTTTTCTTTATTTTATATTGAAGTACAAATCATTAATGACAAATAATACCAGTTCATTAAATCCAAGCGGGTTTAATTTTATTTCTATAACCGAAAGATTATAGTAGCGGAATGGAAGAATTTTTGCTTCCCAAGGGCATTAAATTACCTATATTTCATTAAATAATACATTATAAGATATTCTATTATTATTTTCATATATTGAAAAAAATACCACTTATGAATTTAATGAAAAAAGATTGATATAAAACAAAAAATAAATTTCGACACATTTAAAACAAAGTACACTTTTTGTGAAAATGACCCACTTACTTGAATCGTATATTGAACTAGTTTCTTATAGTATTAGTAATTAAGCACAAGGGAAAATACTCGTACTTTCGGGATAAAAAGAACTTTTCCAGAACATGATCAACCCGTGAGTCAAATTTCACTCGAATATATTCAGCAGTTTGAGCGAGAAGGAGTAGCAAACTTACACATACAATGTTCTCTGGACTTATCAACAACATGTGTGTGAGTTCACATGTTACTGACAACACCCGCGATACAGGAGTATTTCTTAATATGGGTTTTTTTTTAGGTGGGAAAATCATCTTATGACAAAATATTTTTATAAAAAAAAACTTTTTTCCTGACAATTTTTTTTTTTATTCTTGTTAGCTTCGCGCTTGACCGCTAACTCACCTCATGAAAAGCGACGATGCGGATATTAAACATAAAATAACATAGTGGGTTAGTAAGCAATTAAGAATCTAATGACTATTTTAGTAAATAATAATAATAAAATTTATTGAATCAGATAACTGAGATCCATCTTCAGACAAGTAAAAATAATAAGTAATAGTAAGAAGAAAGAAGAAGAAGAAAGAAAGATAAAAAGTTTATTTGCACAAACATGGCACATAACTTAGAAAAAATAATAAAATATATATAATTATAAATATACAAATCAATACCAAAGAGCGAAATTACGCGACACATCCGCTTAAAGTTTTTTTATGAAGAAGCTCAAAGTTTTATATTATTACTTTGTGACAAGTTTATTCTGAGAGATACATTCTTAACAATGCTATGCACTATCGGAGATGTTTTTCACCACTTGTGTGACATATGGCGTATAGTGGCTTCACTACTGACTTGCCATATAATTTTCACAAAGTAACAGTTTACAACCAACAATACAGACCCTGAACACGCCCAGTTTTCCTCATCCAAACGGAACACCAACGCAATAACATTCCAAGGAACCATAAAATTTCAACGCTTCAACGTCATAAATTCCGTAACTGAATGGGGAGCAAACAAAAAGGAATCTGTGCCAACAAACTATGCGAAAGTGTTCACAACTCAAACACTTAATGATGACGTATGGCAATTCGTTGGCCATCACAATACGTAATACGTCAGTAGGTTGGTGTCGTAATAGAAAAACTTGGGTCGTTTGTGTGACCATTGCTTCGTTGTGCCTGGTTTTGTGAGAAGTATTATCTAGGGATCTTCTTCGGTACATATTAGTAACGATTGCATCTTCTTTTTGTTTCTTAAATGAGAAGATAGAATTTTAAACTTGAATGTTTGAATTCTCATTAAAATTTATTAACTTTTACATATTTTCAATTTTACATTGACCATTACTATTAAAAACACTTAACTAATTAAAGCTATATATACAGTAAAGGCTACTCCTAACTAAAATATGACGTCATAAAACTCCTCCGCATCGCTGTCGACTGGAAGTGTGCCCAAAAGGCTGGCGGCATTGCCACGTTGTATGGCAATGCTTAATCTCTCACCGAGGTAAAAGCCAGCCCTTGTCTCACGCGAAGTGTCAACTAAGCGTTTGAATAGTTCTTTAAAAAGCGTATGAACACTCGGACCCCACAGCCCAAGAGTTTCAACCCCAAACGGGTCAAAAATATAATTGCCGATAAGTAAATATAACAATTTCCGCCGCCTGAGGTTCTCCGCAGCCGCAGCGGCAGCACCAGCACAGCACGATGAGTTAGGAAGATGGGATGGCATGGCGCAAGAGTGTCGACACAGGTATGAAATGAATGAAATTAACCTAATCATGATGCATGCAAACTTTGAATTCCCGTTTCACCCGTGCAGGGACACAATTGTAGAAAACATTAAAACCAATATTTCTGTATCTTAAATTTTTAGTTTAAAAACAAAGACTCATGCTTCTTGCTTCGAAAATGACGGACTTCTATACAGAATTTCAACCTCTTTTTTCAACCCTGAGATACCAATTTCAAAAAATCCTTTCTTAATACTGTGATAGGTGAGACGCAAATGAAAGGTTTTCTTGTTGAATTATACTGATACTGTTTTGTATTAGACACTTTCTAATACATTTTGTATAAAAATTACGTCTCGACTTTTGTATGACCTCTCCCTATCTATTGTTTGAACATCTATCCAACCTAATCTTTTTATCACATAAACGTTTAAAGTATAACATGCCAGTTTGCAATATTATTAATATTAGTATGACCATGAAGGTCGCCACAATACTCACCTACATTTCAAAAACATTATCGGTAAAAAAATATTTAGGTTGAGCATCATTGAGGAAGTCTGGCCTTTTATTATAAATATACCTATTTATAGAGATACTTTATAATATTATATACATTTAAATCTAATAATAACGTAATTAAAACTAACTTACAAAATAAAAATAAAAGCCCTAAAGTACTAAAAAAAAAAAGCAATCTAAAGTACGGCGTCGAAAAACTCCTCCACATCGCTGTCGACTGGTAATGTACCCAAAAGACTGGCGGCATTGCCACGCTGAATGGCAATGCTTATCCTTTGTCCGAAGTAAAAGCCAGCCCTTGGGTCACGCGAAGTGTCAACAAGGCGTTTTGAAAGTTCTTTAAATAATTTGTGAGCACTCGGACCCCACGATCCGAGAGTTTCAACCCCAAACGGCTCGAAAATATAACTACCAACAAGGTTATTATATTTCCGCCGCTTGAGGTTCTCTGCAGCCGCTGCGGCAGCACCAGCACAGCACGACGAGCTAGGAAGATGAGATGGCGCAAGAGTATCGACACAAGTTGCGTCCCACACTAAAGGCCTACCCATCTTCCATGGAAATAAAGACATACCGTCCGGTCTTTTGCCATCGTCGCGTGCCAGGCCATGAGGTTCCAATACGGCCGGAACGCCGACGGTGACAAGAGCACGTCGGATGATGTCGTTGATATTCGCGTGTCGCGCTATGCGGCCCGCACTTCGGCTGCATGACAGACCGTGATGTCCGAGGCTGTTGACAACTTCGCCACAGCGGCAGCGATGAGGAGAGCAACAAGGAGCGCCAAGACGAAGGGAAGCAGCGAAGCGGAAGGTAGTATCGTCGAACAAGGTGCCTATGTTCGACGACGGTAATGCATGAAGCCAGAGACCCGACTCCCACTCCCTCACAGCTAGCAGGCGTGCACGCTCTGCAGTAGTCACAGATGTTGCCAACAGATTCTCTTGAACTACTTGGCATAGCGGCTCATCCCACCGTCTTTGGGAAGAAAGGTTGTCGGGCTGTTTGGAATTCGGGCAAGCGAGTCTCCAAGCGTCTATAGCCTCGGTAAAGCACGGCACATCAAAATCAATCAGTGAGGAAGATAGGATATTCCTGATTAATTTTTCAGTGCCGTGAACCGAGGATATAAAAGCTGGTAAACTGATACTGGTAATTTTACGGAGATTTTTATTTTGCCTATTTATAGATGTTTTTTTATGGAATGTTACAATTTCCGATGTATCGCCCAACATCACGTTACATCGTTTATCTCCTACTATCATAAACTCATGGTCTTATCACAATAACTCTATAACCATAGTGATAAAACCATGATTTAGTCAGCAATAGATTCCTATCTAAAGTGTTATCTGTATTACTATAGATAAAGAGGTGCGTAAAACAGTATATAACTAGAGCTATTGGCTAGTTATCACTTCTAGTTTTCTGCCTTTAGCAGGCGCGATTATCTTGTGACCAAATCTGTAGATTAATTATGTATCTTTTACATCAGATAAGTTAATAGTTATACATTTTTATGTGTACAGACGCACCTGTAGGTATATACTGTTTGATCACTAATTAATAATAATAATAATACCCTCGTGAAAGTTGAGAAAGAAAAGCAATCTAAGTATCTTGACTTAGCTCGCGAGGTTGTCGACATGTGGGAAGTGGATAGAGCAATCATTGTGCCGATAGTCGTAACGGCCAATGGCTTAATAGCCAAGAGCCTCGAACAACATCTGAGGAGGCTCTCGTTAGGCAGCTGGATCAAGGGCCTGATCCAGAAAGCAGTACTCCTAGACACGGCGCGCATCGTTAGGAGATTTCTCTCTCAGGAGCCCTGACCGCCGGCAGCTTGGACCCTGTTCCCGATGCCGGTCGGCTACTATTTTTTATATATTTAAAAGTATATAAAGTATGTATGTATGTGTGTGTGTATGTATGTATTTGTAAAGTATGTATAAATATAGATAATAATACGTTTATTTCGACCATCACAGGACCATAGCACACACATAATAAATTAACAAAAAAAACATATACAATTACAAAGACCACATACACAATATAATCAGACACGTAATATGTATTTACAGATTCCGATTGTTCAGAAAGTGAACCATACAGCAATGGTGGTGTCGGTGTGGTTTAATAAATCCACAACTACATTGTTACGAATAATAGCATAAGTTTAGCATAATCGACTTTGTAATGTTCCCATTGCTGGGACTCGGGCCTCCTCTCTAGGAGAAGGTATGGGCCGTAATCCACCACGCAGGCCCAGTGCGAATTGTCGGATGTAACATATCTTAAAGTTTTTGGTTCTAGGCCATGTCGATTTCCTCACGCAGTTTACCTTCACCGTTTTGAGAGCAGTGGTGATGAAATAATTACACAAAGTAATACGCCTGGCGGGGTTTGAATCCACGACCTACAATATAATACTCGTAAGTCGGGACCATTACCACTGGGCCACCATTGATCCAGAAAATATATATTTTTTTTAATACAAATACAATACAGTAACACTTCGACCTTTCAACACAATGACATGAACAGTAATGGCCGTTGGCTTAAAAATCCACTTATTATTTATACTAATTATATTTTAACAAAAATACAGAGAAGGTAACATAAAAAATAACATTTGATTTAGCTATACTTAGCTAGATGCGAAAAACGTCCACTGTCGGACATGGATCTCCCCCAAGTGTCGCTACCATGAACGATCCTCTGCATCTCATCTCGCATCCATCGGATTCCCGCGATCCAGACTAGGTCATCGGTCCACCTTGTGGGCGGCCTTCCATTTGGGTAGCCGGATCTCTTTTGGAGATTCAAAACAGCCCTTGCCATGCCGTGACCTTGACCGCCACCGGAGTCAAGGGTAGAGCGCTGTGTCCAACGCTGCCTCTTCCAGTACTCGGTCGCCTCTACTCTATTCTTCTTACTCGCGCTTACAACCTTTCGGTGCATTTAGATACACACATATACTTTACTGTTGTTTCAAAAATTACCATCGACTGCATTGATTAATTTTATGAATTAGTATCAGTGTAAAGTACATAAAACTAAATATGTTCATAAAAGTTACCAGCTTAATATTTCATCATTATCATCATTTTGGGATGGAGCTATATACAGTTTACAACTCTACCCCTCTTTCCCGCTCCGACTGTCATTTTAACATGTCATGGTAATCCTGAAACTAATCCGGAACGTCAAAGGATACACAAAACATCTGTCAACCATCTATTTATTTCGATGTCCCTACACAACATTAGTTTTAGTATATGCGAAACCCGAAACACGAAATTTTATAACTGTATCATGAAAAATCACAGAATTATAAGCTTGTTTGGTTACCTGGTGGTCCGCACAAAAACATGGTCACCGGGCAATCCGGGCGACTAAGGGGTTGTTTTGCTCCCGCATTTAGGTGTATGATGGCGCCTAATAGCCGCTATGACCTGCAGTGTTGTACTTAGTGTCGGTGGTGTCCAACTTGTGACCTTTTTAAATATTTTTGGGAAAAGACATAACGTGGTGTAAAAATTATTGGAATCATTCCGTTACTGATTCTGAAAAAACTATATTTAGGTTTCGCATATACTAATAATAATGTTGTATGTATATGGTCCATTCGCTTCGTTCCTAGATAACTGGCACCGGCTTCATCAAGGCTTTAGACCAGTTACACATGGCCGACTAACTTGCGCAATTAGGCCGTGCAACTGGCGTGCTAAATCGGACTAGTACCGGGGTAAGTTCACAGCGTCACAATGTATAGATAGCCTGAAGGACGAAGTAGATTGGGCAAGATGCCTGCGGTGTCAAATTGGCTAATTGTCGACTGGATATAGGAAGTCACGATGGCCCAGTGTTTAAGCACCCGCCTCACATGCATGAGGTTGCGGGTTCGAAATCGAGGAAGTACCACTGTGAATTTTTTTAACTTATCTAAGTTTATCTAGGATATTATGGGTACGTCAGAAAGCACATAAAACTGTTGTCTTTTGTAGTTTTTTGACAGACATTATAGGAAGTCAGACGCTCGAAAGTCTGGCCATCAGTCTATACAAAGAGTATCGTTTTGCTCAGTAACTAGATTGTGGAGGTCTGATAGGTGGTCGCTCCACGTCAGACACGGGTATTCAGCTGTATCCGTTTAGACTGGATGCCGACCCCAAGCTAGGTAGAGATATGGCTAGGGAGTTGATGATAAATCATACTCTTGTAGTATTTCTAAACAGTTAATGACGCTGCTCGTACGTATCAGACTATTTATAAACTCGCAATTAGTTCATATTTAAGTTATTTAAATACATACTCATACGCCT